>CAIIXF020000001.1:59488250-60901250 GCA_903813345.2 Owenia fusiformis
AATCTCTATATATTTCTGAAGGTGTATTCACCGCAGCCCGAAGGTCACATGGTATCTAATTGACCAATGAGAGAACGAGTATCACGGCATGGAAATAAGAATATACAAATATTGAATGATGTTGAGTGCAATACCTGTATATATTTCTGAGGGTGTATTCCACGCAGCCCGAAGGGCAAGTGGAATACATCCCCCAGAAATATATACAGGTATTGCACAAAAACAGAATTCAATATATATATTTGTTTTAGTATTTCACCCATTTACATGTATACCAAAATCTGAGAGGAAAAGAACGAATACATATTAACAGTTTAACAATATAAACTTATAAACATACTGTCCCAAAAATTGAAAATTGGATAAATGTTTACAGTACACGTGTTTACAGTATTTATACACGTGACGTCACATTCGTTGGATACCTGTATTTATTTCTCAAAAGTACACCTTTGATATCAATGATTTATACATGAATGGAATACCTTGTGGTATTTTTAGTCACATGGTTCACGACTGACCAATCACATGCTGATTATCACTACAGAGAAATAATATTGATACGTTTCTAGTAAACAATCGCAAATCGAAAAGTATTGGCAGGAAAATCCGATGTCACTGTTTTGGCCTCGAAACTGACCAGCAATCGACGCTAATGCAACAAAGGTTATATTTGCAAAGTAAATTAAGAATTTAGAAAACAGTGATGACGATATACATGTATTGTAGTGTATGTATGTAGTAGGTTTTTATCACAAACGAATCAATCTTAAAAGACAAAGCATTATTGATGTGACCGTATTTGTGCAATACATTTCAGTAACAATAATGACATTGTACTTATAAGTTGGCATTCGTGTACTATCTGTTTTCGGACCGTCATTGAACCAGAATTGAGTTCAATAGACCAATACACTAATTATCTTAAAGATTGAGTAAATAGTGCAGAGACGTATCCAACGATCATTGACCTGGTGTCAAAATATATCGAAGTTTGAATATTTCATCATTTAGCCAGTGGTCATCAAAGTCAGTGGGCTAACTGCAAGAGTCGCCGGTAATAGACCGTCAACGGCGGTCATATCGTGTACCATGCATCCGGTTATATCAGACAACCGCGCTTATACTGTAAACATGCTGACATGCGGTCTTACCTAATACTATTTCAGCTGCAGTAAGAATCATTAATGGCGGAGATTCAGAAATGTTTCAAAAAACAAAATGCGGGACGTCCATCCTTTCAATTGCTTATTTAGAAGTCTATTTGCAAGTCTGATTGGTGGTATTCGTCGACAAGTGCATACATTTTAAGAAAATATGTATGGCGAAGAAGACAATAGAGAGATTTCGCACATAAGTGACAGTACAACTTATACGTATACGTATAGTTTAAAGGGTCATGTCGAACTATTATATTTACTAAAATCAATGACCCCATTTCCCACCAACTAGATATTATACCTTAATTGACCATGTAATAATCTTTGTTGAATACCTTATAGTTGTTGAGGAAACGTGACCAGTAAAATAAGAAGAAAGAAAGAATCAAGAGGCAAAAACAATAGACTCCAGATTATCACCAGGAGAGAAGAACATCTCAAAATCTTTGCTTTCTTAGGGCTAGGCACAAAAACTTTCGAACCATTCAAATACCATGAGTATATTTGATTTATTTTGATGCGTTTAGTCAAGCAATGAATAATAGAGAGGTTTCGCAAAACGTTTTTTAGCTCCACGGATCCGTATCCGTAACGTATTTATCAGGTTTATGCGTAGTCAGTTCAATTTATACGTGAAATGATACGGAAAACACGAAAAATGAGGCTTTTGTACGTTGGTCATTTACTTATCCGATTTTACCTTCGATTATATTGTTTTTAGTTCTAAAGGCATCACTATATGAACGAGCACAGTGTGCTGTGTATAATTTGACTAAAATTTGGTGAATGAATTTCTTTATTGTTTGAAATAAATCGAGTTTTTCAAATGGTATGTTCAATTCATTTTACACTGTATGGAATGGTATTGCAATAATTACAGTGCGCATGTTTCGCACAACGTTTTAGCTACCCGTATCAAAATCCGTAACGCATCGATGGAGTAAAAGTGTACTCAATACGTTTGTGATACCAACAGCAATACCGAAAGTACGTAAACTAACACTTTCTGTGCGTAATTGTCTCCGTATCTATTTTGTCCTTCAAATCTTGATAAATTTTTCCCTAAATGTATAATTCTAGTAACCCACATATGTTATCATGTGTATCGTGCTAATTTTGATGAAGTAATAGCCTTATCTGCCGATAAATTTGATTATAAGCGAGGGGCCTGCCATTCTGATACTCAGACCATCTCTGCTATGCACAAGAATGCTAGAATTCTAGAAGGACACTGAGAGAAGGCTGTGATATCTCACGATGGGGGCCTGCAATTCTCACGAATAAAGCGTTAATCACATTTGCTAATAGGCAGATGTAACGTCTATCGTTTCTGGGGTCAATAGTATTACCGTAGTCAATTTCTTAGGGACATCAAACCAATGGTTAGCAGCTAGGCCACCTGAATATATATTTTGTGCCTTAAGTCTCGCTCCGAATTCATATAGAGCAGGGTCTTGGGTCTAGTTTGAGTATAGTAGCTTGGTCCTGACCTCGACAATGAATGTGATATTGGGTCTAAAGATTGCGCCCCGCATCACTCTTGCCCGTAGCTAGCTTGTTGTGGCTAGTCGGGTGAGGTATCTTGTTGTGTCTGATTGTGTTGTGTGATTGGCGTTGTCTCCAATTGGGTTAAGTTAGTTGTGTATCTCGGTATTACAATTTAAATGTGTTTTTTTGCCTGTGCCTGATTTTGTTTTGATTGTTTGGTTCTGGGTTTTGAAAAATTGTGTTGTGTTACTTGAACAATGGGCTGTGTTCGCTTTTGTTGGTTTACCATTGGGTTGTGCCAAATTGTGTGGTGATAGTTTCACAGTTCGGTGTGTTTTCATGGTTGTTAGTTTAGTTGTGTTTAATTGGTTGTGCCTGATTGTGTTTTTATTGTTTAGTGTTGGATTGTGCATAATTATGTTGAGTTAATTCAACAATTGGTTGTGTTTGTCTTTGTTGTCTTATTATTGGGTTGTGACATATTGTGTTAATCTGACAGTTGGTTGTGTTTTGGTGGTTGCAAGTCAGGTTGCGCTATGCTGGCTTTGGTGCTGGGTTATGCTCTATTGCGTTCTATGTATTTTGACACTGGATTATGTTCTATTGTACTGTTGCATGATTGGTGATTTAGGTTGTGTTTGGTTGTAATAGGTTATATATGTCGAGTTGTGGGCTGTGTCCGATCAGGCTGTGGTGTTTATTGGGATAAGAAACAAATGGCCGGTTTAGGGTATTATGTTGTTGGTTTATCAGTTGATTCTGTGTAGACACCAAAGGGGATATAGGGTATTATGATGGTGGGATATTCAACTGGTATGATATCTCTGATGAGCTGGTCCCCTGCTGGTCCCCTGTTGTTCAATGAATTCAAGAAAAATAATGCTAATTTATACATACTTTAATTGCATAAATGATATATTTGTGTCGCTTTCTATGATCCAATATGTCACTTTGCTCCCCTCCTTAGTTTATATGAGGCATGGGTTTTCCACTAAAGCCCATGTATGAGGAAAGGGGGGGGGGGGGGTGGCTTATGTGAAAACGTATGATTTCCGAATGCCTTGGCCTTGCCCAAGTCGCTATTTTTTTACTTATTTGATTTTGCATTATTACAATAATATATATTAGAAATCTTTACGCATTTTGTGGCATAATGCAGTCACTGCACATCACTTATAATGACCACTATTCAGCCTATCTGTTTTCAAACCCTTAAATATTCCCAAAAGTATAATTTGACACTGAATTTGTTATTGTAAACCTAGAAATAATCTTTTCTGGCCTAAAGGATATTCCTCATTTTGAAATTGATGTCATGAAATTAATGAATGACACCTTAGGGATGAAAGGGTTAATATGTATTTTTGCACTCACCAAAAATACTTTTGGAGTTGTGATTCTGAAAGCTGACACTCCCAATGGTGTTTTGAAATCTTAGTGCAGATGAAGCCTTTTATTTGACCCTAGTTTTCATTACTATTAAACACGGATTCAGAGATGCGTTTATAATTACGTACTTCAAAAAACGAACTGCGAAACGAAAATTATCGAAATACGTATCCGTAAACGTAACGAGATACGGATGCGGATACGTTTTAGCTAATTCGTTTTGCGAAACCTCTCTAATACAGTAGAACCTGTGTAAGTGGAACACCCTCCGTTCTGCCAAAAAGCGTTCCACTTAGAAGGTGTTCCACTTACGGAGGTTTTGGGTTCGCGGGGATTTTAAGAATATACAAGATAAAATATTAGATTTATACACATCACTGTAAATATGATTCTCCCCTTCATTGCAGAGCAGGCATATACTATTAATAATCCATTTGTTTTACTCAAATAGGTATCTGATACGACGTCAAATACTGTACATCGCGGCATTTTACTGCATTTTTACATGCGTACTTACTTTTAAAACCGCAATATCTCGACAGCAAAATCATATTTTTCTACAACTTTTCGTCATCAGTTGAACACGTATGTCCATGAAATATTTTGCCTATCAGAATTCCAAATAACTGATTTGGGACTTTTTAAATGAGAATCACGCAAGCCGTATTATGCGACTTTCTATGCTAAAACCGGGTGTGGACTGTAACATTTTGAAGAAAAATGATTTTAATTTTAAACGAAAAATGTAGATTACTTTTTCATTTCTTAACGGATCTTTCTCAAATTTTCACAATATTTAAATTCACCATTTTGGAAAAGACAAACAGATTCTGTGTGATGACGTCATAATATAACAATGCTAACTTAACGCTTATATTTATGCAAAAAAAGTGTGGACAGGCAGAATTTCGTACCACACCCATTCTCAATAAGAATGCAAAATCGATGTCCCAGGGCTCAATCTCAGCATTTACATTACCAACATCACTTTTTGTTGTACATATAAATAGTACATATGACCCTCTACCTAGCACATATGTAATATATAATTTCTCAGTTACACCTATTTTATTATATGTACTAGAATAGGGCTATTCATCAGTTACGTGACTGTCGCCATATCAAAAATCAGGATTGTATGGTGCCATTAGAACACTTTTCATGCGTTACATCCCATATAAAGTGGTGTTTCATACACAGGACGATCCCAGCTTCTGGTTAAATGACAGAAACTATCATTTTGACATATTTACCATGTTGAAAATGTTCCTTGACAAATGTCGCCAGACTTTTTTATATCAACCCCCTTGTGCTATAAATCATATAAAAACTGGTGAAAAATTAATGTTTTATATGTGCCATATTCGTATCTGGATTCCAATTTGAATACTTAATAGAACGTCGTACAAGTTGATATTTGAAACGTTGAGATTTGGGGGCCAGAAAATTATAATTCCCGTTTTTCATGAAGTTATAGATAAGAAAATCATTTACGTGATCATAGTTTCCACAGGCAATAAGTGTCTGAGCATATTAATGTTATATCACCTTATTGTATGGTAGGAGTGACCCTGGCTGATCAGTATTTTTAACTAAATTGACATTGTTTGAATATAATACAGCCAGCAAAAGGGTATTTGCATCATTTACGACACCATCATTTACGATACCTAGTAGTACGAAAATAACGGTTACCATACTCCTAGCTTTGAATAAAGTTTATAAAGCGGGAAATTTGAGTATCCATATTCATTTGAATCTGAATAAAGAAACACTACCACCTTTTTAGAGTAAATCCACACAATTTAAGGTACATATCACACCTAATATGGTATCTCTCTTGTTAAAAGAAGATGTAGTGTTAATTTGATGTTATCTATGGCATAAACACAGTCGGTATAAATGTGAAAATGAACATAAAAACACTTTTCTATCATTCATTTTGAAGTGAACCTATAGTCTTGCGTTTTCTATGTCATAAATTACGTTACCCATGGTAACGTAATTGATAAATTCTATTGCACACATTTTCTATCGTCAAATCTTAACAGATATGTTCATTTATCAACTTGTACTTTTCGTAGATGGGAAAGCATCCTGCTGAAATTCAAGAAGACTATCGTGATAGGAAAAAAGCACCAAATAGAGCGTGCTCGGGTTCATAAATGCATTGTCTCAATAGCTGCGTGCACTATCTGAAAAGATAAAGACCATAAAAGAAAAAAATATGTCATTGCGTCCGAGACATGTTATGTTAGTCTCAGATAGCGTAATAATACAGGAGACAAATCAAAAAGAAGAAAACTGTTAGCAATGACCCAAGTAATGCCGATAACAATGATTGTGACCGTGTTTATGACAGTGGTACAAGTAACACACAATTTATAGTTCATATTAATTTTGCCTGGAATTTTGCAAAAAGGACATGCATGGCACTTTAGAAAATGGATAAGTAGAACTTGGGGACGTACGTAGCCATAAGAAAACAATGCTCCCTGAACATAGATAAACAGGGAAAAAACAATCACAAATCATTCCCAAGGATCTTACAGAAGCAGAGAAAAATAGAACCAAGGGTCCAAGCACGACAAAAACACCAAAGAGTGCAGGGGAAAAGTGATGCGATGCAAACTTTAGCATAGTGATATCCCTAGAGTTGAGGAGAAGATTACTACGAGGAAAACACGTAGTTGAATAGGCGAAGCAGACGCAACATGACTGGCGGGGAAATGCCTGAAAAGTGTTCAAGTCTAGTTGATATAATATTACTAAAGGCGATGGAAGATGATATTAAGACAAGAATGAAATCAGTACTCGACGTTTACCACAAGCAAAGGAATATTTTGTTGAAGCAAATAAACAGTGTTAAAAGTGCACCGCACAAAATGAAACGAACCAGGAATGACATACAAGAAGAGACAACCAAGAGTATTCTGACAGGGCCATCATGCGGACTGAGAGTGGAGATAAAGAGCTACATCTTGGCGATTTTTTTCACTGCAGTTTACAATACTGTTGGTATGTCGAAAAGGCACTGCATGTGATACTGATGATGATAAATACTATTTTTTAGGAAAAGAAGAATCTCCAATGGTCTCTAGAATGTTACGTTATTTGGCTGAGAGTCTCAGATTTTGAGTGTGTAGTAGAAGAGTCAATCCCAACAGGGAAGTTTAAAGGGCTATTTAAACTCTAGATCTGTGTCCTGAGATTTAAACTCATGTTCTATGGGATCTATATGTCCAAGCTAGGATTTAGAAACGTTTTCAGGAGTTCATATGTACCTATGATATAAGAGTAGACACTGAATGTTGTTACTTTTTGACGATAATCACAAATTATATAGTATAGTTTTGATCTTGTGATTGTAAGTTTTGTAATCACTTACGTTACAAAGGATTTAGCATTACAAATGTGTGAAGAAAGATTATGTCCCTTTAATCCTGTATATATTCATTCCAACATATAGCGTATGTGACAATATATTAATTCATTACGTGTTTTGTGCATAAATAATGTTTGTGTTAGCTTTAATGTTTCTATTGCAAAAGTTAGTTAATTTCACCATCATTTACGTTACATGATGGTCCACAGAACTATGTATTTTAAATGTTACTATTGGTTAAAATGTAGTGTAAACATGATAAAAAAAGCACCAGTTGATGGTTTAACCATGATCACATATGATATGACTCATTCTACGATGTTACTTTTTTTGGATCATATACGTTACCAAGGGTGTAACGATATACAAATCTCAAATACATTTTGTATGGCATATCAAACACCAAGATACGGCTATCATTTTATTCTGAACACTATTTCTAATCAGAAAAGAAATATAAATTTAATGTTATCAAACTGAGTTTTTATAAAATTGGAATGACATGTAGCACTTAGGTTTTGTTTGTGAAAAGAAATAATAAGTCACATGTAATTGTTGACTTCAATGTGAATTCTTTCCACTTGTGTATCTACAAAATGCCTGATGTATGATTTAGTATTAAGGCAAAATATATCCTTATTGTTAGGTACAAAAACAGACATGAGAATAATATGTTGAATGAAAATATAGGTCGCTTGCTTCGACAACCCCCTATAACGTAAATGACAGAGACTTACATTTTTAAATGAATACTAGATAAGCTTCAACATGTGACTTTTCCATGAAGGGGTATGAGATTGATGAAGATATTTTCACTTTAGATACTTAACATATATTCAAATAGAAATACATCAACTTTAAACCATTTAAAGCTACTTTAATTTTTGTCAGATTCATACCTGGAATTTGCATTCTTATTGAGAATGGATGACCAACAAGATATATATTTTGATCAATTAAACATTGAATTGTTTGAAAGGTGAATTATTCTTTTTTGATTCCTGAAAGGCATATCATATTCTATATTTTTATCAAAGAACTATATCATTTCGATTAAAATTTAGTCTGTAAGGAGTATAAATTGAAAGAAATATGAAGTGAAGCCATGTGAAAAACTCACAAAATTACGTTTCATTTTTTGAGTTCAAATATTTCTAATTAAAGGATAAACATTCAAAACTTTCCAATGTTTCAGCATGTTCTTTTAAATATACCCCTTACTACATACAATTAATTTCATTTAATTTGAACCAGTATATATTGAGATAGACATCATTTTATCACCGCAACCCCAAGTGAAGCCTTTACAAAATAAGACGTTACGCCGTTACCGTATTATATGTTCTCCTTTATTATTCATTGCTTTAAATAAATAAAACTAAATATTCGAGTTAAAATAAATTCCAAATAATGCATTTAACAATCCTTAATATCTTCCCGTCTTTGTATATCAGTTGAATATGACAAGGGGCACTGTGAAAGAGTCTAGAAAGACGGTGCGACAACGAGAGCGCGGGGCCGAAAAGCGCGACAAAGAAGAAAACGGGTAGGGTTTGAAATGTCTACTTTCTGGTGATTCTAATTCTGTATATCGTGACACAACCTTTTTGAATATAGAGTTGTATTGAAGCGCACATTAATCTGAACAAAACCTGAAGTTTTTAAGAAGATTCCACGAATATTAAATCTTTTGCAATTACTTGGAGGAGCATTGCGCATATTTATCGCGTAAATCGTTGCATTTTGTCGGTAAAATGAACAATTACAATGTTACGCCGTGGTGTACAGTATCTGACGTCGTATCATCTGACATTCATAATGTTACTCATTCTGTCAAAAATGTTTTCTGACATTCTAAATCCTCCTCATTCTGCCAGTCTCAGGTACAAAGATTTTTCAATTAAGTTTTAAAGACTTGTTCCTACTGCTAATAATACAATTTTTTTTAACTGACATTCTTAATCTTACTTATCAAGTTTGAAACAAACAGCAAGGGGTATCAATTAGTGATAGCATCACATGTCAATCTCTACAGGAGGTTAATCCAATTTTTGAATGATAATCTTATGAAATGCTAATTTGCTGATTATCAAACTAATTAGTGGTTGCATCGCATGTTGACCTCTACAGGAGGTTAATCCAATTCGCTGAATTGTAATCCGTTCAAATCCCAATTTGTCATCATCACATTATTACCTGTTCTCATACCTATATATCACTGTAGGAGATTAATTCTGTTTAGTACATGTGTCAATATTAAAGTTTATGGAAATTGACTGTTCCACTTAGCAGGTTAATTTTTCAATATGGGGTGTTCACTGTTCAAGTTTGGAGGTGTTCCACTTACAGAGGTTCAATTAACATTAAGTCAATGGGTTTTCAAAAGGGGACTTTGAAAAAGTGTTCCACTTGCGAGGTGTTCCACTTACGGAGGTGTTCCACTTAGCAGGTTCTACTGTATAAGGTATTGTGTGCCAATAAACTATTCTGTTCGGGGTACTATAGAACATATACATGTTTATCCTACACTTAGTGTACTAAATGTATAATAACATTAAAAAATAAATTTGATATTTATTGGCAAAATGAATATCCGGAGGATATCGTAACGATATACTCCGGGCGGAGGATATCGTGACGATATACTCCGGAAAACCCAACATGCGGAGGATATTGTGACGATATACTCCGCTTGTTGATTTCCCGCCAAATTGACTCTATTTTGGCATGGAATTCATTTTGAAATGATATTATACATTTAGTACACTCCTTGTAAGTGTAGGATAATAAGAACATCCTATGATTTTTTCAGAATATCATTTTAATCTACTCGGTGATATTGATATATGCACTCGTTCGCTTCGCTCTCTCGTGCAGATATCAATATCACCTCGTAGATAAAAATGATATTCCTCAAAATCATAGGATATCCTATAAATAGGAAGAATATTTCATCCCACACAAGGAGGATTGGCTCCCAGGATCGAAACCCGATATTGAAAAACAATGAAAACGTCGAAATGTCGTTATTTTCTGAAATTGTACAGCCCATTTCATTGTTTTATTTCGTCACAAAAGACGACTTCCCCCTGGTAAAACCTAAAAAATAATAAATCAAAAGATCATTGCGCAATAATGTATGGAAAAATATATTCCTATTGTACTATTGTGTATATCTTGAATTGCTTCTAGTTTGGCTAATAAAGTATGTGGCCTCTTATATTTTGATGCTTCTCTGCAATAGTATTTTCAAAAAGATTAACATGGCTGAAATTCTTTAAATTACAAGAGGGCATAGGTTTATTGCACAAAAAACTAAATAATCTGAAAATGTCATTCATGTACAATATTAACATTAAGTCAATGGGTTTTCAAAAGGGGACTTTGAAAAAGTGTTCCACTTGCGAGGTGTTCTACTTACGGAGGTGTTCCACTTAGCAGGTTCTACTGTATAAGGTATTGTGTGCCAATAAACTATTCTGTTCGGGGTACTATAGAACATATACATGTTTATCCTACACTTAGTGTACTAAATGTATAATAACATTAAAAAATAAATTTGATATTTATTGGCAAAATGAATATCCGGAGGATATCGTAACGATATACTCCGGGCGGAGGATATCGTGACGATATACTCCGGAAAACCCAACATGCGGAGGATATTGTGACGATATACTCCGCTTGTTGATTTCCCGCCAAATTGACTCTATTTTGGCATGGAATTCATTTTGAAATGATATTATACATTTAGTACACTCCTTGTAAGTGTAGGATAATAAGAACATCCTATGATTTTTTCAGAATATCATTTTAATCTACTCGGTGATATTGATATATGCACTCGTTCGCTTCGCTCTCTCGTGCAGATATCAATATCACCTCGTAGATAAAAATGATATTCCTCAAAATCATAGGATATCCTATAAATAGGAAGAATATTTCATCCCACACAAGGAGGATTGGCTCCCAGGATCGAAACCCGATATTGAAAAACAATGAAAACGTCGAAATGTCGTTATTTTCTGAAATTGTACAGCCCATTTCATTGTTTTATTTCGTCACAAAAGACGACTTCCCCCTGGTAAAACCTAAAAAATAATAAATCAAAAGATCATTGCGCAATAATGTATGGAAAAATATATTCCTATTGTACTATTGTGTATATCTTGAATTGCTTCTAGTTTGGCTAATAAAGTATGTGGCCTCTTATATTTTGATGCTTCTCTGCAATAGTATTTTCAAAAAGATTAACATGGCTGAAATTCTTTAAATTACAAGAGGGCATAGGTTTATTGCACAAAAAACTAAATAATCTGAAAATGTCATTCATGTACAATATGAATATACTTTTCCATATATTATTGCACAATGGTCTTATGATTTCTTATTTTTTGGTGTCTACTGACGGAATAAAACAGTGAAATGGGCTGTAACCGACTATAAATTCAAATTTTCAGAGCCCTCTCTCAACATGTACTTGTTTTAATTGTCATGGCGTATTTTGAGGGATGCTATCGTGAGTGCAAAATCCGTCGGTTTGTTGGCCGGTCGTTACAACACTTTAAACAAACAGAAGTATTCAGATTTCTACGAGTAAGAATGAAAATAATAGTTTTTTCTATATCGTATTGTTGTATTGTTAGTACCTTCTTGATCGAATGAATGTTTTCACGGCAAAAGTGAAATGTAAATGAAACGTACAATTCATAATCAAGGGTTTCCGTTTTTGTGGATATGCACAGATTACCAATAATAGGTAACCATGGAAGTCTTGTTAAAACCTGATCGATTGTTACAGTGTCACCGTAGTCTCAAAAAGATAACACAGTTCAACCATTAATTCTTGCTCCATATATTGTTTTATAATCAAGACCCTCTTTTGTTAAAAATACTATTCATTGTTTCTTTCGATCTAGATTTCAACTGACATCATTGTACTTGAAAAACGAAGACAGGGGTGTTAACACGATTTTACAAGCATTACGCCTGCCTTGCTGTTCAAACATATCAAATGGAGGTAACCCAAAGACTAACTTCGATTATCACTTGATGAAATAAATATTGTCATCATGTGACATGAATATAATAAATTGGTTGAGAAATTGATATACCTATCGTTGCATGTATAAGTCATAATAATTGGGTTAATAAACTTCCATAGATCTTTAAAAGCTATATCACGCCCAGTGATCGTACAAAATGGATGGAGGGGGGATTTGGCGATTTCTGCAAGAAAACTCAACAAATTTGGAAGATTTATTTTTTCAAGAGAAAATTTACAACTGAATTGCCAAGTGAATAGGCGCAGTGCATGGCAAAATATGTTAGGTCATCTAGTATTTTTGATACCCTTCTAAGATATGAGATCTATTAAAAAAGGCGCATCATCAAAAACGTGCAAAAGTCAATAAATCGGGCAACACTGGTCTACACGACCTGTAATAAATAGGTATAAGGGACGTTATTATCACAATACTAATGACACTACTCACTTTTTAAAGTTAGTTTCCATGCGTTATACAAAAAATAATCGAAATAAATTAATATTGGATGGAGGGGAGTCAATGGAGGGGGGGGGATAACGTAAGACATGATAAGACATGCTACTTGAATTTATTCTTATGACTCCAAATTTTCCCATTTTTCATTCTCATTCAATCATGTATAAAAGAGATGTGGATTGTGGAATCTGGAAAGCTGCACCATTCTTTTGAAAACAGATGCAACACATTTTCAGATATACCACTTCAAAAAAGTTAAGGACCAGTTTTTTCCTAACCCTCGGGTGAGCCCACGCCCTTGTTAGCCTTTGGATCCGCCAATGTATAAAACTGCATATTTTCTAAAATGTAGAGAATAGATCCGCCCTGTCCAAAAGTTCAGTTTGGAAGGATTAACGATGCAAAGGCTACTATTAAAAACTGTTTCAAGGTGACATGATGCGATGGGAAATTAATCATAAAGAAATCGAGGGGAAGAGGAGTCATGTAATTATAAATAGACATGAACAACGAATCACATGCAACATGTATTAAGGACGAGGCAATTATTTCATGGGAGGCGATATCGTTGGAAAAATACACAAACTACACTTGGAAAAAACGGCTTCTTTGAAATAAGTGACATTTCCGTTGATATTGGATATTTCGGCATGCTGTTTTCAATTTGAGAATTTTCACATAAAATGTCAAAAATCTCTTTCAAAATAAAACTTGCTAATGATACCCTATAGTTCCTCAATAAAAATCTCAAATTATTCGGCAATATATTGCTGAGAAAATACTTGTCAAAAAGCGATTCACTTTTTTGGAACACCCGATATATCGACATCGACAATGGAGCTTGGCATATGTAAAGTTGGTTCAAAGGTCCTTCGAATTAAGTTAGTTTCATCACTGTAGCATGTATGTCTATGACTAATCTGCTGTCCGTACAAAGAATGTACTTCAAATGGCTTCCACCTCTCTGCTGACAGACTGCCAAACGTCCTTATTTTCCGTGTCATCTCTAGTTTGAGCTTTGCAATTCTGGCGATTGGGAACATGTGAACCTTAGCACATCTTGGCGCATGCTTCTGAAGACATACGAAGCTTTCCGAAAAGGTACTTCCACATACTCATTCCAACGGTGTACAACGTATACAAAGGCCAATCGAGAAGTTCTGAAAAATGCTATATCTTTTTTTCAGGAAATTAACTGAAATTTTTACACAATTTACATAATTTATATGCCTATACAGCAGGGACATTTCAGAATGATTGGTGAACAGAAAATTCTATAATCACACTTTTACTACCCCTTGTTGGTAGAGACACTTGGTAAAGAACCTGAGCTAAAACTGAAAAACTGAATCCAACTGTGAAATTCTCTTTGCGATAAAGTTCAATGAAGATACTCAAAATAATGTCCTTCTGCATTAAAGCACTGCGTTAAGACATTCTGGTATCTACCCACCACACCCACTATTTGTACACATATAACCAGAGACATATGAAACATATTATGTCTCTGATATAACTTAACAGACTTCTCCTGCGTATTTCCTCTAATAGATGGCGATATTACCAATGTATGAATTCATCCCAATCACAACTCATACATGTGCGACGCATCACCATTTACTGATAGATGTCATTCCACTACTACATACAGACATAACATAATTATCTCTTTGTTATAATACTGTGTTCTGCTTTTGCCTTTATCAGTAATATAGCAAAGTTAGCTGAGGCAGAGGTATATATATAACAGGTAAAACATAGAATAAAACACAAGCAATTTCATAATTAATTTCACTCTACACCACGAAGAAATATTGGAATTATGAATGATGTTTAGAATAACATAGCGAAAGTGGATTTTACATGTGACAGTTCACGCTAGTTATCATGATGCAGGTACAAAATTTCAGTGTTGACACTTTTATCTTGGATGGGGTCGGTAACTTTACGTCTAATATGACTACCTTGGATGAAGGTGCCAGAAATCTTACGGTCGTCTTGGTGGAGATCATCGTCATGGTTGTTATCATGGTCAGTACAATCGTCGGCAATGCCTGTGTATGTTGGATTATACACACGCATTCTGATCTACATACACTTCCCAACAAATTCGTGTTGAATCTGGCCTGGTGCGATCTCCTTACTGCTGTCGTTAACGGTCCTTTCACCATCAGTGTGCTCATTCACGGTGATTGGATCATGGGCGACGTCATGTGTCAGATTAACGGCTTCACCACCACACTCTTCGGCATCGCCAGTGTTGTTTGCCTTGCTGTCATCTCAGTCAATCGGTGTTGTATGATCGTCTATACCTCAAAATGCTCTAGCTGGTTTACGGTGAAGACAACATATATGCTAATCATAGGTAAGACTAGATGAACATCATCTTTACTGTATGTAAGCAATAGATCAATTTATAAATACATCCATCATTTTAAGAAATATGAATTTAGCAAAACTGTTTTTAGTTACAATTTAAGTTGAGAGTTTTTTCCAGAAATTCTAATTAGCATTATTTACTTAATTAACTCAAATATCTACAGAACGGTAAGTCTATCAAGGAAAGTTATCAATAATATATTTATACCCAAAGTTGGAACATATTAAATGATTGAAACTAAGGTGCACAAAATAATAATATAACTAGATTTAAAAAGATTATGTATTACTAATTTTGCGGCACCTGATTTAACGGCCACTTGCAAGGGGCCTCCTAAAAAATATTGAAGTATCTCCACCGAATATTATAGATCAATTGGGACATGTACCAAAAACGTCTTATAAATAGATCAAACAGGCATAATATGACAAAAGAAGCCCTATCTAAAGTACAAGTGTGCATAGGATGTCTAATGTACTTTAATACTTATAATAATGATCATGAATATTTTGACTTTCTGGTATTTCGTGACAGGTTGAAGAAAACGTTGACGCAATATCAATAATGAGTGACAAAATATCATGCAAAACAGAGTATCCATGACACCTCTATTGGATATCACTTGGGGATTGTGTTGCTAATAAATCGAGCATTAGTCTGATTGCTACACTGAACGGTTATATGACTGTTGTAATATTTTATGAGAATGATTTATGAGATTAAGAGAACAGTTGTATGGCCTGTTTTGAGGACTGTTATTGTACTGTTTCAGGGACTCATATAGAGATTGTTGTTGAGACCATTCTGTGAAATGTTATTAGGACCAGTCTGTTATAGGAATGCAACAGCAGTGTCTTTTTGGAAGAATGATGGAACTGTTATGTAACAGTAACACACTTGTCTAGGTCACATTAATAATCTATGAAAAATGTCGTGCCTGGATCATTATTTTATTTTTACCTCTCCCGTAGGTCATTTTATCCAAAAGGGCATTCTTTTAATATGCTTAACATCTTCCAAATACATTACGAGCGCATGCCTTGTAGTGGTTATCAATTTTATGAAATGAAACGCATTTGGTACATTTACATCACTAGTTTTATCATATCCGTGATAGTCTCCCTTTTCACATTTATACTGAAACTAGGGGTCAATGTGTTCATTTTTTAGCATTGCTTGTTATCTAATTTCGTTCATATCTACGTCAGCGTGCCTTGTTAGTTGTTAGTACCTTATTCAAAAACATAATCACTGATAATCACTTTCTATATTTATTATCATGACATAAGCTGTTTACGGGAACACAGGACAATTACCTTCAGATCTGTGTTTCAGAGGTGAAATAATATATTTTATTCACATGTGCATTCGTATTACAAATTTTCTTTATGGCACAAGTATACCTTTTACTTTCAATATTTTATTGTGTGACTATCATACTCTCTCTGGTGTTCAGGTAACAGGCCATGTATATAGGTCCGAGTGAATTTTGATAAAAATGAATGCAGATTCTTCTGTAGCAACAATCCTATCTAGAGCAAACAACCACTATTGATGCAGTTTTCAAATTATCAATTTACGATCTTCGAGGGGAAACTGTAAAACAAATCGTACATAAATTATTCACCGAGAACATAGAAATAAAACAGGGTATCATGAGTTGGTATAGGGGTGTTAACTACTTGATGGTTTATACGAGTGATAGTTCCCTAACATCAGGGTCGCTCAAATGAAGACGATTGCTATCAAAAGCGTTAAAAATTTAATCCAGGGATGTCTTGTTTTCTTCAGTTAAAGTGATTTCACGAAACGAACTACCATCTAGAGCTCAAAACACCTTACATCACTGTCACCGTTCATCAATTTATTCAAAGGTAATACTAATTCACAGAGAAGGCAGAAACAGAAACAGAGTAGCTATCAGCTATCGAGAGTTGGCGGAAAGGTTTCATCCACAGGATGTCTACATATTACATATTACATAATGCATGGCACCATAACATAATACCGAGAAGTTGATAAAGAGAATCCAATAAACACTTCTTGACCTTGCCCTCATTTTCCTATTGAGTTACACGATAGTCAATTTCCTGAAAGTAACAAAACATATGTGGCACCGTTGCATCACGTGAATGATCCCTTTGAAACGAGGGGGCATGCACACGGTGATAGGAAAAAGATAATATTTGAAAGCAAGCAAATAATATATCTACAGAAGAACTATTTTTATCAGGTACACTCCATTCCCTCTGAACGATTGGAAAGTAATATTAATCCCAATTTCTCAGTAGTCTCAACTTCCACCGTAAGATAACCGTCATGATTAGCTTTCAGCATTCTTTTGCGATGTTCCGTAACATGTGATGGCTTGCAAAAAGGCGTAATGACAAAGGTAGTAATATATTTATTCATTTCCTAACTAAATAGGCGGTAGAGGCTACTTGGTCTGGAACATTATCATTATATTATGACTTAATTGTTCCCTGCCAAGATTGGGAAGGTATAACTTGGTCGCTAATCCTCCTTAATTGGTTACATCGTGCATATTGATTGATAAACCCACTTTGGGTGCACTATTTCAACAAAACTTCTCAAAATTTTCCTCATGGGGATTTCCTCTTGTATTCCACTATTCCACTTTATTATTACACACGTAGGCTAGTAAAGGAACCAATTTCGACAGATTTTGTTTTTTCATCATAATACCGTTTGTTAAAAAAAACTTTGGTTGAAAAGGACGGGTGTCATTAAGGGCCCTTTTTAGCCCCCAAAGATATCTGATAATAATGCATATCATATTGAAGAAAAATCATTTGTGCTTTATAGAAATACAATTTCAGCGAATTTTGACTTTTGATGTTTACACAACAGTCATTTAAAGATCATATACCATTTTTGGTGTTTTTACAAAAAATTCTTTATTTATTGTTGTCTAAGTAAATAGTATATAAATATTAACCAATATAAATATGTTAAAATGTAGTATATGAAATACTGAAGAAAAGATACGATTAAAATTATTTTCATGGAATAGCACATAGGGCAATATTGACAAAATGCAAATGCTATTTTGGTAGGTTCTTGGCTAGCAATGGGTACATTTCAATTGTGACTGTAATGGATTACTATTGACTTTTATCAACATCACAGGGCAACATTTAAGCAACTTAAATACAAGGAAAATCAAAGATTTCCTCTCGTTTCTAAAACGAGGAACAAAAGCATGAATTCAAGGAAAATAAATGATGGCCTGTGCCAAAATATATAACATATGAGAAAGTTGTGGCACAGTAAAGGATATGTATAGGATATCATATGATTTTAAATGATTTTATCTTTATCTCCGAGTTGATATCAATATCTTGCCAAGTTAGCATAGCGAATTAGCGCAGATATTGATATCAATGAGTTGGATAAACACAATATCACGAAAATTCATTGGATGTTCTATTTTTCCCATAGTTCACCACTAAAACTAAACAAAGCATATCAAAACAATATCCATTCATTAATTCATCCCCGTGATGTCATGAAATCACTATGTAACAAAACACATCATATTGGTGGTAGTTTTGAAATCCCTGCCAAAAGGTGATATCTGTGAAATATTTTCCGTATTCCACAGATATCACTTTTCCATGCATTTGCAAAATATCATAAATATGTCAGAAACAAGTCAAATTCTTTACTTCAGAGAATATTTTTAATTTATTGAGACTTTCGACTAATATCCCTTAGTCTTTTTCAAAATATAACAGCATGTATACATTTATGTGACGTCATAAACAGACAATGAAAGTCTCAATAAATTAAAAATATTCTCTGAAGTAAAGAATTTGACTTGTTTCTGATATATTAACCAGAGAGATGAACTTACATAGAACTATCATAAATATGTTTTCATGTTACCTAACAGAGTGGAACAGAGTTCAACTATGGGATAAAGAATAAAAAATAGGTACATAATTGAATTACCACTCCAAAAATATTAAATATGAGGGTTTAAAGAAAGAATATTGAATATGAGATTCAAAAAGACAAGTGGCCTCATGTCTCACATTACCCAAACCCCAGATCCTCGATGTCATATATACTTATACACTGTACATCAATGTTATTTACTGGGAGGATTAAATATGGAGTGTATAGCAATGGTCAATACGATATTTCCAGATGGATATTTTAAACCTAGAAGCGGAACCCAAACTCAGTCATGACATAGGAGCTAACTTTTGCAATTAATAGAAACTTGTTTTTTATTATATTTTTGTGTTCTATATTTGAGATGAAATAATATGAGATTCATTTCTACAAGAGGATGGAACGAATATGAACTTGTATATTGAACTATACTCCTTTTCTGAATAAACAGAACAACATTGTATCCAAGCCAATTAAGAAAACCAAGGCCAATGAGTGTAATTTATGCCCAGTTAAACTAACACAATAACAACTTTTTGTCTGGACTCACTTATGTAAGAATAAATTGTATTACTGTTTACTGCATTAAATGTCAAGTATACTATCTGTATTTAATTTCAAATGCCTATCTCACTTATCGAAGGTATACAAGAAATGTTATTTTGAAACAAATTCAGCACAACCAAAACCATGTCCACATAATATAACAAATCCAAGATGGCTGCCACAATTTTAGATCCATGCACATGTGAAGAAGTTAGAAATACACATGGTCCACAAGTTCCATCCCCAATAAAATGGAAAGTTTAAGGTTTTCACACATATCAACTCTATTCCTATATACTTTATATTTGTGGTAAGGCTTGTGATCTAGGTAAACTTAGCATGTTCATGTACCTCCTATCCTCTGAAGCTAAAAACAGAAATAGTGACTTCAATTGAGAAAAATGAATCTTATGGGCTCCATATACATTTTGAGTGGCTGTCCGGCTAAAGTTAGATACTACTGATAATCTGAGATTGAAAATTATGTCAAGTTTAGTCCTCAGCCTCTCAAAACGGATAACTTCGAGGTAATTGTGTTGTTACTGCAAAAACCTCTATTTCTTCATCACAAATCTACCATCTTTTGCATCTGTCAAAACCCTTCATTTCATGTTAATTTTCAGACTTTTGCTTGTGCCATCATTAAATATATATATTCAACTTGTTATTCAGAATATTTTAAGAACTTTTCATGAATTTTTTTATTTTCACACTTTTGAAAAAATGACTAAGTCAGAGAATGGCCTCTTAATGGCATGTCCCCTTTCTTTTGGTGAAAATCAAAATCATTTTTTTCTCAAAGTTCCATGAATTCGACTCGGTTTGATGGTTGTTTTATAGAGAACTGAGGGCATAATAATTCAAGCCGTAGCCACAGTTAGTTAGTAAAGATCAATAAGTCCTCCTTTTTGATAGTTGACCCCTTAAGATGACAGTTCATATCTAAAAACGTAGTAAGAATCATTTTATAAAAAACTACTATAAGTTTAGCATATTTTTTAAATATAAAAACGATTCATTGATACCATTTACATCACCAATATTGAAGAAACAATTTAAAAACGTTGATGTTCTGATTACAATTGTTTGTATTTTAAAGAAAAATAACGTCAGATTTATAGCTAAAAGACCTAAACATACATTCAAAATCCATATCCTATAATTTTCTTTAGCATTGTGTTCTCAAAATTGTAAAAAGGGGATTTAGTTTTTAATATTTTTGACCCCTACTAATGACACGCATAATCCAGTCGAAAAGCCCGAAGAAAATTGAACGGCTGTAATAATAAAACAACAATACTGGACATGTGTGGGTTATGTAAATATTAGGTAAAAATATCGCTGCAATATATACAGAATATCACATCATTTTGAGTGATATCATTTTTATCGCCGAGTTGATAGCAAATATCAACACGAGTGAGCGAAGCGAATGAGTGTTGATATTTGATATCTACGAGGCGATAAAATGATATCACGAGAAATTATGTGATATTGGGTTTATCCCATGATTACAATCACCTTGTGATGTTCTAATCCAATTTCCAGGACATTGGCAGACAATATAAACTAGAAATTAGAATATCAATTGAATATTTGAAACACTTTATTTTAACAATTAAAAGTAAATAACATGAACGTGATATAGTTCGTCATAAATACCATTTTTTAATCGTTAGTTAGCAGCCTTCTAATCAAATTATATACACAATCGTAATTCAATACACCAATGAAACTTAAAGAGAATAAATTAACGGACCTATTAACTCAAAAGAGAATAAATTATCTGACCTAATTTCCAACAATATTGTGGCGCGAAATGCAAATGTGATATCACACGGATATGCGTGAGATAAACGATATCACACGCATTTGAGTTTGATAAACGATTTTCTGGAAAATATCACACGGATTTCAATAATATCAGAAATATCAATAGCTGTTATTGTACAGATAACACATTAATCGTGGGATAAATTGTATTACCAGCTCCTTTATTAATCTATAACCTTGTAACGTCTGGTTGAAAGGAATCAAAACCAAAAGTTACAATTTCTAGATCAAGGTTTTATTTCCAAATTATGTAGCCGTCGTGACCTTCTTAATTCATTGAATAAGAACGAAGATTGCAGTTTCATATGGATGTTCAACGCAAAGGTTGCGTGAGACGTGGCTACTTAGAGCTTCTATATCAGCAAATTGGTGGAAAACAGTCTCCCATTGAGCTCTATATTGTTTTATAGCATGCATCCCATTCAAGTTTATCCAATAAAATTGTATTTTAATGGACTCTATTGTTGCATAACAGTTTGCACTATAAGGAGGAAGTAGACTCAAGTGGTTTGTATTGTTATGCCGAACGCCAACAAGATTCCATAGTTCATTCTTTATATTCGTGTGTAAAATAATGATGAGCTTATGGCTTGCATTAATCACCAACGCTCGTTGTCAGAATTGATTTGTTTATCACAGTTTAATTGAAATGTGGATATCTGCTTCAACTCATGTTATCATCAACATTATACGATTAGATTTAAGATTTATACATATCAGCGGTTTATACTTTTCAAGGCTGTGACATGAGAACTATTCGTATGCACAAAGCCATCTTGTATGTATGTCTTTGTCTATGTATTCGTATATATTTACCAAGAATCGTTTCTTTCAGTTTGGAAGTTATTTGTTCACCAGGTCATTTGAAATCGATGTATCTCATTTGTCCCCTAGCCACGTGATTGGGAGGCAATCCTAGGTTGGACATCTCAAATAAAAGTCTTAATTAGTTAACTTAACTGATTACATCTAGCGTAAAAGGGACTCTCTCAATTATTACTGGTTCTGATTAGATAATTCCCCACAATTTCATCTCAGACAAGACCAACTAAGAACTTGTGAGGGAATTTCCCATTTCCCGATATCTTATGTGTGTTAAAAAAACTAAAGGATCTTCCGCGTATTTAACATCCTTTTTATTGCAATAAAAGCGTTGGTAAGCATACAATTTTGGTTTCTCCCTCCACCATCCCCATGACAACCACCTGTATGTTTTAGGCTTTTTAAATACCCCAACTAATTAATAGCGCTTAACCACATCCTTTTAGTTTTTAATTTAAGATAACGTAAGTGTCTGCTTTGGTATAAACCAAAGACAATAAGATTAGACTCCGATTTCACGTAAATTCTATTTCAAGTTTATGTGGTAATACGACAATACGTAGCAGCAATGTCTACTAGATAAAAATATATGTTGCGTATACAAACGTCAAATATAAGAATCTGATAATTAAAAATTGAAAATGAAAAACTAGATTAATATGTACGTATGTTAAAAATTGAGATGAAAAAATGTTGGTGAAAACGGAACTGATGGGAATGAATCCTGATGATAAGATATAATTGCTCTTTTCGAGAGGGAAACAAAGCAACAAAAAAATAATGATTTCAAATCAGGTAACGGTTTTTACCAGCAAAGCAATGCTTTCGCCACGTGTTCTCATTGCTTAGTGAATATGGCATACTCCCCGCGGAATATGATATACTACATATTTCATGAAATATACGGTAAACACGTTTTAAATATATTAAGTTTATCATATTCCGCAGGTGAATATGCCATATCCACTAGCCAATGAGATACAATACGGTAAACACGTGTATGTATTCCGCAGGGAATATGCCATATGGCATCTATCTGAGTATGACATTTTCACCTGTATCGCAAATACAGCCGACCTAAATAGATGGCATATTCCGCGTAACAAGCATCGGGCATTCTCATCAATGCAGCTTGAAAAATAAGGAATCAAGAATAGAGCATAACCTTAGACAGCCCAATTAGAACTCTTACATAGTATCTAGGTCAAAAATGCCTTAAGAATGACTCAAACGCACTCGTGGCTATAGCGCACCTGCAGATACTAATAATTGAGCTATAATTGAAAGTTAGCTCCTTCCACCTGCCAACACTATCACTGGTGATCCACTCGATTACGCTGGTTACCAAAACGGTTCGTTTTGGTAACAAAATGTCGGAACATCCGGAAGGTACGATTTTTCTCGTTTCCTTATTTTACACGTTGTAGGCAGAATTCCCACGACATTTTTAACACAAACGTGTATCAGTACCATATGTTTAAGAAATTGTACATATTTGCGAACAAATAGTTCAGAAGACAACAGAATCGTCGATTTTCTTTCCTCACTTAAGTTACATAAACGGTTTGGGTTAAAAGTGCAGATCTTAACTGTTTTTCGAAAAACCGTTTATGTAACTTAAGTGAGGAAGTAAATCGACGATTCTGTTGTCCTCTGATCTATTTTTTCGCAAACATGTACATTTTCTAAAACATATGATACTGATGCACGTTGTGAGAAAAAACGTCGTGGGAATTCTGCCTACAACGCGTGAAATAAGGAAAAAAGAAAAATCGTGCCTTCGACGGTCTGACATTTTGTTACCAAAACGGTTCGTTTCGGTAACCAGCGTAATCGAGTGGATCACCAGTGACTATGCCATCATGATACATACAAAACAAGCGGCACATAGAGAATACCAAATAATATGAGTAATCGTCATAGAAACGTTGGGAATGGGTTTGATTGATCGGTCCCTTCTACTGGTACTGGAATATAACAATTATCGTGAAAGTCATTTTTTAAAAACTCGTTATGTATTTGATGGGTCTGCCACAAGAGCCATTTGTATATGCCAGGTTTCCTGTATGGCCGATTGTACAAGAATTTGCAATACGTCAGGATCATATATCTTTGGTTCCTGTCAACGAAACTCTTTTTGAATTCGAAAAGTGTATTCGTTGTAATAGCTTCAGGCCTGAGCCAGGATTTGACAAGAGGGGGGGGGGGGGGGGGGGGGTTCAATTTTCAAAAATTTCCAGGGGGGGTTCACATTTGACAATTTTGCCCCAAAGATGGCTAAAATCACTTGAAAAGTGCTCAAAATGGTGAAAAACTGCATGATTTTGAAAGAATTTTTGGCCAGGGGGGGGGGGGGGGGGTCGCCCGAACCCTGCGAACCCCCCCTGGCTACGGGCCTGGCTTCCACGGACCTCCACCAGATTTTCGTCCCGTTGTTCTCTACTGTTAATTAATAATCATTTCATACTGATGTTATCTACCAAGAGGTGACATCTTCCTGGGTAACAGTGTTAACTTCTTTAGTTTCTATTTCATATATTCCTTTTTGATCTTTATACCCTCTGGAACAGACGTCGCATGTGTAGTCAAAATTAAGAATAAAGAGCCCAGGCGCCATCCAAGAACGATACATACACGGTGTCTTGGAATTCCATCATTCACGAGGGATTTCAGTGGACTCATGTTCGCTTTGCTACTTTGCAAATTAAAACACTGCAAGCGTATTTTAATTAAATAAATGAACACATGCTGTGATGATTAATGTTCTATCCAAGATTTTATGCGTAGCTCAACTCCCGAGTTGTGAAAGGTATTATCTAATACCCAGAACTACTTATTTTGTTTTGGACATAATTGAACGGAATAACGACGGACTGAGTCTAGGGCGTCCATGAATTTCTTAAAATGACCGAAAAGACTTCATGCAAATAGTAACTAAGATTCAATCCGTTCGCATTCCATTTCGATTTTGGCCGCACTTCCGGAGGAGGAATTTGGCATGTCCACCTCTTGAGAGGCCAGCGATTTGTATACTATACAGATCGATATTGCTAAAGATGGCTCAAACTTTAGGTTTCATAATGCTGTTATTCAATGGTAACTATAGTTTCTCTTCACAAGGAAATATATACAGAATGTATGTGTGCAGAATATGACAAATACAATACACATTGGATATCCTATAATTTTGATTGATATCATTTTTATCCACGAGTTGATATCAAAGAGTGGATTAAAATGATATCACAAAAATTCATAGGATTCATTCATCACGTGACGGCCGAAATAACCAATAACACTCCCCTCCAGAAGTTTGGCAACCTTAGCTCCCCCATTGAACTACGTGTTAAAGCCTCTTTACATCTGAATTTTTATTTACTTAACAGGCGATGAAATAACTTATAATATTGATGGAAACGTAACTTGACTTTATTTCCAATACCTCCAAATGTTATCAATTTTTTCCTCAATTGCAATAGGTCGAAAATTGATGATAAATTTGATGAATTTTTGAAAATTGTCATTCCCATGTACATCCAATGGGAAATGGAGGGTTCGGGGCAAATCAGAAATCATGATATCTTTTCAGTAAAAGATTCAGCAAAAATATTTTTATATAGAAAACCGAATTGTCTACCTTTTTGTACACTAAGTGCTTAGTTCATTTGATGAATACTAAAGTTACAGCGCTTCAAATTCATTTTTGAAAATACTTTTTCGCCTCCTGTGTTATTTCAATGAGAGAGTTTTTTTGAAAAACAATTTTGACTTTAGAGCCCTATAACTTTGTTGAACCTGAAGAAACATATCAATTTTTTGTTAAATAAAGTTAGCAAATTCAATTTCCTGCCTAACTCGTATTTTTTGCAAGGACTCGGAGGGATGGATATTATGTCATATTACTTGCGGCAAACCTACCATTTCCCATTACTTAACATGGGAATGTCGATACTCAAAAATTCATCAAATTTATCATCAATTTTCGACTTATTGTAACTGAGGAAAAAAATTGAGAAAATTTGGAGGTATTGAAAATAAAGTCAAATTACGTTTCCATCAATAGTATAAGTATTTTCATTGCAGGTTAAGTAAATAAAAATTCAACAGTAAAGAGGCTTTAACACGTAGTTCAATGGAGGAGCTAAGGTTGCCAAACTTATGGAGGGGAGTTTATCTGTAATTTTGACGGGTGTTTTCAAATCCGTGGAAAATAGGAATATCCTATGGTTTTGAAAAAATATCATTGATATCCATGAGTGGATATAATTGATATAGGATTGTCCGTTTATCCCATGGGAAATCAACATCAGCGAAACAAAATTTGAAAAAATGTTGAAAGAGTGGATTAAAATGAAAACCGAATTGTCTACCTTTTTGTACACTAAGTGCTTAGTTTATTTGATGAATACTAAAGTTACAGCGCTTCAAATTCATTTTTGAAAATACTTTTCGCCTCCTGTGTTATTTCAATGAGAGAGTTTTTTTGAAAAACAATTTTGACTTTAGAGCCCTATAACTTTGTTGAACCTGAAGAAACATATAATTTTTTTGTTAAATAAAGTTAGCAAATTCAATTGCCTGCCCAACTCGTATTTTTTGCAAGGACTCGGAGGGATGGATATTACGTCATATTACTTGTGGCAAACCTACCATTTCCCATTACTTAACATGGGAATGTCGATATTCAAAAATTCATCAAATTTATCATCAATTTTCGACTTATTGTAACTGAGGAAAAAAATTGAGAAAATTTGGAGGTATTGAAAATAAAGTCAAATTACGTTTCCATCAATAGTATAAGTATTTTCATTGCAGGTTAAGTAAATAAAAATTCAACAGTAAAGAGGCTTTAACACGTAGTTCAATGGAGGAGCTAAGGTTGCCAAACTTATGGAGGGGAGTTTATCTGTAATTTTGACGGGTGTTTTCAAATCCGTGGAAAATAGGAATATCCTATGGTTTTGAAAAAATATCATTGATATCCATGAGTGGATATAATTGATATAGGATTGTCCGTTTATCCCATGGGAAATCAACATCAGCGAAACAAAATTTGAAAAAATGTTGAAAGAGTGGATTAAAATGAAAACCGAATTGTCTACCTTTTTGTACACTAAGTGCTTAGTTTATTTGATGAATACTAAAGTTACAGCGCTTCAAATTCATTTTTGAAAATACTTTTCGCCTCCTGTGTTATTTCAATGAGAGAGTTTTTTTGAAAAACAATTTTGACTTTAGAGCCCTATAACTTTGTTGAACCTGAAGAAACATATAATTTTTTTGTTAAATAAAGTTAGCAAATTCAATTGCCTGCCCAACTCGTATTTTTTGCAAGGACTCGGAGGGATGGATATTACGTCATATTACTTGTGGCAAACCTACCATTTCCCATTACTTAACATGGGAATGTCGATATTCAAAAATTCATCAAATTTATCATCAATTTTCGACTTATTGTAACCGAGGAAAGAAATTGAGAAAATTTGGAGGTATTGGAAATAAAGTCAAATTACGTTTCCATCAATAGTATAAGTATTTTCATTGCAGGTTAAGTAAATAAAAATTCAAAAGTAAAGAGGCTTTAACACGTAGTTCAATGGGGGAGCTAAGGTTGCCAAACTTATGGAGGGGAGTTTATATGTAATTTTGACGGGTGTTTTCAAATCCGTGGAAAATAGGAATATCCTATGGTTTTGAAAAAATATCATTGATATCCATAAGTGGATATAATTGATATAGGATTGTCCGTTTATCCCATGGGAAATCACCATCAGCGAAACAAAATTTGAAAAAATGTTGAAAAATTGGAAAAATTGAGGAAAAAGAATTATAGAAAATCGAGAAATAATTTAAACAAAAGTTCGAAAAATATTTGAAAAAATGAATTTGAAAAAAACATTTGAATTTTGAAATTTTTTTAATCCTGTAAAAAATTGAGGAAAAAGAATAAAAAAAAAACGAACAACAAATCAAACAAAAATTGAAAAAATAATTTGAAACAAAACTTTGAAAAAAAAAATTTGAAGAAAATTGTGAAACTTTGAAATCGAAAAAAAAAATTTGAAAAAATTGAAACCATCGAATATAGCTTTTGAAATCATCGAATATCACTGTTGAAACCATCGAACATCACTTTCTAAGAAGTGATATTCGATGGTTTGGGATTTTTTTGCTAAAATATGATATCTTGGTCACATATCAAATATATCTTCACGTGATATTCGATCTATATCCTTGCAACCATGGGGTAACACTTTATTATTAACCTTTTTATTAACTTTATTGACTATTTATTACAAACCGGGATCTGTACAAGATCTTTTGAATATCAATTCTATTCACTGTTTATTTCCCAGAGAAATCATGTTATTATGGGATAAAATACAATACAACGCAGTGCGATACAATGCAATTGTCGTTCTCAATTTAACAACTGGATGACATTATCAGGTTAGGGAAGGTACGATTGTACTGCTTCTTTATAGAGGCGCATTAGGAATTAATTCTAAAACAGTCCAAGAGAGAATGTTTAAATGTCAACCGTAATGAGAAGGTATAATCTAACAAAGCAGACAAGTCGCTGGATTAACTTGAATGAACTACATGGAGAAATTAGCAGATATTACTATGGATGTGTCTTTATTAGATACGACGGTAACCTAATTGCCATCGTGAGTTTCATAACAACTTCTGAGGGAATGTATAGGATGTCCGTAAAGTCACATTACATTTACAGGTACAACCAAGGAGGATTGGCTCCCAGAGTGCACCACCGATATTCTGTCCCATATATGGGTATGTCGTAATACAAAATTCGAATTCAAACAGCCGCCATTTTGTTCACTTCAACATTTAAATCGTGAATTTTGGTCTTATTTCCAAACGAAAAATTCCAAAACTCACAAGAAATGATCGAGATATTGGTTCGAATCTTTTGAACTGTTTATTTTGAATTTATAGTCGGTTTTAATTTCAGAAAATAACGACATTTCGACGTTTTCATTGTTGGAAAATATCGAGTTTCGATCCTGGGAGCCAATCCTCCTTGAGGTACAACACAAAATCTACGTAAACTGTAAAGCTCTACACTCTAAGGACACCCTGTATATTCAGTTTGAAATCATGTACCCACGCAATTGGAGAAGCAATACACTTTTCTTAGAATCATCGGCTCTCTCAATTCAGATGCCTACTTGTAATACCACCCCCTGTACGTTTAACCACTTAAATACGAAGGGCGACGGGAAAAATGCTCTAACTTTGGCAATTTCTATCATTTGCTCAAAGCAGGTTTTAAAATGTGTGTAACAGATTTGGTTACATTGAATTATAAAATTGAGGCTTGCATATTAATAGGGTATAGATTTTTATGAATAAAAATAAATAAAACACCACATTTTGAGTACCAAATGAGTACCTGAATAAAAATAAAAAAAATTAATAGGGTAAAAAAGAAAAATGCTCTGGGATCGAAGGCGTTAAAATGGTTCATGTGACGCCCACTAAACTGTGGCATTTAGCGCAGGACATTACATTACAAATATGCATGACAGTCCCTGGCCTTCATATTATTTATACCAAAGGGTGGTTGATGAACTTCAATTTGTATTTTTTTGGAGTAAATCTCAAATTCTTCATATACACGCAGGTTCAAATACACAGTCAGAGAAAATAGACTAAGCCCTATATATTTTCTTTAAAATTTGACATTGAGTTTCCCATTAGTACCTATGCACTTCAAAATAGAATAGGGGTGTTGGGATGTATTAATTAAACCACATTATCTATCTCACGTTTAAAAACTAAAAAGTAGAGGATATAATGAGTATCCTACAATGATAGTTTTCTTCATACTTTCATCGAACAAAAAACGAATGTCACCCAGCATTTTTGTGTTGCGGCATTTATGTGCCCAGTTGTTAGAATATGCAGTTAAAGTTGGATTCTTGGAATCTATATCTTCTGCCAGCTGGGTGCATCAAGGTTGACTAAAGTAATACGAACATGTATCTAAAAATTAATTCACCGATAGGAAGGCTATTTTTGCTTTATATCCATTCTTTGGTTTTCAAACATCCGTACAAAACTGGGAGAATCGAAAAAAAACAGAGCACATCTACATGTATGATTCTGCAGATGATAATCCATCTACCTAAGGTTCCCTCGCAGATATATCAGCTTATCTCGCTTTCCTTTGAGCGTTTACCAATATTGCACCGCGTACCTCAAGAGGCACATTCTCACAAAGACTTTTACTTTTACGAACAAAGCGTTATCCTTTACAACATGATATAATACAAAAGAGAATTAATTAAGGAAAATATCAATAACTATATTAATGTTATAGTGCAAGGCATTGACCAGAAAATAGTAAGAGATACAATATATCTTGTTATCGCAAAAGCCTACAATAAATTCCATACCTGATATAACAAAACATAAAAAACAGAATAATTTTGCTATCGATATAAAAGTAATATTTCTTTATGGACGATAAACACTATTTAATTGTAGAAATGGTTCATGGCTTGGATTAATATCCTGGGCAACTGCTCATTGACCCAAATTATTGGCATCGAATTGATATTTAGCGTGTCCCTATTAGATAATACTGCTAAGGCCAGCTGCCGCTTCCTCAGTGACGGGATGTAACTTAGCTGTTATATTCCTATAGCCACTTATTAGAAGACATTCAACGACACACAGTTTGATTTGCCAGGCTTTATGATGCTCGCAAGTAACAAAATGGGTATTTTCATCGTCATTTAGTCGTTATAAGGCTTTACGAGTGCCCTCTTGTCGTTTCATTTGCATTAGCCACCTACATACAAGATAGAAGAAATGCACATATCTGCCATTTAATTACCAATTTCAATTATACCCCTCTCGTCAATTTTGCCGACTTTGCAAGTAACAAGGAGCAAAATACATTCCAAGATCATTTGAAAATGAATTCCCAGACAACGAGCGTCGGTAATGGTTATTATATCACCACAAATGTCAGATGAACTAATAATTAAATCAAATCAACTAATACCATATGTTTTGAAATCTTGATTTCTCTCATCCATGTCAAGGACAGACGCTTAAAAATGATTATAAACTGGTGCTGCCCTCTACGCTAAAAGAAAGTAAAACGCTACGTTACGCTAAAAAGGGATCAACTACACAGCGTTCTAGATCCATAATTAGAAAGAAGTTTACCCCGAAGCATTTTTCAGGTTATAAAACCACTGTCAAGCAAAACTATAGTATTTTTTTTGGCGACATTAGTGGAAATGCTTAAGATGTAGAGGTTCTCTTATTGTTCCTGTATTTGTCAGTTCGATGAGCTTTGATGGTTGCCGATATTTCTTCTTTATCGACTAAAAGACGAGATAAAGGTGTACCATCAAAGCAAATGAACAATGAATCTTCACAGGCTTGTACGCAGATACGTTTTTTCATGTGATGAGTGACGTACAAGGACATTTCGTCTTGCACATTAACACTTGCTCATGTGACTTATTAAGGAGAGAATCAGATCTAGCAATTGCAAGCAAGCTTTACATTACAAATTAAAGGGTGACGCATATCGTTTAGCAAATCGAACGCTCGTTTCTGGTGTTGCTCACCGTTTAGTATAAAAGGCCCGATCCCGGAATAATACTCAAGGGTTCACAGGTTCGAGGTTGTTGTGTCAACACCTCTAACTGTTATATAGCATAAGTATATTATAGATCGTCACACATTTACAAAATGGTGATTTTTATTTTGACAAATCAATTCCACATTTATGGGTGAAGTTTCAGGATCTTCTATTTGTGTATAATAAGGAAAAATTGGCATCTAAATTTCCCCATAACGTAACAGCACACAGCTTGGCATATGAAATATCCTACAAATGAAACAAAGCAAGACAAACCGGTTTCTAATACAAGGATTTATATTGGCTGTTGTACATGTATTCTTTGAACGCAATCACTCTTTGGATAACGTTTTCAAAATCATTATAAACGGATTACTTTATCTCAAAGACAATTTCAATAAACTGGATTTTACAGAACTCCCCTTATTTCTTAAAAATGGACTGATCCGGTTGATTCGCCTGGAGCCGCCATATTGTTTTTATACGGGATGCTAATCGGAACCCTTTAAGATTATTTTTGGCTAATATCATTCTTTATATATCATATCTATTTTCTAAATATCCCCAAAGTGCAAGACAAATGAAGATTTCATGTGGTTACATATCTATCATTTGGGAGAATTTCATCTGGGATATTGTATTTGTTGCTTGCCATTTTGTCACTCCCTTTAGATCTGTATCAGCGTTTAAGATGAAAGACGACTGTATCTGTAGCTTTATTGGATGGTTAATTAGTCATTGGTAATTTCAAAGAAAAATAGTTCTAGGATACATTTCGATAAACATGCACCTGTGCACAATACCATGCAATGCATAGACGATAACATTGTGGATACCAGTTACGTGCATGCTTTGGCTAGAAACGATATCTAGGAAGAATTATCGGAGCCATAGCCCATTCTGCGAGAATGACCATTAAGACCAATTAAGACCATTTTTGTTAATACTTAATTTATAGAGATGATTCTTTTTAGTCGTACTTCTGGATTTTTATGTTTTCAAATAGTTTCTATGGTTGCTATATAGAGGTTCTTATATGAGTACCTGTGCAAGATCGTCCATTCTTGATGAGCTTTGATAATTCTTCTTTATCGAGTCGAAGACGAGATAAAGAAACATTATCAAAGCGAGTCAAGAATGGACGATATTGCACAGGTACGAGTACAAGAAAGTTTTTCTCATATGACTCTGTATTATGCCATATTTTCACCATTTTATCATAAAACTGAGTAAAAATTGCTTCAAATTAATTGAACTTCATCTTTCAATTGTTATGACGTCATAACAATATTGAAGAAAATACATAGATACATGTGGCAACAAAGCTCCATTGTTATGACGTCACAACTTAGTTTTGTAGAATTAGCATGGATACGCATAACAACGCTGTACCCGTTGCCATGTTGTTGATGTTTATAGACCGGTGATGTCACAAGTAAATCTCATCTTGCACGTGTGACTTTTTAGGATGAAAGATGGCAATATCTTGCATGGGGTAAAGATGGCTGTATCTTTGTTAGTCATATGAGAAAGTAATGTCTGACTTGTGATGTTGCGTTACTTCTTCAGTTCCACTAACCGATATCTTTCGCCAGTCAAGCAAATAATCAATCAAATATTATTGTCGGTTGTAAAATAAACCTGTACGTCAAAACGTCATCATTTTCCTCCTTGGGGACATAATAGAATAATTTGATAATTATTGGTATTCTATTCTAGAAATCGTTTATGTCATAGTTCGAACGTAAATATGCCTCGCGTAATTATTGCTATATTTAGAAATTGTTTTCTATTTTTGGTGACATTCGTACTAAATTTAGAATAATCGATGTAAAATAACCTATTTGAGTTTGGAAAATGGGATCAATACGTCATTATATCCACATTTATATAATAATTTAGGACATAAACTTAGTTTATGTTATTGACCTCCAAATGTGTTTATTCTTTTTGCAATGCTGATTACATTCAGGATATAACATTTTTAGTTATTGTCTTAATTTTTAAGTAGGCGTATTGTCCGTCTACATATTTTCAAACAATTAGTCTTTCAATAAATGTACATTATACCAATATACGTATATGTACACGGTGCGGTGACCCAAATCAATGATGACATTTTTACTTTTTGTGTACATACTACACGTGGCATTCCAAGACGTCTTGGCTAAAACGTTTTAGAAAAAAATATGTTTAGTTTACACCACCATTTTTAAGAAGTCTTACGAAATATGATTGAGTTTACACCTGTTTTTCTAAAACTTCTTAGAGATATGTAGGTATACATGTAAAATGAAAAATGCATTTCAGTACTGGTTGAAGGACGGTTCAGTCAATATAGCTATTACTTTCCCACTTCTATACTTTGTACTAAAAAATGTATCGGTTTCACAAAAATATGTCCTGAAGACAGCATTGTTAAAAGCATGAAAGAGAGCAGGAAGATTTTATGCATAAATTAGGATTATGATAAATTGCCAGGCAAGTTCTTCTCAATAATTTTAGGATGATATTGGGAACAAGGGATAAGACAAAAGAAAGGACCATGCGACATATGTAAATGGAAAGTTTCAAATGTTTCGTTCGGCGCAACGCAAAAAACGGGCTAAGAGCTCTTAGCTGATACCGATGGATTTACACTCGCTTGTAAAACGTTTTAACGCTAAGACGTCTTGGCAATGACCAGGGCCCTAAAACGTTTTAGCCAAGCGCTCTTAGCCTAGGCTCTTGAGAAAATCTGTATTTACATTACATTTGTAAAACGTTTTAACGCTAAATAGTTTTAGCCAAGACGTCTTAGGGCTCTAGTGTAAATCCAACAAATATGTACAGGTTCAGCGAAAACGTCCATAATTTCAATCTAACGATAAATTTTTCGATAATACATATATTTTCAAATATGTTTTCTAGTGAGTGAGTGAGTGAGTAAGTGTTTCTGAAATGCAGCGGTTTACACCAGGATTCTAATTGAAAACTTATCCAAAACAACAATTTTATACAAATAGCTTTCAACCCCTGGCCCAAGATTTCACTGTTATCCTTTGAAATGGGGTTATTGCTATATTAGATGGACAAGTTCAATATCACAAAAATGGAACTGGGAGGCCAAAATATGAGATCATGGGTTGAGATAGTTGGGGTTTGCTTTCCCGGTGCACTCTTAAAGTCCCCATGGGAAATTTGAAAATATGTTTTTTTTCATTCATTTATCATGTGTCATGACCTTAAAAGTTGTTCTAACGATTTTTGAAAAAAACAGCTTTCCATTTCTCAAATATTCAAATTTCCCGCCATTTTTCAAATAAAAGTTGAATTTTTTTATTGTCATCTACCGCCCCTTTTTTTAACAACTATGAAAAGACTCTTCAATAATCAAAAATATTTTGCAACTTAAGTGATCTCATTGTGACATCACTCAGTTGGCAAAAGCCAATATTTTCTAAATATGCTACTAAACCAATATTGACTGTATAGCAAGTTCAAAAGAAAAAATATATTATGTTATGGATATTATTGTTCCTTTGGTCTTTATAAGAACTAAACTGTTGAAATACATTTTTCTCTGAAGCATTTGCATCATGTATGAGTTCATTTCTTGCTTAGTTATTAACTAATTTTCTTTTTTTTCGGCAAAAAAACGTGAGAATGAATGCTAAATTCATGATTTTTCGAACATAAATCCCACTTTTCCAAAAGCTACTTTTTTACATTTAATATTTTTTTTAACATATCACACTTTGATAACATGGGGTAATTAAGACTCTAATATAAGCCAAAGTGGTTTAAACTTTATATGGGGGCTTTAAATGTTTTTTTGCTGTATTCTGCAACATTCTGTGATTCTCTCCATTTGACACTTCCATATCTAGATTAATCAATCTTTAATATAGTGATATACAAGTGAATTATTTGGAAATTCAGCCATCTACACAAATGTTTTATACACGTACTAACACCCCAGTCACATTTGACGCACGGCGGCCGCAAGTCGACCGCAGAACAATTAAATCGGTGAATTTCTGCGGCGAGCGTAGAAAAACTACGCTCGCCTTGCGGCCTCTGTACGGCGTATGCAGATTTTTACAGGCCGCAGGGAAGGCGTAGAAATCATAACTCGGAGTTATAATATTTGTTCATTTCTGAGGTCCCCGTAGAAATCAACTGGCTCAACAAGATTGAATCATTATTTGTCAATGTTTCACGATCACTTTTCATTTGATATTACATCCTAGCACTTTGAATAACATTTATAAATTGTCCTGATGTAAATAAAATGAAAAAAACTATTATTTATCAATAGAAATTTAAAATTCACCGTGCGGCTGCCGTGGGAAATGTGACTGCAAAAGTATGAGAGCGCAGAAATTCTGCGACGAGCGTAGAAAAGCTACTGGCCGCAGAAATGATAGACCGCAAGGTCGCCGTAGGAAATGTGACTGGGGTGTAAGCAAAACAAATAGTAAGTATTTATTTTATCACTACCTCAATTCTTTTAATTTAAGTGTAAATTGTTAATTTACAATTGGCATCATTAAAGTTAAAGGTTGTGAAGAAAACTATTCAATTCATGAAATATTTGCGAGCTTTGATATTTAGGAGTCATTTTTGACCACACGGTGTACACTTGAATAGAGAAGGTAAACCACGAGCTAATCCGACCATTTTGAAACACCCCGTACACTTAAATAGAGACGGTAAACCACGAGCTACCCCAACTGTTTTTAAACACCCTGTATACACTTGAATAGAGAAGGTAAACCACGAGCTAATCCGACCATTTTGAAACATCCCGTACACTTAAATAGAGACGGTAAACCACGAGCTACCCCAACTGTTTTTAAACACCCTGTATACACTTAAATAGAGAAGGTAAACCACGAGCTAACCAAACCGTTTTGTAAATTGCAAATCCTACGCAGGAACTTCGACTATAAATTAATCTATCCATGGCATTTAATGCTTAATATTGAACAACAAAATACATAAGTAAATGTAATCTAATTTTCCGAGAGACATATAATAGCAGTTAATAACAAGTGATATTAACATCAATGTCAGGGGCGGGATCATATTTTCAAATGAGATAAAAAATATAAATTTTAGGCCCCTAAATCCAAAAATTGGGCCCACATTTTGAAAATTCAAGGTCCAATTTTGTGAAAATTTTGCCTAAAAAGGCTAAGTAATACCCCAAAACTAATTGAGGCCCTCAATTTTTTGGCCCAAATTTCTTTCTGGGCTCACCAAAGGGGGGGGGGCATGTCCCCTGTATCCGCCAGTGATACGTCCATAAGTGTGATATTCTGCCGCATAGACGACGATTTATAGGAATATCACACTTATGGACGTATATAGCTGTGCAATAAATGGTGACGCTCCATAGGTAGACGTTATACGGAAACAATGCAGATGCTATAAGTGAGTTGCGAAAGCTCTCTAATATCTGGATGTTATGATTAAATTATCGATATAAGATCAATTGTACTAGAAGCCTTTAATATTTATTATATCACTATCCAAGATCCGATACAGCAATTATTATGGCTATACTCTTTCATTACTTAGCTTCTGTTGACGTATTGATCATAACTTTTGATTTATGACTGATTTATGACTTCATCTAAAAACCCATAGATGTCTCTGGTTTATTCAAACGATACGCATGTATGGCAATTGTACTGTCACTTCTACTGTATTCCGATCGGTGCATACATTCATGTGTATGGATTGGTGGTGACCGACAAGCTTGCAAAGTACTGAAAAACAGTCGTGTTTCTTCCTTCCATGTAAACCTTACTTTCCATTGATTGACTTTTATTGTCCCATGCTACGGAGATATCACCAAGCTATAGTTTCCATGGTTACCTCTCCTGGATTATAAATTCAACGCATGAACAGCGACGATTTTCTTGGCTCGGTAATTTGTTTATTGCAATATTTTTCAAAACAACCACCGGAGGTCTCATGTGGATACCCCGAAGTTGGCAGGCACGATTGGATGATTTGTCACAGACAATAAATGGGTTCTCGATCTCCATTCATCGTGGGCCGTAAACATTCTTAATGGCTTCTAAATCAATCATTCCTTCAACTCATCATTGGAAGACCATCGTTTGTGTCAACTTAATTGAAAAGGAATATCATTTCGCATGTTGAAGAAACAAGAATAAATCGAATACATAAAAAACATTTGCCTTTATAGAAAGAAACGAACGTGAAGTTAAATAACTTATTAATCTTATTTTAAAATAGTACACCACGAACATTATGAATAGTTTTACATTTCAGTGCCCGAAAATGATAAAAAATGTTACATTTCAATAATACGCCGAACATGATCAATAATGATGATAAGTAGTAGTACCCCGAACATGATCAATAATGATGATAAGTAGTAGTACCCCGAACATGATCAATAATGATGATAAGTAGTAGTACACCGAGCATAATCAATAATGATTATAAGTAGTAGTACCCTAGTCAATAATGATGATAAGTAGTAGTACCCTGAACATAATCAATAATGATGATAAGTAGTAGTACCCCGAACATAATCAATAATGATGATAAGTAGTAGTACCCCGAACATAATCAATAATGATGATAAGTATTAGTATCCCGAACATGATCAATAATGATGATAAGAAGTAGTACCCCGAACATGATCAATAATGATGATACGTAGAAGTACCCCGAACATAATCAATGATGATGATAAGTAGTAGTACCCCGAACATGATCAATAATGATGATAAGTAGTAGATATAGTACCCCGAACATGATCAATAATGCTGCATATTGACCCGCTTGAATTTTTGTAATTTTCTCTCACTTGAAGATTTATGTTTTTGAGACACTTTAATCTTCTCTATAAAGCTTTTAGTCGTTTCCATATCACAACCTCTTCAAATTGCCGACATTTTTCACGTTTTATTTATGTAACTAAAACACAAATTATTACATCGTATTACAATAAATATTATTTACTATTGGATGCGATTTGAAATGAGTATTAAAACGTTTGAATCATGCCGATGACGGCCCAACTCGAACCAGCACAAATAAGGGACGTATTAATGTAACCCTCTCATCGAACAAATATAAATCATTATTGAATAGACATTACATAAATCTGCATCACGGAGGGAATATTATAAGAGCTAATACAAATACTTTTATCAATAGTCGTAGAATCGTGAAATTCTTCACAATCTACTCAAAATGATGATTGAAGTATATGTCATTATGGTTTTGATATCTTTCTTCACTTTGAAGGTCATTCATCCCGTAAAATACTCAGCAATATCCAAAGTGGGGATTAGTAATGAGTATTCTTTCAAGCATTGTCTCAAAAGTTCACCAAACCGCCCCAGTTAGAAGGTTAGGCCACCTTAAAATAACATATTAACATATTTATAGATATTTATTAAATACAAATAGTAGAAAAGATTGTGAGCTTTGCTTGTTTCATACGTCGAACAGAAAACCAACAGCGATCAACTTATGTATATCACGATAGAGAACTAAATGTTATCATGTCTTCACTTTTTGATATTTGGTCAAAGCACGTGACAAATAACTTATGACAAATGAGTTTATTACATATTCAATATGGTAGATAAGATGGTAGACTATATACAAGCGTGGTATCGTTAGTGTTTACATGGTCAATTCTGTGTCATTTTATGTTTAAAACCTGTCTATGGATTAATCCCCATGGTGTTTGGTGCTTATTACAATTGCAGACAACTAATAACAATTCCAGTCAGTTAAATGCACCACGCTTTCTTTGAGAGATCAAACGTTGACAATTTTTCATATTGAATATCGCACTGATTTTCAACTTGAATCATCATCAAGAATGATTTTTCTCAAGAAGGGAAATGACGTATAACGCTGACGCATACAATCATGCAATTAATCACCATTGTTTCTCTAATAAACCTAATTAACTATGGTACCTGAAATACCATTGCTTTTCGGGAAGCATGTGGAGGGAAACATTGCTAAACAAAGTAGTGCTAATTAGTGCAAAACTGATCCTTTTATGTATTGGTATAAAGTTTTGACTTCATCTAAAGCTGACATTGTTCCCCTTTCACGTGTATTATCTCATGGGAATATTGGTTTACCACTAGCAACAGTGCAAAGATCCTTAGTGTTAAAGAAGATCGAGAGCTGCATTGCATTGTCTCAAAAACAGATCTAGCTCTGTAATTCTACGTTTAAAAATTATGACGTGACATTGACATTTGGGTGATAAAGTGGAAATGGCCAGGCCTAGCCCAAGGAGGATTGACTCTCAGAGTGCAACATGGATATTATATGTCCAATATATGAGCATGTCGTGATCCAAAATTCAAAACAGCCGCCATTTTGTTCTCTTCAATTTTGGTCTTATTTCCTAACGAAATATTCCAAAACAAGAAATGATCGAGATATTGGTTCGAATCTTTTGAACTGTTTATTTTGGATTTATATTCAGAATTATAATTTCAGAAAATAAGGACATTTCGACGTGTTCATTGTTGGAAAATATTGAGTTTCGATCCTGGGAGCCAATCCTCCTTGGGCCAAGCCGAAGTCTTAAAGAATTAACTACCCTTACTTCATATTTTTGTTGGTTTTGACACCAATGTTTTACACAAATTGAATGACCAGAAAAATTCTAAAAACAGTTATTGTCGCTCTCTCTCTTTTACTCCAATTTTCAGGGTTTCATAGTAGTATAATGTCACCATGACCACTTGATTTATGAAGATTATCCACCCAGTTACAGTTGGACCAAGTTTGGTGGAGATTAGAAAATTGTATCTTCACGTTTTCAGTCACACCGTGACCGATTGCAAGTACTATAAAAACCATAATAATGGTGTTCTATTTCAAATTAATACGCCCAGTGATTTGTAATATTAGAAGTGTGGTAATTTACTAATAACATACATAACATTTCCCTACCTTTCTACTTAATTGACAACAATATTATTTTCATAATAACTAAAACAAAAGAGAAACTCTTTAATCAAAAATCCATTACAGCATGGAATGGAAATTGTATACCTCCTACAAAAAGTAATAAAATAAATGCCACAAAAGAAGACAAAAAGACTTCTGGCTAAGAAAACATAATTGCGATTCTTGTCCAAATCAAGATTTAATTCGATAAAAAGAGGCATACGCTGGCCATGGCATTTTTATCTTAAAGGGCATGAAGGATAGGCTCAAATATAAAAACTATATAATCAGGATCAAATGAAATATGAATCAGAGATGATGCCATTTCAAAACGTTACGTTACTTCTTGACCACCCTGTGCATGTATGTTTATAATTACCAGTTGTAGGCTTTGTCACAACTATAAAGAAAAAACACGTGTCTTTTCGATTGCGTTAATATATTCAAAATCAGAGATTGTCTCGTCATCCTATACGTTGTGCTGATATATTCAAAATCAGAGATTGTCTCGTCATCTTACACGTTGTGCTGATATATTCAAAATCAGATATTGTCTCGTCATTCTACACGTTGTGCTGATATATTCAAAATCAGAGATTACCTCGTCATCTTACACGCTGTGCTGATATATTCAAAGTCAGATATTGTCTCGTCATCCTACACGTTGTGCTGATATATTTAAAATCAGAGATTGTCTCGTCATCTTACACGTTTTGCTGATATATTAAAAATCAGAGATTGTCTCGTCATCCTACACGTTATGCTGATATATTCAAAATCAGTGATTGTCTCTTCATCTTACACGTTTTGCTGATATATTCAAAATCAGAGATTGTCTCGTCATCCTACACGTTTTGCTGATATATCCAAAATCAGAGATTGTCTCGTCATCTTATAGGTTGCATTAATATATTCAAAATCAGAGATTGCCTCGTCATCTTACACGTTGTGCTGATATATTCAAAATCAGATATTGTCTCGTCATCCTACACGTTGTGCTGATATATTCAAAATCAGAGATCATCTTGTCATCTTACACGTTTTGCTGATATATTCAAAATCAGAGATTGTCTCGTCATCTTACACGTTTTGCTGATATATTCAAAATCAGAAATTGTCTTGTCACCCCACACGTTGTGCTGATATATTCAAAATCAGATATTGTCTTGTCATCCTACACGTTGTGCTGGTATATTAAAAAACAGAGATTGTCTTGTCATCTTACACGTTTTGCTGATATATTCAAAATCATAGATTGTCTCGTCATCTTTCACGTTGCGTTAATACATTCAAAATCAGAGATTATCTCGTCATCCTACACGTTGTGCTGATATATTCAAAATCAGAGATCGTCTCGTCATCTAGACACGTTGTGCTGATATATTCAAAATCAGAGATTGTCTCGTCATCCTACACGTTGTGCTGATATATTAAAAATCAGAGATTGTGTCGTCATCCAACACGTTGTGTTGATATATTTTAAATCAGAGATTGTCTCGTCATCTTACACGTTTTGCTGATATATTCAAAATCAAAGATTGTGGTAACGTCGTCCGACAGGTGATATGCCTGTGTATCGGCAGATGTAATGCAGGGAATAAGTAGAACAATTATATCTATTTCATGGAACCGCCTCCATTAATTAAGCAGAAATGCCAAAAGCGAGATAATGAATTATATCAGAGAAAAAGCACCTCGGTGACATTTATATCTATATCCAGACTAACATCATATGACAAGATCATTTACCAAAGGCCAACTTTTGACAGAGAAACAATTAGTAGAGCGAGAAAATGTCAGTAGAACGGTGTAAAAGGATAGGTGGTCCTATCAAATGTTTGTCCTACTCTCTATTGATTAATATGGTGCCCTAATTACAATTATTTCCCTTATTATTTATACACAGTCAGTGCTAGTAAGGGCCGTAAGGAAAGGGGACCATAATCCCCAGGGGCCATAATTTCTTTTACACCGGTACGGAAGATCACATACAGCAACACAATCGTGCACTGCTCTTACTATTCAAATTGGAATTTTGGTTGCCAAAATTATGGAGGCGCGTCTATTGTTTACATGCATGTATTTTGTGAGTTGACATTCCATATAGGATGGGGGATGATCAACTTTCTGATAAAAGGTCTCTTGCACGTTATGCATATTGCAGTGTTGCGGGGGATGAGATTGCTATTGGTAAATTACAATGAAATGTCATACTAATACTCATTCCTAGTGATATGATTTAAGGGCTGATTTTGTAATGACACATGTATGTAACTTGAACATGACAACTTTGATTATATATTTAAAAACTAATGTTGTTCTAAATCTGTAAGATAATAGAGGGATGAGAGGTATATCTACAGTGGGGGACATAAAGATTTACAAAAGCTATGGAAATTACATGCTGTCGTAAATGTAATAAATTCTTACCTCAGTGTATTCAGTGCTCTATTTTCTCCGTCCTAGTAAGTCCAGATATAGTGGAATTCGTGTCCTTAATGACAAATAAGAACTTAAAAATTTGAAGTGGCCGGACATTCACATGTAATGGCCTAGTCACATAGCCCGGCCGATGTCCGGCATCGGTAGAGCTGGGTGGATTTCTTTGGTGCCACCGAGCTCTCCTCATCGGAAGCAGAGCTCGGTGACGTGAACAGACTCCGTCCGGACATCTTCAGGCGACTGACCGAACACCGGCCGGTGACCGTACGGAGTCTGTCTCAAAATGGTAGTTTTTTTCTGCCGATGTGGCAGCAACTACCGGCCGGAGGTCGGCCGGAGCTTGGCCGGACATCGTAAGGAATACGGCCGGTACCCGAGCAGGTAACAGGACACCGTGCGATCGCCAGCCGGGTTGTTAACGGGCTTTGAACAGTGACCGGCCGATGCTCTGTCCCACATCGGCCGGAGCTCGGTCGGAGCTCGGCCGCTGTCCGTTAAAAAACCTCGTCCTCTGGTTGTCTCAGATGCACGGGACACCGGCCGATACTCGGCCGTGCACCGGCCGACATGTTTTCCGATGTGGTTACGATGGGGCTGCGATGACATGATGAGGGAGCTCGGTGAGAGCCCGGTGAATTTTAACTCCGAAGTTAAAATTTCACCGAGCTACTACCGATGCTGTTTTAAGCAACAAACGCCACGGATGTCCGGCCGGTGTCCGGCCGGTGTTCGGCCGAGTTCGGTGAAAATTGCATCGCTGGCTCATCGTAACCTCATCGGCCGGGCTATGTGACTAGGCCATTAATGCCGACTCTTCAAATGTTGAGGTGATTTTAGAGCCCGATTACGTCGCCAATGTGGATTGGCTCCCAGAATGCAACATGACACGTGTCACCTTTCAAAATGCCGTTCCGCCATCTTGAAATCTGTCACGAGTAAATAAGGTTACCTGATGTTGCATTCTGGGAGTCAATCCTCTTTGGATCACAAACATGGTGATTCATGAAAACATTCCTTCGATTTGGTAGGGATTTCATCCATCATTTGCAGGTATGAAGCTTTGGATTCATTTATTGCTACGTAAAGTGAATGGGAATTATTTTTCTACCGCTTGGGAGAGTTTGAGACACGAAACCTAGAATTTAGCTCATTGTGACAACTTTTGAGGGTTGAGTTTTATTTTTGTCCCTCACTTTAAAACTAAAACTAATTCTTGCCATAGGATTACAAGGCATTAACATGACAAAATGTCACCACCTAGTTGCTCACAATATAATGAGTTCAAACTTAAGTCAGATTTGAATTTCTGAGAACTTGTAAAGTCAAATTTGAACTTCTGAAAAGATGTAGATGATTTTGAAAAAAAAATTTGGTCAATTTGAAGCAAGTTGAAAACAGACCTTTTTGACCTTTTTTGACCTTGAGAAGTCATTAAAGGTCAAATGTCAAATCTAAAGTCAGATTTGAATTTCTGAGAACATGTAGATGATTTTGAAAAAAAAAATTAGTCAATTTGAAGCAAGTTGAAAACAGACCTTTTTGACCTTTTTTGACCTTGAGAAGGTCATTGAAGGTCAAATGTCAAATCTAAAGTCAGATTTGAATTTCTGAGAACACGTAGATGATTTTGAAAAAAAAATTTAGTCAATTTGAAGCAAGTTGAAAAAAGACCTTTTTGACCTTTTTTGACTTTGAGAAGGTCATTGAGAACTTGTAAAGTCAAATTTGAACTTCTGAAAAGATGTAGATGATTTTGAAAAAAAAATTTAGTCAATTTGAAGCAAGTTGAAAACAGACCTTTTTGACCTTTTTTGACTTTGAGAAGGTCATTGAGAACTTGTAAAGTCAAATTTGAACTTCTGAAAAGATGTAGATGATTTTGAAAAAAAAATTTGGTCAATTTGAAGCAAGTTGAAAACAGACCTTTTTGACCTTTTTTGACCTTGAGAAGGTCATTAAAGGTAAAATGTCAAATCTAAAGTCAGATTTGAATTTCTGAGAACATGTAGATGATTTTGAAAAAAAAAATTAGTCAATTTGAAGCAAGTTGAAAACAGACCTTTTTGACCTTTTTTGACCTTGAGAAGGTCATTGAAGGTCAAATGTCAAATCTAAAGTCAGATTTGAATTTCTGAGAACACGTAGATGATTTTGAAAAAAAAATTAGTCAATTTGAAGCAAGTTGAAAAAAGACCTTTTGACCTTTTTTGACTTTGAGAAGGTCATTGAAGGTCAAATGTCAAATCTTAAGTCAAATCTAAAGTCAGATTTGAATTTCTGAGAACAAGTAGATGATTTTGAAAAAATTTTTTAGTCAATTTGAAGCAAGTTGAAAACAGACCTTTTTGACCTTTTTGACCTTGAGAAGGTCATTGAAGGTCAAATGTCAAATCTTAAGTCAGATTTGAATTTCTGAGAACATGTAGATGATTTTGAAAAAAAAAATTAGTCAATTTGAAGCAAGTTGAAAAAAGACCTTTTTGACCTTTTTTTGACCTTGAGAAGGTCATTGAAGGTCAAATGTCAAATCTAAAGTCAGATTTGAATTTCTGAGAACATGTAGATGATTTTGAAAAAAAAATTTAGTCAATTTGAAGCAAGTTGAAAAAAGACCTTTTTGACCTTTTTTGACTTTGAGAAGGTCATTGAAGGTCAAATGTCAAATCTTAAGTCAAATTTGAATTTCTGAGAACACGTAGATGATTTTGAAAAAAAAATTTAGTCAATTTGAAGCAAGTTGAAAAAAGACCTTTTTGACCTTTTTTGACTTTGAGAAGGTCATTGAGAACTTGTAAAGTCAAATTTGAACTTCTGAAAAGATGTAGATGATTTTGAAAAAAAAATTTAGTCAATTTGAAGCAAGTTGAAAACAGACCTTTTTGACCTTTTTTGACTTTGAGAAGGTCATTGAGAACTTGTAAAGTCAAATTTGAACTTCTGAAAAGATGTAGATGATTTTGAAAAAAAAATTTGGTCAATTTGAAGCAAGTTGAAAACAGACCTTTTTGACCTTTTTTGACCTTGAGAAGGTCATTAAAGGTAAAATGTCAAATCTAAAGTCAGATTTGAATTTCTGAGAACATGTAGATGATTTTGAAAAAAAAAATTAGTCAATTTGAAGCAAGTTGAAAACAGACCTTTTTGACCTTTTTTGACCTTGAGAAGGTCATTGAAGGTCAAATGTCAAATCTAAAGTCAGATTTGAATTTCTGAGAACACGTAGATGATTTTGAAAAAAAAATTAGTCAATTTGAAGCAAGTTGAAAAAAGACCTTTTGACCTTTTTTGACTTTGAGAAGGTCATTGAAGGTCAAATGTCAAATCTTAAGTCAAATCTAAAGTCAGATTTGAATTTCTGAGAACAAGTAGATGATTTTGAAAAAATTTTTTAGTCAATTTGAAGCAAGTTGAAAACAGACCTTTTTGACCTTTTTGACCTTGAGAAGGTCATTGAAGGTCAAATGTCAAATCTTAAGTCAGATTTGAATTTCTGAGAACATGTAGATGATTTTGAAAAAAAAAATTAGTCAATTTGAAGCAAGTTGAAAAAAGACCTTTTTGACCTTTTTTTGACCTTGAGAAGGTCATTGAAGGTCAAATGTCAAATCTAAAGTCAGATTTGAATTTCTGAGAACATGTAGATGATTTTGAAAAAAAAATTTAGTCAATTTGAAGCAAGTTGAAAAAAGACCTTTTTGACCTTTTTTGACTTTGAGAAGGTCATTGAAGGTCAAATGTCAAATCTTAAGTCAAATCTAAAGTCAGATTTGAATTTCTGAGAACATGTAGATGATTTTGAAATTTTTTTTAGTCAATTTGAAGCAAGTTGAAAACAGACCTTTTTGACCTTTTTTGACCTTGAGAAGGTCATTGAAGGTCAAATGTCAAATCTCAAGTCAAATCTTAAGTCAAATTTGAATTTCTGAGAACACGTAGATGATTTTGAAAAAAAAATTTAGTCAATTTGAAGCAAGTTGAAAACAGACCTTTTTGACCTTTTTTGACCTTGAGAAGGTCATTGAAGGTCAAATGACAAATCTAAAGTCAGATTTGAAGGTCAAATGTCAAATCTAAAGTCAGATTTGAATTTCTGAGAACATGTAGATGATTTTGAAAAAAATTTAGTCAATGTGAAGCAAGTTGAAAAAAGACCTTTTTGACCTTGAGAAGGTCATTGAAGGTCAAATGTCAAATCTAAAGTCAGATTTGAACTTCTGAGAACATGTAGATGATTTAGAAAAAAATTGAAGTTAGTCTAAACAGTATTTGTTAAGTTATAGGAAGTTGTAAGAAATTGTTACAGACGCCGGACGCCAACCGCCGGACGCCAACCACCAACCGCCGGACGCCGTCGCAAAAAAACGGAGACCATAACAATATGTCACCACTTTTGGTGGTGACATAAAAAACTCAGATTAAAGTCAAGGTCAAATATCCAATGCCAAATGGTATATTTGTAGAAGTTCATGTACTGTGAAAACAGGTGAACTAATTTACGCAATAATGAATAAAGTTTAAAGCAGGTTTAAATTTCAAGTTTAAAGCATTTATAGTATTTTAGAGAAAGAGTAAATCACTTCTATAAGTATAAGTCTAGTTCTATTTGAAAACTGATTGATTTCTCAACAGAAGTCACAGGTATAAAAACAAAGGATTAAGCTATGCAGAAACTGGTTATGCAGAAAAGTGTATCATCAAGTCCCTCAAACTCCACCTTTAGGTTGTTTATTGTATGCCCACTGTGTTAGTGAATTGCGTAATAATTTAAAGAGTTTTCGCCCCAGGCATCACTAAAAAGAACAATAAGCCATGCAGTGCAAAATACTAGCCCATCCAAGCGCACTTACACTCACATTATTCTTTTGAAAGACATCACGGTTTGATGCAATCGAACTCCTGTGGTGCACTAGAAACTACCCGAAGCGGTTGACACACGCGGTTATGCCTTGGTCACATAGGCTCCGATTTTCACTACGGCGCCCGGCCGATGAGTATTTTGTTCAAAATCGGCCGGCGAGCCCGGGCATCGTACGGGCGCCGGGCGATGATCGCCACTCATCGGCCGATTTTTAGACATCGTACGGGCGCCGGCAGAGTTTTATCGCGGAGATAAAAGTTGCCGATGTCTTGGCGATTTTTTCTCAACCAAACTCATCGGTACCTACCCGGCCGTGTCCCGTCCGGTCATCGTACGATTATCTTACGGCGCCCGGTGGCATCGCACGGTCATCTTGGGATTTTGCGTGCAGATTTGTTAGATAAATCTTAATAATGATTACTTATAAAGTGATATAACGGTTTTAAAAATAATGAGGTAAGGAATTATAATTACTACACACAGTCAGAGATCTTTTATAAAACACAAATGGAACGATTAGGCTTACTGAGAAAATTTGAATTTGAATGGCTGGGTGGGTGGGTTGATCTAGTCGTTGTTATATTGACATTAATCGTGTACGTCTGTCATACACATTGAATAGAGTGATACATTTTTATGCGTATATTCACTCATGCATATACCATTACAAATCATTTGTTTTAAAAATCTTCTGAATGTTTTTGTGAGTACAGTATTTTCAAGGGTCACAATTTTAATACGAAAGTTCACTGCCTCAATTACAGTTAATATGCCAAAGACTAAGGATAACGGGGATAAGGCCAATGGGCCATATATGAGGAAGGCCTTGGGAAGATTTAGATGTGTCTAGGGAAGAGGGTACTCCACTTGAAATAGAAGAAAAAATTGCCAATTTCATTAAAGATATATTTTTATGACCAAACAAATTCTCTTTACGAGAACAGACAAAAGAAAGATGCAGAAATAGGGAATTTTGCTAATACCATCGGATGGACAGGTAGACATAGTATTTGTTTATATGAAAGATCTAAAAATGAATTAAGGTCAGGGTGCACATTGATGAAAAGACCTCGTGCAGTATGGCAAGTGATTTTAGACGGTCATATCTTTCACCATGATTACTTTCTGGGCATAAATACAGTGTTTTTTATTAAAACAATATGTTTTCTTTCAATTGAAGTACCCATGATAGTAAAAATATCAATCAAACAATTTGAAAAATTATGAATAGGGACCCCTTGTCGGCATTTTTCTTCTTCTAAATATTGAACCTATTTACTCAAAAGAGGATCTTCTTTTTCTGATTTTTATTGCATGCAAACATTATTATCCTGGAAGTCCTGTCTATCGAAGTATTTCGTTTTCAAATCCTGCATTCACGCCATGTGGAACAGCCATACTGGGTCATACAAGAATTTAGTATAAATCTAGAGGCCTGTAGATCGACCGATGTCCTGGCGGGTGCCGTACGGCCATCGGCAGATAGCCTTGCGATACCCGTGCGATGTCTTTCAGATTCAATTGATTGCGGGCGCCGTACGATGCCTATACTAATGTGACCATACTCACGATTAGATCAAGACATCGGTGAAAAGTCACCGGCGCCCGGTCGATTTAGAAATCGGCCGATGACTACTCATCGGCCGGCGCCCGGCGGCTATGTGACCTAGGCATTAGTCGATAAGATTGATACATCGTAATTTAGTGCGCTTGAATGAGCTGTTTTTGTTGAAAACGTGTGACCATTTAATTTGGACCGCAGGGGCTTTGTTCTTTTTCATGATATCGAGGAGGAAAACTTATTGAACAGATAGTTTTCGGTATAAGTTAATTCAGCCGAACTTATACTGCAACTTTAACTTTTAAATGACGGGAACACCAATGGGGAGGAAGGTTTCTCAAAGAAACCAAAAAGTACATTTCAATAAAAAATTCCACGTTTAGCGATTTGATTTGTGAATATCCCAGCAATAGCAGAATTAATTTCTAAGTTGTAATCATATTTTGAAACCGGAACTCACGAACTACATCTCCTTGCCGAATATTTTGTTTTGATTTGAGTATCTCCCCAGTGATATGTACAAGTACAGATTTGCGTAAACGTATTCCAAAAAACTTATATCGAAACCTCTCTAATATTATGCAATTGACTTACACCGCGGGCAGTTCAAAAACGCAGCCTTAATATTTTCAAAATCTAGCATTGAAGAATCAGCAAGGGGTTATTATCATAAATGTAAGTAAGCTTTATTTTTGAATCTTGCTAACAAGTTTGTTTGTTTTTGAATCCTTCTAATAGGTTTGTTTTGTTGTAAGTTGCCTTTAAAGTTGAAGCTCTTGATCATTTTGAATTCTTAAAAATGAGTATTGTGGTTCAGAGATAGGAAGATCATTAAGTTGACCTTTTCATTAAGTTGTATTTTTTATCCTGCAAGAACAAGAGGTTTTCGTAGAATGAAACAATGTCCTTCTGACCCCTAAGATATCCCAAAATACGTCACACTTTTTGATTTGCAATATCTCAGGTTTCTCCAATGCATTGAATTCAATAAAATTTTGAATAAATTGAGATCAGGATATTTAATGTTGACTGTAAAAATTGAAAATATTTATTTCATATTCCCTATGTACTGCCCAGTGCAAAATAGCATGTTGAAAATGCAATACCAGTGTTGCGTCATTCTTAGTACATGGTGCTGTCGTCATGCATAGCTAGGTCAGGTGTGTTCAATTGTAGCCAGAATCAGAATACCGTAGTATCAGAATACAGTATTTCATATAACTGCAGTGCATTATATAACCAATCAACGCATCCATGGTCATCCACGGTGACAACTTGCATCTACAGATCTAGATTGAAATTGATGATTTTCCAACTTGACCCTTGCAAAAAGTTTCAGTGAAAGTAGGTTCTTTAAGTGAAAGGGTAGAAACTATTTTGCGATGTGTGAAAAGAATTGAAGCCCAAGACTCTTTGCGATGTGGAATGGCCATTCCTTCAAGGTATTGCTTCCTAAAATTAACACTCCATACTGCGCATCTCGTGCAAACTTTGGAAAACAACACTTTCAAGGAATGGTCGTTCCACTTTGAACTGAGGCTTAAATCCTTTAATATAATGTTGCAATGTGTGTACTAAATGTATTGCTTCCTCGGAGTCGGAGAAAATTTGCTTTGATGAAATTCGCAAGAGGACTCCAGGATGTGATAGGCAGTGGAAAGGGATGGAGGGCATATTGAACACGTAGAAATAGACAAGTTGTCCTCATTGTTTTTAACTCGCATTCGTGTATTGAGCAATAAAACTAAACTTACACGATTAATATCAGATCGCTTTAATATTTTCAGAGCTTGTTTAAAATATGGTCCCTCAGAAATTTTTTAAGAACTTGGCATTCAAATTATTGAAATATTACAAATCCAAAAGTGTTGCACTCTTGGGACATCCGATATAGTAGTAGTTCTATTATATGAAACTCATATGTTTCTTTATACATAGTATGGTATCCAAGTGTGCCATATACCCTCTTATAACATACCTATGACGATGTATAGTGCAAAGTGTACACAAGACAGCGGGCCAATATAAGTTTTGAAAAGCCCGCGCCCGCTAACTTTCTGATTGGTCAAGGCACTGACGTCATAACCAATCAATCGAAGATAAAATTGCGCGAGCAATTTTTCTAAACTCATTTCAATCATTTTCAAACCATTTGTTTGTCAATTCTATAAGAAAACGGTACTCTCTGACCAGTCTACATCATCATAGGTGTGTTATAAATCGTTTATGTCACTGTCGTGGCACATATGCCCTCGGTTCTCAGAGATCAATGTCCCTCCCAAGGTCGGGCCATATATCACTGAGACCTCGGGCATATATGCCACGATAGTGACATAACCTCTAATGATGGACTTCGTAATGCAATCATGAGAATATGATATCTTCATTTTGATTCATCAACGTTTAAGTGGAGTCCTCTCAGCACAAGCGATTGCTACATGCGCACTCCTCCATTCATCTTGTAAGTCATGACGAATTCCACAAGTGAACCAGTGAATTTGAGCAATTTCTCAGTTTGCAATAAAATTAAATGAGATTGATATGCAAACGATATTACGATGCGCTCAGGGAGGGAAGTACTGTCATTTGATATAACGAATAAAGGTACATTAAAATATTTGTTGGGCTTTTAACGGACGAATACCTTTAAGGTTAAGAGCCTCTGAAACAATAATTAGCAAGGTAAGGCTAATCATTCATCATAGCTTCAGACAATGTATCGATTCCACTGATAATTCCGCGAAAACTAATCAAAATTCTGCTAATCGGTGAACCAAGGCAAATTCTCTCAGGAGTTCGTGAAAATGGAAAACTAAAAGGACTAAATACTTTGGATAATAATACTAGGGCGGGTATACTTATATGTTTGCACAATTTTGCTTTTCTAGGAGTCATGGTGACTTACCATAGTATTGTCTTCGGTATTTCATCACACAAGAAGAAGAAAACAATAATTTGATTAACAACGGGCATGTTACAGTCGGGTGTAAGGAAATTAAGTTGTATTTATGTTTAGCTTACAATAAAAGAGCTTCAGTAGTTTTCATAGAGACAAAGAATATATCCATCACCTACCTGTGTAAGCCCAGCGATCGATCAAGATAAATATACATTTTCTCCACTCCTATACCCTTAAGATATGTTATAATAACGCTAGAGATTCAAAAGAATAAACGATATCTTAAAAATACTCTATGGAAAGAGGTATATGTTAAAACATTGAAGCTCAATATGAGGGTTTCATATTAAAAATAATTAGATTCTACATCATGAAACATAAAATGTCAAATCATATTTTAAAGTCATAAATAACAAACACTGCAAATGTGAGTTTAAAATAACTGTTCAACTAAATATTATAAAAGTACAAAAATTATTTGCGAAAATGTTCACATTAATCCACACTCATCAATTAGGATATTTCCGTTCTGCTTTTCATGGATCTAGATATATCACCCTCTTGTAGTTTTTACGACCAAAAGCTTCCATTCATTTCCTAGCGAAATGGATATCTCAATATCTTAAATCGTAGCATTATATGGCATCTAAGCTGTGATGATATATATACACAACGGGTATATGCCATTTTGCACGTTAATTACATTATATGCAAATAGCCTCGTTTTTCCAAATTAATTATGTGCAGTTTTATAAAATTATTGGTCCATTGGGAACTGTGTCTTTTCGAACTTATTTCTCGCATTGTGAATTATTCGTTTCCAAGATATTTTCCAATAAAGAAATGCACATTCGAACTAAGTAACATATTTGTGGCCTTTCCCTTGATATGCTAAGTTGCAAGTTGGAACATATTAGAGAGGTTAAGCTACACGTATAAATGCAAACCGTGAACCTGAACGCGTAAGTCCACGCTCAAGTACACGTTAAAGAAAATTTTCAGTTAAGCTACACGTCTGAAACCATGTCAGTGGACGTGGAGTTATATTTATGTGGCGACTGTGTCTAAAGGTCATGTCTCTATGGTGTAATGGATAGCACTTCGGCAATCTAGCACTTCCCGTATGTCCGTTAGGCCTGGGTTCGAATCTTGTCGCAATAAAACATTTTGCTTTTTATTTTTTATTTATTTCATATTCAACCACAATTGAAGGGTCTAGTGCACTTTCCATTATGATTTCCCCATGAACAAAATGAATCATTTTTAACTGTATATTATAAAGAATACATTGTCACATAATACTTTGAAAAATATTTAAGCGTTTAGACCCACATTGGCTGAGGTTGAGGTCATTAAGTTCTGCAAGGGTATATTGACTTGACATTGGATGTGTTCTATTGACTTAACATGTGGATACCATCAGATTCCGATGGAGGCCATTGGTTCCTATTGATTTTCCCAAAAATACACTATGACCTGAATTGATTGCAAATTAAATAATTTCACAATATGACACAAATGGTATATCACATCAGATGTGCAAATATAAAGTTTGCAATTTATTCACGACAGGTAAAACTTCAAATTAAAAGATAATACATTTTTTCATCATTTTCATCATTTTTTCCTACAAAATGGCTATAGAAAAATGCTTCAAAAGCAACTTTTACACTTACAAAATCACATACAACTTTGTAAATACAAAGATTATACTGTTATGTTTCATTAATAAATAACATATTTGGATAAGATGTAGGGATGTGTAGGATGCAAATGGATTTTGGCAGACACAAAAAGGCTTCATGGTTTGGCATCTCAACCCATGTACACTTTATGATTGAATATTGGCCCTAATAAGTGGCCCATTCATCAATACAGTGCTGAATACTAGTGTACATATAAATGAAATAATAAAAGCAGTATATTCATTTGAATCAGATGAATTTATTTTTGTTCATGGGGAGATCATAGCACACTAGATCCTTTCTTGCCCTGGTTGTCATTTCATTTCGTTTAGAATACATATTGTACTAAGCCCCGGGCATCAAATTGGTCTTGCCAATTTATATTGTACGGAATGAACAAGCGATCACATTTCAAGTTGTCATTTACCAATTAAAATGTATTCTTATTTCCAATTAAGGATTGGGGTTTACCAATATAACAAGCAAGATTGTCTGTGTCAAATATGGGCTCCAGGGCCATCCTAGAACATAGCTAAAATCAATCTTGTAATGAGCGACATGTAATCACTCATCTACACGTAAAAACCTATAACTTTCACGCTTACCTGAAGAAAGTAGACTAATCTGACGTCATTTTCCTGCGCGCGCATTGAAGTACACGTTCATGCTTTGTTGAATACGCGTCTGTAAATTGCACGAATATGGTAATCTCATGTAAAAACCTGTAAACTTCACGCTGGCCCACAGGAAATAAACAAATCTGACGTCATTTATCTGCGCGCGCATTGAAGTTCACGTTCAAGTTTTGTTAAATACGTGTAGCTTAACCTCTCTAGTATGTTAACGTAAATGTGTCCGTAGTCATGTGTGCGTGCGTAGACAACCAAACTATTTATCCACTTAATATTATGCTATTGGGGCAAATTGGTTACTTCCCCAACTTTATAAATAATAAATACATGAGGTCGAACAAATGATTACAGGAATTGAATTATGTTCTTAGGAATAACTTTCTCTTAATACATATTATAATATCTTTATTATATAGCTGAATCTAGTTGTATTTATCCCACGATACTACTACTTCCCGGTGAATAACACTCGGGAATAGTTGATATTGAAAAATTCGTAAATTGTCCCGCTCAATACCGCAATTGAATAGCCCAGTAGAAGTACATTAATGCAATTGAATAGCCCAGTAGAAGTACATTAATGTAATTGAATAGCCCAGTAGAAGTACATTAATGCAATTGAATAGCCCAGTAGAAGTACATTAATGCAATTGAATAGTCCAGTAGAAGTACATTAATGCAATTGAATAGTCCAGTAGAAGTACATTAATGCAATTGAATAGCCCAGTAGAAGTACATTAATGTAATTGAATAGCCCAGTAGAAGTACATTAATGCAATTGAATAGCCCAGTAGAAGTACATTAATGTAATTGAATAGCCCAGTAGAAGTACATTAATGCAATTGAATAGCCCAGTATAAGTACATTAATGCAATTGAATAGTCCAGTAGAAGTACATTAATGCAATTGAATAGTCCAGTAGAAGTACATTAATGCAATTGAATAGCCCAGTAGAAGTACATTAATGCAATTGAATAGCCCAGTAGAAGTACATTAATGCAATTGAATAGCCCAGTAGAAGTACATTAATGTAATTGAATAGCCCAGTAGAAGTACATTAATGCAATTGAATAGCCCAGTAGAAGTACATTAATGCAATTGAATAGCCCAGTAGAAGTACATTAATGCAATTGAATAGTCCAGAAGAAGTACATTAATGCAATTGAATAGCCCAGTAGAAGTACATTAATGTAATTGAATAGCCCAGTAGAAGTACATTAATGCAATTGAATAGCCCAGTAGAAGTACATTAATGCAATTGAATAGCCCAGTAGAAGTACATTAATGCAATTGAATAGCCCAGTAGAAGTACATTAATGCAATTGAATAGTCCAGTAGAAGTACATTAATGCAATTGAATAGTCCAGTAGAAGTACATTAATGCAATTGAATAGCCCAGTAGAAGTACATTAATAGAAACGAATAGTCCAGTAGAAGTACATTAATGCAATTGAATAGCCCAGTAGAAGTACATTAATGCAATTGAATAGTCCAGTAGAAGTACATTAATGTAATTGAATAGCCCAGTAGAAGTACATTAATGCAATTGAATAGCCCAGTAGAAGTACATTAATGCAATTGAATAATTGAATAGCCCAGTAGAAGTACATTAATGCAATTGAATAGCCCAGTAGAAGTACATTAATGCAATTGAATAGTCCAGTAGAAGTACTATAATGCAATTATGAATTTCGTATCAGCTAAACCGCACTTACCTGGATTAGCCTTGTAGACTTATATAATCACAATATTTCATAATGCGACACAATAATATTTTTAGAAGTTTCTACATTTTTGTGCATTAACATCGTTTGCGGTTATATCAGTCATCTTGAAGTGATGCGTGACCAGTCTTTTGGTTTTGGATCGTCATAACAGTTTTTTAAATCTATTGTTTGCACTAGATCATTTTGACTGGGTTATTGGGGTTTTGTTGGCTTTATGTCTCGTTAGGTTATCATCTTAGTTGTTTTATTTTAACTGTGCTTTGCAATATGCGTTGGTCTTTACCACTATATGTACCTACGTTTGTAGTTCATATTTGAAATGCAGTACAGAATGGTATTATCGTTTTATTTGATCTTCAACATGTTGAAATATCTCCTGGGTTTGTTGCTCGTTCACATTGTCGTTTTCCCAGTTATTCCTAGGGATTTTGGGTTGTTCTTTTGTTGCCATTTGTACTTTGCAGTGTTCCTTTGCCTCATTTTCTTTGATACCTTTTCTCTACCTTTATTTTTGACTGTGCTATATTATTTTATATAGAAAATACAGTTAACACAGTCAGAGTTGAAACACATTTAAGTACAAATAATACTTCTTGTAGGAAAATAGTCCAAAACACAAGTACAACACCTTAGTTTCCCTCATTGAATTTCATCACTTCAGGTTTGTATTCGACTGTAAGTCATATGAAGAGTTTAAACCTCTTTGAAAACACTTTCACTCGAGTTTTTTTAAAATCTGGTTGAATGAAATACCAAATCGTGGTTTTCACTCGGATGAACTTATGTACCCTTGAACTTTTTTTGTAACTAAACTCTAGTTGAGATAAACGATTATGGGTTCGTTGGGACGTTTTTATCGTTTGTGCTTGCTTTATATTTCCTTCTGTTCTCTCTCATTTCAATAATACCATGAATTGAATTAACGAATTGAATTTCGAAAGTCTAATTTAGGATGTAATTTATCGACCTGCCAATTCGATCATGACGTATCGTTCAACCAGTGACTAATTCTTTGTACAAGAGTACTTACATTGCTCAATTTGTCAGTCAATTTTTCAAACCATAATTTCTTACAGATTGGGATGGCCATTGTCAAAAAAGATAGATAACAAAATCACTTTACAAGGACAAAACATTCTTGATTTTGACGTGGAGTTGCATTTAGTACGTATTAATATAGACATGTTTATGACGTTTCGATTTTAGTTTTAGAATTGTTTAAATAGTTAAAAGCTACTGTTGCCGTACACGAGATAAAGACTAATGAAAACATAACTTTATACAATTTAAACATACACTTCTTTCCTTATTTAGCATACCAAAGTCGGTCAATGATTGGATATTTATGTTCCAAAATTTCCGAAAATGACCAAACATAAACATACTTCAATAAATGATCCAAAGGGGGACTTCCCGCTGCCAAGAATAATAAATGAATGATAAGACATTTATTTGGACCAAATGTTACGATTCGGCAATAGATTGTATATAAGGAATAAAGCGGTCAGTTTCATTCTTTATTGTAAATCTAAAAGCTCGAGTGGATGCACTAAACCGTACACATGCGGTACGTGGGCTGAGCTTTGAGTATATCATCAGGATGGTTATGTAAACATGAATGCAAGGGCGATAAACAAACACAATCCTTGTTACATTAACTTGATTCATTCAAATATTATAGAAATCTAAGAATAAATCTATATTTTGTAATACAGACAGAGTCGCATCTTCAAACTCAATGAGCAAAGAAATCTAATGATAAAGACAAAGTATCGAATACCAATGAAAAGATGAAACGTTTAATCCTGAAACACCTCGATACTTAAGTAGTTGTGGTTACATTTCCCATTATTTTGACATATGCTGAATAATAAACACAATGTAATGAAAACGATGCAATAAGATCATCCATTGGATATTATTTCTGTACCGGAATAATGAGACATACATGTACGTATGAATGTTTTTCAGTTTTGGCCAGTTCTGTTTTGGGGTCACAAAATACTGTATGTATCAAATGATTGATGTTGCCTTTTAGTCTGAATCCCGAATCTCCTATTTCGCTAGGGAATTGTTCTGATTGTTCCTTAGATCTACAAGTTTCTTCAATCGAATATGTTTTCCCAATTTCCCCATAAATCTTTAGTTTCTATTCTCTCTTTTTCTAACGTGAATTGACTTAAAACGTGAAAGCTTTCGAACAGCCCCTTGGGGTATACTAACGCCAGCAATAGGGGTGCTTACGAGCTTGTCACTTTATGCCGCTAAGGAGGACTGATTACTCGCACATTTTCACAAAAGGGTAAATGCTATTTTTCCATTCTGTGCTTATTACTTTTCACTCTATTTTGAAGTGATTGTAGAGTCTAAAATTAGCCAAAATGTGTTCCACATAAAATCTCAATTGATCATCTTATCTATAATAAGACACTGTGAAATCATCCAACATTTCCCGAAAGGCTTAAAAATAATCTCAAAACGATGTAATATTTCGTTTTTAGAAATATTTTGCCTTTTCCAATAACGCGATGGTTTAAGATTAAAGACAACCCATTTATCCAGAAGAAGTGAGTAGCTCCCATAATTCTTTCATATTCTATCGTATTCGGGGATTCCGTCATCTCCCGCATCATCTCCAATCAAATTGCAGGATGCGATCACGTGAATAATCATGAGCACATTCTCTCTCAGGGCTGCGCAAAGTAAAATTTGAAATCTTGGAAATGGCGTTAACACCAGTTCAATATCATCATTTTAAACCTTCGGTAACCCTACTATCACACCAAACTAGTTCTCACTACGTTCTCGAAAACGGGCTTCAACTGTGTACGAACGGACTGGACGTACTTAGAACCGGTTGGGGTCTATTTACAAACTTCATAGAACGTACTCGAACGGGTAGGTCCTCTAGATTGACACCAAGCAAGTTGCCACTACGTTCTTCAAAACTGGTTTTAAACTGTGTGCGAACTGAAAGAACGTAGCTACAATGTTCTACGGTCTGTTTACGAACTTCATGGACTTTCCCGGACGGAAAATGTAATTTGGAATTTTGAATCGATTCAAAATTCGGTGGCGACCATACCGTTCTGCTATCAGGTCATGATGATCTTTTAGACTAATGGACGCATTATACTATGTTGCACACCGACGTGGTGCGACCTGAACGAATTGAAGACTGTTTATGAACGAAGTAGCTAATTATTTTAGACATATTTACCGACCACAGCCAGATTGAGCCCGTTTTACGACGTTTTATGTAGGACTGGCAAGAAAGGGTAAGAACTAGTTTGGTGTGATAGGGGGGATATACTATTGAAGTTACTCTATCCAAACTTGTAGAGAATACTCATAAAATCACAGCGAACATTGGGAGATTCAGTTCAATGGCAAATGAGGCTTGTTTATGATTTTTTTTTCGAACGTGCCAATATGCAAGGTCATCTCTGGGCAATCTCCCCCCTACCATTTATCCAAGTATATAAAAGTGTCAATGTCAATGTACCTTATCTCTATTGGATTGTTTACAATTCCAGTATTTTAAGGTTCAGGATTTGGATTTGTTCTCTTCCGATTGCAATTGATATTCATACAAAGCACCCTCACAGGAAAAATTTGAACTTAATCAATTTGATCTCCAGACAATTTGTTATGTGCCTCAGTCAAATCAGGAAATCATCACCAATTTATCATAAGAAACGCAAATATGCCACGATATGCAATGATATACCACAGCAGAACGGATATAGTTCAGCTGATTGGACATTGTCATTGATTTCATAGCTAATATATACCATTAGTTTATATATTTGGAGACTACACATACTCTACTATAGTTTGTGTCATACAGTTCTCTATATAGAATTCTCTGGGGACTCTATGTCGGGCACGTTGTTAACGAATCATAATATCTAAAGTAGCTTTTGACAAGGGTAGTGGGGATTAAGTTCCATATGTTGATTCCTCAAAACGATATTCAGATTTTGACATTATCGCTATTGTCATCAGATCTTATATCACATAGTTGTGATATGAAGTAATTGAACGTTTGTTAAAAACACCTAAAACGCGGGACTACGTTCGTTCCGTAATTGAGCATATATGGTGCATAAAATATTAATAAAGTACGTGTAATAAGGAAACGCTGTGTGGCAGAATATGATATAATATGATGATAGTGCCAGCGTCAGTGTTTCCGTGTTAGTTGCAACCTGGGTATCGGCCCATAATCCCATAATTGATTTCATTCCTTCTGGGTGTCTTCCTAATGCATCTGATCTCTCATCAGGTTTGAACAAGGCATTAATATTATGAACTCCTTTGATATGATCTAACTTTGTGTATACGATCTGGATGCAATGTCTGCCTATATACCTGCCTAGGTCTAGTTGTTTTAGCGTCAATACAACATAGCTTTATGAATATGAAAACAAACATCTGATGTGGTAATGGAATCATGAGTTGGAATCTCTTGTAGCCTCCGATAACTATATTGGTGCCTATTACCGAATTAGTTTGATTGACGTTTTTTCAAATATTTCAAGAATTAGATTCAACAAACACATTATATTAATAAACTCTATCTGACTCATAGTCAAGTTGTAATAATAACCGCATGGGTCGACGTTTACGTTATTACGACGTGTGAGGTTACGTCAAACAAACACCCAGGGTGCAATAAAAAATATGAGTAACATTATTGTATTGGTTGTAATGTAAGCAACATAAATAATCAGAAATGCATAATCTGAAGTTGTTGTCAATTGGAACAAATGCGATATAAAACCACAACAAGGAGATAATGACACATTGTCACAGCATTATTGATAAATCCATATACGATAACTATAATGTATACAGGCAACAAAAATATCAACTCGAAGAGGAATTGCTAATAGGCAGCTTATATTGATCTATGGAGACTGGAAAAGAGTGCGATTACTAGTAAATACCCCATCGCTTGATTTTAATCCTTGTAGAAGTATCCATTTCTGCTGGTCTTTCATGTCACATTGTCTCTGAATCAAATCATCGCTGTTTGAAATTTATACGTAAGTGCTAATCGCCGGATTTGTGCTTTATACGATTTTTTCAATGCTGGGTCATCGTGAACTATATATTCTTGCGTTGAGTGTTTTGGGACGTTATATGGCCTGATCTTGGATGGAATATTCTTTGAATGATAATGGGATGGGTAAGAGGAGCAAGTTTATATTTGGCATCCTACATTGTACATGTAGCAGTGCAGATTAGGGAATAGTATTAGTGAACCATCATTCCATACAGAAAATTATTCCACAGGTGGAGGTGGCTCCATAACCCAGGGTCCATAAATACTGGTCACCGAGATACATCATCTTCTTCCGATTATTATTGGAAGGCGCCCTCAGCTTGCAGATGTGATTTAACTTCTCTCTGTATCTAATGGTTGCCCCAGTTGGAATACATGCCTGCTGCAAAGATACTGGTATGGGAAAACTCCTCGTTTGGTGCTTCATCAGTTGGTAGATGTAAATGATAGGACCAGCAGTAGAGCGCGCAACTATACTTCCAAACTCTGCGAATATGACATATGGCATCATGAATAAGTTCATTGTTCTTAGGCCTTATTGTCTCATATCTCTCACAAACATAATGAGTGACTCTAAATCTGCAATCTACTTAATTGTCCAATTTCCTCACGGTTTCTTGATTTCTAAGCAATTGACCTTCCTTCAAATTGATGTCTTGTTAAGTTGTGAGAGGAACGGGGACATTAGAATTACGTCTGAAGGTCAGTTTTATTCTGATTCTGGATTTTCTGCCTTCTAAGAGCATAATATACCTCTCATACATGTATAATAGCTGTGCAGTCCTAGTATTTCAGACACCTCTTACTGTAGGCTGAAACAACAATACCTCATTAATTGAAGTATAGTACTATTTAGGTGTCACTCCGTAAATACCACTTCCGGGTAGGACTTGTTTTTTAATACTTAAAAACGAAGCAATGCCAGCTTCAATGGTGTGTAGTAGGTTTAAGTTTATGTACTGTGGCAATTTGAGGTATGTATGTAAACCTGAGGCCAAGTACTTTCTAAATGTGCCATTTTTAGAAAAAAATCGCAAGAATATAGTCCCGTAAACTGGAACTATTTTATTCGTTAATTTTCATCGGTGAAGCAGGGATTTTACCTAAAAATGAGTCCCTATGTTGGCGTAGTGATATTTAAAAATCGAGACGCAAACCCTTTGTTAAATATAGGGGAACGCAGAAATATAGTCAGTGTAATTCGTTCGAAAATGGCGATATGTACCCCAGAACTTGAATTTTGTGATTTGTTTCAATAGTTTTCAATCATTTACCGTAGTGACACCTTTACAGTAATTGGGTAGGAAGTGAGTTTCATTTTAGTCACCTTGCATTTGACACACATTATATGGTCGGTAGTACATGGTCCATGGTACATGATACCCAATTTGTCTTAGGCTTTGAATATACGATGAGAAAGGGATAACTGTTAGAAATATGCATATCATTACATCACGGATGTTTGTTGGAACACAAATGATTAATTAGTGCTTTCATTAACAGGGGGCAATTTTGATATTTTCATGGTGAAAATGATTTTTGAAGAGATTATCAATATCGTTTTTCACTTTAGATATCCTTGAAGTGTAAGTAAATGTATTAGGCATGTTGTATGTAAACTAACTAAGTAGTTAACAATAACATATAGTCTGGCAGAAATATAGGGTATTTTGACATTCAATCGTTTTCTTCGGATTACAATGTTTTTTTTAACTTATCAACATGAATATAGGATTGGGACCTCAAAACCACCGGATGCCGGTGCGGCACCCTTGGGCAACTCTCTACAGAGCATTTCTTATACCCCACTGATAAAATATACAGGGGGTACTATAAGACACCCTCATATCTCAGATACTGATAAATATATTAACTTGAGATTTTCAGGAATTAGTTTTAGTATGATGCTTGACATGTATGACAAAAATCAAGAAAAAATCTTAATCCGTTGCTATAGCAACAGTAACAGAACACTATTTGTAACCGTAGAGATGCATTATTTTGCTGGTTTTCAACATTTCTTCATATAGTTGATTCTTAAACTAGTATATAGTATTACACTAGTATATAGGACACTGCATATTTTATATTTAGTATTATATATACATGTATATCAAATGAAATCTAATGAATTCATACAGTAGTGAGGTTGGCATATAGTCTAGACTTTGGCACTTAGAACATGCATCATAATAAAATCTAATGTAATTATACAATAGAGAGGTTGGCATAGTCTAGATTTTGGCATACTGTCTAAATTTTATAAGCATTGGCTTTCTTCATCTGAGCAATCAGACTACTAGGTGGCCCTGTATAGCTTCTGGGGGCCACTGGGGACCATCGTATAGCTTTTAAAGGCACTGTGAATATTTGATTTAACATTAAATTCAATTGGATATTTCTCTAACAGTGAAATTTAATGGCCATGAAACATTTCAGATTGACAACATCGTGAATTTTTTGTCAGTGAAAATTTGGGCTTCTGGGGGCCACTGGGGGCCCCTGTATAGCTTCTAAGGCCACCATATAGCTTTTTTGGGCCACTAGGGGCCCCTGTATAGCTTCTGGGGGCTCCTGTTTAGCTTCTTGGGGACACTGGGGGCCACCATATAGTTTTTGGGAGCCACCGTATAGCTTCTGGGGGGCCCTTGTATAGTTTCTTGTTTCCGGGGGCTACCATATAGCTTCTGGGGGCTACTAGGGGCCCCTGGATATGCTTCTGGGGGCCACCATATATCTTTCCGGTGCCACTGTATAGCTTTTAGGGGGCACTAGGGGCCACTGTATAGATTCTGGGGGCTACTGGGGGCCCCTGTATAGCTTCTGGAAGTCACCATATAGCTTCTAGGGGCCATTCGGAGCCCCTGTATAGCTTCCGGGGGCTACCATATAGCTTCTTGGGGCTACTAGGGGTCCCTGTATAGCTTCTGGGGGCTCCTGTTTAGCTTCTTTGGGACACTGGGGGGCCACCATATAGTTTTTGGGAGCCACCGTATAGCTTCTGGGGGCCCCTGTATAGTTTCTTGGGGCCATTGGGGGCTACCGTACAGCTTCTGGGGGCTACCATATAGCTTCTGGGGGCTACTAGGGGTCCCTGTATAGCTTCTGGGGGCTCCTGTTTAGCTTCTTGAGGACACTGGGGGGCCACCATATAGTTTTGGGAGCCACCGTATAGCTTCTGGGGGCCCCTGTATAGTTTCCTGGGTCCATTGGGGGCCACCCTACAGCTTTTGGGGGCTACCACATAGCTTCTGGGGGCTACTAGGGGTCCCTGTATAGCTTCTGGGGGCTCCTGTTTAGCTTCTTGGGGACACTGGGGGGCCACCATATAGTTTTTGAGAGCCACCGTATTGCTTCTGGGGGCCCCTGTATAGTTTCTTGGGGCCATTGGGGGCCACCGTACAGCTTCTGAGGGCTACTATATAGCTTCTGGGGGCCACTGGATACCATCCTATAGCTTCTGGCGGCTACTTGGGGCCACCGTATAGCTTCTTGGTGCCATCACATAGCTTCTGGGGCCTACCATATAGCTTCTTGGGGCCACTAGGGGCCCCTGTTTAGCTTTTGGGGGCCACTGTAAAGCTTCTTGGAGCCACTGGGGACCACCATATAGCTTCTGGGGGCTACTAGGGGCCGCTGGATATGCTTCTGGGGGCCACCATATGGCTTTCCGGGGCCACCGTAAATCTTTATGGGGGCACTAGGGGCCACTGTATAGATTCTGGGGGCTACTGGGGGCCCCTGTATAGCTTCTGGAAGTCTCCATATAGCTTCTAGGGGCCATTTGGAGCCCCGGTATAGCTTCTGGGGGCTACCATATAGCTTCAGGGGGCTACTAGGGGTCCCTGTATAGCTTCTGGGGGCCACCTTATAGCATCTTGGGGCCACTGGGGCTCCTGTATAGCTTCTGGGGCCACTGGGGTCCATGGTATAGCTTCTGGGGACCACTGGGGGCATTTTTTATTTGAACCTTGAAAATTAATCTATTTTGCCAGATTTGGTGGCTGTCGAGGTGGGGTAAAATTAAATTATAATTTTTTTTTCAAATTCATGTGACTATTTATCTCTAAAGCAGCACTTTTTTACCTAGGGAGCATAACCTTTTCAAGAAGTGTTATTTTGGACCACCTTTTTAAAGAAAGTGAAATGTAAAAACCTGATTATTAAGTGATGTTACCATAGCAACTGAAATGTTAGATATATTACATAAACCATATGATGAATTTTTTCATCTTTACTTCTAATCATGTATATACACAGATACGTATTTACTTCAGATGCTTAAAGAATCAAGAATATGAAGAAAATTATGAAAATCAGCAAAATAATGCATTTAAACGGTAACAAATAGTGTCTATTTCTGTTGCTATAGCAACGGATTAAGATTTTTTCTTGATTTTTGTCACATGTGTCAAGCATCATACTAAAACCAATTCCTGAAAATTTCAAGTTAATATATTTATTAGTGTCTGAGATATGAGGGTGTCTTATAGTACCCCCTGTATATTTTATCAGGGGGTATAAGAAATGCTCTGTAGAGAGTTGCCCAAGGGTGCCGCTCCGGCATCCAATGGTTTTGAGGTCCCAACCCTATATTTATGCTGATAAGTTAAAAAAACATTGTAATCCGAAGAAAACGATTAGCTTTGAAGTTTCTGCCAGACTAATATTACGAGAAAATATTAACTACTGACTAAAAGACGGATTTCGACACGTGAACTTTATGCCTCGGTCATATGTGATCAACGGCAATCATACGGCCTTCGTAGCTTCCAAAATATCAAGTGATTGCTTGCTGCATAGAAAATAGAAATAAGCAGTCGCTGTTGATTTTCTATATCTATTTTGTGAAGCTACGGTCGTCTTACGCCCGCCGTAGAGCAAAATGTAACCGAGGCTTTATTTACTACCACAACCATTTTACCCAGTATAATGTATAACGCATCACAGAGTAAAGTCGTTTAAGAAATATAATTCAAAATCCCTGAGTATGTGACCTTTGATGAAAAGTGCCACGCCCAATTTCTCCCTAGGATCTCTTTAACATGTTAAGTCAAACAATTGTCTCACGAATATCAACGTAATAACACCAACCAATTCAATCAACACTTTTTAAGAGACTTTACGAATATTGTAGGTCATAAATCCTCAAATTCTACTTTTCAAATGAATCCATTTTGGATGAATCCATCCAAAAATGTGGGAGACTGGAGGTTTCATAAAGCAGACAGAGGTTAGCGGTATTGATTGTTTATATATATTTGTTAGATGTACATATTTCAAAATTTGATTACAGTAGATCTATTTTGATTATGTATTCATAAGCCACTTCATTGCATGATAATAACTTAAGTTGAAGTTTGTAATCATGCCTTTTTGTTATGTTATTAAAAATATCGTTTTAAATCTAATTTGTAATCCACTAAATTAACTCCCTTGATGATGAAATGGTCGATTAGGTAATTTGGTTACAAGTAAACCTCCATAAATAGGTCAGATCTTTAAAGCGAAATTTCACACCTTTCAAATGGTATATTGATATCTTGGGATAAATTGCGTCATTTATTTCCCTTAGTGGCAGACTTGGAAACTCTCGTTTGCTTAGCTAATATTCCTCTGCGTGGATGAGTGAGCGTATTTCATAATTAAGATTGGGTGAACATCAAACGTATTTTTTAATAATATTGGATACTTTAGAACTTAAAACATAATAAAGCACATGAGCCTAATCCATTAGGGCAAATTATTATTTTTATACATCATATGGGAAATATCAAAGCTCCAAGAGTGGGAAATCCAGGCCTGATTTTGATATACTGTATGACCGTGTAGATTGGCATTATTCTTTTAACATCAAAAAGGTTTTCATAAAATGCCAGCGAAGTACAATCATTCTCTCATTCCTTTTCTCTTCACATGCTTAACGCAGCACATGGCGTCAAGAGAAAGGTGAAAGTACCATGGTAACAAGATACACTTGTATCTACGAACGTTGACGATCTTAATTGATTATTTGTAAAACGGTTGATGTTTTATCATCGGCGTTCTGTTCTGCGTGTCGCTATCACGAAAGATTAGCTTATTTCAAAAGCAAAACAATGGAATACAAAAAAATAAATTATAATTTATTTTTTATTATTTCTGTTTCGTGTTTGGAGTACTGACGAGTAGTGACGAATAAAATACATACAACGTCGTCATGGGTTATGAAATAATTAGATAACACATTAGAAAACCAGACCATATGAGGTAACACAAATGTATCTTAGGTTTCAGCATGGGCCTTAAAGAGATTTATCTTAAGGGAAGTGCATTATGAAATTAGATATTTACATATCATATGTATAGGTTCGTTCTGTTTATGGAAATATTTTGTCATTAGCTTTACATTTGAGTAGAACTACAATAGTGTTGCAAAGAGCCACATTAAATATTAAATTGCATCAAACAATAGAGATTAAATGTTGCAAACAGTCTTCTGTAAAGCATGCCAATTTTCCACGAAAACAACTTCTCTTATTTTTTCTAATCTCAACTCGTCTTTGCTCGAGGTTTCATTGAGATGGTAATTTTCTCAGACTATACGTGGGTCTACTTATTAGTTTATTATTGACGTGCAATTATTTAGTAAAATTAAAGGTAGAGTTGGGCGCAGAGTATGTATCTTAGCTTTATAAAAACTATCATCTGTTCGCGACATCTTTGGTGAAGTTCAAGCTTTGAAATCTTTTTGTTTCGAAATTCAAAATTGATTCGATCATATGGAAAATGTGGAATAGGGACAGGGATCGAGCCGTCTAATTTCGAATATGTATTGGGGACAACGATGTTGTTTTCTTGTATAAGACAATCATGGTCTACCAAATATCTCTTTTATTCATTTTATTTTGTTTGCTTTCAGCGACCTGGGTCTTTTCCGCAGCATGTGCTTTCCCGCCGATGGTTGGTTGGTCGAGGTACACATTCATCAAAGGCAAGGCTATATGTACCCTTAAATGGTCAACGGAGATTGGCTACACGCTACTGGTGCTTATCATGGGCGTCTTTCTTCCATTTTGTGTCATGACAATCTCATACTACAAAATATTCAATAAAGTGCGAGAGTCGAAAAGACGAATCGCTCTACAGATGGACAAGTCAATGGTGACCAACAAGTTTTCCTATGAACTGAGTAACAACGCTTCTGGGTCGAGTGCGAGCAGAAAGCAATCCAGTTCCGTAGCTAGACTCGTACCTAACGGGACGACAGAGACTGTGTATATTCCAACTATCAAAGTTTCTTCAGAAATGGACGTTGATGTGGAAGAAGAGAGGGAGGAATGTGACTTTGACAACGAAGATATGGAAGCCCCTAATGGAAGCGCAGTGAAGCAAAAATTGTTATTTGTAGGGATCAACAATAGAAATGGAATTCATTTAGGGGATAAATTGAGAAAAGAGACCAGTATGGACAGCTACCTCTCGTCGACGGGTTCGGATTTGGCTCAGAGTGACTGCCAACAGTTTGAATGGGAAACGGAGTCAGCCCCCGGCGAACTTACTCCACGAAAATATAGTCTGAATTCGTTAAATAGTCAACTAAGTAATGCAGATAGTAACGATAGTGTGATACCAGTGAACAAGAGCGTACAATTTCTCAAAACTGGTGATGAGAATAAAAAACGGCGAGGAAGTATACTTAGTCTTAGTCTACCTTCTCCAAGTAGGACATTTCTAGCGCTACAGGACAAATTCAAAAGGACAAACTTTAAGAGCGACGAGCTACGGATAACAATCACGTTGCTTGTCGTATGCTTTGTATTCCTCGTATGTTGGGCACCTATCAGCCTTGTTAATTTCGTAGAAACATTCTGGAACTATAGAATTCCCGAAGGGGTTGACATTACCACGGTGTATATGGTGTTCCTTCAATGTGCTCTCAATCCTATCATATATGGTGTCATGAACCGGAACTTCCGGTCTGGATTCAATGACATTTTCTGTTGCTGTTGTGATAGATTAAAAAGGAAAGAATCGACAAAAATGAGCATATCGCGTCCATAGTGGACAAAATTCAAAATTGTTTATGTAGCGGATGTTGTATTGTAATTTATTGAATCGAAATCATTTATAGTGAATCATTTGTTTAGACTGAACTTTTTGATATTTGCTTTAATGTCTTGTTTCCAATATGTTGGCGTGACCCGTAATTTCTGTGTGAAATCGATATGATTTGTTGTCCATGGCGCAGACACCCCCAAGACCTGACAATGCTATTTAAAGTGATTACAAAGTGGAAAGATACTTAACATTATCTAGGTGTGAACAAAATGTTAATGTGTCAAAATGGCCGTTATAAGATTTAGGATATTTTAATGAACTAAGTTTTGTTGACTCGCAAGGAGGATTGGCTCCCAGAATGCAATATCGATATTCTTGCCATACAGTATATGGTGTTATGACCTTGACCTTATTTTCACGTAGTAATGTCATGTCAAAATCAAAACGCTCGCCATTTTCCACACAAATTTAAATTGTGAGCTTTGGTCTTTTTCCAGGCAAAAATCAAAACACACAAGAAGTGAACAATTAGTTCAAATCATTTATATCGCTGATTATCATCATGATAAACCATGACATCTCATTTCTTCTCAGCCCATGTTTCAGGACGTGAAACAGAAAGATGCTATGAGTATCAGAATGGCTGATTATGAATTTAAAGTAGTCATCAGTTATAATTTCAGAAAATAACGACATTTTCAATGGTGTCATCGGTCAAGGTCAAAGTCGAATATCGAGTTGGGACCCTGGGAGCCAATCCTTCTTGATTCGTATAGAAATATGTCGAATCTAGAAAAATATAAGTTTATAATGAATTCATGATAATGAAATTGCAAAAAATGATACATTTTATCAACAAACTTTTTAATCAACGTCAGGCGCTAGTTGGGAAAAGGGAAAAGAGTAAATTATACAGGATAGTTAGTATCAAAATATTTCAATAGCAATGTATTTTACTGTATAAATGTATTACAATATATGTAAATGTCATTTAAATTGATTTGTGGGGATGCCAAAATTTTGCTTGAAGCACAATAAATTTTGAATCTGGAATTGATACGTATTGCCCATTGCACGAAAAATCCAAGCTGTAAATTGAACTACTGGCATGTGGAGGTCTAAGTCTCGTTCACTGATATATGTGTCATATTCTGGATGTTCAGCAGATATTGAAGATATGAAATAACAAGAAACCAAGATTGTAAGCAGTCTTACGGGGGTCCTATAGGCAATTTTGACAACTTGAAGGTCAGCGAAAGGTTGTTAGGCCGTTTCATAACTTTTTCCAGGGCTGGAAAGAACTTTAAGAACACAGTTTGGTACCTACTCTGATGACCTTGACATTTGACCTTGAAAATTTTACCTTTACAACCTCAGTAGGTCTTTTGTGATTGAGCTAACCTAAATTTGAATCTTTAAAATCAATTTGAAAAATCGATCATCTTTCGGAGGTCACTGAAGTTCAACCAAAGGTCAAATCTAAAATCTAACTTCAGATTTGAACTGTTGAGAACTTGTACATGATTTTCCTTAAAAAAGCTAGCTTGTCTTTGCATAAATTAATTCTATTGTCCAGGAGAACTTCCACGCATGCCAAAGGGCACATCTGCAACAGAGGGTGAAGTTCAAATGTAGCCAACCCACCCAATTCTTGAACATTACACAGCCTATTGAAATCTGCTATTGTAAGTCGATGGTAAATTAAGTGGCAGAATTCTCTCGTTGCTAGCAATCGTGTATTCCAGTGTTTTAGAACAGTACAAACATAAATGTATTGAAGAAAAAACGCAAACTCTAGCTAAACAGTTCTTCTCTGCGCTATCATTTTTTTAAATTTTTTGATTCAACATGATATTGTAATGACGTCAGTATGAATTAAATGTCCCTTGGTCCTTGATTGTGATATTGGCTCTCGATCGGAGGGGAAAGGAGGGGGTGTTGGACATTATTTCTTTTGATTAGATCATGGTTTTGGGATATATAGAGTCAATTTTTCTTATGACAGGTTTACATTTAGAGTCTTCTTGCTAGGTTTCTTTACAGTTGGTCCTTTCTCTTAGGCACTTGTACTTTAAGGTATAGTGCACCCGCTTCTTCTAGTTAACAGGCTGATTGAATTAACAATGCAATGTACATACGAAATTATGATTTGCAAATTCGTGACTTATTTCTAAAGTAATACATAACACCCTTATCACACAAAACTAGATCTCAACCTATCTTTACAATCTTACAAAAAGTCGTAAAACGGGCTAAATCTGGCTGTGGTCGGGAAATATCTTTAACTTAATTACCTACTTCGTTCACACACAGTCTTCAATACGTCCATCTCATTCGCAGTTCGTTCAGGTGGCACCATGTCGTTATGAACAGGTACTGCATTTTGATGTCCGATTTCAAAATGCCGTCTGAGGTGTTTATTGATACACGTGTTATCAGAGCCATTTCATCCAAATAAGCCTTTTCAAATTGACTAAGGTCCATGTGCAGTATGGCAAGTGATTTTAGACGGTCATATCATGGGCACTTTCTGGCCATCAATACAGTGGTTTTTATTAATTATAAAACAATATGTTTTCTTTCAAGTGAAGTCCCCATGGTAGTAAAATATCAATCCAACTCTCTGAAAAATTATGGATTAGGACCACACATTGGCATTTTTTTTAAAAATGGTAGGCTCATATTCTAAAAAGAGGATCTTGTTTTTCTCAATTTGAACATATCGAAAGTTTCTTCTACACGTTATTAACAATTTCTTAAAAGGGGATGTGTATTGAAATGCTTTAAAGTTAAAAACCACATATCCAATGTTATTTTCCAGTAGGGAAAACTTGTGCTATCCATTGTTTTCAGCATAGTTTTGGTCATCGAAAATGGATATCTTCAAAACTAGACTTTCAATACCATTATACTTTTGAAGAAGTTTTAGACCCCTTGTTGAATAATCTTTTCATGCAATAAAAATCAGAAAAATATCCTCTTGAGTAAATAGATTCAACATTTTGAAAAAAATGTTGACATGTGGTCCCTATTAATAATTTTTCGAATTGTTCGATTGATATTTTTATCATTGTTATATATTTCACAATGTTTTGAACAACTACTTTTTTGTATGTTGCGTCTCAATGGGGAGAAAGGATAATGCAAATTACATCCATGAAGAGGTATGGTTCGAAAACCATAATTTATTCAAAAATAATAAAAACTTACAAATAGTTTCATTTGAAATAATCTCCCGGCAATAGAACAGAAAAAATATTTTTGATTATCATGCTTGCCAGGTGTTCTACATAATACTGTGTTCACTGAATTCAAACCATGGTACAAAAAGATGTGATGACATTTTTTATTTCATATGTTACTGAGTATGCTGTGCAGTGAAAATGCAATCATGGGGTATTAATCTTAATCACATATTCATTCATACAAATAGAGCATCAATCCATGCCATCTATTGAGCATATTAATTAACGTATCCTCAGAACATTTAATAAAAGTACATCTTGTATCAAAAAGGTGGCGCTCCTGTAGAATATTTTCTTATAGTAATTAAAACCAATTTAGACAATTGTTATAGCGAGTGAGTTTTATGAATAGAGAAGTCATTCTGGGCTTGGTCGCCGAACAGTCAAATCCAGAAATGTTTATAAAAATTTTCAAAAGTTATAGCAAAATGGATATTATTTGCGACGGCACCTTTGCGACTGGGTCCGATAGGTTGCGAGGTGGGGTTATACCTTTCCATAGGGCATCGACTTCAGTCGAATAGCGTCTTTGGTTTTAATGGTGATCAACCACCTCAATATCAACCGGGCAACAATTATTAATCTTAGCATTACATACAAAATGTTTTGCTTATGCCTTGGTCACATTTGCTCCGATTTTCACTACGGCGCCCGGCCGATTGAGTATTTTATTCAAAATTGAAAAAATTATTATTACAATATTGAGCAAAACACTGCAATCGGCCGGGCGCCGGCCGATGAATGGGAGCAAATGTGACTCAGGCATTAATGTTCGTAGACAGACCCAACTCGACCGAATAACGTCCTTCCCGTTGGTGGATAACTCAGTAACATATTAGGACGTATTGAAAACGAGGTACAACTAATTGTCATCTGGTTTAAACTGATTAAGGACGTAATTGAACTGCTTGGATACGTTGTGTAGACGAGACGAATGCACAATTTAACCCGATCTAAATTTGATACCATGCAACGTACTGCAGACGGAATAAAGACGAGGGGAACGTATTAAAAACTGCTTATGAACGAATAAACAAAAATAGCTATCACACCAGAACCAGTTGTCACTGCGTTCTACAAAACGTTGCCGAATCGGTTTTAAACTGTGTGCGAACTACAACGTTCTACGGTCTGTTTTCGAACTTCATGGACTTTCCCGGACGGGGAATGTGATTTAGAATTTTGAATCGATTCAAAATTCGATGGCGACCATACCGTTCTGTAATCAGGTCATGATGACCTTCGAGACTAAGTGACGCGTTATACGACGTTGCACACCTACGTGGTGCGACCTGAACGAACTGCGAATGAGATGGACGTATTGACGACTGTTTATGAACGAAGTAGCTAATTATTTTAGACATATTTCCCGACCACAGCCAGATTGAGTCCGTTTTACGACGTTTTCGTAGGACCGGCAAGAACGGGTAAGAACTAGTTTGTTGTGATAGGGGGGTTACCCTACTATCACACCAAACTAGTTCTCACTACGTTCTCGAAAACGGGCTTCAACTGTGTACGAACGGACTAGACCTACTAAGAACCGTTTGGGATCTATTTACAAACTTCATCGAACGTACTCGAACGGGTAGTCCTCTAGAACTTAGAACATGCTCAAAATGTTCTCGTGGTCGTCACGTTCTACAATTAGAACGAGTGACAACGTACTAACGATCCGCGACGAGCTGGACGTTCTACGAACGGAACCGTCGTACTTCAGTCCTACTAGGGACGTTTTAACAACGAGTTGAACTGTCTGAGGACGTGTTGAGAACGAGGTAGAACTAATTGCAAACGGGTTTAAACTGATTAAGAACGTATTTAACACTGCTTATGAACGAGATAGCAAAAATATAGCTATCACACCAAACAAGTTGCCACTGCGTTCTTCAAAACTGGTTTTAAACTGTGTGCGAACGGAATGAACGTAGCTGCAACTTTTTAAGGTCTATTTACGAACTTCATGAACGTTCTCAAACGGGAATGTGATTTTAGAATTTTGAATCGATTCAAAATTCGATGGCGACCATACCGTTCTGTAATCAGGTCATGTTGACCTTCTAGACTAAGGGACGCGTTCTACGACGTTGCACCCCGACGTGGTGCGACCTGAACGAACTGCGAACGAGATGGACGTATTGAAGACTGTTTAAGAACGAAGAAGCTAATTATTTCAGACATGTTTCCCGACCACAGTCAGATTGAGCCCGTTTTACGACGTTTTCGTAGGACTGGCAAGAACGGGTAAGAACTAGTTTGGTGTGATAGGGGGGTTACGAAATATGATTGAGTTTACACCTGTTTTTCTAAAACGTCTTAGAGATATGTAGGTATACATGTAAAATGAAAAAAGCAGTTCAGTACTGGTTGAAGTACGGTTCAGCCAATATAGCTATTCCTTTCCCGCTTCTATACTTTTGTATTAAAGAATGCATCGGTTTCACAAAAATATGTCCTAAAGACAGCATTGTTAAAGCATGAAAGAGAGCAGGGAGATTTTATACATAAATTATGATTATGATAAATCGCCAGGCAAATAAGTTCTTCTCAATAATTTTGTGATGATATTGGGAACAAGGGATAAGACAAAAGAAATGACCATGCGACATATGTAAATGGAAAGTTTCAAATGTTAACTTTTAGCTAAAACCGATGGATTTACACTCGCTTGTAAAACGTTTTAACGCTAAGACGTCTTGGCTATGACTAGGGTCCTAAAACGTTTTAGCTAAGCGCTCTTAGCCGAGAGCTCTTGAGAAAATCTGGATTTACATTACATTTGTAAAACGTTTTAACGCTAAAACGTTTTATCCCAAGACGTCCTAGGGATATAGTGTAAATCCAACAAGTCTTACAAAACTATATCAATCTTAAGTATTAAACAGCTTCTCACATGGACACGTAGACTAGAATTTACAAATAAAGTGTAGCGACCAAAACAAGCCAAAGCTTGATCCAAATTAAAGGCCTGTTGTGTTATGCATGTAACATGGCGTACGTACAGAATAGAACGATAATTCCCCTTTAAGTAAACCAACTTTTGATCCGTTTTGATAGAATAAGTAAAATTTTATTGGAATTTACTCAAGTACTTAAATACAAGTACATTGTTTGCCATATAGCTTTGGGAGATCTTTTCCGAGCAACTTTGGCACTTATGCCATCCCAATGATTGTGAAATAGCGAACGGCAACATTAGTATAAGAATACCGACTACATCTTGAAAAGACCAAGTTTACACAGGCCTAGCCTTTGGACGAGATAAATCGTGGATATAATTTTGGTGAAGGAAGACTTAGCTATGAAGTTAGTTTAAATGCAGTTTTACTGGATCTTCAACAGGATAAAATCTTCACCAAACTAACTTAACCACTAATAATTTTGTTGTTATTCAAACGTACTATATTTCCAATATACACATTACATGAAAATCTGTTGTTCGCTATGGAGCCACGTTCATCTACTAAACGTTTGAATCGCTACAAAGCTGCCAGAGATGACAACGTTTACCATAATGGCTCATCTAGTCAGTCAAGCCAACACCCAGGCAATGGACACGAGAAATGGGAGAATAATAATGAACAGAATTGGGGACATTTTGGAGGTTATGACAACGGATTCATAGCAGGAATGAATTACAGAAAGGTATATTAACTAATCTATTTTACATAAAAAGTTCGATCATTGTCATGAATTGCCATTACGATATTATAAATTAAACGTGAGCTGAGTCATTTACGAAATGCTGTATGAACTTAACGGTGAACAATTGACACATTCACGCCAGTGCTGTTAGTCATGTACAATTATATGCCATTGACATGAATCTTGTTTTGATGAGGTATACTGGATGACTGTTGACCAATCAATGGAATCACGTCAATATATTGTTAGTCATCTGCAATTAGATGGGCATACGACATGTATTTTGTAACAATTTCCAAATTTTTACATTATTACAATCTGAAAAAGGTTCAATGAACGGCACAGCAGGGTTCGCAACTAAAGCCTTAGCTTGTATTCACGAATGCAACTTTCTACTGTCGGCTACCGGATTAATGTTTTAATGTTCATAAATCAACCCGTCAATTTGAAGTTGATTTAACGAACAACCCGTTAGTCGACGAAACGTGATCTGTGATCGCGTGATATTTATGCATTGTTACGGTTGAATTAGCGAACAGATCGTAGGTTATTGTTACTAATTGCTGCTAAATAGGCAGGCTGTAACTAGTTATTTAGGTCACCGATTGGGTTTGACGCGATATCTTGCAGCTATACTGGGAGACACGGCTGATACTATTCATATTTTAATTAGTTTGACATCAAGATACGATCAACCCGGTAGCCGAAAGTTGCATTCGCGAAAACAAGCTCAGTCATATTTGTTCTACGACGCATCACAAAATCAATATAGAAAATTTACATCGTACTGCTTATCCTTATATTTTACGCTGCATATTTCTCTCGAATTTGGGAAACTACTCTCGCCGTGCGTATGGTTGTCGTAGATCAAATGTGACTGGGTCTCTTGGTTGAAAACATCCATGATTGCCCAATTTGACATATTGGCAAGCAGTCCATTACTCAGCAGGCAAATAATTTTCTCCAGATAATGATTGCCATTGGTTGAGATTTAAACACTTGGACATAGCGTATCAATTACTGCATTGTTTCGTGACATTTCTAATCCTTTGGTATTGGGAAAATTGTACTTTAATTTAAAAAATTTAACTTACTGATCCACATAATCCAAAACCAAATTATGTACTATGAGTATGACCTTAATTTCATATTCGGTTTATAGAAATAAACTATTAGACGGGTAGGAAGGAGGGGTTCCCATGCACCCGAAAGATGTATTTTTTTAATGTACATTTTTGTAATCCTAAAGGTCCATACTAAAGATTTTTGCATGTTCCCAGAATGAAATATTGTCCCATGGTATCTATTGGCGGCCATCTTGTCGGCCATCTTGGATTTTTGAAAGAGTTGATGTTAATTATCTCAAAGCACAATAACTTCCAGAGTTTTGAGATTTGAAAGCTGTAAGTGGTACCAAAATGAAGCTATTATAGTATCCTATATTATCAGATGCAATAATTATGCAAATTGTCTCATTTGCATAAAATGTGACATCATCAATCATAATTCTTGCCTCTTTACAACGGTATCGCATTATACCTTTCTGCCCGAGTGATCAGTCTTAGTCATTCATTCACATAAATGAATTTAAATATATAGGTACATTAATTTTAAACATATTTGCAAAAAAAATTCGAAACTTTTGGAAAAACATTGTCAGACACACGATAATGTTACTGAAAAGAGGCGTGGCACTTCTTGTGAAAGAATTGATGTTAATTATCTTGAAGTATAATAACTTCCACAGTTTTGAGAGTTGAAAGCTGTAAGTGGTACCAAAATGAAGCTATTATAGTATCCCATATTATAAGATGTAATAATTATGCAAATAGTGTCATTTGCATAAAATGTGACATCATTAATCGTAATTTTTGCCTCTTTACAACGGTCTCGCACAATACCTTGGTGCCTGAGTGACCAGTCTTAGTCATCCATGAACATAACTGAATTTGAATATATAGGTACATTAATTTTGAACATATTTGCAATTGAAAGTTTTGGAAAAACATTGTCAGACACTAAGTTATAACACTTCACATGATTATGTTACTGAAAGGGGGCGTGGCGAGTTGATGTTAATCATTTCAAAGTACAATAACTTCCACAGTTTTGATAATTGAAAGCTGTAAGTGGAACAAAAATGAAGCTATTATTATATACTTATAAAAATGCAATAATTATGCAAATTTTCCCATTTGCATAATACAGGGTGTCCCGAAAGTATGGCCCCCCCCCCTAGGCAGTGTCGTCATAGTATGTGTCATATATCATTTTAAAGCTTATCCAAAGTTACATTGATTCACCAAATATCATGGTTCAACTTGACCATTTATCAGCAGCAATTATTTTCGAGTCGGATGGATATTGAGTTGGAAAAAGAGAACGGTGAGGGTAGAAACTCTAAGGAAACTCTTCTAAAGTTCCTTAACATGTTTTAAGAGGGTTATAGAATTCCACACCCCTATTTGAAGGGCTTTTAAGGTCATAATTGAGAATAATTGCTACTGTGAACATTGCCAAGGGGGGACTCATTGACTAGTAATGTAGTGTAAAATTGAACTTTATTTTGACAAAACACTAACTTTTAAAATGACTGTAACTTTTTCCCATTTGGAAGTTAAACCATGATACTTGGCAAATCAATGTAACTTTAAATAAGCTTTAAAATGATATATGACACATACTATGAGAACACCGGAATATGTCTGCCTAGGGGGGGGGGGGCATACTTTCGGGATACCCTGTATGTGACAACCTCTATTATTTTTGGCATTTTTCAACGGTAACAACCAATATCTCTCCCTCTGGGTAACAGTCTTGGTTATTCATGAGCATTTATGATTTTGAATATATATGTACATTAATTTTGAACATATTTGCAATTGAAATTTTGGAAAAACTTTTTAAGAAATTAAGTGTTGACACTTCACATGATTATGTAACTGAAAAGGGGGGGGGGGCAGTTTTGTTCAAAATGTTAACTTCTAAACACTAATATCAAATTCAAGGGCTGGAGCTCCTCTAGCAGAGTCATGTAGATAGAGCCCAATGTTGCTCATTGGTGAAATGTTGGCCAAATTTTGCATCTTGTATGCACTGCTTACAAGTACATGAAGTGTTCATTATGATAGTGTAATTCCAATATGACAGCACAATACAAGTCAGGCTATTTTATTGTCACATATGTAAAAGTCGATCTGATGAGACATGTTAAAAGTGGTAGTGGTTAATAATGCCCAGATCAAATTAACACAAGATAGATATTGAAGGTAGGCCCAGATCAAAGTATGGACATCCTTAGCCTCAATCATGACGCCATCTGTATTGTCCATTAGTGGGAGCTGTAACCCAAATAATGAGTATATGATTTAATGTATGTGTCATTCAGTTGCCATGCACTTGGGGCAGTTGGCAGTTTCTTCCTTGCCCCAAAGTCTGAGGTTTGATGGAGTTGAGACCAGGTCAGGGAAAGCTCTTAATAGGAAATCGAGCCCCCCTTGGTCCATGGACCAAAGGTCATTCCATTTCAAGAAGTGCTGAAGTGAGGGTTCCCAGGTAATGTCAGGTAATGTAATGTCAGGAAATTCCCAGGTAATGTAAATCTGGAAAGGCCACTGAAATCGGGGAGTAATGTCATAACACCCCGATATATGACTTGAGTCAATGGCTCTAAGCCACTTGTCCAGGTCCCTTGACACTTCAGCTGTTTTGTTCAAACCACACATAGTTCTTCTCTAGACATTTGTTTCTTTATCTTGCCCTGTTGGTATTTGCTTGCCATTTATTTTGAACTGCATTGGAGAAAGCTTGCCATCAACCAAAACCATGCTTCTTGACCTGGTTGGTTTTTAACTTCATGCAAGTCCAGTTTGCCATTCTTTCCATACCTAATAGAACTCATCTTGTACCCACTACTGAACTGGTCATAACTGTGATGTCATCCATGAAAGCTCTGTATGGTAAGTGTTTTGCACCGTCATTTGCTTTTGAAACCTTACACTGCATCATCCCTGCCTTGAGCAGTAAGTTCATTAATGTTACGAAGAGAACTACTGATACGGTGCAGTCTGCCACTATGCCTTTCTCTGAACACTGCTAATTAGTGGATTAGTGGTATTATTGCCAAATATATTGTGCAACTTCAAGGAGTTTGTGTGTCCCATTGTCAGATTGACTACATCTGTTGGTTTTGGTACGTGAAAGTTAACTTGTACCTCTAGTATCAGTTGGTGAGGGACACTAGGTAGACCTTAGGTCCAGCCAAACTACTTATTCTCTTTCTTGGCTTCCTTCACAAGTTGGCTTATTGCTGCTATATGCACCCTTGATGTCTTGGGATACCACTTTTCTGAATTCTTGGCAGGCCAGTAGGAAATAACTGCGAGACTTGACCACAATGGCCCAGGAGATCTTTCCCTCAGCATCCGATAATGATGTCTACTTGAACTGGTTCAGTCCCTCAAATTTTAGCTCCTTTGGAATGAAGCACCTTTCCGCCAAAGCCCAAGTCCTTGCTCGATTTTTCTTGTTCTGGATGCTTGTTAGCAATCACCATAGATGTATTAAGACTGGTCAAATGGTTTTAATAAATCTGGTGAGATGTCAATTGGGAAATTACTCAATGGCATATTTTGATCTGGGTCAGTGTGTGCTGCCAAAGTATTTGCTTCTGCTTGATCTTGCGTTTATGCCATACAAGCACTCTTTGGTTCCCTAACAAGTTTGATGTGAGCCTATAGAGATTTTCAAAGAATGTCTTCTTGGTCCTACGCTTCTCTTTAGATTTTCTCTAAGATGAAGTAATCTCTTAAGAAGCATCTGTTGGAGCTCTCTGATCTTTTTCACTTGCCTGTGTTGAAGCCGTCCACGAACACTGTGGGCTTCATCTCTCCTTCCGAAGAGAAGCTTTTGTCTTCTACTTGGCCCAACACAATGGTGTTTCACAGATGTTTCCTCCACTCACTGTCCTCGCATCTGGGATGGAAATCGTTCTAACTTGGACAAGAGGTAGCATAGTGAAGAGACTGGGCTCTGCATCCCACTTCTATTGGGTGCATAACTGCATACCTCCCTCTTGTCTTAGCCTCATCAAATAGGTCCTGGATTTTTAAGCTGATCAGATATGTTAATCAGTCAACTCTTCTGAAGGTACCATGAGTTCATTGAAGATGTTGGACCTCTGTGTTTTGACATCAGCACTGAGCTTCTGTAAGAAGTCAGTTGAGAGTCCAGTCGGATGTCTTGGATAAAACATTGAACTGAGGTAGAGGCTTAATACATATTGAGTTAATTATATAGCTTTAACAACTAAATACTGTGGGTACCCATTTCAGTCCATTGCCTATCCTAAAATGATATGGGGATATGTGGTCATTCGTATCTGTATAGTACTTAGTCCAAAAGCGATACAGATTATATATCTTTGGCTGAAATTTAAATGTCTGCCAAACAGACCAACAAGAATTTCTGAACAAGCTAGGAATAAGGAACATCACTGGGCTACTTTCTAAAAGTCAAAAGCTATATTTTGCACCCGAGGGATTCACTCTATATAAACCTTGACAAGGGGTTCCTCTTTTAACATTTGGTATGGCAATGGATTCAAATTTTAGGATCTGGAATGAGAATGCCCCCATTTAATTATGACTTTTGAGGTATGACAATGGTCGGATTTTTCTACTTTGTGGTACAAGAATGGTCATGGAGAATATGTTACCTCTCACTTAAGGTATGGGATTGGTCTAGTTTTTACAAATGTCCTTAATTTGAGGTTTTCATAAAAGTTCTGCTTCTTCCAGGGGCTTTAGACATTTTGCATTCCAATGGTCTTATATTTTGGGGATATTTGGTATGGCATTAGTCCTTTATTTGGACATTTGGTATAGAATTGGTCTTATATTTGGATATTTGGTATGGCTTTTGGGCGTTATTTTGGTTGGTGTGTGAACACATTGAAATTTGACAGATTGGTATGGGAACATAATGATATCTTAGGGCTCAGCCTAGGACAACTACAGAATTGTGTATTCAGTGAACCCCTGGGTATTTTACAGATGATACATCGACTATATAATAACATTACGGATTTTCACGCCCCTTTTCAGAACAATAATCATTTGAAAGACCATACCTTGATTTCTGTTAATGTTTTTCTAAAACTTTCAATGCAAATATGTTCAAGCTTTCAATTGCAAATATGTTCACAATGAATGTATACATTTAATATCTTTTATGTTCATGAGAGACCAAGACTGGTCACTCAGAGGAAAATGCAATATGTATTACCGTTGAAAAGGGGCAAAAATAATGATTGATGATGTCATATTTCATGCAAATACGGTGATTTACATAATTATTGTATCTTATAATGTGGGATATTGTGATACCTTCAGTTTGGTACCACTTACAGCTTTCAACTCTCAAAACTGTGGAAGTTATTGTACTTTGAAATGATTAACATCAATTCTTTCACAAGAAGTGCCACGCCCCTTTTCAGTAACATAATCATGTGTCTGAAAATGTTTTTCCAAAACTTTCGATTGCAAATATGTTCAAAATCAATGTACCTATATATTTAATATCATTAATGTTCATGAATGACTAAGACTGATCACTCAGGCAGAAAGGTATAATGCGATACCGTTGTAAAAAGGCAAGAATTATGATTGATGATGTCACATTTTATGCAAATGAGACAATTTGCATAATTATTGCATCTGATAATATAGGATACTATAATAGCTTCATTTTGGTACCACTTACAGCTTTCAATTCTCAAAACTGTGGAAGTTATTATACTTTGAGGTGATTAACATCAACTCTTTCAAAAATTCAAGATGGCCGACAAGATGGCCGCCAATGGATACCATGGGACAATATTTCATTCTGGGAACATGCAAAAATCTTTAGTATGGACCTTTAGGATTACAAAAATGTACATTAAAAAAATACATCTTTCGGGTGCATGGGGACCATACCTTCCTACTAGACTATATAGATGCATGTGGAGTTGTTAAAAACATTTTATTCAGATTAACTTAAGGTGGGACCTGGTCCGTCAGCCAAAAAAATCCTCATTTTGTTCAGATTTACCTAATAATCAGCTGCACAGTGTTCCAATTTAGACGGTATACAAGTCAGAAATGTTCGACATATGCAAGATGTGGCAAGATGACTTACTTTCATGTTTGTGTTGACGTTTACGTCAACTCTTGTAGATTATTGTACCCCTTTCCCATTAAATCTTTCACTTCGCCCATTTCAGGATCACGACAACCTATTCTCAGAGGACAGAGTCTCAATGATGAGTTATCATGAAAGTGAAACATTCCAACTGCCCAAAACATTCCGAAACGTCATTTCGTCCTGTGCTAACCGCACCTCCGTACAAGGCGTGCCGAATATCAACAACTCAAAATCTATGGTACAAAGGGTTGGCTGGTCGTTATTATTCATTGCTGCATGTGTTGTCACTGTGGAGCAGCTTTACGAAGTCTTTGATAAATACTACTCCTACGACAAGAACACTGTGATATCATTAGAGTACCAACATATTCGATTCCCGAGCATAACGATATGCAACCAGAACGCCATAAGAAAAGACAAGTTGCACTTGGCGCGACCTGAACTAAAGGCGTTTCTAGAAAACTATATGAAGGAGAAGCCATTTGGGAACAGAAAGGTGAGAAAATCAGTTGCTCTAGATCTCGTCATCTGTCTAAGTATCCACATTTGAATGTTATTAGACAAGTTGAATATGTTAACATATTTCAATTATATCGCTATATTGTTTTTTTGGTGCATCGAAGCATCTGATACAATACTTTATTCATTCTAATCAACAATTTTAATATGTAACAATGTTTATCTATCAGCCGCCCCCTAGTCACCATAATCCATCCGGTAACGACGGTCAGAATCCCGGGACTCAGGTAAAATATACGTATCTGTGTAGTTTAGACAACTTAGATGTCGTCGTTTCATTTTACTTGAAGGGTTCTTTTAGTGTGAGGATAGGTTATAACTGTCTCCTTATGATTTAGCTAGTTTTGCACCGTTACAATATATTCGATTTCAGAAGAATTGCGTTACATATAAAGGTTGACCAAAGGCTAAACAAAATTAAATGAACTAAAATGGTCATTTAATTTCTTTCAATTTGTTCTTACTACAGTAGATTAGTATACTTTTGGTCTCTGCTAGTTTAGAAGGCAATCTTATTTTGGCTGTATTATTAGTATGTCCCAGTGTATAATGGCCTCTAAAAATATAAACAGAAGACGTCAATAATATATACACCATTTGTCATGGGTCATGATTCTCCATGGTTGCTATTGCCCACATGTGTTGTTTTGATGTATGTTGTTCCATGTGAAGTTCTTAATGTTGGATAACAAATAATTTTGCCACTATCATATTACAGAATTGAAATATACGAATTCAATTGTATTATTCTGAAAAAACTAAATGAATTTCATGATTATCAATTCAACTGTATTATTCTGAAAAAACTAAATTGATTTCATGATTATCAATTGAGCTGTATTATTCTGAAGAAAAAACAAATGGATTTCATGATTATCAATTCAATAGTATTATTCTGTACCATCAAGTCAATTGTATAATTCTGAAAAAACTAAATGAATTTTATGATTATCAATGGATAGCCGCTAAGTACTTTTAATTTGTAATGGTGACCCAATGGTGCAGATGAACCAGCCCCGGGAAATGGCATGCGCAGGTAAAGCAAGGTAAAATAAGGGCATGAACTCCTATTCTTGCATTTGTTCGCTTACTCTTTGCCTCAACTACATTATAGTCTTGGTTACATGCCAGAAAAAGCATTAGCATGCACAACGAGAAACACTACAAGATAAATACCATTGCATTCGTTGGATTTCACATAATAAACGGTACTAAATTGGAATAAGTTGGACTCCTTATCTAAAATGATTAATTACTACCATTAACATTTAGTAACAAAGTTTACATTGCATGTTACTAGTGTTAGACTATGTGTTACGTGCTGCGTTAAGATTGCGAACGGAGTTCGAATTAAAGTACAATATTTTATACTTTTCCCGAATGCCCTTTTAGTGCTATTATGCAACAGCATGCCAAAATCAGCAATCCGTTTCTATAGTTTCGAAAGAATAGTCTGCAAGTATATCCTTGTCGACTGCATTTTTAGGAGAAATTTCTTGATAAGTTGTCGTGCACTGTCGCTGTGTAATCCTTTGCTATCAGATTTAGTGCTTGTCTTTCACTGTCGTTACTTTCTACTAGAGGACGTACATCTTAATGATAAAAATAGAAACCTACTATACATGATTTCTATTTAGCAAGAGCGAATCTGACATATGATTCGAATTCAACCAGGAAAACCCTTAAATCCATGCATAGATTTTGGTAATAGGTATCGCTTAGATTTAATTATTTTACAGATAAATTTTGTTCACTATTTTAAGGTTACAACAGGCACACATTTACATTTGGTTGAGGTATTAATAAGTGTATCTATATTGTAAAACTTATTGCACATATCTTCCAATTTTATGTAGACCTATTGAATCCAGTAGATCTGAAACAACTTTCAAGCTTGACATGTATTTTCATTTCTAGAAACGAGATGTTGGTCCTCAACCATTAGGTCCTTCTTCAACTCCTTCTGATTCTGCCTCGATACAAAGTGCAACATCTGCAACTCCCAACTCGACCTTTGGACCAAACGGTTTGAACATAATTCCTACAAATGGTCCTAATGGGCAAGAAGTCACAAATGATTCTAATACTCAAATGCCCACAAGTGATACCAGCACACAAAGGCTCACAAATAATCCAAATATACAAGGTGACATAAATAATCCAAATGTGCAAGGTGACATAAATAATCCAAATGTGCAAGGTGACATAAATAATCCAAATGTGCAAGGGGACATAAATAATCCAAATATACAAGGTGACATAAATAATCCAAATGTGCAAGGTGACATAAATAATCCAAATGTGCAAGGTGACATAAATAATCCAAATATACAAGGTGACATAATTAATCCAAATGTGCAGGGGGACACGGATCTAGGACAGTCTAGCAGTACGTTTCCTGGTCAGAGGCAGCGTGTTAGCAACACTACATTTCTGTCTGATAAATTCAATAGCTTTAGATTCGAGGAGGATGGTTTTGAGGGATTAACTGAGGACGCAGCAAGGGATCTATTCGAAGAGTATCAATATCTTGTACATGAGGAATCCGAGTGAGTAGATAATTATGAGTTTTTTTTATCTTGAGATTAACAAAATATTCTAAACACTAGAAACATGTGGAATTGGTGTTTTATTTGGTTACATCTGTGCAACTCGCCAGACATTCGCCACTTAACCAATTAGAAACTTGGATTTATAGGGAAATTAACATAAATTCTGAAGTCTCGCAAAAACATTTTTATTTTTACAGTGGTAAACTTGGATACATTGTAGAGATATTATATAACGATTTTCAGTGAGACTCGCCAACAGATGGGTCATCAGGGGAACAGCTTCATCCAATCGTGTTCCTTCAATGGATATGAATGCGAGGCATCGTGAGTATTGGGAATAAATAGTATTACTAGAAATAAAACAGTTCAATTTGAAAGATGGCAGCTCATGGAGTCTTGTTCATAATCATTACGATGCCTGTTGGTCTGTTTAGATGACATCTATTTGAGACGGCGTGAGGATAAGATTGCATTAAGAAAACATTGAAGTATGCTTCTATCAACCATTTCTGTTTTTCCAGAAATTTTGAAGAGTTTCTCAATACAGAGTATGGCAACTGTTTCACATTTAACAACAAGAAATCCCGTAAAGGCGAATCTTTAAGATCAACCAAGGCCGGATACCAACATGGTATGTTTTATGAGTGATATGACGACGGAAGTAAGAGTCAATGAATAATCTTACCTTGCTGATTAACGTTTACATTTTATACATAGAATTACACAATAACTTAATGTTTAAATACAAAGAAGTCAATATAAACTACTGTTCAACTAATATTTCAATTCAATTAAATATTTAATTCGCGTTTTTTGCACATTTGGCAAGTCTACATATACATCGTTCCTAGATTCCTCCATCCAATCTACAAAAACTTTAATCGATCTCGTTGACATTCTGTACTCTCGTTCTGTAGGGCTAAACTTGGTTTTATACCTTGATGGTCGGAACTACATGCCGGGTATTACCCAAGGATCTGGTGCCATTTTGGTGGTGCATGAGTTTGATACCACGCCGTATCCAAGCCAAGCTGGAATTGCAATTAACGTTGGTACAGAAACTAGACTTGCTCTGAAAATGGTAATTTCAATTTTTAAAGATCACTACGGTTTGATTTGCACAGCAATTTTCATGTTATCATCTGTAGTCTGAACGATTTAATCAGTGTGTTACCTGAATATTTTTTTCCCTTGTTGTACAGGGTGAATCAGAAAAACGCAACAAGTAGTTATCTCGTAAAATCACAAAAGTAGTGATGACTACATCAATTTCATTTAATGTACCGTAAAGCCATGTCTCTCCTCTTTGCAATGATATGTCATTCATTCATATGTGGTGAAACATTAAAAAAACAATGTATATAACTTATCGAAACCAGGAACAAACCGATTGGCTATCAATATGAAGCTCAAAACAAAAGGCAAGGACATTACCAAACCGTACTATAACCGTAACAAGAATGCCTCCAACAAACAGAATCAACAGAACCAAGATAATAATAACAATAATGATGACCCCAATCATGGAACCAATGACTGGACAACAGTGAACAAGAAACATAGAAATAATGCTCGCCAATCTCCCAATAATCAAACAGATGCGACAACTCACGAACAATCTAAACCTCAACAAGGACACTCCTTAAGATGCATCAAATGTGGGGAGGCCAGCCACCTCACTAGCTCATGTTGGCACCCTGCCACCGTACGTTGCCGTGGGTGCAATCAGCTTGGACACAAAGTCTCAAGATGTCCTGCAAACAGGATGGTGGACCAAGGGCACCAAGATTTCAACCGGTTCTAGATTCTTGGTGAAGTTATCGCCCCATCCCCACAATGCAAAGATAATGTCCCTAGATCACACACAAAGCCTCGTAAATTGCATAAACGTTCACGAAGGGGTGCACACAAACGCAAGAACAATGCCAATTTTCCTTTAAGTATCGCATTCAACAATGTAGAATACTTAGGATTAGCAAAACAACACGAACTTGATAATCTTCTGTCAATGAAACAGTTTGACATTGTAGGAGTGTGTGAAACATTTTTCAAAGACTCGAATACCCCTACTGTCAGTAATAAGGAATATGAATGGTTTGGTAAGAACAGAGTCAATAGATCTGGTGGTGGTGTTGGTTTTTTCATAAAAAGAGATAAAGTTACTATTTTAAAAGAAAACCACTTAGATTCACTTAATGATGAATTTGAAAGATATTGGTTAAAGGTAAAGATAGTCAATGTAATTCTTAATGTTGGAGTTGCATACTTTCCAAATGATGGGAAGAATCCTGCTCTTACAGAAGCCCTTACTGAGGAACTAATCAAAGACATTTCTCAATTTGATAATAGCAACGAATGTACCCTCCTTATGGGTGACTTTAATGGACGCATAAAAGAATTCAATGGTGGTCAAAGCAGTCACAATGGTAAATTCATAGAAGTCCTCAGTGAGGCAACCAATTGTACTATACTTAATTTAACTGAAGAATGTGAAGGTGAGGTAACATGGGCCCGCAACAACCAGTCATCCACACTTGATTATATTTTGGTCAATGACAGATTTATGAGTATTTATGATAAAATGGTTATTCATGAAAATCACTATGTGTCTATTGGCAGCAGCCACGCTTTTCTTGTTGTTGAAGGCTCTTGTTGCGGGTCAGATTCTAAATCTAAATCTAAAAATAAAATGTCAAATGAAGTAATTAAAACACCAAGTTGGAAAATCTCAGAAAATACAGACTGGACAAAGTTCCAGCAACTTATAACAAAACAATTTAATTCCTGGGATATTTCATTATACTCTAATATTGAGGAAGCATGGGCAGTTTGGAAGGGTAAAGTCAAAGAGGCAGCCTATGAGTCTGTGGGAACTAAGGTCATCTCCCCCAACCATGTATCATTCTGGAATGAAGAAATCAAACAATTAATCAAAAATAGAAGGGAAGCATGTCGTTTCTTTAGGTATTGGAAACGCGCCAAAACATGCGACCCCAATGTGCTGCAAGAAATGTGGGATTTATATATTCAAAGAAAAGAGCAAGTTCGTGATAAGATTAAACAAGTACACATTCAAAACCATATTAAGACTATCACAAAGAATGCCTCAAAGAAATCTAATTCAAAATCTTTTTGGAAAACATTAAAAATGTTTAATGCAAAAGCAGGACACCCAATACAAATAAAAGACCCAGATGACCCAAAATGTATAATAACTGACCCTCGGAAAGTATCTCAGTCAATTGCTAAATACTGGAAAAATGTTGGTTCCAACAATGTAAATGATCGTTCAGTAAAAACAGACTTGTCTCAGCAACTTAGAGAGCTTCATATGTCATCTACATTTTCAGACAATGCTTTATTTGATGTTACATTTGATGAAGGTGAAGTTTCCGAATGTATCAAAGGGTTAAGTAATGGTAAAGCATGTGGAACAGATCAAATTCCAAATGAATTTCTGAAGCAAGGGGGGCCTATTATAATTAAATCAATATCTGAAATATTTTATCAAGTGAAGATTAGAGAACAAATGCCCAAAGAATGGAAAGAAGGTCTTTTATTTCCCATTCACAAGAATTCAGATAAGGAAATACTTGACAACTATAGAGGCATAACAATAAACTCTAACATTTACAAGCTTTTCACCTCAATTATGGAATCTAAGATCTTGAAGTTTTTCGAAGTTAATAACGTTTTGGGTGACTTGCAAGGCGCCTTTAGATCAGGTTTGAGATTAGAAAATCATATTTTTGCCCTTTTTGCCCAGGTATCTGTAGCATGAGGAAAAACAACAACCTTAAGACCTATTTATCTTTTTTTGGACATCTCTAAAGCCTTCGACGTGGTCAACAGGGACCTTTTATTTTTACGATTATGGGAAAAGGGGATTCAAGGTAAAGTCTGGCGCATTTTGAGGGAGTTATATGTGGGAGTTAAAAGCAAAGTGATTTTTGGAACAATTTCAACAGAGTGGGAAGAGTGCAACCCTGTCTATAGCCTAAAACAGGGTTGCTGCCTCTCCCCGACTCTGTTTTCCCTTGTTATGAGCGACCTTGTTGAAATGTTCAACAATGAAGATATAGGGTTACCTTTTGAAAATGAAAAGGTCCCAGTTCTTATGTTCGCCGATGATGTTGTTTTACTTGCCGAAAATGAATCTACAATGAACAGAATGTTGAAAATTGCTGACATCTTTTCTATTAAATGGGGGTTCAATTTTAGCCCTAAAAAATCAAAGGTTATGGTCATTGGGAAAAGACTTGACAAAAATAAAAAATGGATCTTAGGCAGCCATGAATTATTTGAGGTTAAAAGTTATAAGTATCTAGGGATATATTTTGATCGGTCTCTAAAAGACTCTGGCCACATTGACTTTGCTGAAAAATCTAAACGAATTCAAGGTATGATAGTCTCCACTTTGACAAAACACTGTAATGTCATGCGTCTCAAATTTGGGGAGAAAATGTACAATTCAATGTTTGTCCCTGCCATTCTTCATGGCTGTCCTATATTCACGTTAAACAAAACTAACACGGATAAAATGAAATCAATGCAATATAATATTGGGAGATCAATTCTCCAAATTAGGTGTTGCCCAGCCAGAGAAGCACTTTTAGGTGATTTAGGCTGGAGACCTCTTGTTGATGTCATTGAAAAAAGGCAAATAGATTACTTTATATATCTAAAATGTAATATCAAAGAAGGGTCATTACACAAAAAGATATTTAATTCTATGTATGATGGCTTCTGTGCTAATGATGAAAGCAAAGCATTCCCTTACTTTTCAAACATAAAATCCATCTTAACAAAATATGGACTGGATGATGTTATCTACAGAGATGATATTGACTGGTATCAGGCCCTTATCAAAATATCAGATCAAGAAAGGCTTAATAATTTTAAATCTGCATTGAATGAAAAGTCTTCACTCTCACTGTATCGATGTCTAAATCCCCATCCCTTCTTAAAAAACTACCTGACCACAGATTTTGACTTCTATGGGCAAAAATTAAAGTTCAAAGCTAGATCAGGGTGTTTTGGCTTAAAAACAGAATACGAAAAATGGGGACAGGGAAATGGAATATGTACGTTATGTGATAAAAATGTAAAAGACACCATCCAACATAGACTTTTTGTTTGCCCTTTCTTTGGTAATGATAGAAATACTTTTTATAAAAATGTTATTGAAAAATGTAATCCAGCACTATCGTCGGGTCTTCTATCAGCCAGTGTGCAAATTAAAACACGTTGGGCCTTAGGTGAGGACCTTTTTACATTGTGGGGACAAGAAGAAGCTTTTAAGTTCGATAAATGTGTAAAGGGTCTTTTAAAATGTGTATATAAACCCCAGACCCAATAACATGTCCTAGTTTCTTATATATAATGCCTGTAAACTGATATATGCTTTTAAATGTTTTGCCAATGTCTGGAAGAACCATTTGTGTTCCGCTGTAATAAAAGCGTTTCCAATAAATAAATAAAAAAAAAATATATATAACTTGGCCCGAAGCTAATTTTGGCCCACTTTGCAAATGGAATGATTACTCACCCAACCATGACCAAATATCAATGAATGATATATCATTGTAAAGAGGAGACACGTGGCTTTATGGTGCATTGAATGAAATCAATGCTGTTATCACTGGTTTTGTGCTTTTCCAAGATAACAATCTTTTGCGTTTTTTATACGCACTGTATATCTTATCGAGGGATTATTTGAAACAATAAGATTGGCAGAATATGGCAGAATATGGAAAAGCTACTGTCTTTGTCCAACACTTCTTTATAAAGTCGACTCTCTGACTTATTTCCTGTGGTTTACAAAATTTGAAACGTAAATTTTAACATAAAAAGCCTGCCAGAAAGTATTAATTTACATAGCTACATTTTAATAGGGAACGCGTGATGTGTTAACATGAGTTTTTCAGGTTGACATAAAAAGGTTAGGCGGCATATATGGCGACTGCACGTTTGATAGTACATGGGAAAAAGATTATGGGGCACTATACACCCAGCAGGTAAAGTCTAGCAGAAAATTGACGAATGTTTATTAATATTATTTTTATGTTTAAAAGTGTCCTGTAAATTCATTTTACGAAATAGAAACGATATCAATTTTCGATGTTAAAAATGTGGTTAGAAAGGACAGATTGTTAAAGTCGTTTTATGATTTGATTGAATGTAGAGTAGTTGCAACTTGTAGATGTATTAAATGGAACGGATGTTTAGGTGATTAAAGATCAATTGTTTGCATTTTTGTGATCATTTCATTAATGTTGTAGAGTTGCATCGAGACGTGTCAACATAGAGGAATAATGGAGCTATGTGGCTGCCACGTCCATGGTTACAAGGAATACTACCCAATACACTTTAGAAGCAACGGCACACTATGTGAAACAGACGCAGGTAATATTACAATACGCATTTTTACTTACCGTTTATGACAGTGCACATTGGCGCTTAGCCAATATTTAGTCAAATATCTAGATAAAGTATTATAAATTCATAATCAAAAATGACAATATGGTGCATAACTCGTGCTTCATAAAATGTATTTAACCAGTGAAAAATGCATTGCTTCAGAACTGCTTTGTGCCTTCAAGTTGAAGCGAGACTACCTGAAGGGAAACTACACATGCGATTGTAATCAGCCCTGCGAGTAAGCTAGCACTTAAACCGTCCCTTATACACAGTTTGCCATTTATGTAATATTTAACATGGACATTTAACAGTGACATTTAACATTGAGTAAAACAAATCTTCATCTCAAAGGCACCATTTCAAACATATAAAATATAATATAATATAATATGCTGAACAGATTAACACAATGTCTCACGGACCACTTTGAAATAACATAGACAAAATAACACATGTCAATTCAAGCAGAAAGGGCCAAATAACAGTGATGTTAGGCACTCACAACTCAATCCTTGTCTTAATTTCTGTTTTTTACTCCATAAATTTAAAATTGAAATCGTTGTATTTATCCCAAAGCAATAGATTTACTCTTAAAGGTTACAACTTTAATCAGCGAGTTTCTGTTTGTCTCCTTGTTGGTGGTGCGCTGTTGTTACAGATATTATATTGGTACATTTTGAATCGGTAAAATTATGTTAATCTTCATGTGGTTTACTAAATATCGTTATATGCTATGTTTTACAGTGAAAGAATATATGAATATAGTACATCGTCAAATGACTGGCCGCACACGGCATATGAGGTAAGAGAAATAAAGAGAACAATGCATTGACAATACATATGCAAGAAGTCAATTTGAAACTTGAAATATTTAATAGTTCCTTTTATGATCATTTAATTGTTATTTTGTTAACTTTATTTCTTAAGGATACTGTCAAAGAACTTGGATGTAGCGATGACGTTGATGATGAAAAGATTTGCGAAGATGTATCATCGCCACAGTTCAATGTTAGGTAATGTGAACATAAAATAGTGTTTATGAAAAGTGTTTGGCATTATGCAGATTTGATTGAATGGATAGTGACTGTAGACAATATTTTGAAAAAACACTATAAAACATCACGTCCGCCCTAACCCTACCTTAGTAACCATGGCAACTAATGAAATGAAAATGTGATGTCATAGAACAATGAAATTTTGCCAGTGTTACTATTCGATATACTAGTTATATTGCGTTAAAAAATACAAAGAAAGGGTTGATATTGGTGATATTAGAGCCAACGGTCCGTCCATTACTATTTGATCGCCCCTCGTATGTACTTACATTTATTTAGTTGAGACGTTTTATATATTTTCTGATGCCAATGTTGAATATATACATACATATTTAATCCGGAAATTCAAAATAACATCTTATTTATAACATCAAATCTTTTCAGAGACGACTACCTCAGCTTAAGGTTATTCTATCAAACATTAAATTACGAGTCCATCGAAGAGGAACTGGATTACTCGGTTAGTATATATGAATGTAGAAAGAAAGTGTCTATAGAAATTGATATCGTCATTACATTCCTATATTGTAAACTACATTTTTTCCAACATGTAAATTGTTTCTTTTAGGCTTGGACATTGACCAAAACATCTTTTATATTCTAATATTTGTTTAAAGTACATCTTATAAACTCTCGTATGTAAACTGAATGTTTCAGATTGCCAACTTCCTGTCAGATATAGGTGGCACTGTTGGTCTATGGATAGGCGCATCTGTTCTTACGGCAGTGGAGGGCCTAGAGATGGTTGCACTTTTATTTGTCTTCTTCTACCGCAAGTGTAAACGCTGGTACAGAGCTGACCAAGAGTACGAGAGAAAGGTACAGGAAGCAAAGAGGAAGAAAAGGGAAGAAGAAGAACAAGCGAAACGAGAAGAGAAAATTAAACAAGAAAAAAGACAATCTAAAAGATCTAGCCAACCATCGTTTGCCAATTCGAACGGACTTTCGCCAATGGGATCAACTTTTCGCCCTCCTTTAAGACATACTCCCTCATACAGCAGTGCGAGGTATTAGCTAATGATACAACGTAATTGTTATGCATCGAGCAGATGATTACAACCTTTTCAATTTCTATAAAACACGATGCAATTTATTTCGACCCAACAGTGTTGTTATAAATTGGTAATTGAGATTTTTCACATTAAGTATTCATCAATTTTCTGAAGTGACTTTTAATTTTCCACGAGAAGATGTGCACTCATGTTTAAACAGCAGTGAATAATGTGGCAAGAACAGTGTAATTGGCAACTCGAATTAATCCTATCCTTATACCGTCAGAGGAAGGAATATCATGACCTTATAGGCAAGGCTACGTCGTCTACTGTCTTACAGATCAGCATTTGTCAATCCGACATGTAGAAAAATCATACGGAGCTTTAAAACTAAGCTACGATGACATTATTTTTTAATGTACTTCAAAAACTATACAATAATGAAAAGCGACTATTGTTGTTAGTGAATGTATTCATGATGCCACTTCCAAATGGAAATTCTACTTTTTACTATTCTGATTGGTCGAAGAGTTGACATTTCCATTCGGTTAACTGTAAAAATGATTTCCTTTCACAGCTTTAGTTTACAATGTCAGGATGCAATCAAAACAGTCGACCTCTACATATTGGAACAGTATCGTCGATCGGAACTGGAAATAATTTGTATTTCCAAACTTGAAGTAAGTTGAATGACACGACTTTCTAGTTCTCACAGAAGAAGTCATATGGCATTAGTTATTTTCTCTAGAATAAACAAATAATGAGTTAGTCAAAGTAAATTGTCATATATGTCATTCAAAAGACTAATGGGGCTACTATTACCAACGTGAAGTTTAGTTGAATGGATTATTGCAAATATGCCGTTAATTCTTTGCAATCTACGGGGATTATATCTCATAATTGAAAGATTGATTTATCTAATTTGATCACAAGTAGATAGGTATTTGTTGCTATTATTTAATATCAGTTAAATACTGAATAACTGTTTTATTATCCGTATGTGGTTGAAATACCGATACGTTCCACACTTTGATTCAGCTCTAATGTTTTTAGCACACATGGTGAGCTATTGCAATCACTCGATCACTTGTCCGTCTGTCTGTCCGTCCGTCCACAGTGTATCTATATATTACAAGACGTCCGTCCGCCATTCTTCCACCATTAGACCTACTGTGTCCCTATGCATCAGCAGGTACTCATCAGCATATAAAATTTGAACCAAATCTGTTCACTGATATTTGAGTTATCAAAGTAAACATTGATTTGTCCATCTGTCTCGCGAAATCCACTTTTGGACCATTTGCCTTAAAACCTCCCTTGATAGAATTCCCGTTTTAAATTATTTTTGTTCAATATCAATATAGTAAACTCCCCTATGACTCACAGTTCAAAAGCTCGCCTATTTTCAAAATGGTCGCCATTTTTGTCTTGCGAAACTTTTGGCGCATTTCCCAGCTATACAAATAATTTCAGGTTTCCTGCATTGTAAAAAGCCATGTCACTGTAAAGAGTAGTTGTATGAAATAATGTTGTTACAAAAAATCGGCAAAAATTATATCCGTTTTTTCTGCCATTTTAGCCATCATATCACTTTTGAGCAACACCATGTGAGCCAAATACCCACGGTATAATTTATTTGTTTATGCGAACCGATCCGTTATGTTTTCACCTTTCACCATGATATCATTCAGAATATCTAAAACACAAAACCATGGGTGATTTTATTCTGAAAATATGCTTTGCAATAAATCATATCAGTGAAAACATAAAGGATCAGTGGAGGGTGGTTAACCCTTTTGTTTCTTTATTTCACATATATGACTGGCTGTACGCTGGGATGTTTCTTTATCTTGCTATGTTTGTTATGCCAGTACCCAAGGTGACATTATATTGCTATGGTCTCCAACTTTTTTGTGGACGGCGTCTGTAACTTTCGTTTAACTTTCTCAAAACCACTACTTCCAATAACTTAACAAGTGTTACATAGACTGGCTTCAATTTCTTTTAGAATTCATAAACTGGGTTATAAGTTTTTCAGAAGTTTAAATCTGACTTTAGATTTAACATTTGACCTTTTCAAGGTCAAAAAATTGATTTAAATTGATCGATCCAAATTGATGATTTTTTCAAAAGTTCTCAGACGTTAGACTTAGACTTTAGTTTTGAGATTCGACCTTTGGTTGACCTTCGAAAGGTGGTGACATTTTGTCATGTTAATGCCTTGGACTGCTCCTTGGTATTTCCCATTTTGTACTCAGATTTACATATCAAAGCAAATATCTTATTTTGTAGTGAGTGATTATACAAATGTATCTTTTAACATAACCATGAGTATCCAATGCTGGAAGAGGTGGATACACATCGAGTATTTGTGAATGTTTATCTACTGCTCGAGAAATAATGTGGATACAACTTTATCAATCTCTTATAAAATAAATCATTTGCTACTGTTAGTTTATCCCTCAATATTTCAGAATAAAAAGATAAAAACCGTTTGACATCGGTGTATTAAGTTATTTGCTTTACTGGCGCCGTAGTAGATAGTTGCTTAAGTCATTTAAAAACCTAAATGATTCCAAAACAAACTCAACTGAAGAAGCTATAGAAGTCTTTAAGTCCCTAATAGTTGCATTTGACCATAAATCATAGATGTTTTATAGGAATCAGATTCGATCATATTCATATTTTACAGGGAGCCAAAAAACGAATTTCTTAAAGTTAATTTAAATTGGTCGTAGCAGTTCAGATGCTTTCAATCATCCACTCGAGGATGTACATTTATGGTTAAACAGCAACGATCTGACGGCAACATTAAATGTGTAGTTTATCCCATTTCAATGCCATACGAGGTATTGATGAACTAGATACTAAATACACGTTCATCATTAGATCAACAATTGTCAGTCGACGTGTAGATATTCTGTTTTTCACTGGGGATACATTTATAATGCAAATATACCGTAAGAGTCCACGTTCATTTGTATAATTGTAATAAATAATCGGAAAACGTAACAGAGATCATTTTGGAATCCATCACATAACATGATCAGCATGTTTTAGTAATTTTTGAAGGAAATGAACCACTGTATAAGCCATTTTTCTTATGATTAAATAACGAAGATTGTCCGAGTTGTTTTCAAGTGACTGCTGGCTACGTTGTGAAAGTTGCATGCCCGGGGTAGCATGGTTTATTGGAAAGATGCCGTTAATGTATTTTAAGCAATTTCACACGATTTCGAGCAAAAATGTCCTCCAATAAAAATAAAATCGACTACATGATTTTCAACTAAAAATATCAATATTCAAATATTTTCAGCAACCCCTTAACTCAAACACTTTATATCTAAACTGATATTACAAGTTAGACGAATAACCCTAAAGTCGATTTATTCTATTGGCCTATATAAGAGATAACAATATCCTAAACCTCATATGATGTAATCTCTAAACATCTTATTCCAAAAAACATATCATATATAACGATACAGCGACGTATATCCTGTTACGGTGAATGTAAGTAGAACGATTTCTCATTCCAATGGTGATGTTAGTATCTAAAAATACACAGAAATAGCTTCGTTGTGTTATTATTAGGACGTTTGAAATGATCTGACTTGACAAAAGATCGTTGCCCCGAGTTGCACTTGTTTGCCTAACGTTTATCTATATTCGAAGCGCCTCGTCTTCAGTAAACATTCATTGGAAGCTACGTAATTCGATTGGCAGCATTCATTTTAATTTCCAATTCTAATTCACAACATTTTCTCTTTTTCATGCAAGTGTGAGATTTTGGGTATTTAAAGCAGCAGTATGGACTGCTGAGTCGTATCCAGTGATCCTGGGCCTATCCGGTAAAATGAAAGCTTTGAATAGCCTTTAAAAATGTATCTATTTTCCATATATGCAACTAGAATTTGTGCACATACCTTATATCGATCGATAATGGCAAAAGAAAATCCTCTAATACTTCTTCTTCATCATCCCCTTCGTCTCCGCCATTTTTTATTCAACCGAAAGTTTGTTCTCTAACGTCCGCGCAATGTTTTTTCACTTTTATTTCAGATTACACTTTGGATACAACTTTTCATGCTTTCTAATAATCGTCAAGTGATTTCTATAAGAAACGTTTTCGTAAAAAGAATCACACTATCAGAGATTTTATCGACTCAGCAGTCAGAAAAATGAGTTTCAATTTGAAACTATAAGTGGGACTCCTTGTATAGAATTATAGATTCTAAACGATATATCAGTCCTACTGGTTGATGAATATTGCCGTATGCATATATTTTAATAAAAAAGGAATAAGGAAGAAGATGTTAGACCCAGCTTCGCCCCGATAGCTCAGAAAAGGTAGCCGCTTTAAACCCATTGGCCAGTTTCTTTTTAGTTTTGGTATCTCATAATTTATGAAATGTGTTTCTTCAGTGTAACCTTTATAAATATTTTGCAATGATGTTGTGTGTGTTGGTGAAATAGATGAAGGGAGGTCAATTGTCTTGAAGCATGACTTGTTGTTCTTTAACTTATTTCTTTATGACATTTTGATATTTATGGTGTATGTATCTTAAAAGGCACTCTAATAAATAACAGTAGTTTAGACTTTGATGATGATGGCTAGATATGTTTCATTGCATCGTTCCATATTTGAATTATGGCATTTTTGTTATCCTTTACAAATATCGCTTACGAAATATATGATATATGCTAGATATATTTCATTTCATCGTTCCATATTTGAATTATGGCATTTTGTTATCCTTCACAAATATCGCTTACGAAATATATGATATATGCTAGATATATCTCATTTCATCGTTCCATATATATTTGAATTATGGCATTTTGCTAGATATGTTTCATTTCATCGTTCCATATTTGAATAATGGCATTTTTGTCATCCTTTACAAAAATCGCTTACGAAATATATGATATATGCTAGATATATCTCATTTCATCGTTCCATATATATTTGAATTATGGCATTTTGCTAGATATGTTTCATTTCATCGTTCCATATTTGAATAATGGCATTTTTGTCATCCTTTACAAAAATCGCTTACGAAATATATGATATACCGTATGCTAGATATATATCATTTCATCGTTCCATATTTGAATTATGGCATTTTTGTTATCCTTTACAAATTCCGCTTACGAATTATATGATATATGCTAGATATATTTCATTTCATCGTTCCATATTTGAATTATGGCATTTTGTTATCCTTACAAATATCGCTCACGAAATATTCTATGCGCAACTTGCGTTATCGATAAAAATCATTGTTTGTAGCATGATAATTTTGACTATCGCTTTATACATCGTGACTATGAACTAATATGGATATTCTTTGATCAGATTGAATTTAGGATTACCATGCAGTAGGCTTAATATCGTATTTATGAAACTAATTTACCTTAAAACGTAATTGCTGCTTATGATCTCAACCTTAAAGTGTCAGTATGATGCGATTCGTTTCTTGTGCTGGCTTGCTAAATATAAGATCATCCATTTTTGTGAGCGTGTGAATGTTAAAAATTCTAATTCAAAATTCCTTGATGATTGATTAATTTTTCCACGATGATTGTGATTTTGAAATAACGATGTTAATGGTGCCTAATGCACTGGTCAGTATCAAGAGAAGGGAACGACCGTAATCTTTGCATCTAAGATGGCGGACGGTAGGCAAATTGTCGATTTCAAAATTTTTAGTTTTCATTGAATTAAAGTACTTTAGAGTTAACGATTTGCTTTGATATTTGAACCAAATCATTCTTGAATATAACATTGGAACGTTGGGTTATGATAATTTGTTCATATACCCTGTATATCGTGTGTGGGCGCCAAAGTTCAACGATATCTTTCACTGCTATAAAGGGAAGGTAACTGGAATGTATGATAGGGTAACGTTCATGTTAGTTTTCAATACGCGGCAACTGGACATTTTAGCTCTCCATTGGAAACTCTCATAACATTACCGCATTACCGCATCTTATCATCTCCAAAACCAAAATCCCAGTTACCTTCCCTTAAGTGGTCGAAGAAATCGTTGGACTGTGGTCCCTACGCATGGTATATATGCACGAATGATCATACTCCAGAGTTTCCAGGTCATATAAGCCTCACGGTGCGTCTAAACAATGTGGACGTGATTTTCAAACGATTTAGACGTGTTTTGTAAGAATATGGAATACGACATTCGTTAGAATGGAGAAAAAAGGTAAGAATATTCTCTATTTTACCAATTAACATTACTTGACTTCTAGCTAAGATGTTCTTCTTCATACCCACGTATATATTTTGGCGATTATTCCATCATACTTCATAGTACTCGCAATTATATATAGCAAAAATGCTAGAAATATGTACTAAATTTGCATCTAGTGTTATTTGATTAAGTTTAAACAGACTATCCATTCAACAACGTGGAATAATATATACTACCCTTAAGATCGTGTTTATATTTTAACTATCTTTATCTTAAAATTGCCATAAATGACTGTAAATGTAGAGAGTGGAGTTAACGATCGAGAAGGGATATTTTTGGACATGTCTAAATAGTTAAATCCCAAAAAGGTATTCGGTCAATTGCTACTTATTTAAGCTCTTTTAATTTGTGGTTTTCGCACATATTGTGAGTACTTTCCTAATGAATCGATGTATTCATTGAATACAAGACAAGCTAGTGATTTTCAGGCAAAAATATGTGTAACACTGCCATAATCGCTCATTTTTAGATTTAACAAGGCTATAGCAAAAGATTCGTGCAAATAACGAGTTTGCGGATACCTGAAGTTAGGATATATATTATGGTAAGGAATATAAATTACTTACATTTACATAAAGTTAATTGGCAGCAATTTCATAACCAAATTTATCAACCTACCTCTCAAGTTTTCCAAAACACGTCTAAATCGTTTGAAAAAAACACTTGGTCACAGTGAGCTTGATATAATTCAAATATCAAAGCATTACAATCGACAATAAAGTGGTTTAATTCGATGAAAACAAAAAATTCTAAATCGACACTTACCATCCGTCATCTTGGATGCGCAGGTTACGGCCGTTGCCTTCGCTTGATACTTACCAGTGTAACAGGTTAGTTTAGAAGTTAGTAAGATGTACGGTCGGTACGAAAGTCTCGAGGCTGTAAATCCCTCCCCAAGATCCCTCGTACGATAATCGCCAGGATTTGTCATTTGGTAATGTTGACATTCGACTGAGTTTTTATTTTCAGGATCATATAAATTATTTTCGTTCAATTATTTACAACTCAAAGTCATTTGTTTTATTTTGGTCTGATATGTTTATTGACCTTTTAATCTTAGTTAAAGCTGGGAATGGGAATTCTGAGATCAAACACACAGTAATAAACATTGTATAACACCAGAAGAGTATTTCAGAACCTATGGTTTTTGAAAACAACAAGTGGGAAATTGACTCCGGCTCGTCGAGACATGTAATCTCTTGATTCACAATCTACTTCGACACCAGAGTACTGTTATAAATTGGTAATTTAGAATTTGCACATTAAGTATTCATCAATTTTCTGAAGTGACTTTTAATTTTCCACGAGAAGATGTATATTCATGTTTAAACAGCAGTGAATAATGTGACAAGAACAGTGTAATTGGCACCTCGAATTAATCCTATCCTTATATAGAAATAGGAGAGGATATTGCGCAACTTCTACATTAATTTTTAAATCAATAGAGTATAACTTCGAACGAGACCTTCACAGTTTTGAACGAGATAAATCGAAAACGCCGTATAGATGTAAATGCTTGTTTAATTGGGCACTTTGATGGTGCCATACTTCTTTACTACCTAGTATAAATGCAATCATTTTGATATTTACTGTCACCGTAACAGTATCGGCATATGGGACATGAAACATTTTGTAAGCCATCACGCAATTTGATAATCAAAACATTATGGAGGTTAAGTTGCACGTTTTTGAAATAACGTGAACATACACAGGGTCGTTCAAGGAGTTGTTCTCCATTCGTTATATTTACGTGATCGATTGAGTAGTAACGTGTAAGAAAATTAGTTGTAATTATTTCCTCAAAAAACAACTGAGATGGGGGACAGTAATCCCTGTGGTCATGATTTAACACGTTCACGTAAACGTTCTTAGTTCAAAATAAAACGTGAGGCTTAACCTCAATATTCTCGGAAGGAAATCGCAAGATATTCGTCATTTAACCTACAATAAACTAATGAGTAGTCAAAGTAAATTGTCAGAGATGTCATTCAAGAGACTAACGGGGCTAATATGTGAAATTTATTTGCGTGGTTTATGGGTAAGATTCCGCTGATTCTTGGCCATCTTCGGCGATTAAATCATCCCATTGAAAACAAAGTATCTGAAATTGTATTGATTAAGTAATATATTTTGGTTGCTATTTAATCTTTGCTTATTGATATTGCGACTAATACAGAGCAATGCATGTACAGGGTGATCCATAAATAACGTCAAGGTGTTGCCAGTTCGATACTACTTGAAACGTGAGTTGATTTCTGAAAAATTAAGCTTCTGCTAGCTATCTGATGTTTCATTTCATGGTTACTGTGGTAACAAGATGTGACGTCAGATAGGGAAAATTACATTTTGCAAAAGAAATAAAACTCTTCTCGACTTGATACACCTAAATAAATATCAACAATCGTTCAATACTGTATATTTTGAATTTATTCGCCATTTCAACGTCAATCTATCGATTATATAGTTTCTTTTTTTGAGAACGTATTCAACTAATAATAACAAATATACGACAGGGACGGGCGAACATTTTCACTGGGATAACAACCTAGCAAACACGCCCATCCTGACAGCCAGTACAGTGAAGGAATTTGTACTGCCACAACTTTAGCATGCGGCCCTGATCGCGAATTACCAAAGTGACCTTTGCTTACATATTTACTTAAATGGATCCTATTAAGGTGGAATAAGTTTCAACTGAGTTCAAACTTTATTCCATTTTCTATTAAAACAAATGATTTGCATCAACCAATCAAGCAGTTTACCCTTTATATTTGGGGTAAACTACACTCAATTATGTTTGGGCAACATCTGTACTACCTTTATTCGCCGATACAATATACCCGAGGCCTCATTATCATCTGGTCGCAAATAGTTGCGTTGCGTCTGCGATGCGATTGCGATCGCAATTCGTAACGCATGCGATGCGTGATATTATCAATTGAGCGCAATCGCAGACGCAAAGCAATCGCAAAACAATTAAAACGTAAGTTGCGATCGCAAGTCTAGAGTGTATTTTGGCGCGAAATTTAAAAGGACACTGGCGCTAGTTTTTGACATTGATTGATTGAAATTGATAGAAATCCAATAATTGATATGATTTGATTGGTTGTGCATGCATAAGACTTGTGCAAGACATAAGTGCGCCAAAATGCAAATCGATTTACATTGAACAGACGGTAGTCGAAGAAACATGTCGAGGGCAAGGAATTGGACAAATGATGAACAAGAATCATTAGTATCTCTCATTGAGAAGGATGCAAATATTCTTTTGGCACCACTTAGCTGTCAAATAACAATACAGTCACAGGATAGTTGCTGGGCAAGGGTAGCTGAAAAAATAAGTTCACTTGGTGTGGAAATGAGGACTAGAAAAAACGTTATGTAAGTCAATTCTTTGGTGTCAGTTCGTCTTCAAAAAGGTTTATAACCTCTATTAACAATGCTCTCGGCATTCTGTATCTCTGGAGCATCTCGATGTCATTTAGTGAATCGAGTGGGTTAAACCTATCTCGAAATACTCTTCGGCCAATACGATTGTGGTGATCCAGAATGAAATGAAACATCTTGGTGTTCTTGTACTTGGCAAGATTAATTCACCAAACAAGCTTTATTAGCTAGATAAATATTTAATTGGCGAAAATCCTATGCTCCAAAGAGCACGAAATATTGCAGGCACCAATCTTAGACGTATACAGTATGTGATGCGTTCGCAATATTTAGAAACAAACGTTATTTTTAAGGATTTACAGGCTCAATTAAATGTATATTTAAATCATATTAAATAAATAAAATTGAACAATATCTTCGATACTATTGATTAATACTTAACAGGTAGTGAAATGACCGATATAAAACACCACAAAATATCCATTAACATAGATAAAATAACGCTCAAAGATGAACTAGATTTGCGATTTGATTTGCGACAGGGTAAACGTCGTCGCAACTTTTTGTTTAGTTGCGATCAGAAAATCGATAACTTTGCGTCAGACTTGCGATGCGATGGAATGATAATAACATTTTTGGGAAATAGTTGCGTTGCGATGTCTTGCGATGCGATTCGCATGCGATTTTGCGTTGCGACCAGATAATAATGAGGCCTCTGGTCTGTACTAAGTGTTTCGTTCAGTGCAAACGCAAAACCGGAAGTGGGAAATGAAATGGCAATTTTTGCTGATTTTTTGTTTCATTCGGTATAATATTGAGTAATAAATGTCCTAGGGCTAGGCACAAAAGCTTTCAAACCCTTCACTCCCTTCTGTCGTTCGGGTTGCAGAAAAGGTTAGTGTATAGCCCTGCGGTATTTATTCGTTGATATAATACCTGCTCTTCTGTGCTTATTCCTTAATTAAAACACTATGGAATATAACTTAATGGCAATTACAATAGAACACATTGAAATGATGTTTTGTATTGCATTAGTCATGCAATACGTTACTACTGTACGATGCAGTGCACTTACAATAATGATGCAAGGCAGCACAATCCAATACAATGCGATACAAGATATCTCAATTGAAGACACATTGGCTAGTTAATGTCATATGTAATTGTCGTTAACCTTGGAAACAGTCACTGTCACCTTCCACTTGGTCTGAGGTAGGAACAATCGAAACCTTGTGAATCAAGATGGGAAACAGTGGTTCCCAATTAAGGATTGCTAGTAGGTAATGTTGACCTATATCTAGTCAAAGAAACTGTGTAATGAGACGACCACCTAAAGGGACCGATCACGACATTTAAAAGTAACTTTTGACGAAAGTGGTTACTCAGAAAAATGAAAGGGGTAGGAGATATACGTAAAGGTATTATGTGAATTATTTACGTTGCTTATTCACTTTTCAAAAATGATTTAAAAATCACGATGATATCATTACACGACATGTACAAAAAATGAAATTACTACCCAAAGGTCTAACTTAAGGTACCAGGAGGTATATAGCACAAACATTTGCCAGGCTAGAAATTAGAAATGGATCAATATGTATGCAGGTGATAGATGCATTTTTAGACTCCATGCGAAGTCGTACTCTAAGCCCAAGGGTCTGTGTCCGTTGATGATTAATCAAACCATTGAACCATGAATTTCTATTAACTTCTTGTTACCAATTAAAGGTAAAGTTATACTTCTTAAATTGGATCGCTACCAATAAACTGACGAATCATTCATCATTTCATCGAACTGAGATCTAAAGACATTATTCCATGTCAATTCGTGGACATATCAATATTTATGATTAAATAATTAGACATGTAAAACAATCAAGTCCTATATGTCAATAAGACAAAACAACTGTCCAAAGGTTTAGAATACAAAGCAATAAACATTATTCATAAGTCCAATTATTCAATTCTTTATCATTTATCAATAACAATTAGCTAGTAGCAAGCCAAAAGAAGATTCAGTTCCTCATTTCATAGACTTGGTTCTAAAAACAGCAGATGACCGAGGGATGAAACCTGTTTGAGAGTGTACAAATAAAATCACTGGATTATCGAATAAGCAATTATTTTCCATTGTTTAATTTTCAATTGTTCTGATGTTAAACTCCATTCAACTCCACACAACTGGAAATTTTTTTAAAACAAACTTATAATATGCTTAACCTAGAAGTCAAATTAATCGTATCATTTCAAACTGCAATGCAAATAAAATGATTATACAGTAAATCACCAACAATTCATTGGTCGTATTATTTACATGCAACACGAAACATTCTTGTTCCATCCAAAACCCAACTAGCAGATCTAGAGAGTAACACAAAATATAAATGGTTATTGGACAGTTTTTTGATTCTGGTCCTTCGGCACTGTTTCTCTGCACGCCATTTACAAAGCATGTCGTGTATTATAGTATTGTAATGAAAGGGAACCGCTGGTTGCGGGGTATTGGCCAAAGGTGAGATAGCGCCCTCTATTTTTGATTTTGCGCCTATAATTCACGATGGTTTGAAAAGACGTAAACAATTTGCTCAAATCCAATTCTCCGAATGTTCAACATAATCAAACATCACTTGCTTCTAGATAGCCCTTGCAAGTGTTAAAAATAAGATGAGTACTTGAAGGAAGAAATAGCAATTCCACACAAGCACCAAAAGCAATTTTAGTCAATCAACTCCTATCTTTGTTATCAACTCATTGCTAGTTGATAGATTCATTATTGAATGCAGACATAACCTATTGCTATCGGTATCTGTCCCTTTTTCATTTGTTTGATTCCGGCCCAATAACGCTGAGCTTCTGGAACGCAATCAAATGGCAACACATCATTTGAATTATCAGTAGAAGGGAATTCCGCATCCGAGACAGTTACAACTGAAATCAGTCTTGTCAAGTTTAATGTATTATTCGACCACTTGTTATTCCAGGATCGAAGGGGACACAAACAACGGTCTAATTCACTATCGCAACTAATTAGAATGTGTAATTTAAATTCCGATACAATTCCCAAAGCTGATTTGTACATACTAAAATTTATTAAGGTAAGGTGTATGGAATGAATAATCTTGCTTGGATTTTCACATTTTACCCGTAGACTTACCCCTTTAAACTGTGTTTAACGTTGATTTTTTGATCGAATCAATTTTAAGTAATGTTGAAAACATTGAATGTGTTTTAAATTTCAGAGGTAACCTCGAGAAAAAGTTTCAAAATATAATACAAACCTGTATAATCCGAACGCCATTTAGACCGGCTTAAAGCGTTCAAATTAGGAGGTGTTCACATTTCGAGGTCTTTGCATTCACGAGATTCCGGATTTTGAATAAATGTGAACGCATTCTCGGTACATAATTGTAGTCCATTTGACCACATAGCTTAATGGCATTTCAGAAATTTTAAAATTCAATTCAAATGAATCTAGTCATGCTGGAAAACCCCATTATAATCAAGACCATTCAAGTTTTTTTACAAAGTGTTGATATCATAACAATATTTGAGCAACCTTGTATGAAGTTTCACTAAAAGTGTTCAGATTAGACATATTACTTTTTCAAATATGACTGTTCATTGTTCAAATTGGGAGGTGATCACATTCCAAGATTTTTTAACATGGGAGTCAATGGGAGGAAAAATGGGACGGAAAAAGTGTTCAGATTGGGAGGTGTTCGGATTAGCCAGGTGTTCAGATATACAGGTTCTACTGCAGATATATTTTATCTTAAGTAAAATCATCGTTTTAATTAATATTAATTGCCATGTTTCTGTCGGACCTGGTGAGCTTGGGCACAAAACAGAGAACATTGTTTATTGGAGAGTGATCCCAAACATGTTGTGTTCTTTTCTAAGATCGACCAGCTGGTGAAAGAAAGTCGAAGTATCCTGTTGATGTACTTGATTTTCCTTCTTTAAGTTGAAAAGATGCGAGCCTGTTGTCGGAAACACATTGATCATTTTCTGCACGTTAAACTGGTCAATTACATTTATGCCCAGTCACCACAGCCGCAGGAATCAACAATGATCTCTATATTAAGACAGAATTAGCAAATGGACCATGTTTCGCGCAACAAATGTTGCCTGATAGATACGTTAGTAATCTAGAATGAGTGCTTTGATTAAAGTTGTTTTCTCTAAGTTCGAGACTATTAAATTTACGGACTGATTCGAGTTGCGTTTGAAGTAATTTGTTATTAAGATTCTCTAACTATTCAAAGTGAATGATCCATGCCGCCTCTTGCAAAATATTTTAATGTTCATTAGAGGTATGCTTTCGAACAGCCCCGTTGTTGATGCCATTTCGTGCCTACCACAGGTGTGACGATCGGGTGGGTAATAGCATATCAAGGCAACGTTATTGCATTCGTGATGATATTCATGTAAATATAACTACTATCACAATAATGCTGTTTACTTCTACAAATTCAGATAAGCATGGCTGTGCTTTTACTATTTTCCTTAGAACTTAAAAACATGCATTTGTCGATAGGAGCGGAAGACACAGAGCTAACGAAATGATTAAATTCATAATAGACATTCTTATATGATACACCTTCTATAAACCAATCTCAAGCAATTAGTATTATTTACCCAGAAGAGCTATGATTATGGCAATCTACTGCGCCTAATATCCACGTTGAGTGAGAGACAACTTATCATTCTGATATGTCTATGAGGCAGAGTCAGTCACTTGCAATACTAATCTAGCCGCATATAAGTAACTTCTATATCAAGCCGTGCGCTCTTTTCATCGCGAACACCAAGTCTTCCGTAGAAGAATTGATAAGTGAAATTACGCAGGATTGAAATAAGAGAAAATCGGGACGAGAGCATCAAAGATATTTATTTTTTACTTAGAGATGGTGTTCGCTATCCTAAATCATCCTGTTATCAGAAGAAGGATATTGAAGATGACGTTCTACAGTTCACTTTGTTTGCGCAAAAGATTCTGAAGTAAACTAATGCTTTACCCTTGATTTACCGTGTTTGGATGCCGGAATATTTTCTGTCAACACATTATTGGCTTATTCCCTGGAGACCAAGTAGTAGGGATTCGGATGCACATTCTCGACGTCTTGAAATGGAATAGTGACAAGGCAACAAACGCACGTTAGAATAAGATATTTTCCTCTGTTATTTCTTACAAATACTAATGTTTTTGAAACATAATTTGGAAGGCGTTTCATGCTGAATGAATAAATGAAACAATGGGTTATTTCTTATTTGTGGTATTTGTTGTATCAATGCACGGGCATGTCAGAGCACAGGAAGGTGATATCACAGGAGCTGGTGAAGAAGGAATAGAACTCGCAACAGATGTTAAACCGAATACTTACATCGAACCATATCGCGTCAATGTGACGCAGAAACATGACATAGATGATGAAGAGGACGAGGCTGTTTGGCAGAAACAGAAAACGTATACCAGTAGATATGGGAACTTTACATGGCCGAGGCGTGAGCAAGTAGCCGTTGTGGAAGGGAATATAACCATAGGAGGACTTATGATGGTACATGAGAGAAGCGATTCCATTGTGTGTGGTAAGGTTATGCCCCAAGGTGGCATTCAAGCAACTGAGGCCATGTTATTCACTTTAGACAGGATAAATTCTGACCCCACTCTTAAAATACCCGGAGTCAAACTAGGTGCTCGAATCAAGGATGACTGTGACAGGGACACTTACGGCCTTGAACAAGCAGTGGATTTTGTAAGGGGTGAGTAACTAGTGCTTTCTTCTTATTAAATTATTAAAAGTTGATCTGATACGACTGAAGTAAATTCAAGAAATAACTTGCATGGAAATCAGATTTTAGATGCTATCACGCTAGATCTATGGTTTTCATAGACTGAATCATGATCATATTATTAGGTATAGGTCGATCAAGAAGCAAATTGAAGAAGTAGATGTGTCCCAAGAGTGAACTCTATATGCGCAAGTACAAGCTAATCTTTTCAGGATCGGGAATGTGATAGAATGATATCGAAATGAAAATACGCAAGGAGCGTATTGCTTTAGATTAGCAATTCTAATTTCTTTTAAGTCGATTCTATAGAATGTTTATCCATAGCAAGAGATATGTAGAAGCGGAGATCAAACACCACCGCCGTCTGGAGCTGAACCTAAAATTGAAATAATCAGCGATTTTGTAATTTTGTTGGAGAAGACACGTTTTAATTTGAGTGTCTGGAGAACATGTGCAGCGTTCATCAAATCTGGTGTAAAATAAAGTATAATCCCGAAAGGAGTATAGTCCTCATTTTACAGGGCACCGATTGACCCCGAATGTGAATTAAATCATCTTGATTCTCAAGGCTTTAGTTGCTCCAACTTCAGTGGTATAACAACGTGGAATTCGAAGATGGAATTAAATCACAATAGAAAAAATGGAGCGTGGGGGAGGATAAAACCGAAATATGCATTCACCTCGACTAAGATAATTGCAGTTTTTCAAATTCTTCTAAAATACACTGAAATGGTCAAGTTACACGTTCTTATAGAACTTTAAATACGTTGATGTGTCCTCGAGGGAATACTGTCCCCCTCTTTATTGTTTTTCCTGGAACCTTGTTACAGCTATTTTCCTTACTATATGCTCAATTGGGCAAATACATACTACTAATGGGAGAACTTAATAATTCTACACGTTTACGTAGACGTTCTCTTAAAACGTGAATCTTAGTAATTGGTTGTCATTATGCGATGTCGGCAAACTCTATGAGATAGACAGAGGTCGAAATAGTTTACAACTTGAATAAAATCTAAATCGATCGTAGAACAGGAAGGATTAGCTGTTTATTATGTATCTTTGAAAGACTTATGCAGACATAACCATAACATACTCATAAACACAGAAGACCATTGTTTCAAATAATATATGTATCAGATGCTGGCACAGTTTTGCCGGAAGTTTGCAAGAAGTAACTTTTGGCAATGCAGTATGTTAGAGTAACCTAGTAGGTGTAAGAAAATATAAGGTGATGGCCTTTAAAGTGGTAAAAACAATTTTCACGGCCGAATTGGACTTCAATTCCTGCGATTTCAGGGGGTACTATAAGACTATTTCATAACATAAAGGATATAGTTGCTATTGTTCTGCTTTCTACAGCACACATTACTAGTCCAAAGATGAATAATATCCTAAAGTTATAGGCCGATATCTGTATTAGTCTCAGAAATATTGCAATTAATAGGAAAAAAATACGCAATTTTAGTCATTTTTAAGTCTCACGTATCTTATATTTGTAGCTTCCAGCAAAAGATGGCAGCCTAAATAGCTCTAAATTGTTTTCTAAAAACTAATTCAAGCTTTGTTTGATATTGTTATACAATTATAATAATGATAATGTACTATTTATGATTTTTAATATGACTTTATAGTACCCTACCCCTGGAAAGTGGGCGTGGTCAATGTTATCATTTTGCAGCATACAATTAAAAACGTGTATTGAAAGAAAGCAAATCAATGCATATAAAACATCTTCACTTGTTACTTGACAATGTAATTCATTTTTTATTAAAATATAGGACTCTACATATTTTATATATACAATTTCAATTTTGTACAATGTATCACAATGAAATCTAATAGGCTGTTTCAATTTACAAACTTTTTCTCGGATCACCCTTACCTTTTGACAAAATGATCTACTATATGACCAATAGCCACAAAAAATAGCAGAACTGATCAACGTTTAAACCCCCCCTACCCCTATGTTTGTTTTGTATGGGGTCCGCCACAATGCAACAAGTCCATTTTCAGTGCTTACTATCACATGGAATATAAGTCACAATGTTTCCACAATATCTGGGCAATGAGATAGTGCCATTAAGAATATGTATGCCCAGCTTCAAGATCATGGTGTAAATGCTTGCTGATCTGTCGGCTTTCAAAAATGAGGAAAGCTGTCTTGAGTGCCATTTCAACTAATTGAATTTTTTTCTCAACAACTGTGATTTGGTTAGAGTCCAAACACAGGATATCAAGACATAGTGCTACCAAATTCTGGTATTGAAAATTTCAGAGCTCTAGATCAAGTATTCATATCTGCATGGACTCTTAAAAAGACCCAAAAGACACAAAATGCAGTCAGATATCGCGAAAAAATGTGACAATTATGCACTATTCAGAACAATGTATCTCTTAAATTTTACTTTTATTTACCATAATTTCTGATTCTGCCTCTAGTTAGTAATACCAATAATACATATGAGTAGACTTAAGGTCATAGTAAGAGTAGTTACAGATTTATTAGCATCTAAAAATGGGAGAAGCAGTGTAGCAAGTGCAATTTTCACCTATAATTCATAATATTAAACTGCAGCTTTCAAGATTTTCTTCTCTAAAACAAGAATTCCTTGAGACCCCAAAAGACAGGATTCCATATCACTGTACCACCAAATATATATGAGAGTAGTTTCAGGAGGTTATATCAAATAATCATTGAACCATCGACACCTAAAAATATGCAAAATACAGTCAGAAATGGTAAAATTGTGATTGTGAAAAAATGTATGTATTCTTAACAATTTTTTAACTAAACTGTATTTTATTTAGAACTGAAACTTGAAGTGCTTACTAGGAGTTACATCTAGTTATTATTTATTAAGTGACTTCAGCATCCGGATTGATATAATATAGGAATATCCTATGGTTTTGAAAAAATATCATTTATATCCATGAGTGGATATTGATATTTTCATGAGTGAGCGCAGCGAGTGAGTGAAGATATTTGTATCCATGAGTGGATATAATCGATATTTTTGAAAATTTATTTATCCCATGGGAAATCATCATCAGCGAAAAAATGTGAAAAATATAATACGAGAAAGAATTTGAAAAAATAATTGAAAAAAAATTGTGAAAAAATGTTGAATTTTTTTTTAAATATTTTTGAAAATAATTAAAAAATGTAAAAAGAATTTTTTTTTGAAAAAAATCGAAACCATGGAATATCACTTTTCAAACCACTGAATATCACTTTTTAAGACATGATATTCGATAGTTTAAAAGTGATATTCGATGGTTTGTGAATTTTTTGCTAAAATATTATAACTTGATCCACATATCAAATATATCTTCATGTGATATTCGATCTATATCCTTGCAACTATGGGATAATCACTGAATATATGCTTAAGACCAAAAAACCTATAAAGAATGTTATTATTGAATACTGAGAATACATTGTTTTTACATTACGGAGCTTTATTTCTACCTGAAAGTATTTTGGAACATATCTCTTGCTTAATTATATCATGCAATGTTACTTTCAAAAACTTTCTTAAAACAATTAGTCCATCCTATACTTTCACATGTTATTCTCCATTTCGTTTTTAAAATTGTGGGAGCTTTAAACTCTAGAAGAGCTTAATTGCCAAACCATGCACCCTCTTTGCCCTCCGTCGCATTTTTAGAATGGCCAGGCATATTTCAAATTGAAGAGTAAAGTCAGTTAAAGTGATATATAGCTGTATATAACAGCGTATCTTTCACTTGATACTTAAGCATTCAAACAGTGTATTTTGTCCCAAGATACAATAAAGTACTGATTTCATTTATTTATCAATCCAGATGCCTTGGAATTAAAGTAAACACTTGGTATATATTACCAATATTATATTTACCTATTATTGGTGGTACAATGACCAGGTTTCCTTTAATCTAGAGCTCTGAAACTTCCAATATCAGAACTTGGTAGCATTATGTCTTGGTATCTTATGTTTGGGGTCTAAAAAAGTCACAGATGTTGAGAAAAATATTCATTAAGCAGCAGTTTCAGTTCAAAGTTAGTTAAAACTGCACTCACGACAGCTTTCTCTATTTCCAAACGCCGATAGATCGGTAAGTATTAGTATTAGGACCTTGAAACTGCTAATATTATGTAGTCTTTGTGGTACTTTGTCATTGCAAAGGTAATTGGAAACACTGTGACTTACATTTCATGCGTTAGTGAACACTGAAAATGAACCAGCCTATTAGATTTCATCATGATACATTGTACAAAATTGAAAACGTATATATAAAATATGTAGAGTCCTATATTTTAGTAATGAATGAATTACAATGTCAAGTAACAAGTGAAAATGTTAAAAATGCATTGATTTGCTTTCTATCAATATAAGTTTTTAATTGTATGCTACAAAATAATAACATTGACCACGCCGACTTTCCAGGGGTAGGGTACTATAAAGTCATATTAAAAATCATAAATAGTACATTATCATTATTATAATTGTATTACAATATCAAACAAAGCTTGAATTAGTTTTTAGAAAACAATTTTGAGCTATTTAAGCTGCCATCTTTTGCTGGAAGCTACAAATATAAGATACGTGAGACTTAAAAATGACTAAAATTGCGTATTTTTTCCTATTAATTGCAATATTTCTGAGACTAATACAGATATCGGCCTATAACTTTAGGATATTATTCATCTTTGGACTAGTAATGTGTGCTGTAGAAAGCAGAACAATAGCAACTATATCCTTTATGTTATGAAATAGTCTTATAGTACCCCCTGAAATCGCAGGAATTGAAGTCCAATTCGGCCGTGAAAATTGTTTTTACCACTTTAAAGGCCATCACCTTATATTTTCTTACACCTACTAGGTTACTCTAACATACTGCATTGCCAAAAGTTACTTCTTGCAAACTTCCGGCAAAACTGTGCCAGCATCTGATACAATACGTCTTGACTTGAATACCGATCGGGGATGTCCATTTTTGTTGAGTTAAATAAAGCCAAGTGAGCAACTTCCGATTTAATTTCTTTATCATTGCATTATTAAGTCACGTTATGGGATTCCAGAACTATCAAACACATCGTTGTTTTTATTAGTTCTGGTCTATTCGTCTTATCACCTTCAATACCATTAAATTGCATTCGTTCGACTTCACTTCTTAAAACAGAGCTTCATTTATAACAAGGCTCTTAGCGAAGGGTCATCTTCAAGAAACATTGTGGGACGTTTTAAATGGTGGGCTTAACCAACCAAGAGGACAATCGTCAATACTGACTGTGTATTGACACACTTACTGAAACTGAAATATCTGAACTTTACTTTGGCACATCAAAACAAGGCTTCATGGAGCTACTCAGAAAATTTCAGAAGACATTTCAGAAGACTAACTCAAATAGATGTATGGTATACAAAAAGTCCATACTTTTGAAATTAAGGGGGAGAACATATTTAAGATATGATCCCCTGCATATTGTTTTTTTGTGTACCAATTAAAGAAAAAGAAGACGGAGACATGACATGAACTCCCATTCCAAAATGAGATACACAACGGTAAAGCCCGGTGATCGTACAAAATGGATGGAGTGGGGATTAGGCGATTTCTGCAAGAAAACTCAACAAATTTGGAAGATTTATTTTTTCAAGAGAAAAAGGAGTGGTATCGATATGGAGAACTGAATTCAACAATGTTTTTCTCTTCAACCAATCATTGAAAACATTCTGTAAAAACATGGTATTTTATGTAATGTTGACTGATTGACAACAATTTAATGCGAAAATTATTTAGAAATATTTTATATAACTGTTTTTGTTAACATTTTTTTTGTTTTTTTCAGTGCAATTGTTTTTGCTCCTTTCTACCAATTCTTGAGAATGAAATAAAATGTCTTTGTGAACCTTGTTGGAACAAAATAGCATAATGTTTTTAGACCTCTTAATATCATAGTTATACAAATGAATTTTTGGTTGATTTTAAAAAAGTATTCAAAATTTTTTATTTCATTAACAAGATACTTTTTTTAAAATCAACCACAATTCCCTTTGTACAATTAGAATATTGAGAGACCTAAACATGTTTTGTTTACGTCGTTTTGTTCCAATGAAGTTCGGAAAGATGTATCATTTCACTCTGGAAACATGATACCAAAAATAAAACAAGTGTTTGATGTGTTTTCTAAAACAATATAGACGAAAGTATATATTTCAAATTATATTGTTACCATTCAAAAGATGACCATTAAATTGACGATGTGTAAAATTTTTAGATTTTTTTATGACTGGTTTAGAGAAACGTGTGTTCAAAAAATTCTCCATATCGATACCACTCCTTTGTTGAGTTTTCTTGCTGAAACCACCTAATACCCCCTCCATCCACGGTATGTTTATAAATCTGTTTATTAATAGCAAGCGAGCGAAAGCAAATGTGAAAACTAAATGAATATATTTATGACTATATGTGGGAATACAGTGACAGACTTTTTAAGATATAATAAAACATTTTCCTTGTAATCACAGTGTCAAATTAAGATCGTTATTTCAGTCTTACCTAGAGAATGTTTGCTTCACGTGGCAAGTGAATAAAGGGTTCACTTGATAGTTTCGAAATCTCGTTTTAACGAGATTTTGAGAGATCTGCATTTTAAAGATTTTGAATTCTTTGTGTAATTTTCTACATGTATAAAATATTCCTTTGATTTGCACAGTTGTTTTCCTTTATATAACTTTACAGGGGAGATTTCCCAAAGATGACCATCCATATCGCGTTCGATAACCGAGAATATTATAAACAGGCCTCATTTACAATTGAAATGTGTTCGCTGTTGTTTTATAAGTTAGTATTCTCTACAAGTTTGGATCGAGTAACTTCAATAGTATCTGTAGTTATGAAATTATGATGTTGAACTTATGTTTAATTGAGCTTGTAGTCGCGAATGTAACTAACGGCTACCGGATTAACTTACTATTTTATGACCAACTCATTTGAATATGAATGGAACAGTCGCAGGTACGCTATTCGTACTTAAATGGGTTGACCAAAATAGGAGGTTGATCCGGTAGCCAACAGGCGTTACGTAGTTGCATTTGCGAATACATGCTCTAATAAACGCCATTTCCACGATTTCGATTTCACTTTGCGCATGCGCGGCACTGAGAAAGCACGCACTCATGATTGTTCACGTGATCACATCCTGCAATTTGATTGGACATCATATACTGGGAATCCCCGAATACGGCCTCACACAACCAAATGCCATAACATGCGTATACCCATCTAAATGATTTGTCTTTCAAAGAAAACTAGGATTTGTGGACATGTTTTGCTATAATGCCATTATACCCCAGTATGTCCTCTGTCAGTCAAAAAAGTTTGAACCAAAACTCCCCACGAAACTAAAAAGATCGAACTCCTATGCAGTGTCTCGGTATAGACACTGCGGCGGGCAGATTATGGAATCCCCAAAATTTGGGGAAGATAGTCCCCCTTTTTTGTCACAGATGTACTTGATTTTCATACAACTTATAAAATATATGTTCTTTTATGTTCACCAATCATTATTTTGTCAAAATATTTCAAAATTATTGAAATATGAGAAGAAATCACCGCGGAGGGAATTCTGAGTAAAAGTTTTGTTGATAATAGTTTACCGCACGTGTTGTTTATTAGTTAATACGCGCAATTCAACCAATGAAATTGTCTAAATTTTACAATCACGCGACCTGAGCATGGGACTAGAACCAATCACGTCAGTTGTTTATTACGAAGTTACCATGATTACGATGAGATACCTGCCCGCCGCAGTGATATATCACTGCACGGGAGTTCGTAAAAAGATCTCACTTGTTGAATACGCCATCTATAGAAAACTCTGATTTTGACAGATGGAGGTCAAAAAGGTCAAATTTCTTAAAGAAAAAGCACCTCAATCACATTAAATCATGTGTTAGAGTTGGTCAATACATACACTTTTTCAGTCATGTACTTACCAAAATTCAACCACTGGTGATGCAAATATAGTTACAAAAATTGGACAATATTCTTGTTTTTAAAATGCCCTCTATTCCCACTCGGCGGAAGGATCAATACGTTGTGTGTCCCCTAGTACGATAGAATATGATAGTACTATGGGAGCTACTCACTTCTGCTTTTGCAGCATTGTTTTACAGTATTTCGGCGGGGAATAAATTGTTCAGATCGGACGTTGTCTGCAAAATTAATCAGAACACAATTCTTTGTGGGCTGAAAAGTTAAGTTTTAACGCAACTTCTGAAAAACTATGTGTGGAATGTGTTAACGTTGTTCTTTTATAGACTCGTAATAATTTGACCCAGGCTTTCATCAAAACACGTAAAATATGATTCGACGCAGAAATAACACCATAACAGTCCTTTCATTAATTAGAGCTGAGAATTTGAAGATTGCAGAATTTAGTCATAACTCTATCTATATTGTCAGGACTGGTGATGTAGTGTTGGAGGTCAAACTAACTCTATAATAAGCTGCTTTACGAGCGAAAGATGGTTGCAATTTATGGGACAGAAGTCTACAGATATGAATCGTATCATTACGAAGAAGGCTTTCTCGACAAACGAACTAATTAAAGAATTTCCATATTTTACATGGTCGTTATTCACACATGGCTTTCTGTATGATAAATTGCACATGGCAATGCCGTAATATCTCTTTGAATGTTTCTCTACTTCATCATATATTGTCTTAGACAGGTGTACTGTTTTGAACTTTGCATGTTCGATCATGCTGTCAATGGATGTTTTTGTTCGTCTGAAGATAAATGTTGTCTTGAATTATGTATCCAATGATGTCAATGGTGTATATGCACTGCCCTTCATAAGTTTGGCAACCGTTTTTTCAATGGAATTAATAGCCTGATTATGTTGGAATCTTAGCTTTTTTTAATGAAAAAGTCGATGATTATTATCAAATCGCCAAACAGTAAACAGACTTTGATAAGTGATTCAAAAAGGGACTTCCGGTTCCGGTTAACTTATTTAGGAGAGTGTACATCTAGTTCTATAGGGGTCTTATCAAAGAGAAAAGACGGTCAATTGTCCTGCTGTCAAAGTCGACCCTTTCAGAAGTGAGCCTCCTAACATGATTTTCCTTTCTAGAAAGACCTATGTAATTGATTAAAAAGGTGTACTTATTCCGAATTTAATCAGAATGCCAGTGATCCAGTGAAGAGAAAACATGCACGCGACGACCTGGAAATCAATTCAATGCAAACATACCACTATGCACACATCTTGCGGAACAAAACAAAGACGGCTATTATTATTCAGTTATTAGCATGGCTGATTTTTTAAAGCATGAAACATGGGTTTTCATATATCTCCCAGTTTACATTCCTCCTGTGATTACCAACTGTCGATGATACAAATGGTAAACATTTATTTTAGGCAGATATTCATAATTGCCCAGTATTCTCTCAATTTGCGAACAAGCATCATAATAGATTGGAAATTCCTAACAAAGACAAATTGAAAAAGAAACATTTAAGAGTACGACCGGTCGTAGGGAAACAAATACTTAGCATATCAAGTAATGGTCTTTGTAAAAAGAAACATTGTCATACACCCGGCCAGACCCATCATTATCAAAAACCATCAAAGCAGTTTCAAAGTCCATATAAGCTTGTTAAATGGCCTACTTCCGCTCGCAAAGCAGTTATCATAGTCCATAAATCTATGGAGATATGGGGTATTTAAATCAACAATGGTCATCGAGAGGTAATTATAACTGGTTGCGATCCCCATTTTCAGCCATTTTATGCCATAGAATGGATCACCTAAAATTAGCCAACTGAATCATTGGGAGTGCTAGCTATTTAGTTAGCTATTAGATTAGGTACTTGCTACAGCATCCGATCACCAACATTCAAACGAGAATACAAAGTCACAAACTCTTACTTTCAAAGAAAAGCAAAATAACTTGAAAAACGTTTTTACTAGGAGAAAATAATGAGCAAGACACCAAAAATCAGCTATAAATAAGATGAGTTCCACTTTAACTTTATCTAATGAGCACTTCAAAAATACACGCGTGAGACAAGGCTCCATTTTCGGTCCTCAGCTATTATCAATCATCATAAGTATAGATATATTATAAATAATATTGACCTGTAAACATTATAGTGATATTATTTGAACATGTCTCCTTTCACTATGATTTCTTACCGAAACATCTGCCAACAACTTCAATTAAACTGAAACGGATAAGTATATTTTAGAAATGTTAGACTAAAATTTTGTCTTCACACATTCATTATTATTTTCAAGCATTGTGCGTTAGTTGTTATAGATCGTGCTAAAAAGCTTAAGAATATGCCTATTTTGTATTATCAATACAACCTTTATTACAAGCTCCCATGCTAATCATGACCTCCCAAATGTGTCCGTGAAAAAGGAAATGGGGATAATTGACCAAGTTACCCAAATTATTTCAATCTGTATGTATTGCATGTTAAGGTAAACCTATATTCTAACAATCTTGTATTTAGTTCAAGGGTATTGCCATTGCTACTGTCAACTTTATTAAATCTTATAAATCTTAATGCGGTATCATGACTCTTAAAAATCTCTCCTGTGTCCTCTAGCTCATTTCTTTCATCTGCTCATCTACATTATGTAATGTAACGTAGAGTTCCATGTCTGTTGTACTTTAAGACTTTAAGCAGAGATGCATCTTTAATGTCTCGGTGGCATTTAGTTTTTTATATTTACATTATAACATAAATAGTACATGTTTAAGTGTTTATAAACAATCATATGAAGAATACAAATACAATATGCATATAGCTTTCTATGGATTCATCATAGCAAAGATAAAAGCATACAAGGGAAATTTGACATATTTAATTAATTACTCCTTGGAATTTCTCTTCACCACTCGACGAGGCCCCGAGAGTAGTAAACGATTGCATAATTAAAGATATTGGTATGCAAACTTAAAAATGGTTTATAGTATATATTAGGTAATCACAGATGTTAAACAGTAGGAGGCAGATTATCAAAAGTGTTTAATACTGTCTTTTGAGAGGTGAAAAGCACTTCACATAGCTGTTCATTTTGTAATGACTTTTATTTTATCATACTACATTTGTAACTCTCTAACCCCCCTATCACACCAAGCTAATTCTTACCCGTTCTTGCCAGTCCAACGAAAACGTCGTAAAACGGGCCCAATCTGGCTGTGGTCGGGAAATATGTCTAAAATAATTAGCTACTTCGTTCATAAACAGTCTTCAATACGTCCATCTCATTCGCAGTTCGCTCAGGTCGCACCACTTCGGTGTGCAACGTCGTATAACGCGTCCCTTAGTCTAGGTCATCATGACCTGATTACAGAACGGTATGGTCGCCATCGAATTTTGAATCGATTCAAAATTATAAATCACATTCCCCGTCCGGGAAAGTCCATGAAGTTCGTAAACAGACCGTAGAACGTTGTAGCTACGTTCATTCCGTTCGCACACAGTTTAAAACCAGTTTTGAAGAACGCAGTGGCAACTTGCTTGGTGTGATAGCTATATTTTTGCTAACTCGTTGATAAATACGTTCTTAATCAGTTTTAACCCGTTTGCAATTATTTCTACCTCGTTCTCAATACGCCCTCAGACAGTTCAACTCGTTGTAAAAACGTCCCAAGTAGGATTGAAGTACGACGGTTCCGTTCTTAGTACGTCCAGCTCGTCGTTAGTAGGTTGTCCCTCGTTCTAATTGTAGAACGTGACGACCAAGAGAACATTTTGAGCATGTTCTTAGTTTTAGTGGACCTACCCGTTCGAGTACGTTCGATGAAGTTTGTAAATTTACCCCAAACGGTTCTAAGTACGTCCAGTCCGTTCGTACACAGTTGAAGCCTATTTTCGAAAACGTACTGAGAACTAGTTTGGTGTGATAGTAGGGTTACGTTTGAGGTAAATAAAGATACGATACAATACAATACAATACAATACAATACAGCACAGGCATCTACGCCAACAATAAAATAGTGTGTTAAATCATCAATGATTTACATTGTGAATCATTCTTCGAGAAAGCAGTTGGTTTATTTTATGTCAATCATTGATACTTTTCAAAATGAATTATTCCCAATGGAGACTATTCCTCGATATAGAAACGAAAAATTATATACAAAGGAAATGTCAATAAACATCATAATCTATTATAATATACATTTAAAGTCAAATAAATCAGCTGAACACAATAAGATATACGATAACGCATATTCCCATTGACATTTAATGCAGTATCTTTTATTTTCTGCGCAATAACTTAGCGTCTTCATTTTCCGGTGGATAGTATCCCACAAAACAAATATTGGTATAACAGATCACTTAGCTTTACAAAGATGATGCATTGGAAAGTTGATGTTATCTGGTCGGCCAGTCACATAAATAAGAATACTGACTGATCAGCTGCTTAATCAAAGTTAACTCTATGAACTTGGACTCCCACTTATTCATGTCCCTTGTCGAAAGCATCGGCAACCACTTGTTTCTGAGTTCTCAACTAAAATAAATTGATACCTTATTTAAGTGTCCTGTGTAAAGATGGTACAGATAAGGGAATTGATTTCTATTTCCATTGTTCTATTAGCCACTCTTTGTTGTCTAATAATTGCATTATCTTCGTAATGAACCAATTCTTCAAACGATTCAACAAAAGTAGACTAAAAAGCGATACTTGATTCAATTACTTATAATGTTATGTCTGTTTGTATATGATGAGATATTCATCGCAATTACCTTATCTGCTCTTTCCGGATTAGCTAAAGATATGGATAATGGACCCAATCACAAAATACAAATATTTACAAAATTCACTGGTTCAATTTATGGGTGCACTAAATCATACAAACATCGTATATCTTCCGAGTATATGACCAACAATAACAATATATCAAGGGAGTTTTTGAGTTTTTATACAAATGCATGCCAAGGTATTTATAGAACAATCTTCTTTTTTAAACCAATGTAGATAATTGGAATCATGATTAACTGAAAATCAATTTGAATGTTTCTAATATATTTGTTTCTTGGTAAAAGCAATACATTTGACGTTTCATATTATAAAAAAAGAAGATGAAAAAGGTTTAAAGTATCAGAGATTATTAGCAAAAGTAGACCTGCATTCAGCCTGCAAATTAAGACAATGTTACAAGAACTACTACATGTAGCTGATAATGATTTTAACAAAGCCGCTCGTATGTATTATTATTTGATTTATGGAAATAAAGTTATGATAAAAAAACAACATGTACCTGAAGATTTTACCGTAGACTTCAGATTGTTTTGCCTTTTAATGAAGACAATGTCATTGTCATTGTTGTGGAAACATACACCTTGGCTGTAAGCGGAGAAATATGAACTCAGTAAAGCGTGTAATGATTGGTCTTCACGCTCTTCTTATTCAGTCTAATTAGTTCGTGGGCGAATTAATTTCCATTTGATTTGAAAGGATTTTTGATGCTTGATTCACAAGTCATTAATTGACGGATTTTCAACGATAATTTCAACACGAAGTTTGACATTTCAAATTGTTCAATTTATCAATTTTGCTGCTAGTTGGGATGATCTCAAAATTAGCAGTGGTGTGTACGAGAGTAACCAGCGCATCAGGGAGCGGGTCGTTTTTTGAATATTACATCAGGAACTCATAAAAGTAAAAAAAAAACAGATTGACAAAAAGTACATCGATAACAAATCTTTGCAAAATGCACATTGATATTAAAGATATCCAACAAATAAGCTGTTACAAACTTTACCATGTACAACAGTCACCTTCGGTCTGTGATTTGTACTGACATTCTGTCCAACTCGTTTTTTGATATCACCAACAAACCACCAGAGCTTTAGCAATGACTGACATATTACGTCTCTTGCGTACCACCTTCGTTTGCGCAAATTCTCACCGATTTGGACCAATCAGAGGTGTATGTCATCTCAATACAGGTTTACATTATAAGCGTCCCTTATAAAAGATTCAACCTTGAAAGTCCGAATTTAAACCGTTGCACAATCATTGCACAATCATTGATCCAATCATTTATGCAACCATGCCAACGGTTACAATGCAACCATTACAATTTTGGTTGTAAACTCATTGAAAATGTTTCAATCATATGTAACCATTGTAAACGCTTGACAATTTTGATTGCATTTCATGCCACCGTTTCAATCAAATGCAACCCTTAAAAACTATGGCAATATTATCTCAATACAACACAAAATAATTATATTGGTCTTTAAAATATATTTTTAAATGTATGTATTTCATGCATACGTGTCAGAATTTAAATGGTTTGATAAAAAAGACATTTAAAGTATTGAAATAGTTTAGTAAACTTGTCTTGTGAATGAAAATATATTGAACCAATTTCCATCTAACCTTGAAGGATGGTGATTGTCTCACTCGCATGTATATTATCTAGATGACAGCAATGCTAAAGCATAGCAAATCCCCTTGCTGCCATGACTATCATTTTTACAAAATCCCTCCGCTACTTTTTAAGTTATTGCAAAAACATTTGAAATAATCTTGATTCGGTCAAGTCTTGAATTTTACAAATTCAGACACTTATACTTCACCTTGTAATCATCACAATTATAAAGGAAGTAAAATGTGTCTGGAGGGAAGAAATCCTTCAATTAGAAAATAATCTGATTATTGATTTGATATTTTTATTTGATTACAGTAAGACTCGGTCTCTCTAGTTTGATTAGAGTCTGCTTTGAAGGATGTGTCTAAAGAAACTTTATTAATCCATTAATCCATAAACAAAACAAAAATAATTTGGCAAGGCAAAAACAAGCCTTATTACAGAGAAACTCTCAGTTTGATTAGAGTGTGCTATAAAGGAAGCATCTTATGTCATTTAATTATTCAAGTTTAGAGTTTTGAAAAATAAGACCCGTTTTTTTATTTTTCAATTGACACATATTATTTAAACTGAAAACGCCTTTCAGTACAAATGCCCTGCCCTAGTGAATACAGTAAAACCATGGACTTTCAATCTATTGAATCCCTCTGGTGAAACTAAATAAATAAAAATGAAATACAAAAATTCTGAAAATATTATTTTCAGTTTCATATACTTGCTATTTGAGATTTCTTAGCACTTATTGAAGCAATTGAATAAATAAATAAACCCTCAATGAACTATGAACCCTATTTCTGGTCAAGCATTTTAATTAGCCGTTCAACCGTTTTAATTAGCTGTTCAACCGTTTTAATTAGCTGTTCAACCGTTTTAATTGGCTGTTCAAGCATTTTGATTTGCCTAAACCCATGAGAATATTAATATGTAGTAGGTATTGTTGTGTTGAGCATTATTATAAATTTGCCAAGAAAGAACATGGTAATTAAATCTGTTATGAATAATGTGTTTCACACATAATATACAGTCAATATCAAAATATTTCTCTTGTTTGTATTTTTTAAATTTAAGTGAGTCATACTCTTGATATAAGTTGTTAACTACACATATATGGATACATTTGAAAAAACATTCTCACTAAATAATTTGAGTTCTTTTCATAATTAACATTAAAGATACATCATTTTGGCCATATTAGATAAAGGGAAATAAAAACCTATCAGTCTTACAGACTGGGCATTATGTCTCATAGCTACTATATAGAAAGCATATTACTATAAAAATGTTAATTCTGTATACAAAGTTTTTAAATCTGTATGTTAAATGATATGGATTCTCCATTATTTTTTGAAAGGCATTTTATTCTATAATAGATTTTTTAATAGAAATATGAGACATTTTTTTAAACATACCCCATTATATATTAATTATGGACAGAAATCATGTATAAGTCATTGCGTGATTCAGTTTAATCGGGCGCTTCCAAATTGGTTATAGCAGGGGGAAGAAGGAGGTACAGATTCTGGATACTTGCTTAGGAGGATGGCTGATGAACATGCCAATATTGTGTTGAATTGCCAATAGTTAACTGAATACTGCCAATAGCTTAATGAATACCGTCAATAGTTTAACGAATACTGGAAAAAGTTATTGAATACTGCCAATATTATAATGAATACTAACAATTAGTTCATTGAATACTGGCAATAATGTTATGAATACTGGCAATAGTTTATTGAATACTGCTAATATTATAATGAATGCTTGCAATAGTATAATGAACATTGCCAGAAGTGTCACTTTTATGAACACTTTTAGAAGTTTGATGAACACTAGATATGGTAATTTTAATTGTGTAAATAATGTAATTGACAGAGAACTAAACTTTTAGTAATTTACTATAATAAACATGCATGTATGTTTGCAGAAAAAATATCTTAATATACTGTTGTTGAATAGAGGTAGATTCAAATCAATACTTAAAGATAATTTTAATTCAGGTAAAATGATAATTTTTTGGAACGATACTAATTCAGGATGGTTGCAGGGGTTAAACTATGCAATCATTGAACAAAACATATTGCAACCATTTACATTTCAATGCGAAATGGTTGCAGATTACAATGATTGTCGTTGAAAAAGAGTTGACTTCACTTGGTTGAACGCAATGGTTGCACAATGATTGCTTATCATTGTACAATGGTTTTTCCTTTGATCTTAGTAGTTGAAACAATCAGTATTCAATGATTGATGGAAATGGTTTGAATTCGGACTTTCAAGGTTGAATTTTTTATAAGGGGTATGTCATCTTTGAATAATTGGGTCAATCCCCTGCTATTATAGAGATCTTACTCATTCTCAGTGGTTTTCAAAAATCCAAGATCTTTTGATTAATCATCATCATGATTGAACGACGCAGAGTCAAATGCGCATGGATACATGTATGCATTCATCAACCGTCGCTACATTTCTTGTTACTACACAAACATGTTGTAAGAGTATAAAAAATATGACATAGCACCAAGAATGGATCCTCGAAAAACACCACATTTCACAGGTATATATTGAAAGTAACGTTCGTATGATACATTACTTCTTACAACTGAGATCTAAAGTAAGAAATACGTTTTAAAAAAATTCAAAATACAAAGTACCTTTCTCTTTTGTATATGTTTTTTCCCCAAATATACAAACATGGAATCTAACGTATCAAACGCTTTCGGTAAATCCAACGAATCCATTGAAATTTCTAATGCTATAGGACACATCCTAGGTTGATGTGTTGCATGGAATCTGAATTTTAAGTACAAACTAATTTTTTCTCTTTGCTATCAACAGCTTACTTGTGAATGTTCTCTCTGAATCGTATGATTTGATTTTTCCACTAGCTTGTCATGTTTTATTTGTTTTATCTGTTTAGACTCTCATTGACTCATCGAATAGAAACAGCAATTGTGTCATTAAAAGTTTGAAAATGTATTCTTATCATTCATTTACTATTTTTATGACTTTAAAAGTTATTTTAGAAAAAAGAAACTTTTGAAAATGGGCTCCTTTTTATTTCTCAAATATTCATATTTCCCGCCAATTTTGAAATGAAAGTTGAAATTTGATCGTTTACAACTCAATTATCCCACTTTAGATACAGAACAAAAAGTCTTTCAAACTCTACTTTTTAATAAATAATATTTTGTTAAAATTGGGCAAGGCTACAATATAATTACCAAACTGGGTTATACTTAAAATGAAGCCTTTAGGGTTTTTATTGTCAAATGATCCACCGATTTCTTCTCCACTTTGTGTGTCATTAGATTTACTTATAAATGTAGGCTTATATTTTCAATTTTATTCCGTCTAGTTTAGCTCAATTGCAAATATTTGGATTTACCATTTGTATTTGATATAATACACCTGGGGTCCTTCAGCGACTATATGAAGGTCATATCAACAATTCAAATTACCACTAATGATGCAATTTTAGTCGTCATTTCCACACACTTCGCTACATGGAAACAAACTGTCGTTCTTATTTGAATCTCCTCTGCACTCAAACACATCAAAGGGACTGAGAGCCAGGAAATAGCATCAACCCTTTTTATATAATTCCATTTTGTTCTTAGGCATCCTGCGCTAAAAGTCTCAGGTTATTTCCTGCAAGTATTCCATATATGCTTTTAAGTATTGCAAAACGGCGAGTGAGGAATTGTTCCATTTTAACTACGCAATCTCTTAGAGTTTCTTCCCATACATCACATGTTTCGTCTTCATGCTTATCAAAAATTAACAATAAATACTTTGCGACTAGGAATTTCCCTCATCTTACCACCGATTCCAACCTCACAATTCACGGAGAACTCATTGTAGTTACCATCGACTTTATCCATTTGCAGGTCCCAACGGTAGTTTAGATAAAATTTTGTTTCATTAAAGTATATTGCTCACTTTGTACAAAATGCATCGCGAATAAAATTTGCTTCCAACTTAATATGACACAAATGACTTCAATTCTCTATTAAGGAAGTAGTATGTGATGCCAAAATGAGGAAATCCATTGGAATCTAAAATGTACAAGGTGGACAAAAATTTAGACACTCACACATATTCTATTTAAAGAGAGAATCAGAGATAGCGAGCAGGCTAAACAAAAAATTGTTTCAATTTTAGAATGTTTTTGGCTCATGTCATTCCTTGTCATGTCTATTTTCTAAAAATCACAAAAGTGCATACTTTATTCAAGGAAAACGAAAGATTTTTACAATAATGTATTATTGGTTACCATTCTTATTATTTGGGAGAATTTAAACATTTTTCACCCATTTTTGCACTTTGAATCATTAATAACTTCACCAATTTATAACATATTGTGAATCTTTTGGGAGATATTGCATTTGATATTGTAAGGAATAGATTGGAAGGTCAATTATGCACGTTGCTTGTAATTTTGTCACCCCTATACAGATCTGATTCTGCCTTTAAAAGAGCCGATATGAACCAAATGTCATGACAATTAAGGAATATAAAGTTTGAACATGTTTGTCTATGTATGTAAACAATTCAAGTTTTCATAAAAAAAACTTTCGAAATTGCAGAATTTTTCATAACTTTTAAAGTTTTAGGTACTTCTTATTTTTGTATCATCTTATTCATATCTCTCCGAAATATCATTTTTATTTGTTTTTTATTATAAAAACTAGCGTTTAATTGGCATCCTGTATGAATTGTTCCAAAAATCAAATGATGCGTTGGCTATCTAATTGAATATCTATGTTAAAAGGCTATATACATCCAAGAGGATGTCAAGCTGAGATGTGTAAAGTATATGTAAATGTAAAGTATAGATGAATAAAAAATGAAAATAACGAGCCGTTTGCAATATTGGCCCTTCATGTCTTAATACCAACCCACCTAAATGTTACATAAATATACAAGTCATTTTAAAATGGTATAACAAGTCAAAATCCCGCGGTACGTAGCTTTCCGCGAGATTCTCAAAAGTATAAATTGATACGTATTCGGAAGCCAGCATAGGCCAAACTGCCCCAATTCATGTCACCATACTAGTCAATGGGCAAAAGGGCAAACGCCTGACTTTTTATCTCGAGTTATGGATTTACGTGGCCTCACTGGCCTATCTGAGGTTCTAAACCTATGTCTAAGCTACATTTTGACACTAAACTCAATAGGGGTATTAGGGCATTTGGGCCTAATAGTATTCAAAGGACATGAGTATAATGATTCTCATTGCCACCAACGTGAAATTGCAAATCTCCGGTTCCAAACACAGATCTGAAACTGATCGGGTATCTGAAGTAGACTAAGTAGCGGTTGTTTTGTATGCGCCACGTTGACGCATTAACTGGGCGCAATGTCAAATATGCTTGGTCAGCTGTCATTGTCTTGTAATACTATCACTGTTAATAACACAATACCAGGGAGTTGTCTGGGAAGTCAACATATTTACTAACCTCTTACGAGAATAGCCGAAAATAACGTGCCCTTTGCTCAAAAATATGCACATATAATGTCTTACAACTATACTACTCTTAACTTTCAATTATTACAAGTACATGTACGTCATCATGCTCCACTCTTTGATTGAGGGCAAGAATTACATTATTTTAGCCTTGTTACCCTTCATTTCTATGAGTGAGATAGCAAGTGAGATTATTTTCCTGGTTTACTCATCAGCAATGAAAAACTAGATCAACAGTACTTGGTTTTCACAAGTGCTTCAACTTGATTCAATTATCACTTAGTCAAAACAGCCTGAAGGTATGCTATACGTGCACAACGAGAGTGTAGATGATTCAACAGATCTTATATATTATCTGATTGTTACGGAGGCCCATGTCTGGGTGGAACCAGAGAATCAATCTCTGCTTAAGACTGATTGCTTTAGACACTCTAATGTGTATTTGCGATGAGGTATCGCTATGAGCCACGCCTTGTGAATGGATACAGAGGACAATTAGCTCGCTCACCTACTACTTAGACGAATTCTGGTTAAAAGGTTTTCAACATGGACAAATGGTATTTACGCCATTCGGATGAACCTAACCATACTTTTGTCTCTCCTGATTTATCAACACCTCTGCACATTTGTCTTACTTTTTGAGGAATACCAGATGCAGTTGCCCGATTTGTGGCTAGGCAAACGTCTTTTATGTAAGGAGTCTTATCCCAATTCAGGCTTACATTTGCATTATGGCTACGTACACATATAATTCATGACTTCTTCAGTAGTTTATAACTAAGCCTGGAGGCTCTGGAGGAAATGCAAAATGTCACTTGACTTTTTGGTGATCATTTTGAGGTCATTTCTGAACTTCACATTCAAATCAACTTCTTAAGTAATATAAAACCACCTTCTAAGTTGCCTCACTGACCTATTTTATTGTTTCTCAAAACATTTTTCACATAAGCAGGAAAATTGTGTAGGGAATTCCAGTCCCAAAAATTAATGAGTGACAACTTACTATTCCTCTGAATGTATACTCTTCTCGAAAGGTAGAAACATCCATTGTTTTCACCTTAAAATGGTAGTACTCGACAATGATCGAAGGTGCAAGGCCGCGGTAGACCTCAAATACAGTAACAAAATATATTTTAATCCTGATGGAGTTTTCACAAGCGTGTCGAGACAAGTAAGCACAACTGCCTTACGTGCCTAGACGTGTAATGTTAAGTACGGCCTACATAAAATAAAATGATAAAATCCCAACTTGTGGACCACTAGCCTTTTTATTCCTCGGACACCCTATAGCTCTGATGTAGGAGATATTATAAAAAATATAAGCGTTGACTAGATATTCTATTCTCTGTTAGCAGCACCAGCCCTTGGGCAAATGCATCAGGACAAATCATAAAAGACAGCTGTAATTCAACCTCATTCTCATTATCTATTGACAATTTACCGTTTCACTTATAACTTAATCTCAAGTTAATACAATCAAGTCGACGATATTAACAATTTATAGAATTTCATCTCAAAATAAAGAGGCTCGACTTGCAGAATCAGAGGCACATGCAATTTTGCAAACCTTGTTTTAATTTCAGATTCATTCAGTCTATACCTTGTACAACATATCTTTTAACTAAAATCGACAGGATGCCTTTTGCAATTAATGACAATTATCAAATCCTATGCTAAATATAATGTGATGAAGACTGACAAAAATGATCCATTTTGCAAGTAACTCAATAAAGCAACGCAACCAAATGGTTCTGTCAAGTTAACTACTTTTCGTATGCTAACTAAAGTAAACGAGGATACCATCTGTCGAGGATCCTGATAAGATCTAAGCAGATATGATGAATTGTGCCTTTTACTGAGACCAAAGTAAAATGAAACCCGAATATATAATTGGAAAAAATAATTGAGTCTGATGATACAGGCCACAAATTCATCTTTCCTCCTTTCCTTTCGTCCTACCTTAACAAAATACTGCTTATATAAGTACTCAATATTCTTCAAAGGCATTTGAAGTTGTTATTGTGATGGTAGCGTTATTCACAAAAGTAAAGCAATATAGAGTAAAATATTAGGGTCGTTCGAAAAGTTTTGCACGAAAGCTTATCAAGACAAGAAATTTCATCATTTTTACATGAAAGGAGCACGTAGGTAATCGCAAACAATTTCTGAAGCTTATATCTTAGATTATGACTATTTTCTGACAATGAAGAGAGGTTTATCTTTTAGATCAATTCATTATCTCAAAGAAAATTATATACAGTAATAATAAAGTCAAACAAACTCGGAGATATTTAACTAGCAATCAACCCATCAACACACTTTTTTAAAGATGTTGACCCCATTTTCACCAAAAATGCAATCATTTTTTACAATGTTTAATGCATTACTATTCTTTATTTTGATGTGTCAAAAAGTTCTTAAAAGAAAATCTTAATTGCTTTAAGATAAGTGTTCCCCATGTTATTTCTCCATTAAAAAGTCTCATACTATCCATTGGTTTCAGTTCATTTTGGTCATCCAAATTCAGTATCTTTAAAGTCCCCGGAGCAATCAACTTTTCCTTTTAGGAAATCGAACATGTCTCTAAGCACATTCTAATTGTGCATTCAACAATATAATAAAAGGTTGCATTTTTGGTAAAAATTAGGTCAACATTTTTGAAAAAGTATGTTGATTGGTCCATTGACCCTTCAACATCACTTAGGTCTGATTAACTAAATGATCATTATATATACTTTTCTTGAAGATAATGAATGGATCTAAAAGATACACCCATGTTCATGATCAGAAAATATTCATAATTCAAGTTAGAATCGTTTGAAATTGTTTGCGATAACCTACGTGCTCCTTTAATACAGATATAGAATCACCATTCTTACAACCATATGTGAAATTTCAGGACCGCAGGCAATGCATTTCCTGAGATACATTGACTTTAAACCAATTGGTACATGGTCCATATGATGCCATTGAAGTGAATTAATTTTGTGAATGCCTTGATAGGCTGAAATGGTTTGGCAAGCCTTTGTTCTGTGAACTGTTTGTTCTGTAGGTTTATGCTATAACTAATTTATATTTAATCTAAATATATAGTAATTAATATGTAGTCTTCCTTTTCAGTAATGAATCACTTGAAGCATTATATCCACTCCATAAGTAAACGTCTGAACCATCCAACCTAGGATATCAACCCTTCTTATAACTATAGCTACCCTCAATACATTTTCCCTTCTCTCATTCCATCTTGGAATACCTATATAACCTAATATATATACCTATATAACCTAATGCCTATATGACTCATTATATGCAATATGTCTTAATGCATGAATGAAAATAACTTGTGTAATACTATTTCCCCATTCTTTATCATATATTCTATCAATGTTTTCTACTTCAACTTTATTATTTCTAGCCATATTCTCCAATACTTCATGAATTTATGAGAACTTTGATGACGTCATCAAATAACGTGATTTTTTTTCAAGATGTTTGAAGAATATGTTTTCCTGTTTGGCATAACCAAAGAAAACAAGATGGGAAATATTGATATAAGATTCGCTTTTGCCATGAGAACAATACTATAAGATACTGTTTTAATTTAAGTTGACAGTTTATGTTAGTAAATTTAGCATGTTTTGTCATATTGTTCTTTATATATTACGAGTTTTCTTTTTACAAAATGATATGGACCAAAGTGTCATCACGTTGGTTACTACTACAACCGTAAAATGTTAATTAGTAGACGTATATACATGAAACCTTGACAGTGTGAGGGAATAAGATGGGGGCACCTACCAACTATGAACAAGATTGGTTAATAATTTTCGTAATAAGATATATATGTGCAAAACTTTTTGAACAACCCTTGTATCTCTGACTAGACTTAAAAAATGAAAAAGACTGTGGTGTTATTTCCTTATTCCTTGATTTGGCTTCAGGGGGCACTTCCCTAGAATAAAAGTAATAAGTTTCTTTATTATCACTTTGATATCCTATACGTTTCCATGAGAACTTCGTGGGCGATTTCTTTTCAGATCGATGCCTACCTCTTTTGTCATTAGGAACGCTTAAATTTGAAATGACCAATTTTTACGATACTGAAATCGTTTCCCAGTTTTACTTTCCACAGCATCAATATCAGGACTGAATGGGTTTACTGGGAGTATTACTTGATGTTATTTGGGGCTATAATATTTGGAATAAAACTTGACATAGTTTGTTTTATTGGTTTTCAAGATGTGGTAATTGTTTTCCACTTGTACTTATATAACGTCTACTGCAGATCTTCCCAATTTAATGGCCATCTTAATATACAAGGTGAATAGCTTGTTCTGCGCATTTACTGTCACAATCATAATATTTTCGGAAACTATAGGAAGAAATGTTTGGAAAACTTGTTGCATCTCGAATCAACATTGACCAACACTCAGTTCGATTTATCAAAGAATATAATGCTTAGTTTCAAAACACAATTCACAAGCATTATTATACCCTTTCAACAGTTTGATTTCTTTAAGATAGCTTTGCTTGCATTTATTGAACAAGATTGTATTCCTTTGTAGGCTTGCTCAATCAGAATCAGCCTGTGAATGGGTCAATCAAACATCCACCCAATCAGAATTGGTCACATTAGTTTATGCCTACAGACCCTACATATTACCTAAGGCATAGAATATACCTATTTTATATTAAACAAGCTCTCATGAATAGCAAATTCAAGCTACTTTCATGGTCATTAAAATCTTAACAAAATTATAACTGAATAACTGAAATTTACCTACAGAGATTAGTAATTTGAACTGGTCTCTCTGCCAAAGGGTAAGTGCTTTGTTACAATCGTGAAAACAGCAGCTGGGTATCGATGTGCAGATATACATCATTATTGAAAACAATATACATTTTATGTCTCAATTGATAAACAAGGGTATCATAGTCCTCATATCAATTTAATGATGATGATTTTTCAATCTGAGTACATCAAGTAGCTAGACTGTGTTTATCGTTTGCAAAATCTCTTTTATATTGCATTTCATCTACCGACTGCTATTAGTATTCGTCAAGACTCGTTCTCATCATCGTGCATCATTATCAAGTCATCGCTCAACGTCAGATTCACTCTAATCTGGATTGAATTTCATTTTTGCTACTGTATTCCCCGCATGAAGCAAGTATCGGACTTAGGGGCTAGTTACTTTTGATAAATAGGTGCAGTGTGATCTTCACGTTCAAACTAACAGTGAGGCATGTTTCTCCTTGATGCCCTAATAAGGTCAGATTTAATCTAAAACCACAGCAATAAATTAAGCTCAGTTGGGAAATATGACAATTGACAAATGGTTTATGGCATACATCTCCCATCCATCATAAAATGATGAAATGTCCATCGGTAGATGTAAGAGTCGTAAAATGGTTGAACGTACGATCATAACGAAGCAGATGTCTCAATTGGGATGCTCGAACATCATCCCATATATTCAACCAAGACAAACATAACAAGACAGTCATGCCCCCAAAGGAATGAGCTCAATTCAGATTTATTTACTGGATGAGACCCTTTATAATTTCAATTCGACACAGCTCCCAGTTGGGGGAAGTTTAGAAAAAGTTAAATCCATCAATTTGCTGATTCTAATAGATGAAAGGGGAAAGTATTCAGACAGAAATGTAATTAACAACATGATCTCATTGTGCAATTCATCACTTACTTATATCCAAAACCCAATAATCATTGAACCACTAAGATCGAACAAGACACACGCCGAACAACATCGTACCTAAAATGGCTGATTTAAAATCTACCTAGAATGACCGAGAGCTAATTAATTCTAGATTTTAATACCATTTATACTGAACCATTAATACTGAGAAAGATTCATTCAAGCGATTTGTCTCGAAATGTGCAGACAGAAAAACTCAGACGCCATGATCTATCCGCCCCAAAGCTGATGACATCATCTGATATCGTTTTTATTATTAGAGAAACAAAATAACCCATCCAGTTTGAATAGTTATACGATATCATCTGACAAATCGTAATACTGATTGAATAAGAAATTCACCATATTGCACTTAGCATTTCTCTCTAAAAGTCTCTATTAGGGAACCCATGGGAGTCAGATATTCCCAGTAGTTGCATGATGCTTTACAAGGTTGACATGATTAGGGCAGACAGGAAGTCATCACAATAACACTGCAGAGGCATCTTGTCAATTGATTGGCATTTCATATTTACTAAAGACAGAAAATGAGGCCCTAGCACGAATACATAGGTTATGCTGCAAAATGTTCTCTCCAGCTGGTGTTCATGTCAGTAAGCAACAGAAACAATTCCTAGACAAGACAGTCGAAAAAAACACACCCTTAGACACACTTACAAATACAAGACCTGATCTAAAATGCATTCAAATCTTTGAAAAATTAACCTCCCCTACCACAAATTATCAAAGTATGAATAAAATTCAACATAGGAAAGCCCCTTAATAGATACATTAATAATTAATAAAATTAATTGGAAAATTAAGTCATAACTGTTTGTATTAGTAATCACCTGTCTTTGGAATTCAAGATTATTTAAGATTTCATAATCGTGTTAGACATAGCATAGATGTAAATGGATAGTATTTGGTTGACTTCGAGTCAAAATTGATACATTTGTATTTGGTAGTATGGGTACTACAGGGGGCTAAAACAGTGCTATGAATGACTTCCACGTAAACCCAGTAAATACAAAGATTGCATTTATGTCAACAAGAAGATTTAGAAACAAATTACGTCTCCGGTACTATATTTGATATTAAGATAATTAGATAGCGCATCAGCTTGTGTTGTAATGACTTTATTATGAAATAAATGATGTATGGTTCTTGTTGTGATTGGAAAGAACCGATGATTTCTATGCGGTTATATAGTACCAACAAAAAGTTCCGAAAAGCAAGCCCAATGTCTTGTTTAATAACCCCTATTCTACTTTTGACAATGGATTCGAGCAATACTATCCAACATTAATCTTACTTGCTGGGGTTCTCATTTCTCCATCTCTCATTCTGACAATTATTTATACTTAATAATACAGAAATAATGAATTCAATAGAGAAATGATATGGCATTTACTCTCATTAATTCGTTTCTAAACCCCAACTCATTATGCAATCTCAAAATAAGCAATCTTCCGTACTGTACGGGAGATCTCCCGTGGGGTTTTCTACCGCACGTTTTCCAGATCTCTTTTGGGCGTCAGATCTCTGCGATCTACCAAGTATGGCCGGGTGTCAGATACCTCATCACCCTTTCTGTCATGGGAGCTATCTACTGGGAATATCTGTCTGTCTGATCTGGAAGCATGTGTACAGGTGTCAGATACGCCAACTATTACGTAATACTTTTTTACGTGACACATGATCCTAGCCGCTTGAGAACAAACGTGAATTTGAATGCTAAGGATACATCTTTAGTTAGCATCATGTGTCACGTGCCGCCCCAAGCCAAAAGTAAACTAAGGTTAAGTTTTTGTATCTAATTACTTTAATACTACTCATCTACTGATCTAAATAAATTCGTTATTTAAATATTCTGGTTTTGATATTTATAAATCTACTTGTTAAGACTCGATCAATACTTGAGTTCTTCTGAGAAAATGAGGATTTTAGCAAGGGTGTATTGACTCAACATGGGGACATACACCATTGACTTAGCGTGGGGATACCATCAGGTATGTCACCATGTAAAGTCAATGCAACCTTGCTAAAATCCTCATTTTCTCAGAAGAACTCAAGTTGATCGAATCTCAACAAGTTGATTCCTGCTGGATAGTATAGCTAGTATCCATTTTCGAAAGTTAGAATAGGTATTCTTAATCAGGGCATTGAAAGTTAACTAAGGCATTTTTGAAAGTTTCGTTCAGTGCACTTATATCATAGTTTTTGTATGCTGTGTTTTGTTAAACCTTTGATCATAAACTATCAGTACGTATACACAACAACAATCACCAAGATTCGCCATGGCATGTGAAAGTATTCTGTGCACTCCATCGGATTATGTATAGTCGCGACGCCCCTATCTTGAGTATTCGAACAAGCAGAACTAGAGATCGAGATTAATCGACAAACGTATATCTGTTGAATCTGAGAATACTTAACAATTTGAATCCATTCCAATGTTGATCTTAACGGACACTGATGATTCCGTTAATTGCAATTGGTATGCCGTTTAATGACGACTGATAGAAGTGATCGGACTTCATCATGGAATCTAAAGATGCTTCTAAAACTAATCAAATCTTCAATTTATATGGGCTTGGTTACCACTTCCTGCATGTACGCCTAGACAAGAGATCGACACAATTTGATATGGTATGGAAGACGAAAGACAACGGGAGCATCATTAGATATTATTAGATGTTATATTACCTTGGTTTTTGATTAACGATCATTTGTGATATTTCTGAAACTAAGCCATTTTGTTGACACCTGATATCAATAAAATTGTGAAAATAGTAGCGACGAAGTATGCATTAAACCTTTCCGAGATCTATATAGTTTGAAATTGTCATTTTTATATACAGCGTCTCCAGCATACTTAAAAATGGTGTTCAAGATACACTATTAATACAAATTATTTTTGCATCTTGGAGGTTTCTGTGTGATTTTATAAAAAATCGTAAATGTTCATCAGACATGAGCCCTCCCTATTTGGTGCGGAAAAGCTCAATAAACATAAAACGTCATCCTTTGATGATATTATGATAGTTTGTGTTATGAAAGTACTTGAACCACGTCGACTGCTTCTATATTTGAAGACCAAAAATTTCAGAAATATCACAAATGACCGTTAATTCCGCACCTTCCGCTCATTCATGCAGAACCCAATATTTCTCACAGGATCTGACTGCATACGGTGTTCTCTACGTTGTAAAATGGCAAACAAATCGTGACCATTTGAAATAGACCAATGAAACCTCGTAGAAAGAACACTGGACAAGATTCAATTTTGCCAAATATGACTTTAAATCCATACTGAATGACCGAGTTATTAAGATTTGTTTTTGTCAAGATTTTTGGCTCACCCTGTATATGACATGTGGTCTTTTGAAAAAAAAACATTTACATGTATAATCTCGGGTATAATCAACTGTTTAGTGATTTGGTTTTTTTGTTTTGCTTTGAGAGTATCACAAGCATTTTTTCATTGTGTTTGTAGCTCTCATTCGATGAGAATATCAGTAAGAGATATATCAAAGTGAAGTTAAAGTAACTGAAACCTTGCAAATCAAGATGCGAAAATTCACTTAATAGTAAAAATCAGTTCACGCAACGATGAGCATCTCCGTTCAATAATGTATAGGTTAGAATATCATCAAGATATGCTATCTCAATATGATACCGCAAAAAATGTACAAATATGTGAAGAGTTTTACACAGCATGTTTTTGATATCACATCATCTCATAGTGTTTTGATTGATAGTGACGTATATATCGAGATAACACATGTAACATCACAGGCGTTTCGATATCATAACGAAACGTATGATGGTAACTTGTGATAAAATACTCATAGATCTCCCCGAAATTGACATCATAATCTTAAGAACTAGAAAAAGTAACCACTTGGGAAAATGTGATGACGATTATGAAAAAGAGTAATGGTGGTCGTCGAGTTATCTTACACCAAATTACATTTCATTGATTGACCCCAAGCAAATATGACATATTTTTCATCAAACGTGGCCAGTAGGATAATTTTAGGCACAAAGCCTATCAATCAAATTTGGACAAACATAATTCTTTCATCAAAATATATGATCATCTGCGAGAAAAATACAATAATGCATGTAATATTCAATCCCGGTGGATACATATACAGATAAGAATACACGAAGAAGGCCAAAAAGAGAATTACACAAATTACCCACAATAAAAGAGTGCTGTGGGACAATGAAATTAGTCGAACCTTGGTGTTTTTACCGACCGTACTCCTATAAATAGTTGTTTAGTTGCAATAAAATGTGTGTGTGTGAGAAAGAGTCGTGTATGTTTTGTATTTTTAGACCCCCGTATTGGTTGTGATCCATAGAAGTTATGTTTATGAAACCCCATAAGGGTGGTCTAAGGATTTCAGCCCTGGACTGATTATCATAACTCCAAGGTGTTGTTTCAAACTTTGCACGAGATTCACAGAATCGAGTGCTAAGTTTAGGAAACAAGAGTGCAAGGGGAGTACAGAGTATTGTCAAGTCGTCCTTTTTTCGTCATCTTGCTGGATGTAAGTAATTTGCGCAAATTAATCCCAGGGGTTAGTATTAGGTTTGTTTTTAATGGGTACGACATAGTATTCTGTTTTTATTAGGAGGCCCTTCAAGGGGCCTCCTATAGTTTTTGTAGTTATTCTTCTTCTTATTATTCTTTTTAGCACTTTTTCTCCTACTTCTAGCTAGGTCTGAATTAACTCTTATATGCTCCTACTAGGGACATGAGCTGGACTTGTCGGGAAATTAGTTCATATCTAGGTCAAGGTCAAAGGTCAAAATCTAGGTCAAATCTACGTTTTTTTAAGTTTCTCAACGCCTGACACTAGACTTCAACATTTTTGGCTGATTTTTTGCATAGAGATAGATATTAGTATTCTATTAGTGTTAGCCTTTTGCCGTCTGGACAAATTTTGCCTACATTTTGAGATATTTGACGTCAAAAAACGGTCAAAAAAGGTCGTTTTTCAACTTGCTTCAATTTGACCAATATTTTTTTTTAAAAGCATCTACAAAGTCTCAGAAGTTCAAATCTGACCTCAGATTTGACCTTTGACCTTTAGTTGACCTTCTGTGACCTTCGAAAGGTCAAAAAAGTTGATTTTTCAAATTGATTTTTTGGATTCAAATTTAGGTCAGCTTTATCACAAAGGACATACTGAGCTCTGAAAAAGTAAAAATTTCAAGGTCAAAGGTCAAGGTCATCAAATTAGAAAACAAACTGTGCTATCTAAGTTTCTCAAAATTCGAGACTACAAATCAATATTTTTGGTTGAAAGTCAGGATATACATTCCTCTAGAGGTACTACACATATTAGCAATTGACTATCTATTAAAATTTTGCACCAGTTTTGAGATATAAGAGCTCAAGAACTGAAAAAAGGTCAAATTTCGAAAATTTTGAACGTCAAATTTCAACTTGCTTCAAATTGACCAATTTTTTTTTTAAAAAGCATCTACAAAGTCGTAGGAGTTCAAATTTGACCTCAGATTTGACATTTGACCTTTCCTTAACCTTCTGTGACCTTCGAAAGGTCAAAAATGTTGATTTTTCAAATTGATTTTTTGGATTCAAATTTAGGTCAGCTAAATCACAAAGGATATACTGAGCTCTGAAAAAGTACAATTTTTAAGGTCAAAGGTCAAGGTCATCAAATTAGGTCACAAACAGTGCTATCTAAGTTTCTCAGAATTCAAGACTACAAATCAATATTTTTGGTTGAAAGTCAGGATATATATTCCTCTAGAGGCACTTCACATATTAGGAATTGACTATCTATTAAAATTTTGCACCAGTTTTGAGATGTAAGAGCTCAAGGACTGAAAAAAGGTCAAATTTCGAAAATTTTCAAGGTCAAATTTCAACTTGCTTCAAATTGACCAATTTTTTTTTAAAAAGCGTCTACAAAGTTTCAGGAGCTCAAATCTGACCTCAAATTTGGCCTTTGACCTTTAGTTGACCTTCTGTGACCTTCGAAAGGTAAAAAAAGTTGATTTTTCAAATTGACTTTTTGGATTTAAATTTAAGTCAGCTTAATCACAAAAGACATACTGAGCTCTGAAAAAGTAAAATTTTCAAGGTCAAAGGTCAAGATCATCAAATTAAATCACAAACTGTGTTTTCTAAGTTTCTAAAAATTGGAGACTACAAATCAATATTTTTTCATAAAAGTCAGGATATATATTCCTCTAGAGGTATTTCACATATTAGCTATTGACTATCTATTAAAATTATGTACCAGTTTTGAGATATTGGAACTCAAAAACTGAAAAAAGGTCAAATTTCGAAACTTTTCAAGACTAAATTTCAACTTGCTTCAAATTGACCAATTCTTTTTTAAAATTCATCTACAAGTTCTCAGAATTCCAAATCTAACCTTACTTTTGACCTTTGACCTTTGGTTGACCTTCAGTGACCTCCGAAAGGTCAAAAAATTTGATTTTTCAAATCGATTTTCTGGATTCAAATATAGGTATATTTATTCACAAAATACCTTCTGAGGTCTAAAAAAGTAAAATTTGCAAGGTCAAAGGTCAAGGTCATCAAACAAAATCACAAACTGTGTTTTCTAAGTTTCTCAAAATTGAAGACTACAAATCAATATTTTTAAATGAAAGTCAGAATATATATTCCTCTACTAAAGGTTCTACACATATTAGCAATTGATTATCTATTAAAATTTGGCTCCAGTTTTGAGATATTATAGCTCAAAAACTGAAAAAAGGTCAAATTTCGGAATTTTTCAAGGTCAAATTTCAACTTGCATTAATTCGACCAAACCTTTTTTAAAAATCATCTACAAGTTGTCTGGAGTTCATGAACTTGTATTAGAGATTTGACCTTTGGCTGACCTTTGAATGTTCAGAAACGAATATAGGGCCTCCGTAAGATTGCTTGCAATCTTAGATCGTTCGATCTCTAGTTATTATTCTTTTTAGCACTTTTTCTCCTACTTCTAGCTAGGTCTGAATTAACTCTTATATGCTCCTACTAGGGACATGAGCTGGACTTGTCGGGAAATTAGTTCATATCTAGGTCAAGGTCAAAGGTCAAAATCTAGGTAAAATCTAAGTTTTTTTTAAGTTTCTCAGATTTCGTCCTCATACTTCATTATTTCTTGCGATGAATTAAAATGTAACTAGATATTAGCATTCTCTACAAATTGCCCACTATATGTACGCGTTAATTTTTTACCGTTTTTGAGATATTTGACGTCAAAAAACGGTCAAAAAAGGTCATTTTTCAACTTGCTTCAATTTGACCAAATTTTTTTTTAAAAAGCATCTACAAAGTCTCAGGAGTTCAAATCTGACCCCAGATTTGACCTTTGACCTTTAGTTGACCTTCTGTGACCTTCGGAAGGTCAAAAAAGTTGATTTTTCAAATTGATTTTTTGGATTCAAATTTAGGTCAGCTTAATCACAAAGGACATACTGAGCTCTGAAAAAGTAAAATTTTCAAGGTCAAAGGTCAAGGTCATCAAATAAGATAACAAACTGTGCTATCTAAGTTTCTCAAAATTCGAGACTACAAATCAATATTTTTGGTTGAAAGTCAGAATATATATTCCTCTAGAGGTACTACACATATTTGCAATTGACTATCTATTAAAATTTTACACCAGTTTTGAGATATAAGAGCTCAAGAACTGAAAAAGGTAAAATTTCGAAAATTTTGAAGGTCAAATTTCAACTTGCTTCAAATTGACCAAATGTTTTTTTAAAAAGCATCTACAAAGTCTCAGGAGTTCAAATTTGACCTCAGATTTGACCTTTGACCTTTACTTGACCTTCTGTGACCTTCGAAAGGTCAAAAATGTTGATTTTTCAAATTGATTTTTTGGATTCAAATTTAGGTCAGCTTAATCACAAAGGACATACTGAGCTCTGAAAAAGTACAATTTTTAAGGTCAAAGGTCAAGGTCATCAAATTAGGTCACAAACTGTGCTATCTAAGTTTCTCAGAATTCAAGACTACAAATCAATATTTTTGGTTGAAAGTCAGGATATATATTCCTCTAGAGGTACTTCACATATTAGGAATTGACTATCCATTAAAATTTTGCACCACTTTTGAGATATAAGAGCTCAAGGACTGAAAAAAGGTCAAATTTCGAAAATTTTCAAGGTCAAATTTCAACTTGCTTCAAATTGACCAAATGTTTTTTAAAAAAGCATCTACAAAGTCTCAGGAGTTCAAATCTGACCTCAAATTTGGCATTTGACCTTTAGTTGACCTTCTGTGACCTTCGAAAGGTAAAAAAAGTTGATTTTTCAAATTGACTTTTTGGATTCAAATTTAAGTCAGCTTAATCACAAAAGACATACTGAGCTCTGAAAAAGTAAAATTTTCAAGGTCAAAGGTCAAGGTCATCAAATTAGGTGACAAACTGTGGTATCTACGGGGCCTCCGTAAGATTGCTTGCAATCTTAGATCGTTAGATCTCTAGTTATTTTCAAATATTTGTTTGTTAATTAGAACTTAATTACTAATAGTCCATGGAATGAAATTCCTGGGGTGCCTAATAAAGGAACCGGTAACACAATATAGGGCAGCGATATTTGACCTTATATTTACATACTTACACAGTATATATTATATATATTATAGCCGTTCATTATTCTTAGGGCTTATGGGCTGAATTATGCATGTCATAAGCAAGGGTAAAAAATAAGTAAAATCTCCATCCCATTTTTTACAATTTGGAGTTCATAATGCTACAGAAAATTATATTGAATAAAATTTGAATGTATGTAAAAATACAAACAAATTACATAATTACTCAGTAGATGGATATCTACAAGAATGACATACTAGTATACTAAATTATGGTAGTTTTTTTAAATGGGTCTATATACATTTTGAGAGTATTATCCGTCAGTGGTCAACTATCAATAAAGGAGGACTTAATACTCTTCCTTGACTAACTGTGGCTTCGGCTAAAACTATTTTGCCTCTAGTTAGATATTGCTCAGTTGTTTATAAAACAACCACCAAGACCTGGTCGAATCCAAAAAGCTTTGAGAAAGCTTTGATTTTGACCAAAAATGTGATGATACGCAACAGTAACGTCGAAAAAGAAATATAAAGGCGTTTGATTGCATATGCCTTTTATAGACTATTAGACATGTCATCTGAATATATAAACGTTCCAATGCCTCTGTAACAAAATGGATATACGTACAGGGTGTCCCGAGAGTATGCCCACCCCCACCCCTGGGCAGATATACACCAATGTCCCCATAGTACCATATATCATTTTAAAGCTTTTCCAAAGTTACATCGATTCGCCAAGTATAATGGTTCAACTCACAAACGGGAAAAAATTACACACATTTCAAAATGTAGTGTTTTTCCAAAATTAAAGTTTAGTTTTACATAAAATTAATAGTCGCTGAGTCTCACTTGGTCATGTTAACAGCAGCAATTCTTTCTAGATATGACCTTAAATACACTGCAAATAGGGATATGGCATTTAATAATCCTCATAAAACCCTTTAAGGCATTTGAGAAGAGTTTCCTTGGAAAATCTGCCCTTACAGACCTCTTTTTACAACTCAATATCCATCCTCTCTTTAACGATAGCCCCCTTATTTTTGGTCACATTTCGAGAATACTGATTTTAACTTTAATTTTGGCCAAACACTAAGTTTTGAAATGTCTGTAACTTTTTCCCATTTGTAAGTTGGACGATGATACTTGGCAAATCAATGTAACTTATGTACACATACTATTGGAACATTGGTGTATGTCTGCCTGGGGGGATACTTTCGGGACACTCTGTGTATTTCATATATTTGTCATCGTTTATGTTTTATAAAACATTAGCAATTATTTCTTGTTTTACTCCCGGCGATGAGAGGAATGAATTCTTTAGATAGAACATTAAAATAGTACAAACCTCATATGTTTGAAATCATGAATGTATTCAATAATTCACACAATTTTGTTAAATCTGCTTTACAAAATTTGAAAAAATAAATAAAAACTAAAAAGCATACTTATGTAAGTACTCTGATTAACCACTGGAAATTACATTGAAATTATAATTAATATTTTCATAATGATAATCCAATTTATTGTTATTATGTTTAGATCAATGTTTTGGGTCTTATAACACTGGCGGATCCATGCACCCTGGATCCGCCAGTGTTATAAAATGTGTAAAACGTCGAAAGAATTTTTTTACCCCTATACTATTCCAAATAATCATTGATGATATATTGCCAATTGGAATATTTCTACTTTAATCATTTTCTGCACTTTGTAGAGTCGTTTTTAGAATTATCGTTATCTTATATCTTGCTTAGCTTTCATATTTGAGCCAGGTCACAGGAAAAGGGATCTTACTACAGATTTTTTCATTATTCTGATTTTTTGTTTATCTTAAAAAGCACAAAGAGGCCTTTCAAATGAGCCATGGCCTGTGTCTTAACAATTTTTCCTTGTATATATAAACCAATAAGTCCGATTTGAATTTAGCACATTTTCCTCTAAATCTTGGCCACATTTTTGGCTCTGTAGCACAATTTCAATTTTTGTGATAAGACCGGTTTTCCTATGGCCAGGCTCATTTTGTATCTTTTTGTCGCCATCGCTATACATTTTCCCGGGCAAGTGGCTTTATTCATTGACGCGTCTTAACCTAGTCCAACAACATTAGACCTAGCCTGGGCCTCGTTTCTTATCTGACATGTCTTATGGCCCCGGCTAGGTCTAACTTCCATGATGATTTTGCCCTTGTTGCGATCATTTAATCGTTCAGCAGGTTTCGACGTGCGGAACTAATTAAACTCCGAAAACGTGGTAATATTACATAAAGAATGTGATTCAAGCATGCATACATACCTTATAAATACATACACACCATCCCGTACCCCCCTTAGACCATATTGATGCATAATTACGAAAATATTGGAGACAGGTTTGGAATTTTACGAAAATATCGGTCAGCTCCGGTAACATCGAAATTGCAAATCGTATCAGGAATTAACCGTCATTGCGACACTGCATCAACGAACAGTAGGTTTGCAATTAATAACGATTTTGTGTGTATACAAGCGCTATATAAATCAATCAAAGATACCTGCTATCCTCAAAAATGGCTATTTTATCCCGAGTAATCGCGTGATAATTATCAATCTATTTGACAACAATTTCGTTTCAATAGTTTAAATTTTAACCCGGGACGAACAGACACAATGAAGGACATGCGGAAATGTCATTTTAGAGATTGGTAAGTTTAACCTCATTTTACTTGTATAAATGACCGTTTAATACAATAATATTGTGTTGAATCGCTTGATGTTATGTGTTTTTATATTGTTGTCAAGTATCAGTTGCATGTTATCGCGGAAAAATGGTTTCGGTGGATCCAAAACTTGCATCAATGGAAAGAATAGTAAAGAGGTTAAACTCAATAATGGCCCCAAGAAAATTCTTAATAATAAATAACGCCGTTATTGAGTTTAACGACGTTGAACTAGTCTTAACCCTGAGTGGCATGAAACACCAGCCTCGCTGAACTCACAGATTTAATGTGCCAATGTGGCTTCATATATGATTTCGATTGTGAAAAGAAAAAGGCAGATCAATACGTCGAAAGAATCATAATATTCAGATAAATCATTTTGTTGAATTGAATATTGTCAGAACAGAAGCTGAGACGAATCGAAGAAAATTAAGAAACAATTCTAAACTTGTTATATTACGAGGTAGTGGAAATGTAGAGATGTAGAAAACTGACAGCTAATTCATTTTGAAATGTATTCCTCCTGGAAAATGTATAATTGAAAATCTGAAAAACAACAGTCTTGGGAATTCTTCAAAGCTGGATATGGCTAAGTATAATGCTTGCATAATATCTACTGCCTATGTGTGTTTGATATGTTTACAGTTATAAAGTCATAATATTTCCATTGTTATTAAACTGACGAGCGGATGATTTGTTATTCATTATCTCAGAAGTTATTGCATTGCGATTGTAAAGCATTCGTTTACTATGATACTTTATACAACGTCTTGTGCAATTACCCAGATGCGAGTAGGTACTTACCAGTTTCACCACCAGGTGGCTATCCGGGGTAGATAACACAACAGGGTATTAGAAAGTTAAACTTGAATATTCATCCGTTTTATAGTTATTCAATTTTCATACTATGTATCTGATAATTTTATGTCCAGTAAAGAAAATATTATCCGTCCAATATAAGCAAAGGTATTTTACTTTTTGTGATTTTATAACATTGGGTTTATGGGGAATCTCCCCGACCTAGGAGTTATATTTTCAAAGAAAATTAAACACTTTTTAAAACCATATTTTTAGATGTGATTAAGATGTAGATTTCAAATATGATATCACTTTGACTAATTGTTGAATTTTTAATGATGCAAATCAAGATTGTTTCTACTCGCATCTAGTCTATTGGTTATCATCTCCCAATCTCCGTTTGTGTACATCGAGTGTATCTGCCATTTATTTACGTCCTCTTATTGGACAAATTGCAACACGTGATACACATTTGAACTGCTTTAAAAATGCACGCAATGCAATTTTTTAAATCTAAAATCGTAGATACGGAACTATATAGCTCGTGTATTACCCCGGGTAAAATGTTATGTGAATATATAGATCTGCTCAATACACGGGTTACTAGAGTATCCGCGTATATTGAGTATGACCGGTTCTAAGCTTACGAGTGTGACCGTATTTCTGTTCCTATAAACAGACGAGGTGAGTACTTGCTTTTTATGAACACTTTCGAACGTTTTCTTTTTATCCTACTTGGTCAATGAATGATACTTGGTATACTTATAATGCCAGGCATATCACAAGGGGCCTTAATCAAGAGAAAACGTATTAATATTAGATTGAAGCCGTAAAATCCTAGTTTCCAGCATCTTTGATCAGTTTTTGTGTAACACAACGCAACTCCGAAGAGGATGACACATCTTATGTATAATATATAGCTAGATCTACGAATTAGTCATGAATATTTTAAATAATTTAGCCTGCTCTGTCCAAATATGATACATCTTTGAATTTTTGAGAATACGAATGTCACTGGTGCCCCATTATTGGAGAATACGGTTGTGAAATGTCTTCCATGACATTTCACAAGCGTATCCTCTGGGAAAAGATAAATCCTTCTATTGCTCACTCTACGGGGATCATATAAACTGAGATTTGGAGATCTTGTTCAGGTTAGCCATAAAAAAGTTTGGGATTTGTTTTTTTCTACTGTGATATTAATGATTTGGCTCTAAGGCGAGAAATCTGTACTTCCTGATTGATATTCCATTATGAACAGTTACATTGCTAAAATAGCTCATGTTTAACATTTTTTTGTTACATTACTATTAAATACAGCATAAACTATATTCAACAAACACAATTTCAAAAGGGATAATATAGAAGTTAACCTTTATTTTCCATTTTTAAGCAGCTGTGCCTCTCATGACTTTCCAAAACAGGTCATATTCGTAGCCTAAGAACCGGTCATACTCCATATACGTGGAAACTCTAGTAGCCCGTGTCAATAGCCCTGACAGCTGTAACCGTGGTACACTCCCCTCTATAAGTTTGGCAACCTTTGCTCCCCCACTGAACTACGTGTTAAAGTCTCTTTAATTACCTTTGAATTTTTATTTACTTAACCTGGGATGAAAACACTTATACTATTGATGGAAACGTAATTTGAGTTTATTTCCAATACTTCAATTACAATAGGTCGAAAATTGATGATAAATTTTTGAAAATCGACATCCCCATGTTAACCAATGGGAAATGGTAGGTTTGCCGCAAGTCATATGACAGAAGATCCATCCATCCGAGTCCTTGCAAAAATTACAAGTTGGGCAGGTAATTGTATTTGCTAACTTTATTAAACAAAAAATTATTATTAAAATTATTAAAAAAATGATTTTAAAAAATGACTGTGAAGCTCTGTAACTTAAGTATTCATCAAGTAAATTAAACATTTTGTGTACAAAATAGTTAGACATTTTATTTTTAGCTGAAACTTTTACTGAATAGATATACTGATTTCTGATTTGCCCCGAACCCACTATTTTCCATTGGTTTACATGGGAATGACGAAAAAAATCACCAAATTTATCATCAATTTTCTACCTATTATAATTGAGGAAAAAATTGAGAAAATGTGGAGGTATTGGAAATAAAGTCAATCTACGCTCAGAAGACAACAGAATCGTCGATTTAATTCCTCACTTAAGTTACAAAAACGATATGGGTTAAAAGTGCAGATCTTATCTGTTTTTCGAAATACTGTTTCTGTAATTTAAGTAAGGAATTAAATCGACGATTCTGTTGTCTTCTGAAGCTTTATTGCATAGACTCTATTCTTACAGTACATTATTTTCTAGTTTGAATACTTTTTTCTAGCACGGATACATCTTTTATATTTCATTGTGATTTAGATCGTGACATGTTGCATGTTTTGTTTATATTTTTATGATAAATAAAAAATAATAGTTGAGTAATGAAGGAAAAGTGTAAGTGAAGGTTTTTGTTGTTGTCACCATGGTAATTTGACCTAAAATGAATCTAAAAGGAAATGTGACGATATTGCCTTCTCTGATGATTTTCCTGTCTTGTATTTATTCGATGACATTAGCCATTAGAATGTCCAAGTATGTTATTAAAAATATCACATCTCACGTTTTTGCCTTGGGTATGTTATAACGCTCTACGATTTGTCTATGGAGAGTGCATTTGCGTCAGTATCAGATTTTCCATTAACGATTCTCCTATTTGATATTGCCGATTGCTAACTTAATAAATTCAAAGTTCGGTTTTTATTCACCTGCAAAGGTGACTCCATGCAATAGCACAGGAACAACGATATGATATAGTGTTTAATTGTTTCATCATTCTCTCTATGTTACGTTCATTCTACATCACATAGAATTGTATTTTGCAAACGACATCATATCATCCATAAACTACTTTATACACAGTTCTATTCGAGCAAATTTGTATTGAGTTGCATTTTTGGTTGATTAAAGGTCAATTAAAATCAGGAGCTCGTAATTAAGTTGTGTTCCCTCGTCGTTACACAATCCATCGGTCGACGCATCTAATCATGGGATTCCATGATCTAATCTAACATTGATTCCACCGATATCTTAAAGGGATATTCCTTGCTATAACCATTTTATACAACCATTTTATACAATTCGTTTTAGCAAAATATGGGAAAATGTTGTGATATGGACACAACTGACCATTTAAAAATACAGTGCTCATCTCATGTGGGTTGCCATCTTGTATTGCAAACAAGAAGTGATGTCACCAGATGTCAGGTTTACACAGTCAAAGAGTCGTACATAGTCCATAAGGCAAGAAGGTATGTAAGAAGCATAAAACAAGTTGAATGCCCCTTTTTATGTCTATGGTTTAATTCTACTGATGATCTCTTATTTTAAGTTGACAAGCCCTGAAAAATGTTCACAAAGAAAGAAGGGATCTTCTGTCTAGAGGTTATTTTGTGCTACTTTTCAACACAGTTAGGATGCACGTTTTCAAAGTTAGGAGTCGATGACATCACTTCCTGTATTACATTTTAAATACGACAGTCTAGTGGAAATGAGCACTGTATTTTAAAAGATCAATTTTGACGTTGTCAAAATGTTTTCTTATAATTTGCTAAATATGGATAGTATAATAATGGTTATAGCTATCACATCAAGAGAGAAATGGGTTTGCAAGACATGTATATCCCTTAACCAAATCTGAATGTTCTCTGCTTATTTTACTCGATTAATTTGAATATGCGGTCATCCTAACACTTCAAACTAAACCTGATTGATTTACTGAAGGTGATTTGTTAATTTGATTGCTAAATGACCTTCTAGAATTCCCAAATTTGGCCAGTCTTTCCAACACTCCAAACCTAATTTGTTTAGGTGATTTGCTTATTTTGATTAACGAACGACATTTTAGAATTCCAAATGTTGTCATTCTAGCACACTCAGTTAATTTGTTTCGGTGATTTGCTAATTTTCTAAGTGTCGAACAACCAGACTGAATTTCACATCCGGTCTCTCTAACACTTTGAAAAATAGAAAAGGGTGTAAAATATTCGAAACAATCTTTTCAAAAAGGAAATATAAATGTACATACAATCCTCATTTTGTTTTCTTGAAAAGTATTGAGATTTCCTGTTTTTATAACTCCTCCCAGGTGAAAGTAAAAAAAATCAAAAAAATCCTTACAACCTTTTCGGATTCTATTCTCAGTTCATTCGTCTCCATCGCGTCTACTTATTTTAAACTAAATTGATTTTGATGAGTTAATACCTTCTTCATTCTCATCTGACCAATCTGTCAATGTCATTCGAGTTATACCTGCCTCACGTTTTAGATCTACATGTGCTGTTGCTGTTAATTACGAAAGAACTAACAATTATGCGAGAATGACAAATGATATTGATAAAATCTAAAGAAAGAACGGTCCAATGAGATGGATCAAAGATCTTGGTTTCCCCGAGGACAGCTTTGAAATACAATATTATGCACTCCAAAAAGTGAAATTATATCTCGTGAAACAAATACATTAGTTTGAGACGAAATTGTAATATATTTTGATCGCAATAGCAAGTCACTAATCGTATCAAGGAAATACTCAAGGGTGTTGTAGATATGTATTTTTTAATCTTTTTCGATTCACAAATCTTTTTACAAATACTGGTATAATGATATTATTGAATTCGGAATTAGATCCAAAATGAACACAAACACGAATATATATTAGTTTTGTAAAAATGAATGTACGAGTGTAGCAAGTCTCTGATCCAATTGACCGACAAATGTAATTATCTTCTGAAGCTTTAAATAGAACTGACTAAATATGGGAAAATCTGCACGTAGAGAATATTATGTATTTTGTTCGGACAATCAACTGCACAAATTCACTCAATAAAATCGTCAATGGAATAATCATAATCGATAAATATGCTCATCTGTCCCAAAAGAGAAGCGGGGTCTAATGTATAACCTTAATGCAGTTATCGCCTCGATGATTTTGCCCATCATCTCTTTCATATTGTCTGATTGCGGAATTCGACCACATTTCACTGGGACTTTTAAAACGATGAGGTTGTAACTGTCGAACAATGAGAAAGCACTGTGGGATATGGCACAATCTAAACCATAACTAAGCTTTGATTACCACCGGGTCTGTGGGATATGGCACAATCTAAACCATAACTAAGCTTTGATTACCACCGGGTCTGTGGGATATGGCACAATCTAAACCATAACTAAGCTTTGATTACCACCGGGTCTGTGATTTTATATTGCATTTTATCATTCTTTCATGCCGTACATGACATAATTCACCAAATTAAGGCTCATTCGTATTCCACTGTCATATCCGATTCGCGTCTCTTCTTCCCATGACTAGATCGGGGACTAGATGTGTTTTATAGCGGAGAGATCGACTGGTTGATTTGGCCTGAATAGCGCCTAAAGACATTGCATGTCGTACATATTGTTTAGAATTCGGATTCTAATTTGATCGCATGCACAGAACGCTAGTTTTTGGCTAATTGTTGCCCATTGCTTTTCTGTGCTTTTAACCCTGGTTTGTATGACTAGATAATAAATGAATGTAGTTATAGTTTCTCCGCTATTGGCACTCAGAAGGGCAATTCTTGACAGATATAAGTGCCGCATTGAATTTAAATGATGCGTTAATATAGTACGGTGATGGCGTTGGAATATAATAAGCTGGCTTAACTGGTCAAAATTAGTTTACTTGATTCTTGGACCCTAATTGTTTACTTTATTTCTATTTTATCTATTCCAAGAGGCAAGTATCTGTATCGAAGTAATTGGCACCCAAATTGATAATTGTTGTTAATGCGGGTGAGGGATTGAACAAAATAACATTTATATTCTAGGATTTATTTTGCCAAGCATTGATGAGGTGTGCCCTGAATATGGAAATGGTTTGGCGCTATCCTCTGCCTATTTGCGAATGGAACTTATTACGTTTTACCCATCATACACGGACTGCAAGTAAAACGTAATTAAAGAAAACAATCAATCGCATAATAATGAGAAAAATGCTTCAAATGTGACTCAAATGATCCTCAAACCTAATTATATTCGTGTTAGTCAAGAGACACTATGTATTTGAAATCGGAAATCTAGCTACATTTGAAAGTAATATAAATAACTCAATGAAGGTCGCCTCCGATGAATTACTTGGAGTTCAAAGAATTAATTTCACAGTTTTATTACTGTACTAATTAGATCGACAAGCGTCTCTCTTATGTCTCTTCAGAAATAAGACAACGTATATTGATACCTCTATCTTCCCGTTCACTTTCAATTCAATTAGTTTATCCATGCAGAGATATGAGTAAATTTGGTACCAAGGCTGCAGATACGTCACCATTACTAGCGCTTCGATGATCATACCAATAATCGCAATTCTTTGATTAGCTAAATGCCTTAGAAAATGAGATTTTTCAAATGCCAGATAGAACGTTCAAAATGACTATTGGGGTTTATGGATGATAAAAGATAAATTGGTTTTATGATTCAAACGACTGGCATTTTCAGAAAAATCGGCCTAAAACCGGGTAGACGATCTACTTATTACTTTCTTATTATCATTTTCTCTGGACGTTTCCGCAATTTCTTAATTAACTTCCAGTAAGGGGGCTGATTTGACGCATTTCAGGTATCTAATCAGGTTACCTTGTACCTAGAAGAGCCCTTCTTCATTTCAAATATTTCCAATCATCTCTTTGCCAACTATCGTGTCGCACGTTGCATTCCAAGTACTACTTAATGTTGGTCTCGGATTAACCATCAAATTCATTACTTCCCAAGACAAGAATACTTGGCGGATGGATCTTCATCCATCGCATCATTCATATTTCGCCTGGAGATCACACGTCGACATGTTCTGAGTGAGACTGCAATAAGAAAGTTATCCGACTTAATCTGCCCTTAACTCCTAATAAATACGTCTTTAGTATTTAATTCAACGAGAATTATTGAACAAGGGAAGAATATGAGATAGAAGCTGGCGATTTATCCTAACTAGATTTTCTTTTTATGCGGCCATATAGTGTTAAACCTTTGCTGTGGCTTTGCCCACAAGGTGTTCGGGAGACTCGAAGTCTGCAAAGAAACGAATACTTTAACTATAACTATATTAGAGACTCTCTCTTATTAAATTACTTGGATTACTCATATTATTAAGGGCCATTATTGCAATCGGCACGACGACTGTGAACTACCTTGACTAAGCTTAGATAGGTGCACCATACGGAATTGCTATTCTCCCATGATGTCACTCATTTTTTAGTATATTATTGGGGCAAAATTGTTAAAAAGCATGCAAAAATCCCTTTCATTTTCGACACCTCATACAATACACGCACCTTTTCAAAGTTTGGTCATTTGAGGGTAAACGTCACTAGTCCAAGAATATCCAAGTGCCATACGTAAATATTTATCAAATGTTTCCTAATGTCAGAATGATGTATTTTTAGGTTCCATTAACAATATCGGAGGCTCCAAATATGAATGTGATGAGGAATCGCCGGAAGTGATAGCGGGGGTTGTTGGCGCTTCCTCCAGTGTGACGTCAATACAGGTGGCAAATCTCCTGAAACTCTTCAGGATACCTCAGGTGAGAAAAAGAAATAATACTGTGGACGTTAATGCATATAGGATACTCAAGGGTGCTTGCTCTCCTAGCTTTGATCAAGACAATATATAGGAAATAACGTCAATGCATTTATTTTGAATTGTTTATTTTTCAGACTCTAGGCCCGCAGCCGCTCCCCCCGGTCAGAAATTATTTCAGTTGGATTTATAGTCACTTTCCCACAACCATATTTGTTAAGTTCTATTAAGCTATCCATTCTATAAGAACTGTTTTGATATGTTTTCCAAGTGTGTAAATGATTTATGGAGATCACGACTCAATACTTTATTGGTGATTTATATCCTTTGATTGGTTGTGTATGTCAGCACTTGTAAAAGCATACAAGACACGTGTGATATAAATCACTCACGTTACCTGAGCGCGGGTCATACTATTCTCCTTATGTACGGTGGCCGATGCTCAGATGCTGCCTATTGCTAACAATCCGAACTAGCTGTTTTTAAATAAAAAGGTTCATTGAATTTATGATGATTAAATGTTGTAATAACCTTTTCAGACCGAGTTAACACAATTCCTGTATATAATATTAATTTAACCTCATTCATTTGATAAATGTATGATGTAATAATGCACCCATTCATCATAAACGTCAAATCTTCCGTCTAGCAATAATTTTGTGAGCTGAACATCCCAAAAGACGTCATCACAAGATATATCACAATTTGCATAACATTAGCCCATCTTCTCATATCTGAGAAGATATTATTTCTGATGATATTTATACACACAATACCGAATAGTAACATCGACATTATTAAATACAACGACGTACGCAAATGTACTAAAACTGGTTCATAAATAATTGGCTATATGCAATTAGAAATCTTGTTATCTTTGATATCCGACGTTGACAAATTGAATCACAAAATGTCTGTATTCTTAATTACGGAGCAGTGCAGCGATGGTATTCTCTCACACTTATGAAAACTCTAACTGCTTGAAACATAATGTCAGTTCAACCTTTCGAAAAGTACATCTAATCCTCGCAGAGTACCTCTAATCTATTTTTCATATTGGATTTAATAAATAATTAGCATACATTTTTAGGGGTATACTCAAATTTAAAAAGATCAATATCAGCTTTTTATAGACCCAGAGATGACATAAATGTTGTGGCTGAAAATCTGTTTTTATTGCACCTTGAAAACGTGTTATTGTCGTCTCAGGTTGATGGACGTGCGTCTATCATGCGGCCACATGCTACAAAAATCTTGTCATGAAAAAATCCAGGAAAATCGCTTCCGTTCATTTTGAATATGGTTATTAGATGCACGAGCAAACTATTGTATGTATGTATTATTTATTTGCGTCTAAAATTAGACATGCTGGGTAAATTACTTGGCAGACAGTTGGAATTTTTATTGCTGTCATCAAAATTCCACAAAAAAACACTCGGACAGTACTCAAGCAGTACAGATGGCGCTGACGTTGACATTTTTTAATCAACGGTGGTCGTTGATTAAAAAATGTATTAAAAATATTTGACTTTTCATCATAGTGATTTTGAGTTTCAATTCTATTGTTTAAAATACGAATACATAGCGGGAAAATGATCAGATCTTATGATTTCAGTGGCATTTTCTTTTGAAGATATTTCGAATTTAAGAGGGGGCATTTGGAGCTATCCTGTAAATAGGGAAAATCTTTAATCGTTGTTTGTTTGGCCTTAACACCATTTACAAATAATATAACACTGCTACCAACATGCAGGCGATCAATAAAATTACATCCGCTGAAACAGAACACGAACATATTCTTGACAAATATTTATGTTAAAGAATTCTAAAGTATAAGTTCTGTGTTTATTAACCGTAACCCATTTCGTATGCACACCACAATCCATAAGTTTTGAACCCCATTCCCTAATGGACACGACCATGTACAAAACAGGAAACATGTTAAAAATACAAATTTTACGTTTTTGTCAGAACTAATTCTAATTCACTGCATGCTTTTTGTCGGAAATTTATGGAATTGATGAATCGCCAATGGGAAATAGCTTGTCTATTGAAAAGTAAAAAAAACATGATATCTGCTCATTTAAATTATTTTTAGGAAGTTTTCGAAAATGGAACTCATTACGATTATTTCATAGATATATTATGGAAAGAATGGAAGGAATTGTCTCGGAATAGACAATGCAGCAGGCAGATGATATTCAAAATCAAGTTTCCTGGATTTCCGAGTCACGTGACACGAGCATGGGATAATAAGGCCATAAGAAGTAGATTCTTTGTTTTGCGTCCTGGCAAAATCCAAATCATGCAAGGGTACAAGAAAAACAAATACAAACTCAAGAAAAAACACAAACTTGTTTATGGGCATATAAAGGGATGACATACCAATTGAGCTAATACTAGTGCCCTTTGTTGGAAACCACTTGCATATGTGTAAACACATATACCTACACGTAAAAAGACATAAGATACTTGATATGTTAGAAACTTTTTCTAAATCTGGTCTTCCAGGGCATGAAACTCATATCTCTACAGGAGGTAGGCGCGCGCTAGTTTTTCTGCAATTTACAAATTATATACAAGGTTCGTGAGATCTGCAATAGGATCACGATGCTTGTGTGTCTTAATAATTTTTAAGATGTAATTTTTCGGCTCTTTGTGTATTTCTATGGTTGGGTTGTTATTTCCAATAATAATAGTATTTTCTTCAGTAAAGCCTTCAAAAAGTCGGCAAACAGTGCAGAATTGACTTTCATTTTCTTTTATCTCATTCTAATAAGCCGTGGATTTATAGATAGATCTTTCAATTAGTTTAGACAAAAAGTATTAGTGAAGAATCATAACATCAAATGTGACACGTACGTTAAAGCCATGATTCCTCTTCAACATTTTCCTCAAGCATTTTATACATCTCCACCCTGATGGGGATGTCATGGTCACCATGGTTATGTCGATCTCAATACAGCTTCACATATTATCATAATACGAGCTTATAGTGTACAAATAGTGACTGCCATTGAGGGAAATAGTGCAAAATATTTTCCTCAAGGGAATATCCTGTCCACTGACATGTTCCCGAGGCTGCAGGCCGAGGGAACAAGTCAGTGGACAGGATATTCCCGAGAGGAACATTTTTACACTATTTCCCGAAAATGTGGCAGTCACTATTTGTTTTATTATATACCTGATAAGTACTCTGTAAACAAAAACAAAATGAGAAGTCTTTTCATTTCAATATCAAATGTTCACAGGTTCTTATTGGCATTTAAAGGCATTTTACCTTTCAACTCCTATAATCTCAGATTTGGGGGAAGATAAAATGTACTATTGACTGGTCACATGACCTAACTGGTGATTAGTACAATTCATCTTCCCTGAAAGCAGGGATTTAGGACTTTCCAGGGAATTAGTTCATCTATTCCATGTCATGTGACCATGAATAAGCCAATGAGCATCTAGAATACATTTGAGGTATATAATAATTTGAAACATTGGTCCATCTCAATTTCAAACTCTTGGCGCAGATGGCATAGACATAACTCAGAGGGCATAGTGAGTTGTATGTCCTATAGAATCAGACAAGTTCATTGCTCTTACATGTACTTGATAATGCTCTCTTCTCAGACAAGCGTGCCTCGTGGCTAAGTTGTTCAGATGCTTCACCGTTTCTGCATTAGCAATCTCCTGAACGCTCTTACAAATTGATGTCTTGTTAGGGGCATGATGACACTAAATGTACACACTCTCAAAGGGGGCATAAATATGAATTATTTCCCAAACGCTGGGTTATTTTACTTATTCAAAGTCATAGGGATGATGATTGTGTCCCCTGGATTGTATGTAATGTAATATTTTGGATAGAACCATAGTTATTGTGACATTTTACTGATTTGGCCCTTAGAAAGACGGAAGAACAATTCCATTATAGTCGATAACCTGTCACATTTGGAAAGATTATATGTAATTAGGGTTTTCAGAAGGCATAAATATATGTATCACAATAGGATATATCAATATAGACTTATCATTCATTCAGTCAAGTACATTTTACACGCTTCTTGGAGTATATTGTAAAACAAAACATATGTTTAGATATAACTCGTCCGATGGATATGTTGCTTCGTAGTTAAAAAACATATGTGGACTTTCACCCTAGATGGAATATATCCATGTCTTCTCGGAACATGTTTTTTGATAAGCTACAAATCGCACCCAGCAGAAACCATAAATTAAACTCCATATGTTCCGAATGCACATTTATCTTAAGTACCTAATTTGTTGACAGGGAATTTTTACTTGGTATTCGCTCATAACATATGCGGTATCTCGAAGCAGTTTGATTTGCCAACCATATCTATCCATCAAACTACATGCTCTAACACTTTCCGTCATCCAGTATGATTTCACACGTTTTTGAAGTTGTCTGCCTCGCAACAGTAAGTGCGTTGCAATCAATCATGAATGTAAAATGAACACCAATGATTAAAGTGCATGCAGTGGTGCTCCAAACTTCATAATGATGATATTGTTTTCTCTTTTATGTTTTCGCATGCTGCTCACAATCCTCTAAGGGGTATAAACTCAATATAATTGATCTTAGGTTTGGAAATTGTCTTTTATCGTAAGATGCATAAATGTTGATTTTAATTTATAATCGATTGAGAAAAATTAAAACAAACAATAATTTATTTAATGTCTTAAATAATAAGCACAATTGAAAGAGTTCATGATAGTTGTAATAAAATATATTCTATTTGAAATTTTCATGAAAGTTATTCTATTTGAAGTTTTCATGAAAGTAGCTCGTTGTTATCGCGGGTCTTCAATGGAAAGGTAGTACGTTGTAGTGACGTCGATCTAATTATAAAATGACCTGCCGTGAACCATTCACGACAGTAAAGGTGGTTATCATGCATCATCTATTACCTTGGGAAGATAGCTGTTAATGAAGGAGAATGAAACGTCAAACATAGACCTTCTGCATGTCATCCAACGTACGCCTCGGTGCATTTAGGAACTCCTATCTTACTATCGTTGTGTTTCAGAGTTTATTTTAAATCCTATTGAACGTTTGCTTGCCGTGATCAAAGAATCATTCAATTGGGACATTCGCAATGCTAGGAAGTTATATTTTCAAAAACCACCAGTTACCATTTTTTCAGTTAATGTGCCAATCCATGCAAAAAATTAATTTGAAGAATTTAGTAATTGGTGAATAATTCGTTTATTTATAGCACATATATCTATTCTAAGATTCTAACATCTATCTAGAGTTTTTTAAGACTGCACAAGTACATGTACATTGCTGAGTGCTGACTGCTGAGTTTATGTTCCATGAAATGATCCCTCAACTATAACAAAATCTTAACATCAATGTGGTCCTTCTACATCTAACATCATTGATTCCAAGAATTACTGAATCAACGTTCAGCCTTCATATCATGATGATACTCGGTTTAGTAATGTTATAACCCGTTCAAGTTTTATACGTCGGTCGTTAATTTACCGGCAATTTAAAAGTTCTTTAAAGATATCCAGGACCTGAAACAGTGAAGATGAAATGTTTCGGAAAAATGTTTGTTTTTAACATCCCCTTTAATTACTGTATACATAAATATCACCCAAGGCCCAAGGGCGTAACGATATCCGGAATATTTTCTCTTTAGTTTGTGTATTTCATTCTGACAGCGCCCTTTTTAGCCCAATGTGGGCTGTTTAAGAGGCGGGGATAGCAGGCTAGAATCGGAAAAGTTAGGTATCCTTCAATAACACATAGTATTACATATAATTGCATTTTTATCAAATTTAAACAACTTGATAAGTGATTATAAAAACGATATGTGATTTAAAATTATCTTTGGAAGGAAACTGAAACCTGAATCGTTTGTTTATCTCAAGAAGGATTACATTCGTTGTGAAGAGTAAGCATTGACCTGAATGTGAAACAATCAAACTTATGGTCATTATCTCTCGTTTCATAGCTTATTCCCTATAAAATCTTTTCAAAATACCTATCTTCCTATCAGTCATCCGTTTTAATGGAGTGACACCTTGCCAATGATCCGCCAAATGGCTCATATTTATTAAAATGTTCTCAAGTTGAGCACCCTGGGTCAATGACACAGAATCGACAGAAATTACGAACTTCTCGATGCTTGGTTAAAAATGCTTATTCGAGTAAAACGCAAGTCGCTGAAAAATGGCAAGGTGCCCCACGTGGTAAATACATGTAGTACCCTTACCACTAAGTTGCTACGCCCATGAAGTCAAATGAAGTGGTAAAGTGCTTCACATGGTATTTGGAGTACCTTTTATACTAAGTTGCTTCGCCTTTGAAGTCAAATGAAGTGATTTCGATTTTATATGCAAGCTTAAACTCCCTTTGAGTAAATCGAACCCGTACCAATATCAAACATGTATGACATCTTTGAATTGAAGGCATAAGAATAGGATTGTGATGAACTCAGGTTATGTACCAACACTTGCGTAACTATATGATGATGGATTTTGAGCAAAATATGTGAGAACTCTTCTTCACCATATGTGAGCACAAGATTATTATAACAAAACATGACAATAGAAAGGGAACATCTATTAAAGAGCACAGCAGATTATAAAAAACATTATCCTACACTTAGTGTACTAAATGTATAATAACATTAAAAAATAAATTTGATATTTATGGGCAAAATGAATATCCGGAGGATATCGTCACGATACACTCCGGGCGGAGGATTTCGTGACGATATACTCCGGAAAACCCAATATGCGGAGGATATTGTGACAATATACTCCGGAAAACCCAATATGCGGAGGATATTGTGACGATATACTCCGCTTGTTGATTTCCCGCCAAATTGACTCTATTTGGCATGGAATTCATTTTGCAATGATATTATACATTTAGTACACTCCTTGTAAGTGTAGGATAATAAGAACATCCTATGATTTTTTTCAGAATATCATTTTAATCTACTCGGTGATTTATAGGATATCCTATGATTTTGAGGAATATCATTTTTATCTACGAGGTGATATTGATACCTGCACGAGAGAGCAAAGCGAACGAGTGCATATATCAATATCACCGAGTAGATTAAAATGATATTCTGAAAAAATCATAGGATGTTCTTATTATCCTACACTTACAAGGAGTGTGCTAAATGTATAATATCATTGCAAAATGAATTCCATGCCAAATAGAGTCAATTTGGCGGGAAATCAACAAGCGGAGTATATCGTCACAATATCCTCCGCATATTGGGTTTTCCGGAGTATATCGTCACGATATCCTCCGCCCGGAGTATATCGTCACGATATCCTCCGCCCGGAGTATATCGTTACGATATCCTCCGGATATTCGTTTTGCCAATAAATATCAAATTTATTCTTTAATGTTATTATACATTTAGTACACTAAGTGTAGGATAAATAGAGATTATCCTATATGAGGTTCAGGATATTGGGATTATCCCGAGGCCAATATAATATATTTGCCCGAGGGCCGCAGGTCCCGAGGGAAAATATATTATATTGGCCAAGGGATAATCCCAATATCCTGAACCGACTATAGGATAATATGTTTATCCCATACCAATCTTGGTCATCTGGTTCACATTGTTCAATCGTGGAAATATTTTACAATATTCATGTCCAGTTTTGTTTTCTTGGCCGTGGGCGGGTTTTCCTGTTCCCTCAAATATTCCCACATTTATTTTCTCGAATTTTTGATTGATTAAGTGGATGCTCCTTCCCTTTTTTCAACCATCAAACAGATCCCGATTGTCTGTGTTTTCTCCATTGTCGTGTACAGTCATTACGCGAACGTTACAAATTATGAACAAATATGCGAGCGGCGATTATGACGTAGCGGGCAGATATACTATATCTGCCCGCTCAGAGCGGGACGTATAGCTATATCTGCCCGCTGTTGAAAATATAAGTTTTTACAAACCGGCTTTATGTACCTGTAACACGTCCAAGTATGGGATAAATTGATATATGCACTCGTTCGCTTCGCTCTCTCGTGCAGATATCAATATCACCTCGTAGATAAAAATGATATTCCTCAAAATCATAGGATATCCTATAAATATCCCAAACTATATAGCGAAATCCAGTGTCTCCATAACATACAAAACCACAAGACGATGAGATCAATGGCACATTTGTAAATGAAATGGAGGGGAGTGTATGTAATTGCAGGTTCATCTCGGAAATGAAAAGTAAATAAAAAATGTTCAGCCGCCACTAAAATCCACAAAACGTATTTAACATCTGATAAGTCATCACGAAGAAATATATGCCTAGTTTGATACTTTTTCTAAACCTTTAATGCCAAGGTTTTAATATTTAATTTGTCGAGATTGGGACACTTATTTGAATCAATAATCAAAACCTACGTACAATGAATTCATATGTAGGTGAGGAAAGTAAATTTCTCGTTTTAGTGGCACCCTGCCTCATAGGTAAAAGTACTCATCATGATTTTGGTGTTGTGAAATATTGCAATATTAACCTTTTCAAAGATTTCACTTTGTTGCCCACTGAAATGAGGAAATTAATATTTGTCATATTCATGTACACAATTGTATTTAAGAATTCCATTTCAGGTCAGTTTCTTCTCTACTAGTCCTGTTCTGAGCGACAGCAACCGATACCCTTACTTCATGAGGACGATACCTTCGGACAAAAATCAGGCGGACGCTATGATAGCTCTTGTGAAACATTTCAACTGGACGTATGTGTCAGTTGTATACGAAGAATCCAGCTATGGACAATGGGTTAGTTATATACATACGGGTACAGTAATGACTCAGTCACATTTGATTTACGGCAACCGTACATTGACCGTAGCCTCAAAAAATCGAGAGAAATATGCTACGCACGCACAGCGTACGCCCGCCGTAGAGCAAATTGACTGAGGCTTTATTCTGATTGTAGTGCTTTTCTTGAGTGTATTACACTTTGTTTCCTACAAAACAGATGTGTATCTTATAGCATCCAGATATGTAAACTGTTAGATAAAAGGCGGCTACTTATGATTTTATTTTTATACCGATCTACCAAAATATTTCTAAACGTTCTTAGTTACAGTATCATACATATTGAAAGATCTCTCCAATAATACCTCGTGCGACTATAATCGTGAGTTATTTAATTAAAGAACTAAATTATGAGTATTGACTTTTTCTGAATAGCCACGTGAAATGGCTGCACACCCTATGTCGTAAATATAATCAAAATAATTTATTGTGTCATCTTTGTCGCTTTAGATGCCACATTAATGGATATTATGTCTCATTTAACCGCCTTCATACGCAAAAACACATTCTATAATCTCGTTTTTTAAATAAACGCGATTTAACCAAAGTATAATGCTGTTATCCAGGGTTTTGAGGAGGTTAAGGACCGACTTCTCCAGAATGATATCTGTTTAGCGATGTCAGACAAACTAAAGAAAGATTCTGGCGTAGCGGCCGAAGGTGCATATGATGATGTTGTAAAACGACTGAAGCAGAAATCGAATGCTAGAGGTAAATATTACTAAGTGGATTTGGTAGATGGGCTAATGATTATGTAATGCTTATGAGATAAAACTTGGCATCTTTATTTATCCCTTCGAGCCATCGGTTAGCATTGCGACTTCACACTCAATTTTTACTATTAGTGACGCAAGAACGTCGACTGGTTCTGATTGATTACTCATGGACCAGTTGCAGCACCCCTACCCCTATCGCACTATACAGCGCAAAATCATGATCATCTCGTCAAAGAAGTTATTCTTTCAAATTGATAGTTTACCATGGCTAGGTTTTCTAAGATTAAAGAAATTGTCAAATGCATTGCAAAATTAACTCAAATATATTATGTTGGAATTCAGCACTATAGCTGCTATAGTCACATCTTCAACGTCAGATATTGGATTTAACGATTCCTAAAATGTCTAGATGCCAACAGGATCCAAACATATATCAATAAAAGGATGTACCGGTGGTTATTTATGCTTCATTGATGCTATATAAATCGTATTATGGGGTTCAGTCTTATTTAGAGGTAATATACTCGAAATGAAAATGGAAAAGTAACATTAATCATAAATCTATAAAGGACTTTATCCCATGGAGAGATAAAAATGTCTTTATAAATTACGGTTTTATTGCTTCCCTGTGCTCGCGTGTTTGGCACCCATCAGACTCCATTTATATCTTTCATATCATGGTCAGTTTTGACCAGCATTCAATTCCAGTTTGCAGGTTAATCAATTATTTAGCTCAGTTTCAATTCACTTCTTAATAAATTGGCTGGCTCTGAACTTTATTATTGATAATATTTCCGTAATTATAGGTTATGTACTACCATCACTTCTACTATCAAAGTCTATTTAGTTTAGTTTATTGTCCCCAGTGAGAAATAATCATTGTCTTATATCGTGCTTGGGGCAACGATTAGACTAGTTGCCTAAGAAGTTATATCTTCTTATAGTTCTTACATGAAGAGATGTGCTATCTAGAGCAGTTTATCATCATTGCTTGGAATTTTTGAGAGTTTTGTATCCTTGGACGCGCGTGGCTTGTTCTATCGATCAAGTATACATACGTCGTACATTAAATTAATGCAATCATGTGCTGTCGGAGTTATTTGTCATTTGTATATATTGAGCTCTTATTCTGACCCACGTATATATATATAATATGAAAATGTATATACAGGGTGGGCCAAAAAACGCCACTTTTTTTTCAAAATGCTATAACTTTTTTAATTTTTGATACAAAATCATAATTCACATACCAAATGAAACTTGAGGTTCTTATCTAGCCATTGATCATGAATCATACACTTTTACTTGAATAAAATATGACACCAGCGTCTCACTTAAACATGTGGTGTGCCATGAGAAATAAGCATAATTTGCATAATGTTCCTAAACTGATACGCCCTGATGACCGCAAGCTAATAGCCTTTATTCAAACCCAAGTGAGTATAGGGCATGGGGAGGTCTCCAGGAGATGGTATGAAGGCACCCGATCTAAAAAATTGCTTAACTAAAGCTGGCAATAAAGACACATTGAAAAAAATATAGCTAACATTTCGTTGATACTGCTATATCAGCAAGGCGACTAAAACTAAAATCTATCATCAAATGGGGTGGCGGACCAATTGAACTCCTCTTTTTAGATCAAATATAATCCCAGTTGAAGGACTCGTTACATTATATTATTACTAAGAACCCTTGGCACTATATAACTGCAAAATTTGGGGTATGTAGGTTGGAAAATAAAAAAGTTATAGTGTCTTGAAAAAAAGTGGCGTTTTTTTGGCCCACCCTGTATATATACAATTTCACATCTATTGTTGACTTCTTACATCTTTGTGTTTAGGTGTGATTGTGTTTGGATCTGATCAGGAGGTTGGAGAGCTCATGAAGGCGATCAAGCGTGCGGGAATGACTGGCCACTTCAGATGGATTGGAAGCGATGGCTGGGGAGGAAGAACAATTGTTTTTAAAGATGGCAACCAACCGATGGTAAAGTGTTGTATATCAGCGCTTATGATATGTTTTCTTCCCAATAAGGAGATTGTACATCTATATGGAGGGGAGGGTCTATCAAAGTTAAAGCATTATTTGCTATTAAAGGTTACATTTGTCTGTAACTAATTATCTGATATTGAGTATATTTGAGGGAAAAAACACAATTGCTTATCATTTATATTATCACAATACTTAGTATAAACATATATTTTAGAATGCAACAATCTATCATTTAATTTAGAATTATATTTTAACTTATTTTAATATCTAACAGTAGTAACAGTGTATCATAATTCAATATTTTTCTAATATGCAACGTTAACGTTCTATCCTAAACGCGTTATATATCACAATTACTGATGATTGTAGTGAATATCTTCGGGCCTTTTCCAGGTTGAAGGAGCAGTGACTGTCCAACCGTTCGCCCAACCAATAGAAGGTTTTGAAGATTACTTTCTGAATCTCACTCCAGAGAACAACCAAAGAAATCCCTGGTTCATAGAATACTGGGAAGACTATTTCAGGTAAATATAACATGACTTTATGCCAATTATCACAGTGATTCCAGACCAATGATTATATCTAAATTAGTTAAAGATTTATTCAATTATGCACAATGTTTTGTCATCAATGGCAATAGACGTGTAGAGCTACCCGAAAACTGATGACGTAGTACAGAAAAAATTATAAGTAATGAACATAAGGATTTTTTTAAATTACGTGAGTTACGAAACATCTCTATTTACGATAAAAAGGAAACTTTCTTTGAAGCTTATCGAAACCAATCATTTTCAGGTGTAAATATAAGGACTCGTTACCGACGCCATTCAACGCGAAGTACAACACATCTTGTAGAGGTGACGAAATGCAGACAAAACAGAATGGTTACGTTGCTGAGGCGCAACTTCAGTACGTCAGTGACGCTACCCTAGCCTTCGCAGTTGCGTTAAAGGTAATTGAGTACCGTAAGCTAGAATACCGTATTCGCACTCATTAATGCAATGGCTATTTAACAAGTTTTGGTGGACCGTTAGTCAATTCATGAGTTATGCATTTGTTAATATGACACTGTTGCATAGGTTTCACACTGTCACGTGAAATACGAAGGTTCGAATGTTTGTATTATTATTTTTTGTTCATCTTCGTTCTATAACACACTTTCAGAGGATGCACCAAGACGTTTGTGGAGGAAATCCTGGCCTTTGCGCGGAGATGGACCCTGTACCAGGACAAAAACTCAAGAAATACTTGAGAGAATCGAAATTTACAGGTTTGAATTCAGAAACTCATTTTTTGAAAATACTTAAGTAATCCAACTCTTTAGTTGCTATAGGAAATCATATTGAAATAATGATATCCATATCTGTTATGAACCATCAAGAGAAAATATGACCTTCTATTAACTAACTTCTTTAGAAGGTAGAAATATTTGTTGATGATTATCAGAATGGTTGTGAACATCCTTTCATTTGTCTTGATTCTAGCTACAAATTGCATGTCCCTAAAGTGACACCACATCCCCTCCGAACATTTTCCAGCTCAACTTATGGCTCATCTTTTCCCAAGAACAATTGCAATATGTTTTCTAGTACAACAGTCGTTACTTGGGATGTATTTTGCAATATATCAGTTGCAGGGCTAATTGTGAACACAAGGTTATACATAGTGTTATTATAAATCATTGCATATCTTCATAATGTAGATTGCCTTGTGTTTATTAATTTTATCAGTTTCAGATGGTTACGAGATTATACATAACTAACTAGTTGTTAATCTAATCTGCTGAAAAATATGTGGACTGTGGAACTGAAAACCTCAAACTCATATTTACAATAATGCAAAAATGACAATTTATTAATGAAACAAACCTGACGTGCTTGTAAATCGCCTAAGCTGGAGATGTCACATTTGTCATCAGAAGCTCCTGAAATGAGATTAAAAGGTTGCCATATACCCAATGTTATTTTCCTGTAGGGGAAGCACCTGCATAGTGATCCACTATTTTCAGTCTAATCCAGTCGTCCACCCATTTTTCCTTTTAATAGGTCTAAATCGTTTGTTATGGAGATGCAATTTCGAATTTTATGATAAAAAATGAACCTTCAACTCGTAAAAGGTGACCTTCTTTTTGCCGAAACAGCTGATGGTGGATGGTTTTGTGCAGACCAAACTGTTTTAGATATATATTTAATAAGCATTTCCACTAATGAATAACCAATTGAAACAGGATTTTCATAAATCTGTGTTATTCAAACAATTTTATCATCATCACAATCAATATATAATTTTGTAGTAATATGCAATCTAATTTGTAGAACATATTTTTTTACAATTTTTATGCATGATATGTTAAAGGTCTATCAGGCGTTCCTTTTGAATTCCTGCCGAATGGTGACGGTGTTCCAAGCTACAGAATACTTAACTTCCGACGTGTACCAAGGCGTCCAGAAGAGTTTGAATGGGTTACGGTCGGGGAGTTCAGAGATGGAGAGCTAAAAGTGAGAAACTATATATAAATATATCACAACTTTAATAATTCTATTTATATTATTAGTAAACAATGTACATCTTCATTAACACTATTTACCAATAAGACACACTTATTATATTTATTGCAGATTAACAATAGCGAGATTCGGTTCACTTTGGAGGAGACTATGCCTATGTCGGCTTGTTCTAAACCATGCAAAGCAGATGAAGCTATTATATATGTATCGAAAACAAAATGCTGCTGGTCGTGTGTCAAATGTTACACATACCAGTACATAACAGCTAATGGGGAGGAATGTAAAGAGTGTCCATACGGAACTCGTCCAAGTGAGAAGAAGGATAGGTGTCTCCCGATCCCTGAGGAATATCTACGGTACAATAGTGGTATTGCTATCACAGCTATGGCAATTTCTACAATCGGAATTATTGCTACCTCTTATATTATCATAGTGTTTATAAAGTACAAGGATACGCCGGTTGTCAAGGCCTCTGGGCGAGAGTTAAGCTTTGTCCTTCTTATAGGGATCCTTATGTGCTATGCCCTTACTTTTCTGTTAGTGGCGAAACCGACAGATATTATTTGTGGAAGTCAGAGAATAGGAGTTGGGTTCTGTTTTTCCATTTGCTACGCTGCTGTACTTACAAAGACTAATAGAATAGCAAGAATATTTAGGTCTGGCAAAAGGACAGCTAAGAGACCTAAATTCATCAGCCCGAAATCGCAACTGATAATCTGTGCATCAGTAGTTGCAGTTCAAATTATCATAGGTGCTATATGGTTGGTACTGCGACCACCAAAATCAACTTACCATTTCCCGACACGGGAGGAGAACCAACTAGTTTGTGAGTCCGCAATTGGGCCACAGTACATTATAGGATTCATGTACCCAATCGTTCTCATTATGGTCTGTACATTTTATGCATTTCTCACTCGAAGGATACCAGAAGCATTCAACGAATCAAAACATATAGGATTCACTATGTACACAACGTGCATCATTTGGTTGGCGTTTGTACCTATATACTTTAGCACTGCCAACAACATTGAGATCCGCTTGGCCACGATGTGTTTTAGCATCAGCCTAAGCGGGACTGTCCTATTGGCGTGCATGTTTACTCCTAAACTGTATATTATAATATTACACCCGGAGAGGAATATAAGACAATCGATGATGTCAGGTAAATTGACCAGCAAAACAAACAACAGCAACTCAGCACGAATGGATTCTGGTACCCAATCTGATGGTAAGTGACATGAGTCTCTGTAACACCCCCCCCTATATATATACTTCATCCACCAAACTGATGAAGGATGTGAAAGGCTTATCAATTTTACAAAAGTATTTTTAATTCATATTTGGTATTAAATTAGATGTACGCGATGAAGGCAAATAAAAACTGTATTAAACTTAAAAGATGGCACTCTTTCTTAAGACCGTAGCATTATTATTTTGTGATGTTTTCAATTGCTGGACCTAAATTGATTCTCACTTCAAAGGATAAACGAACATCAACTTTTTTATTTGCTTTTCAGCTGAGATGGAAATGTGCGAGCGCTTGAAGACGTCATGCTCCATCAGCAGTGGTCTGAGTACCAAGTCAACATGTGGAACTCAAACCCTCAGTAACGGCACTGGAACCACCATCAGTACTCAAACCTTAAACAGCATTGGACTACAGTTTGCTTGTGAATTCGACGATATGGATGTGCAACTATGATATTTGATGTATATATAGTCACATATATTTCACATTGATATCATTCAATTGTAATATCTATTTGAGTTGCTCGATTTTATTTCTACCGTTTATAGAAGCTTGTATATTGACTATTAAGCCTAAAGTATGTATTTGATAACCTGATGGACAGCAGATATATTTACGTTTTGAATAGATTATGTTGTGAAACATGCATCACACCAAACTTATTGATATAATTATGATGCTTAGATAATGTATGAAAACACGTGATATTCATTCATGTGAAACGAGTGGGGGTTCACATGAAGGAAGACTCACAAAATTTGCAAAACAAAAATATTAGCAGCTCAGTGTATGAAAATATGCGAAAAATATCTCAACTATATATTCACGTTGTTCAGATATTCGTGTAAAATGTAAGAATAAAGCATTGTTCTAAAACCGTTTGTAAATACCGTGGAGTTTCTTGATAAACATGCTATTAAGGATTGCTAATCACTTAAAGGGTTAATGAAAGATTGACTTCTAGTTCGATATACATTAGGAGGTTAAGTTACACGTTTTATGAGAACCTTTACGCGAGTGTGTTATATTACTAACTATTACTGTCCCGTTCTCAACTCAGTTTCCAAGGACCTAATTGCAATTATTTTCCCTATACCGTTATACTCAATCAGAACATAATTTTACTCGTCCACGTACAAGTATTTCTAAAAACGTCTAACTTAACCTTCTTATTATCTTCGGTGATCAGCCATATGGCTTTCTTAATAACAATTTGTTCATAACTTTAGAAACATTATCTAAAGAAATGGAAACAACATTTTAAATATATTTTTTCAAGTTGAATGGATAAGCAATTTTTCTAGAATTTCGATGACAAAATACAAAAAGGCCTCCAAGTGATTTACCCAGACACTAGTCTTTTTTTGCATGATGTAATTAACCAAGGAATTTTGCATTCAAAATGGCCGATTTATACAAATGAATCAAAATGGCTGCCATGTTATATTCATCAGATGTTGACTTTAGTCTACTTTTGCATCTGTAAAATGTCAAGTCAAACAGATATCTGGTTTTCCTAAAATTTTGAAAACAAGATTTATTGAAAAATTAAAAATGTCCACTAAGTGATTTACCCTGAAACTAGCCTGCTCTTGTATATGTTAAAATTATACGTATAACAGGTAAGTTGTTTTCCCGGAATTTTGATTACAAGATTTGAAAGTGGCGCCCGCCCAGACAGAAGCAGTTCGCACGGGTATCATCAAGATGGCGACAATATTGCACTTTAAGAGAACGCAATAAACGCATTTTAGGTCAAAATGCCATCTTTGTATTCCATCGAGATTTAGTACGACTTTCTTACGACCCATAATGCCATCTTTACATACTAATATTTTATATTTGCTAGCATATTAGAATAATGCGATCTCCTATGTATGGTGTGTCGGAATAGTATGTTGAATACTAGCACTGCCAGGGAGTATGAGAACTATAGACCATCGTAGGACATACTGACAAATCTGACATCTATGTAGGCATCCAAGTTCAATACAATTGCAATCTACACTGTAGTTTTGACCCATTTCATCCTGCTATAACATGACGGTTACGCCACCTCTGAAAACGAGGTTAGACGGCTACGTTCACTGATTTATCCAATAAAATGGCCGCGATGGAACAGAAACTAAGGTTGGTGCACTATTTTCTACTACTGTGTATCAATGAAAGGATGAACGATTTATGTAAGCATCGCATTCGGTGATGCATTTAGTAATGTATATTTTGAACGTAGTCTTTGCAAATTGATGCCCGGGGATAACATGAAATAAGCAAAAAACTGTTGAGTTTTGAATTCAAAACTACACAAAATTTAGTACACAGTGTAATTTGTTTATTTTTGTCGTGAGGGCATAATCCACATTGCCTAACGACCTCGGGGTTATAACCGAGATACGATCATAAAAAGCCAATTGAGCATCGGGAACCACCTAATATGTTCTTCTCAAGCCATAATAATGTAATTTGAATTTGCGGTTATGCAAAAAAATTGATGGACGGTTACGCGAACCGCGTTCAAATATGTATCCCCGATTTATTGTTATTAATCTTGTCATATTCATCAGTGCTAAATCTTCGTTTGCCTCTTCATTGCTATCTAGCTTTTTGACTTTCATTGGTTTCATAAATAAAGCAAGACACAATTTTTCCTTGCCCTATAGAGGCTCAAACAAGAGCGTCTCTTGCGAGTCCTGAAAACAAATATAAGCAATTCAATATTCCATTTTTACCCATTATAACAATGACATGGAAAGAGGCTATCAGAACTAGCAACCTTGACTTGAAAGATGTACATGCACGTAACCGTCCGCTAAATATCTAATGTACAACTAATACAATACTGTACAATACCGTCCATAGAATTCATACGTAGTCGTCTAACGACATTGCGTTTGAAACCTTCTTATTTACAATATACAGCACGTTCCTGTTCTGGATTTGTCATTTTATGGCTTGTTGAGGCACATGTACTGAGAAAACACGAGAATGGACTAAAAATATGAACTTGGATATCTCAGTCGTTAAGTTTACAGCTTATATTCTGCTTCTAGTAAACCACCTGGCAGATCCAGTCTTTATAACCATCAATATATACATCACCGAATGGAATTAGTTGAAAAGGAAATCTTATCTGTGAATCTTGCCTATAGCACTGATGATCCGCTCGATTACCCGTTTCGGTAACAAAATGTCGGAACGTCGAAGGTATGATTTTTCCTTTTTCCTTATTTCACGCGTTGTAGGCAGAATCCCCACGGCGTTTTTTTTCACACAAACGTGTATCAGTATCATATGTTTTAGAAAATCTACATGTTTGCGAAAAATAGCTCAGAAGACAACAGAACTTTTGGTTAAAATTGCAGATCTTAATTGTTTTTCGAAATACCGTTTATGTAACTTAAGTGAAGAATTAAATTGACGATTTCGTTGACTTCTGCACTATTTGTTCGTTATGTGTACATTTTCTTAATCATATGATACTGATACACGTTTGTGGATTCTGTCTACAACGTCACGGGGGATAAGCAAAACGAGGGCGAAGCCACGGACTGCGACTCGCGTAACTTTACACCGCAGCCCAGCGCCAAAATGGAGGGACATCCGGCAGTGCCTTCTGCTTCTTCCGACAAAATAGAGAAATCCAGGTATTTTAAATGCTATCGTAGTGTCTAATCGGTGACCAAAATATTACTCTGTATCTACTGTTGGTCTGTAGATAAGAAAATAAGCAGTTGTCCAGATCAAGCTAAAACAGTAGCAAAGTTCTGATTTTACCTGTAAAATATGTGCATATTATTTAATTTACTATACATTTGAAAGGAGTTTTAACACGTTTCTGATATCTAAAGGTTAGTTGAGGCTCCGAGTATAATTCGTGAAAATGATTTGATAATAGAATGTGTTCATGAGGAGAAAATTAGATTTAAACTGCGCATTCATAGTGGACGCAGTCCAGTAAACAAAGCTATTTCAACAACGCAACACAGCCCCCATTGATATTCTAAGCAACGCAGTCCATAGAATCATTATATTGAGATGAATACGATTCAAAAAGTGGTATATCATCTTATGAAATTGTAATTTGTATTCTATACTCATACAATGCACATGTTATGTCAAAATAAATACAGTATGTTTGTAACCAATCAAAAAAGATCACATTTTTCACAAAACGTAGTTTATGCCTTTTAACAATCAAAAGCGTCTGTTATGGAGCTTTGTTCTTATTGACTCAAGACGAAACTTCGATTATTAATAATTAAAAAATGATTGACATATCCTCATATTCACTCGTGGTATTGTACGTTCGCTCGTGCATGTATCATAATTCATTCCATAGAAGGGTGCCAAATAAGTCCCGCACCCCCCCCCCCCCCCCTACACCAAAAATCACCAAGTGTGACATATCATTGGAAAGATCATTCAAAGTTACGTTGATTAACATATATCTATTACCTGAATCAATGTCCCAAATTGCTATATTGTATCGTTTAAGACCTAGAAATATGGCAATTCAATAGCGTATTTGGCAGAACAGTCGAGCGCAAGATGACAACGTAATATGTTTATTACAAACCAATTTGTGGATAGGGTTAAATATATAGATAATTGGATAGTGGTGAGACTTTTTATAAGAAGTAGAAATGCGAAACAATTAACTTTTTGATGATGCAATAAAAGCTGTTGGGGAAGGGTACATTAACTAGTATTTAAGATATCAGGAAAATATCAAATAATTGGAGAGTTGGTGAGTTAATGTAATTTTGGATGATCTTTCCAACATTCCATCAATATTGCTAGCTACCATAAATTCATGATTTCAGCTGCATTTGACAGCTTGTATATATTTGCAGAATGGATTGAGACACGATGTAGGTCTATTAAAATAGCCCTTTATATTCAATTTTGTCCAAAGTTGCTCCATTTCGGCCACACCTGTACACACATTGTGCTATCTACCTTTGGCTGTGATTGCGTTCAGCTTCAGATATAAAGCAACACTGAGTCGCGGACTGCGTTGGGCAGATGGATGGACTGCGACTATTATAAATTCCAATTTTCTATGTAATTGTACGTTTTCCGCTTACCAAATATCACACGAAGATGTAATTGTAACAACAGAACATGAATAATTATATTAATTCGATGTCATTTCTGATTCCTTTGTTTAAATCGGTATATTAGGGACAAATATTGACAAAATTACATTTTTTGTGGCAGATTTCGAATTCATTTGTGTTCATGCTAAACTATTGGACAGCCGAGCACCAAGAATGCCATTGCAGGTGGAGTATGAATATGTTGATCACCGACTGGAACATACTAGCTATTCTGTAGAATATCCAAACCAATAATCTACCCCAAATCCTAACATGCCTTCCAAATTAAGTTTGGATTTACCGCCATTGTTCAGCTATAATGCGTTGTAACCTCGTTTTGAACTACGCGAGTCGCAGTCCGTGGCTTCGCCCTCGTTTTGCTTATCCCCCGTGAACGTGTGAAATAAGGAAAAAAGAAAAATCGTGCCTTCGACGTTCCGACATTTTGTTACCGAAACGGTTCCAGCATAATCGCGTGGATCACCAGTGTAGAGGCGAGAAAGAGGACATGCTGTCTTTCCCATCCGCCATTTTTTGTTATCGTTACCGCAAAATTTTGCAAATCGCCTTGACGTAACCGTCATGCTATAACACCGTGGATTTAGTACCAACAAAAAATTCTAAATAACAAGCCCAATGTCCTGTTTAAGCACCCCTATTCTTACTATTGAAAATTGATTCTGTCAATACTATTCAATATGATTCAATATCTACTTATTGAGACTCGATCAACTTGAGTTTTTCTTAGAAAATGAGGATTTCGGCAAGGGTGCATTGCCTTTACACGGGGTTGATTTTAAATGACTTAGCATTAGGATATCATCATGTTAAAGGTCTTCATGGACAAGGACATTCATGTGGAATAGTATTGCTAGAACCCATTTTCAAGAGTTGAATGAGGGTTCTTAAACAGGACGTGCATTAAAGCTTAACTAAAGCCTTTAGCACTAATTATAACGTACCTAAAAGCATCTGTCTGTGTATTCCATCTTAGTTGAATATATTCCACAATTCTGATCCGACTCATTTCGCATACTAGAAATCTACCCGTTCGGGTTTGACGAATAAAAGTTGACTTTGACCCCTGGTTCCCACCTGAAAATTATGAAAATATATGTTTCCTCCGATGGAAGTTCATCCATTTTGTTATAAAAACCCAACGTCTTTATAAGCTGATGCGGGCCAGTGTTTGAGATAAGGTCATCAAATCATGGATTCACAGCAGCCCCAAATGGCTTTGACCTTCGAATGACCTTGACTTATCAACGTATTATATAGTATAGCGGGCTTAAGTTATATAAAAGTAGATACCTGACTTCAATAACAGTTTTAGACTTCAATAACAGTTTCATGATTATTTAGTCTAGGCTAAAAATAATGATCGCATTAGTGTCGGGTAAGTAATAAGCAAAAGCAATAAGCGCGAATTACTCTCTCCATCTTGATGTAATTAGTTGATAAAAATAGGCCGCTTTTGTTCTATTTCTTTTCATAGAAACATAATTACGTGGTCACATCAATTCCATTTAATGCATTTCTTTAGAAATTGTTATCACTAAACTAAGCCTTTAAAGCATCGAGTAGTTTCATTTTCGAGTTAACGATGATGACACATTATACAATTGGAATATTCTTTGAACAGCTAATGATATCTAGGATGATTGCCACATCAGCATTTCACTCATTAAGCGCCCTTTGACATATGACTATAATTTATACTGATTAATAGGCTCTTAGACCTAGTTCTGTTATACAGGATTACAAGATCATAGTATTTTACGTACATAAAGAAATGACATTTGTGATCAAGGACAGTTTTGTCTGTCAATTTTAGAAAATGAAACATTGATGAGAATGAATCAGTTTTCCTTATGGCAAAAAAGCTAGATCATTCTTATTATGCAATTCCTTTACCTTTGGCCTCTTAAAACTTTGAAGTCCGTTATTATTTCTTAAAAAGTATCTTTTAGTTTTTCATCTCCTAGCATTTGTTCAGTGCGATCGTACCTCCTTACATTTCTCATGCAAATGTTCAAATTCCTTTCTAACTTGGGAAAAATTGACCTTATTTAAAAAAAGATCTATTTTCGTGTTGCATACCAGATAATTACACCGAATTTCATTACGGAAATCTTTTAATAAGGGTTTATTTCTAATATCATAAAAGTCCATTTGTAAGAAGGATATTAAATAATTTGTAAGGAACTGTTAGAAGTAAGTGAAACTTAGAAACTTAGAATAATTTCTGCTAAGTTCTTCAAGTGACGTCATTGGAAAAAAGCTCACGGACTATTTGGATATTAGAAACTTTAACACTCTACCCTATTTCATCCGCGCATTCGCAAGATTTTTGGTTTTAGTACAGGCGACTGTTAAGCATCTTGATTCACAAGGTTTCGATTGTTCCTACCTCTAGACCCAGTGGAAAGCGACGATGACTGTTAAGTATATCGACTGCTACTCGAACAGCGTAGTACGTTTGGTGTTAATGATTAGTCAATATTGTTATTCGCTGAACTTCAATGGTGAAATAGTGAAGTACTGGGCGTTCAATAAGTATTGCTAATTTTGTTATAACTTTTGTTATCTTGCATTTTCCTTCATAAAACTTTTACAACATAAGCAACACATATCTGACCTTATTCTATCCAAATTTCCAGACACCCGACTTAGTATTGATAAGTTATGGTTACTATGGTATTCATTGTCACGGATATGCGGGGCAGCCTTTAGGGTTTTCATGATGACATATTGTTATACATCAAATAAACACTTTGATGAATAAAAACTGTTGATATGGTCAAATCTTGATGTTGTCAGTTTGAATTATATGTATTATCTAACAGCGGTGAAAAGAGATCTGAGAGGAATATCGCACTAGAATCTCAATCAGCGAATGTCTGCAGTGAACACTGCACATCCCTAGCCACACAATTCAACGTCCTCAAAGAGCAATATCGACCTATACGTTCCACCAGGATAAGGCCCCTGCCCAAAGATCCTCTATTCTCCTAAATACAATAACAGAGCTTGTCATGAAAGCATTGCCCCACACAGCATATTTCCCAGATAAGGCCCCACTTGATTTTGTTGTATTCGCCCCAGTGGAAAGGGATCTGAGAGGAATATCGCACCAGAATCTCAATCAGCTGATGTCTGCAGTGAACACCCCCTAACCACACACTTTAAGGGTGGCTTCAAAAATGTGTACCACGAGTGGGTCGCCAGAGAGCAACTGTGCATTGACGCTAAGCACCTCATGAAGTTAATATGGATCTTGAAGTGATTCTGGAATGAATGGTTATTTGTAACCGCACTGCATATCCCAAGAGTTAAATGGTATAAATGATACTGCTTTCAACACTCATAATGTCGCCCAAAGTGACGTCAGAAAAGACCACGTGCAGTATGGCAAGTGATTTTAGACAGTCATATCTTTCACCATGAGTACTTTCTGGCCATAAATACAATGGCTTTCATCAAAACAATATGTTTTCTTTCAAGTGAAGTCCCCATGATAGTAAAATATTAATCCAACTCTCTGAAAAATTATGGATTAGGGCTCCACCTTGGCACTTTTTGAAAAATGTTAAAGTCCCCGATAAATCGGGCTACGTATACCGCCGTGTTTACATTTAATTAGGGGATTAGAAGAGTTTATTTTTTATTTAGGTATGCAACCTACGTATATCAATATTAGGCCTTCATTCATGTACTCGTGTGCATGTAATCAGCATGCCCTTCAATATTATGTAAACCAGGCTATTCAAGTACTGTATAATGTACACTATTTATGTGTGTACTACATACAATACAATTCCCTGGGGAAACAAAACACAAATACTTTTTATATGTTCAAAATGAGCCATTTGATTGATGCAAACACTAAATAGCTTCATAAATAACATCTACAAAGTATATCTTATAGTAATTTTCAATTTCAATGGTGAAACTTCCCTGGTTACGATTATATGGGAAATCATCACGAGACGAAGATCGTTCGCCTTCCTGGCTTACCTCTGAATCGTGTACTCGGTAATCTCTTTATATAGTTTAGCGAGAGCGGTGCGCCTGCGCAGTTTTAAACTTTGGCGCACACTTTAAGCTTATTTTCTAAAAAGAGGATCTTGTTTTTTTCAATTTAAACATATCGAAAGTCTCCTCTACACTATATTAACAATTTCTGAAAAGGGGATGGGTATTGAAATGAGTTAAAGTTAAAAACTACATATCCCATGTTATTTTCCCATAGGGAAAACTCGTGCTATCCATTGTTTTCAGCATAATTTTGGTCATCGAAAATTGATATCTTCAAAACTAGACTTTCAATACCATTCTATTTTTGAACATGTCTTAGCCCCCTTGTTAAATAATGTTTTCATGCAATAAAAATCAGAAAAAGAAGATCCTCTTTTGAGTAAATAGGTTCAATATTTTGAAAAAAATGCTGACATGGGGTCCCTATTCTTAATTTTTCGAATTGTTTGATTTATATTTTTATCATCATGAGTACTTCACTTGAAAGAAAACATATTGTTTTAATAAAAACCACTGTATTTATACCCAGAAAGTACTCCTGGTGAAAGATATGGCCGTCTAAAATCACTTGCCATACTGCACGTGGTCCTTTGCCCCGCATATCCATGATACCGGTTACCTTTAGTAACCATTTCTTTGTTAATACTGATTTGATTGTCTTGAAACTTTCATAGAATATAGTCAGATATATGTACCTTATGTTGTGAAAGTTTCATGAAGGAAAATCAAAAGTTATAGCAAAATTAGCAATACTTATTGAACGCCCTGTACATGTTCAAAACTATATGACTGTACATGTATACAAGGAAGAATATAAATCACATCTTAAATGTTTCAAGTATTTGATATGTCCTAATATAAGACATTGAATCGAGTTATGTAGCCAGAATTATTGGCTTTATATAAAAAAAAATATGATCACGTTTTATACAAATGTGCAATGGCCCATTTGTGAACCGGTAAATTTAAAAATGGCCTAATTTTAATTCCCATATGAGTATAGTTAGGTCATGCATATGGTAATATAGCATGTATACGTACTTCCAAAAAGCCTGTTTGTGAGCTAGATATAGCACTGAACGGTTTTCATTGCATAACTAAGCACATGTCACATACATGTGTTCATTTATTGACAAGTAAGGTTTGGAAATAGCTAGCAGGAGTGCCAGGGACCACTGACAGACTACAATTTTTGACAAAAAATTAAATTATGTCTTAGTAAATCACTTGCATCATCACATCTCACACGCTTTTTACAGACCTAGAAATGAATGCTTGCTGTAAATCATACATTTTTCCTCTTTGGATATTTTTCACACCGTATAAGCTGATTAACTCATACATTTTTCCTTAGGGGGATATTTTTCTCACCATATAAGCTAATGGGAAGTGTTTGATTAGGCAAGGCGATCTCAATGGGCTGATATTTGAGAAATTATAGTTTGAACTTTGTCAATGTTAAGTGCATCTACAGGGTGTTCCAAAAGTAACAGGACTGGAGTTGGAATTTTGTTAAATATGCACCAATCATTTTCAAAATTTTACATCATGGACTTCCATGTATTTTAACTAAAACTCCAAAGTTTCTACAAACTCGGGTTAGAGTTATGGTTGCTATGGTAACATGACATCACAATACCCGGGGCAACATTCCACGTTGTAAGTTACAGAGACCGTGAGCATTTTGTACATTCCATATCAAAGTTAAAATCCAACAACTTACATTTGTTAAATACATCATTTGATATTCCTATGTTTCCTTTACTTTAAAACGTAGGCTCCTCTTTGGTCAGTCCAAGAGTAGCACTCTGTATCCATGACTAGCTCAAACACATGAGTTAATCCATTTGAGGACATGTCATGCAGGGTCGATAGGACAACTTGGGCTGAAGGTCATTCTCATCTTTAAAGGTCTTAACGCGCTGATCAGCATTCCATTTTCCATATAAGAAAAATTAGATATTCCGCTGTTTTTTGTTGAAAACATGGGTCCATGTAATTTGCACTGCCGGGCTTATTGGTCCTGTTCGTGATACCTAGGGGAAGACCTATTAAATATTATGCAGTATACTTGCGCTGTGGGCAGTTCAAAAACGCAGCCTGAGACTAATTTCCTTAGCCTTTTTGGGCGCAGCCATTTTGAAAAGGTATAGTGATAAAGAATTCAGTCACCACCCTGTTATAGCATGACGGTTACGACACCTCTGGAAACGAGGTTGGACGGCTACGTTTACTGATTTATCCAATAAAATGGCCGCGATAGAACAGAAAACTAAGGTTGGTGCATTATTTTCTGTGTATCAATGAAAGGATGGACGAGTTATGTAAGCATTGCATTCGGTGATGCATTCAGTAATGTATATTTTGAACGTAGTCTTTGCAAATTGATGCCCGAGGATACAGAAGTTTTCTATAACTACAGAAAAGTTGGTAATTTGTTTATTTTTGTCGTTAGGGCATGGTCTTCATTGCCTTACAACCTCGGGGTATATAGATGTAGCCTAAATGCGATCATACAAAGCCAAATGAGCGTTGAAAACCACCTAATATTTTGAATTTACGGTAACGCTAAAAATTAATGGATTCTTATTAAATGGAAATAAATAATTCTGGATTTGTCATTTTATGGATTGTTTATACACAGTTTACTTACAATTAATATTTTGAGTGACTCTGAGGCACATCTACTGAGAAAACACGAGAATGAACTAAAAATTATGAACTTGGATATCTCAGTAGGTAAGTTTACAGCTTATATTCTGTTTCTTGTAAACCACCTGGCAGATTTGACCCAGTCTTTATAACCATCCATATATACGTCACCGAATGGAACTAGTTGAAAAGGAAATCTTATCTGTGAATCTTGCCTACAGGCGAGAAAGAGGACATGTTGTCTTTCCCATCCGCCATTTTTTGTTATCGTTACCGCAAAATTTTGCAAATCGCCTTGACGTAACCGTCATGCTATAACACCGTGGTCACGTTACATTTTACAATTTGTTGCTTCGCGGGAATTATCCAACGTTTTGCCTAAAAATACATCACTGCAACATTAATTACCTAGTTTTATAGTAAAACATCATTCTTTAACATCATAAATGTTACATTAAAGAATCAGGGTAGTTGATCAGTGTTTCAAGAAGGGACTAATTCCCTAAGCTTTTGTGAATTGTGTCCCGTAATTTTAAAATCGACAGAGAGTTCGACACGTAAAGTACGCAACGAACGAATTGCTTTTGGAGTATGCTAGTTTGATCGAGGTGAAACTCAACAGGCTATTGATGCAATAGTTATATAAAAGGATTACACAAGAGTGGGATTTATTCCAAGTATCTCGAGGACGAGGACGTTAATGTATATGTCAAGTTTGAATAACGGATTCTATTTTTGTTTCTGTCTCGCGAAACTATTCCAGTGAGCAGTGAACTCAGAACATTAGCACACCCACCGAATACATTTCAGTCCATTCCCAAACGCAATGATCATCCTGGGTGTAAACACAAATGTCAACAAGGGAAGTATTAAAAATGCATTTTGAAAAAAGTAAATGTGGTCGGAAGGAAATGACCCCCATCTCAGCATCCAATACAATGACTTAACGTTTCATGCCTTCTCCCCTGTCTCTCGGGTACATTAAAACAATCTAGAATAACAACAAGAACAGCTATCAAACTTTATCTGGTCTTTGTGAATAAAAACATATTTCAACACTTTTTCCTGCCTCAGTAATCTGAAGGATGGTTGATTCACCATGGAACTATATTATTTCCCATATTGATTTAATATAAATCAATTAACCGATTAAATAGACACACACTTACTTTTATGAAAGAAATCGTTTCGGAAATAACTAGGAATAACCTTGGGGAATAGACACTTATCAATCGACTCCATTATCTTGACACGATATCAAGAATGTAATCCGTAATCCAATGAACCTTTGGGAGGTTACTCTGAACGACGGTTAATGGTGGGATTAATGCGCACTTGGGTTTTTCACAGATGTTATTATTTGAGACCCTGATGAATATAGGATCTGTTAAACCATGTGGTAAACTTACGCCCCTCGATCATTCTCATTAATGAAGTCAATGACTAACCTCTGACCAGGCTCATCAATGACAGCACATCCCTTCTCAAGTGTCAGATGCCAAATTAAGATGAGGTACTCTTCTTGATCTTTCTTGATTTTTTCAGATAGCTAGCTAATCACTCGAAATTAAATGAAATGGTTCTGCTGCCTTGAAAAGTACCGAAAGAACAGTACATGCACTGTACTGCCATACGTATATTTTCATGTATGCAATTGGCTTTAATTTACTATCACGAAATGAAGTGAAACTATTTTGTTTGTCCATGTCTTGAAATATACAGTGATAAATAAATTATGTTTCTATGGAAACGTCTTGTTTATTGCATTGATAAATGTCAGATGACTTTAACGATTACTGTTACACGGAATATGGCATATATTCAGAGTTGTGCGGTATTTGTGATACGGGTGAATATGACATACTCTCCTGCGATATATGGCATATTATGAAAGTGAGCATGGCATATTCTGCAGTGAATATGCAATACGTTGAATTTGGTGAAAACCCAATATTCATCTGTAAAATATGTTATACTCACTTGCGGGATATGCCATACTTACCTGCAGAATATGCAATATATCACAGGTGAAAACTCGATACAGAAAGCATCGATTCAAAACAATTGATTATAAATGTTAAATTACGCTACATTACCAAAATTATTAGCGCTTCGAATACTAATATATGAATCCTGGATTGATTAAGTAATTTTATTACGTGTAATTGCTGAATGATACTGAAAGTATTTATCAGAAATGTGTAAATCGTGATTGCCGATACAACAACACATAAATACTCGTGAATTTGTAGGTTTTTATGTGGTCTTTGTCATCTGTCGATTTGGTTAAAAGGTCACCCATAGGCTCCGCGAACGTAGGTTTGGTTTATTTGTGCGTAATAATGTTTCCCTGAATTGAATGTTTAATTGCGTGTAACCATGCATAAGACAATATCAAACAATACAGGTACCAGTGGTGTATGTTATTCAATTGTACTAGTTAATGTATTCAATCCACCGACCTACTGATTCAGTAATCATTATAATAATTCATGAACCTTTGCCCGTTCATTCAATCGATGTAATTAACAAATTGCTTAGTTCTGTATCGCGTTCTCATTGGTTAGTGGGTAGGCCATATACTGCGATGAATCGGTCATGTACCACAAGTAAATATGCCATATTCGTTGCGGAATATGACATATATTTGTATCGTGTTTACCGCGTAACAATTGATTGCGACATATTTAGATATTTGTTACATTTCTGCATTTAAATGCATAACGGGAGTGTGCACAAAGCTTTTACCATGATTTTAGTTTTATATAAAATATAATAGTTTATTCTTTACGGCAGCGAAGCATTTTTTGGCACAGAAAAACTTATGGTAAAGAAAATTGACAATTTATCACAAAATGTCAAAAATGTACACCCCCTAGGTCATGTTGACATCGATTTGACCTATGTTGACCTACTTTTAAAAAAAACAATTTTTTCTGAAGAGGTAATTGAATTAGGTTTACAACAATACCAACAATAATGAATTCAGAAAAATAATAAAATGCCCCCCCCCCTTGCGACTTGATGTTACAATTAAAAAAGGCTCCAGACATTATTTATTGTATAAGACATAATATATTTTTCTTTCCAACTTAATTGGACAATCAACATTGGTTTAGCATATTAAAAAAGGAATGACATCTACCAGAAAAATGCTTTTAAATATCTAATTATTTTTTAAACAATCTACGTATTCTGATGACCATCGCGATGATGTCACTTAGGTTGCAAAATATTTGTATTTGCTAAAACACAAAGTGGCCATTTAAATATGACATTTTATTATTGAAATAGTGTGCCCTCTGTTCAAGCTTTGCAATGGTGTTAAAAGATAATGTGTTTCGCAAGTGTATAGTGAAATATTAAGTTGAAATTAGTCAAAGTAAACGCTGCGCTAATAAGGTTTACCGTAGATACCGCACGGTATAACGTTTCTGGAATGAACTATAAAATAGATACCGCGTAGTATTAGCCTACATATCATAAGTGCAATTATACAAGACACGGGTGAAAAATTTCAACGAACGAACGAACTTATCCATGGGATCTGATTGCCCAAATCAAACTGAAATTGATTGTGTTTATTGGGACGTTCGGACAAATTGCGTCATTTATTTTCATTTAGGAATGAACTTTGAAGCTCTTGTTAGATTAACTAACCCACTTCTTAGTCAATAACCTATGAAAGAAAGTACAAACATTCAGTGTTATAGAGGTGACCCTTGTCCGAATGCATACAGTCAATGATATCATATTTGACAGCTGGTGAAGTGTATCTAATGAAAACGCGGTCAAGTAGATAATAGTAAGCGAGTAAGGCATCATCAAATGCAGTGGATCAACCCTGGTTAACACATATCTTTGCAAAGGTCGTTAAACCCTGTAATAATGTTCTTCATGTAAGCCGTCTACACTCACAAAATCGTATTGTAGACTTATGAAACATTTACAATACGTAATTATCAGACCATTATCCATTATATTATCACTGCCATATTCAAAAAGGTAAGTGTTGTTGTCTGGTACTCAACCCCAAAAATATGAATGTACCGTTTGAAAGTACTGACTTCCCTTTAAATGATATATATAATATACGTATATATTGTTTTAATTGCAACAAGAGTTTTTGCCTCTACAATGGAGTTACATAAAGTTACCTTCTAAAGACCTTCTAAGTGTTTATACTGTAACGATTTGCATTAACTTACAATTATAATTATGTGTTGACATTTTTTTATGTTAATGCCTTGTATTGCATTACCTTGCTAGCATTCATGTCAACACCAAAATGTCCACAATCAAAACCGAGGCTATATTCCATCGGTATAGCGTTGTTGTTCAAAAAGATGTAAAGCCCGGTATACACCAATGGGGCAAGTTGGGACCTCCATAGACTTAACATTACGTGGGACCTCGTGGGACCTTTGGGATTTTGCCCCATGAAGTCCGTCGGACTCCATGGGACTCCTTGGGATTTTGCCCCATCTTGCCCCATCGAGTCCCACGAGGTCCCATGAAGTCCCACGTGGGACTCGGTGGGACTCGATGGGGCAAGATGGGGCAAAATCCCACGAAGTCCCATGAGGTCCCATCGAGAATGAACATGTTCATTCTTTCCATGGGGCATCGTGGGATTTTCGATCATATGACGTGTTGTGTGAAGCCCGACATACACCAATGGGGCACGGTGGGATTTGATGGGACTCCATGGGGCTTGATGGGACTCCATGGGGCACGATGGGGCAAAGTCATCAAGGTCCCATGGGACTTCGTAGGATTCGATGGGGCAAATTGGGATTCGATGGGGCAAGATGGGACTCGATGGGGCAAGTGGGATTTTGTCCCATTGGTGTATACCGGGCTTAAGAGATGAAACCCCATGTTCAGCAAAGTGACACTGGAGAATATGGAGCCAAAACTAATATAACAAGTGGATGAAAAATATAAAAATTTCGTGTGAAGGGGTATGCCAGCAAGGAGGCGGGACTAGAAGCATTTGGTGGAGAAAAGGACTGTCTCATGAAAGAAACAAATAATACTCGTGGAGAAGGTTCTTAGGGAAAATGATGGCCATCCCCTAAAAACCTAGTCATGGCTAACGAAATACTCATCAACTTAATCAAGTGAGGTGGGTATGGCGAGGACCAACTGGCACTTAAATATCGATAGTAACCGCCAATCGCCTGATATCTTATAAATATTGTTATGTCATTTCACATATACTCGTACATTTAGCAATTTAAATTCAGTCATGGTGTATTTTACAACTATTTTGTGTTTTTGTGTTTTACATTTTGTGACGCTGTAATTGTATTTTACAACTGCTTTGTATTTTTTTCTACTCAGTAGTTAGTTTAGTCTAAGTTCAATTTTGTGAAGTTTGTAGTGACTTATATAATTAGTAATATGTCATTGTAATGACATCAGAGAGTCGATAAAATATATATATATAATATACTTATATAATTGCCAAGACGAATCAGGGCCCCGATGCATGATCCGGGTCTTATGTACGATGGTACAAGAAATGAAAGTATTAATATTTACTTTGTTAAAATTGCGTTTCAGCGGATAGGGTAACTAGATCTCACAGCATATTCCAAGTAAACGAGCAATAGTGAATAATAAAACAAATATTCTGGTATTTTCTTCAGTACTGGTATTTCTAGCCTTGCCCAAGTCGGGCGAGTTTACTTATCTTGATTTCTATTATGACCGTAATAATTCAAGATCAGATAAGTAAAAAGTACGATTGGGGCAAGGCTATGGTATTCAAGTTTCCCTCAATAGAATTAAATATAATGTATAACAATATACATGTTCAGCCCAAAACAAGTTACAGTCTCCTTATCAATACTCTCTCTCTCGATACAATACAATACATAAAATACATTTATCACAAGACATTTCCGTTGTGGAAAAAATAATGACATTTAGACTTGTGATCGGGGCAACAAGTCCGTCAGTAATAGACGCTGAAAAGGTGACGAGGGAAATGGGCCTGGGGAGTTGTCTTTATATAAAGAACTAATTATTCCGATCTATGATTCCGATAATTTCACACAAATTAGAATTTCCTTCAACGTCAGGTGACACAACCCCAGCGACTTTGAAGTCCGTTATTGTTCCTTGAAAATCTATGTCTTCTAGTTTGCTCGAGGGTAACTCGACTAGTCTTTGATGCAAATGGCATGTCCATTATGGTATGTTGCACGCCTTGCATAAAAGGATTACACAAGAGTCGATATTTTTGGAGCATCAGATGTTTTTAATCTACAAAGTTTCAGCCTTAGTATATGTGATCCGAACGTCAAAATAACAAAATCTACACTTTTACTGGATAAACTTTCCTCTGGCGCTTTCACGTATAGCCAGGTGGAAAAGTTAGAAGTTGTTTTTATCAAGTACTTGATGTAGCTTTAACAATGTAAGCAAATACACCAAATAATTGCTTTTTCACGTCGTTCAAAAGATTGAAACGCAGTTCATTCTCAAATTTTAAGCACTTGGAGCGTGTCCCTGGCCCAATAATCTGCACAATGGTGGATTCAGCTTTGAACTGATGATATCTGCGTGTCGATATACGATCAATTTACTGATTAAAATGATTCACTCTACTTCTTCTAGGATAAAAATCTTTTGGAAATAATAACGGAATCAATTTTGGAAGTAAACACTTATAAATAGGCCTTATCACCTCTATTGGAAATTAATCCGTAATTCAATAAACCTCTCGGAGACACCAATATCAATATGATGCCCTTTGAGCGAAAAAGGTTAATAGAAGGCAAGTTATAAAACTTTCGCTCCCAAAATTTGACAAGTGTTCCATCCACCCATGATGTTAATCCGAGTATTTTGTGTTGCGAGAAAGACACACAGCATGTGACAGGTTGTACAGGATGGGCCAAAAGGGTAACCCAAACAATTTTTAATCAAATCATCCAGTACGAGCTTTAGCTCATATTTAGCACAATTGATCCTTGTCCAATGTTTTTTCATTCCACTCAGTTTCATTGGTCTATTTCAAATAGTCGCGATTGTATGATGGCCATTTACAAAGCGTCTCAAAATGCAGAAACATGTCAAATCACCCAACATGAACCCCTAGAATTTTATCATTTGAAAGTAAAAGTTAATGATAAATCTTGGTTGTCCTTGAAATTTAAGACAAATTACTCGAGCAACATTATATAGCTTATAAGGCTCATGCGGAAGTTGTAAAAAATCTTATAACTACCAAGTCAAATTTTACAAATGAACAGGTTGACTCATTAGACTCATGCCAGTGACAAATTCTCGGTGCTTATTAAAAAACTACTTGGCAAAAACATTAATAGTAAAATTCCGACATTGGAGCAAACAGGCGTAATCTTCAGTTCTAATCAAGAGAAATCTGATGCCTTTCTTTAGGGCCCACTTTGCGTATTTCAACGTTTTAGGTAAAAATAAATACTTACATTTGAATTTCATAGTAGGTCAAATGCATTTTAATACATAATAACATTATCTTTCATTTGACACCAACAACAGCTCAAGCGGACCATACCAAAGCTTAAAATAAATTATCAAAAATATTCTCGATCTGTCAAGCTTTATACTCCTATATCAAGTTTTTATCAATGTCATTGAAAGATGGAGCAGTTGTTTGAATTACATGATACATTCATTTTTATAGAAGTGTCGCCATCTTTTAAACCAAGAGCAATTTAAAACATGCACTTTGTTGAGCATGAGCATGCACCACTAATGATCTCTGAACTTCAAATGCTTTTTTCTATGTGAGTTATTTTTTTCTTGGTTCAATAATAAAGGAAATCAAACTGTGTCATATTTGAGCTAGTGTGTGAGTAACATGTTTCAATGTTTTTTTCTTTTTTCATCTAAATTAAGTATAGTGGGACTTTAACTTCTTTGTTAAAAAACATTCAAATGAAAATTTTGACAGTTTTAACATTCCATTTCCTCAGGGGTGCGATAATGTCTTAAGCGATATTGCATTTAGTAGCGAAGATATCACTAACATAATAAATAATCTTGATCCTTCCAAGGCCAATGGCCCTGATGAAATTACCATCAAAGTGGTCCAAATCTGCTCAGAATCAATCTTATTTCCTCTCTTCGTTCTATTCAACAAACTTTTACAAGCAAACACTTTCCCTCAAATTTGGAAACTAGTAGGGAATGTTTGCCCTATACATAAGAAAAAAGTAAAAATAACCTTAACAATTATAGACCCACCTCTCTCCTTAGCATTGTTTCCAAAATCATTGAAAGAATAGTCTATGATAAAATGTACGAGCACTTTATTGAAAACAATCTACTTTACAAATATCAATCCGGATTTTTTTAAGTGTTATTGCAACGAAATCCAACTTCTAGCGATTCACGATTTAATTTGGTCAAACTTTAGTATCAGCTTTGATACTAGGTCGGTCTTTTTGGACATTTCGGCTGCCTTTGACAGTGTACCACACCATCTGTTAATACATAAGCTGAAAGCATATGGCTTTTCGGGAAATCTTTTGAATTTTATTACCTCATATCTCTCTTATAGAAAAAGGTCACAATAAATGGTAAGTCATCTCAAACATCCCCTGATAACTATACAAATTGCTGTGTCCCTCAAGGAAGTATCATTGGGCCGTTATTCTTCCTAAACTATATAAATGACTTGCCTGATACCCTATCTTTAAAATGCTTCATATACGCTGATGATACATCAATATTTTGCCTACAAAACCAAATGACCACCTATCTCACACTCAACTCCAGAATGATATCAAAAAGGTAGAAAATTGGTCTGATATCTTGAAACTTGAATTTAAGCAGAGTTAATTTTTTCAAAGAACAGTTATGTTTTATCCCCAAATTATGTTAAATGGTCATGCGATGAATAGAACTGACACTCATAAACATCTTGGCTACTTCTTTGACAATAAGCTATGTGGATCAGCTCACATCAACTATTTAATCTCTAAGATTCAGACAGCTCTTCATCCAATGAAAGCTCTGTAAGGAAGACTGAAGTCCAAACATCTCAATATCATGTATAATGCCTATTTCCAGTCATTTGCGATATCCTTTACGATGGCGCAAACCAAATTGACTTGAAAAAGCATAGAAGTTTACAGTACCAAGCTGGTCTAATTGTGTCTGGAGCTCTTTCAGGTTATCTTTGGGACCATTTGAAAGATAATGACTACACTAACAACCTTTGAAGCATCAGATAGTTGAAACAATAGAATGAGGCATTACACAAGATATCTGTGAGTGTGTAATCAGAACAACATCACTTAGTGGGTTCAAGATGCCTCCACAGACGAGACCGGCATTTTTAGCATTTCGGCCACAAAACCATGAACATTTGGAGCAGACCAATAAGATTTAGTAAAATGAAAGAACATTGAACAAGGTGATATTAAGCCCATGCTGGATGACTGAGGTATTAACATTTGTTAGGGTTACCTTTTTAGCTCACCCTGTATGTCTATGAGAATAATAGGTATACATTATTACAGGTTGGTTATAAGTTCAAGATATTTGAAACGAGTAGCAGAAAATGGGCCGTGTATCCATAACAGTAAGAATTACAGTATGGAGGAATGCATGAAAAACAGAATTGCCAATGACGTATTGTTACACGCACAAAAAGACAAGACTGGGAGCTAATTGTCATTTAATATCATTGGAGAAGTGAGGAGGAGAAAAATCTTTAGTTAGCTTTTAACAACATTAAAGAAACATAATGTTTGATCTTCATTCCAACAGAATCAAACCATGTTATGTTGGAGCTAAAACGGTTTAGCCTTTTACAAGATTGAGAAACTATGTTATCAGGGGTTACAGCTAATTAAGTCTCCTTTGATAGTCTTAAATTGATAGCATTTTATTCAATTGAATTCGATAGCCTCAGACACTAGCCGGATGACCTTGTCACATCAAAAACGGCGAACATTAAACACAATAAAAGTGCAGATAATCCAAAAAGTATTCGACCTAGGCAATATGCAGATTAAACGTGTTCGACGGTTGGACGGCAGATATTGATATGAAATAAAACTTAATATTAGTATACATAGATAAATGCTTATAAGCCTTGAAATGATTCTAACCTTACATGACGTGTTTTTGATACTTCCCAAACTATGTATAATATAGTATACAGTTGGAGATCCAGTGTAATCCAATTGTAAATGGTACAACTGAAATGACGGACCCATTTCAAATTGAATGACATAACCATTTATTTAAAAATAATCCCCAGAAATAAAGAAAATTAAATTTGCTAACTTTGTTTGACCAATTGACAACTGCTAGACATATCTACCTTCAAAGACTTTATTATTTCATTAATCGAGACTAAGGTCGAGATTTAAGAGTAGCATACAATCACTAAAATGTAAAACCGGTTTTCCCAATGGACATAACATCAATGATAAAACAGTCAAACTCAGCCAATATTGATGGCAGATACTTGCTAATGATCTGATATGTGTTCTGCCATACGTCCGAGTGTCAAAACATCAACCACGAAACAGAATCCTTAGATATATCAAATGCGTATGATTTGTTTGAACTTCATCTTGGTCTGAAGGTGGATCAGATGCTTTCAGTGTGTTTACAAGGAAATCCACTTCGGAAATGGTATAGGTTAAGTCTGTAAGTCTGTGTTACAAACGGCATCAAAAGATACAGTGGGCTGCTGGTAGAGGATACGTGTAGGTAGCTAGTTAGGAGAGATGGGTTTCTAATTGATCCATTCGGCCCTAATTAATAAACAGCCCAAAGATGATCACGAAAGTCTCAGCGCATTTTGTAGACATATTGACATAGCACAATATTATTAATGAGATTTGGGATTAAATTAATTATTGTCAAAATCACAAATAGTCAGGTAATCTAAGCACGGCACTTCAGAGCCGAGAAGGATATGCAAACTTCCGTCTTCATAATACATACAGTGAAGTTGATTTCGGACGAAATATGCGTTAAGCTTCAATCTCTGAGGTATTTTACTTTATCAACGCAAGTTGAAGAGGATATATATATACGCTTTTTGCGGTATTTGACTTTATCAATACAACTCTACAACATAGTCGAGGAGGAAATATGCGTAAAGCTTCAATCTCTGAAGTTTTGAGTTCACCAGCACAACTTTACGACATAGTTGAGGAGGAAATCTGCGTTAAGCTTCAATCTTATATTTGACTTTATCGACACAACTTTACGACTAATTGAGGAGGAAATCTGCGTAAAGCTTACAACTTGAAGATGCGTAAAGCACACAGCTTTGCAACATAATTCAGATGATATATGCCTAAAGCTTTGACTATATGAACACAAAGCTACAAATTCGAGAAAGACATTGAAATCTAGAGTTTAAATTATTTTTGCAGGTCTACTTCACATGCTTTATGCAATATTATGTTTCAGTAGTTCGACATTTTTGCAATTACATTGAACTGATGACCACTTGTCACATGATTAGCCACTTGTTTTGGTTAATAAAACTTGAGTAATTATTTCCATCAGACTGTAAATTCCCAAGAGATACAATCAAATGTGGTAAACCTTTTAACCGTATGATGTTTAAAATTCAAGCGAAGAACCAGTCAAGCTAAGAGGTGAAAATTGTGCGATGCTTAGTGAATTTAAAAACTACCATATGTACAAGAATACAAATGAATTTATATAGATGGTCGCATCACGATTCACTGCGTAACGGAAACCCAGAGCATGTTTGTAAATAATATAACAAGAAAGCGTTGAAGAAATCAGGTGGTAGCTGGCAGAGTAGTATCATTCGAGCAGGAAAGGTCTGACAGCGAAGATACACAACGTACAGTAGGCTAAAATAACACCAGATTTTGTGGCTGGATATTCAATGTATGGCAAGGTATTTAATTTTTTCTTCATACATATGAATCATAAGTTTTTACATGAATCATAATTAAATAGCTAAATAACATATAATTCCCCATGCGCACTGTTCCATAGCTGGATGACTCTTACTGCAGTTAGCTTCATTCAAGATGGTTGCCGAAATTCTTCCGTTTTCAATAAACCTCTAATCTACGTCATCATCAACTTCAGTTAGAGTCATTCTAAGTAAAGCCATTAAATTCTCCAATATCGTGGTTGTTTGAGCATTTATATGTGGTTATTTACCATCGTAGCTTTATTAATTTGAATGGCGAAACATTTGGAATCCAGATTTAACTTAGTTAAGTTGAAATCGGAGGTTTATCGAAAACATAAGAATTTCGGCAACCATCTTGAATGAAGCTAACTGCAGTTCAACAGTCACAGTCATCCAGCTGTGGAACAGTAAATACAAAAGGTTTCATTGAAAATATGTTCTTTTAGTGATTTTGTATCTTTTAGGTGAGTTTATAGAAAATAGTTTGCAATGTGTGTAAAGAATTTTACCCCAAGACTCAATGCATTTCGTCTGCTTCATTCCACTCAAATGCTGTTTCCAAAATTTGGAAACAACATCTGGAATGGTTCAGCACACAATGCACTAAATGCAACGCTTAAATCTTTAATTAATAAGTGGACAACTGTTGACGGTTATATCTTAAAATTAGGGATCATTGTCCGCCTATCACCAATTTACCGTTGTTGTGCAATTATTGAAAACATGTATTTTAAATAATGACCCCTGATCTACGATGTGGAACAATCAAACCTATACGCGTTCCCTTATTTTATTTACAGAAATTATGTTTTTAAGAACTGCGTTAACTTACAAAAACGTGCTGACGTTATAAAACCTGTCGTGTCTTGGAACTTTTTATAAAAATATCTATGTGCTGGACAAAAAATTAACATTGTGCGTCCTAAACCTTTCAGGTCACTTTCCGTTTTGTCTTCTTTGTTACTAACTTAGGGGTTAAATCAATATTCTAGGCGAAATTAATGTTCCGTTGCAGCAAAAAGAGAAATCTAGAACAAGAATAAAACTTTGGATCGTTTGTGTCAAAAATGACATACCAACAAATCATATAAATGAGATTTTTCTGAGAAGACACATGATTTAAGTTTGAAAACCATACACCCACTAAATCACTGATTCACATCAGGATAACATTAACTGGAGCGAGGATCAACCAATATTAGTTCGATAAAATTTGATTTCAACCAAGTAAAATCTAGATTCCAAATATTTGGTTATGCAAACTGATTTACCTCCGATTGTAATCAAAAGCAGAGAAATGCTCAAACTTCGCTGATATCGGAGAAACTAAAAGAAAACAGCTAACCCCTCGAAATTAGTTATGATATCACAAACAGGTCTCTATGATGCTCGAGTAAATATTATAACAAGGCGAATTTGTTGTTTTCAGTTGAGGTAGCAATGCACTTGGTGAGTATCAAAACATTGACCATTAGGTTCTGATGCTCCTACGATATATATCTACCTATTTGGTCTTTGCTTATAAAATGTGTCTGGTCATAAAATGTAATTAAAACTACAGGGTGACACAAAAGTACGACACATATGTTTTAGTAATATAATTTAGTAAGATAATTGAATGTTAATGACTGGAATCGCGTAGACTTTCATTATTCAGGTTGCGATTTTGTATCACTCTGTACAATCGACAGGTGATACATAAGGATTGATCAATACATTATCTGAACCAGAAATCCTTTCTAGATCATGTTTAAATGTGCCCATGGGTTTCGATTGTTCCCCTTACAACAATGATATCCATCAGTCGGTTGCTGTTCAGTAGAAGCCATTAAGTATTGATAAATCCCGGATGATAAATACATGCATCTGATGGACCCCATAGGCGACATGTAATAAATCTGATATATTTTATCCCTTGGTAGATTCTAAGAGGTTATTCATTCTTTGTACGAGCACCTGCACTAGTTGATTATCAAAAGGACATTACCTAAGGTGCGTAATCAAGTGGTCATTACACCTTTAAACAGCAGTGTCAAATATATTACCATAGTAACAACTTAATGACTTGGATTGAAGAAATAGAAGAAAATATGTTTATATGCGAGTCGGTTGGACATTGAACTACACTTTTTCATAGGTTCAATAGAAAGAATGATTTTATATGTTAAGACATGATGATCTATATAATATATGAAGTACTTTCCCCGGCGCTAAAACAGTACTGCCACCTATTGTAATCCGCCAAAGACCCATGCTCATGATAAACTATAATATGGTCTACTATCTTATACTCAATCATGATCAAATTATTTATATTGTAATTAAAGTGGATACTCTCGTAAAATACGGTTTACGTAATCGGGTAAACAAACCAGTATAACTTCTGCCTAAGTAGAATCACGTTTCCATTTCCCTGGGGTAACATTAAGTTAGACGCAGACAATATCATACTCCCCGGGAATACTCTCATTGTTAACATATTCTCATAAATGAATAGTTGGTTGATTTTCAGAGCAAATTAATCTTTTCAAGAACCGACAATATGAAACTGATGTGTACTGCATTGGCTATTCCAAAAATGATAAATAAGGCCACTTAACATACGACTATATTATACAGGGTGAGCCAAAAAGGTAGCCCAAACAAATGTAAATAAATCAGTCATCTAGCATGGTTCATATTGAGCGTGATTGAACCTTGTTTAATGTTCTTTCATTCTACCAAGTTTCATTGGTCTATTTCAAATGATCTCGATTTTATGCCTATTTTACAAAAAATACTCAAAATGCCGGTCTCATCGACGGAAAATATTTCAACAAACCGATCAATTTTTAGAATATAGTATGCACAATCATATATGCAATAGCTAGTATAAAGGTGCGATTCGTTGTTGCGCAAAAATAGTCACCTTCTGAGTGGAAATTGTTCCAGGCCTGTGGTATGTTGATTTTTAAGAAAAGAGTGTTGTTCCCAGCCTGGGTTCGTTTTATAACAAACGAGGATTCGATGCAAATTGGGATAAACGTTTTGAGATTCATATCGAGTGATTTTTCCGCATTCGGAGCATATTTTGTTAAATGGCCATAAAATCGCGACCATTAAAACTAGGCCAATGAAACATTGAACAAGGTTTATTTGCGCCAAATATGATTTTGAAATCCATGTCGGAAGACGGAGTAATTAATATTTGTTTGGGTTACATTTTTGGCCCACCCTGTAGTATACTTCAAAATGATACTCTTTTACCAGATATCGTTGCCTAAGTGCATATATTATAACTAGGTAATTATAGACAAGAATCGTGTTCTTCAACCACAACAATGAAACTTTATCCCAGTTTCTTATTCTAATCTATCACTATTCAACAATGAGATGAGAGAGAATTGTAAGCTTCTGTTATGTAATACTCAAAGAAGATCATCTGCACAAGGTTGATGAAGTGACAAATACAATTGTTATTCATACGCGACGTTATATAATCCCATTGGAATATAAAGAGTACCATTTGCAATAAAATTACAAACAAATGGGCAAACCTTTGAATCTCAATAATATATCTAAATTAAAAAGGATACAATAACTTAGCAGTCAGCTAATATGGGAGGATTGGTAAGGGTTGCATATGTTTTGATTGTATAAAATGCCACACTACCACCTTACATAAGAATCCACGTCTTCATCAATAAAGAGATTTCGCAACTCACTTATGTTTATTATTCCCGTACACAACGTATGACTTGTGAAACGTTTGATAACGTCATCATTTATTGCTTATACCTCCATTAGTGTGATTATATCTTATAAATCGTCAATACGTAAGAATATCACACTTATTGACGTATGGAGATGCGCAATAAATGATTACGTAATCGCGTCATAATTTACGTTATTATACAAATAGTGACTGCCATTGAGGGAAAAAGTAAAAAATATTTTTCGCAAGGGAATATCCTGTCCACTGACTTGTTCCCGAGGCTGCAGGCCGAGTGAACATGTCAGTGGACAGAATATTCCCGAGGAGAAGATTTTTACACTATTTCCCGAAAATGTGGCAGTCACTATTTGTTTTATTGTATACTTCATATGTACTCTGTAAACAAAGAACAAAATCAGAAGTCTTAATTTCAACATTTAATGCTCACAAGGCAGGGAAGATGAAATGTACTAATGACTGGTCACATGACCTCACTGGGATTTAGGACTTTCCATGTATTTAGTTAGGGGTATATAATAAACGGGAATAATAAGCATAAAGTGAGTTGCAAAAACTCTCTAACATCTGATACAAAATTACGGAGCGTTATACAGAAATAATGAACATAAGTGAGTTGCGAAAACCCTCTGATATCCGATAAAAATTACGGACTGTAATTTATATGTGTACATGGAGAAGTCCCATGGTTCTGCGTATCATATTTTTAACAATGATTGAACTATTCGAGAATTTTGAAAGATTCTTTGATAACAAAAGAAAAACAGAAATAACGTTCTCCTTTACAAAGGCGATGTCGAATGGGCAGAATATCATTGAAATGAACACCAGTCAATCCCATCCTCTTAAAGTGCATTAGTCAGTCAAGGATATCCATCAGCGCTTTACTACCTGTAGAAATTGATATTCACTTTTGACTGCATTGCAATCTCGCGTGTATTCAAAAGAGATACTATTAATTGACAAGACAAGAATATCAAAGATAGGTGTATTGCAATTTGTCAAGTAAAGCATTATGAGGACAGCTAGTGATAATTGCAGTGATAGAGTAAGAAAAGCCTTATTCGGAAGTGAAATTACCATTTTGATACCCCAGCAATCAACAACTTGTCATGGCTTCTACGGAACACTCTAAATTAAGAAAATTTCATGCATTACTGCATCTGAGATGAGTCTAAAGTGAAGTTAGTTAATAACACATCTGTTATGTTTCACTAATGAATTACATGTTGGCAATTCCCGACAACTTCATCATTTTGGGGAATCGCATTATACTTTCCACCAATAAGGAAACCCGTTCTAAAAATCACATTTTTACTTCATTCCGGTGAAAACTAATTATGTAGGTCAGGATTTGATTGGAAGAAAGTACATTTGTAAACGATGTTACTGTCGTGCTTCAATCCTTGTAGGGACGTTTTTAGACCGAGTCGAATTCTCTGACAACGTATTGAGAACGAGGTAGAACTAATTACAAACGGGTTTAAACTGATTAGGGACGTATTAAAGACTGCCTGTGAACGAGTTAGCAAAATATGGCTATCATACCAAGCTAGTCGCCACTGCGTTCTTAAAAACGTTGCAATTGCCGAACTGGTTTTAACTTGGACTTTCTCCAGTCTATTAACGAACTTCATGGACCTGCGAATGAGATGGACGTATTGAAGACTGTTTATGAACGAAGTAGCTAATTATTTTAGATGTATTTCCCGATTTAGTCCGTTCGGTGACCTTCTGTAGGACTGGAAAGAATTGTAATTTATATTCGGTAGAGTTTACGAATTTAGAATATAAATAATTTCTATAGTTATTGTGGGGTGTAGTACATGTATTTGTCGTGAAAATCGAACACGATTTTGATCCAGCTGCGAGCTGCATTGTTATTAGCTGTTTAGTGAACTGTGTTGTTAGGTTTGTACACATCATTCTGGCTCTTGGCTTCGCAAGGTAAATTCCTTTCATTACTAGACTTTATATCACACAGTCGATAGGTCCAAGAGTTGTTGCATACCTTTTAGGCCTTGCAATTAAGAGCTCCTCAAAATTTTGAGATTTTAATGGTGTAAACAACTCCGAAAATCAATCGACTTAATTAGAACTAATTTTGCAGAAGGAGTCCATTTTAATGGAATATTCATAAGTGTCTATTGTCTTGCGTGCAACTCGTTCTTTTAAAACAGCGTGTCTCTCCTACGTATTGTGTTACTGTCCATGTTTGCATGTACCTGAATTACATCACATTGCAATAAACTGTACTGCGGCCACAAGCCATTGCTTTTCTTGAATTACTGTTATGTTCTTTGTAACGTAGCCTGATAATTGGTATAGAACGTTTGGTATAAGGGGATAAGAGGCATATTGGTACATATTAAACTAATCATGTCATAAAATGCGTGATATTGAGAAAAATAAAATTACACCCCATGTGATGGCCATTTTATAGATAAATACCAGATACAAGATATTTTGCTCCTAGTCCTATCGAAAACAAATAAACCATCGAAAAAAATGTTTCTATGCCACTATGTTCATAAATCCATCAGATGTCATATAAGTTTTAAATCGACTCAAAGGGGAGTTGAGTTGTCTTGGGGAACCTATAATAAAAATGGTCTGCATAATATATAGCATTTTAAACTCAACTTAGGTAGCAACACATTAGAACGAACTGTAGTTTATTTCAAAGAATATACAGTTGTAACAAAGAAGAGTGCATTCTTTTATCGAACTTAAAAAAGGTACGATATTGTCGTCAACTTAATTCCAGGAAAATCACTAAGCGGAATTACTTCAAATCTCTACACATGTTACATGGTAAGAGGTTCGAGAGCTAATAAACTTTTCAGCGGCCATCTTGCATTCTAGCGGTCCTTTTGGAAGTTTTAAGACCAATCTTGTAATCGCGATTACCACTTAATGGAATTACATCAAAGTTTTACACATGTTATGGTAATAAGTTCTAGAGCTGATTAACCTTTCAGCGGCCATCTTGCATTCTGACAGCCATTTTGGAAGCTTTTAGATAAAACTTGCCATCATGATTCCAGGAAAACCACCCAACAGAATTACTTCGAATTTTGACACATGTTCCATCGTAAGAAGTTCTAGAGCTGATAAGCATTATGGCGGCCATCTTGCTTTCTGGGTGAACAACCCAACACTGATTTGTTTTAGGTACGATATTGTTCATCATGTGCCTTGTTATATTGTTTTTAACTGACACTTGACAAGCTATCCAAACCAGTGTTGCACAAAAGACGATTGACTGTCACATGCAGTGCACTGAAGCTGAACAAATTATACCCTATTTACTTATTCAATAGTTGAAAAGTAAATAAAAAGAAATCAAAGGATAGGTATCGGTGTGGTGAACTGAAATCAACAATATTTTCCCTTAAACCAATTATTGAAAACATTCTGTAAAGAACAGGGTCCTTCATGTAATGTTGACTGATTGACAACAATTTAATGCGAAAATTATTTATATATATTTTATACAATTGTTTTTTGTTCCTTTCTACCAATTCTTGAGAATGAAATTAAATGTATTTCCGAACCTTGTTGGAACAAAATAGCATATACAACATTTTCTCAGTCCTCTCAATATTATAGTTATACAAAGGAAATTTTGGTTGATTTAAGAAAAAAATATATAAAAATTAAGATAAACCTTTTATTTCATTAACAAGATTTTTTTTAAATCAAGCAAAATTTCCTTTGTACAATTTCAATATTGAGAGACCTAGACACCTTGTGTTTATGTCGGTTTGTTCCAATGAGGTTCGGAAAGCTGTTTCATTTTTTACCTCATACTAAAGAAATCAAATTTTCTTAAAGGGTCAGTGTGGGTTTAATAAGATAAAACCATTCGTAGTGGGTCTTAAGAGCCAAGGCTCTCGGCCAGTTTCCTTCATAAACCCAGTACTCATAATTTATCCCAAAATAATGCTCAGCTTAATAAATAATTAAGGCGATAGTTTTTGAAAAATAGAGTAGAAACGTTAAGATTTCATTCCTAACCACTTATCACAAAATCGAAACACAAGTGACGGAGGTCGGAGAATCCCCCACTTCTGCAATACAAATGTGAACAAAAAAAAGTTAGAAAATGCAACATGCATACTCTGGTATGAAGCTGCATACAAGGAAATACATTGGCATTATATTTTTATGGGAGATTCTATGCATTATTAGAAATTATGAAATCCCAAGTCACCGATGTAAATACTCTTCTTCCTTTCTATTCTATGTATTGTCCATGTATTTATAATTATGATCCGATATCTTATATGTAAAAACTGTTTTTGCTCCATATCTTGCTGATCGGAAATAAAGATACAATAAACAATAAGACAAGAATACTTAGAATACTGAATAGATCTAGAGTTCATTTCAAATAAAGAGCATGAAGGAGTTTTTTTATAATAAATACTCTTTATTTCTTAAAATCATAGATAAATTTTCTTTGTTATTCACGGCGTAATCGCCCTGAAAGGGCATTTCTACTGCCGCTTTAAGTGAATTTAAATTACAATATAATATAAAATTTAGTCAAAGTCATTATTAGAGTAAGAAAAATATATAATTTAGATACTATCTGTTTTTCTACCTGTCTGTACCCCCGTTGGTGCCCTGAATTTGAATTACTGTTATCGATTATTTAATGAAATTCAAAACTGCCTTAAAGATTTTGGAATTGTTTTCATTTGTCAGATCTATGTCGCCAAAAAGTAGGAAATTTGTCTTATTTTTTAATGTTTTGTATTTAGTAACATCTAAGTTTAGTTCATGTTTAACCACCGCTAGCGCATTTGTTTCTCTCAGAGGGCAGGACAAGAGTTTATGCTGTGCTGTCTCTCGAGCTCCACAGTCACAATCTGGATCGTTAATGAAAGAGAAATTATGGTCAAAAAGATCGGATTTGAAATATTGATTTACTCTTATCTTATTTAGTACAATTTCTTCTTTTCTATCAAGATTCTGTATGTAGGAGGTTGAAATTGTAGGTTCGGTGTTTTTGGTGAGGTGATCGTTAAAAGTGAGAAGCTGTTCGTTTCCTTGTGGTCTCTAGGAAGACGGTTCCACAAGGTTATCATTGAGCAAACTGTTCCCGTTTCCATTTTTTTACTAATTTAGGCTGGTAATTTGTAGTCGTTGGTTGTTCTAAGAACTCGCGTCTGAGGTGATTTATATCGTTCGAAAATCCGTTTAACGTAAGATGGTGCCGAATTGTTATGAATCTTGAACATAACGCGCAATTTATGTTCGTCCCGTCTATTTTGAAGATTATCCCAATTTAATATTTCAAGGGTTTTTTCTGTGCTTGCTCCTTGCATAACACCAGAACAAATAACAGCTGCCCTATAATGTAGCTTGTCTAACTGGGCTAGGCTGGTAGCTGGAGCAGCGTGATAAATGATATCACAATAGTCCAGATGTGACAGGATAAAGGAAGAGTAAATTTTTCCAGGTGTTTGGAATTTAATCTATGCTTAAGTGCCATAAGTGGATTTAATAATTTTTGAACTTTACCTTCTAGATATTCAATATGGGTTTTGAAAGTTAACTTTTCATCAAGAATTAGACCGAGGTGCTTATGATGTTTAATTTGATCTATTGGAGTGTCGTTGAAAACAAACTTAGGATATGTTCTCTCAAATGGTCTATTTTAGGGATAAAGGAATTTTTCAGATAAGCCTTAATTAAGCTGTTTCCTCCTGTTCATCCTGCAATCGTTTTGATGAGTTTATATGATAAAACATATATTCCTGCACACGTTTTCACTTGTTGAGCACTCGTCAACATTACCGTTTACTTATTATTGAGGGGTTTAACAGGGGTCCACAAAAAATTAAAAAATATTAGATTTTGATATTTTTGAAGTTTACAACGGATTATCTACTTATGCATCGGTTTTTAGAAAGGTTATTAGCATAACATATTGATTTTATCTGTTTAATTGAAAATAAGATCGTTTGTCTGATTATATTTTGCATTCAAAATGATTAAAAATAATTGTTCCATTAAGTACACTTTCTTTTAACATCACCTTGTTTTTTGTTGATCCGCCAATTGTTTTGATATCTTTAAATGATAAGACATATATTTCTACATATGTTTTCACATGTTGAGCACTTGTCAACATTACCATTTACTTATAATTGAGGGGTTTGACAGGGGTCCACAAAAAAATAAAAAATATTAGATTTTGATATTCTTGAAGTTTACAACGGATTATCTACTTATGAATTAGTTTTTTGGAAACTTATAAGCATGACGTATTGATTTTTCTGTTTAATTGAAAATAAGATCGTTTGTCTGATTATATTTTGCATTCAAAATGATTAAAAATGATGGTTCCATTTAGTTCACTTTCTTTTAACATCATCTTGTTTTTTGTTGATCCGCCAATTGTTTTGATATGTTTAAATGATAAAACATATATTACTACATACATTTTCACCTGTTGAGGACCTGTCAACATTACCGTTTACTTATTATTGAGGGGTTTAACAGGGGTCAACAAAAATATTAGATTTTGATATTTTTGAAGTTAACAACATATTATCTACTCATTAATCGGCTTTTGGAAAGTTTATTTTCCCAACGAACGAAGTTCAGTAGGGATATAGTGAAGCCCTCCGTCTGTCAGTCCGTCAGTCAGTCCATCCGTCTGTCTGTCCGGAAGATAACTTGAATACTAGTAGACAGATTTTCTTCATATTTGGTGGAAAGATGTATATTGATGAATAGTTTTACGCAAACCTTTTTTTCAAGATAGCAGCCAGTTTGAAAATGGCGGGAATTTTTCTCAAATATCTTATGTTTTTCATTTTAAACCAAAATAAGAAACATTATTATTTGAAATTTTGGTAGTATATTAACAATATCTATCTTTTTCACATATATCCCAGATTTTTCACCCTGATCCCCAGGGGCCATAAATCGGGGGGTTGGGAAAACACAAATTTGCATTAATTTTGAGATGTTTTTGAAGTATAGCTTTATTATACTCAAATGAAAGGCAATTTAGGGTAGATTGCAAATATTGTAGCGTTTTTCAGATTAGGTCCTTAAAAAATTCAAAATGGCTGTCTAATGCGGGATTTCGCAATTATTTTCTGATTTCTTAAAAGTATGGCTATATTATACTCAAACTGAACGAATTTCAGAGTAGATCACAATTATCACGCCTGTGATTGTACAAAAATGATGGAGGGGGGATTAGGCGATTTCTGCAAGAAAACTCAACAAAATTGGAAGATTCATTTTTTCAAGAGTTGCCAAATGAATAGGTGCAGTGCATGGCAAAATATGTTTGGTCATCTAGTATTTTTTTTAACTGATACCCTCCTAAGATATGAGATCTATTAAAAAAGGCGCATCATTACCAACGTGCAAAAGTCAATGTGTTTGCTATAAATCGGGCAACAATGGTCTACACGACCTGTAATAAATAGGTATAAGGGACGTTATTATTACAATACTAATGACATTTCTCACTTTTTAAAGTTAGTTTCCATGCGTTACACAGAAAATAATCGAAATAAATTAATTTTGGATGGAGGGGGGGGGATCGGATGGAGGGGGGATTTATATATTTTTTACGATGGAACAAATTCACAAGAACTCGTGTATTTGAAAAAACTAAACTCAGTACCCCAGTAAAAAACTGGATATAATATCTCTGGAGAATGAAAAATGGGAAAATTTGGAGTCATAAGAATTAATTCAAGTAGCATGTCTTATCATGTCTTATATACACGTGATCTCCCCTCCATCCCAAATTAATTTATTCCGATTATTTTTGGTATAACGCATGGAAACCAACTTTAAAAAGTGAGCAATGTCATTAGTATTGTGATAATAACATCCCTTATACCTATTTATTACAGGTTGTGTAGACCATTGTTGCCCGATTTAAAGCAAGAACATTGCTTTTGCACGTTGGTGATGACGCACCTTTTTTAATAGATCTCATATCCTACAAGGGTATCAGTTCAAAAAAATACTAGATGACCTAACATATTTTGCCATGCACTGCGCCTATTCATTTGGCAATTCAATTGAAAATTTTCTCTTGAAAAAGTAAATCTTCCAATTTTGTTGAGTTTTCTTGCAGAAATCGCCTAATCCCCCCTCCATCATTTTTGTACAATCACCGGGCGTGATAATTGTGATCTACTCTGAAATTCGTTCAATTTGAGTATAATATAGCCATACTTTTAAGAGATCAGAAAATAATTGCGAATCGGGAAAATTGCCGGGCATTAAAGCATTATTGGCCCGCCACTATGACGTCACATATTGCTCAGATCGAGTAAGTAACATAAATGCCTTCTAAACTAGCACTAATACCCCTATAATATTCCCGGCAAGGTGGTAATAATAGTAATTGATCTGAGAACTATCCACAAAAATATTCATCTTTTTTAATTTAATCTTTGACTTGAATTAAATCTTCAATAAATGAAAATCTAAACCATTTTAAGATATTCGAAAAATTCAGAAACTGCAAATGATTCAATTATAGCTATTTAAACCAATTTAAATTGCTAGGATATGATAATAAGCTTAAAACATTTGATTAGTTATACCAATCATTGTGATTTTAGAGCCCAAATGTTATCTTATTTTACAGTTTTAATTGTTTAAATCTTCTTGCTGTCAACATATTTATAATAGTCTACACTTATTAAGTGCCTGTTAATAATGATACCGACATTATTGTAATATTGAAATCATATAAGTAATAAGTATCCCCAAGTGGAGGTCAATGTCCCCCCCCCCCATTTGTAACATGGCGTCATACGAATTAGGTTGTAGACATCAGGATGAAACCAGTTTTCATGATTTACACACCTTTAAATGATGTAATTTAATCGTAACAATGTACTAGCTTTCCATCTAGGAACTATCCGGAAAAATATTTAATTTTCGTAAAATAGACCCCTGCTGAAATCGTTCATAAATGAAGTTCTGTAACCTTGTATGGTGCACAAAAAATTATAAATGGTCAATGATATAATCCTAACTAACAAAAGCAAACTAAAAACATAAGGCTGTAACAATAAGCTTTAAAAAAAATTATATAGTGTTTGATGAGTTATACCCCCCACTGTGAACTTGGATTCCACTTTGATCTAACTTTTCAGTTGAAATTTTACATTATGCTCTTGATGTATAATAATTCATACTTTTTGTACTTATTTATTATCTATTCATGAGAAATCTTTTAAAACGATTATTTCTTTAAAAAATGGACCCCTGCTTAAATCTCAAATAAATGATAAACGGTAATGTTGTGTGGCTCTCAACAAGCAATATCATATTCAGTGATATTAAATCTATCAATATAATCTATAAAAATGATTGCAACTTGAACAGGAGGTAATATTAAAATTTTTGTCAATTCCTTTAACACTATTTGTTTTAAAGATCAACTCGTGACTTTTTTGTGGTGCGAAAGTTAGTCCCCATTTCTGGGACCACATTTGGATATGAATTAAATCTTCTTGAAGAACTTGGCTATCTGTTTGGTGATTTATTGGGTCAACCGGACAAAAAAGTGACGTGTCATCCGCATAAATAAAACATTTAGAGTTTAAGTCGTCTGTTATGTCATTTAGATATAACAAAAAGAAAATCGGTCCCCATATTGAGCCTTGGGGGACTCCAGGGTTGATTTGACCGACTTTACTTGACCTAGAAAATTCATCATTGATCTTAATTTTAATTGTTCTGTTTGAGAGGTAAGATTGAAAAAGGTCAATTAGTGATTTTGGGATACCGTAGGATTTGATTTTCTGAAAAAAATCACAATGTCTTCTTTAAATTCTGAGTTAATGTGTGTGTCTTACCCATCATTTGCCGCCGATAATTGTATAATGTCACATCCCTTATAAAACCTCGTTTGTGTTTGAGTACTTCGTAATATATATTTCAAACCCATTTCCTGGTCATAAATCACTTATGCACTTTGCATTATGCCATATCAGTACCCATTATCAATATAACAATACCTGAGAGTAATTTAAGATCAGAATAGTATTCATTGCCTGTTCAAATGACTCGCATTGATCGACGAAAGTGTCACAACCAAGTACTTCTTTTATACTTGGAAATGTATTAATTTCAATTTTCTTTTAATATCATAAATATCATATTTACATGTAACTTATGTCTCTTTTCTGGATCTGCTTACATTGAACAGAACAACATAATATATTCGCGTTGCTGTAATTAGTTTATTTATTCTAAAATATCAATATCAATTAGCACGTTAATTCGGTAGTCATAATCTCTTAGATTGTGTGGGGTGGCAAAAAATATTTGGATCCCTACCCTAGATATGCTTAATTGCAAATTGGGCAGAACATAAATATTTTCTTAATTGATAATAATTAAAATAGTACTTTTATTGTTGGATGTACGTTTGACGTAAAAATAAATCATTTTCATAATATATATGTTCGATTTCGTATTCGCTAAATATTTTATAAAAACACATCACTTAGTAAGTCGGAAATTCTTAGCTATAAACCATCAAAAATATAAGTTTCGCCTACAGTTTTGATAAAAAAAAATAGTCTTTTGTTTGTGTAGATGAATCTTTCTAGCACTATATATAACCTCGACGTTAATATTTGATTAGAAAAGCAATTTTGCTATTTTATATTATTAATGGTATAGAGTGCATGTAGATTACTTTACTGGACAATGACTGATCCATCATGCAATACTAAGAGTAAGTGCCTTCTCAGGTACATTATTAATTAGCAATATACAAAAAGGAAAACACGAGTTGACAATTTAGATCTCCGCGTTTCAATCAACAAATCAAAATTTCATTTACAACGATTTGTGAGGAATAATAATTTACCAAACAGTTCTCAAAAATTCATTTTGGTATACTTCAATGTTCTTGACTAATAATAACATGAACATTAAGTCGTACAGCAATTGAGCGAGATGACTAATTTCTGAATGTCCAATATTTCATTTATGATCATGCGCAATACTGTATTGGAACCGGTAATTTGAGTACACAGTATCTGGACCTGTATCAGGGTGGGCAGCCGCGACTTTGTATGTTGCTTTTACATGCCCTCGATCAACCCCACACAGCCGTCAGAGCCACTACAGACCTGCTGCTTATCAGTATCAAAATATAGAGGTTCAATCATCGCATCTCGAAAAAGATATATTGATGGGTAACACACTTGGAGTGCTTGGGATGTACCTGTTGAGTTTGGTAGCTCGAGTTTCTCCATCAGTGCAACACTTTCGAAAACCTGTTGAAATTGAACATCGATCGTGGTAGTACCAATCACTATCTACACACTCAAAACCACTTAAGTGTGAAATTCATTTTGTTAAAAAGTGAAAAAAATTCTAAAATGTTTTTTTCAAATAGACATATAGTATATATCTGTATACAATTGTACATTTGTTACCCAAGGCATTGAAGTAAACTCCAAGGAAAAATAGCAAAATTTTCAAATTGAAATGAGGGTCCGTCTCAAACATGTCAAGTTTCACATCTTGACCCCCTGATTAATATGTCAAGCTATTCAAATTAGAATGCAACATTTTCAAAAAACCAAGAAAGTTCCTCATGGTACTTAACTGTCCTTTAAAATCGCAAATGGATTTGGACTGCAAGCTTTTCCTTTTTGATGTGCATCACTTGTCAACATGAACCAATAAAATCTATCATTTTTCTCGATATTTTTACTTACCTTTTGTTTTTCATTTGAATAAAATTGAAAGGGTCGACTTTATTGAAACATGAATCGATGCGATCATGAAAAATGATCCTAAAGACGATAAAAAATGATAACAGTTTTATTTGGGAAGAATTGATCATTACGCTATTTCACTATTCAACCGCATGTCGATTTTCACAAGACAATTATAAACAAATGACAATGATTTAGAAAGTTCATTTTAGGGAACGCTTACTTCACGAATCGACATTTTTGATATATAGGATATAACTAGCTGAATTGAGAAACACCCAGTTTGTATTTATATCCAAATATGACCACGTTTATGTAAAACTTCCCGTCAAAACCCGACATACGTAAACCATTGGATTTGGAGAATCATGTCGTGTTTCACATTTTATTCTAAAATATCGTCAAAGAAAATAAACTTAGGACATGTACGTATTACGTCTGCAAAGTTTATATGCACTGAACACATCTTTTCTACATCATTTTCACACCAACTTCACCAAAACATTGCACTGATTCATGAGACAAGGGTTTACATTTTTAGATTGAATGAGAATTGGATGACATATGCCATTTCGTTAAAATATTTTTTGACACCCTTGGTATATGTTTCCCTTTTATCTCATATACCAGGTTTGGTACCTTGCCTTGATTTTACAATTTGAGTATTTTTTCCTTTGGGTTTAGCTTTTAATGCATGCTTAGACCAGTTGCAGGTTGACGTAGTGACGTTTTTCCTGCATGTATCACAACAACAGGACAACCATTTGCGTAATATTTGAGTGCAATCAGCATCAATCTAGATATCTAGATCTTAAATGTCCATTTAACATATTTCAAATCAAGAACACTCGAGACGTTATCAGTTGAAACATATCATATTGATGTCGAGTCGAGTCCAGTAAGGCTGACGTATACGTATAGTTCAATCATAAAAATCATCTGCACCGGTTTAGAGACGTTTCTCTTGACACCATTATCTGCGGAGCGCTTCGGCGATAACCCCCCCCCCCCCCCCCCTCTCTCTCCAAGTTCCTATCACAAGACTTTTTTCCATGACCACCGGAAGTGTTTTTATTACTATGATTTGCTTCATTCTGAGATTTTTGTTTTAGTCGCTATAATTTCCGCTTTAGAGAAACTTTTTTTCTTGTCAGACCCAATCCCTTTCCGGATTTCTGATTTCACATCTCATAACTTTCGCTATTAAATTTGTTTCTTTTAATGTTTTGTTTGAAGCTCTTGAAGTCTATATATTTTAGTGGTCTACTCCCCGTTTTATTATTCGAAGAGGGGGGAAATCATCTCGCTTTTGTTGCCTCTATCGTCGCATGCGCATCTTGTGCTTTATGTTTCTGTAATGCTAGTTAACTCGATTGGCGATATTTTTCAATGAGGAACGTAATCTTATGCACCTCATCTCTTGATTTTTTGATTTATTTTATTCTCGGACATTGATTTGCAACGAATTACGTTTGACGAGGGCATTCCGAATCTTGTACATCAGATCGTAATGTATGTAGTAGATCAGATCGTAATAATGAAATTAGAAAGTAAGATATTAGATAAGCAAATAAACATCGTTGAAAAGCTATAAAATCTTTCGTATTGACGTGTCGCAAAAAGGTGGCGCATTTGTTTTTTAAGGGTATCGCGTGAATGTAACTTTGATTCCCCGGAATATAAGATAATATTCTAATTAAAGTTAGCCCATTGACAATATATACTTGATATCAGAGTTATGCGTCTAAAATGTTTTGAGATATAGAGGTAAATGTGGAGGACGAAAGGATTTTCATGTGTGTACATTTTTCTCAAAAACGTCACATTCTATCATGTTAAAAGCGAGGATCCTCTGGATTACGCCACAAAATGTGTAACAATGCGTGCGCGAGCTTTTTGCGACCCGTCATTACAAATAAGAGATGCCTGTTTATGCTGTTCACCATTGAGAATGATGCATTCATTGAAAAGGAAACTGAACCCAAACGTTCATAGACTTTATAATCGAAGTCAGCAATCCCCGGGAATGCACTGAACGAAACGTTATTTACAGAGGTTGACACATTTTGGGCTATAATGGTCTTCATAATGATTTTTGTAGTGAAAATCTTTCGGTAAATTATGCTTAAGGAAGTTCCAAATAACTTATCATCTGCTTGCATGTAACGAATTTTTGTAAAGAAGTATAAAATGGAAAAAGGTACGCTGAACAAAGAGAAAACTCTTTAGCTGTTATCTTTTCATTGTCAATCAATTGATCTTTATGCGTAATTATCGGAAAACTGTTATGCATGCGTTATCAGTGTATTGGTAATCATATAAAATCAAATTGATCCATTTGTGATTTATAGAAATGGCTAATTCATTGCTTTGAGTTCAATGGTATAACCATGTCGATTTTCACGCATGTCGATTGTCACAGTTTCACAACATATTCGCTCATAGATGGGGTCGTGCTGGTTATTTCGTAAAATGTTTTCGTTAAAACAGAGTGGATATATTGTTTTCTTGAATAGTGTCGGTCTTTAGACTAGAATGCTGCCCATGTGTGAATTACATGTTGGTCGTTTTTCACAAGAAAAATGGTGAATTTCCAGAAATGTTCAGATAATGCTCATTATAATTCAATCACAATTATTATCACGATTTGGAACCTGCTGGTCTGATAAACTGAATCAAGGACTTGCTAACCACATATAACTTATTTTTATCGGATCCCCCTAATGCCGTGTGGGTGTGTTTAAACGACCATGTCGATTTTCACAGATTAAATTTTACATTTACTTTATTTGGTCTATATAATCGGTAATAAGTTGAGATCGAATAAAGTGCTCTCATCACACTCTGAATGAAAGTTCTCTATGCCAGCATAACCAAAATTAAAAGATGCGATCATTTATTATTGAGATATGACATGTTTTCAAAAGCGTGTTGTCCTGTTACATTGACAATTTCACGAAATTCACAATTTTGAAGCCAGATATCAAAGCTACTTACAATCGGAACGATCAAAAAAGTATGTTGACGTAGTTCATATAAAGGCATTATATTTTAGAATACATAAAATGATGAGCAAAAATAGGTTTAGTTTCAGCTATGTTCAATTCCATCAAAAATGTCAATTTTTAACACTTATTTGTTTTCACTGTACAGCGTCTTGTTTAGTTGACACAGTGTACATGTACTCCTTTGATGTTTTGTTGTTTCTATGCATATGCTGTCTGCTTTATTTTTGTTTCTCAGATGTTACCCTCTGTATGTTCACAGTGTTGTATTTTCAAAGCAGCGCATTGATCAAAATGTGTATTGTGAAAACACAAGGGTTTACAATCGCCTTTCTCTGGTAACAGGGCCTGGCTTGATTAATATCTATATGGATGATGAAGGTCACTTCACCTTAGGGCAAAATTGACATACATTACCTTAATTCAAGCTATGTTATTCTAGCTGTGCAATTTTAAAACAGAAAATCTTAATCCATACTTGAAAGAGATCAATAATGGTATAGGAATTGTTCGAAAAAATCCTTGTGCATGAACAAAACAATGAATAGCAAAAACTTCAACTACATTAGTGAACATGTTTTTGATGCTCTTAGCACTGTCAAACTCATACAAAACTTGTATAGAAAGAGGCTTTTATGATTTCAAGGGTTATAATTTCTGCTGGACTAAAATTGAAGTTTTTCAGAGCTCGCACACCTTCCTTAGACTTTTTACATTTCGCCAAGAGATTGCAATTTAGTTTAAAGTGCCAATTTAGTGCAAAAAAAGTTAAACTCATTTAATCCTTCATTCACAAAGAAGGTATAATTTCAAGAACATTTTGGTCCAGTGTTTCTTCGGGGGGGGGGGGGTCCATGGCTACGGACTTCATTCCATCTGGCTTATGTTAAACCTTGGTGTCTCTGTTTTGACTATGAGGTTTAGATTAATATATGTTCAATGGTATATTTACCTGAATTCCCAACTCATCCCAGATACGTGAACCTGTGTTTGGTAATTGCATAGTGTACATGTACGTCTGGAGATCATATGATTACTTAATATATATGTTTAGCAGATGGCTTCTGTTTGACATTCCCTGGATATTATTTATCCTTTGTGGCCCTGAATAATTAATACAGGTACGAGTATTTAAAACCATGTAAACACGATTTATATCAATCTTTTGAAGGAAACTAATATTTTCTGATTTTGAAATAAATCATTGGAAAGTGGTATCAATCATTTAGAAGGTAAAGCAACAGCAGATAATAAACGAAGATTATTAATATCATGTTGATCGATAAGAGGCAAGACATCAGAAAGGTACATTTGCACAAATGATTATCAAACAAAGGTATTGTCACGACCCTCGTGTGGTAGCGTGGTTTGGGGGTCGCAAACAGAATACAGTCTAAGAATCAATAGTTTGATTTGATGTTTTCATTAACTTAGTTTCGGGACAAGTTCAAGTAAAAGTTGAAATGTGTATCCCTATTTATGTGAACAACATCCGTGTTCACAGTATCATAACAAAATGGGATCAAATTGGGATAAATTTTGCGATGAAAATTTAGGGATAAATTAGGGATAAAATTTTAGGGATAAATTCTGGGATAAAAATAATTGGGATGAAGTGGGACAATTTCGGGATAACAATTACGGGATAACAAAACCTGAATATAGACTAAGTAAGATTTGTCAGTTTTCAATGTAAGTTGTATGTCTCATAAAGGCGAATGGCAACAGACTCCAGATTCTGAATGTGCCCAGTGTTCAGTTGTATCAAATAAGTATAATGTTAGGGTGTGAGTATAACCAGGTGGAAGTCCTAGCCACTAGAGGGCTACGATGGACTTCAAGCTGTATATTAAGCTCGCTGGTCACAATAAAAGTGGGAAAGTTTGTAAGAATTAAAGTTGGGCTATTTCAAATCAGGAGTCTGTCAAACTCATCAGGGGATAATATTACTTGTACACCATTTAAACAAGCAAGTAATAAAACATTGGAAGTAAATGATGTTTGAGGTAACGACTTGGAACCAGGGTGAATGAAATTCTCACTAATATTCTCAATAAGACAAAGGTTAAATAAGAAAGTAAGATCCTGGATTGTACTTTAGCTTTGCACTATTGCATAGTTTCTGGGAAAATATATGTATGACTTATTGTGAGTGATTGTTATTCAAAGAAGCCCTTAGCAAATATGAGCTAAGATAAAGCTTGTTGCTTGAATGTTAGTATCACTTAAGTCACCTGGAATTTAGTCGGAATCTATTTTGAATCCAGAATCTACTTCAGATAAAATGAAAGGGAATTTTCTAACGTATATATAAACAATTGAACACAAGAAGTGATATTCTGTGGATTTTTATATAATGTATAAAAAACGACTCTATTTCTATTTACTAATCTACAGAAACATTACACAATTCAGTACTGCCGAGATGGTATATCAAGTAAATAATCTCTCAAACCAAACATGCATAAAACAGCACAGCTAATGGAAGTTCAGTTAAACAATTTGCAACAAAGCCTAAAATGTGTCTTTCCCCAAAAATGTAACTCAACAGTGCAATTTTATATAATCCCTGGTGGGGTTGAAATCAGCTCTCTATACTACTCACATGAAAAGTGGAACATCATTTTGCCACTATCAGACTATGGTACAATTGGCAAACAAATGGGAAACAGTATTTTAAAAGTATTCTAGTATCTATAATGAATTAGAATGTGGTTAACATAGAATTAGACCAGACATGGAAAACTAGAAGGGGAGGGGGTCTCTTAAGTCCGAAAATGGGGTTCGAATGACCATGACCCTTAAAAGTACTTCAATGATCAGTTGTTTGATAATGGTCCCATAACCCCGGGATTTCACCTTTAAATTACCCAGAATTTAACATACAAATATACAAAGGAGTATTTCTAGTGTATTAATAAAATTTACCCTGTGAACAAACTAAATACAGTCCCAAACTGGATGGGGGGGGGGGGAATGTCGTATAGAGGTGTCTATGAACCCCTGGAATTTGCGGTTGACTCTGGTTTAGAGCAAGTTACATAAGGTTCGTAAAGACAGTAACTTTTCGTACACCTTGTCAAATATTCCTAAACGATTCCCTGTGGGGATGTTGTATAGAAGGTTCAATAAGGAACCCCGGGAACTTGCTTTCGACGCTGGTTAATAAGTTACATAGGTTCTTTAAGACAAAAACTCTGCGTGTAACTTTGCGTTAACCTTGTCAAATGTTCCTTAACAATCCCTGGGACAATTTAAACATGGGATGTTCACAAGGCAAATAAATAAAATTAAGGAAAAAATCAAGTGTACAGATACTTCTTTTCAAAGACTAAAACTCTGCAAAAATACAATTAAATCAAGTCAATTACCTTTACCAACTCGTACACCTAAGTTGGTTTATCTGTGGCAATATAAATATCCAATTTTAGTGACGATTTAATGTTTAAAATTCCACAAAATGTTTTCCATGTCTGGCCGGCTTGAATTCGAATCATAAAAGCACAGAAAAAGACAATTCACTTAAAACGTACTTATTTACTTAAATCAAGCTTAATAAGCCTCACTTTGGATTTTGTAGACAAACCCAGACAACTGCCCTTTCTAAAAAGTTTGTAACGTAGCATTAAACATGAAACTGGGCCGAAAACCTTCATATTAAACTCTTATCATGAACAAAATATATTATGTTGACATTAATCCTGTAAATAATATTACATGAAAAACACAAAAGAAGGTTATTAACCTCAATATAAATATAGAGTAAAATGATTTAACTTTAACCATACTTTAAGAGTATAGCCAAAGTAGTAATACTGACTACCCTTTTACAGAATTTAAATTATTTTATAACTCTTGAAATATTGAGTAACTAAAAACACAATTGATAAAGTGAAGAGCAAAAAGTTGAAAACAAAGTGACAATCCTTCAAGGCAATTCCATTACCATGCTCAAAGTAATCTGAAGGATCGTCACACTGCTCCCCCTTTAAAAACAGTTCGTCCTCGAACTATGAAATTATTGATAAAAGATGCAAAATCATATATAAACACATTACCCAAAATGAGCATTTCACACCTGAAATACATAACATAAAAAGGCTAGCATAATCTAATAAACAATCACGTTTAATTACAAAAAATGTCTCTAGCAGCAACAGTGTCTTTCATCTTTCTCTTGTAGGTCATGGTTCTTGTGAAAGGATGAAGTAATATCCATGCTGTATTAGTTTATCAAACGTTCTTACCATCACATTCATTGATGATACAGTCATTGTCACTGGTTCCCCACTATAATAAGGAAACGTGTTTAGTATTTGGCATGGTCTCTAGTACAATATAAAATTGAGATTGTCAGCTATTCTTTGTGTCCTTCCTCAGTGTGCGGAGTCATCACAAAGCTGCAGAATTAATTCTCATAAGTATAGGGTACATGTCTCTGTTCATAAGCCGTAATTCTCAATGTCAATATTTAGAGTGGCTCCCAATATCGTCGCTTCATTGGGTACACCAAATAAGTCACTTTAATTGAACAGCAATCATGATAGTGTTCATTAAGATTACTTTTATATAGCATAGTGTACAATGTTCATTAGGTTGAAGGTCATCACATGGTTCATGCTGGGCTGAAATAAAACTGTTAGTCCTGGAAATAAGATTAGTTATTCACATAGTACAATAATAAATTTTGAATATCACACATGTGATATGAATTGGCCGAAATAAAGGGTTGTCAAATGAGATTGAATCAATCAAACGTATGATCAAGATATATCCTTTCACAATCAGCTTCCAATTGGAAGGATTCAGATAATATCTCATAACACTTGTACTGAGAATGATTCAAATTCAGTAACCATTGCCCCTTTAGTACAAAGGCAGTTAGGGAGGCGAGGTAGGATTCAAACTTGATGGGCACATCCATTGCAGTGGATGGGGTCACAAGCTGGGACAGTTGCTTGAAAGTGGAACTGGGGGTATGAGGGGAACCTACAGTCAGTAGTAGGGAAACACTTCGATGAAGCAAATGGACAGAGCTCTTGTCCATCGGGCACTCACCCCCAGAGGGTCACAAGTTCGTCCACCTCATTTAAACAGAAGCAGGGACAAAACTATAGTATTGCAATGTCCTTTGGATTCCAATAGACTTGTTCCCCCAAGCGTAAACAGGCTTCATGTCTGTAAACATTGGTTGATCAGGCGAATGTTCACAATGAACCCCATTGCCTGAGTAAAGCAGGTCACTTGTAATCCAGAACATATCAACAATTAAATAATGCTCTGCTGTGGTCATGTCATCACTACCACTGAGCATTGTAGTTTAAGCTTATCGGGAATCAAAGCTTCAACAGCTCAGGACATCTGGTAGACATACGATGAGAAACATCAGGAATGGGACAGGAATACTTCAGTAAAGAAAAATAAATTTTTTTTTTTTTTTCACATTCACATCAAACACATATGGTTTCACCAGCCACTCTTTGGAAGGATATGATGTACCTGTGGTGGCTTGGACTTACTATACAGATACATTCATGCAAGTTAGCTTAAAAGCTAACTTAGCCTACCCTTAAGGTAGGGGCAGGCATTTACACAGTGAGTGTCCTGGGCACAATAGAAGCATACTGTGGCTCCAGGAACTTTAGAGTTTGGATGTCTTTTGGTACAATCAAATACTGAATGACTTCCAGAGTCACATATTTTACAGTATTTTCTTTTCAGTTTGGAATCAGGTTTCTCCTTTGTTATAGTTTGAGTCAGATTTCTGGCTAAAGCCTCTATCTTTTGCTCAACTATTTCCATCACATCATTCTCAGAAAGAGATAATGAGGTAGATGAGTTAACCTGAACGGGAGTTGGAGTAGCACATATACCAGGGTCTTGGAAACTTTCAAGTCTCTTCTTTCTTCCCTTGAAGAAAGCCTCATATTGTAAAGCCATGGTAAGAGCTTCATTGAGGGTTTTAGGGTTAGAAAAGGAAAGCTTGGATTCCAGTTCTTCATTATTCAAAGCATCAATGAAGGCCTGTGTAGCTAGGTCATCAATTGTCTTCTTTGACATGCTTGACTTCCCAAAAGCTTGTCTTGATAATTTTCTGATATCATGTGCTAACTTTTCGAGAGGCTCATTATTGCCCCTGAACTTATGTTTAAGCTCGGCACGGGCATGGTTACTTTGTTCAGGGGGTTCATAGTTAATTTTCAGGACATTTATGATATTAGCTAAGGTTGGCAGGTCTTCATCATCCAAATCATCTAAAACATTGACAGCCTCTCCTTCAAGACTCCTCACCATAAAGATGGCAGATTCTTCATCTGTCCAACCATTTATGTTAGAGACAAGTCTAAATTGGATAAGAAAAGCTGAGAGACTGCACTTTCCATTGAAAAGTGGTGCTTTCATTTCCTTTCCAGAAAACGAAGTACCTCTTCTTTGCTTTTCAACTCCAGTATAGGATTCCTGATCAGATGTATTAGGACTGGATATAAACAGATCATTGGGTTTTTCAATCTGTCTGTAGAGACCAGGGGAACTTGGATTCACTTTTGATCTACTCATAACTGTAGATCTAAGGGTTGGAAAACTATTTTCCATAGCAGATTCATACTCATCAGTATTATTCATATAGTAAAATGGCCTTTGGCTAGTTTTTGTATGGTAAGATGGGCATTTCATACTATATCCGACATAATCTGGGTCAGAAAAGTCAACAGCGGTTTCATAATCTGGAGAGGGGAATAGTGATTCAGCTTCTGAGGATCTAGCATAATCCTCATTTACCCTCTGTTTGAAGGAGAATTGTTGACAAGGTGTGTACCCATTACTAGCATCCTGGGCTGATATCTCATAGGAGGGCAAGGCACTTCTGTTATGGCCAGGTATTTGACCATCAAGCCATGAACGTGTCTCCAAATGTGAATCATATGTCTGATCCACACTTTTGGGTAGACAATATGGCTGTCTGCGATTGGCAGAAAACTTAGTGCTTTGAGATGATTTGTCTGATAAACTGAACATATCAGATCTATCAACAACTTGGATTTTGCAAGGAGGGGATTTACTAGATTCACATAAAACTCTATCATTAGGCCTCTTTAAATCTTGTCTACAAAGGGTACTTTCGGGTTGATGCATACATTCATAACTTTTAGACTTAATGTCCGAGTAGGGAACAGTCTGCTCAGTTAGAAATTCAGCATGTTTCAACTGGTTAGGTTCACTTAATTGAGTAATCTCTTTTGCAACTAAAGGGGCATTTAAAGCCTGGAAATCCACCTTGAGATCATATGACTCATCAGCTGATAGTGCCTCTTTAGGCAAACCTCTTGTGTATTTAAGGTCATTACACATTGAGAGTGGTATTCTATCAGATGGGATCAGTAAAGAGCTTTGCAAAGTCTGTTTTAACAGTTCACTCCCATAGGCTTCCTGGAGCATGTCACTCTCATGAGGTACTGGTAGCACCGGAGGAAGGGGTGGAACCTGGTAGTTGACCTGCACATGCTTTACTACTCCCATTTTGCTAGAATGACCCACCAAATCAACGTTTGGCTTTGTATAGTCGTCTTTTCTCTCTTGTTTGACATAAATTTGGGACTTCAGTGTCAAATTACGGGAATGAGAGAAATCTGGGGTCTTTGGTCTAAATCTGGGAATGTCAGTTATCTTAATTGGGGGAAGTAATGGTCTAAATGGAGAGGACTGAAATTTGTTTGGCCAGCTCTGTGGCTCATTTTTCTGATTCGCACTTGGTAATAGAGGAGAAGTATGCATTGAATGTTTGCTTGGGTTTGAATCAGAAAAACTGCCATGACTTGCAGATCTTCCATGAGTAGAAACCTTTGTGGATGTCATTAAACCCTGTCCAGACTTTCTACCAGCTGTATGAGTAGATGCACTGAACGGCTTACCAGGGTAAGCACGAGGGGGTATTTGGACATCTAAGGGTTTTCTAGATTGGAATGTTCCCCTTGATGACAGTTTATCCAATGGCTTTTGCAATTCAGAGGACTTTACAATTTGAGAATCACTTTTCCTTTCATACTTAGGGTGTAAAACTCTTTGATCATTAGGCCCTAAATCCGTTTTTAAATAGGGGGCTAAACTGAGGGGTGAAAAAGCTTGTTTAGCAGTAGCTCTTGTTCCATTGGCTGGAAGAGGCTTTAAAGTAGGTGTTTTAGATGGCATTCCCCCATTAGCACCCATCAAGGTTTCCTTTTCAAGGGACCAAGGTGCACCAGCTATGGGGGGTTCATATGCCCCACCTCTACTACTCACACTTTTTTCAACATTTTTTGAAAATACCAAATTCATGTCACTTTTTGGGTCTTTAGTCTCCTGCTTAACCATTTTAAGCAGGGGATTAAACAACCTACCCTTGGGAAGTGGTCTAGGCCTATCTAACGGTAATTTAGGAATGTGCGTCAATTTGACAGGCGGAGAAACCTTAAAAGATGGTCTCTTTAATTGGGGTGGTGTAGTTGCTGATGATTCAAGTGGAAGTGTATCGTCTTGAGCCAATTTCAACTCTTGTTCATTAAGGTGTTGATGGCCCAATACAAATTCAGAATCATCAAACCACCCGGGAATAATAGTATCAAAAGCTTCCGCCTGCGATTTGTGGCTAGACGAGGGTCTTTCAGTGGATTCGGACGCGGGTAATGGGGTGCGCTTTGAGAGATTAAAGATGTCCGACTTTTCCGACATTGTTGATTACAGTTAGTGATCCCGCTTTGAATATTAATGAGTGCAAATTAGCATAAACGTAAGTAATGGCGTAAAACTGGGCTTGGGTCAATACATCAAGTATTACATCACACCACAATGGCCACCATTTCTGTCACGACCCTCGTGTGGTAGCGTGGTTTGGGGGTCGCAAACAGAATACAGTCTAAGAATCAATAGTTTGATTTGATGTTTTCATTAACTTAGTTTCGGGACAAGTTCAAGTAAAAGTTGAAATGTGTATCCCTATTTATGTGAACAACATCCGTGTTCACAGTATCATAACAAAATGGGATCAAATTGGGATAAATTTTGCGATGAAAATTTAGGGATAAATTAGGGATAAAATTTTAGGGATAAATTCTGGGATAAAAATAATTGGGATGAAGTGGGACAATTTCGGGATAACAATTACGGGATAACAAAACCTGAATATAGACTAAGTAAGATTTGTCAGTTTTCAATGTAAGTTGTATGTCTCATAAAGGCGAATGGCAACAGACTCCAGATTCTGAATGTGCCCAGTGTTCAGTTGTATCAAATAAGTATAATGTTAGGGTGTGAGTATAACCAGGTGGAAGTCCTAGCCACTAGAGGGCTACGATGGACTTCAAGCTGTATATTAAGCTCGCTGGTCACAATAAAAGTGGGAAAGTTTGTAAGAATTAAAGTTGGGCTATTTCAAATCAGGAGTCTGTCAAACTCATCAGGGGATAATATTACTTGTACACCATTTAAACAAGCAAGTAATAAAACATTGGAAGTAAATGATGTTTGAGGTAACGACTTGGAACCAGGGTGAATGAAATTCTCACTAATATTCTCAATAAGACAAAGGTTAAATAAGAAAGTAAGATCCTGGATTGTACTTTAGCTTTGCACTATTGCATAGTTTCTGGGAAAATATATGTATGACTTATTGTGAGTGATTGTTATTCAAAGAAGCCCTTAGCAAATATGAGCTAAGATAAAGCTTGTTGCTTGAATGTTAGTATCACTTAAGTCACCTGGAATTTAGTCGGAATCTATTTTGAATCCAGAATCTACTTCAGATAAAATGAAAGGGAATTTTCTAACGTATATATAAACAATTGAACACAAGAAGTGATATTCTGTGGATTTTTATATAATGTATAAAAAACGACTCTATTTCTATTTACTAATCTACAGAAACATTACACAATTCAGTACTGCCGAGATGGTATATCAAGTAAATAATCTCTCAAACCAAACATGCATAAAACAGCACAGCTAATGGAAGTTCAGTTAAACAATTTGCAACAAAGCCTAAAATGTGTCTTTTCCCAAAAATGTAACTCAACAGTGCAATTTTATATAATCCCTGGTGGGGTTGAAATCAGCTCTCTATACTACTCACATGAAAAGTGGAACATCATTTTGCCACTATCAGACTATGGTACAATTGGCAAACAAATGGGAAACAGTATTTTAAAAGTATTCTAGTATCTATAATGAATTAGAATGTGGTTAACATAGAATTAGACCAGACATGGAAAACTAGAAGGGGAGGGGGTCTCTTAAGTCCGAAAATGGGGTTCGAATGACCATGACCCTTAAAAGTACTTCAATGATCAGTTGTTTGATAATGGTCCCATAACCCCGGGATTTCACCTTTAAATTACCCAGAATTTAACATACAAATATACAAAGGAGTATTTCTAGTGTATTAATAAAATTTACCCTGTGAACAAACTAAATACAGTCCCAAACTGGATGGGGGGGGGAATGTCGTATAGAGGTGTCTATGAACCCCTGGAATTTGCGGTTGACTCTGGTTTAGAGCAAGTTACATAAGGTTCGTAAAGACAGTAACTTTTCGTACACCTTGTCAAATATTCCTAAACGATTCCCTGTGGGGATGTTGTATAGAAGGTTCAATAAGGAACCCCGGGAACTTGCTTTCGACGCTGGTTAATAAGTTACATAGGTTCTTTAAGACAAAAACTCTGCGTGTAACTTTGCGTTAACCTTGTCAAATGTTCCTTAACAATCCCTGGGACAATTTAAACATGGGATGTTCACAAGGCAAATAAATAAAATTAAGGAAAAAATCAAGTGTACAGATACTTCTTTTCAAAGACTAAAACTCTGCAAAAATACAATTAAATCAAGTCAATTACCTTTACCAACTCGTACACCTAAGTTGGTTTATCTGTGGCAATATAAATATCCAATTTTAGTGACGATTTAATGTTTAAAATTCCACAAAATGTTTTCCATGTCTGGCCGGCTTGAATTCGAATCATAAAAGCACAGAAAAAGACAATTCACTTAAAACGTACTTATTTACTTAAATCAAGCTTAATAAGCCTCACTTTGGATTTTGTAGACAAACCCAGACAACTGCCCTTTCTAAAAAGTTTGTAACGTAGCATTAAACATGAAACTGGGCCGAAAACCTTCATATTAAACTCTTATCATGAACAAAATATATTATGTTGACATTAATCCTGTAAATAATATTACATGAAAAACACAAAAGAAGGTTATTAACCTCAATATAAATATAGAGTAAAATGATTTAACTTTAACCATACTTTAAGAGTATAGCCAAAGTAGTAATACTGACTACCCTTTTACAGAATTTAAATTATTTTATAACTCTTGAAATATTGAGTAACTAAAAACACAATTGATAAAGTGAAGAGCAAAAAGTTGAAAACAAAGTGACAATCCTTCAAGGCAATTCCATTACCATGCTCAAAGTAATCTGAAGGATCGTCACAGTATTTTGAGGCATCTCGCCCGAGCTGTTATTGCTATATTATAACTGTTATTTATAAGCTGGTCTGTGTTTCCAACATCTCTGCTGTCAGGAATTAATGCCCGTGGCTTGAAAAACATATAGGTACTTATCTTATTAATTTACATCAGGAAAATATAAGTTTCAAACAGATATTACCTGTTTTGAAAGTGAATCAGTCGATATTTCACTAATACTACAATGCAGCGTGCTGTTGTAGAAGATTGAATAGCTAAACACATCGCGCAATCAGTCTGTTCAGAGGAGTATGTGGATTCGAATGTTAAAAAGGCTTCGGAACTAACCAAGGGTGTAAATTACATGGTATTTCGCTATCTGCCAGGCTCGATTACCCTGCCATGCAATGACCACTGCTGTGTGAATATCAAAGACACGCTTTACAGCGGGAGAAGCATCACATCCCGCCGAGAATTTGAAAACACAACACGTTCCGTCAATTAACAGTCGAAACAACTTTTTTTCTGGAACTTTGGTGCTAACATTTATCGAAATGTTCCGAGCGCATCGTTTTAGTCGCTTGGATTGGTATAGCGCCAGGTGTACTTTGAGCAAAAGGGGGAAACGAGTAAGTAACATGTGTTTTGAGTTCTTCAAGAATTTCTTAACTTCTGATAAGATGATAAGTCTGCAAGGACATTGCACGGGTGACCAGTTTCTAGTGTCAAATTTATTTTTGTAAAGATAAAAAGGCAGGGAGAGTATGGAAGATTTTGAAAATATTTTCTGATTCTGAAAATAAATGTGTTTTGCTCAGAACGTCAGTTACAATTTCATAAGTCTAATTCCCGAAGAAATCATATTGACGGAAAGACCGAGACATTTTTTAATAAAATCTTGTCCGATGACATTCGGTCAGTTCTTATTATTCAAGATGAAAAATAGTTTTTACAGGATTTAATTTTGTGCTATATCGGCAGATGTATTTAGCAAATGAACTTTTTTATGTTCCCCACTTTATTTTGTTGTTTAATTCACATAGAATAATAAACATGTACATCTGTTACATGATATTTGCAGAATTTGCTGCACAATTCAAATGTATGATGATTTCAAATAGCGTCTTTATGGAACAATTCGATATCGTGCCTATTGAACATCAGTATCATGCAACATCTATATTGTATTGTATAATGAATTATATTAGATATGAACTTAACACTGTTTCAAATTTATTGAACAGAATCCCCATGGTACAATGCAGACAATAAGTCAAATTCATGAAGACGGACGAGTAGCATTTTATGAAATGACAAATGTTGTTTCTACGATAATTTAAGATAAATAGACGTCGGAGATATTGGTTCTGATAGTCTGTATATTAATATGTTACGTCGGAGTCAATTTAGCATTCGACGGCACATCAACCAAGGTATTCTTTACTTATTGATTGGCATGCTCTATTCATAAATAATCTCTAACGTCTCATAAACAAACGTTGACTAGAACTTTTTATTCTTTTGTCAATAGATTCAGATGTAATGGATAAAGTGCAATTAAACCATACCAAACATTGTAGAATGAAATGCATAAATCGTACAGCGGATATCTTTAATTACTGATTCGGTTCAAATAGCAGTATTTCATTGTTGAGATTCATGCATGAATACTGGTGGGATTAGAGAGCATAATCATTTATCGTGGTGTAATAAAACTATGGCCTAATATAACCACATGCTATAACATGCCTATTCCCAACTTAATGATTTGTCTTTCAAAGAAAACTAGGATGTGTGGACATGTTTTGCTATCATGCCATCATACCCCAGTATGTCCTCTGTCAGTCAAAAAAGTTTGAATATGCCATCTATAGAAAATGTCAAAAATTGTCACTCTGATTTTGACAGATAGAGGCAGGTCAAAAAGGTCAAATTTCTTAAAGAAAATGCACCTCAATCACATCAAATCATGTGACAGAGTTGGTCCATACTATACACTTTTTCATTCATATACTTACCAAAATCCAACCAATGGTGATGCTAATATAATTATAATAATTGGACTATATTCTTGTTTTTAAAACATAAGTCTTCCAACTCGGCGGAAGGATTAGTAGGTCGATTCGACTATTTTTCCAGATATATGAATGATTCAAGTTACCCACCCCCTTTCTGCAATTAGATGTTTTCCTGGGATATTGACTAAAATTGGAACCTATGACTAGATGTGTTGACTATTCAAAATGTAACGTATCGACAGCGAATATTTGACAGATTTTTGGGTCAATAACTCTTTTTTTTAAAACTGGTACAAATTGTGAAAGGAGTGTTCTTAATTCACAAACTTCATAATAGTTGCTCTAAAATGATATATTACTTTATTTAGAATATTGTCTTATGTTACGAAGCAAGAATTAAAGATACGTTAATCAGACACTTTTAAAAACACACGCGCGCGACTTTTTGCGACGTGTGTCAAAGGGTTAGATAGTAAAAAAATGATGGTGGCCGTCTATTTTACGATTTTTGCTCATATTTGATATATGATTACTCATAACCATGTAGACAGCTATTTTGCAAATTGCCAAACATTTTACCAACCATTTGTGTTGTTTTACATTTTCCACTATATCTCGAAAATTAGTGGAGTGATTTTGTTCATATTTGATATGCGAAATTCATAAGAGTAGCACACTGTCTTTTGACACTTTGGCTAGAAGTCGGCCATTTTGGAAATGGCTGCTATTTTTCTGTGTGTCTCTTCCACGTTTTTTGCTATAACTTAAGAAGCAGTGGAGCGATTTTGTTGAAATTTAATATATGCCTACTTAAAAGCATTTTACACTTTCTTACGGTAATTGTCTAGTGGCGGCCATTTTGAAAAATTGTGGCCATTTTTATATGGGTTATTTTTCGATTTTTTATATAACTGAAAAGTAGTAGAGGGGTTTTTCAAAATGACAGCCATTGCTGTTCGATGGGATTTACAACGCCTTGGCGTTGCTGATATCTTCAATTAAGACACAATATACTACGAATAAATCACTGCTACTTAATAGCGAATTTCGGAACAAGGGCGATCTGGTTACCATAAAAGTGATGAGCAAATCCCCCGTTAATGGATTTTAACAAAGGGATAGTTATATTTCAGAAAATTACTGAACAATTTTCATAAACATGGAATACATTGCGTTTCCTCGAGGGCAGCGTAACCTCATCAGCGATGATCAAACTACCAGACGCAAATACGTATTCCATCAAGCTAAAACAGTCAGGAAACGTTGGATCTTGCATCCACTTTCAACAATACGTATAAGTGCATACCTTGTAATAGTTGTAATTAAACTAATTTATATCCGATCAGTGTAAAAATGTTGGTCGCAATAATACTATATTTGATATATAAAAGAAAGAATAAGAATTACAATTAATATTATATTATATTATTTTATATTTATCCCATGGTTACAAGGATATAGATCGAATATCAGGTGAAGATATATTTGATATGTGGATCAAGATATCATATTTTAGCAAAAAATCCCCAAACCATTGAATATCACTTCTCAAACCATCGAATATCACTTCTCAAAAAGTGATATTCGATGGTTTCAAAAGTGATATTCGATGGTTTCAAAAGTGATATTCGACGGCTGCGATTTTTTCTATAATGTTTTGTCAAATTATTTTCTCAAAATTTTTGTTTGGAGATTTTCTTAATTTTTTAGATTTTTTCCTTCATATTTTTTTCAAATTTTTTTTGAAATCTTTCTGGGTTTAAACTTTTCATGGGATAAACGGACAATCCTATGGTTTTGAAAAAAATATCAATTATATCCACTCATGGATATCAATATCTTCACTCATTCGCTGCGCTCACTCGTAAAGATATCAATATACACTCATGGATTTAATTGATATTTTTTCAAAACCATAGGATATTCCTATAATATTATATTATATTATTAGCAACATAGTTAATAGAGAGATTTCGCAACTCATTTATAGCATGGTTATTACAAGGGCGTTACAATACCCGGGAATTTATCGGTTCGTGCAGTACTTGTTTGTGATAGCGCCCTCTGTAGGTCACTGTGCTTATAGCCTACATTAATACGGGGTAGGATATCGGGAATTCGGTCAGTTTCCATCCGTCGATTTCGCTATGAATTGAAGCAAGTGTGACCACTTTATCCACTTAAACAATTTGATAATTGATTAAATCTTTAAACAAAATCGATAAACACGTTATACACTTCCTATCTCCTTAGAAATTAGCATGTATTTATGGATTGTGTTTTCGAACAAGGCTCGACCCAAACCAATAGGGAAATCCTTATGCTAATTAGTATGACGTCATATTTTCCTGGGGAATCCTAGATTTCAAAGCCTCAGTCTGTTATTGTGTCAAATGTAAACGCTCTTTTGCAGACAGAAAATTGACAGATTAGCTTTTAACTTTCAGCTTTGATGTTTAAATATTCTGTATTTCTACCGGACTTCTTGCTGAATATCATATAATGTTATAACTTGATTTGGACCATTGCCTGATTGATCATTCTGAAATTTTGATTGTGACCGTATGATTGATTGGCGAGAAAAATAATTCCTATTGTTTTCCAGCGAAGTCAAAATGTTACAGCATGAGTTATAATGTCGAGTTTGCATCATGTTAAATTCTGCTAGTGATTAGAAGTCCATGCACAAGCATACACATAACTTGAGAGACAAACACACCCAGGCTCCAGGCCGTGGATGGAAATATAAAACTATTTAAGGCACAAACTTAATAGGCCGATATGTAGTGTCTGCCATGTATTGAAGGTAAACAATCTGCATTATTAATGTTACTTCTATCAATACATGGATTGTGCAATGGAAAAGCAATGGCACAATCAAAAATGTGCATATCAATCGTGAATATCTCTCGGTTCAAAGCTTATTTCCAACAAAATCGTGTCAAAATATGTGTCTGAGTAACAGTTTTACATTATAAGATCGCAAACTCTTACCAATTATCAGCCGAATGGCTCATTTTCAACGAAATGTCCTTAAGACAACAGCCCTGGGTCGCGCCTGAGACCAAAAACTATTTCAAATAGCCCTCCCCTAATTATATTGGATAATCACATTTATGCGTGCGCGCGCAGCTCATCCACTGAACGAAACGCCACTTCCCGCTGAAATCACCGGGTATTGATCTTTCCCTTGGTTATTATTGCTGTATAACATTATAATCTATGAATCGTTTGATACGTCATCATTTATTGCGCAGCTTTAAATCGTTGTCATCACACCTATGGATGTGTGTATAGAGCTGAACAATAAATGATGACGTAGTCAAAGGCTTCATATATATATGTGAGTTGAGAAATCTCTCTATTATTCGCTTAAATACGCTTATGATAGTTTTCAGGATGGTATGTTCAAGATTCAACAGAGAAAATGAGCATTTCAATAAAATCAAACCCTAACTCGTTTTATAGGATAAATATATCATTTACAAATGTAATACTGTTTCTTTACTAATTTCCACGAACAGCAGTTTATGGAACGGTCTTATTTCCTAATATGAGATAATACTATCGAAGACGTACCACGAATACATATATCAGGTTCTTGTTTAATCAAAAGTATCATGGAGTTGTTTGTATTTTCCTAGTAAGTTATAGCAGCTTGCTATCTCAAATATTTGATAAAAGGTAAAGCTCAATATTCAAATAATCAATAAAGATCGTTGAATGAAGACGAATGAGGTCCTCAAAATACCCAAAAAAACATTACTTTGCGGATAATATCACGGATCAAAAAGTTTGATTATTTGGGTTTCGTTTACTGAGTCTACAAGAAGCATACATCTTTTGCCACCTGCACTTTCTAATCTGGTATGTTTTACCACATAGGCCAAGTGTTAAATTGCCTCAATCCGTGCAGCCTATAACTGCTAGCTATTACGACTGTCCGTGCTTACTACTGCACCTATTCGGCTTTCACCTGTAATAAAATACCACACACGGTATAATCGACCCGTAATGCTTGGGTCACATATACTCCGATCCATCGGCCGGCGCCCGGCCGATTGAGTGTTTTGTTCAATATTGTATTCAATTTTGAACAAAATACTCAATCGGCCGGGCGCCGTAGTGAAAATCGGAGCCTATGTGACCAAGGCATAACCGAATGAAACAACAAAGTAAGTTATATATTAAAGCAGTGTAATGTAGTGCTAACAAGAATATAATGAAACCAGTTGGGCACAATACGACTTAAAGAATTACAATCTGGTGGCAGGCATGGGGTGTCTCACCAAGATAGCATATTGTTTCCCATTTCGATTCGGTAATTGTACAAAAGTTTCCACTTTGGGTTTGATTCCGACGGCTTTGAGCTTTGTTTTTGTCAGGGACGGTTTCTGAGAACTGAACAGTTAGGTAAAAAACGAGTGGGAAGACAATCAATCATAAAGTCGAGCGGAACTCTTGGTTTGGCCATGTACCCCCCCCCCTGCACCCCTCGGAGTGTTCCCTATCAGTGGAATGCTAACGGAGTTACAATTCTGGTCGTATTGACCATTAAGATTTGGCTTCAAATTCTAGTGAGGTACTGAAAACTCACTAAAATTCAGGTTTTATCGATATCCAAGTGATGAATTTATAGGATATGTCATTAGTCGTGATCAGATTTATCAGTGAAAATTATTGTTATTACGTGTCGACGAAAACCACAAATTTGCTTAATGTCTTTTTTTGCACTCGGGCATTTAGCAGGCAGCAGACTTCTCATGTTGTTTAATGCGCACTACCTCACATAACGTTGTTCATTGGTCGCATACTCTGGCACTTTGCAAAATGCAGCTCAGTCGTATTGCCAATCAGGAAATGATTCCATGAACGCTGTGCATTAAAAAACTTCATTAAAATTAATGTTAATATCAGTGTCCATTTGCGGAAATTCATCTGCGCGTGGGGATTTTAACGGGAAAGAAATGTTTAAAAGAAAAATGGATAAATATGAAAATATAGTTTTAGTTAAGTTTTACAGAGTTGAAAATGTCTTTACATATTACATCGCATAAAATGGGTTAAAAGTGTAAGTGGTGACAATGAATACAAAAGAAAGATAATATCAATATCATTAGAATCATCTCTCTTGAAAAAGACACTTCTTTGAGAATTAAACCTTCATCATGTACTGTATATAAGTCTCAGTTTATGTTCTTCCTTCATTACGTCACAGTCACATCGATATACAGGTATCTGTACAATGACATGGCAAGAATTGGCTTTCCTCATTAATTCGACGTTTCACATTTATGTAACATGTGTTTTTACGGTGTCGTCATTTGAATTGCGCACTTCACACATTCGTCATCCTTATCATTATCACGGGTTAATGAAAGCCACCAATTAATATATGGTCTGGGTTCATTGGTATAATACAAGAACACTAACAAAAACATCTTAGTCATATTCTTCTTAATTACCAATGAGGATCTGTGCGATTTTGAGTTATACGTATGACATCATTTATTAGTTTAATTTCTTTGACTAAATTGTGATAAGCAAGGGTATGTCCGACTAATTCTACGATATTCTTCGAATTCATAATGATGGTATTATCGGAAAGGCATTTGTACTCACTAAGTAATATTTCATGCGCAATTTGAATAATTATACTACAGGATGTCAAATAAGTCAAAATTACCCTCTTCCAAGGCCGTCTCTGTATTCCCGGAGTGAGGCCAAATAAGCCAGGAATCGATTTAAGGATGTTCCCTGGACGAAGTTGAAAACGATGAACACCAACCCCTAATTTTTCTTTTAAAAATGTGAAGTACATAGCATAACTAAGTGTTTCTGTGAGTTTAAGAAAAAGTTAAATATTCAAAAGTGTGTTTTGGGGTGAAAACCTGATTTTTAACATGGGTTTCAATGAGAAAGTGCCACGCCCACTTTTGTCAAATATTGACACTTTAGAGGCCTCTTGCTCAGAAAAAAGCACACTAACATATGGTTTTTAAAGTTTTAATATTCTTTGTTGCCCGTGAGAATCCCAGAAAACCATTTTTGAGAAAAAGTTAAATACTATTGAATATTTTCCTATCTGACCAGGGAACATCCTTAAACTCTTACGTGTAACTTGCCCCGTGCGCCCAGTGATAGACCACTAAGGCCACTATATCGTGGCCTTCGTCCAAAGATAAATCCCTGCATGTTTTATACTGCTGTATACGGGTCATGTTGTAATCATAAAAATTTGAAATCCTAAATGACCAGAGACATTTTTTACAGTATTATGATTTTAAGGCAAAATACAACGTACAAATTAATTTTATTGATTATTATGCTATAATATCAGCTGTACCGAAGGAGTGGAAACGTTTATTGAAGCGAGACTTAACTTCAGTCTTTGAACCGAGCCTACAAACGGATCTTGTGCATTTAACACTTGGCGAAAAACCAGTGTCATTGAATGGTTTAACAGTGAAGTCAATTCAAAAAATATTAAATAGAAACAAATATTTGGAACCACTGTATAAAAATGAACATGATCGTGAGTTAGGAAGAATAGATTACTTCAAAATGGCTTATAGCTGCACGAAACAAAATAAAATTCGACAACTTCAATTTAAGATTCTACATGGTATTTGTACCACAAATGCTTACTTAACGCAGATAGGAATTAAACAGGATGCTAGATGTAGTTACTGTCCATTAAGAGACACTTTAAAGCACAAGTTTTGGGAATGTAGGCGGGTTCAGATTTTTTTGAAAGCTATTAAAGAGAATTTGGGGAAATTATTCAATGTAAATCTTAATTTGAATGCCCATGATATGGTGTTCGGAAGATCTGTTAATAATGAAAACACTTTGCTAAACAGGCTATCACTAGCAATCAAATATTATATATATGCAAAACAATTTAATGAGGTAAATCCCAACTTGGACGTGACTCAATTTGAAAATACCATGTTTATATATATACCAGAACTTCTGGGTATGACTGTTGCGAATGTCTGAATGAATGGAGGTGGTGTGAAAGTGGTTTAATATTTTATCTTTGCCTTGTTTAATGTATTATTTTATGTTTGATTCAATAAAAAAAAAAAAAAAAAAAAAAAATTGAAATCAAATGTTCGCCATTTTTCCACATCACAATTTAAATTGCGAGTTTTGGTCTTATTACCTCACCAAAAATTCCAAAACACACATTAAGTGATCAATGTATTAGTTCACATCTTCTGGATCGCTAACTTAGAATTTACAGCCAGTTACTAATGTCAGACATTAACGACATTTCGTCCAGTTTTCGAATATCGCCATTTTTCTTGGAGCCGTTTGTTTTAATTTTAGACGAAATCCTGACGAAATCATGCAATATATCATCAACGTTTTTTATGTCACCACCAAAAAGTGGTGACATATTGTGGTGGTCTCCATTTTTGTCGGCGGATGGCAGTTGGTGGTTGGCGATCGGCGTCTGTAACAAATTCTTACAACTTCCAATAACTTAACAAATACTGTTTACACTGACTTCAATTTTTTTCAAAACCATCTACACGTTTTTAGAAGTTCAAATCTGACTTTATATATAAGATTTGACCTTCAATGACCTTTTCAAGGTCAAAAGAGGTCAAAAGGTCTTTTTTCAACTTGCTTCAAATTGACCAATTTTTTGACATCATCTACAAGTTATCAGAAGTTCAAATCTGACTTCAGATTTGAGATTTGACCTGCAATGACCTTCTCAAGGTCAATAAAGGTAAAAAAGGTAAATTTTCATCTTGCTTCAAAACCATCTACAAGTTCTCAACAGTTCAAATCTGACTTTAGATTTGACCTTCAATGGCCTTCGCAGGGTCAAAAAAGATTTGACCTTCAATGACATTCTCAAGCTCAAAAAGGTATTTTTTCATCTTGCTTCAAATTGACAATTTTTTCAAATTCATATATAAGTTCTCAGAATTTCAAATCTGATTTGAGATTTGACCTCAAATGACCTTCTCAAGGTCAAAAAAGGTCAACTTGCTTCAAATAAACTATTTTTTCCAAAATCTTCTACAAGTTCCCAACAGTTCAAATCTGATTTGACCTTCAATGACATTCTCAAGGTCAAAAAAGATTTGACCTTCAATGACATTCTCAAGGTCAAAAAGGTCTTTTTAATCTTGTTTCAAACTGACCAATTTTTTCAAATTCATGTATGAGTTCTCAGTAGTTCAAATCCGACTTTAGATTTGATATCCCACTTTAAATGACCTTCTCAGGTTCAAAAATGGTATTTTTTAACTTGCTTCAAATTGACCAATTTTTTCAAAATCATCTACAGAGTTCTCAGAAATTCAAATCTGACTTATGATTGAACTCATGATATTGTGAGCAACTAGATGGTGACATTTTGTCATGTTAATGCCTTGTTATTCATGATATATTTATTCATATCTTATTTTTAAAATATTTTATAAATTTATAACACGCCGGCCAGCTTTTTTCAAATGGTTCACGGTGTTCCAGATGAAATTACCTTAGCCTGGTAGAGGGCTAGAGACTCAGTAAACTATTTATTCGAACATTATCGAGATATACTTTGGAAGCAATTAGGGAACATATTTTATAAATCCATGGGTTATTGTAAATTGCAAAGGGAACACCAGTACGTTTTGGTCAACCCTGTACTTGTTGATTTGAAAACGGATCAATGACCTGTTTAATGCGTTTGAGATGCATTTGAAAATATCACTTTGACAGATATAAGTCCACGATATAATATCATAGGCTTTAACAAATAAAGTAAATGTTTATAGCGATATCTGCCCTGTCATCGCAAAACCTTACTCATCAAGTTGTTTCGTGATTATAACACAACCAATAACATGGATAGAATTACCCTGCGCGCAGAGTCTGGTTATAAACTATCTAGCTTTTGAGAAACAAAGTCGAACGAAACATATTTAAACTCTCGATGATGCATCAATCGTGTCTTCTTCTTTTTATAGATACGTGCTCAGTATGTTGCCATTATTAGGTGAATGGTGGTCCTACTTCCCAGGTCCTACTTGACGCGTGTAACTACAGTTCAGCTGGCATATCAGATCGAAAACATTGCATTTTTAATGCCATCTATACTTTTGCAATTCTCATCTAGGCGTATTTAATAAGCTGGCAACAGACCCGAGCGTTAGTAGTCTCATAGCGCGATCATCGGACTTAATCGAATGATAGCAGGATCAAATACGGCTCCGTGAGCGCCTAGTGGATGCAACAGGTCTGTCATACTGGCGACAACGGTCAATGTTTTGCAGACATCAGTATTGCAGTATAATAGTGTTGAAAAAATCAGTCATCCCTACCGAGGGACGTGTTTTGAGAACGTATCGCACAATTAACAGTCATATAACTGAGTAATTGGAAGCTAGATATTTTCATGTAGGTAATATGCATAGCTTATTATAAAAGTGAAATATCCACTATACAGATACATGTTGATCATTCGGGTACATTGCACAGGAAATCGAAAGGTGATAATGAGGTGCAGTTTGATTGAGTGAAAGGTGAATCTCTTCCTCGAGCATAACACCATTTCTGAACTGACGCTACGGCCGCTTTATATTCTACAATATTGCATAAATTTGAAACAGTTGTTAGGTACGTATGGTATAATCTTTTTATTTTATGTTTTCTGGTTAACGCTTCTATTATTAACTTTAAAGCTTTAAGATTGTTTTCAGTTTCAATTTTCAGCAAGTCATAACATAATGTCATTATTTCAATTTTATTATGTCTTTTTAGTTTATCATTCCAGATAACATCAAAACAAGATTGTAACTGAATTTTACGATCTCTTTGTTATACCAAAACGGAATGTACGACAGCTATAACATACCATTAAAATGTCAAAATAAGAGTTAGTAAGCTTATTCACAGTGATTTATATAAACTGGATATCTCCATTATTTTTTAAATCCTGTTACGGATAAAATATTGCAAGTTTTTATCTTATTTATTTGAAAATTACAGTTAACATTTGATGATGATTAAGCGGATTAGATAAATCATAGCTGCTTCTTACGTATATTATATACCCTTAGGTTCTCAATATAATGTTTACAATTTTAACGTCACACTACGATTCACTACGAGCGTGGAGCAACGTTTACGTTTTCTAAAGGAGTTTTAATACATTTATATCATCAATACTAAGATAAACTAAATATAGAAGTTGTTCAGAAGGATTAGGATCATTTTTCGGATTGTGCTAATATTGAAAAAATAATACAATTTGCCACCGCATGAGGTATTTTCGTTATATTTTGTTCAAGATAACATAACATAAAGTAGTACGATTTAAATTTTACGATCCGTCATGATACATGATTATTATACTAATCAAATTAAAGGATTTTACCTTGTATGTAGTTTGAGACAAAAACTAGGAATGCGTACATACATCTCTCCAACATATCAGTAGCTAAACGATCAGGCAGAGACATGGTTGAGAGTTATTTAAGTTGGAACACTTTGCTCGCATGATGACGATCGAGTAGATTTCAGTTAAGTTATATTGTTTCATTTTCACATATAAGTAAAGCATGTTATTAGAATTTTTCGTAAATCGAGCTGCAATAATAAAAAATTATAATCAATTGAAAAATGTTCAAATAGTTTTTTGCCCAACTTATAAGTAAGGATTACGTACGTCAAATGACGTAATTAGTAAGCAAATTACATCTGCTTTAAATTGTAGTTCATTGGTCATTGATCAGCGGTTCATATCATTTTAGCTAATATGCTATTCGTACATTACCTTGAGATTTTTTGAAATAAATATGATGAGATTAAAATGAATTTGAGAATGGTATTAGAAAACAAACAAAAATTGATACGATTCAGGAAAATGATCTTTATATCTGATTGATCCACGCTGATGTAGCCTATCCATTGCTCAAATATCACTTAGAAGAATTTTTATAGACGATAGTTATTAGACCGATATTTCATAACAAATTACGTCGAATGAATGTAAGTTGGATGGTAAATGGATTGTATATATATCCCACATTTTGTGAAGGTATTAAATCCCGTGTGCACAATACCGATAACGTATCGCGTTCGTAATTTTAATGTCTCAAGCGTTCCTAGTTTCAGTGTATAAATTTTACTTTGGGGCCATAGTCATGATATTTTCTATAAAAAAAGTGTTAGTCATCACTTCCTCTCATCATTTTCTTTAAAAATGTATACTGCATTACTTTGTAATATAATCGTCATATTTCGAAGTTACTTGGGATTCGACAGTAGGATGGATATAAGTGAAATTTCAAAATGTTTTATTTTCCAATAACTCAGATACGAGTACTGTAGTAGTAGTTACCAGTTTCATCACCAGGTGGCTCGTTCGGATTTGATAGCATGGCGGGTATAGTAGAAAATTCCCCTTAACTTAAATATTCATCTGGTTTTAGTGGTTCAATTTCCATATCACCCTTATGTATCTAATAGATATGCAAATTAGAATATGTCAAGTAAAAGAAAATATTATCTGCCCAATACAAGAAAAGATATTTCACTTTTCGTGATTTTATAACATGGGGTCTATGGGGAATCTCCCCAAACTAGAAATCACAATTTCAAAAAATTAAGTTGATATACACAATTCTCGAAACCATTTCTAGATGTAATTTTACATGTAGATTTCAAATATGACATCACTTTGTGACTGAATTTTGAATAATTAATGACGTAAAATAAGATTATTTCTACTCACATCTAGTGTATCAGTTCAACGTGTATATTGTATTGTATTTTATTGTAAATATAGTAGTCAATAATCCATAACATGTGAACTTTAAAATACAGGCGTAATCAACAGCAGATGTCGTGTTGGCTTTTAAAACAACAATTGTTCAGAACATGGAGGAAATGAAACAGTCGTATCGAAGGTGTACAAAACAATGAATGATTCGTTCTCATTTTAGAACTAAACGTTTTGCATGTCAGTGTTTTTAGTCATACGTAGAATCTGATCAGTGCCACTGTTGAAACCCCAATTATTAGTCTTTTATACTTAACATTACAAAGACACATTGGAAAATTCATTTATCATTCATTTAAGAATTTGTAGTCAGAATGCAGGGTATGTGCACCACACTTTAAATGTAACCTTGTCCTGCTATCATGATGTACATGTATACTACCTTTTATTTTGGGTTTTTGTATATCTCGTATATATTTTTGTACTTTTGCTTTAGTTAGTATTTGTAGTTTAGATATTTAGTTTGTTCATAGTTATGACTAATGTAATCATGTTATGATACAATATGTCAATAAAAGTTATATATATATACACGAACACAGGGGGTCGAAACACCGAAAATCCATATTATCTTCCCTCTTGCCAAACTACGGTAACTTGGTTTAATTTGGCAATTTTGAGAAATTCGCCGATTTACACCGTCCGCAAAATTCAAAATAAACCCCGAGAATCAGTTCTTTTCATACCGTTGGCACGCATAAAGTTCGTCTTCAGGTGAAAGCACCTTATGATGTCATGTCTATTGCAAATTGCAGAACAAAGCCAATATCCTAGATGCGAGTAGAAATAATCTTGATTTACGTCATTAAAAATTCACAATTCAGTCAAACTGGTGTCATATTTGGAATCTACATATAAAATTACACCTAAAATTGTGGTTTTGAAAAGAGTTTATTAACTTTGAAAATTTTATTTTCTTTGAAAATGTGACTTTATAGGTCGGGGAGATTCCCCATAGACCCCATGTTGTAAAACTACAAAAAGTGAAATATCATTTCTTGTGTTGGGCAGATAATATTTTCCTTTACTGGACTTATTTTAATTTGTATAAATATCACATACATGAGGGTAATTTGAAAAGTAAACCACTTAAACTGATGTATATTTAAGTTTAAGGGAATTGTGTAATACCCTGCCATGTTATTTCCCCCGAATCAGCCACCTGGTAACTACCTACTCGCATCTGAGTAATTACTCGTTGCTTGAAATGCCTGGGGAACAAGGTAAAACATAATGCTGACAATGGCGGCTTGTAATATTAATTTGAAACCAATAACCTTCGAAATTTTAACAATTGTGAACGTTGTGAAAGCAAAACACAGTCGCATTGAAAAATTGAACCGCGCCCATTTGCAAAATTATATAGCTTCCAAATGGAATCAAAAATTCACTAAATTACACAGCGTCAAAACATCTCGTGTTACAGTACTGTATGTGAAAAATGAGGTAAATGCGAAATCTATGGCATGTGTCATATATTTTGGTTAGAATTATTCAAAGTGAATCAAGCTCTCCTAGGAGTGTTATGTCACTTTTAAGCACTTTTATCTTTAATTTAAGAAGACGTCAGTCAAAACTCATTAAATTATGCTATTTTTATATATGAAAGGAAACGTTTCGGCCTAAACGATTTGAAATATATTCAGAAGATGTAAATGGTTTTCCCCGGAGGAATTAGGGTGGTAAATTCTTTATAGATCAATTTACAAGGTCTTGGCTCAACCAATAGTTACTATCCCAACGGACGTAGTTCATAGATATATATAGGAGCCGTCCGTTCGTCCGTCCGTCTGTAAATAAAATCAATTATGATTTACCCACATGATGTAGATATCCAAATGTTGGTCTGAATTTATCTTTGTGGAAAGATTGTATGCTTCAGTTGCTCTATAACAAAACATGTGGGAAAGTGTATGTATATATTACAAGATGTCCGTCCGTTCGTTCGTGTGTCCGGGCGATTACTCAAAAACCGGTTGACGAATTTGATTCAAATTTTGTAGGCTCGTGCCTTATGGGTGTAAAACCTCTGTTAGAGAAGGAATTTTCGACATGGCCGCTCAATTCAAAGTGGCCGCCATTTTTCGTAAAATTGTAATCTTTGATAACTCAAATACCAGTTGACTGATTGGGTTCAAGTTTTATATACTAATGCCTAGGTGCCTAGCTGATATCTAGTGACAAATGAGCTCTATTCAAAACATGTTTAGTACGGTGGGACTTGATACCCTGTTCAGATGTTATTTTCTAGTTTAATATTGTTTTAAAAATTATCACAAAGCTAGCTATAAGCGATGACTCGGAATTAGAGATGGACGATAGTCGTTAAAACTAACAATTTGAGCCGTATTGGAGATGAACGATACGCTAAAAACTGACGAACCCACGAACTCTTGATGCAGGGAAATTGGGAGGGCGAGGACGTGTCGTAGTATTAGAATTAGGTAACATTAAATGCAAAAAAGTAGATTTCTTTTTTTCAATGGATTTGTCGCCGTCAAAGTAACACATGATCCGAATCATTCCGCAATGAACACTTTAAAACATCACTCTTCATAAATGTCACGATACGTTATGTACATCAAACTTTATTTCCAACCAAACAATAGACACTTCCTTTTACAAGTGAAACCTCTAAATGTCCTTGCATCAAATGATGTGGGATAAAATCAAGTCTCGTCAACATCCGTTGAGTTAGAAAAGGAGTCTCTGCTTTTTGCAGCAATTTTCATAGTGTCTCATTGATTATATAAGCATCGATTCTATGTGTTGAGGACTATTTTCCAAGAACTATATTGATAGTTGCACTATTAGCTGTCAATACACTCACTCCATTTCAATGTGTCATCAACTCTAGATGTTATGCAATAACATTAGAGCATTACCCCGCATTTTCGTTGTCATTTCTTAGTGGAAATATGAACCTTGTCACGTCAAGGTACTTGGAGTTTCTGATTCTGCATCGATAGAGCTCTCAATAAAAGAAAGGAAAATAAAACGTTGAAATGGTTATTTGGTGCATCTTATCAATGCTGAGAAAATGTGGTTGGGAAGGGAATACATTTTAAAGTATTGCAATTTTATGTTTGGAAATTTACAATTACATTAGGCATCTTGTGTCGCAAGAGCTTCTTTGTGGTCTATAAAGTGGAATATATGAAAATAGATAATTATGACATAGTGCCTCGGTTTCCTGACTAAGCTCATAAGTCATACGCCTGGGGCTCAATGCCTTACCATTTTTCTAATAACAATTTTATTGGGCCATTTCATTGTAAGTTATTGGTGAATATGTAATTCTAAACATGATAATATATTCTCTCTGGAGCACAGGGTTCCATTTTGGATCAAGGTATTTAGCCTCAATGTGCTCTATGCAAATGGGTTAAACTACCAAAATGAATTGCAGAAAGCAATAACTCATAGTGTCTGAGTTGAATTCAGAACATCTGACAAAATATTGTTATTTTCGTGGTAAATTAAAGTTGTGCTGTCCCATGATTTGTATCCTCCAAACATTAAGATTTCAGGTACATGTATGTACATATCCTGATTTCGAACTATTATTTTGAAAAGTAAAACCAATCCAGTGTAATATCTAAATTCTCAATTCTAATTTGTTTAATTAGTAAATTGCAAGTTAGTGTTGCGTTGGTGAATACAAATCATATGGACATAATACACCCTATGCAGCTCCATAAACATAGCTCCGCACCCAATATTTAGAGGGGCTCATATCTGAAGAACATTTCCGAATTTTTATAAAATCACACAGATACTGTCTGGCTTCCAAGATGCAAAAATAATTTGCATGGGTAGTGTATCTTGAACACCATTTTTTATGAATGCTGGGGACGCAGTATTAAAAGGATAGTCTCAAAATATATAGGTCTGGGAAATGTTTAAGGCATACTGCGTCGCTATAAAATGAATTGCACTACTATTTTCACAATTTTATTGATATTTGGTGTCAAATACACATATCTTGGTATATTTGAAGTCCCAAAACGGCTTAGTTTCAGAAATATCCCAATTTTAAATTCAAAAATGACCGTTAGCTCCGCACCCTCCGCTCATTTGCGCCGCACCCAATATTTCCCACAGGCTCTGTCTGCATAGGGTGTAATATAACGTACTGTATTACATACCTAGCGAAGCATTTGTATGGAAGTCAATGGGAAAGTTAGCGAGCTATATCCACCGATATTGCCCGATTACGATTACCCCGATATAGCCCGCTTACCTCGTTTTGATATTAGATTTCTTTAATAACCATGATAATATCATGACGTCACGTCATTGATACAAAGTAACCATGGGAACAAAGGCATGTAATACATCAGTTATGTCACTATGACGTGAAATATGCCTTCGTTCTTGCCCAAATATAGAGCCTCCCAAGGTCGGCCTATATTGGGAGAACTCAGGCATATTTCACGTCATAGTGACATAACCTCTAAATATTTAGTAATTGTTTTTATGATTAAGAAATATCAAACATTAACCCCCTTTTGGGAGCAGGTCGCGAACATACTTTATTAACACGATGGGATTTTTCGACTCGTGATGCATTATATGTTTCATACTTTCATTCTTGTCTAAAAAGTCATCATTAGCTTTTTCAAAGAAAAATAAAGCAATAATTTCAATAAATCATGGTCATGATTATCCGTTGTGTTGGTAACAAATTGGATCAGTTGAATTTCGTTGATAACAACACACATGTGGTAGGCTTAGAAGAAGAATATACCATAATTTGAAAATATAAATAATCGTCAATGTTTTGAAGAACATAATGGAACGAAATGTTATAAAAGTCAGAGAACATGGTGTTTAACAACATCATGCTTTTATTTTATTTATTTTCCTCTTCGATCTTTTCTTAACCAAAACTTTATCTTGATATGTTTGATAATTCCTTGACCTTACCTTGTTCTTAATATTCGTAATATTATGCTTTATATGCGGGTATAAACATCAGAAATGATGTCACCTGTTAAACCTTTTATATGTTCTGTATTTTATTATATTATTAAGGAATTAATTGAATTGAATTGAATTTTATCGCTTCGACTAGGAACACACAGTAATTTCTTTGAGTTGTTCGAAGTACATGTATGCATCATATGTTTTGTTATGATTGGTATTTTTGAGTTTGATAATTTTGTCTATCGTTGTTGCGATGAACAGACACGGTGTTAATATGAGTTAATATAAGTGAGCTCGATGCCAGTATATGAACACTCCCTTCCAAAAGTTTGCAACCTTAGTTCCCTCATTGTTAAAGCATCTTTATGTTTGAATTTTTATTTATATAACCTGTGAAATATTGACGGAAATGTAATTTGACCTCATTTCCAATGCCTCCAAATTTTCGCAATTTTTCCTCAATTACAATACAGTTAGGTCGAAAATTGATGATACATTTGATGAATTTTTGAAAATCGTCATTCCTATATAAATCAATGGGAAATGGTGGGTTCGGGGAAAATCAGAAATCAGGATATCTATTCAGTAAAAGATTCATCCAAAAATATTTTTATATAGAAAATTGAAATGTCTAACTTTTTTGTAAGTTTTCAGTTTAAGGTACAGAGCTTCAGTCATTTTTGAAAATAATTTTTCGCCTCCTGTGTTATTTCAATGGGAGGGGTTTTTGGAAAAATGATTTTGACTTTGAAGACCTATAACTTTTTTAAACCTGAAGAAACGTATCCATTTTTTAGTATATAAATTATTGAATTGACTACCTAACTTGTATTCTTTTCAAGAACGCAGACGAATGCATATTCTTTCATATGACTTGCGGCAAACCTACCATTTTCCATTGGTTTACCTGGGAATGTCGATTTTCAAAAATTCATCAGATTTATCATCAATTTTTGACCTATTGTGAGGAAAAAATTGGGAAAACTTGGAGGCATTGGAAATGAAGTCAAGCAACATCTCCATCAATGTTATAAGTATATATTTTCCTTGCAGGCTATAGTAAATAAAAACATAAAGAGGTTTTAATACGTAGTTCAATGAGTCGAGGGAGCTAAGGTTGCCAAACTTTTGGAGGGGAGTGTTTTTTGGAGTGAGGTTTCAATGATGTGGAAGCATAATTGTGCATTGAAGTAAATTGAAACAGCAATCTTTATTAGACGATAAAATGAAAAAAATAAATTTCGTTTATAAAAATTAATCAATAGTAATTCGATTATTGTAATTGCATATTGAACCAAGTCCAACTGGACAAACACTTGCCTCAAAGATTGGAACAGCGTAAACAATAGATAAAGATCGTGCAGTTCATCTTACATACTTACAAATGTGAAACTTCATCGCCGATTGATCCGTCATTTATTCATAAAGGATCCTCAAAACATAGATGTAGCTGGTTTGCATTGGCAGAATCATTTATGATTATGATCTCCGGGGTATGATCTCCCGTAAACGGAAAAACAGGGCCGTAGATGCTGTAAGCGACTTAGTATCAAAACATATTGACGCAAAAGAAAAATGTGGAAATAAGAGAAGATCAACCGTTCTCATAAAATCCGATTTTTCATTATACGATAAGTAGAACATGCTATATTAACATCCTTGACGACGATTTATCTTCTTTCTAACTAATATAGTGGAAACGAAAAATGAAACGAATTAATAATCTGAGTGATACAATTCCTGATTACTTCAACATTAATCCAACAGGTTGACAACATAAATATTATTCATTATCAACTATCTCATTAATTACCATCATAATACATGATAATTTCGTATAATTTTGTAAATATCAATAAAGTGGTACGGGCAACACTTGACAAGGGATCATCAAAAACCCATAGGCCATTTTGATGTTTTTCACATTGTACTAGTCTTTTGGTATAAATATTTCTTTTTAATCAGAAATGAAAAGGAACTAAAGTACGAAGCCATAAGTGATCTAGGCACAATTATATCGCATTTCTATGGAAAATATTGCATCGAATTTAATAATAAGTACAGTTGAACACGGGTCTTAAAGGTCGATTGTATTTGCGCTCGCTTGTATTTTTTGTCTAGCTATGTGTGAAAATACAAATGAAAAATGTTAAAAGAAACCCGTATCTTTCTTACAAGTCCGGGATCTCGAGAACTATCATATATTTACTTACAGTTGTCTTGTTTTCCTAATTCTCATTTGAAAAGATTTCCTATTTACGTAATCGTGCTAACTGTGTTAACACGTGAGTTCACACCCTCATACATCATACTAATCCAGAACCATCCAACCATCGGTGAAACCACTCCATAAGAGTGATCCATTACTATAACTCATTTGTCATTATCTTTTTTACACGGAACAAAAGTGTATCAAATGAGATATTGGTGATACCTTTGAAATAGAGCCCATTTATATCAAATACACATTATGTATTATAATACACCTTAATGAAAATGATATATCACTGTCTGATGGTTATTTTTTCAAAAAACTTAATTAAGGGACGGGCTCATATTATTGATACCTTTCAAATACATGAACTACCCTTTTTAAAATTTTAAAATTTATCTTTGTATTAGATTTATTTAGATTATACTTGGTTATACGTGTTCGTGCTGCAATTATCAAGATGTTATAACGTCTAATTGATAACGCCTGTGGGGGCGGGCAAAAGCATTCCGTTTTTTGTCACGTGGATGTCAATTCTTAGTTCGTTTGAAAAGAAAAAGTTGAATGAAAATTCTTTCCTCGAGAGTCCATTATTGGTTCAAAAGCCCTTTAAAGGCCTTTCAAAGACTGTTGCAATATGGCGTCGAGCATATCCACATCCGATCATAGGCCAAGGCACTCATTATCGCGACCCATTTAGTACTTGCCCTGAGGCTCGGATGAGACAGAACACTGCTTCCAATTGCAAGTAGACTGTAGAGATCATCCAATGTTATGGTCGTGCAGTGGTGCCATATTTGGCATCCAGTGGTGTCATCTTTTGCATCCAGTCATATATAAAAAAGAAAGATCAATCCGAGTGTAGGATGTTTGCGCCTTCTCAACAACTCTGGATGATAACAGGCCAAGGCTTTTATTTGAGTTTCGTGCAGAAGCATGATTGACTTTGTCATTGCATGTCAATCTAACTTTACAACTGTTCTAACCTATTTCAAATATTATGGGAAGGGGCGACAACCTGAAGTGATTTAAACTTTACTTGGTAATTTTATGAGTTGCTTGACAATTCTAATCAAAACTGCCAGTTCATATTTTACTCCAAATAAACGTAATGTATCTAGGTGTTCGCTGATGTGTCTGTCAATTTCTTTTATTGAAACAAAAATATCATCGCAAGATGTTTCTTCCTATACCTAACACACCAGTCACATTTCCTACGGCGACCTTGCGGTCTATCATTTCTGCGGTCAGTAACATTTCTACGCTCGCCGTGGAATTTCTGCGCTCTCATACTTTTGCAGTCACATTTCCCACGGCAGCCGCACGGTGAATTTTAAATTTCTGTTGATAAATAATACTTTTTTCATTTTATTTACATCGGGACAATTTATAAATGTTATTCATAGTGCTAGGATGTGATATCAAATGAAAAGTGATCGTGAAACATTGACAAATAATGATTCAATCTTGTTGAGCCAGTTGATTTCTACGGGGACCTCAGAAATGAACAAATATTATAACTCCGAGTTATAATTTCTACGCCTTCCCTCACCCTATGCTTAGTGAGCGGAGCTAATTTCAAGGGTGATGGTAAAGACGAGGCAGGGCGCCCAAAAACCAAAAAATATTAGTACCATAATCTTTTAAGTCGTATTATTGCAGCATAAGGTGATGATATTGTGATATTTTATGCTGTTTTAGAAGTGAAAGATGTTAAACTATGCATACCGTTTGTTTTACATCCAATAAAACGAATAGTTAAGATGAAACAGTCGTTTGAAGATACAATTTGAATTTACCGCAAGAAATTACAACCTAATATTGTCAATATGTCAATAATTCCTGATCGATGTCACATATAAAGATATATGTACCTAGATATGTTTTATTTTTTCATATATGCGAAATAAGGCGGTCTCTAGTTATGTACATCCAATGCAAAATGAATGTTTACTAGAGTGTCTATTCGGCGATCAGAATTTCGATGACGAGCAATGGCGATGTAATTTGCGAAGAAAACATCAGTGCACCTAGTTACAGGCCAGGTTTGGGCGCCATGCCTCGTCTTTACCACCACCCTTGAAATTAGGTCCGCTCACTAAGCATAGGGTGTCCCTGCGGCCTGTAAAAATCAGCATTCGCCGTACGGAGGCCGCATTTGCCGAAATTAAAATATCATCATAAGATGTTTCTTCCTATACCTAACTATCGAAATAGAAATATCATTATAAGATGTGTCTTCCTATAGCTAACTATTGAAACAAAAGTGTATGATGAGTCTCTGAATGCGATAACAGTCGTAGCCTATGGAGCATTTTCAGAGAATAGTTAAACAGTCATGTCCCTTAAGCGCTGTGTAATAGTAGTTTCTACGAGCTCTTCGCCTCGCTTCAATATATATATTTATCTCATACTTGGACGTGTTTGTAAAAACCTATATTTTCATCAGCGGGTAGATATAGCTATACGTCCCGCTCCGAGCGGACAGACCTGCGGCCCTCGGGCAAATATATTATATTGGCCTCGGGATAATCCCAAAATCCTGAACCTCATATAGGAAAATCTCTATATATCGCTAGATATAGTTGTGTGAGGCCATCAAAACTTTATATTAATATGAGAAAGAAAAAAGGGAGTTAATTCTTAAAATAACAAAGATATGAGAAAAAATGGTGTAAGGGTTTCCACTTTTTTTTACCACACTGTAGTTTGCAAATCACATCTTGATACACGTTGGGTGGTAAATTCCTCTGTTTAGCAAAATGTAATTGCAGAACATCAATATTAGCCAAATCTTTTCCATATACAGTAGATAGTAGATAAAATCTTAATTGATGGCTCAAAGAAGTGATTGGCTATCGATCACTCAGACAAGTCTTGATTAATTACTTAATTCATCAGTTCATACGTAATGTCACAAGCTTACCACGTGCGTTCTACTTCGTTCATGGTGCTACAAACTACAAACTACAAAGTGTCTCGGATGATTCTAACTTAAGAGTCTCTTAAGTAACATGAACGGGTGATGGTGCTAAAACAAGGTTTCTGTAAAACAAATTAGGATTACCTTGTGAAACTTTCAGATGACCTTTGAAGTTACCAAGTGAAAATAGATTTTTATAATTATCAAATTGTTTGACATATGTTAAAATTTCAAGAATGTTTCTGCATCAAGAAATATGAGTTATTTTGTGTTTGCCTCGGTGCATTTTTCGGGACACCCTGTATATGTTAAGAAAGAGATCACATAGATTTTAAATTAATGTTTTGAGTGGTCCTGTTTTTCGGACCAGCTTCTCTTTTATAGTCTCGTGATTATGATTATGTCTCGATTCTTTGCCTTCATTTTCCTGTTTTGCCATCGCATCGACGGTACATTTATGTCGAGGTCTTGGGCGCCGCGTTTCTTCAGCGCAGGTTCTTGAAAACATTCATTGGAAATGTGTATAGTTGTAAAATCGTAAAGTAGTTAATCCAATAGCAGGTGTGCCTTTAAGGGTCCATCTTCTGGTGGCATGGGTGGCCACTTTGGATTTTTTTATAAATATGTCTGTGTGAAAATTCTGGAAAACGCTTATCATACATTTCGAATTGCAGGCTCCCTCCAAAGTTTTGGAGGGGAGCATCTTTTCGAATGGACTTTGCTGTACTGTTCATTGTATGGTTATTTTTTCCGAATTTCAAGTTTCTCACCTATCCCAATATCCTAAGCTTTTACACGTTACCAGAGAGTGGGACTTTTCTATATGGGTGGCATATTTGGATTATGTTGGCCACATCGGATGTTGTTATTCGCCGATCTCACGTTTGGAATTGTTCCTATTTTGACATTGAAAGACAACTGGTGCCCACTTCCCATGTACGACGTTTTTTCATGCTCAGTAGCACTTTCTAATATTTGTCCTGCCACAATGATTTTTCGTATACATCGGATCTCTAAACTTTTTATAGAAAGCAATGTTGAAAAGAGATGAGATAGAATGCATATTTTACTGATGCGTTGGTCACGGCATTTTTCATAAAACCTTATTCAACCTTAATAATGGAAACCCGTTGGTCTAATAGTCGTTATGAGATTCAACACTAATAGCCGTTATGAGATTGAACGCAATCTCATTATTATTTTAAAAAATTGATTACTTCGCATTTATCTACATATATTCTAAACTTAAGAGGCCTTTTACATCGGATAGCAGAATCAAGACCCTGGACTATTTTGCAAGTTGTGTCATATAACATATTCATCTATCTACTTAGCAACGAAGAAGTCTCAAATCCGCCGCTTTCAGTGATGATTTTGCGATTGTATTGACAGATCGAATTACTTTCGCAGAAACTAATTAAATCTGAAATTTGAATATGCGAGGGAAAATATAATGCAGGATGGGCCAAAATGTCACCCAAAAAATTTTAATAACTCAGTCACCCAGTATGGGTTTTAAGTTATATTTTGTACAATTGGACCTTATTTAATGTTCTTACATTCTCCTAAGTTACGTCGGTCTATTTTAAATGTCTCGATTTTCAAAATTACCCAATATCACCTGTCCATGGATAGAGGTAACGCGGTCCAGCCGAGCATATCTATCCAAAACGGGGAAGGATATACTTATAATGTGAACATATTTTTCTGACTTCACTTCTGACACATTTAAATGTAATTTGTCAAAACTTGTGCACCATTAAACCCTACTCAGAGACAACATTGGTCTATTAATGATCTTTTTGTGGTGATTTTTGACGTAATCATAACAAAATAATGTTTTTGGTTATTCACTTAATGGAGTTTTAATAAGTTATGGTTACCATTCGCCTATATATATCCCAATTCACCTCAACTCATCACATACAATATGTACTAAGCCATCAGTTAGTTCTCACCGAGTAAGTACCAAAACCTGTAGTGATCAGTATGAACACTAAATAATTAATCAATCGACTAATCAAATTTTTTTACAACCCATTATCTAATCTAGCCGTCTAAGGGACTGCTTAGTAGGGGTTAGTTGTTGAGGGATACGCGGGGGAAACTTAGTTTCCATTTCGTCTCATTTTTATATCGTTACAAAATCATTATGCTGCCAAGAATCTCGACATTTTCATATTATATACTATGTGATATATGATAGATCAATCAATTATGATTATATAATCCGCTGATAAGTAACAAGATACGAAATGAGTTTAATAATAAAGAAGCCACTTTATTTGTTGGTGAAATATATCAGGAACAAAAGAGCCTTGAGCGAGACTTAAGGTGGCATATAACCCTGTTTATTTTTTCGTGAAGCCACTCAGTAAAATTACGATTTCTCTGCACCCTGATGTCCAATCAACATCATTCGAGTATATATGTGTTCCTGACATGTTTGAATGATCTTGATTGGACATCAGGTTGCAGAGAAATCGTAATTTTACTGAGTGGCTTCACGAAAAAATAAAAAGACTATACGCCTCGTTAAGCCGTGCATTTTCTGTTCACAGATTGGTGACTACTCACGAAGGAACGCCATTTATCTTAAACATCATCTGGCCATGACATAGATCAAGTAGGAAAACACAAGATCAATCGTTGATGCTATTTCTGTGTATTCTTTACGGATACAAGACGACAACCAGTACTTATACACATTAAGATATGCTTATTGCATTTGTGAACGGGGATTATGTTCCTTAGAGCTGCTAAATGCTCATGAAAATGTTATTTTTATACTCATAATAAAACATGCGGTTTAGACAGTAGAAATAACACCTGGAATATTACTTTATTGTAAAATAAAGGTTTCAAACGTTCATATTAGCAGTGAATTTACCCGTACATTACATATAATGAGTTTTACTTAGGGGACGAACATATTCATTCAAATATGTGTATGAGGACGTTTTGCAGTTGACGGACCTTAAAAATGATATTCATGACTTTGGAATTACTGCATGACAGCAGCTCTCAAATGTTGCTTATTAATTTATATCGTATGAAAGAATAACTCCCAAGATAATTTCCATATTCATTCAGTTTGATTCTCAATCACACTACTATCGGAGGATTTTTTCTGTCCGAAAAACAAACAAATCGCCTGATTGGCGCACGGGATTTAACGTGTGCCAATCAGATAATTTGTTCGTTTTATGTGGGATCTCATTGGATTTATTATATTAAAACTTATTTTAAACCAAACTTAATGGCGTTAATTGAACTTAATGTGTAGAGTGCCCAGCTTTAATTTAACTATTGCATAAGAATTAGCATCATATAGGCTGAATAAGATGATATCACATTCATCACTCAGAACCCTAAATCTATGTCGAAATAATAGGGTTTTGGGCAGGGATTTCAGCTAAAGATTCCAAGGTATGAAAACGTCATACCTTGGAAATCCAACAAATTGATTTAGTTTTGCAATTTTTCGATTTATTCTTCAAATCTTTTTCAAGCAACTGAAAAGTTCGTAAAGGTACGAATTGATAAGTCATAGACCCCTGTAAAATATACACTCTCCTCCATAAGTTTGGCGACTTTAGCTCCCCCATTGAACTACGTGTTAAAGCCTCTTTACGTTTGAATTTTTATTGACTTAACATGCGATGAAATAACCTATAATATTGATGAAAACGTAATTTGATCACTTTATTTTCAATACCTTCAAATTTTCCAATGTTTTTTCCTCGATTACAATAGGTCGAAAATTGATGATAAATTTGATGAATTTTTGAAAATCGTCATTCCCATGTGTTACGCAGTATATGGCATACATTCATGGTTGCGCGGTATTTGTGATACGGGTGAATATGCCATACTCATCTGTGGTATATGGCATATTCCGCAGGTGAGTATGCGATATTCCGCAGTGAATATGCGACACATTGATTTCAGTGAATACCCGATACTCACCTGCGGAATATGTCATACTCACTTGCGGAATATGCCATATACCGCAGGTGAATATCCCATATACCGCAGGTGAAAACGTGATACAGAAAGCCTTAATTTGATTGGTTTCGAGAATCAACTCTAAATGTAAAACTACGCTGGATTACCAATATGGTTAGTGCGTCGAGTACTAATATATGAATCCTGGATTGATTGAGAAAGTTTATTACGCGGGATTGGTGACTGATACTTCTGCTAAGTTACTATATTCGATACACAGTACTGTTGGTTCAATAATCATTATAATAATTTATAACGTTTTACTTGTTCGTTCAATCGATGCAAATGACAATTGCGTACCTCCGTATCGCGTTCTCATTGGTTAGTGTGTATGCCATATACCGCAGGTGAATCTGTCACACACCGCAAGTGAATATGCCATATTCGTTGCGGAATATGACATATTTTTGTATCGTGTTTACCGCGTAACACTCATGTAAACCAATGGAAATGGCTGGTTCAGGGCAAATCAGAAATCAGGATATCTCTTCAGTAAAAGATTCAGCAAAAATATTTTTATATAGAAAATTGAATTGTCTAACTTTTTTGTACACTATAAGTGTTTAGCTTACTTGATGAATACTAAAGTTACAGAGCTTCAAAGTCATTTTTGAAAATCATTTTTCGTGTTATTTGAATGGGATGGGTTTTGGAAAAATAATTTTGACTTTAAAGACCTATTACTTTGCTGATCCTAAAGAACGGTATCAATTTTTTGTTAATTAAAGTTAGCAAATTCAATTGCCTACCTAACTTGTATTTTTGCAAGGACTTGGATGGATGGATGGATATTCTGTCATATGACTTGCGGCAAACCTACCATTTTCCATTGGTTAACATGGGAATGTCGATTTTCAAAAATTCATCTTTATCATCAATTTTCGACCTATCGTAATTGAGGAAAAAATGAGAAAATTTGGAGGTATTGGAAATAAAGTCAAATTAAGTTTCAATCAATAGTATAAGTATTTTTATCGCAGGTTAAGTAAATAAAAATTCAAAAGTAAAGAGGCTTTAACACGTAGTTCAATATGGGGCAGCTAAGGTTGCCAAACTTATGGAGGGGAGGGTACCTTTATTACAAAAATGTATATTGTTTCAGTCTATGGTGTCATAATTACAGGAACAATTTTCAATTGCTTGAAATTTTGCAAAAGTAAATCATTTTGTTATTTTAACATAAAAACAACTACTTTTTGGTAATCCAAGATGAATATTTTCCCCATGTTAGCATTATACTTACCCAAAATAAGTGGCTCACTTGGGACTTTATCAATGTCATTGAAAGATTGATATGGCACGTTTAAGTTTAATACAAAATACGGACAATAAAATACTTTGACTGCTGTCTTTTTACGCTTTTTAAAGACGGTATTTGATCGTAGTAGTAGTATTTCGATCGGGAACAGTAATTAACAACTGTCAACAGGTCCCGGACTGTTGTTAACTAGAAGTGAGACTAAATAAGAAACTCATTCGAGAATCTCTTGCGATAGATCTCTTGGCATTTTACTAGGACTTGTGATGAATAATTAAAGAGCACCTCTCTCCCTGAACAATGCAAGATTTTAGATTAACAAATCGTCATGAGTTCAGTACCTGAGAATTTATTGCGGTGTAGGGAAATCATGTGGAGACGTATCAAGCATTTAAATAAGTGGACAAAAGAATGTAATGTCAAAGAAAAAGTTAAGGATCTATCGCAATCGCACCCGTTCGTCTGCGGCACTTTAAAAACAATTCCCGGGTCTCAATAACGTTGACCATTAATATATCTTGTAAGCTAAAACCAAACATAGTACCAATAAGCTAAAAGCATCTTGATGAGCAAAATAAGAACAAGTTCAAATAATGATTCCTATTCAAGAGATATTTCAAAATCTAAATCTAGAACTAAAGAGGAAGATAAAGAGCAATGATAACATTCGTTAGTCTATTCTGAGAAAAACTAAATTAGAAGGGGATGTAAAGTGAAAACTGTTGCCACCCCTTTGTTAAATCGTCTCAATCATTGCTCCCTTTAACTAAGGACGGATTACAAACACATAGAAATAAATCTCCCTGTTTGTGAGAGAGGATTGGACATTTGTCATTTAACATATTTTTGAAACCAGTTTATCTAATTGGAATTGTCGCAGAAAAACAAGAAAAACAACATAAGAGTTCTCAACCACTCTAGGTCGTCAAGAATTGCAAGCATTTGCCATTTTCTTAAAGAAAGAACAAAATTGTAGGACTATAGAAATCGGATATGCATTAATAACGTTTGCCACATAATCAAAAATAGTTCACCGGTGTGATCAGTTTCCCAAAAGTTACTCATGTCATGTCTGTATACGCACGCTTACTACTTTGGTTCCAAGAATATTGATAAATGCATTCCGAATCAATAGAAAGTACTTACCCGGCACCTATAATAATAAATTAATTTGGTGAAATATCGAGCCCCTGGCCGTGGAGATAAACGTCATTTTAATGTTATATTCTAACGACGGTCTAAAACTATCTTAGGGCTGAATTATTCAATAAAAGCTACACCGCTCTTCAATATGGAGGAATTAAATAATAATTATGAAATCGGATTGTCTTCCCGAGAGAAATATCATCATATTTGTATGATAAAAGCACCAACATGTGAACAAATCAAAATGCATGGGTGAATCCAAGATTTAAAACAACAATTCTTTAAATTCTCTGAAGTGAACAAGTGTAGGATCCCATTATTTATTATGTATTTATAAAATTCTTAGTTTTTCTTTTAATTTTTGTCGAATTCTGTCAAATTATTTTGTGACAAAGGTTATTTGAGGACATATATCCCATCCGACAGATATTAAAGTTGCATATCAAACTACTCAAAGGTAAGTTCTATTCATTGACTAAGACATTGACTGGTTGCCGGTATGGGATCAAAATATTTATTTTATACATCCCCAATCACTATGTTATTTTTGTTTTCAAGCTACATGGGGAAGATATCATTGTTTCACTTTAGGGGCAGAGAAGGAGGTTTTCAAGTCTACCAAATAGTTCAGTGTTTAATTATGCATTGATGTTTTGATTGATCCCTTGTTTTGGTGGTCGATCAGATTGCCTTTGGTTCTCTTTAATGAGGTGTAACCTGATTTCATTGGCAAACACAACAGATGTTGAAAGTGTATCGAATAACTTGTTACAATTTCACCCAAAGGGGAATACGTTGGATAATTCATAAACCGTGTTTAAGATCTTGATGCAGGATGAAAAGACAATGAGTATATGAGCAGGCAGAACAACGCAAAGGGAAAACTTATGATGGAATCTGTAATAACAATAATCCTCCAGATTTCTCTTTAGTAATGCATCATTTGTAGGATCCCATTATTTATTATGTATTTATAAAATTCTTAGTTTTTCTTTTAATTTTTGTCGAATTCTGTCAAATTATTTTGTGACAATATGAATATGCATATACCTTTGGCAAAACGTGAGCAGTGGGCAAAATATATAGTGAATTTGGGCAAAATATATAGTGAATTTGGGCAAAATATATAGTGAATTTTTGGCAAAATACTTAGCACCCGGCCAAAAGTTGCAACAAAACAATTTGTCTCAATCTCAGTTTCTCGCTTTTCAATCATTTTCTTTGTAAAACAGTCAAGAGTATACGCTAATTGATACGTTGGTATCGGACACTCAAATATATTTGGATCAGAAAAGTACTATTTAACATTTTCGAAACAAATCTCCGGCGATTTACGATTGCCCTCATATCCGGGTCCTCACACTACAAAAAATGTTTATACTTTCCATGGACCTTAGGCTTTGACCTTTTTATAATATGAGTGGGCTTGTGAAAACTTTATGAAACACAAACTACGATGTTTATAAGGTCCCTTGGGTGTTTACTCAGTAATGCATTCATTGTTTCTCCAAGGTTGTTTTTGCCCGAATAAAAATGTCGTAACGTAGTTTCGCTTCAAAATTACATTAATGTACATACACATCTCGGTGATGTATTTTTTATTTCTCATGTACCTTTGACCTAAGGTACCTCTTTCTAGGTAAGTTATAACGCGTTGCCTATAGCCTAAGTAATTCCTCTACTTCCTGTTACAATGGCAACGTGGGTTTCATTTTATCAATGAAGGATGGTAAAACAGACTTCCATATTTCAAAAAATATGTTAGTTCAATCAGGCGGTCATTTGTGTTAGGAGTGTTGCATTTGTCAAAATAACATAATCATGCGGTCCTAACTTCGACCGTTAATTTGAATTTTTGACCTACCGGATGTTTGAAAATCAAGAATTACTATACGAGTCTCATACTGCACCGTTTTTCTTCAAACTTGTTCCATTCAAAGCATAACAAAAATCCCTTTCTGATGGTACATTGTTCTTTTAAACAGAGTCCCTCTTTCCAGTGGCATTTTGGTCCCCAGCTGTAAGAAGGCCTTCTAACAGCTGGGGACCAAAACGCTGCTAGAACGAGGGACTCTTTACAATAAAGTAATGCACCGACAGAAAGGCAATTTTTTGCTTTTAATGGTATAAGTTTGAAGAAAAACGGTGCAGTATGAGACTCGCAATCCTATTGATTTTCAAGCATCGGCCGGTAGGTCAAAAATTCAAATTAACGGTCGAAGTTAGTACCGCGTGATAATAGTCTCTAAGTAAACCGCCTTTACCGATGACTATCCCGGGACCTTAAAAATGTTTTGTTGAGCCTGGTTCATGTGTAGTTCATGGTAATCTCTAGATTTGCTGATAATGTCGACAGGATATTAAATGTGTTCAATTAATTGAATGAAACAAGCCTTAATCAATAAAAGTCTACAAAACGGAAAAATGAGATAGTGTGTAGTTATACTACTGAAACTGAAATTAAAGTATTTTAACTAAATAAACACTGAAGTATACATGTACGTTTGGATATTTTACTAATATAATTGTAATGCGTTTGTACAAATGCCGATATTATTTGGCTGGTGACCCTTATGTAATATATCTGTTGTACCAGCTGTCATACGGTGAATTCATAGAGCATCAGATCAACAAAGTACTGAATGATGTAATATGCCCTTTCCCTTATTATCTTAAACACAATCAGGGCCAGTAAGGGCCGTTAAGAAGGGGGACCATAATCCCTGGGGGACCATAATTTCTTTCACACCGGCCCGAATGACACAAGGTGTCTGATGGACTTGTAAATCTTCCAACATAGTTAACTGTTATGTACAATTTTATATACTAATACCAATATTTATGACTTAAAATGTACTTCCAGGAGCAGATGATGTAATGGCATACCACTTCCGACTTAATAGGTGGCCTCGCTGAACACAAACGGGATTCATTGACGGCGTTGCTTAAGACGAACACCTGTAAACTACACTCATCGTTTCCGTCTATGATGACTGATTATGATTCCATAGGGAACGCTTCAGTGACAATGTTAGTGAACGTTACTCCATATAGCGACGACTTGGCAGTGACTGGTTCTTTAAACATGACAAATGGAACAATTCAATCAACGATTGCTCCCTATGAAAACTTTTATAACAGTGCACAGTTCACAACCGGACTAGTTTGCTACCCTATTCTCTGTGTGTTGGGCATAACAGGAAACGCTTTGATCCTTATTGTTCTAGCAACTAAAAAGATGCAGACCTCCACTAACGTTATTTTAGGTGCGCTGTCTGTTTCAGACATGTTTAAACTTTTAAACGATTTCCTGTATTTTTTGACAATACTATTACTTCGATTTTATGAAGCAAAGGGGAAAGTAATGTTGGCGTATCTATATCCCTACGCACATTATATCTTCAACATGACTGCATGTACATCAGCTTGGCTGACGATATCAGTCGCCGTAGAACGCTACGTCATGGTGTGCCACGCTACAAGAGCGAAGTCTCTCTGCACGATCGCAAGATCTCGCGTGATCAGCGCAACAGTGTTTATCATAGTTGGTGCCATTCTACTGCCTTCAGCATTACGTTATAGGACAGTCTCCCGTTGGTCCAACGTGACCAACTCCTCCCACATGGACGTGGAGGTCACAGAACTGTGGAAAGACGCGAAGTTCGTGGCTTCCTACAACAGGATGCAGAACCTTCTACGTTCAGTGATACCCTTCTTCCTTCTTATCATCATGAACGCGTTCATAATAAACGCACTGAGAAAGACACGTGCGAATAAAAAGATGGCTCAAAGAAATCGCATTACTACAATGCTTATTATTGTTATCTTAGTATTTTTGATCTGTATTGCCCCGGATGCCATTATGGGCCTCATGGGACTTGGTTACATAGAGGCAAAAGATTTCCTCGTGAAAGGGGTTCGGGAAATCACAGACATGCTATTAGCAGTGAACGCCTCGGTTAACTTTATCATATACATTGCCTTCAATAGCAGCTTTAGGGATCAGTTCTGCGATCAATTTTGTAAAAAGTGCCGGACTAAATCGTGTATTAACGGAACTAAAAATATCAAAAAAGAATCTGAAGCTAAGTATAAAAAGCTGTCGGATAAAACTGTGAATGGTTCCCACTATAGTAAATCATCACCTAATTCTTCAGAAATTCAGGACCAGCCAACCACACTTAAGGACAATGCGACTGTTACAAGTAATGTTTAGATGATGTACATTTCTGATGTACAAATGTAAAATATCAAAATAAGGCAAATAAAATACAGAAATATTGTATGTAAAAACAAAGCACCCGTGTAAATAATATTTGATATAAAAGAGGTCTGTACAAATGTTGAACTGCAATGCATGGAGTAATCTAAGCACCCAGTCCAGAGAAAACGTCGACATATATTATAAGTTATTTAATGGGAGGGATGGAATACGGATTTCTTTTTTTGGAGCGAAATATGATATAGACCAAGGAAAATATCATATTTTCCTTGAGGAAAAATTTATATTCCATCACGGCCATCAATAACCTATTTATGCCATAATATTTTTTCTGAAACTCTTGTTTTGTATGTCGTCATCCAATGATGTTGACAATTTTAAATGATACAATTCAATTTATCGAATGACATTTTCAACTTCTATTACCAGGTTTTAAAACATAATACTAAAATAGATCATAATATCCCATAATAACACAATATTGAGTCTCATGAAATTTTCTGATAATTCTGATTCGAGATCTGATACGGGATTTTGGTTGATACGGGATCCAATAAGGGATCTGATACGGGATTTTGGCTGATACGGGATTTTTTAATTTCAGTTTTACTCCCATGGAAAACATGTTATCCTACACTTAGTATACTAAATGTATAATAACATTAAAAAATTACTTTGATATTTATTGGCAAAATGAATAACCGGAGGATATCGTAACGATATACTCCGGGCGGAGGATACGTAAGTTCTTGTAAGTGTGGGACAATAAGAACATCCTATGACTTTTTTCAGAATATCATTTTAATCTACTCGGTGATATTGATATATGCACTCGTTCGCTTTGCTCTCTCGTGCAGATATCAATATCACCTCGTAGATGAAAATGATATTCGCGATCCTCAAAATCATAGGATATCCTATCATTATTATGGAATAAAGACAATTATTCCATGAAGGATCCTCCTGTTTCAGTCAAAGCTATCTCTTTGGACTGGGTGAACACTGCAACATTTTTCACCAAAAGTGTCATGGAAGGGTTATTATGTCATTTCATCCTTACTTTAGCCAACCAGATTAAAAAGAAGCCCCTCCCCCTATATTTACCATTGGCACTGGTGATCCACTCGATTACGCTGGTTACCGAAACGGTTCGTTTCGGTAACAAAATGTCGGAACATCGAAGGTATGACTTTTCTTTTTTCCTTATTTCACACGTCGTAGGCAGAATTCCCACGACATTTTTATCACAAACGTATAACAAATAGTTCAGCAGACAACAGAATCGTCAATTTAATTCTTCACTTAAGTTACATAAACGGTATTTCGAAAAACAGTTAAGATCTGCACTTTTAACCAAAACCGTTAATAACTTCAGCGAGGAATTAAATTGACGATTCTGTCGTCTTCTGAGCTATTTTTTCGCAAACATGCAGATTTTCTAAAACATATGATACTGATACACGTTTGTGTGAAAAAACGCCGTGGGGATTCTGCCTACAACGCGTGAAATAAGGAAAGTAGGGATTATATTACATGTAGAATCTTTGGGTAGGGATCTATTCTTAGTGATTAATATGATCATGACTAGGGAGCTCATCCATCCATCCTTTCCTACATGACATTTGACCTTAAATGCAGAACAGATTTTGAAAGACGTACAGAATGCCGATGCTGTGTAACGTGCACAGACTTTCCGGGCACCCTGTATATTTTGTATATTCCTTCGAAGCCAAAATCTATTTCTTTAGTCGAAGAAAAGGATGAATAATGTCAAGTTGTCCCTTTATACTGTTTATCGCCTAAGGATATTACTTGAAAAAGGATTTGAGTTATTTGATCCAATATGGAAGTGATTGGAAATTCAACATTCAGAGATGTTATGAACTCATAATTAGTTATTCAATAAAATACAAACAATCTTTTCAAAATTATTGCAAAACAACATAAGAATTAAATATTTTATTAAATAAAAAAAATAAAAAGCGGAACATTTGTTAGTATAATTAATGAAAGGAAATGCTGTGGGCAAATAAATATAGTAGTTGTATTGTGTACTACTAGAGAACGATCAAGGGGCAAGCAGCGTCTGAAGTTAGGAGACTTCTTGTTTGCTCAATTACTTGCTCAAGATTATGGTTGTGTAAAATGGAAGATTTAACTTTTAATTCGACCTGAATCTGAACTAAAACGATTGGATGAGGGTTAACATAATTCGATGACAAGACGCAAAGTAAGAGTAAACTGTTTATAAATAATGTGAATTAGAAGTGAAGTCTTGAAACAGCTTGCTTGCGTTCAAAAATAAACGTGATTGATTTAGACATTTAGGAGATTTTGTAAAGTAATCCTTAGTGTAAACTCAATATCGAATTGATCAATATGATGAGCAAGTCCATTTAATGAAAACATAGACCAGTCATTTAGTGTATCTTCGGGGACCTAACCTTTACAAAAAATCACCATAGGTCTAAAAATTAATTGGAATATAGTTTGGCCTTTAATCATCCTTATTTCATCTTTCGATGTTAAATTGAAAATAATAATTGGTCAGACAAATATTCGGATTTTAACGGGAAAAACATTGAAGAGGTTGGCTCAACTCAAAGTCGTACAGTTGAAGGCTCAGAAAGGGTTAAAGGGGCACCATACTATAGGAAGCAAAACCAGGACCCCCTTAGTACTAACCAAAAATTTCAAAAAGGCCTATTAGTGAAGCTTTAATGTCCTGAATCCCTATCCTTACTATTGAAAATTGATTCTAGCAATACTCTCAGATTCCAACATATCAATGTAGATATGCAGGATAAAATCAATAGCATCCCCTTGTTAAGTCAATGGCACTGGCACCCTTGCTGAAATCCTCATTTTCTCAGAAGAACTCAGGTTGAGAGGTAGAATCCAATTTCAATAGTAAGAATCTGGCTTCTTAAACAGGATTTTAGGCTTGCTCTAAAGGTTGGCTGCCTGGTTCAAGGCATGTGACCAAGCCGACGCCCGTATCCCTTGACGTGGATTCGTCCTCATTGGTACGACCTAACTAATCAATAACCCAGATGCGAGTAGGTAGTTACCAGTTTTACCACCAGATAACTAATTCGGATCTGAAAACATGGCAGATATAGTAGAAAGCTCCCTTAAGTGAAAGAAAATATCATCTGTCCAACACAAGAAAAGATATTTCACTTTTTGTGATTTCATAACATGGGGTCTATGGGGAATCCCCGACATAGAAGTCACATTTTCAAAGAAAAATAATCTTGCATCACGTCTATTGTGTTCAATTCTTACAGTTTCTTGTTTTGTTGACTTCTCAATATATCGGCCATACTATATATACTCGTAAGTTTGTCTCAAAATATATCCAAGGTGTGTAAGATATTCACTCAGGGGGGGAGATTTCCCAAAGATGCCCTATCATATTAGCACGTTCGAAAACAAATTTTATAAATAGGCCTCAAAATGCCATTGAAATGGATCTCCAAATGTTCACTGTAGTTTTATGAGTATTCTCTACAAGTATGGATCGAGTAACTTCAATAGTATTACCGTAGGTTTGAAATGATGATGTTGAACTGATGTTAACGCCATTCCCAAGGAGGATTGGCTCCCAGAGTGCAACATCGATATTCTGTCCCATATATAGGCATGTCGTGCTACAAAATTTGAATTCCAACAGCCGCCATTTTGTTCACTTCAACATTTGAATCGTGAATTTTGGTCTTATTTCCTAACGAAAAATTCCAAAACTCACAGGAAATGATCGAGATATTGGTTCAAATCTTTTGAACTGTTTATTTTGAATTTATAATCGGTTATAATTTCAGAAAATAACGACATCTCGGCGTTTTCATTGTTGGAAAATATCGACTTCGATTCTGGGAGCCAATCCTCCTTGCGCCATTCCCAAGATTTCAAATTTAACTCTGCGCATGCGTAGCACTGAGAGAGCACGTGCTCATGATTGTTCACGTGATCGAATCCTGCAATTTGATTGGAGATGATGCAAGAGATGATGTAATGGGGAATCCCCGAATACGATAGAATATGAAAGAATTGTGGGAGCTACTCACTCCTCCTGATATTCACTGGTGATCCACTCGATTACGCTGGTTACCGAAACGGTTCGTTTTGGTAACAAAATCTCGGAACATCGAAGGTACGATTTTTCTTTTTTCCTTATTTCACACGTTGTAGGCAGAATTTCCACGACATTTTTTACAGAAACGTGTATCAGTATCATATGTTTAAGAAAATGTACATATTTGCGAACAAATAGTTCAGAAGACGACAGAATCGTCGATTTAATTCCTCACATAAGTTACATAAACGGTTGTTCGAAAAACAGTTAAGATCTACACTTTTAACCCAAACCGTTTATGTAACTTAAGTGAGGAATTGAATCAACGGTTCTGTTGTCTTCTGAGCTATTTTTTCGCAAACATATACATTTTCTAAAACATATGATACTGATATACGTTTGTGAGAAAAAACGTCGTGGGGATTCTGCCTACAACGCGTTAAATAAGGAAAAAAGAAAAATCGTACCTTCGACGTTCCGACATTTTGTTACCAAAACGAACCGTTTCGGTAACCAGCGTAATCGAGCGGATCACCAGTGATATTATACAAGCAATTATGATGGGACTGATCACTGATTATCCGGGAGAAACTCCTATCGGCGTAATCGCTTTAATAATTTAGAAAAATCAGCAACACAAACGTGAACCTGTACAAGGTCAAATGGTGATTAGTCCTGCATCGATCCCTTATGTAACCCCCGCCCATAATATTATTGAACACACCTGTCTAAAGCCAGCTGTGGAACCGTACATATACAGTAGATTTTTTTTAACATTAGAAAATCTGAACTTGTGACCAACTTACTAAAATAGTATATTTATTCATGTTTTTAACCATAATGTCTGCAGAGGGAGAAGGGGTCGATAGTACTCTTTGCAATTTTTTTTGAACCTCCGTTATATTTCTACATTGACGAAGGTGATTGAGGGTAGAGGGGCAAAGTTATGATAGTCGGAAGTCAATTCTAATAAAAATGAAATGCACATAATATTGATAGCTTTTATAATACTGTAGAAAATGCAAAATACAATATTGCTCTGTTTGACAAATAATCATTTAGCGCATTGGATTCCCTTTCCAACAATGAATATCTTTGAAACTTTTTGGCATAATCCTAAATGAATATGTAAACTGTGGTATCAAAATTATAATGATAACCCTCCCGAAAGTTTAGATACAAATTTGTTTTTATCCCAAACCACCAATTTTTCATTTTCGCTAATTCAAGTTATAGTCCGTTGGTATGTGGTTGCTAGGCAAAAATCATGGACCGAAATTATGCCAAGCATTTATCTATTTTCTTACTTAATCACTGATTGTTATTTGTATTAAATCTTGAGATATGAATTTTAAAGACAAAAACAAGTTGAAGTTGAAATTGTTGATTATTCAACTTTGCGTTAGTTTGATTTCGATGGGTTTTCGCGATACCTTTGAAAGTGCATATAACTTCAGTTCTAGAATACCCTGCGCGCAGAGTCTAGTTAAACTACAAGAAGACGAAGCTCTCTTTTAAGAAGTGAAGTCAAACGAATGCAAAGGGTAGTTCTAGAAAAGCGTTTACCTTGATTTTGGTCAGTTTGAAAGATGATAGATTGTTCTTTTAGGAAATAAAGTAGTCTTGGCACCAAAAATCTCTTTGGAAAAAAATTATCAAGTGTTCACAAAATGTCAAAAATGTTCACCCCCTAAGTCACGTTGACCTCGATTTGACCTTTGTTGACCTACCTTTTTCGAAAAATCAATATATTTCTAAAGATGTAATAAGGAATAAGGTTTACAACAATTTCAATATTATTAAAGTCAGACAAGTAACAAAAATCGCAGAGCCATCCCCCCTGCGACTTATTGTTATAAAAAAGGTTGCAGACATTAGGATTAAATACCATTTCTTATTCTGCCGCGCTCACCAGAAGTTTGAGAAAACCACTACTTCTTAAACTTGTCCAGCTAACAGTACCTCAGCTGGGTTTAACCAGGAGTGTGTTCAGTTACATAATATGCTCTGCTTCTGCACAATGTTTGCCGAGGATGTACGTGCACTGTACGTGGCAAGGGGGATGCAATGTATTACTAAAAGTGGAATTAAACCTGACATAATTCCCATCGCTGTAAATAAAATATGTGTAAACAAAATACTGTTTTTCTTCATTGTTTTTGCAAGGCGTGGGAAAGAATTTGGAGCATTTGTAATTGTCACTTGCTTTGTCAAGGGGCGTCAACCATGCATTTATCAACTGCCATTCGACACTCGATTGAAATCAAAATATTGACATACCATGGATACCATTTTCTCACGAATGATCTTTAGTAAGGCCCATCCTTTGTAATCATGACCCCAAACTATCTCTGAAATGTTGTCATCAATAATGAAACGTAACTTGCATCATCGATAGGCTTTGACATAAACCACAGGTATGTAACGTAATGACTAGTTTTAGGCTGTGTATAATCACGCGGTACTAACTCACTGGGGCGTATAGAAACCAAAACGGCCCGCAAAACCGTTAATTTGAATTTCAAACCTACCCTTTCTTTGGAAAATCAATGATTGTGAGTCTCAAAGTACACCGTTTTTCTTCAAACTTGTTCCATTAAAACCTTAACAGAAATACCTTTCACTCGAGACATTGCTTTTGTTTACAAAGTCCCTCGTTTTAGCGGCGTTTTGGTCCCCAGATGTGAGAAGTTGCAAATCCTGATCAGATTTCAACCACAATACTTGATATCTCGCTCGTTGGATCTATACACCTTATCAGTAGTCATAGACTGTGGGGCGTTTTGGAAGACAACGGGGCGTTTTGGTCAATTTCGAACAGTTGCGTAGGACTTTTGGAAATTGCTGCGTTTCATGTAATAAACGAGTCAGGCCACGGGAAAAGGGGTCTTATCACAGATTCGTCACAGTTTCCTCTTAATCTTGGGGACATTACTGGCTCTGTAGCACAATTTAAATTTTTGTGATGAGACGGGTTTTCCTATGGCGAGGCTCAAATATGTTGATGCAGCGATGGAAGGTTGTAATGGGAGTCCTTGCGCAGAATATGGGGGAGAGTGATAGAAGAACTGGCGAGATATCAAGGATTGTGGTTGAAATCTCTGAGGATTTGCAACTTCTCACATCTGGGGACCAAAAACGCCGCTAAAACGAGGGACTTTGTAAACAAAAGCAATGTCTCGACTGAAGGTTTTAATGGAACAAGTTTGAAGAAAAACGGCGTACTGTGAGACTCACAACCATTGATTTTCAAAAGACAGGGTAGATTTGAAATTCAAATTAACGGTTTTGCGGGGCGTTTTGGTTTCGATACGCCCTGGTGAGTTAGTACCGCGTGATAATGGCTAGCTTGACTACTGTATATTTCAATGAGGTTTCACATCATTTTATTATATCACTGCCATATTCTTCACTCTCTGATTGGTCCATGTCCTAAAGGTGACTAAAAAATAATAAACGATATTCAACGGAAGTCAAATGATATTCTGAAATGTACATTCAGACCTTTATGTACTTCAGATTGAACTGTCTATGCTATCCAATGGAGAAACATTTTTGCCGATTTCTGGTAAGTGCAAACGATTAGATTTAGATTTTTCACTTACCCATTCTTGTAGTCTCTGAGCAATAAACCCATTACAATTTGGGCTTACCAAAAGAAATTCTAATTTGCTTTTTCTTACGTGCGTAATAATATTTGACACTACGTAATAAATAGTTTACAAAAATATTTTACTGCGTAAAAATAGTTTGATTCGGTTTCTAAAATAAAGAAATTTGGTATAAGATTTCAAATATTATTGTCAAACATCTACAACTATTATTTATATACGTCTTCAACATGAACGACAAACAAATATTACGCAGCGCTTTATGATGAATGATGAATACGTTATTAGATGCTGAATACACCGATTGATTATTATGCGCCGAAGTTTATTTGAAATTGTCAACGTTTCTGACTTCCAGTATGCAGTATTTGTTCGCTAAAACTCAGAGAACCACAAACCTGAAATATGGGGTAAAACTGTTACCGTCTCAAACTGAGCATACAGAAGAGATTCAGAATGACAACTCAGAAAAATTCAAATACACCGTCATAGATTGTAAGTGCATGCTGGTGTTTGATTGAACTGTTATCTGAAGACAATGTGAACTCAAAGAAGATATAATGATTTTTGTGAAGCCCCATTGAAATATACAGTGGTCAAGCTTGCCAATAAAGTAGCCCAAAACTAGTCTTTATGATACCATATTGGCTTATGTTTAACAAAAATCGCCAAAAGTAATTTTTCATAAGCAAATTTCAAAGTTTACAACTTAAAAACAAGTACTTCTGGTAAAAGTCAGGTATATTGTGTGAAAATTCCAGACAATAAACGCAAGGACGATGTTATTGCTCTCCGGCGTTAATTACTGGGTGGTAAATTGATGACCGGCACCAGCCATTAAATGGATTCAAGACTCATGTAAGAACAGGTAATAGAATTTTACAAAAGGCAACATCATGGCGCATTAAAAATAATTTAGAGTGAAATAATGGCGTTTTGCTATTAGAGTCACGATCGCTTGCTTCCTTCGTTCTCCGCTGTTATTGCATTACTTCAACTCGGCAATTACCGGCCATTCATGACTTAAGGAAGATAGATGACCGCCCCGCATAGCTGAACTGTCATGGGATCTACCCACGTTTGAAAATCTTCCTTGGACACGTATTTCCGCAATCCATTCTCTTTAAATTGTGAATGCCCATAGTCACTTTTTAGAAGTTTATCATTTTAGTGCTTGTTAGTTTACATGGTCGCTAAACTCAGTCATTCCACGTCCGAAAAAACATGAAAACAAAACATCATAACGAGTATGTTTTCCTCGTGGTGTCCAGTTGATATCAATATCCAACATAGCAATTTGTAAACTTTGATTGAAATGAGAAGATATGATATTAAAGTCAACGATTTATCATTCTTGCCATCGTCTTCTAAAGCGATAAAATTAAAAAGTCCCAAAGCTAAGGAAATTCACTTGATAGTTATTAAAGGTTCTATCGATTAATAAAAGATGAACATAGATAACGCATTAATGATTGTATTTTCTGCTTTCTCATCATTTTAATTGCATTGGACTTGTCATCTACTTATTTACTATTGTTATAGGGTACAGATCGGGGAATTCTATTTTATTTAAAGCTCTATATTATGTTGTTCCAGATGATGACGAATAAAAAAATGTAAGACTTAAAGAATTCAGTGTCTTACAGTAACATTTTATACTTCTAAAAAGTATGACACTATTTTTTCATTTTAATACATCCTAAAAGATTATAAACCCTATACTCATCTCAAAGTTAAAAGATGTAGACCATGTGGGAAATGAGCTTTGTTTACCTGAAAATATTTAGGATACTGATTTAGAAAATGTCATTTCTTTAATAAGTCAATACAAAATCTATAGCATCATAAGTACAAAGGTGTCGAACAATCGGAAGGATCTTTCAATTAAGGAATAAATAATGATAGGCCATTCAATATGGTGAAATTCAGCACGAGTTGGACAGAATGTTGTACAAAGCACGAACCGAAGGTGAGTGCATTTGTACTAACATTCTGTCCAACGAGTGCTGAATTTCACCATATTGAATGGCCTATCATTATTTATTCCGATTCAAACATAAAAATTAGTAAAAGCCGTGTCTGTGGAACGGGCATGAAGGAAGAATACGCATGCTATCAAGATTCTGAAGTCGGCCGGAAAAATTTTAGAATTTGTTTGGGCTGTTCTATTTTACTCCCCGTTTTAGATTTTATACGGTGTATGAAACATGGGGTGTTGATAAAATAGTTGCAGTAGTTACGGAGGGAGTAAAAAAGAACAGCTATCCCTGGACAGAGCCCCAGATGTGCAGCTGAGATGACGTCACTCAAAACAATGCAAATTGCAGATTGAATAGAGCATGGTCGTGCATCTATGGAGAATTAGAGAACGTTCTATATTGGCTATGCTGCATTCTGATTGGTTGAGAAATTCAAATAGAGCACGGTCATGTTTGAATTCGTCTCTCAATAAGACACAAATAGAAATTGTGAATGGTGTCGATTTTCCGTCACGAACGTCATGATCATGGTATGACACTTAGAAATGTGAGTGCGTTCTGCAGTATATAAACATAGCTATTTATTAAGTCAGTTTCACTTGGCAATAAGAATTACACTGTTGCTCATAAATATGGAATATTTTATAGATACGAACTGTTTGATGGAATTTCTACAAAATGATAACATTTTGATGAAAATTTGTAATGTGTTCTCATTCCCTCATCAGTTTTGCATATAAAACTGATTGGTATGAAAAGTTTATGGTTGATTAAACTTGTATTCACACAGGTGACCCCATGACCTCGTGATATTGGTAACTTGAAAGAGGTGTCCAAATCTTAGTTGTAACCATTGTGCACATTTTATAAAACTTTAATTTAGAGTTGGAAGAGTTTTAGAAGGCATGCCCCATAAACGCGAAAAAGAGCATGGCAGGTCATAGGGATGGCGCTCTCTGGCATGGAACAAACTGCCATTGCCAGGACCCTAGGGGTGTGTCAGGAACAGTCTCTAAAATTCTGCAGTGGTACCAAAGGCATTGGAATATGACTCCAGGTCACAGCAATAGTAACCCAAGGGAGAATAATGTAAGAAAAGACCACCACCTGCTGCATTAATGTCATCAAAATCGCTTTAAGTCAACCAGTAGTCTACGAGATGAATGGCTGTCTCACCTCAGAACCTGTGTTCCAGAGCTATAGACAACCAGTGATTTCTTAAGAACGGATGCAAGGCCATGAGACCTTTAAAGAAACCACAGCCGACTGATCATAACAAAGAAAGGTGCCTTCAATGGGCAGGAAAGCACGAAAACGTTGCACCTAATCTTTTGTGTCATATGACAGCATGTGAAGAAATAAGATGTGTCCTCCACAAAATTGATAAGTGTGTTCGTTTCTGTCGTAGACCAGAGGAAAGAGACAATAGGGACACTTACTGATGTGGCAGTCTACGAAGGTAACCCTATTTATGTTTGGAGCAGTGTTACAGAGGTTGTTTGGAGCAATACTACAAAAATTGCACCCCCTTGGTGATTCCCAAACATAATTTCAGAGTAAATTGACCTTTTGGACCTCCATCAAGTACCATATGTAAACAGAGTGTTTTGGGGCAACATTTATCTGCAGAATGATCATGCTGTTGCATATGCTAGTGGCATCGTGTTGGATTACATCAGGGCAGGCAATGTGGACCAGCTACCATAGGCACAAAAGTCAGCCAATCAGGCTAATGCAGAGCAAATGTGGGACGACCTTGGTAATGAGATGCGTGACTTGGACCCCAACCTTAAAATTTAGACACGCTACGTACTGCTCAAATTGAGGAATGGGGCCTTATTTCACGTAGAAAGGTCAGATGTTTGATTCAATGCTGGTCCCGTAGGGTTGATGCTCTGATTGCAGCACAAAGAGGACATACCGCATATAAGTGCTATCATTGGATAGAGGACACTTCAATCTTCATGACTAGATGCTTATTTTGTTTGATCTGTTTTACATGACGATTTGGATCCTATGGCGGATCCGGGGGGGGGGCCCATGGGGCCCGGGCCCCCCCCCCTAAGGTTGGCCCAAAAAAAAATTTTAGGCCAAAAAAGGCCTTAAGGCCCCAAAAAGTGGGCCTTTAGGTCATTATTGGGCCTTCTAAGGCCTTATTTTTTTACTTTAGGCCAAATTTGGAAGAAAATGGGCCTCAAATTTTCAAAATTTGGGCCCAATTTTTCGGTTTTAGGGGCCCAAAATTTTTTTCCGCGCAAGCGCGGAGGTTTTTTCTATATTCTCAAATTTGGGCCCCCCCCTTGTTGGTTCCTGGATCCGCCACTGGGATCGGGGTGTTTTGAAAATGCAAAAATTCTCAGCTTACCCCTGTTTAAATAAGAGTTATTTTCTAAATTTAAATGTAAATATTTTTTCTCTAAAAAATGTTGATTTGTAGATGAAATATGTGGTTATAATTTGCCTAGAAAATAAATGTCTGAACCAACTCCAAATAAATATTCTCTTACTCCAAAATTTGAATTCTGAGCTGCCAAATCTAATATTCCATATTTATGAGCAACAGTGTAGAACGTATACCCTTTTTTATATTGTATGCACCCTATTGCCTAACAGCCATAATATAGAAAAGTACTCCCAGTAATTTAAAACCTTTTTTTCAAAACCGTATTAGGGACACAGATGCATCAAACCCTAATGACGTTTGGACCATCATGAATTCGTCATTAAAAATTGTAATACTGTAATAGAGTCGAAATGAACGGTCTCGGTTGTACAATGTAGAGGGTCGGCCAAAAAACGGTCAATACTTGTGGGACGATATATAACCCTAAATGAAGAGATTGGACCATCCCCATGTGACGGACGAGAAACTGTGACAAAAAAAATGAATATTAAATACATAATTCCCCGATTCGACGGATAGGTTCACAAACATCTTTTTTACATTATTGTACCAAGTTACAGTGAGAGGTCAATAAAGTGTATAACTTCCAGAAATAAAGTCACCGCTAGTGCCGACATTGTCAATTTTTGTCACCGTTTCTCATCCATTACCGTATTCATATGGAAATGGTCTGATCTCTTCGTATACAGGGTGTCCCGAAAGTATGCCCCCCTCCCCTAGGCAGACATACACCAATGTCCCCATAGTATGTATCATATATCATTTTAAAGTTTGTCCAAAGTTACATTGATTTGCCAAGTATCACGGTTCAACTCACAAACGGGAAAAGGTTACACACATTTCAAAATGTAGTGTTTTACCAAAATTAAAGTTTAGTTTTACACAAAATTGATAGTCGCCGTGTCTCCCTTGGCCATGTTAACAGCAGCAATTCTTTCCAGATATGACCGTAAATACACTGTAAATAGGGGTATGGCATTTAATAGTCCTCATAAAGCCTTTTTAAGGCATTTTAGAAGAATTTCCTTGGAGTATCTGCCCTTACCGACCTCTTTTTACAACTCAATACCCATCCTCTCTTTAACGATAGCACCCATATTTTTGGTCACATTCAGGTTAGTTGTGTTTCCAGGATACTGATTTTAACTTTAATTTTGGCCAAATACTAAGTTTTGAAATGCCTGTAACTTTTTCCCGTTTGTGAGTTGAACCATGATACTTGGCAAATCAATGTAACTTTGGACAAGCTTTAAAATGATATAAGACACATACTATGGGAACATTGGTATATGTCTGCCTAGGGGGGGGGGGGGCATACTTTCGGGACACCCTGTAGTATGTGATTCGTAATCCGATTAAAGAATCTTATATACACAAATAAGACAACGGAATAATTACGAGAAAATCAAGAAAAGCATGGAGTTTTAAAATGTTTTTAATGAATATTTTATTCTCAAAAGCCAAATGTTGCATATTTCCCTATTTGTAAAATTTTGTTCATGACATCGAGTTTATGGTTAGGCCATAGTCTTGGTTTTTATTTTTAACACCGGTCTTGTTATAAACAAATGACAGGTCTGTAAAATATTTTAGCCCACTCTGTACGTTACACGTAATCCGGAATATCTCAATCCAAAATCTAATTTAAATTGCACCTAATGCTACTACTGGATGTGCATTTAAGATAAATTGAGTAAACTAAAACTACATAATTATTCTATTTATGACATAAAATTGATGCTGACCTTGGAAAATATAGAAGGAATGAGACAGTTAATAACAAATGAATAATTTTCTACTTGTGTAACGCCAGACTGTCGCAGAGTCGGCCAATGGATGCGCAACAGTGAGGATTAGAGAGTTGTTCGAGAGAGAAAAGTAGATTCATACAGCCGTCTAGCAGTAAAGGATGTGAAGGATGGCCCTGCACGTCTCTATGATTACCGTTCATGTAAATAATGGCTCCAATAAATATAAAAAAGCGATATCTTATAAATCACTTTGACGATTTGTCAGTATCAATCTTTTGAGAAGTGAATAACATATTGAACAAACTCTTCGATCTAATCCATTATTTTGAAGCATGTTTTGAAGGAAATAAATATCGTTTTTTATTAATGTTGTAACGCTCTACACTCCCTTCCGGAAATCTGGCAATCCTCACTTCGCTGAAATTGCGTCACACCGCCACCTTTCCAATGCACTTGTTAATACATTTGAAATTGTGAACCCCCTTAATAATGGAATGGTACTGTAGATACACTTAATTTGGCCCCCGTTTTAATTTGACGGATTGGCGGATTCAGGAAATCCGCCAAATTAAAAACCCGTCAAATTTCATTAAGGAATTTTTGTCCAATGCACTTCAGAAATTAAACTCCGGGGGCCCCTTTTCCTGTCAACATGTCATCAATTCTACATTATTCCAAAAGAAATACAGAAAATATCTTGGTAAACACCTTGTCCTAATGACATAAGCATCTATAAAAATTAAACTTCAGTCCCGAGTGAATCCGCCAAATTAAATAGCCATGAATATTTGAAATTGAGCAAATCCGTCAAATTAAGTAGCGTCAAAATAAGTACAGTATCTCTTTCCCTTTGGTACCAATTTATACGATGCATTATTTGTGTCTTAGAGACCGTTTTTAATTGACCCCTTTCTGCCTGGTGGATGGCATCAGAATTAATCAAGGTTATAAAAACTACGGTTGATCTTAGATTGTTAAATGCTAAAAACGCAAAATATTCCATTTATATGAGCAACGGTGTGTGTATTTGTTCCGATGGGAAATGTAGATATATCATGAACATAATTATAGATGTAAAGCACTATTGAATTTCATTATGTTGCCCTTTGCAGTAGGTTCTATTAACCAAATAAGTGTCTCGGCAGGAGAGAGTCAAGATGTTTCAAGATATCAAAAGTACAGGCGCCTGTTTATGCGTGTGTCACTCAATAGCCTGACATAACTTGTGGGAAACCTAATTATGAATAAGTACCTCTCATTCCCCAATTCACATGTCGAGACAATATTTGATCTACTTTTGTGAATTGTCATCGTTCAGGTTTTTTAAATTAATGCAAACACTTTCTCGATGTCAGAGAAAAAGAAATTACTTGAATATAAATTACTTCCTCAGGACATTACCCGATGGATAGTTGAAATCCATGGGGGTTATCCCGTACCAGGACTATAGTCTACATGTATAGTCCTGGCACGGGATAACATGGGGGTATCTCCTTGTCTTAAATGATAATTATTAATTGTATCATTGATATAATCATGGGCTTTCAATTAGTATATGACTGCATGGGTACTGCCGGCAACTTAGTGGCTAATACTGTTAGCTGTATAGATTTACAGAGCACTCAGGTCTCGTTATTTCATATATCCGCATTGCATTAATCCACTCAAGGTCATGTTTAGATCTTAGTGACACTAATGGAACCGGCAAGCTGATCAATTTCATAGTTTAGTGAAAATGTATAAATAGTATCATTCGGGAATAACAAGCCATTTACCTCTACAAGTCAAATGCAAATGGTAATTGTGGTTCTTTTGAGTCATTTCATTCTAAACTTAGAACTCAATGTTATCTCATGCAAAGTTTGATACAAACTCTTAAAGGAATGATTAGTCTACACTCTACAATGCACAGGACTTAAATCCTTTTAAACATTATCGCCTTAACCTCATATAACCCCAAGTATAAGACGTTCAAATGTCCCCATAACCAATAATGATCTTGACCTTTACACACAACTTGACCTACAACAACCAACATACTGACCTTTGTCATTTTAGGTGACCTTGACCAAGAAACGTGGCCTTGACATGAATAGGGGAGTCCGTCGTCCCTTAAATATTAGGAAGTATATAATGTAAATATTGAAATATGGAGCAATTGGAAGTCCATGTAAATTATCTAAGTTTGACCGCTTACCACAATTCCAACATACAATTAAATGATAATATTGGAGTCCGTCCCGAATGGGCTTACGTTTACCAAGTTCAGTGACCCTACCGCTTTAACGGTGTAGAAGAACAAGGACAAACGCATAAAGTCGCATAAAGTAAGACGTATTAAATCGCAGTGTAAGATTAATGTTAGGTTGTTTATAAATTAATCATATCCATTAATCATATCCACAAATCCACAATTAATCAACAGAATCAAATGACGTGTAGAGGGGTAACTTCAGATTGTAGTGGGAGTGGGGAAACGAAATTGAAAAATGAAATGAGCCAAAAAGGATCAAATTGACCGATAAAAGGGTAATTATGGTATGTCTAGGATAAATGTGTCAGAAGAATGATAAACGAGGAACACCCTAAACAAGAGATTAGCCACAACAAGTATACAAAAACAGGTTGGAATGAGGTATTAATAGCAAGCAAGACAGAAAATGATTTCCTGAGATCAGAGACGGTCATTGGATTCTATAGTCTGGGCAATTGGTATGGTCTTGTACATGTATGTATGGCGCAGGAACAGAAGCACAAGCAGGTGGATAAAAGTATCGCACCTAAAACACAGCAGTGTGACAGTGAAGAATTTAGGACGGAAAATCCAAAATGCCCACCTTAAAATTTACCCAGAATGCCCAAAAACTAATCAGTTCTTAACTTTGATACGTAGAAACATCCCTGAAAATTTCAGATGAATACATCAAATGGTTTGGCTGGAAACCTGTAGACAAGTCTTGAAAGGGAAGATTTTAGGACGGAAAATCCAAAATGGCCACCTTAAAATTAACCCAGAATGCCCAAAAACTAATCAGTTCTTAACTTTGATATGTAGAAACATCCCTGTAAATTTCAAATGAATCCGTCAAATGGTTTGGCTGGAAACCTGTAGACAAGTCTTGAAAGTGAAGATTTTAGGACGGAAAATCCAAAATGGCCACCTTAAATTTTACCCAGAATGCCAAAAAACTAATCAGTTCTTAATTTTGATACGTAGAAACATCCCTGAAAATTTCAGATGAATTTGTCAAATGGTTTGGCTGGAAACCTGTAGACAAGTCTTGAAAGTGAAGATTTTAGGATGGAAAATCCAAAATGGCCACCTTAAAATTTTACCCAGAATGCCCAAAAACTAATCAGTTCTTAACTTTGATACGTAGAAACATCCCTGAAAATTTCAGATGAATCTGTCAAATGGTTTGGCTGGAAACCTGTAGACAAGTCTTGAAAGTGAAGATTTTAGGACGGAAAATCCAAAATGGCCACCTTAAAATTTACCCAGAATGCCCAAAAACTAATCAGTTCTTAACTTTGATACGTAGAAACATTCCTGAAAATTTCAGATGAATCTGTCAAATGGTTTGGCTGGAAACCTATAGACAAGCTGAAAAGTGAGACGCCGCCCGCCCGCCGCCCGCCGCCCGCCCGCCCGTCAAGCTGACGACAATATCGTACCTTTATTAGGTACGATAAAAAACAAAAACGAGAGAACGATAAATGAAGACATTTGCTTTCTTAAAGAAAAATTGAACAAAGACTCTTGCCTTAACTTTAATAAATATAGGGACAAAGAGACAATTGCAGCAGAAAACGGCATTGCTATGGTCATGTATGGTATATGTCCCGACATGACGTCTCCAAAGACGCCGAAAACCGTGGCTTCAAAGACGCCAACGATATCCTTAAAATATCAGACATTTCACTTCTCACTCAACCATCTAAATGATCTAGTGAGCGTGCAATTTGATAAACAGACGTAAAAGTGATTTATTGGTTGCGATCGAGTAAGATAATGCAATTATTTCGGAGACACATATATCCCAATGTGGCATTCGTTTCTATTTATAGTCTCCTCTGTGTGTTCCCGTTAGAGCCTCTGTAATAAACAACTGTCAAGAACTAAATGTACCTTTGAACCATTGATGCAGCTTTAGTTTGGCCTATATCTAAAGTGGTCTGATCTTTAACTCGGAATCAAAAATCATACTATTGACCTTGAATATGCACCATCTATAGATTCATATAATTGGATTGGTTAAATGCCCTGTACTCCATACATTTTTTGGGACAAATATAATTTTTATTAATTTTTCCACCTCCTAAGGAACTGAAGTGTCTGGATGATTATATTGATAATTTACGATGATTTGGCTCATACTGTCGGAAGTTAAATAAGATGCATTTTGTGAAAAAAAGAACAAATTATGGATTCTGTATCGTGTTGTAGCGAGCGACGTAGTGGTGCTAGAAGTACAGCGGGGCACATCTCCGCAGTTGATGTGTCTGTGAATTAGAAATTAAACCTCCTATTGGATCACGTGCTAAAGCCTATTTATGTTTGAATTTTTATTTACATAGTGTGTAAAGAAAATACTACTTTTAGGGTTTAAGCTTCATTTCGAAAACCTGAATTTTTCATAAATTTTTTTTTGCCGCGAAGCATTTACTGAACAGATATCTAGATATCTGATTTGCCCCGAACCCACCATTCCCCATTGGTTTCCATGGGAATGACAATTTTAAAAAATTCATCAAATTTGTCATCAATTTTCGACCTATTGTAATTGAGAAAAATGGGAAATTTAGAGGCAGTGCAAATGAAGTCAACCTTTATCATAAGAATTTTCATTGCTGGTTCCGTAAATAAAAATTCAAACATAAAGAGGCTTTAACACGTAGTCCAATGAGGGAGTTAGGGTTGCCAAACTTATGGAGGTGAGTGTAAGCACTTGTGAGTTTGCCACCAGAAAAAATGTATTTCCGGTCGAATGAAGTGTAAGAGAATAAGGTTTGAGTCTATGAGATACGCCTACAGTTACTGTTGAAATATATTTTCATTTGTTTTCTCGTGATACAACTTTTTTACAGAAAAAATGGTTTCAAGGTCTTCCATTGTTTTTTCAATGTTGATCGATGAGTCAGGGTTATAAATCGAGTCAGTCGGAAACTGGGAAAGACTATATATAGCTGTATGAAAAATGATATGGATGTGTGTCAATTTCGAGAAATCATCAATCTCAAGATCTTTTGGATTAACCAGAGTCTGGATTAAAATAGACAGGTTTAGCAAACAACATTTTCATGAATAACAGATCATGCTATGTTCTATCATGGGCTTTCAGTTGCTAGCTTTGTTTTACTTTCAAAATCGAAAACAATTAGCATTCATTACAAAGCATCCATTTTCCCGTAAAGGTTTTTTATGCTACCATATTGAACGAGAGGAACAAAGTGTTTTAGAATGCTCGCTTTTGAATACAAGCCGAGTGATAATCAATTAGTTATGTAACAGACAAAACAAACAGAAAATGATTTTATCGTGTAGGCACAATATGCCATTCAGTAAATGTGTTACGTTTTTTCTTTATATTCCTCTGAATCTGCGTCACATCAATTAAGAATATATTGTTCATTGTTATTTTTAAGAAATGAAGGTACTTTTGATATGTCTCAACAATGAATTTTCTTTCATGATATGTCATCATCTCTATTGAATTTTAGACCCCACACGAAATGCCGCAGATGACGGCATTGACGCATATCTACATGCATCATCAATAATTCTTAGAGTTTGAGAGAGTTTGTCAAACAATGTCTTGAATTATCGAGGTGCCTATGTGACATCTTCAAGGACATGAATTCACATGAAGTTTTCAGCTCTTCTAAGAGCTATTATATACTTCACGTTTCTTATATCGTGCTATAACAATAAATTAGTTTTATGTACAAATAATTAGCTAATTCCTAAAATTACTTTTAGGAACAGAACCTTTGTAGTAAACGCATTGAGACCTTGCATTTGTTATAGTTACTGGTCAAAGACATATATTTGGAGTCTCTGATAAAACACATTTTTGTTTCAATTAACGTACAGGGTGTCCCAAAAAATAGTGTTACACGATGAGAATTCATTTTTCAAGTAGCAGTATAAGAATTCATAGAAATATGTGCATTACTCTCAGAGTGAATTGACATTTTAGATGACCATGCTCTAAATTACACACATCATAATCGATTCAGAAATGAATGCAATTTCACACATTCGTGATGGTGCGGCTAAAACAAGTTTTTCTATGAAACTAATAGGAGTTACATGTACCTGATGAATCTTTCGGATATTTATAATAATTAAACGGTATTTCAGATGGATGAATCTCAAGAATATTTCTTCATCAACGGCAGAGGTATTCCATAACTGTGTAGTACAACATTGAGATACGGGTGGTAGTACTAGAACACATTTTCTTTAAACCAAATAGAGATACTGAATAAAACTTCGAAAATTTTGATTTGATTTGACTGTAAATTATGATAGTGTTGGGGAAGGACCTCTAAAGGTCAAGAAAATGGTTCAAACAAGTTTCCATATTTTATTTCTTTTTTCATTATACTCATCTTATTGACTTCACCCTGTAGTTATATGTAGATAAGAAACATAAAACAAGTATTCCATTGTAAAATCTGACATGAGATATGCATTTCATAACAGCATAATAAATATATTTTACATAACACCTATCCCACAAAGATGTAGCTGTGGAAAGTACAATGTGTGAGACTTCTTTTGTTCAAATGGTACACTATCAATTTTCGAATGGTACACTAATACTTAGTCATCTAGAGAAACTGTCATTAGGTGAACGCTGAAATGTAAATCAAACAATATAAAGTACTTGTAATATTATTTTGCCAATTGTAATGTCACTATGACATTCTTTAAGTTTAGCATGACCTTTCCATTGATAAACGTCCTTCAACTGAAGCAGAAAATGAAATGAAGAATAGATAATAACCAATTACTGGCTATTGAACGAATTGATACTTCAAATGAATCCCTTGACAAATATTGCCTGTGTCCATTATGCAATCATCCTTGCTGATTCATTCCTGGCCTTGTTTGGAAAGTCTCTCGGATTATTCCTTCTCAAGATACAAATAGGGAATGCAATCGTGACAAATGAATCTTTGTATCTTGATTTCTCCTTTTTCAATTCCCTATCACCTTGTCCCAGTGACCTGGAATACATGTCCTCTCTCAGCCACAGCTTTGAGGATATTGGCGATATTCTTGCAGTCATCTGAAAGAAACAAATATGTGTTCATAAGATAAGAGATTCCTAACATATGTCTGATATTAATCAGTGTACAGTATTAATAAATTATTTTGGCTTGTATCATTCTTTGTTGATCAGGTCTATTTTCTAAATAATTTTTCCTGATCAAAATAAAATGTACATAAATGTGATGGTAGAATGAACCTAGAAGGCTAGAAGCTCAGTAGGTATGGGATACTTTTCTTATGTAAGGTCAGGTTTGGATACAGGGTTTATCCTGGGGGTAATATGTCTATTGCACATATTGATACGCATATTTCCCTCGAGAACCCTGCATGCATTAAAGTTACTTTTTAATATATATTTATTCTAGAGCAGCAAAGTTACTTTCTAAAATATGCACTTCAACTTCCCTCATAAAAAGATGTAGCATTTATTTGGTCAATACAATTTACAGAAGTGAATTCAATTCACATTTGTCATAACATCAATTAAACTAGAATTCTAAATGTAAAGCAACCTGCTCCATGGCATATTTTCATGGGGATTTCTTCTGAGGATATCTATATAACAGAGTACCACGACCAATCTCCCCTCCCCTCGGCCTCCAACTTCTACATTTGGTCTAAAGAGCTGTGAAAATCCCTTAAGATGAATGATAAGAATAGGAAACGGATTTACCCAATTAAACCTCTGCAATGAACCTAAACTAAAGCACTCGTGAGATATAAAGCTTCAATATTTTCCCATCTGGCTTATTGATGAAAATCCATCATTCTAATAATATAGTGACATCTAATTACTCTACCTGATTAGAATCTATTCAAGATAATTGATATATTATTACATTTTTTCAAGTCAGACAAAACAACAGGATATCCCATAAATCAGTGCTAGGATATTGTATTTATTCTTTATCCAAGCTTGAGTAGAGCATGGATTTATAAGGTTCATTGACATAATGATTGATTGGTTCCAGTTACTCTTTGATAAGAAAGGTTCAATGGCCATGTTAAGACCATTAGTTCTGCATTAAATAAATCAGCTTTTACTTTTACCTTGGGACACAAATTGAAATGGCTTTTACATTAGAACAACATGGGGTAATTGGAGTGAGGAGCTAAGATTTCATTTGGGAAATTCCACCATATGAGCTAATATCACCAAACTGCAGATAAGGTTATGAAAAATGGGACAACACAAATTACAAAATTATAACTAATTTCTAAAAGTGGATGATACAGTATGAGCTATTAGTTAAAGTGAGATCAGTTGATGGATGTTACAGTTAGTATCAGTTGGTGTACACTGCAACAAGTAGAGAATGTGGAAGATAAAGGAATAGTTTAAAACATTTCTTAGAAAACAAGGTACATAATACTGAGTGACATATAAGTAGTACCAGTCCACTGCATATATGTATAAATAGAGCCAGTCTACAATGTATATGTATAAGTAGTACCAGTCCACTATGAATATCTATGACTAGTACCAGTCCACTACATATATATAAGTAGTACCAGTCTATTTTGTTGATTCATAAGTAGTATCAGTCCACAATTTACATCTATAACAAGTGCCTGAGTCAATTCCGCATATGTATAAATATTGCCAGTCCACTACATGTATTGATAACTAGTACCAGTCTATGATATATATAAGTAGTAACAGTCTATTTTGTAGATTCATTAGTAGTATCAGTCCACAATTTACATCTATAAATAGTGCCAGTCCTCCACATATGTATAAATAGAGTCCGTATAAGTACATGTATATTATTAAGTACTAACAATCAGTCAATATCAACTGATTGCCAACAGTTCTTACAAGCCATTGGAACAGAATCTGAGAATAGCTGGCTGATACGAATGGTCTTTAGTTTTAATAGTTCCAACATTAATAGTACCCTTATAGTACATATTCAGAACAAAAGGTATCCTCCAGTTCCCACCTTAATCTGTCTAAACCCTGAATATGGATATCATGTTGAGATCATAAGATGTAAGCTTTCATTATCAGGGTCCTCTCAGCTAGAAAAAGGAGTGACAATCAATTTGAGTTTCCAGTTACATTGTAATAACGTACAGGTATATGTAGAAATATGTTTTTCAGTGGGAATATCTGACAAACCAATCAGTGACAAGCCCCGAGTGACAAGTCAATCATAGCAATATGGTGAATTGTACAAGAATTGGATTCACACTATAATATAGGAATTAGATTATTTAAAATGTTTGAATGCTAATCTTTTCTTTACAATCTCATTCCATTTTCTGAAAAAGATCCAGATAGCTGAGCAAATAGAAATTATCAAAGAAGATGTTGAATTCATTAGAATTAAAAAAAGGGGGTGTGTCCTTTTTCATTTTTTACAGATAACCTTGAAAACTGAAGGATTAGCTTCAAATAAGGTCAGAATTTTCTCACTTTTTACAATTGAATTTCTTAATGTCACTCTATACATAAAAAAGAGATAGAAAAGTAAAACGGCATGTCCTAGGTAGTATTGCTTTTGTAATCCTTCTCATTTTCAAACTGTTAATGGTATAATGGTGCAGTGGGACCCCCAGAGGAGAACATGGGCTGACCAGGGGATTCTGCTGTATTAACACATGCTGATATTTTGTCTTATTTCTATTTTATTACATTTATTAATAAACTGTAACCAAATATTATCTCCATGACTGGAGGGACAATAAATATACTAATTACAACAATTATCTATCATATTGTTCTACTAATTGCAGCTAATTTAGGTGACTAATTTTATTAATTTCTTACCTATGCCACTGTGATGTCGTCCCTGGTGCCGTAAACCAAGGGGTTCTAGCATAGGAATCATCCCACTGGGCCACATGCCTGTTGAGTCAGAAAATGCCTGAATGAAAAGTGTTAAACATTACAGTTTTAGTCTCACATACTGAAGCAAATTCTCACTGAAATTAATAATCCAGGAGATAAATCCTCTATACATGATTGCTTCGCTTTTGATAAGTACCAATCCAGTATCTCAGATACAAGACTAAATCAACTGTTCTCAATTTGACAGGTTAAATGATTGATACTTACATCAATCAATCAGTTTTAGCAAACAAAACTAAGTAATTTTTCAAAATTTAATCAGTGATGCATGAAGCAATTCAAAAGATACTGTGTATTTCTCATGATTTGAAGGAAACCTGTGTCTATTTGAAACTTCTAAGTTGATAAAGAATGAAATAAATGAATGCATGTCTAGTGTGTATTGAAGGCTTACATGTATGTGACTAGAATTAACTTACTCTTTTAATGTTGATCCACTTATTGAAATATGTTGGTATTGGGATGTTGAAATGATTGCACTGTGATGGTAACCTGGAATATCAGAACAAAAATGTTATCCTGAATATTAACAAATCACCATAATATTACATGTACTTGCTTTACATAAAAATAAAAAATTTAAGATGATTGCTTTGGTTATTGCAGCAGCTAGGTTTTCTCATGTTATGGGATTCAGGAGTTTTTAGTTTAGTTTTTAAGTTAAAAAGGTGCTAAATTTTTGACTATTCGATGTAAAACAGCATGTTCTGGCAGAGTATGAATACCAGGAATTCACACCATGTGTATGAGTAAAAAATATAAGAATATAAAAAATTCAAGGGTGTAGCTTGTCATGAGGCAGATGAGGTCATTAAATCATTCCAAAAAATTCATTCATTTGGAATTTTTCAAATTCATTCATATTCAATTTTTCAATTTAGACTAAAAATGAAATCTTATGATAAAATTACATACATCACCTTTCACTCAAATCATCTTAATCCACCAAGGTATCCCATAAGACTGATATGACCAAAGAATTCACTGGTTTAACAGTATGTACTCTCATTTGCCTCAACTATTTCAAATTTGCCTCACTTATTTTTTAGATGCTGACTACACCCCTGAAAATTGCTTACATTCTTCTGAGATCCCAGTCTCCACATGTGACGAATACTGACTTGACCCCTGGCTCCAGTAAACCATTCTCTAACATCCACTTGTCAACACTCTAGAAAGCATTTATATGAACGATAAAACATTGATTGGTAATACGCACATTAGAACTCTAAAATATTTAATAAGACATATCATATCAAACTTTAATAAGACATATCATAAGATTTTAACATATTTAAAATCTACATAACTGATTTACTCGTACTACTCAAGAATACAGGGTAATTATATATTCAAACAAGGCATTTACATACAAAATGTCACCAACTGCAACCTGCCATTTGTTACAGACACCCACCACCAAACACCAACAGCTGAATGCTGAAGACCAACTGCCAAACACCAACCACTGAACACCATCCACAAAAAAGTTAGAGACTAAACTACAACAATATGTCACCGTTTGTTGTGGTTACATAACAGTTTATGTGTGGGAAGGAAAGAAAGGTCCAGTCATTACATATAGAAATTGCATCACTGACGACATATTCAACCATTTTGAAATTACCAAAATGTCACATATATAAAGGGTTTTATTAGAATATCTCTCGATCCCAAATGTCTGATAAAAGGCAAAATTGTTGGTGCCTAATGATTAGGAAAAAGCTGAGAAAATTGTCTGGTGCTGATGAAATCCCCTGCTGTATATGATCAAATGATGGTAAATTACACAATATTGGAACTAGAATGAACATGTTCATATTTCATATAAAATTGTATAGCAGCATGTTATCATTTCTATTCATCAAATGAAATATTGAAGATCTACACGATATATTGAAACTCTATTTCCTTTTTTTAATTTGACAAGCAATACAGTTTCATATCAGGCCTTGGTCTTTGAGCCTAGATGTAGGTAATCAACGTGTAACACAGGTTAAAACAGCCCCTAGCCTGGATTTTTTGAACCTGGAGACCCCACTTGCAGATTAATTTGACAAGTGGGTTAGTACTAAAATCAGATATTCTATCATTTATTTTTGCGCTCACATACATGTTTATGGAGCATTAATTAACATTAGCATTAATTAGCACTAGAATTAATTAGCACTAGCATTAAAATTTGTGTTCTATTCTTGATGTAATTTTACATGATTTAATTTGACTGCAAATTGCTTCTAATATAACTATTTTAGTAGTTTTTATTTAAAATATTGGGGATCAGCAGCTTGATGCATTTAATCTCAAAAAGGCATTCAAAGGGGGAAAATGACATGTTTTCTGATAATTCTTGTTTTCATTGGCAATACCCACATATTCTCAGTTTTAGGTAAGCATGCAAGTGACTGACCTGACCAGGATGCCCCTTATAGTCCTACTAAGTAGGTCATAAGTCACAAAACTTAGAAAATGACATACTCTTTTGCTAAAATGTAAGAACAGCTAGAATAAGTGTGAAAGTTCACAGGTTTAGCCAGGATAAAAAAATAGGCGAAGCAAATGTAATTAGGTGAGGTAAATGTAATTAGTTGAACCAAATGTAATAAGGTGAGGCACATGCAATTAGGTGAAGCAAATGTAATTTGGTGGGGCAAATGTAATTAAGTGAGGCAAACAAAATGTAATGAGGTGAAGCAAATGTAATTTGGCTGGGCAAATGTAATTTAGTGAGGCAAATGTAATTAGGTGAGGCAAATATAATTTAGTGAAGCAAATGTAATTTGGTTGGGCAAATGTAATTTGGTGAAGCAAATGTAATTTGGTGGGGTAAATGTAATTTATTGAGGCAAATGTAATTAGGTGAGGCAAATATAATTTAGTGAAGCAAATTTAATTTGGTTGGGCAAATGTAATTTGGTGAAGCAAATGTAATTTGGTGGGGTAAATGTAATTTATTGAGGCAAATGTAATTTGGCTGGGCAAATATAATTTAGTGAACCAAATGTAATTAGGTGAGGCAAATATAAACAGGCAAGGCAAATGTAAATAGGCAGCGGTTTTATTAGCAGCAGGCATTTTGTGAAAACAACCGGTGAAAATCGCTGTTGTTTTAAGGGATTTTTCAAGTTTTCCATGTTAAATTTATGATTTCTATTAATTTTGCATGGTTTTTTTAGCCTGTTGTGAGAAATTGTAGTGAAACCCCTGATAGGTCAGACAAATTTAGACTAAGCAAAATGAAGTAAGTTACTATCTAGACTTCATTTCCACAGTTTTATTTGGAAAAAACTTTCTAATTTGATGAGCCAATGGCCTCGTCTGCCTCATGCCTTGCTACGCCCAGTTGTACTGACCTGCAATGTCTCTTCAATGTGAGGCTGTCCATCCACCATTTCTTGTATAATACCTGTCAACTGAGCAGAAAAGAAAACAATTAGATATCAATAATACAGTGTACAGTGTACATGTTTTGTTCAATCATAATAGAGACAAAGTCAACAATTAATTGCATTTATTTGCAAACTCATATACTTTATAAACCAAGTTTAATAGATTTTTAACAAATTAATATTAGTTTATGTTTTCAGAGAATACAAGATGTAAAATATTACAAACCTCAGTACAAAAAGGTGTCAGTTCTGCATGGACTCGAGGTTGTACATATTGATGAAACTGACTTTCTACCTCAAATGTTTGGCCATTCACTTTCAGTATTGGAAGTTCAATGATTTCCTGAAATGAAAGAATTTACTGTAGGCCTGGGAACATGTATAAAAATTGAGTCTAAGTCTAGTAAAGAATAAAGAATAAAGATCATGGAATTTACTAAATACTGTATATGATGTACAAAACTAGAAAATGGCAACTCCAGGAAATGTGTGAATTATTATTATAACTTGGTTACCGCTAGAACCACTCAATCAAACACCCAGAATTACATAACACACAAACAAACTTGGCTGAACCGGGAATCGAACCCGGGCCAAGCGATTTTGGTAATCCTGACTCTGCCACTGAGCCATAGCGGTTGAAATAGATTGATTTTGTGAATATAATCTCTCGGTCTGATATAATATTTATTACTTTGGTTTAAAATGAAAAACATAAGATTTTTGCAAAAAATTTCCGCCATTTTTAAAGTGGTGGCCATCTTGAAAAAGAAAATCTGTAAACGAGTATTCCAGTTATCTTCCGGACGGAAGGACGGACTGACTGACGGATGGAGGGCTTCACTATTTCCTACCGATCTTCGTTCATTGGGATAATTACAGAAATGAAACGTTTGTACAATTGTGGCAATGTAATGCCAACAAAACCTTTAATATATAGTGTATTGAGCCAGTCCTACATGTCTGCAGCATAAGACCACAGATTGATGAGGCATTTCAGGTTTGAAGCTACATGTAAATAACATGTTGTCGATTTCCCAGCAGTTTTATAAATATCTTGGAGGGGTGATGGTAGTATTCTTACCTATTAACGTGTGGTTCTCGATAATCACAGTTTGCCAATCATATACATGACGATACCTGTAATTGTGTTCTGCAATCATATGCAAAAGCATCATCATCAGTTTCACGATACAATCATTTACTGATTACTACATCACTGAGCATCGCACTGCATTAGTGTCTATTGTAGATTACACCATTTTGTACAGGAACTGGAATATCATCTTTTTGTGCTTACTTTGTATTTGTACATGTACATGAACTCACCTGAGGAAATGGGTTTTTGGGGTTATCACAAGTTGCTTCAAAGTCTAAAACAAGAAAATAGTCGAAGTTCTGTCGCTTTATCTCACTTGAGCTAGAAGCCATTCTGACGGTATAATTTGGAATAAAAAGCTCAACTAGTAGCCCCAATCGAGCAGCTTTTGCAGTTCTTGCACAACTTTTTGAAAGTTTCAAAATTGAGTGTGAAATCATGACATTTCTATTTACTTCCGGGTTCGATATCTGTAATGGTCACGTGATTAATTATATTTAGCTTTTCATATGCTTGTAGTACTTAGAACAATTAAGAACAGTGGGATGGTGTAAGATATTAAGCATGCTGCATTATCCAATAGTTTTGTATACCAGATCCTACTCAGTTATATTATAAACGTCTTATAAATAAGTGAACGAGACTAGTCATTCATCTAAAGAACGAACGACTTTATTTCTAAGTTCAAAACAAATTTGTTATACATGCATTTCAACCTATAACTTGCTGTCTATGTGTTTCAAAATAGTGAAACAAAACAAATTCAAATATAACAATCCAATCCAAAGTGATTTGCAACTGTTGTGAGATTGCATTGTGTGTGGTATAATGTCTGAATTCGACAATGTTTTGTTCGTAAATTTAATGCAACATAAATGGCCACCTAAAAATTTCATATCGATAATATTTCCGATCGAAATAAGTAATTCACTGAGGTCCTGGTCATGAAGGTAAGATATATTTCCCTTTTTAGGTTTAATATATACCTGCTTTTCACGTTGAAAGATGTGACATGCCGTGTAGAATTCTTTAAATGCTGTTCTGATATACTTCAGGATCGAGTAAAAATGAGGTCAACATTTTTTTATTTTAATTTTATTTTTCCCACAGAAGGATGTAGACGAGATCAATTTATGTTTTATGAATGTAATTGTAAATACTGATCCTCAGTGACAAACAATTATTTTTAAGGTCTCATGGAAGTTAACAGGAAATGACAAAACAGGAAGTGAAATTTTTTTTTGCATTTTTGGACATTTTTTGAACAAAGATAACAGAGTTCTGGTTTGGCCTCCAGTCAATTTAACTATTTCCACATATCATTTACATGACCAGGATCACAATGTGCATGGTCAGAATGACCCTAAACATGATGAAATAACCTTTTTAGCCCTTTGAAAGTGTGACTGAAAAAAAGCTAAAAGTAGGAGCGTAGGGAAGGTCACTGATCAGAATCTTTTGAATTTTTCAGAAAATGTGCCCAATATAATGCTCTAACTATTACAATCTTTGAAATTTTAGAAAATTGTCTTAAACAAAAATGGCGGTCATAAAAAGGAAAATAGATCGCTTTTCAAATCAGTTTTTTCATTTTTTTTCTTTTTCTATGAATGATATCAAATTTTCAAAGATTGTATCATTTAGAGCAATATATTGGGCACATTTTCTGAAAAATTCAAAAGATTCTGTTCAGTGACCTTCCCTACGCTCCTACTTTTAGCTATTTTTCAGTCACATTTTCAAAGGGCTAAAAAGGTTATTTCATCATGTTTAGGGTCATTCTGACCATGAACATTGTGATGCTGGTCCTGTAAATGGTATTTGGAACTAGTTAAATTGACTGGAGGTCAAACCAGAACTCTGTTATCTTTGTTCAAAAAATGTCCAAAAATGCAAAAAAAATTGTCACTTCCTGTTTCGTCATTTCCTGTTAACTTCCATAGCACCTTAAGGTAATTTAAAAACCAAATACCAACATGAACATCAATATTTTCTTCTTCAGACTTCCTAGCTATCAACATGGATGGCTTCGTATTTGACCTCGACAAAGTCCTTGATGATTTTGAAATGAATGAGGGTGAGTCATCGATACAACAATTTTTATAGAATGTATAAACTACAGTAAAATTTTAAATGTTTGGAACCTGTACTTTGAATTCAAAAAATAAGCAATCAAATGACTATATTGCGACAGTATGAAAAATGGAAACAATATGTACAAGTCCTAACTGTTGTATATTTCAGATAATTATGTATAATGTGCAGCAAAACTGTGGCCTGTAATTTAGGGAGTTTCAGCCATGTTAATTTTTTCGAAAATGACATGGCAGTGAAGCATCAAAATATAAGAGGCCACAGATATGATCGCTAGACTACAAAACAAACTAAAATAAACAAAAGTTAGGACGTGTATAAATGTTTCTATTTTTACATATTCTGTTTCAAATATGGTCCTTTAATTGCTTATTCTTTAGATTCAAAGTAGTTCTGTGATGATCTGAGGAGACAAAACCTGAAATATTTTGTAAAAAATATCAGTCCCTTGGTGAAATGAAGTTGAAGACATGAAGTTTTACCTTAGAATGCTGAATCTTTTAAATCAACTGAATTGTCCCTATGTTGTGGCAGAAGAACTAGCCATTTGATTGTAGTTTGAAGAAGTTATGACATGAAACATGAGAATTCGTAGAAATTTCCTAGTGTCGTCCGCCATATTGGATTGCATTCGAAAATAGTCTCACTTGACGACCAGTGCGTTTCGATGTTAAAATGTGATTAAAAGAATTAAATATGGAATCTTCTGCATAAGAACTTAAAGATGAACTCTATGATTGTAATTATATATATGACGGCGATGTATGATACCGATAATGTGGCAAAAATGGGATTCTAGATTTAAAATAGTGCGTGACGTCATTAACAATGCGTTTGTGATTGGTTCCTCTATAAAAGAGAGAGGCGGGGAATTTGAATTGTCTTTGGCATTGGCAACTTGGGTTGACAAGACGTATTCTAAATGGTGAGAGTCCGCGACAGTCCGCGACAGCCCTATTAATGTTATTTGTAATATAATTTCCCGTCCCAAGTGTGTGTGAATGTTTGGACTTGTGTTAGAAATTGGTTTTGATGACATTTTGGTAGTGTTCTTTGAATAATTGTGTGTAGAAGTCCGCGACTGGTCCGCGACTTTTGTTAGAAAAGTCCGCGACTTTTGATGATTGTTGGATTTGTAATTCATGCTCTAGAATTGTATATCCCAGTGTGTGGATAGTGTTTCTAATTGTTTATGAATGATTTTTGAGGTATAATAACAGTGTGAAATGTGACGTTTAGTACGCGACTGAATGGAATAACTGACAGCTGATTTGGTCTAGACGTTTCTGGGCAATCGTGGTCAATTACCGAACAAATTTAGAGTCTTTCATATAGTGAGTGACTATTGGTATGTGATTGATTGGGAATAAAAGGCACATTGATAATTCAGTTAGTATACATATATTGGCAAGAAACACTTAAAGAAGCAAGAACTTGGATCGCTACCATTATATTGATTAGTTCTTGGAATATGCACTGAGTGACCTTTGTGTGTGTGAAACCTGGTTGTTATGGGATATTGGATGTGGAATAAATACTGATTGATGAATTATTAGTGGAGATATCATAGCAGTGACATATCTTCTACATATATTAGAGACATTTTGAATAGATAATCATCTTAATTGAGTGATTTAAGTGTACATTTTATAGGTTAATAAACGTGTATATAGTATTGAATATAAACTAAGTGTCAGTTTCCTGATTTAGCATCAGGGTCCAGTTGTGTAGAGACCTTGCATGCTACAGTTCCTAACATTTAAAATTTTACTGTATCTGTCATTTTAGTCCACACCTCTAATCAGAAGGCTTTATCCCATGCTAGGACTGTAGTCCTGGGAACGTCTCAATCTTTTGCCTGTACGATTAAAACATTGGAGAATTTTCCACACCTCTTACATTTCAGATACCTACTTCAATAGATTCCTTGGTATTTTAGCATTTTTCATGTAGTTGAGTCCACAATTTTCTGGGTTTATCGGCAGAACGAAGAAATTTTCGTTTTGATCGCAATATTTGCATGTGATATTTAACTTATTTCAACCATCAAATTCCTCCATCTATTGGTACTAACTTCCGGGCCAGTCAAACGGGGAATCCCCTTTTAAATCCAACTGCCATCTTGAAAAGTGATGGAATCTCTCTCAATGAAAAAGAAAAATGTTCCTGTTCTGCCGATAAACCCAGATAATTGTGGATTCAACTACACGAAAAAATGCTAAAATACCCAGGAATCTATTGAAGTACATGTAGGTATCTTAGTGTAAGAGGCGTAGAACATTCTCCCATCTCGCTATCATACAGGCAAAAGATTGAGACATTCTCAGGACTATAGGACTATAATCCTGGCACGGGATAAAGACTGAAAGAAGGGTGGTGTTTTTGTGTGACACCAAACCTCCTCATCAGATTTAACTTTTTATTCCCAAAAGTCACCAGATTGCAAGAAATAAGATTAAAGTTTTCTTTAGCTAGCATGCTCCCTAATCTACGAGTTCACTTGCAACTGCCATGCCATCCTCATCTGAAGATCGTCATTGTTGATTATCCAGATAGAAGCATTTAGATTTTGATTCACTTAGAATATTAGGTCACTGACAAAATCTTTAACTTGATCAGTATTCATATACATAAGATTGAAGTAGTTAACAGCAGTTTCATAATGCCATAGGTGTAAATGCATAACTAAGCAGTTTCATATATTTTAGATACTGTCCCCGTACCAGGAAGTGGTGACAAAAAGTTCAGTCAAGATTATATCAATTCTGTGAAAGACACAATCAATCCGTATGCTGCAATTGTTCCCTCAGCCAGTATGCCCCTGGGTGGTGGCGTGCCCATTGAACAAAATGACCTGTCAACTCCTACAAACACACAGCCATTTACATCTCTAATGTACGACTCCCCGTATGATTCTCCAGACAGAATCGACATGTCTGAAGCTGATTTTGGACCATCTCCCATTGCACCAAATGTAATGCCGCTTACAGGTCCCAGCGCCGATTCAAATGAGCCACATATTAGACATATGACAGATATCAGTTGTATACCACATCTGGCAAGTGCTGATAGTGCTACTATTCCTCCACATCAACCCGATGTTGTGTCGAGCACGATGAACTCTGCAAATGTCAAAACAAATAACCTCTCACTGATGGATAATGTTAAACCCACACATAATGCTGCTGATATGAATATAATAGAACCACAGCAGCATTCCTTAGAAAGACTGCACTCCATAGAGAATAACACATGTCCTGCTCAGGTTACAACTCCTCATGCTAACATATCCTATGCACCTGCCATCCCAAGTGAATCAAGTCAGAGTACTGCTACATCAATGGCATCAACAGCCCAAATAGATCCAGGATCTACACATGAAGATATAAAAACAAACTTGCATCATAAGGATACTAATCCAGATGTAAATGAGTCTACTGCATTAGACACTAAGCAAGAGTGTACAGCATTATCACAGGAAAGCTCAGATACCATAGGAATGGAAAACACACAAAAGCCAGTCATTCCACTCAACCAACAAAATGATAAAGAAAGCATACAAAGCCCAGTCATTCAAGAAATGGACAATTCATTACCCCCTTTTACTCAAGAAACGCAAAGATCACCAGGCCCTATTAGAGAAAGTTTGGCTGATGAGATTTCAAAGGCTATTGGTACCTCAGCTCACAATCAAGTGCAATTAGCTACTAATGAACTGAATAATGCTGCTGTAATGGATAACAACACTGTCAGCATTCAATCATATACGACTAACTCCGAAGCTATCCCTGCTCTTGATCAATCAGAAGACAGCACAAAACCTCTGAATGAGGCCCTAAGTGACTCATTGGAGAGTGAGTTGAGACATTTGGAAGTGACTGGGTTTAAAAGTGAAGATATTGTTGTAACTGAAAGTGAATTGGATGCACTACTGGAAGAAAGCAATAATGATATACAAAGTCAAAGTAAGACTGATATTTCAGTTTCTTTGAATCAATCGGAGTCTGAATTTTTAAATGTGACTTTGGGTCAAGGTGAAAGTAGACCAAGTTTACCAGTTATAGGTTCTAATGCAAGTGCTCCACTTTCAAGCCTATCGGGAGAGGTTGCCCCAGGTTTGTTGACAAATGACATTCTCAATTCAGTCTCATCTGGTGCCAGTAATAATATACCTAATGTTACAACTACAACACCCATTTTGGGAGATATAAAAAATGCTCATACAGCTAATTCACCCCAAGTAATTGAACATTCTAGTGTAAATTGTTCAAATGAGTCAGTCAGTTCTGCACCTTGGTCAGCTAACAGATTGGGCCAGGACATTGGATCAATGGCTGTATCTCGAGGAAGCTCTGCACAGCACGGGGGATCATCAGAGTCTGCTGTCACATCCCCAGTCTCTGTACCTAGCCCTTCACTAGGGGTAACATCAGTATCAACTCAGCCTCAAGCCAGCCCTCAGTTGGGAATTGGTGCTAGACCTAAAGAACCAGTCAATAAACATCAGCGGCCAAACAGCTTACTTGGATTGTCAACAGTGCCATTGGATAACATGAACACTGAAGCAATTGCTAATATAGCAAACCAAGATAACAGAACAAATGATGAAACAACTGCAACAACATTGCATAATGTCAGTGATTCTTACCCTAGCCAAGTTAGTCAGTCCATGCCACCTCCCATCGGGCAAGACCCTCCGCCCTATGCTAAAGTGAACCCCAATCCACAGAATAAGAGCAATATGAATCCTGTTCAGCAAAATATTGTGCAACCAATTCCTCAACTTCCTATATCACAGGATATACCAGTTTCCCATGGAATGCAAATAGAAACCCCAGTCCAACCTGCAGATTTACCTGGACAAGCTCCATCCCCAAATAACCCTGTTGAACCTGTTGCTTTAAGCAGTACTCCAGAAGTTCAGTCAACAGGTTTGATCAGTGCAGATGCGACTGAACAGCACTCAGCTACAGTTGAACCTAGAATTGAAGGGATGGATACCTCCTCAGCTGCAGCTATACAAGGGCTATCTGCAGTAACCAGTGCCATGTCCCTAGTGGATCCCAACATACTCACTGTATCTACCGGAGCCACACACACACTAACTGAAGAAGAACAGATGGCTATAGCTCAACTCTCCCCTGAGTCACAAGCAAAAAGAAAGAGACCAACCAGTCTCAGTTTACCACCCAGAGAATTTTCTGCACCCCCTGAAAAGAAAGCATCCCCTTCCCAGGAGTCTGAGAGTTCCATAGAGGATCCTGGTTCTGTAGGACCTCCCCCTGCCCAAAATATTGCAGAGCCACTAACAGGTAACTAAAATATTGAAAAAGCAAGTTATTTAAGAAGCATCTATGATTTAGAATTGTACAATGAACATGTTTTTAAAGCATTCATTTAAAGGTCAGTCTTTGGCCCACTAGTATCCATATATCATTCCATCATTGCTATAACTGGATATTTATGATTCAGTCTGGAAAGACTTGATCAGGTTTCATGTTAATATTCTTCTCTAGATTTTCTGGATGGTGCTGGACTGGAAAGTGTAGGCTTAGACCCAACAGCTATTAGACTGGGGAAGGTTGCTCCATTTTGGATTCCAGACAATGAGGCTACCAAATGTATGAACTGTGACTCAAAATTTACCTTCACTAAACGGAGACATCACTGCAGAGCATGTGGCAAGGTAACATTCAAATCATTCAGATTTTTTGGTACATTATTTTGCCATGGTCAGAAATCATCATACAGTAGAACCTGCTAAGTGGAACACCTCTGTAAGTGGAACACCTCCCAAGTGGAACGCCTTTTCAAAGTCCCGTATTAAAAACCCATTGACTTAATGTTAATTGAACCTCTATAAGTGGAACACCTCCAAACTTGAACAGTGAACACCCCATATTGAAAAATTAACCTGCTAAGTGGAACAGTCAATTTCCATAGATTTCAATATTGATATATGTAAACAGAATTAATCTCCTTCAATGATATCTGGGTATGAAAACAGGTAATACTGTGGTAATTGGCAAATTAGGATTTTAATGGACTAACCTCCTGTAGAGGTCAACATGTGATGCAACCAATAATTAATTTGATAATCAGCAAATTAGGATTTCATAAGATTTTCATTCAGAAAATTGGATTAACCTCCTGTAGAACTGGACACGTGATGCTACCACTAATTAATATCCCTTGCTGTTTGTTTCAAACTTAATAAGTAAGATTAAAAATGTCATTTAAAAACAATTGAATTATTAGCAGTATGAACAAGTCTTTAAAACTTAATTGCCTAATCCTTGTACCTGAGACTGGCACAATTAGGAGGATTAAGAATGTCAGAAAACATTTTTGGCAGAATGAGGAGGATTAAGAATGTCAGATACCTTTTTGAGTAAAATAAATGGATTATTAATGGTATATACCTGCCCTGTAATGAAGGGAGAATCATATTTCCAATGATACATATAAATCCTATATTTGTTCTTGTATGTTCCCTGCGAACCCAAAACCTCCGTAAGTGGAACGCTTTGTGGCAGAACGGAGAGTGTTCCACTTAAACAGGTTCTACTGTACATTGATATCTCTGAGACACAGCATCTCTATAACACAAAAATGCTCCTCCAATATTTCTATGCGCTCACAGGACCCTTAAATCCTCCAATGAATAAGAAAAACAGGAAAAATCCTTAAAATGGTGTTAAAATACACACAAAATTATAAAGTCCTAAAATGATGCACTATTAATTCCAAAAACCCAAAATAGTGAACAAATATAACACCATTTGAAAATGCATGTAGGAAAACCTTAGGATTAGCATATCTGTGAAAAAAAACTTTGAAAATGTATCTGTTCTTAAAGGCTTAATGTGCTCCTTATTTTTCTGTTTTTATACATTTGAATATGTTACTCATCAACACTCTACAGGATATTTTACTGTTAATGAATCTAGCCCAACTGTGGTAAGGCAATCAGTTACAAAATTCAAACTGTACGAAACATCAAGTTAAAGGCAGGATCAGATCTATTGGAGTGACAAAATTACAAGCAACATGTACAATTGACCTACTGATCTGTTATAATCTTAAATACAATATCTCCCGAAAGATTCACGATATGTTATAAATAAGTTTTAATGGATTTTAAGTGGAAAAATGGATGAAAAATGTTTAAATTCTCCCAAAAAATAAGAATGGTCACCATTCTTATAGGAAAATAAAATGTTATTGTAAAAATCTTTAGCTGAAATAAAGTGAGCACTTTGGGGATTTTTAGAAAATAGACATGAAAAGGAATGACATAAGCCAGAAATATTCTAAAAACATTTTTTTTAGGCTGCTCACTAGATCTGATTCTCTCTTTAAGGTCTCAGAATTAATAATTTGTACCCTTTTCGCCAGAGTGATTGATTGTACTGTAATAAATGTTTCATGTTTTAGGTGTTGTGTTCATTGTGTTGTAAAGACAAGACAAAGCTTATATACATGGACAATAAAGAGGCCAGGGTCTGCCAGATGTGTCATACAACCATCAATAAAGGTACACATTAAGAGCTTCCAATTTAGCTATAGACGTGTCATACAACCATCAATAAAGGTACACATTAAGAGCTTCCAATTTAGCTATAGATGTGTCATACAACCATCAATAAAGGTACACATTAAGAGCTTCCAATTTAGCTATAGACGTGTCATACAACCATCAATAAAGGTACACATATAGAGCTTCCAATTAAGCTAAAGACGTGTCATACAACCATCAATAAAGGTACACATTAAGAGCTTCCAATTTAAATATAGACGTGTCATACAACCATCAATAAAGGTACACATTAAGAGCTTCCAATTTAAATATAGACGTGTCATACAACCATCAATAAAGGTACACATATAGCGCTCCCAATAAATACTAGACATTTAATCTGAGCTATTATATTGTACTGAGGTTCTGCACACAGTGTATCATGATTTGAAAAATATTATACACATATCTGAATTATTGAAATTACACTTTTGATTGACCTTTTTGACAACTTTATTGTTGTCACCATGTGCTGATGAGCCTGCAGCTGAGCATTCATTTGTGCAGTTGGGTGAGTGCAGTATAAATCTTGTTTAACATATAAACATTATTTTCAGTTCAAGCATTTGAGAGACTCAATGCAAACAGACCAAGGCCTGACCCTAACAAGCCAAGTGAATACTGTTCCACGATCCCTCCCATTGAGCAGGCTCAAGCTACAGGCCATCTGAATGCCCCACCACCAACTGTAATGGTACCTGCCCCAGCAGTAGATGATGCACATCATGGTGTCAGTGGTGTGCTCAAGAGAGAAGGTACATGAAATTTAAGTATATTTAATTTTAATACTATAATTTATACAATAACCCCACATAAGCACAATACAACTCAGTGCGAAGTGTGTGTTCAGAAAATGAGTCTGTATAAAAATCCCAGGCTCTAAAATCGCATGAAACCAGATAAATTTTCATTTTTGCAACCTTTTGACATTTTACTACAAACCTATACAACTTGAGATGCTCAACTTAGTAAAAGTAGACGGCAAAGGTCATTTCTACATTTTTAAAACAATTTTTATTTAAATTGGATGAAAATTGAGCAAATAAGAGCAATTTAAGTGAAAATTTGTGGCAGGTTTTATTGTCACCCTTGGTTTCAAGATCATTTCTGAAGTGACGAGAAATCTTGTCACTCAGAGATCATTTCTTCACATTTTAAAACAATTTTTGTGTAAATTGGATGAAAATTGTTCAAATAAGAGCAATTTTAGTGAAATTTTTTGTGACAGGTTTTCTCGTCACTCTGGATTTCAAGGTCATTTCTGAGTTGACAAGAAATCTCCTCACTCCATGTAGTCAAGAGGTTAACTAAGCAAATTCTTGGTAGATTTAACAATCAATTAATCAATGATTATATACTGTACAGAAGTCAGTTTGAAAGTTTTGAAAGACTTCAACTGTTCAAAGTTTCTGAATTTCCAGGAAGTCAAAAGAAAAGCGAGCCAAAACAGGTAATGTTTTCTGATGGCATCCGTCCTGGTGGAGATCTAGCGGAACTTGACGGCTCATCCGCTATTCCCACTAGGCGACCAATGAGAGCACAGAAGAAGGTGGAACTGCCATCTATTGTTTCAGCAGGTACTATTCAACTATTATATTCGCAATTCATAAAATCTCTCCATATGTTGAGAACTGTAAAACATGTACAATATATCTCAACTGGGGATTTTAAATGTTATTTTATCACAGCTTTACTGGTAATCTCTCGATTTTCAAAATCATCATTTATAGAAGTCATAATAACTCATTTTTAAGGGTTGGATATAAAATATAAAGAAAATGTGTTGTTATAAGTAAAATTCCGAGAAGTTGAACATGCAAAACTGATGAGATTATATCAGCATTGATAGAGATTTTGTGTATTTTGTAAAGCCGGGGAAGGAGATCCGCCAAAACCTAAAGCAAAAACTGTTAAAAACCCTGTGAATCAAACAAGATGTCTGATCCCTCAGGGGGGAATCCCACCATTTGTGACTGGTGCTAATGGTACAGGAGGTCTGGCCAATAATGCTTTATAATAAATGCATGTGCTTCTAATTTACAAGTGATGCAATTAACAATTGTTTATAATTTATTTTCTAACTTAAAATGTTAATTTGGAATGTTTGATTTGCTTTGAGTGTGGGTGATAATAGATTAGTTTTATGCTATGATTATGTTTTATTTATTAATTATATGAGGTTAAACTGTACAATATCTGTTAATTCTGTCAAATCTTTTAACCAGGTTCTAGCAAAAAAGCAATAATTAGTAGTGCATGTATGTTATAATATGTATCCACTAGGACTATTAATAACTCATTAATCATGTGCTTGCTTGTCCACTTTGTAGTTTGTTTGAAGTGTTATTTTGCGTTACTTTTGTGTACAAGGTGTATTTCTTCTTTCATAGATTGTCACTTGTCCATCTCATTATTAGCAACAAAATGAGCTTTTTTAACTTTCTTGAGTTTAATAGAATCAGTGTTGTAAAATCAAGTGTAGCTACTTTTTATGAAAAAAATCTAAGTGTACTATTTAGTCTTATTATGCACTTTCCTTCATACTCTCTAACATTGTCTTGTCAGTTTTATTTTAAAGAGCTTTTTTCATGATTTGTTTGTAATATCTTATGAACTCATAATATTTATTAATATTATGTCTAGTATAGCTTACACCACTATGAGCCTTTTATTGTTGTCAAATAAATCCTTGAAGCCTTTTATAGTTGCTATTGCCCTTCTGTTTCTTGGGACTTGCATAAGATGACTGATTGCTACATGTTGTTTATTCACTTTCACTAACATTAATCCAGCTAGCAGGCTGCAGACCCTCCCGACTTGGATATGAGTCGTATGACCTTTGAACCTTTGTTCAATCCTGGAAATGACCCTTTGTTCATTGAATGTTGTGCATTGTACAGTTTAAACTAGAAAATTCAAGCGTCTTGGGCAGGTCTGCAACCTTATCAGATATTTTGTAGTTGATTTAGCGGAATGAATCTAATGAGCTAGAATAAAGCAAAAATCTTTAGTTAGTTCTGAATATTTTTCCCCACAGTATATAACATTGGTTTGTAATTACCTTATTTCTCATTAATTATTTTTTTGATTTGGACAAACTAAAATTACTGTAATGATAAGTTATTGTTAATAATGTTAAAGCAGAGGAAATAAAAGTATTCCCATATATCTTACTTATAATTACTGACCATGGCTTCTAATTAGGATTGATGAATCATTCTAAATTGACCCATATGATTTAATAATTAAGATTGAATAAGTATAAATTGGATAAGTATAGTTAATATCTTAGATGTTATTGTAAAGCATACCATCTAATTATAGGAACGTAATTTCTAGAAGGAGTGATTTATTTGAATAACACCTTCTAATTAGTAATTATTTTATCCTTCAGACTTGTCCATTGAGGACAGACCAGATATTGACCAAGTCATGAAAATAATACTAGGTAAGTTATTGCAATATAACAGATATACAGGGTGTCCAGTAAGTCCCTTTACAATTCAAGTACAAAGTCTTGGTAAAGTGTTATGAGACTTTATAGATACCCTGTATACATACCGTTTTCCCATAAGAGTCTCCCATGCAATTTATGGGGTGAGGTTGGATGCAAGGCTGGGTGAAATATTCACCTGGTACCTTAATTCATCTTATCTTTCATATTAGCTGGTTTTACAGCCTCTGCTCCCTCCCTCCAAAATTTATTGTTGTACATTTAACAATAAAGAATATAGAATGTATTACTTCATTGTTTTCTGTAGAAAAAATGATGCACCTAAATTCATGTACTGTTCAGGGTGTCAAATAAGTCTGTTCTCCCCCCTTAATTTTTTTTTTATCTTTTAATTGATCATACTTTCCCATATATCATTTTGAATCTTATTTAATTGTTAAAGTCATGATAAATACATATATAAGGAATTCAATATGAATTGTTGAAGTTTTCTGTTTTTCTATATTTCTGCATGCACATGTTTCCACATTGTAATAATACTGCATTATGTAGTATAATTAAACCGCAAACGTTTTATGAATCATGTTTCTATTACATGTTCACTGTCATTTGTTCTCTTTTAGATGAAGAGAACCCAGAACCTGCAATGTTTGCCATTAACAAGAATCTGTTTGTCCTCGTGAAGCTGCTGAACTGTAAGTGACATTCTCACCTTAGAATCAAAGAGTTCTATTGCTGTAATACAACGAATAGCCATTTACGATTCATTAGTTTAAACTCCTTGATGTATGTCATCAAAAGGTCTTATAATTTCAGATTCTGACTAAGTAAACCTTGTTACTAGACACCCATTAACCAGATCCTGGACACACTGCCATTAATTGTATACTTAGAATACTATTGAGTCTGATGTCAGCTTATTGGTAATACTGTAAGACAAGAAGAAATTACTAGTCAGTCCTCATACGTACAAGTAATATCAACCTATTTTGATTTGATGTGACTGGTTCTCATTTCATTGAATTATTGATGTGGCTGATTTCCTTTTCAATCAGTTATTGATATGACTGAATCTCATATCATTGAGTTATTGATGTGACTGATTCCCATTTCATTGAGTTATTGATGTGACTAGTTCCCATATCACTTAGCTAATGATGTGACTGATTCCCATTTCAGTGAGTTGTTGTGTAAAGCGAACATGTTGGTGCTTTACCACCAGGGGGCTCTGTACTGTGGGGCAAGAAGAGCTTGTTGTCGTTTTAGAGTCACAGCCTAATGAGACTAAACTCCCAAAAGACATATTTGCTTACATCAACACTATGTATGAAAATGCAAGTAAAGGTAAAACTTCTTTTTTGGTGTTTTAAATGCATGTTAAAAATTGTAAAAATATTAAGAATAGGGAAATTTCACTTCAGATTTTTTTTCAAGAAAAGTGAATGAATGATTATTCTCTGTATTTTACTGTCAGTCAAGATTAGGAAAAAAACATAAAAACATTAAAATATTATTCATGGTTTAGTCATAATTCCCTCTTAAAAGGATTCTTTCAACCAGCAATGTACAATTATTCACAGTAAACAATCAGACCTGACCAAATCAAAAATAATTTTTAATTTTTAGGAAACACCGTGAGTTTCCTTGACAACACACTATTCACAGAACCATTCCTAGACAGCCGAGATCACGCTGGCTTCATCTACATCAGACCAACCTTCCAGTGTCTCAACAAGCTGATTCTTCCTCAGCAGCCATATCTCTTTGCTCTCCTCATCCAGAAGTGGGAAACACCTTGGGCAAAGGTGTTCCCTCTTAGACTTATGTTGAGACTTGGGGCAGAATACAGATGTGAGTTGATATATTTTATGTATATATTTATTTTTATTTATTTAGAACTGTGTATATTAAATGGATCTAGTGTATAAAGAATTGAGATGATTTGATAGTTTTGGTAAAAATTGTCACTAGTTTTCAATAGTTTTGTTATCCTTATGTCCATTTTCTCAGAACAACAGTTCTAACTCTATTTCAGGATAATCATTCAATTTGTGTATGGCAAAATTTTATTTCTGCATCTTAAACTTTATTTTCTTCTCAAATTGGAGTTCTTTTTTCAGAAAACAAAAATTTGGATTCTAAGGAAAACATTGGCATGATTCTTATAAGGATTACTTCCACCATTTTGCATTCATTATCCATTTTAATTTCCTTAACTTTTATGTCAATAAATTATATTTAATTTACATCTTATGTTTCATGTAATGTATATATTTGATTAATATTTGTTTATACAGACTACCCATGTCCTCTGATCAGTGTGCGTCACCGCAAGCCTGTGTTCGGGGAGATCGGGCACACCATAATGAACCTACTTGCAGACTTCAGGAACTTTCAATACATGCTTCCGAAGGTAAAGGGTGTCACAATACACATGGAGAACAAACGAACATTCATCAACTTCCCAAGGAATAGATATGATGAGGTAGATATACCCAAATGCTTCTGGAATCATAAATTCTGTACTTTTTTGTGACATGAATTCAATTGAATAGGCAGTACTTGTTTACACCTTTCTAAGTATACATGGTAGAATTATTTTAAACTTTATGATTAACCATGCTAAAATCTTGTTTCATATTGGATTGATTTGGAAATAAAGATAAAATTATGTTTTGAAAATTATTCTTAGTTTTGGAAAACATCTTAGTTTGGAGGAAATTTGGGCTGCAAAAACATATTTAAAAATTATATCCCCTGAATTTGGAAAATTAAGCATAATTTCTTCATGTTTTTTAGATAATGAAGATAGTCAGTAACAGTAATGACCATGTAATGGCACTGGCTGGCAACTTCAGCCTCGACGCTGACTCCCATCTGGTCTGCCTCCAGACAGATGAAGGAAACTACCAGACTCAGGCCATTAATATACAGAATAAACCACGCAAAGTCACTGGTGCTAGTTTTGTGGTGTTTAATGGTGCTCTGAAATCAGCATCTGGATTGACCGCCAAGTCGAGCATTGTGGAGGATGGTTTGATGGTTCAGATCAGTAGCGATCTTATGATAGCTATGAAGCATAACCTTAGGGAAATGCAGGACTATACCATAGGATGTGGGGCTATAGGGGCACAGGAGCCTGAGGAGATTGTTATGTTACAGTGGGTGGAGGATGACAAACAGGTCAACATTGGGTAAGAATGAGATAAAACTGGATTTGGCCTACAACTATGAACACAGATTTGCTTATCAAAAATGATATCTAGGTCATATTACGAATGAGTCAACGCAGATTTGCTTATCAAAAATGATATCTAGGTCATATTACGAATGAGTCAACACGATTTGCTTATCAAAAATGATATCTAGGTCATATTACGAATGAGTCAACACAGATTTGCATATCAAAAAATGATATCTAGGTCATATTATGAATGAGTCAACACAGATTTGCATATCAAAAATGATATCTAGGTCATATTACAAATGAGTCGACACAGATTTGCATATCAAAAATGATATCTAGGTCATATTACAAATGAGTCATTTTTAAAAAAAATTATTGGTCCTCTGATTTATTATGAGAAAAGTAAGGATGATTTACCACTTTCTTGTCAACATAAAACACATCACTTGTGAATGATCTAACTAATCTATACACTGTACATTGTACATGCATGTTTATTATTGATTTATTCATATTTCTTCAAAAAGATGTGTTGTTAGAGAGTTTCCTGTTCCTTTTCAGTGTGAAGAGTTCTGTAGACAACATGTCCCTAGACGGTGTAGAGAGTCTTCATATACATAACAGTACAGATTATGTAGGTGATGGCAAGACAATACGCTGGACTGAGGTATTTTTCCTGAAGAATGAGGAGTCGGGTGGACATAGGGGGGAGCCAGTAGACTTAAGTAGACTAGCAGAGACCCTGGCATCAGCCACCTGCCTTGCCCTGGCCCCCTATCTGAGCAAACTAAAGGAAGCAGGCATGACTAAGTTAGCGCTCAGAGCTACTATTGATAATGATAATGTTGGATATGAAGCAGGTTCTAATGGTGAGAAAATGCAGACTACATATATGAATGCTTTAGATAATGAGTTGATTCCAGTCATACACAATGCTGGTTCTCAGAGTCAGGATGGACCAGTCAGTTTGGAGTTGGTCTTCTATGTTTTAGATTAGCAATAATACATTCTTTATGATACATTGAAATGTACATATATTTAAAGGACAAACACTCCCCATCATAAGTTTGGAAACTCCTTCCCCATTGTGTCATTATTACTACATTAGTAGTACTTTACAGTTAACATTTTTTATCTCCAAAACAGTCATTGATTAAATTTCTTTAGCGGAGTTCAAAGAAAGGTGTCAAACTTTTTGAGGGGAGTGTTGACTGAGTACTATATAGTACAGTATATATAGTTTAGGCCGATTGAGCCATTATGTTCTTGTAAATTCTAAATTATATAATCTTATTTTGCATTTTTAATTGTAATTATTGAGTTGTTTGCAATTGAATTAAGTTTATTACTAGATTTAATTTATTACAGTTAAGTCATTCATGCTTGTACAAGGGGTGATCAATAAATAAAGGACGCTTATAAAAAGTATCTGTGTAAAAAAGCGTCCATTACTTATTGATCACCCCTCGTACAATTCAATTAGCATAGAGATAGCAGATTGTAGCATTTTTGCCACATACAAACATGTCCTGTGTTATATGAAAGTTATTCTTTGCATGAACACAACTTTTTCTCAATTCTAATTCTTGTTTTTACATTAATGAAGATTGGAAAATATTCAGTAGTATGCTTATTATATTGTACTGTTATTCTCAAGGTAATCACATTTTTGTTTCCATGTGTTGTGTTCATCCAAATCCCTATGGTAAACCTCTCACATTACTATGACTATGGAATGATATTTTTGTCAACGATATTTTTCTCATTGTTTCTTCAGAAATGAAACAGTCAAATCAATCAGAGTACATAAATTAATGACACCTGTATAACCTGCTCATTTTTAAAACTACCATTATTCCACATGTATGTTCTCATACTTGTTCTAAAGTACAGTGTGACCCAAAAATGTTACCCTCGAATTTTGGAGTAACTTTCTTAATTTTTCCGTATAAATGGAAAAACAGATGGCATCATGGGTGTTGGTAGGGCTAGAATACATGTAAATGTGTTGCCAGTGCCACTTAATTTATTGATTTAAGAAGTAATTCCATTTGGATCAACTTATAACACCATTGGAATGTAACTGTATGATCTTATTGACATGTGGATTGTGATTTTACATTAAAATTGTGATCCTTGTAAGAGTAAATGAAGTTTTATAGGTGTTTCAACATTCTGTCAATGGGGATTTAGCCCATCGCTTTTTAGACAACTAGAAAATCATTAGAATTTGAATAAAGGTAAATAAAGGTGCAAATCAAAGTTGTTTTAATAGAAAATTACACACAGAATAAAAATATGCCATCAAATAGAAGAAAATAATAGTCATTAATGGTTAAAAATGCAGATCTCCTAAAATCTTATTAAAAACGAGACTTTAACGAAATTTCAAAGCTATATGGAAAAAGCACCATTATGAAGGAATCTTCATGAAAAGTACTGACACAAATAATGGCTAAGACTGAAATCCCAATTTTAGAAAATTTACTTGGATTTCATGTGAAAGCTTAAATGACAGTAAAAATCAAAATCATAGATGTACATTGTACAGCACTGATTTTGTCAAACACTATCTACTCAAGAAATCACAAAGATTTCATTATATTGGAGAAATTTGATTCTAATGTTTTTGGGTCATCCTTTACATGAGCATTTGAATATTCAAATAGGTGTCAAACTAGTGTATTTTTTCCTCATATACTTGTATTGATGTACTAGTATCACAAAGTGAAGACATATTCACTGTTGAATAATATTATAGTAACTATTATTGTATATTATTGATTATCAATCCTAAACAAGATGAATATTATTATAAAAAATATTATTGTGTTCTTTTTCCAAGACTGATAGAGAATTAGATAGAATTGAACATTTTGGACCATTTCTGTGATTTGTCTTGTTACCTATAATGCATATGATCATGCTCATTAAATGCTGGTGGAGTAATTTTATATTAAAATCAAAAATCTGACAACAAACTGATATGATGATATTATATGATGATATTATATTTCATTCTATGATTTCTTGAACATAAATGATACGTTTGACACGTTCATCACGCCTAACCATCGACAACGTACAGTGGCAAAACACGCCGTCGTACACTTTAGATGTACGGTGTCACTGTTAAAATTATTTGAAGCAAAGACAATGATGTAGATTTGATGTAGGTTTTGAAAAAATATCTGAGCAATACATTAAGGATTTCAAGTTTGATTTCGTGTGTAATCGTTTGGGTTATTCTCATAAAAATATTCGACAATCTAAGACAACACGGGAGGAAATGATCAAAGGAAATGTGTAAAAAACAACATTTTCCAACTGACCAATTAAATGGGTAGATTGACTGCGAAAAAAAGAGCACGGTTCGAAATCTTTTAACGTTATTAGAGAATTAAATGGCTTCTCAAACGAATACACACAAAATCAAACATGAAATATGTATTCCTCAGATTATATTTTAAAACCTACATCATAGTCTTGCTTCAAATCGGTTAAATAAATAATGACGGCGTACATCTAAAGTGTACGACGGTATATTTTGTCACTGTACGTTGTCGATGGTTAGGCATGACTTTCAAAAGTAATGTTCATCCCCATCCCGACATCCATATATCAGGGGATATTACTCGTTAAAGGCACAATGGAACGAAGTATTTGAATATTAAACACTGAACTACGAGATGAAACTTCAAAACATTTATTTTCACTGGGTGTAATCAGACGCATGTTGCAAGTATATCTGCACTGGGGACCCAAGCTGTGCTATTCCAGGCTAACCACACTCTGTCCGGGTCAAGTCGTATATCCTCAGGGTAGTTCTCATTGCCAGTGATGTACAGCCACCCAGTTCTACTGCCCAGCGTACCTCCAATCATCCAAAAGTTGGTGTGGTCGTCCCACTATATAAATGATTGTATATTGGTTAATAGATTCACTTAGTAATTGTTTCACATAATGTATATTGTGCACGATTGTGTTTGATGTGTCCGTAGTCTCGTGACATAATGGAAGTTTCCCACATCACGAACCACACGGCTGTGTGGTTCGTGGAAGAGAAATATGTTCGAGAGAGCGGAAATGGTGGTTCGCGACTAAATTAAAGAATCAACATTTCATTATGAGAACCGTATTTCGGGTGGAAGTACCGTAGTTCGCGAGGTCGGAACTGATGATTGCGTTAGTGGAAGTCCAGGAGGTCTGAACATTGGGAAATAGAAAATATGGAATACGTAATATGAATTTGGAATTACGGAATACTACCACCCAACTCTTACCAACACGTAATACAGATATTCTCCAGTTGTTGGATGTTGGTAGGTCGGCCTTTTTTGGAGGAGTGAGTTGAGTCGACGATACTCGCCCACACGGGGTTGCACCAGGTCGTTTGTACCTGTTAGCATCACTGTTTCACACGGGGCCCTTCCTGTAAACCTTATGCACTGAATTATCAAAGAAAATATGAAATTGGCTGGTTTTGGAAAACTTTGGCTGTACCAAATTAAAAGTGACAGTTGAACGCGCGAGGTAAGGTCTGATTTAACCAGACATATAAATTTTCAATTTATTCCTGAATGACTTACCCGATACTATTGGCTATAAAAATGACTGTCCATCTATTGGAAAAGAAATTATTAACATGCTTATGTACGCTGATGATATTGTTTTATTCTCGACTTCTAAACATGGATTACAAAGATCTTTAGATTCCTTAAAAGAATATTGTGACAGGTGGAAACTTAATATCAACATAAATAAGACCAAAATAATTAAATTCCAAAAAACGGGCATCTCTGCACTGACTATTTCTCATATGGTAGACTCCAAGTTCAATGTGTACAAGAATACAAGTACCTTGGTGTGATATTTCGAGCATCAGGCAGCTTTATATCAGCTCAAACACACCTACATGAAAAAGCTAGTAAGGCAATTTTTAAACTTAAAAGATGCCTTCAACAGAGTGATATAAAACCACAGCTTGGGCTTAAACTGTTTGATCAAATGATAAAACCAATTTGTCTATATGGGGCTGAAATATGGGCCCCTTTCAATCTTAACAAAGTATCCAGTTCAAACCTAGAAGAAGCATACTTAAACCAAAACAAATTCCCCTCAGAAAAATTAAACATATCCTTTTCCAAATTCCTACTTGGAGTTGGTAGAAAGGCCACTAATATGGCTGTTTATGGGGAACTTGGAAGATATCCACTATTTATAGGTATATTTGGCCAAATTCTCAACTTTTTACATCACATTAAAGATACAAAAAATGTTCTAATCAAGGCAACTTTTGACTGCTTCAAAGAACTAGAAGAAAACTCATAGGTTTCAAACGTAAACAAAATAATTTGCTCTATTAATGAAAATTGCTCTGAATCTGTGGATTCTACAATTGATACCTTAAGATGTACATCATTACTTCAACTAAAATTTGACAGGTACTGGAAGAATAAATTAAACACTGACACTAGGAAAAATGATAACGGCAATAAACTACGAACCTACAGAACCCTCAAGAAAGATTTTAAATATGAACATTATTTAAATATAATCGACAGACTTGATATGCGAAGAAACTTAACACGTTTGAGAATAAGTGCTCACAACCTCCAAATTGAGCAAGGGAGATATACAAAACCAAAGAAAAACCCAATTGAAGAAAGACTGTGTGTCCATTGCAATATTATTGATGATGAAGAACATTTTATGATGAAGTGTAAAAAATATCAAAATGAAAGATTATTACTTCAAACTGAATTGTCTGATACGGCAAAAGCACAAACAAATCAATTTATATACCTCTTAACTTGTATAAATCAAGATTGCATCAAAATATATTAGTGATGCCTTCCGAATTTTAGAAAGCAATACTTAATTTAGAAAGGCTAATTCCTGCTGCGCAAAAAAAGCATTTTGTAGTAATACATACAGGGTGACCCAAAAAAATGCAACCCTCCATTTCTTCAATATTTTTCTTAAATGGAGGTGAATTGCTCTGAAATTTGGCACACACGGATTTCATTCAATGTGGGATCCTCTGGCAAAGTTTAAATAATCAGAGTCTTATATTGATAGAGTTAAGGTCGTTCCAAAATATGCTCCAAATGTCGTCCATTTCCAATGTTAGGTTTTCGGAAGAATCACATTCCCTTCTTTCTGAACATGTAAACTCAAGAAATAATGTGTTCTGGGATCACAAATTCAAGATGAAGTGCTTCAAAGGCCCCTTCATTCTGTTAAATGCACAGCTTGGGCTGCCAATTTCCAAACATAAAATCATCAGCCCCTTTTGGTTTGAGGTTGATAATGGCAACACTGTTACTGTTAACACACAGCGCAATATTGGCATTCCCAGGAAGTTCTAGGCAGTTCTAGAATGACATACAGGCTTCAATAGACAAGAACAGTGATTCTAGAAGGATGGGGCTACTCCTCACACTTCTTATGATAGCATAGCCTGGCTCACTAGTCATTTCTATGATGAGATTATCTCTCCTAGGATGGAGAATCCATGGTCATCCCACAGTCTTGATCTCAATGCCCCTGACTTCTATATATGGGGTTATTTAAAGGATAATGCGTATGAAAATAACCCTACTGCAATTGCAGAACTCCAACAAGCATTCCTGCAAAAATTTGAGCCATACCCATGGGGAAGAATGCATCCGTGTTATGAACAGTTTTCCTTGAACATTGCAAGTTTGTTTTCAGCGAAATTGACGATATATGGAGCATATTTTGAAACAACCATAACTCGATCAATATAAGACTATCGTTATTAAAACTTTGCCAGAGGATGCCACATTGAATGAAGTTCTTGTGTGCCAAATCTCAGAGCAATTTACCTCCATTTAAGAAAAATATTGAAGAAATGGAGGGTTGCATTTTTTTTGGGTCACCCTGTATTTTACATTTTACAGTAGTAAGCATATATTATATGTAGTATATAGTAGTCTAGTGTTAAATCATATATATTCTTTTTGTGTACTGCACTTTCTTGTACCTGACCCTCAGGGGTGTGAATGTACTCAATAAATATTCTATAAAACATATGTCTCTGATTTAACTATGAGGTTCACTGTCTAGGATGTTATTATTATATAGACATCTAGAAACCTAGACTTTCTCAAAACGAAGAAAACATCAGTTTGCTCAAATTCCATCACCCTCGTGTTGCATTCAACCCTCCCCGAGAAGATATCACATCAAATACAAAAATTAATTGGAAAATTAATGCCCAAAATTAGCCACACGTTGGCGAACGGTGAGTGCCCACGACTTATGTGACTTAAGATACCGAAAATGCAATATAATCATGTTAATCAAAGGACATTCCCGACTGCAACTAATATCATACCTTACCCGGATAGTCCGCCAATAAAGCTCTCGCTTAAATGAACTATTTTAAAGGCCCAAACAATCCGATGATTGTATTTATTCATCCAATACATATTTATTCAGTTATTTGAGGTTTATACGTGAGGTATTTATACTTACACTAATAGTGAACACTGGCTCATATTCACGATTGCTCACCCGGGGCGTGGAACATGTTTCAATATTAGAAATATGGTTCGAATATGTACAAAACAATCATGGACTACATTTACTGGGACTTCATGATCATTAAATCATCGTTAGTCACAGATGGTTGGTTTAGTATCAAAACAATTGAATAGTCGGATATCAAACAATCTACTCTGGAATTAAAGGCCCGTGAAAACGTAAAAGGCGGTCTCATAAATTCTGTGTACTTCTGGAGTCCGCCTCTGATACATTTACAGCAATGGATCAAATGACACCAAGGAGATGGAAAAAGCTCCGATGGTACTGCCTTCTATTCGGTATCGCCCTCTTCTGCTATCATAGCGTCTTTGGAAGTTCAGACCGGGTGGATCGGTCAACGTTGAAATTCAAGAAAGACGATAGTGGCAGAGCTCCTGTTGAAAAGTGTGTGTCAAATGCAACAAAATGGAAAGGCACGGAACACGGTACAAAACACATCTTATTTAGTGACAAGTTCTCCCCTGCTTGGGTTGATGTCATCCGCCCATTAGCGGCACAAGGCCATGCACTTATAATAGTCACCAGTCATAAGAACTATGACGGAACACAAGAGTATGACGCATACCAAGAACTAGACAACCTTATTAATAAAGGCCAATTAACAATACACACGAATGAAAACGACCAAACGCTGAAACAGTTGGATGTAATTCTTAGGAAATTAAATGGGCGACACGATGTTGTGATGCACACTATGGTAGATAAAGGAACCGATCCTCTGAAAACATTGATGCAAAATGTGATTAAAGATACATGTGAACGCCATATACAAATGCTTGAGGTCATCAAAAGGTATTTGCCAATCAGCCTTTGGATACACATCAATGCAGTGCCTTCTTTAGAACCAACAGTAACGGAATATACACAACCAGAACAATTTGCTGATGAATGCGGTGTCTATTTAAACTTTAACAATCTATCGGATGTCCTGATAAAAAGTATTTTGATGTATTCTGAAACATACAGTCGTTTGTATGGTCTTCAGGTCAACAAATCATATCTCTAAGTCATAACTAATTTATAATTTAGTAGCCTGAAAAAATTGGATGGTGACGTGTATTCATACTATAAATGCAAGTCTTAAGTCACGAAATAACAAGATAAATATTGTTTCATGCAACGTAACTTGACCAATAATATAGCCTATTGCTTAAATCAAAGGTCCTATTGTATCCATTGACAATGTCAATTTGACAATGTCAATTTGACAATGTCAATTTGACATATGGATGGGCTATTTACATAAATTATTACAGTTCCATTTTGATTGCGATGTTCTAAAACATTCAAATATAATAAATAATGATAATGCCATTGAAGAAAAAAGTCTGTACTGTATTAAAAAACTTGAAAAATTTAAGTGTAACTCCCACTCATCTGTTAAAATACTCGTGCATGGTGTAAATACGTCTATTTTAAAAAGCTTCCCGTTAAACAGTTAAAGAGTTTAATAAATTAATTAAAAAATTAAATAGATATAATTTCTTTGTGGTGCCTTAGATTTGTTCATACCTAATATAATATATAAAATTTTACAGGGTGACCAAGAAAAGACAACCTCTATTTTGGAATAACTTTGTCAATAATGATGGAATTGTTTTGTTTTTTCTCGTGTAAATGCTCCATGAAACAAACAGTGTTTTCTCATCACGGTAAACTATAAACCACTTTGAGTTATTGCTAGGTTTTTGCCGAGGCAATGCTCTCGTACTGTTCAAAACTGCGCGTTTTGAAGTTAGTACCGGTATTACTAGTATGCGTAATAATATCATATGCCATTGTGGGATCCACAGCCTTTACTATCCTTTTGGAATAGTTCTCTCAAAAGCGTTAGGTAAAGAGGGACCCTGATAAATCAGAATGATCATATGCCATTTATTAGCACTGTTTCGAATTTCACGTAGATTGGAACAATTGTGTTTGTCCCTTCATTTCATGCAGTTTTTCCAATGCGAATCAAAATTATTGTCGCTTTATCATGTTTATACAGGCGTTGCATTTCGGGGCCAGTCTGTACACCACTGTACATGTAAAACAGTCAAGCCTTACCAGTTACCAGAGAAGAAAATTATCGACCGCCTGAATTAAAGCTTGTTGTAAAGCTGCAACAAAATACTCACGGAGCCTGATTGAGGATAAATTGAGAGGTAATGAATGTCGCTATATGTATTTATGAAGGAAGATGAACCATATTTTGGCTAGAGCCCAAATTAAGCTACTTCATCTCCTGGAGCATTTGTTCTTCAAATCATTTAAATGTTATGTATAAACACATACTTAATGAAAAACCAATTAAGCCAAAAAGTACCATGGTAACAATGCGTAGACATCGTAGGTTCATCGAACCATGACCCTTCGATAACATCCCTCACTTGCCAAGGAGTACTGATCCTCTCCGGCCATGGAGCATCACTTGAGCAACGTAACCGAGCAGCAGGGAAACCATTAGCGTCTCCTATGATCCAGTCCCCTGTATCACCGTCACTATATAGAGCGATGTTGTCCTGGGTGTGGTGTCTGTATACAGGACGCTGGTTGTTATCAAGAATATCTATGTTATACACTCCTGTCTGGGACGATAACTCTAAGGCAGTGTCAGATGTAAACCCACCAACCCATATACTCTCACATGGCCCAGTGTGACAGTCCAACTCCATGTTGGGCTCTGCCACAAAGTCTCTGCCATTCCACGTGGACCATGTTCCACCAGTTATATCTTCAGGCCGTTCAGCAATTGATTCAATCTGAGCTCTGATGCCGTACGTTGTGTCACCCGTGACAGGGCCTATTGTCCAAAACCTAGCAACAGAAAAGCCCAATGAATCATGAATGACCGAAAGACGTACGTCATCACCGTGGTCATGGGTAACTATTAAACCGTAAACAGTGTATTTCAAACATATGCCACCCACCTACCAAGGCATATTTTTTAACAAATAGAGTGTGTCGAATCCTGTTCACGGTTGATTCTATGTTCTTTAAGTTGACAAGTTTCATCACCAAGGCCCGTTTGCTGGCCATTTAAAGAACCTGCCCAAAATTTCTACCACATTTCTGCAGACAGACTTGCACACTTTGTGCGATGTTGTTGACGACACGTGTATATGGTTGATAATGATATGGCTCTTATTCCGAAAGATAATGTGGATATCAACAATCCTAGAACCATAGCAGAGCTCAAAATAGAGACAACACGGAAGATAAGGACGTTTGAAAATCTGTCAGTAGAGAGGTGGCAGTCATATGGAGCACATTCTTTATGTGCGCAGACGTGTCATACACATGCTACAGTGATGAAAGCTCAACTCAGAGAACATTGTTCAACCAACTTTACTTTTGCCAAAACCGATTTTGAAAGCTTTGCTGGAAAGATTTGCATTTCTCTTTAAGTACGTGGGTTGCATTTTTTCTAAAACAACAGCTAAACATCCATGTTCAACCTCATCCTCAACTACTTGTCCAGACTGTTTAGTCATGTATGACTGTTTCAATGTATCATCTATACATACGTTTTTATTTATTTATCCGATGGATACTTAATATGGGGATTACAACACAAGATAATTTTGGTATGCGCCACGGAAATCGTAGCCGATCCATATGACGTGATATCCAATCTTATCCCTATACCCAGTAGAGTTTTAAGGAGTTAAGTTGGTAAAATATATCCCGTATCCTGATTTTGAGGTTTCCATATCCAGCACCTCCATATCTCCCGCCATATCTCCCGCCACAGGGCATACCTTCCCGGTTTGAAAATAAATTGAAAAAAAATTTGAATTTTTTCAAATTTGACAAAAATGAAAAATAAAAATCTTTAGAAATAGAAAACTCTACTTGGTATAGGATGAAACATTCATTCAGTCGGTTTGGATACAGGGATTATCCTTCGTGTGATATCCACATCTACCTTCGGTCAATACAGTCCCTCGGGTAGATATGCATATCCCCTCTGGATAACCCCATATCAAGAACCTCCAAGTAACAAAACAGTAACAAAGCAGTGACAAAACTTTTGGAAAAAATTGTGACAACAAAAATTTGGAAAAAATTGTGATAACCACTTGTCTGTTTGACAATATAGTTCCAAGGTTATGTGCTCAGTAAAAGTGAGTTACTTTTTTCCGGCAATCATTTTGTAATAATAAGTTCACAGAAATAAAATGAAAAAATTAGAGAAGAATCTAAAAAAAACCTTTAGGTCTAATCATTTAAAGTCCATACAAAAATAGCGACCATAGGATAAATATAATATCCTATGCTTTTCTCGGCTATCATTTTTATCCACTCCTGGATATCGCTGCGCTCACTCGTGGAGATGGGCGATATCCACTCATGGTTAAAAATGGAATCCCTCAAAAATCATAGAATATCCTCTATTTATCGTACCTAAAAAGGTACGATGTTGTCGTCAGCTTGTTAAATTCTCACCCAGTATTGCCAGACGGCGTGAAGTAAAGAAAGTTTGAGTGGAAGCGATGCTTATAGACAGGCTTATCGCTGGAGATGATGTCCTGGAGAACGTAGTAGCCATTGATAAACTGTTGGTTTGCGGATTGTTCCACGCCCTCTAACAAGATGGAGTCGCATGGAGGGAGTAAAGATCCTACAATATAAAAACAGATCTTGAAACATGAAATCGTTATCACATGGTGAAGGTTGAAACTATATACAGACTAGAATCACGTGTACTGGAGGAATAAAAGTCTTCTATATTGGACCATGGCGTCACATCGTGTGATCTGATGATGGGAGCACAAACGCGAAGGAATTAATCACATGCTAGTAGCAAAGATTCTCTTGTACATTGAGGGAGTTATGACATTGAACGTTGATATTATTAAAAGTATTATGGCAAAAAGATTTAATAAGGAGAAAGTATGAGTATGTGCAGTAATGACCCAAAATCATGGATGTGTACTGAAGGTCTCGTCAATAAAGTAGAAGTGAAAATATTTCAAGATACCAACAGTACTAGCAAAAATAAACTGAAGAAGTGAGCTTACTTGGCCTTGCATAGTAAGCAATTCTGAAACCAGTTGTCGGACTGGGTGGTGTCCAGTTGATCTTAGATTGGAACAACACCATTGCCTCCTCTCCTCTCGACACAAATGTCCCGTTTGGTCGGTCGCAGCAAAACCTTAGAATGTCAATTGCGTATAAAATGCATTTATTGAAATCAATCATGTTCGGATGCTTACTTGCACAATAACATTTACTAGTATTCAACTTTCAAACAGCTTCTTGAGTTTTTGATTTATCTTGGGACAATCAGGGTGGAACATTTCACTTATATTTCACACCTCGGACCAACCTGTGTTTGACATTACAAACCATTCAGAATTCTCATCTTTGGCCAACCCTTTTCAAACATAAGAGGTACAACCCATTCAGATTTCTCACCTGAAACCGATCCGTTTCAAACATAACAGGTACACCCCATTCAGATTTCTCATATTTGACTAACCCGTTCCAAACATAAGAGTTACGATCCATTCAGATAACATTGGACCACCTGTTTCAAACATAACAGGTACACCCTATTCGGATTACTCATCTTTGAACAACCCATTTCAAACCCATTCAGATTACTCCCCTTGGACCAACCCGTTTCAAACATAAGAGGTACGACCCATTCAGCTTACTCACCTTGGACAAACCCGTTTCAAACATAAGAGGTACAACCCATTCAGATAACTCACCTTGGACAAACCCGTTTCAAACATAACAGGTACAACCTTTTCAGAAAACTCACCTTGGACCAACCCGTTTCAAACATAACATGTACAACCCATTCAGATTACTCACCTTGGACCAACCCGTTTCAAACATAACAGGTACAACTTATTAAGATAACTCACCTTGGACCAACCTTTGTCACATCAACATGTCTGATTTCAACCCAATCCATATCGCAATCCCTTCCTCCTCGTAGACTCCAACAGTGCAAGCCAAACGCATCCACGAATTCTAGAACGACTTCCTCATCTGCAGCAGCCTGCAGCGCACAATGTTATACAGAGTGACACAAAATACCAACCTTTAATTTCGGAATAACTCTCTCAATAATTAAGGAGTCTTCATGAATTTTATGTGTTGATAGAGTGTTCAATGGAAAAAAGATTGGCATGCTTGCATAGCATCAGCAACTTCGAAATTAAGAGATATCTCATTTTCCGCGGATGCATGGTCTGACACAAAGTCAACCATACAAAACTATATACAAGAAAATCTGTCTTACTTAACCCAATAAGCGAGTCAATTCATCAAAGACAAAATTATTTGAGAATATGGGTAGATATGGTATATATTATTGAAGATATATGTGTAAGCTATTGAAAACAATCCAGATATAACTCAAATAATGGCAAAGAATGTCTAATATTTTTGTTGATTTCACCGAGAGCATGCCTGGACAGAAAACGCAATATCTCTAAATCTGAAAGTTGTTGATGCTATCCTAGTACAAACATTTTTTTCTATTGAACACTCTACAAAAAAGAATCATGTAGATTCGTTAATCATTAAGAAAATCATTCCAAAATAAGTAGGTGGTATTTTTGTGTTACCCTGTACAATACATATTCAAATTCATGGCAGAACAAGCATACTACGGTATGAAAGATTCCGTCCAAGAATGTTGTAGAATGTTATCAATCACAAAATCGTACATGATCTGATTCTCAGAGGAGACTATCATCTTCGGTACAGGTGAATTTCTAAAGACCTCGTCATTAAAAATAATACCTCAATTTTCTTTTCACGTATATTAAGCTCTTCTTTCAGACCTACGTTCTCCAAATCTATCTGTGTAATATGTAATAATTAAACGTATCACCACTTTAATCCTCACCGTTATCTTCCAGACACATTCTTGCCCCACGCTGTAACCATCCCCTCCATATCCAGGACTCACGATGTCACTTTGAATCTCAGAGGTAGCAAACATTTCGCCACCACAGGGTCCTAGAATACAATTAGTTGTTTCTTGACTACTGCATCATTATCTTCAAATCTCTCCAAAATTCATCATCCGTTTTCTTTATTCCATGTTAGTTATTCAATGTTTTATTCTCCTAAATGTTTTAGCGGTTCGAAAACTACACAATGGAAACGGAAAAGTTCACCGACCTGACAAGGTTTTGGGGATTTCGCAGTATTGTCCCATCCAGCCTTCGGGACACCTACATTGTGTACATCTGAGGGGGTCTCTATAGCCACCGTTTTGGCACATATGCCACAAGAGAGAGTTCGAGTCTGGACACCTATCTAAAGGTAAATATCAAGTACATTGTCGTTGAAATAATGCTATGTTATCAGGTTATTGGTGTTGCCTCCAACGAAGCAAAGCAATGGTTAGATTTACATTCTCATTAAATTCTTCACCAAATTGAATTGACAACTGAAAATAATTATCGAAAATTACAAAAATCATATATATTTCAAAATGTGTGTCTATATCATTATGGACCAGTCTATTCTTGATTATATCTACAGAATAGCCTTGTCCAAGACGGTATTTCCTTTTACTTATCTTGATCTTGAACAATCATTACCTTGGGCGAGGCTTCAACGGGATTGCACATCAAATATTGTAGAATGTAGAATGATAAAAGATCAACAATAATTACCACTGCAATAATGCATATTTGTCATCTTTGCATCAATAAAGGACAGACCAACGGACTGACCAAGTAAACCTTGCCTGTCGGGTTCCCTTGTTACGATACTTATCAACCCAGGCCTCAACACGAAGAACTAAAAAAGATGGACGTCGTAAAGATTGCGAATTCAAACCCACTAAAATGACTTGACTGAATACAACTGGTGAACGTTGAATTATGAAGGAGAAGTTTCCAGTAAAATGTATATCAGCGTTTTGTTTTGAATTAATGCATATAGTAGCTGAAAGTCATAAAAAGTTACCATCTCATGGTAAAAACGTCCCGTGCTTCCATTCAAACTTACATTAGAACCATAGTGCATCAGGGACTCGAGGTCGTAATTCTCGCCCAGGGATTGTGCCCAATACCAAGCGTACTTGTTGAAGTTATATGCACTTTCGTTCCAAACAGTCTCATAGTCTATCACCACATACGAGTCCCTGTCCCATCTGGACTGCTCGTGCCAGAACCCAACAGAATGACCGATCTCATGCATGATAATGCCAATCTAAATCATAAAAGTAGCACAGATTGAGCACAGTGGATGACCATGCTCAGATAATAAGCCAGCATATTAATTAATTTGTATTTGGCATAGGCTAATGTATGTATGTATGTATTATTTATTTGCGTCTAAAATTAGACAGTTACATATTATACAATGAAATAAAGAAAGTAAATTAAAACATCTTTTCAATTTAATTAAGTAGTGTGAACTGTCCTACATGGTTTAGATCATTGATACCCTGACTCTATGCATGGAAAATATTACAAGTGATATGGAGCAGAGTGAGTCGATGCTCTCTAAGCTTGAGCTCAACCCTAAAACAAAGTCCATCTTTTCGACAAGTGACCTACGGTCTTCACTCTCCAACATTGTGAGTAGAGTCTGCCGTTCATAGGTAATTATATCACATTGTAGTATAAAATGTTCAATAGTGTCTCTTGAATTGCAGCACAATGGGCAAACCCCATTCTCAAAAGGATAAGACCCTGATTGGAGTTTAAACATTAGTTTGCACTGTTTTTTGAAAATAGGTCTCAGTTTACATATCAGCCACCATATATTTGGCTGCACGTATGAGATGGATACTGTACAAGAATAAAATGATAAGGAACTATACAAAGAACACATCATTCTAATGCTATTTGCTTCGTTACAGTATAAAGCATTTCTTACAACGCGTTTAAAACCTGATTTAGAGAGATATTCCCCAGACTGTATCATGTTCATAGATAAATTGGCAAAAGTGTACCGTTCAAGTGTTCTCCAAATGATGGAAAGTGGAGAGTTATGCCGTCCATTCCCCTCTATAAGCCACAGCAATCTATGTATCAAGACTGTTTTGTAAATATTATTCATTGGTAACACTATAATACTCCAGAAGAACATCATCCTCGAGAAATCTATCTGTCTTCTGATAGAAAGCCATCCAAGACCTGAAGCTGCTATGGGGTTCGGCGAACTTTTGGAAAGTGACTGAATTCTTCTTCCGATTTCACGGTGTGATATTTCCATTTGCTCTATTTCGTGAATACTATAGTCTATTACCTGGCAACCGTACAGTAGCTTACTCATTGAGAAAGTCCAATATAACTTACTGGCCATTAATGGGCAAAGGCCTCCTGTTAAAGAGCCAAGCCCCAATAACGAAAAATATTTCTGTTTTGATTTGCATATCGTTTGCTTTACAAAATCATTGTGGTTCCCAAGGGGTATCCCGACGTGCAGCTCTCCTGTTTTTTGTTGAATTGCACTGGGGCCAAGTAAAGGGCGATCATTTTTAATTAAGATGGCGTTGCGATCAAACAATCTGATGGAAAAATAACAACACTGCTGTCATCTTTATATTGGTCTAAAACCTATGGTTTTTGAAATCTTCCTAAACTAAAATCTGCTGGATGAAGAGAACACTCACATAATAACAGTTGTTGGCGAGCGTCATCAGATTCTGGTCAGGTCGCATTCCAACGTGAGCCCAACATCTACCGACAAATATGAAGATATGTGAAATGCGTCAGTTATCAAGGAAGGCCGAGTGTACGGTATTTCTACATTTGCGCATTCAGTATTGATTCAGCCTCGAATCGTTTTAGAGATCAATCTACGGAACAAAAATCTTCTTACACACGCAATAACTACTGCAATTATAGATATTATAAGACGGGGAGGTTTTGCCACTCACCCAGATCCAGTATCTATATAAATCATAGGATGTTCATATGTAGGTGACTCCTCAAATGTAAGGCAAGTATCCTGGCTCCATCTATCAAACGATTCTCTCAGCAATGCCTTGTGACTTTCATCTGTTTTAAGTAGATACGATGGACATGCCACTCAGGCACTACTCATAAATCATACAAGACATACATAAAAATATACTTGAGTACATCCAGAGTAAACCATATGTATTAACCTCAAAAAACAAATTCAATAGTCAAATCATAATCGCTCTTAATAAAACTACTCACTAAAGACTGGTGCTACAAAATATCTTATGGGCATTGGCCAAAGAGGGCTGTTATTCATTTGGCGTTTTGTCCTCTCTTTTGTGCCGCGTTCTCTTGTTGGACGATCATCCCCTGATTGAAGTCTTTGTAAGGTTGCAGTCACAAATATACCAGATAATTCATTATCCTTGCTGAACTGTCTTAAATGCTGCTCCAGTATAAGCCTTGACACGCGGATGTCCAGAATAACGTCACCTTCCCATATATGGTCAGACTCAACTTGGAAAACAGTCTGTGAAAATAGTCACACAATGCAAACCATGAAAAGAAGTCGTAATTTTGAAGAGTGAATATTGTTTGCTTGCACAAGCTTACCGCTTGGATGGCTTGATTAGCGCTCTAACATTACAATTACCCCCTTCCACTAAAAATTCTTCCCTCGGAATTAGCAGATGCTTGAAAAATCGCCACAGAAAACGTGAGGAATAACATTTACATGAAGTATATATTTTACAACAGGTGAGCGTTATTTCAGGGAATCGGTGAAATTGAAATTACCCTCATCGTTTTCATAATTTCAAATTGGAAGTCAAAGCAACTGTCGGTGCAAAACTGTATATGAGGGTATCACAATGAACAGCAAAGTAGGTGCTTATGCAGATCAAATGTTGACCTTGCAAACCCCTTGAATTTGTGGTTGAATTTTTTTCTATTAGTGATATTGTTCAAAATTATTAGATATGTGTAAAAATAATTTAAGCTCATGACGAGATGGATTGTGGATGATTTAGTGCACTCATTCAGTCTCATACAAATCACCCGTTCTCAAAATCGTCAACAATTCATTGAGCCCTGGAACTAGGAATGCGGTTAATATATGATTTCCAATACACGAGATATTGTTTGATGCGAATTATTTATCCAGGGACAGGTCATTGAATTGACTCTATTCATTCATTGGTTGTAGAATTATTACGATACTGGGATGATTAACTGTACCTTCTTCTCGGATAGGTATCCTATATAGGCCATGTTACACCAGACCTCAAGCCTAGTCTCCAAGTCCTCTTTGAACAGGAAGGGACTGATGCCAACCATAAGTCTCTCCTGTCAATACAATAACACCAATGATCTGCTTCTTATCAATATCATGTTGGAATAACAAAAGTATGTATTTTTAGATTGAAATCAATTACACTCACGTATTCTCTTTCTGGCAACACATGCTTGTCGTTCAGCTTGTAGCCATCGAAAACAATTTTAATTTCCTCTGATAAATCACTGTAATCTAATATCATATTCTCTCCATCAGATTTTTCTCTTTTTACATTGTTGATGTTAGAGCAAATATTTCCCACATGACCTATTAGACCGGGAACTGCACCGGCGTCTGTGACGTCAAGACTCTCATTGGAAGCATCGTTCACCAGGCCCCCAAGGGATAGCGGAATGAAGAGTGCTATTACAGAATATGTAAAAAGCAGCATTTTATAGGAAACAATACTAAATGGACGGCTGATATATTATTTATCAATTACTTTATTTATCAATTACTTTATCAATTACCCAAATAGCGTTTTATCATAATTTACTTTCTCAAATCGTAACGGGCGTCAAGTTGACATGTTTATACTCGAATTCTCCAAATTGAGAAATGTAGGGGATCAAATAAAGATAAACAATAACTTTTAAAACATATTTGTTTCATATATTATACGCACATTTACATACAGAACACTGAGCACCACATTTTAGGTATATCTCTGATGAATGCATCATAACTATGGGAACACCCTGTAGGTTCATGTGAAGCAACAGTTGTCCAGTACCTCAATATTCAGAATATTAATTACACCACGAGATATATTTCTTATCAACTCGATTGTTTGAGTTAAAGGAACAGTGGTCCCTTTTGTTATGGTTCAATTTTAGATATGCCTTATACTCCTTTAACTGGTTTTGATTTTTTATACATGAGATATGTCATAATGAAGTAATTATTGTTAGACCACGTCAGAGCAATAACAGGTGTATAATAGCAAGTGATAAATCTCATATTTGGGACAGGGATGATATCAGGATTAGAGGGATGATATCAGGGATGATATTGATTTTACATTTTTTCAATTTCAATTTTTTCAAAATTTTAATTTTTCCAAAGTTTTTCATTTTTTCAAAAAATATTTTTTTCCAAAAATTGGACTTCAAATATTTTTATTTTTTGATTAAAATAATCATATTTTAATTTTTTTAAGTACTGTGTTTTTGTCCTTAAATTCTCGACATACTTTGAAGTGGGATAATATGTAACGTAAATATTTCCAAGATTCAATCCTTTTTTCTCTCATTCAACAGAAGATTTGGGGTAGATATTGCTCTTGACCTTGGTATAAGGTCGTTATTCACCTCTCGGGATAATATGGGTAATATCTCTCGGATGATATCCATATTTCCCTCGGTCACTGCGTTCTACTTTTTATTATGTAATGTCTGAATGTAGTTTACTCTAAAAAATGAAATGAGACCACGCCATGGTTAAGACGCAAATAAAATTGCAATTAATTATGCCTGAAAACAACAATCCATTCTTCATGACTTGACTGATATAAAGTAATAAAGATGTGCTGTCTCTGTTATTACAGTATTATTGTCAACGCTCATCATAACGATTTCTTCAAATTCACCGCCTCAAACAAATTCAATTATGCGACTGATCATGAATGATGCAATGATGATGCATTTTATATTCTTCATTCTAAAACTGGGTAAGTCATGACATGATAAGCCAAGGTACAATAAGCCAAGGTACAATAAGGCATAGTACAATGAGTTACTTTTCCTGATCTTTCAAAGCAGAAAATGACCGAAAATTTAATGGCCAATCAATATCAGTTTTTCGAATTCTGTGTCGAATGCTCTTTGCCATCTTATATCTGTTTGGTAGAAAAATAAAGAGTGTCAGAATATTCTCCTTCGACAGTTCTGTACAAATTAAGCCATACGAGATAACCATTGTTGAACATTAACAATTTACTTATTTCGATTCCTTCCGAATGAACACAGCAATCGATGGAATGTGTATTGTGCAAAATTAAATCAGAACCAATCCAATTCATCTATGGTCGGTGGAAATAGAATATTGTATGTCAAACATCCCTATTTCATTCATGGTTTCTGCTGAACAATAACAAAAAAGACAAGACATTTATGTATCGTACACCCCGATCAATAGTCTTATTTAGTTCAGTTAATCTTAGATATTGTCGCACGATATCATAGATATAATAGGCTGATGCCATAGAAATCTATAATATTACACCTAGAAAAGGGTCGCAGGAACCCGACACGACAGTGAATACGTATTATGATTATTAGTCTGTTGGTTTCTAATTGAGCTGCTTTGCGATATCAAGGAACGTAGTCTGAAGTCCTGAAATAAACTAATTGAAATATCCACCAGTGTCTCGGCGCGATGGGTAAAGCTATCTTTTCTTGGAGCAACTAACCCATGTAACCATGATATCCAAGTCGTTTTGCCGCCATTCATATAATCTAGGGCTCCCGTTGGAATGTATTTTTGAACACATTTTCCTCCCCTTAATCTTAGTTTCTCGTCGTTATAATGAATGCAAGTTATTAATAAATGGTATCCTCCCTTAGAGATCATCCTGCTGTTGTATTTGTTTTCGTGATCCACTGCAAAGCTATACGATGGTAATAACCACATAGGATGAAGCAATGCAATGGTAACTATTCAAAGAGTTAAGCTATACAACGGTGACCACGCCTAGAATAACCGAAGAATGGTCATCACATTGGGGGTCTAGTCTGAGGGACTCTGCATCAGACTGTTCGTTAAGATTCTGTGAATCTTCCTCTGTGAATACATCCTCTACTTCATCTCCCTCCTCCTCATCTTCCTCCTTTTCCTCCTTTTGTTCTATGAGAGGCCACGAGTCCGTGATCAGCTCGTTGTTGTCCGCCTCTAAACTTTGAGCATTATCGCTTACACTGGGACTGTTGTCGACCTCTTCCTCCCGTTGGGCGTACTCACCAGTGTCAGCGTTTGTCCCCATACACACTATATCTCCGGGGATCACTGGCTTGTGTATGTGACTTTTCCTTCGACCAGTTTCCTCGTATATTAAATCCAGTTTATTGTTAGTTTGGGCAACTTGGTAGAGCTGATCTCTTCGCTCACGTTTTCGAACATAAGACATTTCTTTGAGATATGATGAAATACGTTTATCCATTTTGTTCTTTCGAATATGAGAACCGATCATTAAAACAATTGAGAGACCGTAAATGAGCACAACTGCAACTACATAGTAGAGGGCACCTACATCATCGTCACTGTTATAGTAAACATGGCCGTACTTTCCCTCGCCTATCGTGTACCCTTTCTGAGCATTAGTCCCATCGTTGTTCAATACTGTTGCGATATACGTGCTGTTATGAAGGCGGAACCTGAATCCCTCTTTCCCAGCCATTCTTAAGACCTGGAATAAATGTAACATAAACAACAATTAATTGCGCAGTAGACCGGGTTGAAGCATTGCGGCCGTGTGATTGTATCATTGCGGATGGTAAATTTCATAATGAGTTTTCTTTCAGAATGATTCCCAAAGCCAATGTTAGTCAAGGTATCTTAGATTGATTAAGCATTTTTACTCCCTGGCCATTAGCATTTCTAGGGAATTGGATTTTGTAATTGAGCGTGATAAATACGTAACATCGTCGACCTTTTCTAAAACAGTAATTATAACGGCGCGTTTATTATTATGGAGTCGGGATTTATGGAAATGAATCAGCATAGAAGATATTCGTGGGCCAAATTGAAAACAATGCATATTTTATGAAGATGTTATTGTGCCATGGTGTTACTTGGAATGAATTTAGATTATCTCAATTATGTATGTTTAGGTATACTTATTAGTTCATCCAATATAAACGACGTGTTCTCGTCAGAAGCAATATTGCTTTAACTAATTTCTTTTAGTCTGACATATTTTCTCTGTTCAATGTACACTGTACTCATAGAACTAATAGCAGTTAATAGCTACGCTCCCCTCCGTGATTTTGGAAACCTTGATGTCGTCATTGATCGGTTTCATTTTACCGTGATTCCACTGCGATATCCAGTGCCTACCTGGAGGTTTCTTCAAGCGATGGGCTCACCGTCCAAGGAGGTGGTCCAATTTAAAATTGTTTTAAATCTAATATTTGTAAAAGGGCTGTCTCCTTGTACATAAGGCATTTGAACTACCATAATTACCATAATTGTAAATCTTCGTCACTCATCTAACTAAATAATTACAATTGTCTATATTTGGAATGATGACGTTGCCTAAACACTAGATGAATTAATAGTACTGTAGTGGACTCCAATGGCTTTATGGTAAATGTGAATACTTAAAAGAAATATTAAAACTTTGATAGACTGTCTCTTATTTGTTAACACATTTGCTCACCTTCATTGGTGGTCAACAAAATGCAACAAAAGTACCAGATATAGTAGCGTCCGGTTACTGAACACAATTTCTATTCAGCAGCTCCAATAATCGAGTTAGAATTCCCTCACATCAACAACCAAGTGGTTGCTTTTCAGTAACCGGATGCAAATGTAACTCGGACGTTAACTGGTGAATTGTATAACGTCTTGATTGCTTTACAGTAACTGGATGCAAATGTAACTCGGACGTTATCTGATAAATTGCATAACGTCTTGGTTGCTTTTCAGTAACTGGATGCAAATGTAACTCGGACGTTATCTGATGAATCGTGTAACGTCTTGGTTGCTTTTCAGTAACTGGATGTTACTGTTCATATACGGGTAACATATTTGGATAAAAATCTACCTCCTTGGTGAAAATGATGAAAATAATTAAATTCCTCCGACGGAAGTTTATCCATTTCGTTATCAAGACGCGTATAAAGACGTGACGTCTTTATAACCAAGTTTGGACCAGTGTGTAAAGGACACCTACAAATGTTCTCAATATGTTAGAACTTAAAATATTGAGACAAAGTCAAAATGAAATACATAAATGTTGATGGATAGAGTATACTACTTAAGTATATAAGTCATATGATTCCTGTTTCGACCAAGTCTTGAGAACATTTACCATATCATATCAAAATGTTTCCACAGGCCAAAATGTATTCAAATAATGTTTCCACAAAGGCTTGATTTTCTTATTTTTTCTTATTTGTAAATTGTATCTTAATAACAGTAAATATGATATTAACATGATATCAAGTAACTTAATTTCAATGAAAATCACAAGGCAAGCCACGTTTTTCTCTGCTGGAACAAATGCTTACTGGAACAGAAAAGGATCAGAGTGGGTCTCCATTCTATATACGTAAATGTATTGGTAATTATGGTCCTAGTCTAGAAATTTTGATATAAACGAAACGTGTAATTTTGTGCTTGGGGCACTTGTAATTGAATTAGGATACAGTGGCCACACGGGCTCATCAATTAATAAAACTAAAATCATTTACAAAATGAAAATTGAATGATATCTAGCAAAATATGAAATGAAAAAATATGGTCCCTTAAAAGCCTATGGGTTTAACAAAATCAAATTCGATATAATTTATATTTTTCTATCTCATTCATCGGTATTATTCATAACCTCTAACAGGTCCTACAATTCCGTGTCTACACCGCGAGTACGCAATTTTTTCATTGATGAGGGGAGTAAATAGAGTTACAAGCGTCACGTATTGTAAAACAGAAAGATAAAAGAGTGAATCATACCCATTTAATCTGAAATGAAAGGAAAACATTATGAATTGATACCCATAATGTCATAATGTCATGTAGAGTTAATGGTTGTCAGCGTTTTATAGAGCACTCACTGTAATCTCATGATGGAATAATATGTTACTATTAGAAACATGAGACGTGTTTAGAATCCTTGTACTGTAAGTTAGACAGGGGAACCCCTTTTTAATGATCACATAAGGGCCGCCGTCTTTAAAGCGCCTTCAATCAAGAGTGGCCCAAGTTCAGTTGAGTCATTGAGTGTTTTTTTGTCTCCACAAAAAGTAGAATCGAAGATGGAAGAAAATTTGTTTTGTCGCTCCTGGCATATACACTGTAAGATGGACACCCCACTTAGCTGATGAGTAGCTGTACTATTTGTTTCCATTCTTCTCAACCCAATATACATGTGAAATGATTCTTTTCTTAAATACAGAATTTAATGTATTTATATACATTTTTTGAAGCATATTAAAACTCAATGACCCATTTTTGTTATATTGTCAACATTATTTCTTACATAGTATTATCTTTCAGGGAAACTCAGCCCCTTGATCACCCATTCGCTAGACAAATCAACACCTAGACCCTGGATCATCCATCTGTTAGACAATTCAACCTCTTGATCACCCATCAGCCAGAAAAATTAACCCTTGGATTACCCATCAGCCAGACAAATCAACCCCTTGATCATCCGCAAGCCAAACAACCCTTTATTCTTCGATCAGCTAGACAAATTAACCTCTGGATCACCCATCAGATACCCAAACCAACCCCTGTATCGCCCATCAGCCAGACAAATCAACCCCTAGATCGCCGATAAGCTAGACAAATCAGCCTCTGGATCGCCCAACAGCTAGACAAACCAACCCCTGGATCGCCCATCAGTTAGACAAATCAACCCCTGGATCGCCCATCAGCCAGACAAATCAACCCCTGGATCACCCATCAGCTAAACAAATCAACCCCTGGATCGCCCATAAGCTAGACAAATCAACCCCTGGATCGCCATCAGCTAAACAAATCAACCCCTGGATCGCCCATCAGCTAGACAAATCAACCCCTGGATCGCCCATAAGCTGGACAAATCAACCTCTGGATCGCCCATCAGCTAGACAAATCAACCCCTGGATCACCCATCAGCTAAACAAATCAACCCCTGGATCGCCCATAAGCTAGACAAATCAACCCCTGGATCTTCTGATTTTCTGAATAGTTCCAACTTACTTCAGCAGACGGTAAATTAGGCAAAAAGTACATTATACTCTAAGAGCGAGGAGGAAAATTCTTAATAAATGGAGTATAGTTGGTTTGACAGCATTTTCAGTTAGGGGGAAGTCTTGGATGAAAATTCTACCTAGGTGATAGCTTCACAGAGTGGTACATAATTCTTTTTCTTAATATTAGTTTCACACTACAAAACCATAAATATCATCAAAGGGGGACAGATGTAAAAAATCTAAGGCTCATCCAAGGTCTTACCTAAAATTCGTAAATTCAGACCTGATATTGTACAATTCTTCGATTTTTGAACTTGTTTAAAACATTAAACTTCCTTAAAACCCATTTTAATCATTTTTTACATCTTAGTTCCATACTTCAAAACCATATTTATCATCAAAGAGGGATAGATCTGGAAACCATAGGCATCAGCTATAGTCATACACAAAATCACCCCTCTCAAAAATGTCAAATTTTTCAAAAAATCAACAATTTTTTTTCGGCTCCTACTGAATCAATTAGTTTGAAACTTTCAGGGCTTATAGCCCTGCTACTGGACACTTCACATGAAATTTTCCAATGTCTTCCAGTGTCTGATTGAAAAGTGAGGATCTAAATAGTAAGAAAATGGGTCACGAATTTGCACCCTGGGGTACATACTTTGTACTATTTTTCAAATTCTGTAGGAGTGATTGGCATTATTTATTTTGCAAATGATTCAAATATATAATGTCTATGTATGTAACTTACAAACATCAAGATATCTAAAGTTATTGAGAACGAAAAAAAATATTTTCCGGGGGTGGGGTGTTTTTGGGGGGTGGGGGACTAACCCCTGAAAAAAAGAATTATGTACCACTCTGTGAAGCTATCACCTAGGTAAAATTTTCATCCAGGACTTCCCTCTAACTAAAAATGCTGCCAAACCAACTATACTCCAATTATTAAGAATTTTCCTCCTCGCTCTTAGAGTATTACGTATGTATGCATCTTGAATTTTGTATTTGATGGATGGATGGTACGCAATGTTTACTGTTAATCAGTTGAAGATACCATCGGTCATCTTGGATTATAGCTTATACAGCTTTTGTCCAAATATTATCTCAATTTATAACTTGTATATTACAAGGTTTTAGTTTTCCAATCTCCTGTTTGAATATGACCAGTGGTTAAAAAGCTAAAGGTAAATAAATTATATGATTAACAAATAAATAAATGGACCTCAAATTATGAACTCAGTTGCCGATCTTAATTGATGGCAATATCGTTATAATTTGTGTTTAAGGAATATGTATTTGTTAAATTTTAATTTCCCTGTTGTGATTAAGCTATATATATATAGATGGATGCACGTGATGGACTTAATTTTTTGAATGATTATTGAATGACCCTGAATCACAGGCCAATCAAATAACATCATTCCTATATCTGATAGTGGATCTCATTTCGTAGGTTGTGATGCGAGACGGACAATGTTCACCTCGATCATCGGTCAGTGTTAAAAAATAGTCTCAGCATCACTAGACTTCGTCCGTCTATTTTAAGACTTTTCAGCTGATTTTTTAAATTATTTCTGCAACAGTCAATTGTATATGACCGCTTGATCAATAGTCATACGTGGAATAAATACCATGACGGTCTCATAAATCCTAGGTTTTTGTATCTAATAAATCGGATTCAATAACATATTTAGGCTATTCGATTCCTAGGTGATAATACAAGACAGAATGATACTAGATTGATACTAATTTGATTGTATATGACATTTATGATAGCATTTATGATAATTTTACGTGGAAATTGTTCTTGTGTCGATATTGAACTTACCTTTGAATATTCATCTACAGAAAACGAGCTTAATAATCCTCATGACATCCAGTGCATGCTCGTGTCACGTATCTTCCTTTACGATGGTCTGAAGTGTAGACAATTGATGGATTTTCGTAATCGCTGCTTTTTCTAGTCTATTAGCTTTACTTTATACGACTGACGCGATTGCTTAGAGATCGTGATTAGATTGACACGGTACACCCTGGTTCCTAGTCAACTGCATTCCCTACGGAGGCTGTGCAATGACGTCTGCACCACAAATTGAAGCGCAATTTCTAATGTTGAGCTGAAAATATATTCTGTAAGCAAGGTTACCTGGTACAGATATAGGCCTATCCCGGAACTTATATCCGCAGGAGAGGGCTGTAAACGTTGTATCACAGTCAACCCTTAGTCTGATGAAACATTCATATCATTCAGTCATAAAAGATTTAATTTGATTAATTTCCAACTCGGACTTGGATTCGCATATTTGCAGCAAGCATGCACCAGATACAAAAACATTTCAACATAAAATGATTATGTTCATGGGCTAGTACGATCGGTTATTTTTCCAAAACCTTTTACTTTTAGATTTTCAACGACAAAACCTCTCACTTACTTTGTACAACTAAATTAAGCCTCTTGAGAATGACCTGTTTTGTCAAAAAGTATATAGTAAACACCAAACTCCGCAAATCCCAGAGCGTTGAAATTTTTAGAGCCATTAATAAAATGTGAGCATTTACGTCAAAAACGCTTTTTTCGAAAACCGATAGCCTTTGGGAAATGGTAATGGCAGGTGAAACAATAGATATCGGGAATAGATACCACCAATCACCAATGTTGACGGACGAAACCAAGGACGAACGGGCGGACCAACGGCCGGACAGAAGCCTGGTAGATCGTTAACCTTAGGCTCGCTGTTTGAATTGTTAAATTATTTTAGACCCTAATTTGTTTCACGCATCTAATACACTGTGTAATAGGTAACTTTACATTTATGAAAAAGCGGCGTACATTAGTCCTCGAGCGTCCTATGAGAATCTGAAACCAATTGCCAAGACTTCCATTACGATCCATTATCTCTTAAAAAGCAAATTAGGCCTGGTAGGTCTAATGTGTTATGTAAATCCATGAAATATCCAACATTTTCAAGATTCGTTCACACTTCCTGTTGTCGATCATCCTCTAAAACGCTTGTCTTCTAGACCTAGCATACATTCCAGAAGGAAAAAACATCGTGTTCAATGGGTTGGTAAGCTTACGCACCTTTCCTGTCTGAGAATCCAAATTATTTTATCCCTTGAACTATGGTTGCTTGTCCTGGAGCTAATGCATGCATTGGTCTAACATATGACCTGTTTAAATCCTCAGAACCTCCAAAATCCAACATGTGACTTTCTGAAATCTGTTGCGATACCTTCCATCATGGCCCTTTGAACTAAATAGTTTCTGCATTAGTAAATGACATCACGTGATGACATATCTCTACATGTATAACAAATTTTGAAAAATGGAATAAAATCTAATGTTTTCTATAGGACTAAAATATGAAGGAGGTACCTACTAGCGTTTTGCGCAAATAAAACACGTTTTCCTCTTTCTGCAAGGGCGGAGCCTAGCATTGCGTTTGTTGGATGGAATGAGAATCAATATATTCTAAAGGACAGTTACTTATCTATCTGAAAACATTTCCAAGTCGAGTCGGAATGATATCTCCGATCGGTTCGTTCTGATATCAACGGATTCAGGAGTACATTCATATCAGGCAGATTGGGGTTTACGTAAAACACCGACCGCCGACCACCGACCACCGACCAGTCACTCTCCACAGTTGGGTACATGTGGTCGGTGGTCGGCTGACGGTCTTTTTAAAGATGAAAAAAATGCAAAATTAGAAGTAAAACTAAAACTGGGAATCCAATGACTATAGTACCTTTACTAGGTCGTGATTTAAAAACGTATAATTATCATTTCAAATCACGATGAAAACGTTACATCGTCGTGGTGTGTAATGTCATATTTTTAAGTGATGTTTCAGTTGTTAGAAGACCAATTTCATCCTGGTTAGTCACTTTGGAAAAAAATTTAATTAAGTTCATTCTTCATTCATATGAAACGCAATAACAAAAACACACAAACATCGTCGATGTTGACGTCGTAACGTTATGTTTGATTTCTCAGTTGTTAAACGTCAACTGGTAAAAACTACATTTGATATGACAAAAAAAGCTTTCTGAATGGTGTACTGAAATGGTAAGTCACTTTTACTCCCGATAAGAGAACGCATGTAACATTATATCGTGTTCAGTATTCAGTAGGCTATGACGATAACAAATCATTTTTGTTTCGAAATTGTTAAATTTCAGTAAAATATTAGGATAGATTCCGGTAGAAACGATAGGTTGGTTAATGAATTTGTTTGCTTGCCATTCGTTGCAAGGTACAAAATCGGTAAAAAACGTTGCCTACCGTCCAACGATTGACATTCAAAATCAAATTAGGCTATTAATATTCTAAGGCTACAAATATGTTCGGTCTTTTACATGATATGGTCGGTCTTTTACACATTTTCTTCAAACCCTGTTTTGAGGCTACCAGTGGAAAACACCGACCGGTCGGTGGTCGGTGGGGTCGGTCTTTTCCGTAAACCCGGCAGATTGGAAGGGATTTGTTTTCAAGTTTATTTATCTCAAAAAATATCAGTGAATAACCCATGATGTTGTAACAGCACGAGCCAGATAACCAATCACAGTGGTATGCTGCACTTATTGTGACGCATGGATACTGCTCCACAAGCATGCTTTTTTTAAATGACTGAGATATGGTAAAACGTTTGCTTCTATGGGAATCTCTTCTCTAGTCTCCAACCGAAAATAAATCGTTGTCCAATGGTGAGTAGAAAAAAGTATTGATGTCTTGTAGTAATGATTAAAAAATTTAAACCTTTGTTGCTGAAAATGGCGGGAAATTCAAATATTTGAAAATTAATAGGCCTAAAAATTTTCGAAAGACAATTTTTTCGAACAATTTCCCAAACAACTTTTCAAGCAATGATAAAATATATTTAGATGGTTAAATAATATGTTCAAAGTTTGATTTGGGGGTACTAGAACTTAGGCTAGCAGGCAAGGAGGATTGGCTCCCAGAGTGCACCACCGATATTCTGTCCCATATATGGGTATGTCGTAATACAAAATTCGAATTCAAACAGCCGCCATTTTGTTCACTTCAACATTTAAATCGTGAATTTTGGTCTTATTTCCAAACGAAAAATTCCAAAACTCACAAGAAATGATCGAGATATTGGTTCGAATCTTTTGAACTGTTTATTTTGAATTTATAGTCGGTTTTAATTTCAGAAAATAACGACATTTCGACGTTTTCATTGTTGGAAAATATCGAGTTTCGATGTTAAAAATGATCGATCCCCAAAGTGATCAAAATGGCCGCGGCCTAAGCCGGTATACGGAGCTAATAGCTATTTACGCTTTAGAATTATTTTGTGTTGAAAAATACAATGACATCAATAAGACCCATATATTCGCACATCTAACATTATAAGATATAGCTATAAGCAGTTTTTTAATTTATTTTTTAAAGGATCTTGACTAGTTCATGATATACAGATGTATACCAAACTTTCTCTTTCAAAGTACTAGCTCAGTCTTTAATTTAAAATTCAGAGGTTTCCAAAAAAAGGTTACAATTTTCTCTTCTATTTCATTCCTCGGGACGAAACCACAAGTAAAATGTCTACAGAAAGGAAGTTTTTCGTTGGAGGTAACTGGAAGATGAATGGAAACAAGGCTTCTATTGATGTTATCGTCAATAACCTGAACACTGCTGATCTCTCGCCAGAAACAGGCAAGTTTTTTGAAGGTCATTTGTTGGTCAAAGTGTTACACTCATCTCAATCGAAGAAACTGAGATTAATTCAACAATGGAACTAGAATTCTATGATTTCAAATTGAATATGAATATATTTTTGTTATATTCAATTTTGTTGTCGTCTACATGCTGCAGTACACACATGAACATGTAAGTTTAGCGACATCTATGTACTGCTCTGAATTTACTCGAGTCTCTAGCCAATTCTTGGCAAGAAGTAATTTCATATGGAACACCATGAACGCCATTTGAAAAAAGCTGGCCTGCGTGTCATAAATTTATCAAATATTTAAAAATCGCCAGATAAATAAATCATAATTAAAATGGGACCGGCCGGGCTCCTTGATGAGATATTGCATGATTTCGTCAGGATTTTGTCTAAAATTAAAAAAATGGCTCCAAGAAAAATGGTGATATCCGAAAACTGGACGAAATGTTGTTAATGTCTGACATTAGTAACTGGCTGTAAATTCTAAATTAGCGATCAGAAGATGATAACTATAATACATTGATCACTTCATGTGTGTTTTGGAATTTTTGGTGAGATAATAAGACCAAAACTCGCAATTTAAATTGTGATGTGGAAAAATGGTGCATATTTGATTTCAAATTTTATGATTACAACATGACCCGTATACATGCAGGGATTTATCTTTGGACGAAGGCCACGATACAGTGGCCTTAGAAGAAGGTAACTCTGAATGGGCATGGTGGGGGCTCTACTTTATTATGGAGATTGAGAAGGAAAACTGCACAAATCTAAATCAACTACTGAAAACTTTTAAACAATGTTTTAGTGGTCAGAAATTCCTCATAAGGTGCATGTGCATGTTCGGAATTTTGCTCTCACATCTCTCACTTTTGCACAAGTGCACTAATTTACCTAGAAAAGAATTTAAAGAAAAAGAAAATGTGTATAAAAAATGAGAAAATTCAGTGAAAAATTGTATAAAAAACAAGAAAATTCAGTGAATTCTGAATTTTCTCATTTTTTATACATTTTACAAAACAAATCTTCTCACCAGTCTTTTCTTGGCACATAAGTGCACTCTTTGTGCAAAACTGGAGGATGTAGACCAGTGGCGTAGCGTAGCAATTTTACTAGGGGACGCAAAATTCCAAAATTGGGATGGGGGGGGGGGGGGGTTTACCCGATACGCATTCATTTCCACTTGAAATTTACTCATAAGTACTCATTAATAATTTTGAACATTTAAAAAATCTATTATCGTTGTAAAAATCTTACCTGAATAATTTACACTGAACAAAAAGATGTCTGCAGCAGACAGCACTGTTGATTACTCTTATTCAATGTCTTCCGATAAGATTTATGGATGAAAGCGGTACAGCCAAATCTTGCTTGAATATTATTATAGTATATAGATATTAGCGTAATTGATTAACTATCCCTAATCATTAAATTCAAAAGATACTTACGCCAAAACTGGAGCTGGATTCGGCACATGAGCAGCCATTGTGTACTTAATACGGGGAGGTCATATGGATTACATAAGAGTATTCACGAAATTATGAGAGTATAATTTGAAAGAATCATTAATGACATGTCGGGACTAAAATAAACACCTAATTTCTATGGTTGAACCCTGTTCAAAGATACAAAATGATAAGGTTGAACAATGGCTTTGCTTATTAAAACTTGAGAAATTTAGAATTTCCAAATATTCAGATAAACATTGGATTGTTCCAGTGGACGCATTTGCGTACTTTGCGTAAACGACACTACGCCACTGTAGACAATGTGGGGAAGGAGTGATTCCTGTTTGAAAAACAACATTTGACTCAATTGAGGAATGCAGAAAAATTCTGAACATGCACCTTGGCCTTAAGGTGCCATGTTACTTAACAGTAAATGACAAAACATGCTTAATTTTAGACATTTTTTGAACAAAGATAACAGAGTTCTGTTTTGACCACCGGTCAGTTTCACTAGTTCCACATATCATTTACATGACCAGGATCACAATGTACATGGTCAGAATGACCCTGAACACGATCAAATAACTTTTTCAGCCCTCTGAAAATGTGACTGAATAAGAGCTAAAATAATTAAATAATAATAGCTCAATCTTTCGTCAATCACCTTCTTGTTTTTTGCTTCTGGTATAATTGAAGTACAGTATAACCTGTCCAATCCAAATGCTATTTTGACCTGCTAAAGGCGTTCAAAAAAATGTGTTCGGATCGGAAGGTGTTTGGATATACAGGTTTAACTGTACTCATGATAGGATAAGAAACTACTTTAATCCTCACAGACCTTAAAAATATATTAATTTGTTTTTTTAAGAAAACAAATTGATTTTTCTGTTTTTTCAAAGTTAGACATGCTCCAGAGTGAATAATTCAGACTTAAATTTCTAACCAATCAAATTGCAGGGGGCAAATGCAGTTTAAATGTACACATGATTTTAATGATAAATATACTTTAATATGGTATTTCGTGATTATTCTTGCAGAAGTTGTAGTGTCCCCTCCTGCCTGTTATCTGGATTACACTAGCTCTAGAGTAGACAAGAAAAAGATTGGAGTAGCAGCTCAGAATTGTTACAAAGCAGAAAAAGGAGCATTCACAGGAGACATCAGGTAGAACCAACTGCCACAACTTACTTACATTGTCACAAACATGAATTCATATCATTTGACCAGATCCTCTATTTTGCGATGCATAATCTATTATTTAATTTAAAACCGTCAGATGTCCTGTAAGGTAGGTAGGCTAGAATAAGTACTCAAAAGTACTTATTTCCAAGGATCTTTCACACACTGCTTATGAATTAAAGTGACAGCAAAGACTTGTGTGAGTCTGTTGGACAAAAGACATAACATGGAATACTGTACTTCGGGTAAATTTCGACGCTATAAAATTTCACAATTTTTCAAAATTGCAATTTCGCGGCTATTTAATTTTGCGGATTTGAGTTGATGACATTTCGCCGGTAATTTTAGCCCGTTTAGAATCCGAATCATGTTTATATTCCCACGTTTAGGGCATTTATTTGAATATTTTTGAATAGCTTTTTCAACTTAAATTTGTAGGATATCATTGTCGTCAACAGTTCTTGCCTTTGTTATCCCACGTTCGGGAGGGATATAGGAAAGCCGTCCGTCCGTTCGTCCGTCCGTCTGTTTGTCCGGGCGATAACTCAAATACCGTTTCACAGATTTGATTCAAATTTTATAGGCTTATGCCTTATGGGTGTAGGACCTCTGCTCGAGAAGGAATTTTCAATATGGCCACTGAATTCAAAATGGCCGCCATTTTTCTTAAAAAATGTAATCTTTAATAACTCAAATACTAGTTTGCGGATTTGGTTCAAATTTAAAATGCTGATGCCTAGGGACAAAAGAGTTTCGCACAAAAAGAGATTGTCAAGATGGCCGCTTAATTTCAAAATGGCGGCCATTTTTCGTAAAAATATTTAATCTTTGATAACTCAAAGTTATTATAACTCAAAATAATTTTCAAGATGGCGGCTGAATTTCAAGATGGCAGCCAATTTTCATAAAAAACGTAATCTTTGATAACTCATATACCAGTGAACAGATTTGGTTCAAATTTTATATGCTGATGCCTAGGGACAAAGGAGTTTCGCACAAAAATAGATTTTCAAGATGGCCACTTAATTTCAAAATGGCGGCCATTTTTTGTAAAAATATGTAATCTTTGATAACTCAAATACCAGTGAACGGATTTGGTTCAAATTTTATATGATGATGCTTAGGGACACAGTAGCTATGTTTGACAAAAAATTTTCAAGATGGCCGCTTAATTTCAAAATGGCGACAATTTTTCGTAAAAAACTTAATCTTTGATAACTCAAATACCAGTGAACAGATTTGGTTGAAATTTTATATGATTATGCCTAGAGACACAGTAGCTCTGTTCAAGAAATAATTATCAAGATGGCGGCTGAATTTCAAGATGGGCCTCAATTTTCGTAAAACCAGTGAACGGATTTGGTTCAAATTTTATATGCTGATGCCTAGGGACAAAGGAGTTTCCCACAAAAAGAGATTTTCAAGATGGCCACTTAATTTCAAAATGGCGGCCATTTTTCGTAAAAGTATGTAATCTTTGATAACTCAAATACCAGTGAACGGATTTGGTTCAAATTTTATATGATGATGCTTAGGGACACAGTAGCTATGTTCGACAAAAAATTTTCAAGATGGCCGCTTAATTTCAAAATGGCGACAATTTTTCAAAAAAACATAATCTTTGATAACTCAAATACCAGTGAACAGATTTGGTTGAAATTTTATATGCTTATGCCTATGGACACAGTAGCTCTGTTCAAGAAATAATTTTCAAGATGGCGGCTGAATTCCAAGATGGTGGCCAATTTTCATAAAAAACGTAATCTTTGATAACTCATATACCAGTGAACGGATTTGGTTCAAATTTTATATGATGATGCCTAGTTCACAATGGTATAAATCAACTTTGAACCAAATTTCATGCTTCTATCACAAAGTGCACAACCATTTCAACATTTACACTAGCTATAATAAGCATAATATGTTTTGTTCGGTGGGATTTGCTACTCCGTGGAGTTGCTGTTTTTCTAGTTGGCCTAATAAGCCAATTCAAAATGTTCTAGACATTTTAGGCCTTTTTGAATTATCGCCCAACCACACTGGACGAAAAGTTTTACACTGAACGAAACATATCAAAAGTCCCGGGTCAAATCCCCGGGGATTTAAAACACAAATTTCGGGACGATAAATGTTCGCGATTTTACTACATTCACGAACAAAGCGAAATTAAATTGCACGCGAACAATACCCGGAGTACAGTAATCATTTATGAGAGTAGAACATGTTGCTACACTGTAAGCTTGAATTTTTTCGAATTCAACTGTAATGTTAGTATAATAACATGTCAAACACAAACAGGTCAGAAGGTCATTCTATTCTGCATTTAAATTAACCTAAATATAATCCCTATTTTTAGCCCTGCTATGATCAAAGACAATGGCTGTGAATGGGTTATACTGGGACATTCAGAAAGAAGGCATGTCTTCGGAGAGTCAGATCAGGTATTCAATCTAAAGCTACTTAGCACTTATCAATCTAATGTAAACTGGTAAATCTATTATTCAGTTTGAGTAGTCTTGGAGCCAGTAATTCTCAGCATTTTCAATATTTTGCACAGTAATATAAGTTGACATGTTATTTTTGTGTAACAATAAGTAATGGTTTGAGAAGGGCTTGCCAAGATATCTTTATTTCAAATACATGTTCTTTTGATTTAATAATTTAAACATTATCTTTTAAATACATGTATGTATGTTTTAGTTGATTGGCGAGAAGGTTGCATTTGCTCTGTCCCAGGGTCTCAGTATTATTCCCTGTGTGGGGGAGAAACTTGAAGAGAGGGAGGCAGGTCTTACAGAGGAAGTTGTCTTCAGACAAACAAAAGCTATTGCAGGTAGATAGCATTGAACATTTTATTGCATTAATTCTACCTTGGTTAGTTGTAGCCATTACTATTTGAATTATTGTAAGGAAAGAATATGTATCATTGATGACTCATGTTTGTGGAGCAATATTCCCAGACAGAAGACAAAATGTGACAAAAGTGTCTCACTTCAATTTCGTGTACAACTTCACAAATTCATTTCATTCAAATTCAAGATAACGTTAAAGACTGGAGCAAAGTAGTAATAGCTTATGAGCCAGTATGGGCTATTGGTACGGGCAAGGTGGCCACTCCAGCCCAGGCACAGGAGATACATCAGCGACTCAGGACATGGCTCAGTGAGAAGGTTAACCCAGCAGTTGCCCAAAATGTCAGGATTCTGTATGGAGGTATGTTAAAAGCACTTCATGGTTCTGTTGTGTAAATATTAGTATATTACATTTGAAAAAGCTAACCACATCCATTACTTGATGGCCTTTTAAAATTAAAACAGGTCACTGTATATTGTAACTTTTTCAAGTTGGTTGATGTCCAAATCAAATGGCAGCCAAAATTTCAAAACCCCAATTTCCCAAATTAAATGGTGCCAAACTAGAACAGTTTACAGTGTTCAAACTTGATGATGAATCAGGAACTCTCTACTAAATAGAATAATGTATATAAGAATAATGTCTAATTTCCAGGGTCTGTGAATGCAGCTAACTGCAAAGAATTGGGAACACAACCAGATATTGATGGTTTCCTTGTTGGTGGGGCATCACTCAAGCCTGAATTTGTTGATATCATTAATGCCAGGCGTTGACTAGGACATCTCTAATGAATATGCAGATAGATAAATTTGTTGTGTGCTATAAAGACTTTGCATTTAGAATGCCAGCAAATAATGACATTTCGGATTCTCATGTTGTTGCGCCCAGTTATTGGTCTTACCCAGTAGTTATTTATTTTTATAGTGACCTTTTATTGCCAAATGCTTTCCCTCCTCTTTTCCATTGAAAAAGCAGCATAATTTGTTTTAACCCATTTTCCTCCCTTTCACAGTTCGAGATTGGAAGATCGAGGCTGCATATTGATCTCTGATGCTAATGATCAGGCTGAATAATGAAATTTCAAATCTTGAAACTTTTGTTTCTATTTTAGTTTGATCTATGAAAGCATGTGAAACATGTGAGAATCTAATGCCAAATTTGAAGAATCTTGAGAATTATGATCAAGTTTTTTATTATTATTGTTAGAATGGTGAATGTATATTGTACACTAAGTGTATCCTTGAAAATCAAGAACAATCATAAAGAGTCTCTTTTTGGAAATATATTATTTAGAAATACTTTATTTTATTTGTACATGTATAATACATAGTCAAATGATGAAGAATGATTGAAATATACATGAAAACAAGTGAAAATACAATAAAATCTTAATGTAAATAATTTACAAGTTTACTTGTACAGGGTTTCATTAGCAGCAGGCAACAGGTGATTTTTACAAGTTGTTTTCACAAAATCAACTGTTGTTTTTAGGGACTTCAACTTTTCCATGTTTTTATGATTTCCATTAATTTTGCCTGTTGTTTTCATTTATTTAGCCTGTTGTGAGAAATTCTAGTGAAACCCCTGTTGTATCTTTTGTATGCAGGGCTACTGACCAATATAGAGGAAGGTGCAAATGCATTTTTTATGTTTAAACTTATTGCTCAATTTCTTATACCACATATTAATTAACAGATTATTAAGACGATCAATTTGGTGTCAACATGGTAAAGATTGCAGTACTAGTAAAACCATATTTGCAACATTTAAAATACAAAATTGAAATAGTTAATCAGTTAATAGGTGAATAGCCCTGCAACACTTCGATACTTGTATATTTATTTCTATATACATAAAATACCACATCCTGTAGTCATTTAACAAAAACTACATATATTTGATGATTTATCCCATTCCAACACTTTATAGTATCATATGGTTCAAATCTGAGTACACAGATCAATATTTCGAATTGTCTACAAATATTACCTCTGTTTCACTTCACACATTCACATGTCCTTTACATCAGTTTTATGTTATATGATAATAACATTGATGCAATGTGAGATATTATCCAAACAAAATAAATTGACATAGCTTGCAATAAAAATACTACTTTTAAATAATATATGATACATGTACAATTCAATGTCCTTACTCAGTGACATAATCTGATAATAAAACGTCTATTACTTGTACAGTAGTCTCTTAAACTACATGTTTCTATAAGTAAACATATTTTGTAGAATCAGCTCTTATTGAATGAATAACTCTTCAATGTCATAATAGACGTTAACAATTTGAAAAATAATAGATGAATAATGAAAATAATGAAGCACTGACAATGCGTGTTATCATGTGATTAAGTCGCGGAACCTTGTAGTTTAAATGGTTCAGCAGTTCAGGAGATCTTCGAATTTAGATACTGTACAGAATCCTGATTGGATTCGCAGTTAAGTTAGTAAGTACTCCACCCAAGCATCACTGTGGGGCAGATAACTAAGCTATATTTTTTAAATAATGAAACAATATAATGATGATCGGATAAATAATATATAATTGAAGAAATTCATTGTTTGATATTGAAAATTCTTTATACATGAATTATACAATAAAAATGGATCAACCGCTATAATTCCTCCAAAAATCAAATTGTAAAGTATATATCATCATTAAGCTGTAATAATGTAAACCTTTCAAAAATTCCAAAATCTGGGAGCTGATTTTCATCAGATTTCTTTAGGATGACTGTAAATAAATTATTGCTTTTTTTAATTACATAATTCTAATAAATATTGAATCATTAAGATTTGTCACTTAAAGCAGCATCACAGATTAACAATAGTTACCATTCCCTATTCAAAAATACCACATGCATTTTCAAAGGTCAGTTTTTTTTACCATATTTATTATCATTTATAATTTTTATAACCTATGCTCTTGGTTTTTGTGTAGATGTCACATTTTTAGTTGCAAATAATTTACGGACAAAGTATGTTTGCAGGCATGATGTACATATAATAATACAACTCATAGCTATTGATAGATTTTGTATATATTTGTTGTTAGCTAGTGACAAGTACCAGTCTGCTATGACGTGTTTCCTGCTAATTGCTTGAAAGTTCCTCATTTTACTGATCGATGTGTCCACCTTTTGGAGTGTAGTCTGAAATAGAATAAAATTTGGGATAAATGCTTCGTGATATTATTAGACTCCATGGAAGATCAAAACATTCAGTTTAATTATATTATCATTACTACAGATTTTTATGTTATGAAAATCATGGTAATCATAATTTTGTAAATTTCGTAATTAAAAGGTGAGCTAAATCTACTTACTTAACACTTACAAAATGAAATAGTTCTATATTTGAGACATTTTTATTCATAAGTATATATATATAAAGTTAACCAATATGATTAAGAATATACGTTATTAATGAAAACCAAGAAGATTTCAGAACCTAAAACTAAAGTTCAAGAACTAAAAAATAATATAGTACCAACTAAAAGAACCCTTGTAAACATTTGGTAACCAGTGAATCTCTTTAAACTGAAATAAAAGTCCCTGTAGAATGACCGCTCCTCTTTCATAATTAAGGCATCCTTATAAGGCCTTATCCATCCAGTTGTTATATTGTATAGGCTACATGTGATATTGATTTGTAAATACTACATGTATCATACATTCTTACAGAGGTAGGCCGTTTTTGCTTTCCGATACCATACACAAAATAACAAATTCCTCTGTCTCGTTATGATGTATTAGTTAAGCTCCTAACAAAGAATAGAAGCCAATAGCTGTTAAACCACTTGCTGTATCAGATAGAAATAGCTCCCTATATCCTTTTTATTAATTCCCCATTTGTACTTTACTTCCATATTGTCGGATATTTCGTCCAACATTTCAAGTTTTTCTTCATACAATTGTTGATCCTCTTCTTTATAAGCATCCAGGTAAAAGAAGACTAATTTCGACCCTCTGAATCTCCCTTTTCTATTATTCAAGCAGAAAATGTACAAAGCTGAAAAGTATTATGGAAAACTCTTAATTAAGTAAATAAATCGTATAAACCACAAATCTTATATACCTTTCACCAAGTTAAAATTAACTACTTTTAATGATACATAATCAATGAAATTACCACGGTTCATTGCTTTTAATCCACTTCATGATTATGTATCATCTTAATTGACATGCAAAAAAGGCTTAAACGCATTCATTAAGACATATAACAAATACAATATACAGGAAAGGGGACATATGCAAGGAGAAACTGAATTGACAGAAGAAACTAACAAGTCCAGTATATCCACTGTTTGTCAAGAATGCAAGGATTCCAAGAATGCAAGGATTCCAAGACTGCAAGGTTCGTCCTATGGAGTCGGGTGTAAGAATGTACCTAGAAACTCAGTAGGTATGGGATACATCTGTTATGTACGGTCGTTTCGGAGAAAGGATTTATCCCTTTAGGGTCCCTGCTGTCCCATGGAAGATACGCATAGACATACGCATACGCATTTCCCTCGAGATAAATCCTATATCCAAAAAATCTCCCAGTTCACCCGGGCCAGTACACAACTTTTATGTACTCCATTTCCTCAGGAAAGAAAAGTCAAGATCACATACTGACGATGAAGATAAGAGAATCAATGTCATAGATATGGCCTCATAGAAGATACATTAAATATATACAATAACACACTAAGGCCATCTCTGCAGCACTTACACGCATAGTATCTACACTGATATCTATTTGTTCATTGTTTCTGTCAAACTCCATCCAGTCAGCCTCGTGCCAGACATCCAGGAACATAAATACTAGTTTGCTTGCAAAGCGACTGTGATAATTCTCGAAGCAGAATGCCAATGGACCTAACAGACGAGCACATGTAAAAACATTAGCAACACGGTACAATACTACAAACAACAAAAGCAAGCACATGTGGTATTTAGATCGCAATCAATTTTTAAACTCTGTTCCCTTTACGCAATCAACGAATCAAGCCAAATATGGAACTCAATGCATCAAATTCATAGAAAGCAATACAATACATACAATACAATGCAATGCAAAACGATACAATAAAATACAACATTATACAATACAATACGACAGTACAATACAACAAATACAGTACAAAAATGTAACTCAAAAATAAAACTGTTGAAATGCAACGGCGAACATCTTGGTTATTTTCTTCATGCTAGGTTTCACATGCAGGCACATACACATATTAAAGTATATATTTTCGCATACACTGATGGCTTCAAGAAACAACATTTCTATTAAGCACATTGAGTTGGCATAAATGAAAATAAAATGTTCAATTGCATTAATGATCATTCATATATAAATTAATCATTCCCATCAGGACAGGGCATATATCATTAAACTGTGTGTAAAACATCTTGTTGTCCAGTCCATTGTCACAACATACAAGCAATTACAACAACACTAAAATGAAATAAAACAATCATTAAACAAAGAGTTCTGTCCTAAATAAAAGTGCATCTCCACGACGATTCATGTTCTACACAAGAGAAGTGCACAAAGTGGGTACGATGTACAGAAGTAAATTGTGACATTAGTCATCTGTAAATCATCGATGGTGCTGTGAATGGTGCTCAAGAACCATCATGCGTTTCACTTACACCTAAATAAGCTGTTGCCTCGTTTAATTCTCGATTTAAAATTGTCAGATCTGTAAGTAATCTTTTCCAGTCGGTATTCGATGATGCAGAGATTTGGAAGAACACCAATTTGCCATTGAAGCTTTTTAAATTTTCGAGGCAAAATCTGTACACTTCTGAAAGAATTAGAATCAGTTGAAGAGAATTATAAAAGAATGGTACATACACATGCAAGATGAGGGGTCCTGAAAACGGAAAAAACTTAAGATACCATTTTAAGTTTGATTTGGCAACTTCTCTCAACTTTGGCATCGCAAAAACTGAAAAGATCAGGTACCTTACAGTGATAAACTGGATTCTGAAAGAACACTATTTGAGTGTACAACAATATAAAGCGCCATTAAACACTGGTAACACGTTTGCAACATGCCGCAAATCATAATGAGGAACCTAACCAGGCTATACACATGTACAAAGCTACACTCATTGCATGGGTGACAACAACAGACTAGGGGCATCTTTGGGCACTATACAATGATCACCGTGATACTACGAAGAGGCTTAGCAGGACGGACCATGCGCCTTGCAAAGGAGGTCACTTACTCCCATATTTTTAACAGTATCTTCTACTACATCTTGTAGATCTGCCCATTCATCCCAATCGGATTCCGTCCATATATCCATGAAGAAGAATATCAATTTATTTGAAAACCGACTGTGGAAATTTTCGAAGCAAAATGTGAATTCATCTAAAAGTAACAGAAAAGAAAAAAACACAACTCAAATGTGAACGCTACCAAAACATGCAACCATAGAATTCACTGGGAGGTGAATCGTAATAATGCAAAGAAGAGAGTCGGTCGCAGTCTGATAAAAATGTATTTAATATTAAATATAATGCGAAAATGGTTCATGGGTTCCAAGTGGAAACTCACAGCCAGGTTAGCCACTGTTCTTTCAGAAGCTTCGAGCAGTTTTTCCAATTTTTCATAGTCCTTTTCTACGTAGTACAGGATGTGCCAAAACACCCATTTAGATCCATAATGTGCACTATTAACTAAACACATTGAGTATAGCCCTACAAGGAGAGACGAAGAGGTAAATGTAATTATTATTACGGATCGGTATGTTCTCGTCTGCAACCTAAACTACACCTACAATAAGTAAATACACCAGTCACCATTTTTGAATAAATGTATAATCTAAACTGATTTAAACAAGTGGAGTGGGATGGGAATATTTCATTCGAAGCAGGCATGAAAAAGCTGGGCTGGAATAAAAGCGTCATTTATATACCCATGACTCCTAACTCACAGTTAGATTTTCAAGCCTATCTTCTGACTCTAATTCGAGAATAGTGTAGATCTCCCAATCCTCTTCAACGAATGTCTCCATGTACCACATCACACCCTTAGGTGTAAACCGAGCAGGGTTCACAAAACACATGCTGTAAATATCTCAAAAATTCACGAGGAATTATTATTTTTATACAAGTTCTGTTTCCTTTCTAAGGCTATGACAATCACAGTCCTGCAATAAAAATTCTAAAATAAATCAATAAATAATATGAGAACATCCAGTATTGAACCTTGTGGTACACTGGCACCGTCCGTCAGCCATCTCAAGAATCTGAAAAATCTAATTAAAATTCAGTTGCTATTTCAAAGTAATATGCTCAGCTAAAATGAAATGAAATCTTATTATATACAGGGTGACCTAAATTGAATGTAACCCATGAATGTGCTCGTCATATCTACAGGGTGGGTCACCCCCCCCCCCTAGCCATTATTTCTGATGAAGTATCATTTTAAAGATAATTTAATTTGCAACAAAATGATATATGATAGCACCATTTTGAACAACCTTATATAGAAATATAACCAATTATGTGACATGGGGGTCAAAAAACACCTTTTCAATTTTAATCGATTTTGCGAACAACATCCTATTTCTACCAAATTTTACTGTTCAGTTAAAAAGTGCAACATTGTCACGAGTCTTTCAAGATTGGATATTATATATTGTTTTCATTCAGTGTTTGAACCATGTATGCTCAATAAACATGTGTATGCTTGTAAAACAAATTCATTTCTCCTTCAGTCTGTCCAAATATGGCTCAATAGACCCACCCCCGTCCCCATCCTCTGATCGGATTATTCGCTTAAGACGCGGAAGCCATTGGTTGATGGCATAATTGATGGATGTATGCGGAAGTACCATTCAACTGCTAGTTATTCTTTCTTTTAGTTCCTCTACCTAGCCTAGATTTCTATCTGTGAGAGGTATCCCAAAAGAGGAATGTGTGCTCGTAATGGACAACTTCACAAGCCGCATTCAGGAATGCCTGGGGTGGCCATATTGTACACGTTTTTGAAAGGCCATAAAAGACAGGTCATGTGAATTGACAGTACCCAAACTTTGAGGACTTATTTGTTATCAACTCAGCTTGGTATGAGGGGAAAATGAAGCAAGTATCTCATTAGTTATAGAAATGACATGCACATTTATGGGTTGTATTCATTTTGGATCACCCTGTATAACACCCAGCTATGGAAAAAAGCAATATGTAGGAAATCTACAATAAAAAGCTAAAAAGCAAAATTATCCCCCGAAGCTCGATAGCAAGTACAGCGATATGGGGATCACTCACTCCATAATTGTCTGTGGTATTGTAGATTTTACCCCATTGTATCTCCCAATCAAACCAATCCTTCTTTCTCCACGAATCAATGTAGATAAACACTCTTCGGGCAGTGAATCTACTCGCTACATTCACCATGCAAAACTCATAGAAACCTGTGTGGTAAGTTGGAAAAGACAAATCATATAAAAAAACGAATTGAAGTGTCGAAATACATACGTATGCATAATAGTGGGTGTTTTATGAATGTTTAATCTGGTTAATTGTTGATAATTTTACTCCATATAAGATTTCAATTTAATGATAATATGTTTCGTTGCAAATCCACTCATGATATCTTTCTGTTTTGTAATCGCACTTGTTTGGGCCTCTCTGGTTATTTGATATACCATTATATGCTTAATTGTGATATAATGAAAGATTTGCATTACTTTGAATTTAAATAGATAGTTTTGGCAAACAAACCTTCTTCTTCTATTAGTTTTTCGGTTGTACCCTCGTGCGTCCATAGATGGCTATCAAATATGCTACCGTCAGCTCGCTTTATGATGAAGTCAATGTTTCTGTCTGCCCCTCGTAGCACCTGAACATATCAAATGAAACAAATGTACAACATTTTACAAAATGTATAAACACATTACAAAATACTGCTGAACAACACGTGTCTCATATACACGTAGAGTACCCAATATGTGAAAGCAACAATATTCTGAATATGCGACAATTTATAGCACATATACTGGGGTACGGGTATGAAGTATTGAAATGTATCAAAATGCTATTTTCTTCTCGTTTTATGTCAATCATTCCATCATCTTTTTCAGCCCAGCCTTATCCATTAAGTCGCCATGTGCATATCTAGTTAAGTAGGGCACTTTGAACCAATTCATTACGTATTCCTGGGTTTCGCAGTTTAATAGTTACGTTTATTTCTCCCTTACTATTACAAAAGCTGCTCATGTTTTAATCATCAAATTAATGGGCGATTATGGCACACCTTGTTCTGTATAAATAATGATTTCGACTCAAAGTTTTGGTGACATGTTTTACAGATGCGATACAAACCGATCCATAGAACTAGACATTGGATAGTAAAAACGTGATAAATTATCATAACAAAGATATTTATTCATCAGCATTCACAGTATTCAGTATACAGTATTCACATCCGTGATGAATTTGCAGAAACAAGTTGGCAATGGCAAGTGTAGTAAGTTTAAGTTAAAAAAGATTTTGCTGACAATTGGAATAGTTTAATTTTAAAGACAAGAGCTTGAACAATTTGCCAAGAACGGAAATACAAGATACAATTGTAGAAAAACACTGCTCGAATTAATCATTTAATAACTTGTAATAAACAGTCATACCTGAAAATGATTCGATATTTAGCTAAAGTAGTACCTAGGTGTTCACGCCGAATACTTGTTCTCTTTTTATTTATAGTTTTAATTTTGATTATACATAAGCTTAAAAAGTTTGATGAGTATGTAAGCAAAGATGAAGAGCGGCTGGATTCCAAGCTTCTGAAAAATCCAAACGGAAAGTCCGAACTGTCTATTAAGGATAACCGAACGGTTTCAGTGAAACGAGAAGGGGATGACAAAAATCCAATCAATTCTGAAGACAGTCTTAAATCTAAAACTGATGGGAATTCCACTGGCAGACGTAATATTGCACAAATCCCCATTGACGTAAGAATTAAAAAACTTCCAGGGGCCGTACTCATTGGTGTCCAGAAGTGTGGAACTGGGGCTCTCAAGACATTTTTGAATCTCCATCCGAATATTAGAGTTGCAAGAGCTGAACCTCATTTCTTTGACTGGAAAATTGATCACAACGCAACATTCGAAGGAGAAATGAAAAGGTATCTCAAACTGCTACCAAGGGCATTCCCAAATGAAACTGTACTAGAGAAAACACCTGAATATTTTGACATGATTGACCCATTTGACCTATTTAGAATGAACCCTGCATTGAAGCTGATTTTACTGGTTTGTGACCCTGTGAGGAGGACAATATCAGCCTACTTACACAACATTTACATTGGCATGTATTCCAAGCATAAGTCATTTGAAGAGTACGTATTTGATAAAGACGGTGAAGTTATTCCAACAGCGGAGGTTGTGCGTAGAAGTATATATGATGAGCCACTGAAAAGGCACTTGAAATATTTCCCCCGCAAACAATTTCTTATAATGGAGAACACATTTCTGCTACAAAAACCGACTTTGGCAATGCAGGAAATTGAGAAATTTCTTGAAATACCGAAATTCTATACTAATGAAACATTTTATTTCAACGAGAAAATCGGATACTACTGTATAAACCCATCCATTAAGCCAGTTAATTCGGGATGTCAGGCAAAATATAAATACAGAGTTCATCCTAATGTCAGTGAAGAAAATTTACTCAAGCTAAGGCGTTTCTTTCAACCCAACAATGACAATTTCATAAAACTGGTAGGCAACAGTATGCCATCATTAAAATATTTTCCATAAGAAACATCGAAGGAGCGACACAAATTTATTTTGTATATTAAGTTATTAACTATTGGTTGTGTATCAATAAATTAATGTGTGGGAATTTGCTTGTTTCTGTTATGCTTCCTATCAGCTTTCTGTAGGCTGTATCACATTTTGTAAAAATAATTATTCTTCGTGTGGTAATCGAACCATGGGCCTTCCGGTCAAAGCCTGATGCTCTACCGCCGTGGGCTAAACATCGATGAGCTGTACAAACAATGCATTTTATGTAGGCAATCAGCCTTGTTTTTAACGAAATCATAGCTTTTGTTCCCATAATTAGTAATTAGACTATTATGTGTCGTGGCGCACTACTAAAGGTCTTGGCTGAATTGTTTTTTGAAACTTTTTCGGATAACTAGTCATCCAGATTAGTGATTTTATTTTGATTCATATAATTTCTTACTGGATTATTGCTGATTTATTTGACAATCTACAAATAGAAAATGTAAGCAGAATGGCCATGGGGTAACAGTAAGATGTAAAATGTATTGATGTTAATGACATATCAAACAGCTAATCATAAAGAAGCAAGCCACAATATCTCAAAACAAATCAAGAAATTAGCAGATTCACAGTGTCAAACTTTACTCTTTGAAATTGGATGAAATAAAATTAAACCTTTTAATCTTGATCAACATTTGACTGCAGTTCAATCTTATGATAGGCCTATACAACAGTATTTAAACTCATTAATATAATATTTAACACCTGTTGCGTTCGCATTGTTTTATATAAACAGCAATTAACATCATACTAACAGTAAATTTGATAATTTAACCCTATATCAGTTATCATGACCTTATTACAGCCGCAAATTATTACATTGCTCAATGTAAAATGCGGAAAAACTTAATATAGCTATTTGGAAATTACAACATGTACAATTCAATATGCAATTTGTTCATCTTGAGTATATATTGATTTGTAATGCAGAAAGAGCCCTATAAAACATCTGACTGTTTGCAATACTACTGTGTTCGTTATTAACAAGTGTCATCATGAACTGTAGCATCCAATCTCTCTGTAGCATCTTCATATGGCTATAAACAATCGTTTATGTATTGACGATATCCTTCATTGTCAGATTATACTGCAGTGGTTGCTGTTCTCCATTTCTCACTTGCGACGTCATCCATTTACTATACATCAGAACCCAGGATGTTTGAACATATGGAACTCACCTCAAATGTAACATGAAGATTCGCTCCCTTAGCTATTTTCTGGAAAAAACATTCCTCTTTTCCAGCTCCCACTTCAATGCGGAATTCATGCTGGGCCCCGGGGAGTCCATCGAAGTCAAAATCATCCGTCTGTATCCCTAAAACATCCTCAGAGTTTGAGTATTGTATTAATATTGGTAGAAATAAAAATACAACACATGCGTGATAGGAGGCTGCCATTGTTATACTAAGTACACGTCGTGCATATTTTATGTTAATTAACCCTTAGAGTTGATCAATCAGCGACTTCAATTGTAATCAAAGTGATGTTAATAGAAAAAGTAATATCGAGTCTAGTCCATCTAATTGTTTACAATAATGTTAATGTTTGAGTACTGATTTTAGTTTAATTATAAACGGCGCTGAATATCAATATTCATAATACGATGAATAGAATATGATTTAGGAAATTATTGGAATGAACTTAAAACAACTGATGAAAAAACGCCCCGGGGAGACGCACACAGTAGTAGGCCTAGTTGAATATGGTTTTCGGTCCTTTACAGTCTTGTTACCAGGGTTTTGTAGGACCCACGGGCGCTGGAATATACAAATCAAATTCGGCGCAAATACTTGGACTTCAATAGTACTACATTGGACAATATATGTCATCTTGCCTGTTTGCACATTCATTGCCAAAACGCTTTCATTTTTTTATCATTTTCTATTTTCGTAATGAGCCTCTTTGGCATAATAACCTACGTTTTCAAGTTTATTTCACAATGTATTTAAGTTTTCAAAAATAATTGCCCAAATGTCTTTTGACTAAATCTATGAAAAAGTGTTTTTGATATATCAATAAAAAGAAAGCAATATTTAAAAGAATTGAAAATATGCACTTAGGACAGGTACATTGTCTAAATGAGAAAACGGGGTCTTAAGGTGGGAAGGAATTCGAAAATGTATAAATGATGTTGAAGTGAGTGAACAGACCGAAAGTGAGTACATGGATTTAGGAGGCAGATTTATTAACATGGGAAAATGGACTGAAAGGAGGAGGGAAAGTATCGCAACAGATTTTGGACAGTCATATATTGGATTTTGGCTATTTTCTGAGGATTTAAACAGGTGCATATGTTACACCAATGCAATTTCCAGGAAAAGCTACTCATAATGATGATAAAATAATTTCGATCTTGAAACAGGGGAGATGCAAACAACCCAGCCACATATTTTTTTCTGAAATGTTTTTCTGATTTTCAACCCCTGCTTTTTCAATTTTTTGCATCAATATGTTGCGTTTTAAGACAACTCCTTTAAAGGAATAAGTGATTCTTCTTCGATAAAGTGGAAAACAATATATTTTCCCATGTTATTTTCCCATAGGGAAAACTCGTGCAACCCATTGCTTTCAGCTAATTTTGGTCAACCATAATTAATATCTTTATAACCCCCGGAGGAATTACATATTCTTTTAGCGGGTTTAATTGTGTGTCAAAACGCAACATATTGATGCTACAAAAATTGGAAAAACAGGGGTGGAAGGGGTTGAAAACCCGGACAACATTTCAGAAAAAACATGTGAGTGGGTTGTTTGCATCTTCCCTGTCTCAAAGTCAAAATTATTATATCATCTCTATGAGTGCTTGTTCTGGAGATAATGCATTGGCCTAACATATGCACCTGTTCTAATCCTGAGAAAATGTCCAAAATCCAACATATGACTTTCCGAAATACATTGCGATACTTTCCCACCTCCTTTGGTAATTGTCTGAAGGAAGGTGAGCATATAATTTGAGACGAGAACATTTAACAGTTTGATGCAATACTTACATAAACCATTTATATGGAAGACATTTTAAAGAATCTTTTTCTTTTTAACCTTATTTATTCATTTCAATTTTGTTCTTCAGTATTACATGCTGTCATGTTTCTTCTCAGATAAATATTTTTATTGAGTCTTTGTTTCAAGTCTGTTCTTAGGAATAATTTACAGCATACATGGACCCTTCTAGCTGGGGTATCTATGCATCAGACACAAGTCACTTAAATGAGAATTTTCATATTTAATTGAAAAAGGCTTTGTAAAATATGCATATTCAATTATTACCATATGCCATTTTTACTCAAATTAAACTTGTGTTCAATCGTGAATTGCAAGCTTTGTAAAGTCCAAATGTCAAGTACGTTCCAAGGAGTCAACTGCAGCATACATCGCCCCTTGTAGCTGTGTATAATGTTTATCAATCATACAGCCACTAATATGATTGGTTGTATATGACCAAGCCAAGTCCTTGTCCAGGTCCATCAGTCCATACTGTCCACCCCATCCTGGGTGACCAATACTTCTACCCTGTAATAAAACAAAGGACAGAGTAAATTCTATGTTTTTGTTACTGAATTGACCATTTTAAAAGTTTAAAAGGGAATTTTATCAAAGTGCACGTCATTACTCATTTACGTATACTCAGCAAACAATTATCTTCAGTGCCTATAATACTTGGATACCATCAACATACTATAGTATTATTCAGTTTCAACCATAAATCACCATGTTACATTGAGAAATTGTATGTAATATACCAAGGGGGGGGGGTCAAACACCATAAAGCCTATACCATTGAGAAAGTGTATGTAATCTACCAAAGGAGTGTCAAACACCATATAACCTGTTGTATTGAGTTGCATTGAGAAATTGTAGACCATAAAACCTGTTGTAATGTATCTGAGGGGTGTCAAACACCAGATAACCTTTGGTTAAACCTGTTGCATTGAGAAGTTGCATGTAATGTACCTGAGGGTGTCAACACCACAAAACCCATGGCATTGAGAAATTGTATGTTATGTACCTGAGGGTGTCAACACCACAAAACCCATGGCATTGAGAAATTGTATGTTATGTACCTGAGGGGTGTCAAACACCACAAAACCCATGGCATTGAGAAATTGTATGTTATGTACCTGAGGGTGTCAACACCACAAAACCCATGGCATTGAGAAATTGTATGGTATGTACCTGAGGGGTGTCAAACACCATATAACCTGTCGCATATGTGAAGTTGTTTGAAATAATAGCGTCTGGACCTCCTACCAAAGGCTTCGTCATGGACTCCACGGTTGCCTTGGAGATGAACGTTTTGTTTGTGGTCTTATCTAGTCCATGGGCAACGATGCTGAATAGCTTAGCTACTGATGCTGCATTACTAAACCCATAAGCTGCTGCATTAATGAAGCTTCTAAAGTGTGGTTTGTTTCCTAAACTCTTGAAATAAAAATCACAATTGTACAACAATAAATGAATAAATAGGTTACTTGATGAAATCATATATAAAACAATATTTTTCATTTACAGCATTGTATATACAGGGTGGGCCAAAAAACGCCACTTTTTTTCAAAATGCTATAACTTTTTTAATTTTTGATACAAAATCATAATTTACATACCAAATGAAACTTGAGGTTGTTATCTAGCCATTGATCATGAATAATACACTTTTACTTGAATAAAATATGTCACCAGCGTCTCACTTAACCATGTGGTGTGCCATGAGAAATAAGCATAATTTGCATAATGTTCCTAAACTGATACGCCCTGATGACCGCAAGCTAATAGCCCTAATTCAAACCCAAGTGAGTATAGGGTATGGGGAGGTCTCCAGGAGATGGTATGAAGGCACCCAATCTAAAAAATTGCTTAACTAAAGCTGGCAATTAAGACACGTTGAAAAAAATATAGCTAACATTTCATTGATACTGCTATATCAGCAAGGCGACTAAAACTAAAATCTATCATCAAATGGCATGGCGGACCAATTGAACTCCTCTTTTAGATCAAATATAATCCCAGTTGAAGGACTTATTACATTATATTATTACTAAGAACCCTTGGCACTATATAACTGCAAAATTTGGGGTATGTAGGTTGGAAAATAAAAAAGTTATAGTGGCTTGAAAAAAAAGTGGCGTTTTTTTGGCCCACCCTGTATATGATGTAATTATCATTATAAAGGCTGCACGTCATTTACATAAAATACATGTACCATTGGAAATGTTTGCTGATAACTTCAGCAAACAATGGCTTTAATGTCTGCATTACTTAAATACCATCAACGTCGCATTATTCAGATTTTAATCACCATATGAGAAACTGTAAAAACACTAACTGGATTACTAAACATAGCTGCAGGCTCCAAGAAAGGCTCATTGGCTCTGGCAAAATTGGTCCCTAAATTTGTCAGAAATTTGTAAAGCTTTTTCCAAGACTCCCAGGACTGAGTGAAAAGATGACTGAGTTCCCGTTTATACAACCTAGCGCATCTGTGATTTTCCTCTAGTGGTAGCCCAATGAAGAAGTCAATACCTGCAAATATGGTATATCATAGTACAGGGATATGTAGCTTTGGGTTAATCTGGTTTTGATACTTATCTAAGAGTAATGTTAAATCACATCACTTTACATTGAGTAAGTGGAATAAGCATGTTTTTGAAAGATATATAGCATAAACATACCACAGGGTTGTGCAATTAGCATAAACATACCAAAAGGTTGTGCAATTACCACAAACATACCAAAAGATTGTGCAATTCGCATAAACATACCAAAAGGCTGTGCAATTAGCATAAACATACCAAAAGGTTGTGCAATTACCATAAACATACCAAAAGGTTGTGCAATTAGCATAAACATACCAAAAGGTTGTGCAATTAGCATAAACATACCAAAAGGTTGTGCAATTAGCATAAACATACCAAAAGGTTGTGCAATTAGCATAAACATACCAAATGGTTGTGCAATTTCCTCTTGAAAATATTGTGATAAACTTCTCTGTTTACTGTCTACTCTTCTTACTAACTGATCCAAATACAGCCCAATGGACCACAGATGATAGCCATGTTTAGTACCTGAAGTGACAAACATCTAGTTATCATAGTATCAGTGTTTGTATACAAGCATTTTTTCAATTCAATTCAGCTTTTTTAACATGTTTAAACATGTCAAAATTACAATTGGTAAGGAAATCAGCAAAATGGGGAATTAAATCATCCTATCATACCATGACTTTAATTTGATAGATGGATGACGTGATAGATTTAACTTCGACCTATCAGGTGTTTTAAGAGATATTGTAGCATGCTACCAAAACATAAACTTAACTGTTGCCAAAACATAAACTTACCTGGTTCCCAAACAGGTTTCTGTCTGGCTAGTATCCTTCCTGCTTTCTGCCAGTTTGATGTCATAAGCTTTAGTGAGAATGGTTGATCTACTGTGATCAAACCTGCCTAAAATTCATGCTATCATATTTAAAGCGGTTTCATTAATTGTTTTTAGTGTCAACTGGCAAATTGTATTTTCAACAACATTCATTTTGTATTAAATTTTTGACTCAAAGGTTGCTTAATGATCCAATATAATTAATAATAAAGACCTGATTGAGCAGTATATACACAGCTTTATTTTCCCCTGGTATGCATTTGGCCAAAATAATCAAAAATCATTCAAAGGTGTGCCAAAGTTTGCTGGTACTTGCCTGATGACTGAGATATGTTCTCAAAGTTATTTTCTCTTTTCCATTCTGGGCAAATTCTTTCCAGTATTTAGCTATTGGTTCATCATAGTCTAAAAGACCTCTAGAAATTAATAAGCATATTTTATAAGATTTGTCTGTCGTTTATACATGTTATATATATATTTTATGATGATGAATAATTATCAGATTAAGGTGATTATTTGATTACTGGAACTTCAAAAGAACAACGGATGGAATTATTTTCAATTACAAGGGAATGACAATATTCAGTCTGTAAAAGCAGTGAAATGGAATATTAAAGTCGGAAATGGATAGTTTCATAATGCATACTTTTTACACTGGATTTCATCAGAAGTATTTCTACTTTTCTTCTTCTACTGTAAAACAGTAATGCATTGTTACCTGTCAACTAGTAGAGCAATTGTAATGGATGCAACAGCCTTAGTGGTAGACATAACCTGTGTTATTGTGTTTTTGCTCCAGGGGATTTCAGCTTCAATATCTGCATAGCCACCTCTTAGATTAACCACTTGCTGTCCCTTATAATACACTGCAAATGCCCCACCCTTCTCCAATCCATTTTCAACATTTTTCCTGAAGTAATTCATGAAAAAAATCAAAACAGAGAAATAACCCTAGAAGCCCTGACCTCCCCCCTGTTAAGTTTTTCCCCATAACTTTTTATTGGCATCTGGTAGGGTTTTCAAATTTTCAGTAGTTATTACACCAATTTGTAGACAATTGAATGACATGTATGTGGGGAGAGTTTGAACATCCTAGCTCTACTAATAAAAAATTTACAAGGGGTACCCTTTTGACCCCCCCCTTGGGTGTTTTTTACCTTTGGGCTTCTAGGGTTAAAATGTTAAATGAACTTTTCCCCAGTTTTCAAAAGCAAATTCCAAGATTTCTTGAATCTAGTAAGTAGAAATCTTCTTTTTAACATGTTTCAAGCTCTAGAAGGTCGCCTTACCTAAAAATATCAGTCAATGGTTTCCAGCCTGTTGCTGTGTCTCCCTCCCAGACAGGGGGCAGTTTAGGTTGTAACCAGGAAGACACTAGAATAGCAACTACTGCCAATGCTAGTACTACTGTGGAACCAAATAACAATCCCATGCTATTCAGCTATTATCTGTCCTCAAGAAAGAGAGCCTCCTTACATTTAAAAGGGTCATATGATTGTTTGTTGCCTTTTGTAAGCCTACCCCTCTATACTATTTATCTTATGTACCCTCTACATTCAAGACTGTTTTATGGAGCAGATATGTATAGCCCTGTGATAAGCTTAGTACTACACTAGTATTTAAAGTGTATGTGAGGGTCCAAGTAGTCCAATTTTATATTTCACTTTAAAATGTCATGGAGTAAACAAACAAATAACATTTATTAAGTGTGTCTGACACTATAAATAATAATTAACAAGAAAAACCATCAACATCCTGCACATTTCAACTTTCTGTACAACTATGTGACCAGGAATAGGTTATTATTTAAATTATGTATTCATAAAGAATTCCTCATTGATATAAAATAAACAACTAAATATGCTGGTATGAAATGAAAACTTTTCACAGAACAACATGAGTAAGAATCATATATAATTGTATTTCAAAATACTCTTACATTCATAAAAAGACATATCAAAATGTTTACAGTCTGTACTTACAAAAACATGCCTTGTATAAAATGTATACTGCAATATATAAGTGTCTGATACATACAAAAATACATGACAAAAAACTGCTCCAATATGTTTGTATGCAATACAGATGTAAATCTAAAAACAATTTCATTACATTGTAATTTTCAATGTACATGTATATTAAACCATTCTAATAACCTGTCTAATCTGAACACTTTTCATAAAATTTCTGATGTTTTATACAAAATTGCTCAAATTTTGTCATGATATCAAAACTTTGGGAACTTGAATCAAATTTTCAAATTTCTGGAATGCCATAAAGCTATGTGGTCAAAAGAAATATTAAATATTTACTGAGAATGTGTTCACATTTCTTCAGAATCCGGATTATTGCGGATGCAAAACCCTCGAAATGTGAACACCTCCTAATCTGAATGCTTTTATCCGGTCCCAGTGGCGTTCGGATTAGACAGGTTTTACTGTACTTACAACATGCCCAATACTGAGGTGAAGATGCTTGAATTATTGGAGAATCCATCATTGCTCGCTTAAAAGATATACAGGTAATTACTTGAAAATCGAGATATTATTTCACATTCACATGGACCATAAGTGTAGGTACCCAGGTGGTCCAATTTATTCTGTTAGACAGCATTTTTGATCCATTTGTGAAAGGTTATGTATTGTTTTATTGGAAACTGAATAACTTTTTAAGTGGATTTTCATAACAAGCAATACTGGAATACTGGAAGAATTATACAGGTCGAAAAAAGGAGCACTCAATTATGGGACCACCCTGTGTATTCACAGAATAATTCATTATTGGAATTCAACTATTTGGCTTGCTTCATAAAACATGAAAAATGGGCAAAAATGAATCTATAGGCCGGTAGGTGGATTTTGCAATGAGCTGACTTGAATTTAGCCTGACATGAGAATAATGTCACAATCTTAATCCCTGGATCTTAGGAATAACAAAATTATGTTTAAGATCTAAACAGTGAAGTTATTCATCAACAGGTATTCAGAATAACAAACAGTCATAAATAAGTAATTTGGTTTGTTGAGAATATTCCATTATGGTTGAGCGAATGTCAATCTGTATCTTGCATATTGTATGAGCAATTACATCAATTAAGTTGAAATGCAAGTGTCAATATACATTAACATATAATGTTCAAGTACAAAATATATTGTATTGTAGTTCACAAATGGAATGATAGTACATTGCATAGCTCAGTGCATTGTTTGCTGAATGCGGGATCATTCCATTGAAGGTGTTGTTTCAAAATCTTGCAAAGTTAAGGAGACAACACCTAAGTGGAATGAAGCAGCCACAATGCATTGAGTCTTGGGCTTAAATTCTTTTCACACATTGCAAAATATCTAATTCTACAAAATAATTCACCAAAATAACATATTTTCAATGAAACCTTTTTGCAAGGGTAGAGTTGGCAAAGCCTTGACAATCATTCAACAAATGCGTTATTGGTTATATATCGGAATGCAGTTCTGATTGGCTGGAATTGGACACACCTTGCCTAGCTATGTGTGAACATGGGCTTTCTAATTGAAAGCCCACGGTGTGAATAAAAATAATGGCACCACTTTGGCATTGAAGAAACTACTTTCAGCAGTACACTACATGTATACCATTTGGAAACCCTCACAAGCAGTATTATTATCCTCATTCACCAATTTGGAAGCTCTACAAGGAATAATTAAATGTTTGAAGGGGAATTTTATAACTCATTCCTTTGCCAACTTATCCCATCGAGAATTCATTCCATGGACAACTTATTATCTGTCCAATTAATCTCTGGAAAACTCATTCCTGACCACCTTATTCTGTTATTCCATAGACAATTCATTCCATGGATAACTCATTATCTGGACAAAAAATTATCTGGACAATTAATCCCTGGACAAAAACTGGATTCATTTTTAATAATTGAGATAATTTTTAATAATTGAGTTAATAAATGTTAATAGATAATGATGTACACATGAGGCTAAATGGCTGATGACTGGCTGATGAGTTTGTCTACTCCTTTTTATTTTCTAGAAATTCTACTGCACTGTACATGGCTTTGACAAGTTCCATGTAATAAGGATCATCATTGGACATGGAGAATGACATATGATTGGTCACATAACCCCATGCTAAATCTTTCTCCATATCAAAGAAACCAGTCTGGCCACCATATCCATCATGACCATATACCAGCTTTCCCTGGAAGTAAAGATATCAAATTGTAGATTAAAATCCTTGAAGGTGAAAGGAACCCTAAAAGATAGCAAACATGGTTGAAAAATGCCCTTTCTGGCTTTGAGACAGTTACTTGAACAAACACCTTCTTGTGGCGGTGGGTTAATAAACTATCATAATCATCTTACAAAACGTGGAAGTGAAAATGTCTCACAAAATGTCTTATAGCAATCATTGGAAGATTGTGTTTAACACTTTTGAAATTGAACCCGAAGCAAAATTTGTTATTAGAAATGGGTTGTTATATTTTTGGAATAAAAATTTAAAAAAATTCAGAAATGAAGATTACAGAGAACATGCCTCCAGATCTATTACAGATTCAGACTTGCCAACCTAAAATGAAAAATTTACGGAAGATTTAAAAAAAATTGCGGTACTTTTACGGGAGTTTTTTTCAAAATCCGGTAGTTTTTGCGGGAGTTTTTTGAAAAAAAGCGGGAGTTTTACGGGAGGTTTTTGAAAAAACGGTCGTTTTTCCGTGAGATTTAAAAAAACGGGAGTTTTTGCGGTAAATTTTGAAAAAAAAACTGGAGTTTTTATGGGAGATGTTGAAAAAAGGGAGTTTTTACGGGAGATTTTTTAAAAAAGGTATTTTTCGCGGTGAATTTTAAAAAACGTGACTTTTTTACGGAAGATTTCAGAAAAAAACGGGAGTTTTTGCGGTAGGTTCTGAAAAAACGGGAGTTATTACGGTAGGTTTTGAAAAACAGGAGTTTTTGCGGTAGATTTTTAAAAAAATGGGAGTTTTAACGGTAGATTTCTGAAAAAACTGGAGTTTTTACGGTAGATTTCTAAAAAAAAACGGGAGCTTTTACGGTAGATTTCTGCAAAAATGGGAGTTTTTATGGTAGATTTTGAAAAAACGGGAGTTTTTACGGTAGATTTCGGAAAAAACTGGAGTTCTTACGGTAGGTTTCTGAAAAAACGGGTGTGTTTTACGGTAAATTTTGAAAAAAAAACGTGAGTTTTTACGGTATTTTTCTGAAAAAACAGGAGTTTTTACTTTAGATTTTGAAAAACGGGAGTTTTTACGGTAGATTTATGAGCATTAAATCCAGCGATTTAATTGGTTGAAATTATTATGACGCATGCGCAGTTAATAAATTAATTAGAACTTATAATCTAAGATAGATGTCACTTACGTTCATTATTTCACAGCAGTCCCTACCAATTATGTGGGAATATTTTGTTTAGCGCCATATAAAAACAAAATGTATTCTCCCGACAGAAGTATGACAGAATATGAACTGGCCCCCGTTTGTGGCAGTTGGTGTGCAAACTTATACCGAACTGATCGCAGAAAAGCAATTTGAATCATGGGAATGAAGTACTTTTAAGTTATCTATGAAAGTATCGATTGTGAACCATGGGAGCCAACCTTCTTGGAGTAAAAGAAAGAAGCGTGCCTGCAATAATCAAGGTCACAAATTTTTAAATTCCTTTTAAATACGGTAGATTTCGACAGCAAAAAAACGGAGATTTTACGGGGGTTATACCAAGAATACGGGAGATTTTACGGGAGTTATACCAGAAAACGAGAGATTTTACGGGAGTTATACCAAGAATACGGGAGATTTTACGGGAGTTACACCAGAATACGGGAGATTTCAGCAAAAATACGGGAGATTTTACGGCCATATTTTTAAAAAAAATTACGGGAGATTTTAGTAGAAATACGGTACGGGAGTTTACGGGAGTTTTTACGGGAGAAAACGGTATGGGAGTTTGGTATTTTTTACGGAAAAACAAAAAATTTACGGGAGATTCCCGTAAAAAAACGGGAGGTTGGCAAGTCTGAGATTGTTGAAAATAATGAATCTAATCAAGATAAATATTGAGGAAGACTGAGAAGACAACTGGTTACAACAACTTTTTAAAAAAATATATCCAACTTTTTATGGGGCCTTAAGGGTCTTTTTTTATAAAAATCATACATACCGGATAAACAGGATGATCTTTTATTTGAAGTCCTAATGAAAACATAGATGTGCCATTTTCCCTAAATCGGGAAAGTACTTCATCATGACCAGAAACTTGCTTTTGGAGAAGTTTCTTCACAGTTTTACGAGTGAGTAGAGATTTGCTTCTTTCTATGTCAATGCCATGAGACATAAAACTCATAAGTTTAGCGACGGAAACTGGTGTACCAAAACCATATGCAGCACAATTTGGAATTAATCGATAATGTGGACGATTGTAAACCAATATCTAAAACATACAAACACAAGGCACATGAGTGGGTGGGGGCCACAACAAACACTAGAACTTAAAAGCAAGTGCTATTATGCAAAAACTTCAAGACTCTACATAACACTGAAGTATATTATATGTAACTGTTCTGGAAACAGTTTGATGTCACAATAACAAGTGTTGTTATAGTCTCCAACTTTTTTGTGGACAGTGTTTGGCATTCGATATCTAGAATTCAGCGATCAGCATCTGTAACAGTTGGGAGGTGATGACATTTTGCATGTTAAATGCCTATTATGCATTTGAAGATGTATTGAATGACAATGGTTAATAGCCAATAGAGGCCAATAGAGGCAAATTTCCAGTTACAGAAAAATATTCTATAAAATATATTGAGGAAGTCCCACATCATTTCTTTATATAGGCTTTTCCACTCTGATAATTTACATCCAGTTTACACTTATTAGGCAATGACCACAATAAAAATTTCACAATAAAAAAAAATTTAACAATCAAATGAGCAAGTTTACATCTAGTATACACCTTAGTTTATATTTTAGTTTACATCCAGTTTACACTTTCAGTTTATATCAAGTTTCTATCTAGTTTACACCTTGTAATCAATGACTCATTTCACATGCAAACGAGCAAGTTTACACCTTAGGTTGCACGGAGTTTACATTGTAGTTTACACTTAGTTTAAATCCAGCTTCAATATAGTTTACACAAGGTAACCAATTACCAATTTCACATGCAAATGAGCCAGTTTTCACCTAGTTTACATATTAGTTTAGGGGGGCAGATCTCCCCCCCCCTATGATCTCGGAAACCAACAATCATAAGAGGGTTTATTAGGTATCATTGGAATGGTTACTTTATATACACTTATTTTGACGCTATTTTGGTGGTTATTTAATTTGGCAGATCAGGACTGAAGTTTAATTTTTGTTGATATTTATGTCATTAGGACAGGTGTTTACTAAGATATTTTCTGTATTTCTTTTGGAATAATGTAGAATTGATGACATGTTGACAGGAAAAGGGGCCCCTTGAGTTTAATTTCTGAGGTGCAATGGCCAAGTTCCAAAATGAAATTTGACGGATTTTTAATTTGTGGATTTTCTGAATCCGGCAATCTGTCAAATTAAAACGGGAGCCAAATTAAGTGTATCTACAGTATTCAATTCTCAGTATTGTGAGCCTACTTATTATAACTGTATTGAGCCATTATTAGTGGAGAAATTCATATTCTAAGAACATAGGGGTTTTTCGTTTTAAGTCAGAAAGTGACAATTTTGGGTATTTTACCAACTTTGACCAGCTCTTACTTTCCTCCTAGGGTTAGAGTCACATTTTTTTTCGCTGAAACATGCCTAATTTATAATTTAGTTTCAGGTCAAAAGATAAACAATGAAAAAATCTGCTCCCCCTAGCCGTTGAATCTAGTTGCGTGTAAATATTCTACATGAGGTATGAACATTCACATTATCATATTCTGATTAACTAGTTTTGATCCTTTATATTTTTCTTGCATATTTCAACAATGGCTTAAATGAATAAAAACATTTTTCAAGTTTATTCAGATTTCAATGCATGTATGTATTTTCTTTCATGTAAATGGTAATGTACAGACAACTTGCAAATATGTTAAATTCATGGAAAGAATAAGTAATCAATACAATTTAAAGTAGAATGTTCAATGTTATAGATCTTGATTTATTTATACTCCAATTTTTACTCAACCCGAAATGATTCTATTCACCAAATCAGGAATTGCTTCAGGTCAACCAAAACCCTCAGCCAATGAGTCTTCAGGTTAAGTTATCGTCCCACACGTAACTGATTTACTGGATGTTCAATATATATATGAGTACATTAGGGTGGCTCAAAATAATTTTTTTTTGGAAATTTTATGCTCCCTACGTGAATCGAGTTGCATTTTGGGGTAAATATCACCTGTGATTTTTTTCAAATTTTTTAGTCAACTTTTAGGGGTCCCCCACAGCCTTTGAAGTTTGCCCATAGGCTTAACATTAGTGGGCATCGCCCAAAATCGTACTTTATAGAAGCTTTTTGTTCTAGTGATTTATTTATGTTGTTTGAAGAAAACCAACATTGTATATGATATGATTAGATGTTTAAATCATCATATTACTCTGTTTTATCATGAGAACTTATATAAAAGGTTATACTTACAATATCCTCTTAAAAAAATATCAGGTACATTCGACCAGTATAATTATTTGAACAAGTTCAGTTTTAGAGAATCATGTATCATATATGATTTGGTATTGTCATTATAATGGTTTAAACTGTAAAAGGTATATTCATTCTTGACATTTGATGTTTTATACATGGTTCAGATCAGTTTTTATTATATGTGACACTCTTCCTCTATGATCTGAGCGTACAACACATACATTGTCACGATGCGCGGCTTCACGGGTCATTTGAGAGCATTCCTGTACCAGCTTCACTGCTTGTTCAGCTGGATCATTAACAGAATGCAGGTCTTGACAGAAATTCTATCAACAGTACGACCCTGATATAGCAAATGCAGCTCTTCGCTGTGTAAGACGCCATCTATGGTACCTCTGCCCTGAATTAGTTGTTTTGTCCCTATTCGACAAATACACTGCAAGAGAGGAGAAGCAGGAGCTTGCTACAGCACTGCTCAACATACCACAGCCTGTACAATTTGCAACTGGCAAACCAGGACAGCCTGACTTCAACCCAGTTGCTGCTCACTTAGGCAATGTTAAACCATCACTAGTAATGTTTGTAACTGAAATCTAATGGCTTTTATTTCACCTCCTGGAATCAGATCCAATTATATGGCTTCATGAGAATCCAGTTGCATGGCATACATATCCAACTTATGTTCAAACCCAGAATTTCTGTCAAGACCTGCATTCTGTTAATGATCCAGCTGAATGAGCAGTGAAGCTGGTACAGGAATGCTCTCAAATGATCCGTGACGCGGCGCATCGTGACAATGTATGTGTTGTACGCTCAGATCATAGAGGAAGAGTGTCACATATAAGAAAAGCTGATCTGAACCATGTTTAAAACATTAAATGTCAAGAATGAATATACCTTTTACAGTTAAAACCATTATAATGACAATACCAAATCATATATGAGACATGATTCTCTAAAACTGTACTTGTTCAAATAATTATACTGGTCGAATGTACCTGATATTTTGTTAATAGGATATTGTAAGTATAACCTTTTATATAAGTTCACATGATAAAACAGAGTAATATGATGATTTAAACATCTAATCATATCATATACAATGTTGGCTTTCTTCAAACATAAATAAATCACTAGAACAAAAAGCTTCTACAAAGTATGATTTCGGGCGACGCCCACTAATGTTAAGCCTATGGGCAAACTTCAAAGACTGTGGGGGACCCCTAAAAGTTGACTAAAAAATTTGAAAAAAATCACAGGTGATATTTACCCCAAAATGCAACTCGATTCACGTAGGGAGCATAACATTTCCAAAAAAAATTATTTTGAGCCACCCTAGAGTACATACATCATAGTACATTGTAGTACATCAAATAAAGTTTACAACAAGATCTGATGTAAACTAAGTGAAAACTTAATTTCACTTTTACTTGGGATAGCAAAGTGATAAGATATTAATAATTGTTGGCATACCTCTCCTTTTGGCAGTTCTGCAAAACTATTCTCAACTTTACTCAAAAGAGTTTTACTGCCACTGCTCGTCCAAAACGCATATGTGTCTCTCCAAGAGTTCCAAGATGTCTGTAGCAAGTCCGTCAATGGCCTTGTATAGATTCTTGCACATCTATAATTCTCTTCAAATGGTAGACCAATGAAAATGTCCAAACCTATGGTGAAACAAAAGCAGATTAAAAGGGCACTTTCTGAGAACCCCTTGACATTTACACATTGGGGGGGGTGTGAATTATGTTTGTTTATCTGCTTCATTTCGACTTTTAGGTTCTGACTCTTACTTTTTGTATTAATTTGTTTATTCCACTAGAAATATTGGTGGATAGTGTCTTTAAGTATTCATTCATTTTTTGAAAATCCCAAAATTGCTCAATGTGATGGTATTTTCGACTGAAATGATCCTTTGCGTAACGCATGTATCAATTCAGACAAAATATTCAGAAAACTAAAATAAATTGAGAAACCAACAGAGAAAGAGATAGGAACACTGCGAATGGGGAAGAAAGAAATTGGAAGTTCCTTACCAAAGGGCTTTGCGATTTCTTCATGGAAGTACTGCCCCAGGCTTCTTTGTTCATCATCAACACGACGCACAATTTGGTCAAGATATAAGCCAAATGATATCATGTGATACCCATGACGTGTACCTAAAAAACAAATATCTTAGAAATGACATCTAAAGTAAGTAATAAGGGCTGAGGTCAATTTCGTCCAATAGTATAAACTGGGCATTCTGCATATATAATTGCAACCACGTTTTAACTACGTATCACATAATGTAAATTATTTGTGCTACCAAATGAACATGTATAAATATAAGAATTACAAGGCTGGGAGAGAAATTACAATTCAAGAGCATTTGGTCATTATTTGTACAATGTCATCATTTGGAACAATGTAAACAATGTATTTACAATCTTTTCATCTTAATCTTAGAATACAATTTACAATCTTTTCATCATAATCTTAGAATACAATCATGCATTTTAAAAGCCACATATTACTCCTATCTAAAAGATCAAACCTTTTGTATAACTTGATTTAGAATAATTCCACCAGAGGGAATGGCGCTGACACATGCACTATAAATGTTGTAAATAAGTGTTAAATATCAAAAATTCATAAACTACTTCATTGCATTAACTTTGCTGATTTCACCCAAACATATTGTTGCCAAAGATGTTTGGTATGTTTGTACTCTTGTAACAATATGTTTTGCAGTTTGAGAAAAGAAATGGTTAATCTTTTAAACTAACATCATTGTATTTAGGACCTTAGGCCCATACATATCACATGTTCCATATGAATTTGAGTGTGCTCAACTACCTGTAAAAAGGTTTCATTCTTGTTCAACTATTACATGACTATACTCACCTGGTTCCCACTCAGGTTTCTGCCTGGCTAGGATCTCCCCAGCCTTCAGCCAGTTAGTGAGTATCATCTTCATGTGGAACCTTTCATCCATAAATCCCAAACCAGCCTAAAACACGGTAGCAACCACATTAACATTACACTTACAGTACTGTAAAAATTGCTATGATTCAATCATACTTAAGTATAATGAAGTGAGACAGTGACAATCAATTTTTGAATAATTGGATTGTCAAAGTTAAAAGTCTCATAAAAGTGAAATGTAAGAAATGTGTTTGCTTGATTGAGTGATTGATTATACAATGTTTCACTCACCCTGGAATTTCAGAATTTGTAAATGGGCTAATTCTGATGAATTGGAAATATTCAAAAGAATATCATTTTTGGACATTACGAAAAGACCCCATTAGGTGTGCACAGTATCAAAATTGACCAATACCTCCCGTCATCTTCCACTACGCCCCGTCGAGTCTATGACTACAAACATGGAGTTTCATTCTAAAACATTTTGTCCATCAGTGTGTCCGTTTGTAGGTTTGCCATGGTAGATTCTAAACACCAACCGACTTGTGTTTTAAGATTTACCCTGTCTTGGCCATTAATACCACGTCCCGTATAGTTGGTACCCTGTGAGTATGAGGATTTATTCAAAGCTTCATAGTACTCACATGTACTTAACGATATGACTTTACCTGGTGACTTAAGAACATCTTTAATGTTATTTTTTCTTTTCCATTCTGAGCAAAGTCTTTCCAGTATGTAGCTATAGGCTTATTGTAATCTAGAAGGCCTCTGAAAGTAAAAAGTAAAGTGAAATTAGTATTTTATTCATACCAGAAAACCGATGCACTAAAACTATTCTTACAGTCATGTTCAGTATTTTTGGAATAAATAAGTACTAACAATTTAGACAAAAATGAAGCTTTAATCCAGATAATTTGTATATTTCTTTGACCAGATAGTCCAGAAATCTCTTGTGACAATATTTTGAACAATCTAAATGAAGATATAACAAATCAAAAATTGAACACAGAATTGTAATATTTACTTGTCAACAAGATGTGCTATGGTTATTGCCCCAATAGCCTTTGTGGTAGAAAACAGCTGACTGATGGTATCCTTACTCCAAGGAAGTTTTGCTTCGACATCGGCATATCCACCTCTCAGATCTACAACCAAACGTCCTTTGTAATATACAGCAAAGGCACCACCCCTCTCTAGACCATTCTCAACATTCTTCCTGAAAACATCAAGCATAAACGTTCAGATTGATTAAAATCAACGGGACTGCCAAAGGTAGCAACTTATTCTGTTGTGCTAAAATAGAGGAAATCTTAGTGAAACTACTTTAAATCATGCCCTGCAATTAGAGAAAATGAACAGAGCTGGGGAGTAGCCAATTTCTGCTAGAAGATTTAACAAATCTGCTAGATGTATTTTTCATTTTTCATTAAAAGAATCTCGCGATTGGAAACACGTTAATAGTCACAATGAATATCAATACACGCTCTCACCCGAGTACACCCTTGTCAGTACACACTCTCACACGCAAAGTATGTACTATCGAGGGTGAACTCAGTTTAGAGTATGAATGACGTGGTTTCACTCAGGTGATAGTGATATGTCCTGACGAGGGTACACTCAGGTGAGAGAGTGTATTGGGATGAGAGTCTGTTCCCGTGAGACTTTAGGCAGTTGAGAGCGTGAACTAACTGATGAGGGTGCACTCGGGTGAGATGTTTTCCCATTCACAATGTTCCTTTAATGATGTATGACTATGCATTAATTAAAATATTTCAAACTTCAAATAAGTTCGCCTTCTTCTTAGAGCCTTCTAGGAGCCAAATCATAAAGCCAGAATGTCTGCTTCAAGATTACATCTGTTCCTAGATGTAGACCAAATTTTCTTCTATTATTATTCTATTAAATAACATACAGAAATTTGAAACTAGTAACCCCAAAACAATGTGGGATGAAATAAATAAACTTGGACCGGGGAAAAATAAAACTGATATACCAATGGAAATACTGGTGGATGGTGAAAAGATCAGTAATGTAGACCAGGTCCTCAATAAATGGAAATCTGACTTCGAATCCCTTTTTAACAAAAACAATGGTGACTATGATGACATGTTCTTAAACGAATGCATGGACTTAGTTAACCGCTGGGAAGAGCAACTTAACTCGATAAACGCAGATACACGTTCTGATAATGAAGTTAATGATCAGGCTATTAACCATGGCTACTTAAACAACCCAATCTCTTTAGAAGAAGTGCAACATGCAATTCAAGGTCTTAAAGTTAATAAAGCCACAGGTATTGAAAATATTCCCAATGAAGTGCTGAAATGCAATGCTTTATTAAATGTGATTCACAAGCTACTACAAATGTGTTTTGAATACAGTATCATGCCAACCTGTTGGTCGAAATCTATAATTAACCCCATCCCCAAGTCTGGGAAAAGAGACCCCAGAGTGCCCCTAAACTACAGAGGGATCAGTCTCATGTCAACAGTCTGTAAAATTTTATCGTCCGTCCTGAACACACGACTGCACACATTCCTAGACGCAAATAATATACTGCACGATGAGCAGAATGGATTTAGGAAATTTCGTGCATGCATTGATCATTTGTACGCCCTTACAACAATATTACGTCATAGGTTGAGACTTAAGGAGGACACTTTTGCCTGTTTCGTGGATTTTTCTAAATGGTTTGATGCCCAACGGGCATCCTTGAGGAATTTTTTTGGCGGCCATTTTGAATTTTCACACGTTTTATGTATTTTAGCCAGCATATTAGAACAGAAAACTAGCATACACATAAACATATCTTGCTGTTTTTTCTATAATAGAGTTTTAATATGATGTATACCAATATGTTAGGTTCCAGAAATGTTTCTTGACAAAAATAAAAAAAAATTCAAGATGGCCGCCAACCTTACAATTTATGAAATGTCTCATTCTGTGATAATATTATATTGATATTAGTGTTTCCTACAAAATTACCAATAAATAATACTAAAAACATCTGATTATGATCTCTTTCTCACATATAAAATATCTGAAATAACAAGTAACCTACATAATAATAATGATGTTCCACAAGGGTCATTTCTTGGTGCTATATATATCTTGAATTTATGAATTATCTTAAAATTCTTTTACTAAGATTTCATCAAGGATTTCCCTCAATAAATCCTCATCAGTTTCTTCAAATTCCTGTTCAGTTACTGTCTTTGTATGTTGGTTAATGCATTCATTCCCCTTGCAAACACAGAACAGATAAAGATGCCTTGGAGCATGAACATCGCCCAGTTTCACATACATTGCCCTCTGATGCACATGTGCACTTAATGAGCTGGTGAATTCCTTCAGGGGCACAGGGTGTATCCTTGGGCATTGTTGTTGGGACAGGTGAGCCCGTGCTGTTAATTTCCCAACCATAATCTGTTGGAAGGATAAGTGGGGGTCAGGCATATCAGCATTTTTCCATGAAGCTACTTGGAAATAAGCTCGCTTCACATGCTGGGAAAATGCTTCTGTTGTTGGTTGGAGGGATTTTAGCTTTGGTGCATTTGTAATGTGTTTTGCAGCATTTTCTTTGCTCATACAGCATATCTCACATCAGACATTTTGTCTGTGACTTTAGGTAAAATTCCATAACATCTAGAAACAAATTCTGTTGAAGTTTTCTTCAGTCATGTCTGCATTGACATCTCCCAGGTTAGCGAGTGAGTATCTATTTAACACCTTCAGGACTGTTAGCTTGCCAATTCCATGCATGCAAGATGTCGTATCACTGCCAGAGAGACCATGCGCAGCTAACAAGTTTGGGATTTTTAATTTGTGTTCATTTACGGTTGCATTAATGTTAATGTTTGCTCGGCCAGCTGATGTTCCCTCCATTATCACTATTTGATGAAAATGGAGAAATTAATATCACAACTTCAAAATCAACACTGAAACAAAAGTTACAGATTGAGGTGACCTCAAGAGGAAACAATTGCAATTTACGTGTCATTGATGGGTGTGCCATCCTTTGGATCATAACATGGCCGATGGCTGGCAAAATTGAAAACTTCTGTATTGCTTTCACTAAGTACATCCTGAGACTCCTAACCGAATCAGATGTATACCCTTAAGAAAAAAGCCATGGTAACCATGGTATTCCATGGTGCGCCCATGGTAATCCATGGTTTTCCATGGAAATTCATGGTTTTCCATGTTATTTTCCATGGAAATTCATGGACGCCCATGGTAATCTTCCATGGATATTTACCATGATTTTCCGTGGTAATTGTTGGTTTGGTAATTGGTTTTTAATGGATGTGTCATGGAGATGTAAAATCAACAATTTTGGTAGGATTTGTATTTACCAAAATCTCCAAAATGAATGTTTTGATGATATATCCCAGTTAGACTGAGACTTATCATTGAGAAAAAAGGGTGGACATTTCATTTTGAAGGTATAGCAAGAACATTCATCGAATGTTAGACTCAGCTTACAAATGAGAAAATATGTGAAACAGCAGAGCAGAGAGTAGGCGACAAGATTTCAAAAACAATTGTGCAAAGGTCTTTTGTGTAGATCAAGACTAGATAGAGATTGCTTATTTTTTAGGCCAAACACTTCTTTCCTTTGAAAAAGATTAAGTCCAACTAGCCCAAGCTCTGTTTTATTTCAATACTTTCTTTAATTTTCAGTTTAAAAATCAATATGAAGTAATTTAAGAAATAAATAACTCATTTTCTTAATCTTCATTTCGTACATTTGAGAATACAATCAAAAACCATGGTTTCTTTCTTTGAAGTTGAGAAAACTGCAATCAAAAGCCATGGAAGACGGTTGATTGCAATCGAAAGCCATGCTTTTCCATGGTTATTTCTTTGATGTTTTGGAAAGTGCAATCAAAAGCCATGGTTTTCCATGATTATTCTTTTGATCTTTTGAAAGTCCATGGTTTTCCATGGGCTATTTGTTTGGTCTTTTGGAAGCAGAAAAATGAATAATACATTATGTTTCTAAATGAACTTCTCCAAATTAAGTCCCATTCAACTTTTATAAGCATATTATCTGATAAAATCCACAGAAAAGTATATACTTTTACAGAATTTTGACTTGAAATTGAGATGGGGGATTAAACACAAGCCTATGGCTGCAAACTGAAATGTTATACCTAAGTGATAAAAATTGTCTATGTAAGAATATTATATTTAAAAAGAAGTTGCATGAAGGAAGGGGAGGGGGTTAACAACACCATTTGGCTTAAAACATGAAACATAGTATAAGTAATTAAAATTGATTTGTCTTTGAATAGGAATAAATAATCATTTGCATAATTTTTAAATATTTGGTTGCCATTATTCTATGTTAATTAGGTGTCTTAACTCTCAAATTAATGTCAAAAGATTAATCTCTTTACAACAGATTATAAGAGTTCATTTGCATAATTCTTAAATATTCTGATCTTAATTGTTATTGTTATTATATATGATAATCTTACTCTTTCTAATGCTCCCTCTTCAGTAATTATTATTGTCTGTGAGTGTAGACAGTGCAAGTCAAAAACTCATTGTTGATCAAATAAAACCAAATAGGATTTACTCCAAGTAAAAATGTTTATTCAGTCTGCAATAAGGGAATCCAGTGAGCTGATTTTATCACTTATTTTGTCTTTTTTACATAAGTGCCAAAGATAAATGATAGCAAATCCAAGCAAACAAATTATTACTTTTAATTGTGGGGTCAAATCATCAATTAAAAAAATATTAAGTAAACAGTTCTTTGTCATATGACACTATGTAGAGAATGTACTAAACATATATTCAGATTGTAAAAACATGGTTGTTTTTCAGGCCTGAAACCAGCTTTTGTCAAGAAGGTTGACTTTCTCAAAGATTTTGGGGTGGGGGGGGGGTCCCGGGGGCTTCATTGTATATAAAACTCGACAGGGGTCCTAGGCTGAAGCCTCAAATATCAATATGTTCCCATACCAATCTGTCAAATTTCAATATGTTCCCATACCAACCAAAATAACGCCCAAAGGCCATACCAAATGTCCAAATATAGGACCAATGCCATACCAAATGTCCAAATATAGGACCAATGCCATACCAAATGCCCAATTATGGGACCAATGCCATACCAAATGTCAAAATGTAGGACCAATGCCATACCACATAAAATTCAAAAGTGAAGAAGGCCCTGGAAAAGAAGATACTTCGGGAAACGATCCAAAACAACTTCAAATTTGCAACTACTGGACCAATGCCATACCACGAATGTTAGGTAACGTATCTACAACGACCATTCTCATACCAGAAGAGCAAAAGTCCGACCATTGCCATACCTCAGAAGTCAGAAATTTCCGGGCATTCCCATACCAAATCCTAAAATATGGGTCCATTGCCATACCAAACGTTGAAAAAGGTACCCCACATGCGCCGAGGATCCCCGTCAAGGTTTATATATAGTGAACCCCCCGGGGGGGGGGGGGGGGGGTGTCATATTCTTTTATCTATGATTAATGAGACTAATTCTCTATCCAGCTTGGATTCATTCATTAAAATATTGATTCAATTTTGAAGATTTTGGTAAAAACAAAACCTGCCAAAATTGTTGATTTTACAACTCAAGTGTCATGGTAAAAACATGGCATGTTCATGAAAAAACAATTACCAAACCACCAATTACCACGGAAAATCATGGTAAATATCCATGGAAGATTACCATGGGTATCCATGAATTTCCATGGAAAATACCATGAAAAACCATGAATTTCCATGGAAAACCATGGATTACCATGGACGCACCATGGAATACCATGGTTACCATGGCTTTTTTCTTAAGGGCACCTTATCTTTGACAGATATAAAGACAATAACATAAAGAACAGCACCAGGTCATCTCAAGCTCAATCAGCCAGTAGAGTGTATAAGTTCAGCTCTGACACACCTCTCCCTGCACAGAATGTTGTTCTGAATGTGACTGAGAACAAGGTCCAGTTGATAAAGTGTGTCATCGACCATCTCACTCAAAAAGCTAGTGAAGGATCATTCTCCAACATCCTTGTTATCACAGGTCCTGATCCAACAGCTGTACAAATTCACAAAGGCAATATTGACCAACGTGATGACTTAAGGAACACTCAAGAAGAAGCAGATGTTGTTATTGTACACCAGGTTCTGTGTGCTGCCTGTAAAGGCCAACAGAATATCAGTGTACTCAGTATTGATACTGATGTTTTCCTTCTACTTCTTCATCACTGTCTCAAGCACAAGTTAATGGAAAATAACATCATAATGGAGAGAACATCATCTGGCCGAGCAAACATTAACATTGATGCAACCGTAAATGAACACAAATTAAAAATCCCAAACTTGTTAGCTGCGCATGGTCTCTCTGGCAGTGATACGACATCTTGCATGCATGGAATTGGCAAGCTAACAGTCCTGAAGGTGTTAAATAGATACTCACTCGCTAACCTGGGAGATGTCAATGCAGACATGACTGAAGAAAACTTCAACAGAATTTGTTTCTAGATGTTATGGAATTTTACCTAAAGTCACAGACAAAATGTCTGATGTGAGATATGCTGTATGAGCAAAGAAAATGCTGCAAAACACATTACAAATGCACCAAAGCTAAAATCCCTCCAACCAACAACAGAAGCATTTTCCCAGCATGTGAAGCGAGCTTATTTCCAAGTAGCTTCATGGAAAAATGCTGATATGCCTGACCCCCACTTATCCTTCCAACAGATTATGGTTGGGAAATTAACAGCACGGGCTCACCTGTCCCAACAACAATGCCCAAGGATACACCCTGTGCCCCTGAAGGAATTCACCAGCTCATTAAGTGCACATGTGCATCAGAGGGCAATGTATGTGAAACTGGGCGATGTTCATGCTCCAAGGCATCTTTATCATGTATATTGTTCTGTGTTTGCAAGGGGAATGAATGCAATTACCAACATACAAAGACAGTAACTGAACAGGAATTGGAAGAAACTGATGAGGATTTATTGAGGGAAATCCTTGATGAAATCTTAGTAAAATAAGATAATTCATAAATTCAAGATATATATAGCACCAAGAAATGACCCTTGTGGAACATCATTATTATTATGTAGGTTACTTGTTATTTCAGATATTTTATATGTGAGAAAGAGATCATAATCAGATGTATTTAGTATTATTTATTGATAATTTTGTAGGAAACACTAATATCAATTTGATATTATCACAGAATGAGACATTTCATAAATTGTAAGGTTGGCGGCCATCTTGAATTTTTTTTTATTTTTGTCAAGAAACATTTCTGGAACCTAACATATTGGTATACATCATATTAAAACTCTATTATAGAAAAAACAGCAAGATTTGTTTATGTGTATGCTAGTTTTCTGTTCTAATATGCTGGCTAAAATACATAAAACGTGTGAAAATTCAAAATGGCCGCCAAAAAAATTCCTCAAGGATGCCCGTTGGGCATCCGACAGTTTCTGAATATGGATATCATGTTTAAACAGAAAATGCAAAAAAAGTTCATATAATAAGCATTTCCACCTTCACTTAAAATATGGCACTTCACATCCGGACTATTAATGGGAACTTAACTGACTGGTTTACCGCAGAGCTTGGATGCAAACAGGGGGACCAAATTTCTCTGACACTCTGGTCCATCTTTGTGAATGACTTAGTCACATCAATAAAAGGTCTTAATAATGGAATTAGGATTAACGACGAATATATCTCAACTCTGCTTTATGCGGACGACATGGTGTTCATTGCGTCAACGGAACAGGATTTACAATTAATGTTAGATACAATGTACGTATGGACAACGAAATGGCGTCTATCTGTAAATACAGAGAAAACCCAAGTAACACATTTCAGACGGACTGCACGGCCAAAAACTGATTTTAATTTCACGTTTGGAAATTCTAATTTAGTGATAACAAAATCGTATGGTTATCTCAGTCTTATCTTAAACGAGACACTGGATTACACCGAAACTGCAACAACATTAGCTGAATCCAGTGGTCGTGCACTTGGTGGACTTATCAGCAAACATTTTTCCATAAATGGATTAAACTTTAGCACATATACTAAGATATATGACAGTGCTATTGCCCCGTTCATGGACTATGGATCAGGAGTTTGGGGATATAAGGAATTTAGCAAACCACAGCTAGTACAAAATCGAGCAATGAGAACATTTCTTGGCCTGGGTAAATACGCTCCCCTTCCAGCAATTTACGGTGATATGGGATGGATACCGCCTAACATCAGACACCGATTGGAGATGGTGAGACTCTTTATTAGACTAAGCAAAATGCCTAGAGATAGGCTGACTAGAAGAATTTTCGACTTTGATTATGAAAATACTATCTTAGGACACAAATGTTGGTGCAAGGATGTAAGGGAAATATTTATATCTGCTAATTTACAACGTGAATATGAAACGAGACACTTTGGAGATAGTTCACTCATCCTCGATTCTGTTAAAACAGTGGAACTGCAACGATACATCGAAGAATGGAAACTTAAGATTGCCAATATGCCAAAACTAAGGACTTATAGGACATTTAAAACATCATTTGAAACAGAAGACTATGTCAAGATCTGTTTACCAAGGACATTCAGATCATTGCTTGCAAAAGCAAGATCAGGCACATTATCATTAATGCTGGAGACTGGAAGATATAGATCCACCCCAGTTGACCAGAGACTTTGCTTACATTGTAAGAAGGGTGCACCCCAGTTGTCCGAAACCCAGTTGTCCGAAACCCAGTTGTCCGAAACCCAGTTGTCCGAAACCCAGTTCTCCGAAACCCAATTGTCCGAAACCCACTTGTCCGAAACCCATAACTCCGAAAAATATAGTCATAATTTACCAGAGAAAGGGGAGACGTACTTAAGCTTAGGCCAGTTTCATGCCATGTATTTGGCCAAATTAATGGCATGGACGCATTCTGATGTTCATAGATCTCTCTCTCTCACTTCGAATTGCATCCATTGCACGCGTTACCAGAATGGTAGGAACGGGGGATTTATTTTACATTGTGATTCTAAAAAAAAGGTTATCCGAAAACACAATATATATTACAGAACAGTTTATCTTATCTTCTTCAATCTCTTTTATATAGGCAAAATAAAATGAATCATTTTGAAACAGATAAAATAAGTTTACGCATATAGTACTTTAAGAATAAAACAGTAGTCTATACATATTACGGTGTAAAATATTTCGTCGCATTTAATTTCTTAGTCTCTGTATTTTATCAAATCGTAAAAGAACAAAACATTCTTAACTTAATCACTTGGGATCAACTGGAAACGAAGGAAGGCTGTCCTCGTATCAAAATGGATGTTCCCACATTCGCAAGAAGTTTCATTTTCGCCATGTACTCACTTCATCCTTTTAATTTAATCTCTATTTCTCGAACAGAGTACGTAAGTGAGGAATAAGTTTTGGTTTCAAAAGATGTACATGTCAACTTTACTAAATAAATGCCCACTGGCTTGGGAAAGCTATTTTTCCTTTTATGAACGCCCATCACCCATTGGAAAAATGTTGTTCCCTCTCAAAAAAGGCTGATGGGCCATAAAGAAAATTGGTTTAAAAATTGTAGACCCCTATGTATGTTGTGTAAACGCCATTTTACAATGAGAATAACATAATTTAATTTTGTTTGTTTGAACATCTATATCACCTGTATATGAACTTTCGTAGGCTAAACATTAAACAATTAACGTCTTGACTTAGCATATTTAGCCTAATTTTGCAATGATGTCAACGTTATTCCGATGTTATGTTGTGATTCGCAGAGGTTGCGACAACGAGATTCGTTTAAAAAAATTGTATTTATCAAATAAGATCCCCCGGAGAACTGGGTTTCGGACAACTGGGTTTCGGAAAACTGGGTTTCGGAAAACTGGGTTTCGGAGAACTGGGTTTCGGACAGCTGGGTTGACCCCTTGTAAGAACGATAATATATCCATTATTGAGGACGAGTTTCACTTTTTACTAGTATGCCCATCATATAAAAATCTACGAGAAGACTTATTTTTGTCTGTTAAACGTATTTTACAAAAACAAGAACTTATTATTGATGATGAACTTTTGAAACTTTTATTACATGACTTTAGATTAGTGCGCCATACTGGAAAATTCCTGAATGCTGCTCTTATCAAAAGAGCAAGCTTCGTTTAAATAATCTTATTATAATATTGTTTTCAAATATATTGTACAATGTGCCCCATAAGCCTAAAATAGGCTGGGTATTCTATACGAGGCACTTAAATAAATAAATATACATACATACATATTATCGTGAGGTAATTGTGGATTCAACTACACTAAAAGAATGCTAAAATACCAAGGAATCCATTGAAGTAGGTATCTTAAGTGTAAGAGGCGTAGAAAATTCTCCCATGTTGTAATCATAGAGGCAAAACATTGAGACTTATCCCGTGTCAGGACTATAGTCATGCGAATGTCTTATTCTTTTGCCTATACGATTACAACATGGAAGAATTTTCTACGCCTTTCTACTGCTTACTTTTGGTCTCTATAACTGTGTCTTACATCAGCATAGGCTAAGGGTTAAGTAATAGTATGCTGTATATAGAAGAGACAGGTGAACAACTAGGATTTAGGCCACTTGTTAACATGGCGATTTTAACATTATTTGTGTATAATTTTCAAAAAACAATGCAGAGTTGATCCAAAATTGATAGTTCTCAATTCTTACCTATGAATCAACCACATTCAAGTGATATAGAGTGAATAAAGCCGTCTTGAGGCGAGATATTCTGAAAACCTACAATTGCCTGGCAAGTTACCCGGATTTTCGTGCTGAATGGAAGTTTGAAACAAGGAATTTGATTGGTTCCTGCTAACCGCCGCCAGTGACACCTATCTGGTTCTCTAAAATGTAATTCATTTTCTAGAAATAACAATCAATTAAAGTGTACAAAACTATAAAAGGTTTACTTAATAATTATTTATCAAAACATCTGATTCATATAATATCTTTTTAAACCCAATTTAAATGGTGAAATTAACATTTTTCTTGGAATTTTAAACTTCTAATTACAACCAATCAAATCAATCGTTACAAGATTCAATCTTTCCATGTGTCCGGAAGTTTCAACTTGCCGGGCAATTGCAGGTTCGTACAGTTGGTGTTTTTTATGCTGTCTTATCGAAGAGTTAGGATATAGATTTGAAATATTCAACAATATACGTTTCGAAAACACTTTGGAGAAGATTCTTGGGAGATTTGGTGGTACGACTCGATACCAGTAAGGAGAACTCGTACCAAGACGGCAAGTTTTTGAAAAAAATTTCAATCCTTATTGTTTACCTGTCTCTTCTATATACAGCTTACTATTACTTAACCCTTAGCCTATGTACATCAGTATCATCAATCCATGCAAGTATTGGAGCGCTGAAATCTTTTTCGATCAAGACTTGTAAATTGTTCATCGAGTGAATGTTTTTTCGACCCATTTCCAATATGGCGGTTTGCTAGGAGCGATATATGCAACGAATGAAATGAATTTTGAGAATGAGTTAGGTTCGGACAACCTCCGGAGATTTACGAAAATGTCCGAGCAGAAAACTCCATATTGGAATTTGGCAGAAAAAACATTCACTCGACTGACAATTTTATTGGAAGTACATCAGTGCTCCAATATTTGCACAGAAGGATGATAATGATGTATGACATAGTTAGAGAAGAAAAGTAGGCTGTGATCGACTTCATTCGTGTTTCAAAGGTCACTAGGGTTAAGGGGTGTAATGTCGACGTGTGGGGTAATGTCGACATAATAGACGGGGTAACTTCGACACTTACGTATTAGAAGTAGAATTTCCGTTTTCCGCCATGTTTGATTTCTGGAAAAAATTAAAATCTCGCGAGATCTCGATCCATGCGAGAAAAAAACATGGCTTCCCCCTAGATTGGAAATTAGAGCAAATAAACAACAAGGTGTCAAAGTTACCCCACATGTCGAATTAACCCCAAAATGGTGTCGACGTTACACCCCTTCGCCCTATTATTCAGCTGACCATTTCTAAGTTGGAGAGCCATAAGTTTCAAAATCTAACATGGCTCTCGAAGTGAGTAAAGTTATTGTTACTTGCTACCTTTTCTTGCTTCTAGATTCATACATCTTTTCATTTTTTTCATTTTTCCAAAAAGTGAACAGTTCCGAAAACATGAAAAAAAAATCAGAAAACTGACCTAAATATATCGGAGACGTTTCTCCAGCCAGGTCCCACATAACCATCTCCAATTGGTGTCAACTTTGGTTGCATTGAACGTTGCAGGACGATAACACCAACTGCAGTTACACAAATCAACAGCGCACCGGTAAAGATCCCCATCTTTGGATTTTTAAAAAGGAAACTTTTTCGGTGTCTCAAAACTCTATGCTACATCAAAACGAAGTTTTCCATGTACAAAAAGCAGCATATTGGAAATTTCAAACACATGATTGTCTTGAAATATCAACGCTGTATTCAATTATATTGTTGTTGTGGATAAAAGTATATGATGGAAGTATTAATTTTATCTAAAAAATTGAGTTTATCAAAATAATAGCACTAATGTGTATTGAGACACCAATAACACCAATCTCCTAGCCTTCGTTCAGTACAATCCGTGCCTCTAGCGTAGTGAAGGTCCCGGGAAGGTACGCAACGAACTTTGCACTATGAAAATCCAGTCAGTGCTTTACTGTTAAATTCAAGATGTGTCTATTCACTGATTCACAGACAATGCAATTCGTCCCCTGATCTGAAGTTTCTGAGTGTACAAGTATTGATCCACTCGTGCATGTCTCCGCCACTACCAGATTACCCCCGCAACACATTATGATTTGTCGGCGCAAGGAAGGTATCTCAGAATTGATCCAAGATGAACCTATCACTATGATCAGATGATGTAAAGGTTTCTTCCTTCTTTATCTATGAATTCTGGGTCATTTCCTCCTCTTGTGGTAAGTAATCAAACCGTCAGTTCTTTGTTTAGCATATGCTATAGATTCTGATAGGATTTTGAATGTCTTGATTATAGTACAGCTTTAAAGAGTACTGACAAAATTCTCATTTTTATTCTAAGAGTTCATCAAAGCAGATTGTCATTTTTGGTTATTTGTTATTGTAGAATAAAAATCATGAGACTGCAGAGATAGCAAATATTCATTTTCCTATTGACACAACAGCTTTAAAACAAGAGACTCCCAGATAAGTACACAAATGATAATCCATTCATTGGTCAGGAGTGATAAGGCTAGTTAATTTTCAATATTAGGACATGAATCACAAAATTTTTCATTTCTACCTTAAAAACTAAGACGCTGTTAGAAAAAAGAACAAAAAGCAGGTATTTGATGTATGTTGGCATAGAAACCAGCTGGAATTGTTTATTGTAACAAATCGTTATATTCTACACACTTAATCACACAAGACATTGGCAATCCATGTACACTGCAAGAGTTTTACACGTCACAAAACAGACAATAACAGTCATCCATGATATGCAAAAGTGGAAGTACATTATGAAATGCTGGCTAACATTTTACATCAAGGAGGATTGGCTCCCAGAGTGCACCACCGATATTCTGTCCCATATATGGGTATGTCGTAATACAAAATTCGAATTCAAACAGCCGCCATTTTGTTCACTTCAACATTTAAATCGTGAATTTTGGTCTTATTTCCAAACGAAAAATTCCAAAACTCACAAGAAATGATCGAGATATTGGTTCGAATCTTTTGAACTGTTTATTTTGAATTTATAGTCGGTTTTAATTTCAGAAAATAACGACATTTCGACGTTTTCATTGTTGGAAAATATCGAGTTTCGATCCTGGGAGCCAATCCTCCTTGATTTTACATGGAAAATTTGTCTAAAATGTTTCCATTTATATACATAATAGATTACACATTATTAAATGTCTTATTTTCATAGGCATATTCCACAAATATTCTCAACCATTTAGTGAGATTCAAAATCAAAACCTTGTGATTCTATAAGGGTTTTGGCATGATTGAAAAACTTTTCCTTCCTTTTAAATTTCCAACTTTTCACAAATATTACATGCTGCATTAAATCAATTATATTATACCATTTTGAAATTATCATAGAAATACTAATTATTAACAACAATCAAATGAATGTGGCATATAATAATAAAATTATATAAAACATATAACAAACATCATAAATATCTCAATATTCAATCTCCACATGTGAAAAGTTTGATCCCTGATGATACAAGAGAGGCAACCGCAATACACATCTGCCTCTAATTGGTGAAAGATTTGGCAAAGAGACACATTCATACATATATGTAGAGCTACTGCAGTGAACATAAACTAGCGGATCTTCTGTTAAGTCATCATGCAACCCCATCACAATGCATCTTCAGACCTGCCAACTCTCCTTAGTTTCAAAGCCATGAAAACCCAATCCAACCATTCCTCTGTATGACATAAGCAAGATACATACTTAAAATAATTTACACTGGTCAACAAATGATTGAGTGGTATTTTGTTTAATCATATTTACATGGTCTTAGAGCAAAAACCGTGTAAAATCAGATTGGTCCATGGGCATGTCTTTACTACCAGAATAGTTGGCAGGTCCGCTTTACTAGCATCAGGATTTGAGATCAACGCAGAAGTATTTAGATGAAGATTATAAAATATGGTTTTGAAAGCAACAAATGTTGGTCAATTGTGTAGTTACAAGCTTAGTTTACTTTCTGGCACACTGTTGCAAACTAATATTTTCAGGTTGTATTCAAATAAATCAGCATGTTATGCCATTTGGAAACTAGTTGCTTTCAAAGCCAAGAAGTAATTGAGTTGCAGAGACTACAATATAAAACATGAACATATTGGCAGCCCATAGTATTTGTCGTAAAGACAACAAATAGACAATTTATCACAATTTCCTATCGAATAGAAAAATATCTCTATTTTCAATAATTCCATGGAAAATGTTTCACAATTATGTCATCTAACGTGTACATGCGTCATCACAGATGTTCTCCCAAGTAATGATTACACTTGATGGAAACATGAAGCATGTTTTAGGCATGAAAAATCAGTCAATACCAAATTCATGTTTGACAACAATTTGTAAATAATACAGCAATAGTTCCATTCATTCATTTAGTGATTAATAATAATAATTATGTTCATGATATCTTCTATTATAACACTTAACTGTTGCTATATTACATAATTTACAACCTTGTGTACAATATTGTCTATACTGGTGCAGATTTCCCATCAGCAAAATGTATACAATAATAATAAAATTAGAAAAAGAAAACAACTCCTTGGTGGCACTGAAGTAGTCTATGTACAAGTGCAGGTGTGTAGGTAGTACCAACACAAACTGCTGGTATTCCAAGGTCTCACACTTACATCCCAGCTGGGTGCACCAACTTTATGATGTCTTTTAAGTTCATATCAAGTTTCATAGAGAAATTCTTCTACGTTATTGGGCTGTTTATTAACTGCCTCTTGGCGCTTAAGCGCTTTATTTAAGAGCCCAAACTGGGGAACTCTTCCGCGTTTTCGACATTAGGAGCCGCCTCTTTGCGACCACTTCCTCCACGGCGACCACCACCGCGGTTAAAGCCACCTCCACGCTCACGGTCTCCAAATCCTCCACGACCTCGACCACCACCACCTCCTCTGCCTCCAAACCCACGTCCTCGCTCCTCACGTCGTTCGCCACGTCCTGAACCGCCACGTCCTCCTCTTGGTCCACCACCTCCACGTCGAGGGTTGTCTGCGAATTTGATTTCAATAGGTACGGTTGTCTTGATGCGTCCACGGATCTCCTCTTCCTGAAAGATAAAACCAGAAACGATGAGATTAATCTAAGAATATCATAAGCTTTGTTAACTCAATGAATGGGAGATTCATTCCTTAAGTACAAGTAAAAGTAGGGACAATTAAAAAATTTAACCAATCCTCTTTAACATAATCCCATTTTCTCATACATGGCTTAACTGGCAATTACTGGCATGCTTTATGTTCAATGTTGACCCTAACAAAAGTACCTCATCGCTGTCTTCCTCTTCCTCATCAGATTCCTGGTACCAGTCCTTAGATTTACGGAGCACATAGGTCTTCTTCCACTGCTCATCACTACAACCTTCATTGGGCTACAACAAAGGAGAATGTAGAGGTTACAAACTTAATTAGGTTTACAAATAAAAAGAGAACATAAGATACTACACGGTTCATTGAACTTAGCCTTGCCCAAGTCGGTATTTTTTACTTATCTGATCTTTAATTATTACCGCCTTGTACAATCCAATACATCTCCGCTGTTATTATACTGAAATATTCAACGGTTTCGAGATTTCCATAATACCTACGCTATAAGGGGTATCGCGAAACTTTATTGATTGACAGATATCGCGTGGACACGACGTGTGACTTCAGGCTGAATGACCAATCAAAACGTTATCAGGTTGAGCTGCATAGACAAAACAAACTTCCCATCTACGACTTGAAATTCAATGATCTGATTGAGTGTTTCGTTAGAGTTACAATATATTATGTAATTAAATGTACATTGGAAGGTAAGAGCCATTAATATAAATTAAATCATGCGATTCAATGTTGATTTAAACTGATCTCGCGATGAAAATGCACGAAGACCTAGTCCAATGTATCGGGTCATGTTGTCGTCGATCGGTGATTGAATCTCAGCCTACATTTTCAGCGATCGTTTCAACGTTTATTGTTGAAATCTTCTCACCTTTGGTTATCCGATCGATGCCCCGGCCCCGTGCTCAGATTCAGGTTCTTGTTTTTGACCGTGCATAATAATGAGCTAACGCTACAGGGCCGTCGTTGATTGGTCAAATTTTACCGACATCAACAAACTGTCGGTAAAGCATGTGGCTTTCTCTTTGGTACAAGGCGGTCATAATAGAAATCAAGATAAGTAAAAGAGACTGACTTGGGCAAGGCTAATTGAACTTAACAAAAGGAGAACCTTGAAGATCATGACTAACATTGGGCTTCAACAAAGGAGAACATTAGACACTACAACGTTCATTAGATATTACAAAGGAGAACCCTTTGGAACACTCTAGAAGATATATTTTTATTTAGACCAGTCTTCTCTTCAGATTAAAGGCCCTATTTCTTACACTGCATTATGCAAATGATCATTAGAACACATTTTCTAAATTATGATAATATATGTGAGTTATCTACTTACCTTCCTAATTTTAAAATCTGTTTTCGTTCGAGCTCCAGCGACTTGTGCTTTGTATTCATCCAGGGTCATTTCTTTGACGGGTTCCTCTTCAGGTTCAGCGGATTCATCTCCTTCCTCTGCAGGTACGGGTTCACCGGATGTGTTTGGATCAGTTTTTTCTTCATCAACTTTTGACTCCTGGTTATCATCAGATACGTTACTTGTGTTCAATTGTTCACTGTAAAACAACATATGCTAAAAATAAACAATGGTCTAGGTTTTAAGCATCAGATTTTATGCATACAAATAAGTATAAGTATATGAAAACAGTACCTGATTAAGCAATCAAAACTAAGAGAAAAAACATGTGTATCATATGTATACACCTCCCCATAAACTCATATATGTAGTATTGCCACCCTATCATGTTATATATTATTCTGTTCCTCATGGAAAGTTACATAAGAATGCAACGTTTCAGAATCCACTGGTGTCCCTGAAAAAAGATACAAGGTATCAAAGTAAGTGGGTACAGGTCATTTTGAGGGGAATTTCTGGTCATTTCGTGGGCAATTCAAAGGGAAAATTTAGTTTCTGTATTGCACATTTCTAGCAGTTTCAATAATGGTAAAAGTTCAGCCCACACATGTATGACACCCATGGATTCTGAACCTACAATATTATGTAACTTTCCATCAAGAACAAAATGATGTACTTGTACAACATGACAGGGTAGCAACGCTCCATGTATAAGTTTATGGGGGTGCATACATATGAAACACCCTGTACATTAATATGTATGAGAGAATCTAGAATAGTGGTCGGACTCGCCTGAAAATCTCCACTCGAGTGGGCCATGAAAAACCACGATTATACTCGCGATTTGACTTAGTTGAGTTACTTCCGGTTTCAGTTTCCCAAGTAGCGGCAGAATTCATCAATTTGATCAAGTCTTTCAAGTGCCTCTATACTTTTTATTGTCTAAATCGTATTGCACATCCCTATAGATCGTTAAAGTTCACCCCTAGTCCCCTATAGATAGTAAAACTTACCGGATAAATAGTGAAAACAAACTTCGTCAATCCATAAAGTTCCAGGATGCAGCTGGAGAGACAATTCGCGAGTCAAGGTAAGGTGAAAAAGAGTGAAAAATATTTTTTTGGTAAAAATTTCAAATCGTGAGTTAAGTTTTCAACTCGATCAATTGATTTTTAGGACAAATGCGAGTAAAACTCGAGTACACGAGTCAGTCTTCCAACCACTAATCTAGAAGACACGAAAAGTACTATTTACTCCATATATTAGCACTTGAAAGTAAAATGAAATACTTTCACATTGCAATACTTTACTCTCACTAATATTTGACGCTATTTTATTTCCCCTAATTTTCAGTTTTTTGAAATTTAGTATCTATTAATTTTCATGAACCTTGATTTTTTAAAGTTAGCGAGTCCTTTTGTGGATATATTTTTTGGTGTATTTTGTCTAGGAAAGCTCCCTCTAAACTTTAACATCAGCTATGCTTATATTCTACTCACTAAAAGCTTTTGCTTCGACATAAGTCAGTTTTCAGGAAGACTCACTTAAACAATGTTCACTGAATGAATTTAAAGGTATCTCCATTCTATTGTCTAGCACTGGACCTAAATAATGTCAATACCAAGTGAGATGAATTCCCTAGAATTTAGTGAATTCAAACCATAAATGAATTTTGCAAAATATGGTAGCACACCATACAAGATAAAGCAATTCCTATTATGTAATCATTCATTCATTTACGATATCCCAACTGGCACTGAGACCATATAAACATGTGCTTTTCTTCAAAAAATCATTAAAATTTCGAAAACAGGAAATTTTGAAAACACAGTGATAAACAAGGCATTAACATGCAAATTGCCACCCCATGCCCTTTGTTATATACGCCTTTTGTTAAAGACGCCGAACTCCAAAAGCTGAATGAACACAATCCACAAAAAAAGTTGGAAACTATAACAACTTGTTTTGATGACCTAACACCCGACTCAAAAACAGAAAACCCATGAAGAGTCATGTCATCATGACTGAACAAAATAATGGAAGGCAGGGTTTAAAACAGGTTTACAACAGCGAGCATTGCTATCAATATTAATAATCAAGCTGATTAGATTTATTGGTATGAAAAGCAAATATCTAATCCTTTATTGCAATTAATATATATATGGGGGCATTAACGTTCCTAATTTCCATTATATATTTTAGTATGACTTTCTATAAGCTCTACATTAATAAAAGGAGGAAACATAGCACAAACGTTATTTGCAAATGGCTTAGGGTTAATAGTTTTAAGTACAAATTTAAATACCTGTATTGGTTAGGCAACAGCAAAGGGTTAAAGTGAGAGAATGCTATATTGTGGTGAAAAACTGGTTATGAAAACAGATCTATTTCGGTAACAAAATGTCGCAGTCTCGTAGATGCAACTTTTCCTTTTCCACCATTTCACGAGTTGAAGGCAAAATCTTCATGACCTTTTTTGGCAAAAACATGTCAACATCATGTGTTTCATAAGATTTAAGTGTTTGCGAACAAATAGTTTGTGAGAGGCCAGAATGATAAAAAACCTCACTATTGTCATGTAAACAGACTGGTTAAAAGTACAAATGTTAAGGAGTTTTTAAAGTTCCGATGACGTAACAATAATGAGGAATTATATTATAACGTGAAATATCACAAGCACTTAGATTTTCTTAAACGTATGATGTGCACACATATTTGTGCCAAAAAAGTAGTGAAGATTGAGCTACATCTCGAAAAATCATGAAAAATAGTGATTTTGAGCCTGCTCCATTTTGTCACTGAAGCAAATCCATTTTGAATTAGCATAAATGCTATAACTAAGATAAAACATTAGAAACTCAACAAACAACACAATACAATGCTCGGTTTCCAAGTTATTAATCATACTTAATCTGGGGTAAAGCAATGGTTGCCATGAAAACATGTTGTCATGTAAACCAAGATTGTCATGTAAACCAACTCAACAGACATTGCAGTCTGCAAGTATTGTTTGACACCCGTAAAATGTTAAAAGTTTTGTACTATCTAACTAAAACTGTGGGCCTACTTACTCTACTACCCCAGTATCGTCAATTGTGCCCCAATTATAAGCTCCTCCACCATCCCGTTTTTCCACAGCTTTCATTCCACTAAAAAAATATGGGTACTGATTTGGATAATTTTCATTTAAACTGGTAGGAGATGAGGACATATTGAACACAAGACAGGGATTGTAGCAGTAGGCACCACATTTCTTATTGCTACTCTATGCACACCTTTCATCAGCTGCGTCGTTGTCAAAATTTCCCCAGTTCCGTGAGCCAAATCCATCTTTCTTTTCAACAGGCTTTATACCACTGCAAAATAGCTTGTATTTTACAATGCAGCCATTGTATGACAGTGACATAACTCAAGAAGCATGCAATCAAAGGCTTCTTATCTAAAGTGATTGAGAATTTAATTCCAATGTTAAGCTTAAAATTACCTTATTCAGGTGATGTCAATATATCAATTTTAATAAAGATAGATATAAGAACTAGCACATTGCAAAGCAAGTCTCGTATTACATATAAATCAAGACTTACGTTCTGTCACTGCCACTATGTCTATCAAAGTCGCGTTTTGGGCCTCCAAATCCTCCTCGACCTCTTCCTCTGCCACGTCCACCGCGTCCTCCACGTCCAAATCCACCTCTTCCACCAGCAAAGCCACTTCGTCCACCTTCGTTGTCCACTTGTCCATCTCGGTTACCCCTGAAATATCAAAAAGAACTTAGACATGAGCTGGTTTCATTTGTGCAAATATAACTTGAATCAGAAATAACTGATTAAAAGAATTCTAGGTGACAGGAATGACAAAATATTGCTTCTGGGATGAGATCAAACGACTCTAACACATTCTTTAAGCTACCTATTTTGTAATTTAACACAAATATACATGTATCATATTTAAACAGATATCCAACAAATTCATTAAAAAATATTTTTTGATCAATAAAATCATCTTTTACTGAAGCGGAAGTATGTTCTGTAACGTCTGCGAAGAAGACGAAGATGTTTACAGATTTCAGTTATTTCAATTTTGCCGTGGATTCGATTTTAATGCTTCTTAATGATCTTCAAATGCTTATTATGGATTCTAATAGTACTGTCTTGACTTCCCCACTTCATAAAAAGAACATTATCACCATTTACATGACCCATAAATTTACTTCCAGTCAACCGAGAAAAATGAAAGTCCTTAGAACTTTTTCAAACCTCAGTCTAAACTTGGCTTTTTAAAGGGTCAAACATAGACTTTGAATGGATCTTCATGCATATTTTAAAAATAGGTTCACCAAAGAAGGTATTAGACCAGGAAATCATGTCTATAGCCAGAAGAGTGTTATTTTAAACAATTTTACCCTCTATAAATCGCAATGCTCCTACAAACAAGGCATTTACATTCAAAATTTAGCCACATGACATATGTTACAGACATCGAGCATTCAGGTCACCAACCATATAAATTAATGTTGTTGTTGAAGCATTTAAATCATTTTCTGAAAAACGAAAGCAGGAAACTAAAAATTTCATTTATACTATTCTCACTAATTGTAACATTATTAACTCTTAGTGTCCAACCATGTTTTAGTAACTTGTCAGATATATAACCCTCGGGTGAAAAAAACATGTCAATCACGATTGAACTACATGTATATATTTATTTAACCCTTTCTCGATGTTAATAAAGAAGAAAATGTTGGCCTGGTGACGTATAAGTAAGAGCGGTTTTTAGGTAAACAATGTAAACGACGCATACCCCGGGACCTATACTTTAAATTGTATCACTAAAATACAATATTTAATAAGCAAATGTCAACAACTTGTCATAATTTGGTGTTAAAATAGCCATTTCATTGATGTATGTAAATAAAAATAAAATAGTGGTGCCAAAAGGAGCCTATCGTCCTGAAGGTATTACGTAATAGGGCTCCATATCACTGCCCCCAGGATTCCGTGTTTGCAGAGCGCGGACGGAATTTGCCTTTGCCCGCGGAATTGCAGAATCAACTATTTTGGTCAATCTCCGCGGAATTTTCCGCGGAATCGATATATTTTCCAAAAGTTTGAATAGTCAGTCTTACCTGTAACAATTTCCCTAACAATTTCACACGTTTTCAGTCAAATCCCTTGTAGAAATAACCCAAAAATTACCAAATTATGCGAAGTGAAAGTTTTAAACTTCGTCATTTGATTTCTGTCGCTAGATGGCAGCATGTATTGAGTAGTGACGTAGTGACTGCCTATGTAACTATCATGAAATTTTCCCGTTTTAATTATATCTATCACGATATTTTCCGCGGAATTTCTGCAGAATTAGCCTTTTCCCCTTGCAGAATTCACTAATTTCACTTGCAGAATTTAGCATTTTAACTTGCAGAAAACTGGGGGGAGTGCCATATGGAGCCTATCGTCATGAAAGGGTTAAAATGCATATCTTGATCCATTCTACATTATTTGATTCTAGGGTTTTGTGAACTTTATAAACACAAGGGGAAAAATCTGCATTTTAGAACATAGTCTACTTAAGCAGTCTGAATAACTAAAATTTCAAGGTGAAAAGGTTTTATCTGCTGTTCTCACCTGAATTCACCTTCCTGTCGTTCTCTATCTCGTCTCTCATATCTTGGTGGTCTGTTTTCATCTCGATCATCTCTGAATCCACGGCTAAATCCACGATTTTCAGTATTATTGTCCTTATTAAACCTTACTTGTCTATCTCCTCCACGGTCATCTTGCTGTTGCTGTTGGTTCCTTCTCCTTGGGGGCTGATTTTCCCTTGGTGCTCTTTCTGGAAAAGATAATGTTTCCTTGTAAAATATCTGTGGCAGCTTCACATGATTTTATTTCACAAGTTCACAACATTTGTTCAACTTCTGATAGAAAACTGATAGAAAACTTCTGATAGAAAAATGTCATTCATGTACATTATGAATATACTTTTCCATATATTATTGCACAATGGTCTCCCAATTTCTTATTTTTGCCGTTCTACTGATGAAATGAAGCAGTGAAATGGACTCTAGGCTTTCATTGAAATGTGTGTTCTTAGATCTAGACTGGAAGTAAGGCTCCCAATCTTTAGGTAACTCTTATATTTCAAGTTCTAGCAATGCAGTCAGGCCATGAAGGAAGTAGCCTAGCATGAAAAAAATATCCAAATAAGAACAAGGAACATCAAAGAACAGCATATTTTTTGTGGACCTCGATAAACTGTAGGCATCAAACTAGTTTCATAATTAAAATGAAATGATTGTTAGGAAAGAAAATATGGAAATGTACGACATAAAGTCTCAGAGGGCACTTGTCAAGAAGAAACATGTGCATGATTGAAATTGGAAGACATAAAACTTCATTCATTTACATTTTTCCTCGTGGACATGCGTTTACTAGAAAAATATATTTGCTTTATTACCTTCCTTTTTGGGTGCACTTTCTTCTATTTGTTTTGACTTCAATTCGGCTTCAGGAGCCTTGATTTTCTTGTTCTGTTTATTTTTTGCAGACTTGGCCGACTTGTCAGATTTGGTATTTTTAGTGTTCTTAGCATTCTCTTTTGCCTGCTTCTTTTCCAGTTCTATATTTCTTAAAGCTTCATAGGGATCATCATCCTCTATGACAAGTTCAAATTTATTCGATACTTCAACACAGTAATTCATTTTCCCCGAATTGCCGAGGATTCCAATGGATTTCACCCAAAACGTCGAAGAATTTCTCTAAATATTCAATATGGCGTGTCCGCTTCCCATTGCATGCTGGGTAAATGAAGGATTGGAGGACAACACGCGAGGAAATACTGTTCCCGGGAATAAGACAAGTGTAGCAAACACCCGGGAGTTTCACTGAAATATACCAATGTGCCGCCCCCGCCCCCTCCCCCTTTGAGCATTTTTTCCATGTCAATTTCCTCTAAAGATTGAAGGTTTCCATGTTAAATTCCTCTGAGACTTAAAATTGACTAAAAAATCGACTTACTGATTTGTTCCAGGCCTCAGCAACTGATTTAACAAGTTTAATACAATTTTTTGTGGAAAACTAAATTTTGACTAAAAGCCAGTAAAAGGGGTACTTTATTAGGCAATTTTCCATGTTTTTTACCCCGTTTTTATCCTCTCAGATTGGCCAATTTTCATGTTTAATGCTCAAAGCCAAAATAGGCCGTGCTGCACAATGCACATGATCACATGATACCTACCCAAATTAGTTAGAGTGAACCCCCCGGGAGGAAACAGTTATTGACTGATGGCCCACACTATTAAACGTGATGAACAGTCCTTTTCATACCATTGATTATTTTTATTTGATTCAAACTAGTCACGGTTTTGCCAGGGTAGTTTCGTTATATCCATGTATATCCTCCATGCTTTTCAAAATGACAATATCAGGTGAATCTAATTTGACATTTCTCTTTACACATCTGTCAGGTGAGACCGTGAGATAGACGTATACTATGCAAAGTGTAGGTGAAATGTTTCTCATATTCATTTATCTTGTTGAATCTTGCGTATTGCGCATATATGCCAAATAATAGTTTAAGTCGCGAGTATTATATTCTTTGTGACCTTACCTTCCCATATAAGGTAATTGCGCAAAATAAAATAAAACGGGAATATACATTCCAACATAACACTGTAGCCAATAAGCATACAATATTCCCTTTGTTTCACATATTTCGCAAAAACAACATTACAATGGAAAATCTTGAAAATAGCAAAGGCAGATTGTTTACCTTTCGAATATACATTACCCACAATTCCTTGTAATAATTGCGCGAAAATTTGTTTGGAGGGAACGACAGTTCAGAAAACACAACAATGGCATATCCAACTTCAATCCTGTTTTCTTCCCCTAAACGGGCAGATCGCCTTGGATCAACTGGGGATAGTCTTCCCGGAAGTCCCCCGATCCGAGATATCATGATGCTACCATGGAATTGGGCTGGAGGAGCGCAAAAAATTCAACTCAGCCCAAGTGGATCATTGAGTTCAGTTGGCTCTCCAACAACACCAGTGGAGCTTCGGAGAGGACGGCCAAGATCAGAGACTATCAAGTCACTGATTGTAGAGGGATCTTCTTCGCCGAACGTTATAAAGTGTCAATTATGTAACAGAGTTTTTCCGAGAGAGAAGTCTCTTCAAGCCCATCTTCGGACACATACAGGTATTTAATTTTTAAAGGATTTCATTGGAAATGCGCCATTTTTAAACCGCTCAAATTCAAGAGGGAACCAATATAAAAAAAATATTAAAAAGAATACTATAGTCTATTCTATTTTCCCCCAGCCTGTGGACAAGCCATTATACATGTAGTTACAATTGCAGTTAATATGTCATCTGTTCTACACTGTGTCAAAATTGTGTATGAACCGTTCAAATAGTCTATGTTTATCCCATAGGCCAAGGGTAAAGTAATAGTAAGCTGTATATTCTCTTCTATATACAGCTTACTATTACTTTACCCTTGGCCTACGGTTTATCCCGTGCCAGGACTACATGTATATACATGTAGTCCTGGGATGGGATAAGTCTATGTTTCTGTTGGCATGAAATGAAAAAACTCCGGGAACGGGATAACCGTAATCAACTTGAGCTTATTTTCTGAAAGGTTAGACTAATGTCATAGACTAGGCTAAATTGAATATCAAAGATTATCACCATGAAAATCCTAAAATTGGATAAGGTGAGGTATATCTTCTATTCTTATGATTCTTTCAGGAGAACGACCATACAAATGTGATTATCCAGCATGTGGGCGTGCCTTTTGTCAGAGTGGTCAACTGAAGACACATCAAAGACTTCATACAGGAGAAAAACCATTTATATGTTCAGTTGAAGGTTAGTTATTCCAGTAAAATCTTTAACTTTCAAGTTCTGTTTTTGTACATAAGAGAATAAAATTTGTGCTAATAGCCTAATGTTAGCAAAAATGTATAACAGTGATCTGTCTGAATGTTTTATACATAAATGAAACCTAATGAAATTAAAGAAACAAACTACCATGTACTTAATTATATGTTTCATTGCTACAGGTTGCACCAGTAAGTTTGCGCATGCTAACAGACACTGTGCATCTCATCCATTCAAGCCATTAAAACGAGCAGAACAAAATGAAAACCTCATATCAAATATACCTGTGAATGCCAAGAAAGAAGAAGTCATTCAATGGCTAGAGAGGTATAATAACAGTGTTGCATAATCTGTGATGTGTCTGATATATATTTGTACGTGATGCCATATGCAAGCATACTAATTAATACTGGAGATACACTTATTTTGACGCTACTTAATTTGATGGATTTGCTCAATTTCAAATATTGGAGGTTATTTAATTTGGCAGATTCAGGACTGAAGTTTAATTTGTAGATGTTTATGTCATTAGGACAGGTGTTTACTAAGATATTTTCTGTATTTCTTTTGGAATAATGTAGAATTGATGACACAGAGACAGAAAAAGGGGCCCCTGGAGTTTAATTTCTGAAGTGCAGTAGACAAAAATTCCAAACTGAAATCTGTCAAATTAAAATGGGAGCCAAATTAGTGTATCTACAGTACTATAGAGTTTGATATAAACCAAATAAATAATTTTACTTGGCTTAACCTAAGTAGCACTCTGAATCATTGTGTCAAAGCTGTACATATAAACTTATGAAAAATTCCTCTATTTTCACATTTATTTTGTACAAATATTTTCTAACCTATCCCAAACAATCACAAAATCTAACGCTTTAAACTCTCCCCTATTTAAATCTAATTTTTTAATTCCAGGCAAGCTGAAAAAGAGAAAACTCCTTTAAAGGCTACGAGAGACAAACATTTAAAGCCGAAACAAAGGCAACTAAAACGTGAGCTAGATGCTGAGACATTGAGTGTTGAGCACAAGACAAAGCGACAGGCCTTAGGCGATGTGAACATTCTAGAAGTTACGGAGCGTAGACTTAATGATGCAAATGATAAATGGTTAGGGGCTATGGCATTAATGGAACTTGCTGGAAACCCTTTGAAATAATCCACAGATGTTCACAAGCTCCGGTGATTTAAATGGGCTTAATCCGCAAAGAATAACCTTATATAGTCATTGAGTATACATATACTTGCATCACCACACATACATTCATACTTTACATTGTAATCATGTCTCAAATCATCTCTTGTATCCTATTGAATATGGACAAGATTATGTTCTCACATTTTAGTCACTACTCATCCCACATTTAATATTTGTAAATATCAGTGAATATATTGTATATACTTTTTGTATGTAATTTTAGTTGATCAACATGTATTGCATGTCCATCAGTCTGTCAGTGCTTTACTCTTCTGCATGTACATGCCTTATTTTATTTCATCTTGTATTGCCAAGCAGTTAAGCCAAAAGAACAAACATTTTAAATGTTAAACAGTTAAATGACAGCACAAAACATCCAATTTGTTAAGAATTTTTTTTATTATTTGTGGTGTAGAGTGAATGTATACAGCAATCGTACACATTTGCTTACTAATATTGAGGCACTCAATATGTTGTTGTTTACATTGTGCCTGTACCTTTTACTGGTGTGCTATGCTATTTATGAATTAACTTAACAATTTTAATCGGCCATATTCGATGTAATTTATGCCAAAGACAAGTTTCAAAATATATATATATTTTCTATAAAACCTTACTTTCATTTAGTGTTCATTATTTACTACTTGATTCAGAAACATAAGGACAAATCATGATTAGTTCAATCAATCGTTTCTCAGTTTCTAAAACTGAAAACATCTAGAGAGGACCAACTTTTGTTTGACTTATTTTATCCATTCATAAAAATGTGATTCAGAACCTATATTAAAATTATATTCTCAAAAGGATCTAAAGGGAGTATCGGAGTGTATAAGGGATTTAAGACCTACTGGTAATTTTAAATGCATTTCCATGGTGAGGTGACACAATTGTTATATTTACGTTATGGAGCAAAGATCAAGACAACAACAACTTTAAAGGCCTACATTTGATTTCTTTTTTATTAGACATTCAACATTATTTAGTTCATCTCCAGGACACATAGTGACAACTTTACGTTTAAAGTTTTATCAAGTTAAACTGCACTACCTCATTTGAGTTTCAGTTTAAACAAGTTCTTTTGCAAAAAAAATTTGAAGTGTTTTTTTCAGTATCTCAACTTGGTGCATGTCTACTCCTTTGGTCTCCATTCTATTTCCCAGTGTTAACTTAATAACATCGGTGTCATTACATGATCCATTGTATTGTTTCTGAACTCTCTAGTTTACAATGTACAGATATTAAAGAGTCTGGCGCCACTGAAGGTCATAATTCATAGTCATCAGGGTGATACAGTTCACTTAAAAGCCTATATACATATGATGGTGCATTTCCGCCACTGAAATAAATAAAAAAAAGTAAATATAAATTCATGGAAATACAACTAACTGAATGGATGGATAACTAGATGATAAAACTGGCTTTTGTCTGAGCCAGAATACTATTTATAATATGGAGACATCTGACAAAAGTACCGTAATTTCCATTTAAGTGTATTAAAAAAATTAATGGGTGAATACACAGGCCACTGCACATTAAAAGCATGTATAACTGCATATTATGCTTTGATAAAGAAAATATGATAGAAACTTAGCATAGGAAGAACTGTAAATTATTTTTCATTCTTAATTTATACATATCCAAGAAATAGGCCAGCTAGAAGTTTGAAATGTTTGCTAGGAATATGCATTTTACAATAGTTCATGATATTCCTGAGTGTTCTGACCCGACCAGAAATTGGTAAATAGTTGTTTGTGACCAGACCCATGCCTTCCAACCTGAGATTTGGGTCGGTGTGACACCTCTACTAATAGATAGCTCCTTAATAACATATGAATTGTACTTACATATTTGAAATATACAAGGTGACCAGATCTGGAGGTACATAGTCAAACAGTGGGTTCTGTATCTGTGTTTTGGATAAGATCTCTCCTTCAGAAAACTTGAGCACATTGTGCGGACTCACAAACTTGTTAAATGAATCCTGAAATGGAATCAAAGATAATGACTGGCAACTTCACCGAGCAGTAAATTCAAACAAATTAATATAATCATAAATATATAGCATAAATGTAAAAAACAATTTCATGTACATGTATTTACTCTTTACAAACAGATATGATTTCTAACCCCCTGGGTCCCTAATAACATAATAACAATATGACTTATGCTAGGCCTACTATGCTTTTATTTCAAATCAATAAAAGCTCTATGCAATCAGAGTTATTAAATGTGTCCTACAGTGTATGTACTGAGGTGAACTAAATACACACATAGATACTACATACTAAGGTGGCTTGAATACCTCATATTAACCGTTAACAGAACAGAGGTTTTGAGGTGAACTAAATACTTCATATTAACAGAGGTTATAGGTTGACCTTAATATTTCATGGACAGAACTTCTAAAACCAGAACAGTGGCAACGCCAAAGCGAGCGAATCCCATCGAACAGAAATGGCTGGCATTTTTACAAACGAAATATATAGCAAATATCATAAAACAACACACCAGAAAGGCAACCATTTTCAAATTGGTTAGCCAAGTTGTCATCAAAAGAAATAATATGCTTTTAGTAGCCACCTATAAAAATGGTGGCCATTTTTCAAAATGGCCGACTACTCCCCAAAGTTTTATTAGACAATGTGCCATGCTTAGAGTATTCACATATCAAATATGAACAAAATCGCTCCACTACTTTTCGAGTTATAGTAAAAAATGTAAAAATGACAGCCATTTTTTAAAATGGTCGCTTTCTATCCGAAGTGTCATGAGACAGTGTGCCATGCTTATAGTATTCACATATAAAATATGAACAAAATCGCTTCACTACTTTTCAAGTTATAGTAAAAAACTTAAAAATGATGGTCATTTTTCAAAATGGCCGCCTACTACCCAAAGTGTCATTAGACAGTGTGCCATGCTTATTATTATTTTTTAATATCTACATTTGTAGCTTTATTAATGTCCTTTATAATTTTTTTACACTTAAAACATATTGCTATTACAGTTTTACATATTGTACCTAAATTACTGTAAAATCGGCACTAAAATGGCCGCCATTTTGAAATGAGCGGCCATTTTGAAAATTGGCTTTCGAGCAGAACTTCTACTCCCATAAGGTATATGTATACAAAATATGAACAAAATCGGGCCAACGGTATTTGAGTTATTGCCCGGACGGACGGACAGACGGACAGACGGACGGACGGACGGAGGCGTTCCCTATATCCCTCCGAACTTCGTTCGATGGGATAATAAACAGGTGCTGAGATAAAATAAATACTAATCTCATATGAACAGAAGTACTAAGAGATGAACTAAATACTTGAGCTGTACTAAATACTTACCTCATATAAACAGAGGTTCTGAGGTAAGCTAAATACTCACCCCACATGAACAGAGGTATGGAGATGAACTAAATACTTGCCTCTGAGGTACTAAGGTGAACTAAATACTCACCCCATATGAACAGAGGTATGGAGATGAACTAAATACTTGCCTCTGAGGTACTAAGGTGAACTAAATACTCACCCCATATGAACAGAGGTATGGAGGTGAACTAACCCCCCTATCACACCAAACTAGTTCTTACCCGTTCTTGCCAGTCCTACGAAAATGTCGTAAAACGGGCTCAATCTGGCTGTGGTCGGGAAATATGTCTAAAATAATTAGCTACTTCGTTTATAAACAGTCTTCAATATGTCCATCTCGTTCGCAGTTCGTTCAGGTCGCACCATGTCGGTGTTCAGCGGCGTATAACACGTCCCTTAGTCTAGAAGGTCATCATGACCTGATAACAGAACGGTATGGTCGCCATCGAATTTTGAATCGATTCAAAATTCTAAATCACATTCCCCATCCGGGAAAAACCATGAAGTTCGTAAATAGACCTTAGAAAGTTGCAGCTATGTTCATTCCGTTCGCACAGAGTTTAAAACCAGTTTTGAAGAATGCAGTGGCAACTTGTTTGGTGTGATAGTCTTAAATACGTTCTTAATCAGTTTAAACCCGTTTGCAATTAGTTCAACCTCGTTCTCAATACGTCCTCAGACAGTTCAACTTGTTAAAACGTCCCTAGTAGGATTCAAGTACGACGGTTCCGTTCGTAGTACGTCCAGCTCGTCGTTAGTACGTTGTCACTCGTTCTAATTGAAGAACGTATCGACCACGAGAACATTTTGAGCATGTTCTAAGTTCTAGAGGACCTACCCATTCGAGTATGTTCGACGAAGTTTGTAAATAGACCCCAAACGGTTCTTAATATGTCCAGTCCGTTCGTACACAGTTGAAGCCTGTTTTCGAGAACGTAGTGAGAACTAGTTTGGTGTGATAGTAGGCTAAATACTTGCCTCGGAGGTACTGAGGTAGACTATACACCCACCCTGTATGAACAGAGGTACTGAGGTTTACTTAATACTCACCTCATATGAACAGAGGTACTGAGGTTAACTTAATACTCACCTCATATGAACAGAGGTACTGAGGTTAACTTAATACTCACCTCATATGAACAGAGGTACTGAGGTTAACTTAATACTCACCTAATATGAACAGAGGTACTGAGGTTAACTTAATACTCACCTCATATGAACAGAGGTATGGAGGTGAACTAAATACTCACCTCATATGAGCAGAGGTACTGAGGTTAACTTAATACTCACCTCATATGAACAGAGGTATGGAGGTGAGCTTAATACTTACCTCATATGAACAGAGGTACTGAGGTTAACTTAATACTCACCTCATATGAACAGAGGTATGGAAGTGAGCTTAATACTTACCTCATATGAACAGAGGTACTGAGGTGACTGCTTGAACATGGCGGCACACACTATCAGCTGAAATTGAAATGTGTCTTTATTTAACTAAAACAAAGACAATATTTAGTCATCGTATTTTAAAATATAGACTTGATTATAACAAGGCACAGATGTGAACAATATCGTCCCTAAAACACAGCATTGTGGTCTTGTTGACCAAGAAAGCAAGATGGCCGCAGAAAAGTTAATCAGCTCTAGAACTTATCACTGTGTAACATTTGAACGGTTTGGCTGGAAACCTGTAGACAAGTCTTGAAAGTGAAGATTTTAGGACGGAAAATCCAAAATGGCCACCTTAAAATTTACCCAGAATGCCCAAAAACCAATCAGTTCTTGACGTTGATATGTAGAAACATCCCTGAAAATTTCAGATGAATCCCTCAAATGGTTTGGCTGAAAATCTGTAGACAAGTCTTGAAAGTGAAGATTTTAGGACAGAAATCCTAAATGGCCACCTTAAAATTTAACCAGAATACCCAAAAACTAATCAGTTCTTGACGTTGATATGTAGAAACATCCCTGAAAATTTCAGATGAATCCCTCAAAAGGTTTGGCTGGAAACCTGTAGACAAGTCTTGAAAGTAAAGATTTTAGGACGAAAAATCCAAAATGGCCACCTTAAAATTTACCCAGAATGCTCAAAAACTTAACAGTTCTTGACATTGATATGTAGAAACATCCCTGAAAATTTCAGATGAATCCCTCAAATAATATGGCTGAAAACCTGTAGACAAGTCTTGAAAGTGAAGATTTTAGGACGGAAAATCCAAAATGGCCACCTTAAAATTTACCCAGAATGCCCAAAAACTAATCAGTTCTTGACGTTGATATGTAGAAACATCCCTGAAAATTTCAGATGAATCCTTCAAATGGTTTGGCTGGAAACCTGTAGACAAGTCTTGAAAGTGAAGATTTTAGGACGGAAAATCCAAAATGGCCACCTTAAGATTTACCCAGAATGCCCAAAAACTAATCAGTTCTTGACGTTGATATGTAGAAACATCCCTGAAAATTTCAGATGAATCCCTCAAATGGTTTGGCTGGAAACCTGTAGACAAGTCTTGAAAGTGAAGATTTTAGGATGGAAAATCCAAAATGGCCACCTTAAGATTTACCCAGAATGCCCAAAAACTAATCAGTTCTTGATGTTGATATGTAGAAACATCCCTGAAAATTTCAGATGAATCCCTCAAATGGTTTGGCTGGAAACCTGTAGACAAGCTGAAAAGTGAGACGCCGCCCGCCCGCCCGCCCGCCCGCCAAGCTGACTACAATATCGTACCTTTTGTTAGGTACGATAAAAATCATGACGATTCTGTGAAATATTTGGAATCATATTGAATGAATATTATTAAAAACATGCAAATACAATTTCTTCCTTTTGTATTAATGTAATGTCTTTTATTGACTCTGATGCCATTAGAATGACATCGGTCACTACAGAATTTAGAACTTTTAAATAAAATATTACTTCAAATGAGTAAGCTCTATGTGATTAATTGGAATATGTCAACTTTAAAATTATTATAATCTCAAAATTGAAAAATGTTTTTTTAAATTATGATGTTTCGCACTATTTAAATAGCATAACAAGCTCTCACATTGTAAATACTGTAGAACTTTATTTGGAATGTATCTTATGATATCAATTGGACAACCACAACTGAGAATCATGTTGGGGACTTCCGAAAATTAGACGCTCCTACCCCATGACGATGGAATATTTCTACCTACCGGTACAGAATAATGTTTTGCAGCTAGTGCTATTGCATGACTTCCATTTGTAGCTTTCAATCTAAAAGCACACAAGCAAATGCAAATTTACAGTAGAGTACAGTGTCTCTGTTATCATTAAGTTGGTAGAGTTTAGATTAAAATGTGCATGAATTGTTGACAGACAAATAAATGTAGGGGCAGTCAGACTACACTTGACCCACTGTAAATAACAAAAAAAGGTCCAGTACCTCGACATATAGAATTAATTCTCAAATTAATTCTTCAAGATCGATTGTGAGAAGATACACACACACACACAAGTGATGAGGCTGGTGGACTTACTATAAATGAAGTTATTTCTGAAACATGGTCCTTAACTTTTCAAAAATGTCACAACACACGTTTTGTTAAAAATAGGGATGGTGGGCAGTCATAGGGTGAAAAGGGGAACTATTACAAACTTCATTTCCTGACACCTAAGGGTTGAAACTTCATTTCCTGACATTTCCTGGTTGAAAATTTCAAATGGTAAAACTACGAATATGATCAGGCTCTTCCTTTTTGTTTAATTAAATTAGTCTCTTGGCACCTGAGCAACACGTCAATAATCTATTTTAAGAAAGTATATCCTTGCTCAGATTTCTATTATCTAACTTGTAAAAGTGCACATGGTCATCCTCATGTGCACTTTTGAAAATGATCTTTATTGTATGTATGTATGTATTCTTTATTTGCGTCTATTCATTTAGACAGTTACATGGTATACAATGATATAAGGTAAAAGAAAAGAGTAATATAAAAGTTACAGGTACAAAAAGTTAAAATGCCTTAACATAGTCTCCCTGGCTTTATGCATAGAGTGAATGTTAATCAAAACAGAACAGAGAGAATCAAGGCTCTCCGGGCCCAAACTCAAATGATTTATACCAAAAATGAAGCTCAACTTTTCATTAATTGGTTGGTATGGTTGAAAGGCCAATTTGCTTATTATTTAGAATGCATTGTTCATATGCAATTCACATTAAAATATGACAAGAAAATATATCTTTTAGCCCCATGGTTTTATTCAGGAATTATTCATATCAATTTTGAGTGTGTCTTAATAACCTCTCAACTTTAGTTTAAGTATCCTCATGCAAACTACAATACTTTGTTACTTTTGCCTAAAAAATGAGGCACTAAATATTTCTTGTAGATTCAAAGTATGGGAACACTTACCCTCCATCAGCCATAACAGTATGTGTTCCAATTATGACCTTGTTGACTCGGGACATCATTGCAAACACTGCAGAGTCTGTGATAACTGTAGTCTCTATACCAGCAGCTGCTAAACTATTGGCTAGTTCATGTCCCTGAAGTTAGAGATATAATTTGTTATCTTTTAATTAATCTCACTGAAGTTAGAAATATATAGAGGTTATTTAATGGTAGGTTTTTGATACAGGGTATATCTGAGGGAAATACATTATATCTAATATATTGATATATTGTATTTACCGAGGGATACCGAACAAAATTCCCGGGGATTGCTGATAAGCGAGTGATATATATATCTTCCACTCACCTCAGCGGGAGATATACAGAATATCACATCATTTTGAGTGATATCATTTTTATCGCCGAGTTGATATCAAATATCAACACGAGTGAGCGAAGCGAATGAGTGTTGATATTTGATCTCTACGAGGCGATAAAATGATATCACGAGAAATTATGTGATATTGGGTTTATCCCATGATTACAATCACCTTGTGATGTTCTGATCCAATTTCCAGGACACTGGCAGACCTATTTTCTCAAAAGAGAGTAAATTATCTGACCTAATTTCCAACAATATTGTGGCGCGAAATGCAAATGTGATATCACACGGATATGCGTGAGATAAACGATATCACACGCATATGAGTTTGATAAACGATTTTTCTGGAAAATATCACACGGATTTCAATAATATCAGAAATATCTATAGCTGTTATTGTACAGATAACACATTAATCGTGGGATAAAACAGTATATCACCCGCTCACCTCAGATATATATTATATTCCCGCATGTTATTTACCTATAACACAAAATTTGTTATTTGTTAGTTCACCTCCCTGAAGTAAGATATATAATTTGTTAGCATACCAGCACATTAAGAACTAGAAAAACAGCAACTCCACGGAGTAGCAAATCCCACCAAACAAAACATATTATGCTTATTATAGCTAGTGTAAATGTTGAAATGTTTGTGCACTTTGTGATAGAAGCATGAAATTTGGCACAAAGTTAGTTTATACCATTGTGAACTAGGCATCATCATATAAAATTTGAACCAAATCCGTTCACTGGTATATGTGTTATCAAAGATTACGTTTTTTACGAAAATTGGCCGCCATCTTGAAATTCAGCCGCCATCTTGAAAATTATTTGTTGAACATAGCTACTGTGTCCCTAAGCATCATCATATAAAATTTGAACCAAATCCGTTCACTGGTATTTGAGTTATCAAAGATTACATATTTTTACGAAAAATGGCCGCCATTTTGAAATTAAGTGGCCATCTTGAAAATCTATTTTTGTGCGAAACTACTTAGTCCCTAGGCATCAGCATATAAAGTTTGAACCAAATCCGTCAACTTGTATTTGAGTTATCAACGATTACATTTTTTACGAAAAATGGCGGCCATTTTGAATTGAGCGGCCATATTGAAAATTCCTTCTCGAGCAGAGGTCCTTCACTCATAAGGCTCATAAGGCATAAGCCTATTAAATATGAACCAAATACGTCAACCGGTATTGGAGTTATCTCCCGGACACACGGACAAAGGAACGGACGTCATTTGTTGTTGCTGCATTGGTTTCTTCATTCATTTTCTTCTTTCTTTGTCTTGATTTGATTGCGATGTTAGTTATCTTCCTTCAGGGTCCACAGACTTGAGACTGCGCATAGGTGGGTTGGATTGACGGACGAACAGACGGCTTCTCTATATCCCCCTCGAACTTCGTTCGGTGGGATAATGAATTAGATACCAGATATTGTAGAAATAACCAGGCACTTGTACTTATCAAGCCCGGTGATCGTGAAAATGGGACGGAGGGGGGAGCAAGCAATTTCCGCTAGAAAATTCAACAAATCTGGTAAAATTATTTTTTCAAGACAGAGTTTACGATTGAATTGCAAATTGAATAAGCGCACGGTATGATAAAATATGTTAGGTATTCTAGGATTATTTTTCAACCGATTCTCTTTTAAGATATAAGATCTATTAAAAAAGGCGCAACGCAACCAACGTGCAAAAGTCAAACTTTTTGCTATAAATCAAGCAACAATGAACTACACGACCTGTAATAAATACTTGTAAGTGATGTTATCATAACTAGATTAATGTCATTGCTGAATTTATAAAATAAGTTTCCATACGTAAAATAATCGAAAATAATTAAAATGGGATGGAGGGGGGGGACGGAGGGGGGGAGTAATAATTCTATAAAGTGAAACAACTTCACACGAATTCTTGTATTTGAAAAATGAACTCATTAACTTAGTAAGAAACTGGATGATATACCCCTGGAGACTGAAAAATGGGGACATTTGGAGTAAAAGGACTTAAAGTCGCGAAACATCTCTAATCATGTCTTACATACATATTGCTCCCCCCCTCCGTCCCCTCCCCCCCCCCTCCGTCCCAAATTCATTATTTTCGATTATTTTTTATTTCACATATGGAAACTTATTTTATAAATTCAGCAATGACATTAATTTAGTTATGATAACATCACTTACAAGTATTTATTACAGGTCGTCCAGACCATTGTTGCTTGATTTATAGCAAAAACGTTGATTTGTGCCTGTTGATGGCCTTGCGCCTTTTTTAATAGATCTCATACCTTAGATGCGTATCGTTTCAGAAAAAATCCCAGAAAACCTAACATATTCTACCATACCGTGCGCCTATCTATTTAGCAATTCAATAGTAAACTTTTTCTTGAAAAAATAAATCTTCCAGATTTGTTGAATTTCCTAGCAGAAATTGCCTGCTCCCCCCTCCTTTCCATATTCACGATCACCGGGCGTGCTTATGTACTAGAATAGTATATCTCCTTTTGGCAAACCTACAGTGGTGATGACATAAATAGATACATTTAATAATATGTATACTCATTTGAAAGTTTCGTGACAGTCAGTATTTTTAAAGTTTTTGCAAATAAGTAAATTGTAAGAATTATTACAGATACTGATCCAAAAAACAAATGCAAATGCCAATGATCCATTAGAAATGAAATGGAGTCTAATCACGACTCTACTGTAATTGGAGAACACATGTGACGCAGACCAGAGCTATATAATATTAGAAAATGTTGCAATAAGAGAAAGTTTCAAAGCAGCAACAAATACACTGCTTCGTAAATAAATGTATTCATAAAATTGAGGAAAGAATTCTACAAAAGGATGTCAGCAATTGATACAGTCAGTGTGTCTCTGAGTATACTTGGAATAATCATTGTAATCGTCAATTCTACAATTGCTATCATAATCTTTAAATCCTCAAAATTTAGACGTAATAATGTTGATATCATCATTGGTAAGTACTATTTACTTTTACAATATTTAAGGCAAACATACTTTAATCTTTTACGTATCATTTTAATTTTTATATCAATATTGCTCTAACCACAGAAATCATACAGATAAAAACATAAATTCCAAAGAGTAGTAAATCCCACCGAAAATCTTTTTTTTATCAAATCATTTTGAAGACAACACGGCGTGAACTTTGTGTAGTTGGATAATTAGAGAAAAAGAAATTAGATTCACAAAAAATAATAATTAAATTGGATTTGTTGTCTGATTGAGCAAATTTGGTGATATGAAAAATTCTTTAATATACATCTTCGTCAAAATATTATACTAATCCTGGGAATCTATCATTTCGTAATGCAGTATAATATTCCATTTTTTACAATAGCATCACAGTACTAAACTGTTTAACTGGGTTAAGGAACAATTGTGAAAATGATTGCTTTTCCATGAGCATCAGATTTTCTCAACTTTTGTCTTTTGTATGATCATTAGATTGTTTACAGTGAAGAATTCCAATACTAACCTGTATTATTTGTTTGGAGCTTTCCTACCAAATTCCTTATTTTTACTCCCTAAAATCTTATACCGTTTTTGAACAGGGATCTGGGTTCTAAGATTGACAGATCCTACTGGATGTACATGTAGCAAGGTCAAAGGTCAAATGAGACAAATTCCCCGCCATTTTTTTCAGAAGCAAATGCTGATGAAGGGACCAGTCGTATCCCGAAAACTCCAAACAAATAATACAGGTTAATCTTGAGGAATCCTTCACTGTAAACAATATAATTACTAACTAATGAACATTTTCAGAACTATCATTAGATAGATTGATTAGAATTATTCAATCAATATTGATCACTTGTGAGGTTTGCATAGCATAGCATTATATCAGATGTCATATACAGTCGATGTGGCCAATATCACACCATATGAGATAAATATTAATAAAAACAAATTAAACATTGCATAGGTTACTTGAGAACACAGAATTAAGTGTGATCAGTCGAGATTAGTTCTAATTAATTTAACCTATAGCCTCTGTCTATAAACATGCTTTAACACATAGTCTAATAGGTTAAACAATATACTAGATGCGAGTAGAAATAATCTTGATTTACGTCATTAAATATTCAAAATTCGGTTTAAGTGATATCATATTTGAAATCTACATGTAAAAGTACATCTAAAAATATGGTTTCCAAAATTGTTTATCAACTTTGAAAATTTAATATTTTTTGAAAATGTGACTTCTAGTTCGGGTTGATTCCCCATAGACCCCATGTTACAAAATCACAAAAAGTGAAATATCTTTTATTTTATTGCATTGGACAGGTAACATTTTACTTTACTGGACATATTTTGATTTGCATAACTATTAGATAAGTAAGTATGAAAATTGAACCACTGAAACAGATGTAATTTAAGTTAAAGGGGACTTTCTACTATACCCGCCATGCTATCTGACCCGAACGAGCCACCTGGTGGTGAAACTGGTAACTACCTACTCGCATCTGCGTTATTGATGGAGGTGTATGAATGTTATATCAAAACAATGCTTTCTTTTCAGGAAATATTGCAGTTGCTGACATGATTGTTGGACTGTCAACCATAGGCGATTCTATGTTAGCATTCATGGGCTGGACTTCAATGTATTCATGCGCGACAGTATACAGCTTCATAGCTCTTTCATGTACCACATCAGTAAGCTTGCTAGCAGCACTCGCTACGAACCAATGTTACGCAATTGCCTATCCTATCCATCACAGAAAATGTTTTAAAGTGGAAAAAATATGCCTGGTAATTGGGGTTATATGGTTGACCTGTGGATTAGTAAATGTGATTGCCTTAATATGTAATATTACGTCAAAGAAGGAACAAATCTTTCCAAAAGAAGGTTGTTTGATTAGCCTATCATTCGACAAAGATTATGTTTTGTGTTTTTGTACATTCCTTATGTTATCATTATTGTACATCGTACTCACATACACAAAAATCATTGCAACTGTTAAACGCCAGGCTCACATAATTCCAGGTGACATTGGAATAAACAGGGAAGTAAAGAGCATGAAACATGAACAAACTCTGCGACTAACAAGAAAATTGATTGGAGTCATATTACTATTTTTAATTTGTTGGACGCCATTTACAATAGCTGCCCTAATATGGGGTACATGTTCTGAGGTTTATACTAGAAGATTGATTGAAATTCCAAGTTGTGTAATTGAACAAACATTTACTATTACTGCAGGTATAGCCCTCACACACTCATGTATGAATTTCCTATTCTACATCTGTACATTCAAGAAATTTAGAGAGGCTCTTTGTAAGGGATGGTGTTGTCATAGAAACCAAAATGGTACAAATGGTAATATTTAGGGTTTAGACAGACTTTAATTGGTCAGCTGTCGTCAGCTGACATCAGCTGACATGTTTTGGCACAAATAAAAGCCAATTATTCATTGTTATGCTAAACTAATTAGTATGTAATTCATATTTCAGTATACATGTATTGTACTCTATTATATATAAAATAATAGCTTTGTTTAACACTGAAATATATATGTGGACCTAAATATTGATTTGCCTTTTTATTCACTTATTGTTAATATTAAGCGAAGTCTTAGGATAAAAATTTATTATTGTTATATTAAGCGAAGTCTTAGGATAAAAATGTAAAATGTATGAAAATCTGATTGACTTGGTTTGATTGTATACTACTGTTTCTCTCTAAAACTGTAGGTGCACATTGTTCTCCCAATGTCAACATGGAAAATAGTTTAATATTTAAAAATCTAAAGATCGCACATACAAGGTCAAATCAATGGTTACTTAATTTTCCTGGGTCTGCACTCTTACCTTGAAGTGAGGTGCAGATTCCACCACTATCACCTGGAACTTGCGCTTTTTTGCAGCACCCTGGAAGATGCAATAACATTTTTTCAAAACAAAAAATGACATCAATATGGAGTAGCAAACCCCAACAAACAAGATCACTCAATATTGGCAATTTTCAAATGATTCCTCATTTTGGGTATCATGCTAGAAGTAGCATCAAGCTGAAATGTATACTTAATAAAAAATGTTAATTCCAGCACAAAGAGACAACAATTTTGATTTGATTGTCATGGAGCTAGATGGTGCTCGATAGGTTAGTTTTGATAGGAATATTACAAGATTAGATTTATGATCATATGACTGGTAAATGATGAAATCACATTGTATAACCCTAACAAATGTAAAGGTCTATCGTAAATGAGTTACTCCCGGTATTTTTTGTGTGTGATTTAGTTTCGCACTTTTCACGAATAGATGGTAAAATGGTGAAAATTAATCTTCGAGAAATTGTCAATTAAATCCCCAGGGATTTGTAATTTTTCATTACCCAAGGCTTAAAGTCTTCAGCAATATCAAGAAAAAATGACCAAAATCTGACCCCATTGAGTTAAATACTGGATTAATTTCTAGGGGGAGGGGGGAGTAGGGGGTCAAGCAAGGATTTTAAAATTATCTAATTTGAAAGTATATGTAACAGGTCTACATTACTCTAAAAAGCACTCAATCAAATCTCATTTTCCAAAATTTCTTGGAGGGAGGAGCTGTCAAAACTCACCACTTGCTTGGTCTGCATCCTGAGCCATTCAATTTTCAGGAAATTTGAAATTTGTTGCTTCAAACCATGATTACCTGAGACTCCATTGCATTTTGTGTTTTGAAAATGTTTGTCAAATGTTTTTAGGAGATAAATGGGATACTAAGTAACAATGTCTGTTACAGTGGCTTATTCATATTAGATCAAATAAACGAAAAAATTATGATGTAACAGAGGTTAAGTCGCAGCATGTCGTTGACCAAGATGACATAGTAGTAGGTGTACTTAGTGAACTTCGCGAAATTTAATAGCCGCGAAATCGTGTTTTCTCAAAATTCGTGAAATTAAAACTTGTGAAATTAACCAGGAGTACAGTAATTATTTTGATTACATACAATCATTTATTTATTTCAACACGTGAGATGCATCCTGTTTTTCTTCAATTGGTCCGAGTTATATGATTGATTCTATCATAAGCATATGACTTAAATAACATTGTTACTTGATTCTAATGAAGGTGAATCTCTTATGAGTCTCACCTTTGTAACAACATCCATTGTAAATTAGATAACTAGATTTTGACAACATGTATTGTTTATTTCAAGGCATCAGATTCATCCCATTCTTTAATTCATTACTGACCAACCCTGAGATATCTCGTCTATGACATCATAATCATATCTGACCAACCCCAAGATCTTGGGGTAATGTCCAATAATTGTCAAATAATTTGTACCAACAATCTTACCAAATATTGTAGGGGTCACGAGGACAAGAGATGTCATAAATACCTTTAGGAACGCCTCTACCGTTGATGACCTGCCTGCTGTCATTATTACTTCATTAGAGTGAATATGTTCAAGAGATTGGGCTGTGATGTTGTCTGCACTGAAATAATACAATATATCATGATAAACCATGACATCTCAAATCTTCTCAGCCCTGAGATGCCATGATATAATGAGCTTGATTTGGCGATCCAGGAGAGCCCAAAATTGAGGAATTTTGAGATCTTTCATCCCAGCTCATATTTCATCTAATTGGGGTCATACAACTTGTGTAACTGTGCCTGGTGTAATATCTGCTGTTAAATACAATGCTTATTATGTAATGTATTGAGGTATATGATTACATGATAACAATCACACTTATCTGATGTGTTCAGATCACAGAATATGCCTCATAATATCAGAGCATGTGTCAGGTGAAACAGAAAGATGCTATGAGTATCAGAATGATACAATATTAGCACTAAAGTATTTCATCATGACAAACCATGACATCTTAATTATTCTAAGCCAGGAGATAACAGAAATTGCTATAGATTGTAGAATGACATTATAATAATTTATCCTGCACGTGTCATGACATATAGTCTCAAAATGAAAAAGTTATGGTTGCTATGTGGAGTAATGTCACAATTGTGTTTTATAATTCTTTTTCCTTCTCATATTATCTCAGCATTCCAAAATTCTGTCCCTATGATGCATCACATGTACGGTAACAACATAAGGATTGAGACTCTATTTGATCATTTGATATTACTACTATTATCCAGCATTATGTATTTCCCAACGTTATCTTTACTCAGTACTTTTGTGGTGCATCCTGACTGGCGAAGACCTGACAAAACCGCTGCTGTCCATGTGCCCTCAGACTGATGATAACATTGGCTGTCAGCGAAGTCTCATAAAATATTGCTTTCAGAAGTTCATTAAAGTAGAAGTCAAAAGGGGCATAATAACTAGAGATCGAACGATCTAAGATTGCAAGCAATCTTACGGAGGCCCTATATTCGTTTCTGAACATTCAAAGGGCAGCCAAAGGTCAAATCTCTAATACAAGGTCATATATGAACTCCAGACAACTTGTAGATGATTTTTAAAAAAGGTTTGGTCGAATTAATGCAAGTTGAAATTTGACCTTGAAAAATTCCGAAATTTGACCTTTTTTCAGTTTTTGAGCTATAATATCTCAAAACTGGAGCCAAATTTTAATAGATAATCAATTGCTAATATGTGTAAAACCTTTAGTAGAGGAATATATATTCTGACTTTCATTTCAAAATATTGATTTGTAGTCTCCAATTTTGAGAAACTTAGAAAACACAGTTTGTGATTTCGTTTGATGACCTTGACCTTTGACCTTGCAAATTTTACTTTTTTAGACCTCAGAAGGTCTTTTGTGAATAAATATACCTAAATTTGAATCCAGAAAATCGATTTGAAAAATCAACTTTTTTGACCTTTCGGAGGTCACTGAAGGTCAACCAAAGGTCAAAGGTCAAAAGTAAGGTTAGATTTGGAATCCTGAGAACTTGAAGATGAGTTTTAAAAAAATTGGTCAATTTGAAGCAAGTTAAAATTTAGTCTTGAAAAGTTTCGAAATTTGACCTTTTTTCAGTTTTTGAGTTCCAATATCTCAAAACTGGTACACAATTTTAATAAATAGTCAATTGCTAATATGTGAAGAACCTATAGAGGAATATATATCCTGACTTTCATGAAAAAACATTGATTTGTAGTCTCCAATTTTGAGAAACTTAGAAAACACAGTTTGTGATTTAGTTTGATGACCTTGACCTTTGACCTTGCAAATTTTACTTTTTTGGACCTCTTTTGTGATTAAATACACCTGAATTTGAATCCAGAAAATCGATTTGAAAAATCAACTTTTTGACCTTTTGGAGGTCACTAAAGGTCAACCAAAGGTCAACAAAAGGTCAAAAGTAAGGTAAGATTTGGAATCCTAAGAACTTGTAGATGAGTTTTAAAAAAAGTTTGGTCAATTTAGATCAAGTTGAAATTTGACCTTGAAAATTTTCGAAATGTTGACCTTTTTCAGTTTTTGAGCTCTTATATCTCAAAACTGGTGCAAAATTTTAATAGATAATCACATGCTAATATGTGAAGAAAAAGTGGGGGAATATATATTTAGACTTTCATTAAACTATATTGATTTGTAGTAACCAATTTTGAGAAACTTGGAAAACACAGTTTGTGATTTAATTTAATGACCTTGACCTTGCAAAATTTAATTTTTTCGACCTCTTCGGGTCTTTTGTGATTAAATGCACTTAAATTTGAATCCAGAAAATCGATTTGAAAAATCAACTTTTTTTACCTTTCGGAGGTCACTTAAGGTCAACAAAAGGTCAAGGGTCAAAAGTAAGGTAAGATTTGGAATCCTGAGAACTTGTAGATGAGTTTTAAAAAAAAGTTTGGTCAATTTAGATCAAGTTGAAATTTGACCTTGAAAATTTTCGAAATTTGACCTTTTTCAGTTTTTGAGCTCTAATATCTTAAAACTGGTGCAAAATTTTAAAATATAACCAATTGCTAATATGTGTAGAACCTTTAGAGGAATATATTTTCAGACTTTCATCAAAAAATATTGATTTGCAGTCACCAATTTTGAGAAACTTGGAAAACACAGTTTGTGATTTAATTCAATGACCTTGACCTTTGACCTTGCAAATTTTACTTTTTTGGATCTCTTGGGGTCTTTTGTGATTAAATGCACCTAAATTGGAATCCAGAAAATTGATTTGAAAAAATCAACTTTTTTGACCTTTCGGAGGTCACTGAAGGTCAACAAAAGGTCAAAGGTCAAAAGTAAGGTCAGATTTGGAATCCTGAGAATTTGTATATGAGTTTTAAAAAAAAGTTTGGTCAATTTAGATCAAGTTAAAATTTGACCTTGAAAATTTTCGAAATTCGACCTTTTACAGTATTTGAGCTCTGATATCTCAAAACTGATGCAAAATTTTAATAGATAATCAATTGCTAATATGTGTAGAACCTTTAGATGAATATATATTCAGTCTTTCATGGGACAATATTGATTTGTAGTCACAAACCTTGAGAAACTTAGAAAACACAGTTTGTGATCTTGTTTGATGACCTTGAACTTTGACCTTGAAAATTTTACTTTTTTAGACCTCAGTATATCTTTTCTGATTGAATTAACCTAAATTTGAATCCAGAAAATCAATTTGAAAAATCAACTTTTTGACCTTTCGAAGGTCACTGAAGGTCAACTAAAGGTCATAGGTCAAAACTAAGGTCAGATTTGAGTTTCTGAGATCTTGTAGATGCTTTTTAAAAAAAAGTTTGGTCAATTTAGAGCAAGTTGAAATTTGACCTTGAAAAATTTCGAAATTTGACCTTTTTTCAGTTTTTGAGTTCTAATATCTCAAAACTGGAGCAAAATTTTAATAAATAGTCGATTGCTAATATGTGTAGAACCTTTAGAGGAATATATTTTCTGACTTTCAGTGAAAAAAAATTGATTTGTAGTCTCCAATTTTGAGAAACTTAGAAAACACAGTTTGTGATTTTGTTTGATGACCTTGACCTTTGACCTTGCAAATTTTACTTTTTTAGACCTCAGAAGGTCTTTTGTGAATAAATATTTCTAAATTTGAATACAGAAAATCGATTTGAAAAATCAACTTTTTTGACCTTTCGGAGGTCACTGAAGGTCAACCAAAGGTCAAAGGTCAAAAGTAAGGTCAGATTTGGAATCCTGAGAACTTGTAGATGAGTTTTAAAAAACATTTGGTCAATTTGAAGCAAGTTGAAAAAAGACCTTTTTTGACCATTTTTTGACCTTCAATATCTCAAAATCTAAGCAAAATTTCTCTAGACGGCAAAAGGCTTAGACTAATAGAATACTAATATCTATCTGTATGCAAAAATTCAGCCAAAAATATTGAAGTGTAGTGTCAGGATTTGAGAAACATGAAAAAAACTTAGATTTGACCTAGATTTTGACCTTTGACCTTGACCTAGATATGAACTAATTTCCCGACAAGTCCAGCCCAGGTCCCTAATAAGATTATATATGAGATAAGTCAAAGCTAGCTGGAAGTTGGAGAAAAAATGCTAAAAAGAATAATAAATAAATAAATAAATAAATAAATAAAGAAGAATAACTACAAAAATGATAGGAGGCCCCTTGAAGGGCCTCCTAATAATCAGGTGAATATTCATTCTGACACTCATAGCATCTTTCTGTTTCACCTGAAACATGCTCTGATATTCTGTGACCTGAGCACATCAGAATGGAAGAGTTATAACTATCAATAAGTGTGATAGTTATCATGTAATCATTTACCTAATGTCAATACATTACATAATAGGCATTGTATTTAGAAGCAGATATTAGCAAAGGCACGTGTACACAAGTTTAATGACCCCAATTAAATGAAATATGAGTTGGGATGAAAGATCTCAAAAATCCTCAATTTTGGGCTCTCCTGGATCGCCAAATTAAGCTTATTATATCATGCCATCTCAGGGCTGAGAAGATTTGAGATGTCATGGTTTATCATGATGGTGAATATTGGGCATTGCATAGAAAGGTTTAATTTCAAGACACTCTATTGTAAGATTTGTTCTCTTTGCTTTGTAAATTGGAACATTGTGGAGGTTCATTATCGTCTTACCTATTAATCCAGTGACCTTTTGTCCAAAGGCTTGTATAAGATTTCTTTGATTATAGTATACTGGTAAGCTACATTACATAGTTCTGATATGGATTACGGACATCATTATACAGAACATAACAATGTGGCTACAATAACACAATATCAAAACAAAATGTTGACAGAACATATTGTTAGTACCTCAAGTGAAATACTCGATTCTGATTGGTTGATTAGCGGTCAACAATATGTACCGTTGACCGCTACTAGGTACTGGTGACCGTTACTTTTGAAAAATAAGTTTCATGATGTCATATTGTTGAAAGAAAAAACATGGTAGACGGACTAAACATTGATGAAAGTGATATTTTGACTTTACTAGACGACAAGTATAGCAAAAATACAAATAGAAATGTAAAATAAGCATTAATTTACTAATGAGTATGCATTGCTGGCGTGGTTCGGAGAAATGTGAAATGAAGCCATGCCGATTGATGATTGTCGTCTATATGTGTATTATTAGTTTCTTCGGACTAACAAAACAATTGTAGACCTCTCCATTCGGTCAACCGTCAAAATCATATACCTCGACTGTAAACCTTAAAACTCCTGTTGACCTCGACCTTTGGTCTCAAGTGTCAACAGTAGTTTCTCGGTTTTCAGTCTCGAATACAATTTTGCCAGTTGACCTCTGGAGAGGTCAACAATTGTATACTGTAAAAATGGTAATATTTTAGCAGTTTATCACATTTTACTGACATTTTGGAATTGCCCCACATACCTCTAACCACCTTTCCTTGTCACTTTAACACATTTGGATTAAAAGTGATGAAAGTTGGGAGATATATCTGTAGAAATTTCATTTTTTAAAACATAAAACTCTTAAAATTATTTGGACACCCTATATTTAGTAAGTGACATGTTTTTGGTTGTACTCTTAGATATTTCATTTTCTTGCTCTTTTGAATAGATTTTGGTATTTCCCCTTTGCTACTTGTGAATATAATATACTAGGGACCGAAAAATGATGCATATGTGTGAATCTCTTTACATATGGGTTCCAGTCCTTCAAGTTGTTCCCAGTTAGGGATATTCACATTTAGAGGTGCTCTACTCATTTGATTGTACTTTTAAATTTCTGAAGTTTTGAATTTACCTTGTTTCCAGCTCAGTAAGGAGTTCGCCAATGGCTTCCATAATAATAGGCTGAAAAACAAGTGTGAGGTAATTATGTAATTAACTGTGTTCATGTTAAAGAAGTACAGTAATCTAATTATCATATTTCAGTGAAAATAGATGAATCATGCTGATGACATGAAAGTATAGTGTGCGTGATGCAGTTGGCGTAAATAAATAGTATATCTCATATTTCTGTCCACTTTTATCTAAATGTACACTTAATAGGTCCATTCAAAATTTATGCATGTATCTTTATTTTTGACTAGTTTTTTGATTCTGAATACAGTCATGTCCTTTTATTCTTAAAATTGCAAATTGATGTATATTTTTGAATGGACATAGACATTATGTATACCCTCTGTATCAAAGGTCTTCTCCTATTGAGACAACCCTTATTTAACTTTAGTAAACAGCTCCTGAACATGCAATGCTACTCTTAACCCTTTCCTGCAGAAATTTTTGAGATCGCACTCCCCTGACTGAAAGCTGGCTACACCCCTGTAGCATATTCTGATTGCTCATAATTAGCATTTTATATATAAAGACTTTTGTCTGTTTAGTTTTACAGAGGAGCCTGATCTGGTCAGTTTGGTAATAAAAGGTAAATTTGACGTCATGATCTTGTAAAAAGTCACGTCAGTGTTTTTGGTATATGGCATGTACTATATGTAATATTTTCAATAAAAATTAATCAACAGCCTTAAAATTTTTGGATAATGTGTATAATATGCCTTAAATTATTTGTGACAAGTTTCATAAAGTAAACTGGTCATTTACTTAAGTTATTTGAGGTTTGAGGTATTTGACTTTTGATACAGAGGGTATGTAAAATGAAACATTAGTCTACCTTTAAGTTATGGCTGGGGGTACTGTAGTCATCAGAGTCTCCTTGTCCTTTGGCAAGGAGCAATTTCTACAAAACAATACAAGGCATTAACATGACAAAATGTCACCACCTAAAACAATTTGGTCAATATAAAGCAAGTTGGAAAATACCTTTTGACCTTAAGAAGAACTTCTGAGAACATGTAGATGATTTTGAAAAAAAAATTAGTCAATTTGAAGGAAGTTGAAAAAAGACCTTTTTGACCTTGAGAAGGTCATTGAAGGTCAAAGGTCAAATCTAAAGTCAGATTTGAACTTCTGAAAAGATGTAGATGATTTTGAAAAAAAATTTGGTCAATTTGAAGCAAGTTGAAAACAGACCTTTTTTACCTTTTTTTGACCTTGAGAAGGTCATTAAAGTCAAATCTAAAGTCAGATTTGAATTTCTGAGAACATGTAGATGATTTTGAAAAAAAAATTAGTCAATTTGAAGCAAGTTGAAAAAAAAGACCTTTTTTGACCTTGAGAAGGTCATTGAAGGTCAAATGTCAAATCTAAAGTCAAATCTAAAGTCATATTTGAATTTCACAGAACATGTAGATGATTTTGAAAAAAAAATTTAGTCAATTTGAAGCAAGATGAAAAATACCTTTTTGACCTTTTTTGACATTGAGAAGGTCATTGAAGGTCAAATGTCAAATCTAAAGTCAGATTTGAGTTTCTGAGAACACGTAGATAATTTTGAAAAAAAATTTAGTCAATTTGAAGCAAGTTGAAAAAAGACCTTTTTGACCTTTTTTGACTTTGAGAAGGTCATTGAAGGTCAAATGTCAAATCTTAAGTCAAATCTAAAGTCAGATTTGAATTTCTGAGAACATGTAGATGATTTTGAAAATTTTTTTTAGTCAATTTGAAGCAAGTTGAAAACAGACCTTTTTGACCTTTTTTGACCTTGAGAAGGTCATTAAAGGTCAAATGTCAAATCTAAATTCAGATTTGAATTTCTGAGAACATGTAGATGATTTTGAAAAAAAAAATTAGTCAATTTGAAGCAAGTTGAAAAAAGACCTTTTTTGACCTTGAGAAGGTCATTGAAGGTCAAATGTCAAATCTAAAGTCAGATTTGAAGGTCAAATGTCAAATCTAAAGTCAAATCTAAAGTCAGATTTGAATTTCTGAGAACATGTAGATGATTTTGAAAAAAAATCTAGTCAATGTGAAGCAAGTTGAAACAAGAACACAAATGTGTACAAAATGTCCCCACCAAGTGGTGATCCCGTGAAATGGTTATCCTGAAAATGAGTAGACAAGACTTTACCAACACAATTTGAGGACGGAAAATCCAAAGTGGCCACCTTAAAATTTACCCAGAATGCCAAAAATTTAGTCAGTTCTAGATTTTCATACTAAGAACCACCCCTGAAAATTTGAAATTGATCCGTCACACAGTTAACCAGAAAACATGTAAACAAGACTTTACAGACAAGATTTCAGGATGGAAAATCCAAAATGGCTGCCTTGACATTTACCCAGAATGTCAAAAAACTAATCTGTTTGTAGATTTTCATACTAAGAATCATCCCTGAAAATATGAAATTGATCTACCAAACGGTTCACCTGAAAACGGGTAGACAAGACTTTACAGACAAGATTTTAGGACAGAAAATCCAAAATGGCTGCCTTAACATTTACGCAGAATGCAAAAAAAGTAATCAGATGTAGATTTTCATACAAAGAATCATCCCTGAAAATTTGAAATTGATCTATCAAACTGTTCTCCTAAAAACGCGTAGACAAGACTTTACAGGCAATATTTTAAGACGGAAAATCCAAAATGGCTGCCTTGACATTTACCCAGAATGCAAAAAAACTAATCAGTTCTAGATTTTCATACTAAGAATCATTCCTGAAAATTTGAAATTGATCTACGAAACGGTTCACCTGAAAACGAGTAGACAAGACTTTACAGACAAGATTTTAGGACGGAAAATCCAAAATGGCTGCCTTGACATTTACCCAGAATGCCAAAAAACTAATGAGATCTAGATTTTTATACTAAGAATCATCCCTGAAAATTTGAAATTGATCCACCAAACGGTTCACCTGAAAACGCGCAGACAAGACTTCACAGACAAGATTTTAGGACCGAAAAATCCAAAATGGCCAACAATAAAAAAGTCCTTATGAGTTTTTGCTGATTTCTTTTTACAAAATTATCACATATAACTACTGTTAACAATAAAGTAGGCTTTTACAGCAAAGTACATCTGAAATTATTTATAAAGCTACTAAATAGTTAAAGTATGAAAACTCAAAAACACCATTCAATATGATACAAAGTATTATCGCGCGCTAACTTTTCTTAAGACATTCAAAATGGCTGACATGACTGAGCTAGCAGGTCCAAAACCTAATCAGATCTAGAATGAAGTGAGCTGAACAAGATGTTAAAGTTTTAAAAGCAACTGTGAAGCAGTTTTTCTTAAAGTTTGCAGACAAGGATTTTAGCATTTGACTTCAAAATGGCCGACAGGAAGTAGGTATCGAGTTAATTTTTTTTCATCCACATCTGTATGCACTCATAAGTTATCCCTGAAAATTTGAAGGTGATATCTGTAGCGGTTTTGGAGAAAACTGCCGGACGTACGGACAGACAGACGGACAGACGGACGCGCCTAGGCCGACAATATGGCCCCACACTATGTGGTGGGGACATAAAAAGACCTTTTTGACCTTGAGAAGGTCATTGAAGGTCAAATGTCAAATCTAAAGTCAGATTTGAACTTCTGAGAACATGTAGATGATTTAGAAAAAAATTGAAGTCAGTCTAAACAGTATTTGTTAAGTTATAGGAAGTTGTAAGAAATTGTTACAGACGCCAACCGCCGGACGCCAACCGCCGGACGCCAACCGCCAGACGCCAACCGCCGTCGCAAAAAAAACGGAGACCATAACAATATGTCACCACTTTTGGTGGTGACATAATAAGATCAGAAAATTACATCAATGACACCTGATTTTTATCAACGATATTTACTTCAAATAAAGCAAAACATACACTACAGTACACTATACTACAGGGTCAACTGGTAAAACTGAAAAGATTTGAGAACTCAAAATTGGTCTTACTCAATGTCTTAAGAATGTTGAGTAAGACCAAAGTTGAGTGCATGGATAAAGCATCAAATGTTTTGAATTTTGAAAAAAAAACATGGAAAAATAAACAATCAATAATTGAATTTATATTCTTGTTACCTGTAAAGATTCTTGAGGATCCCCCTCCTCACCACCTCCTTTCACTCTGAAAGATATCATATGTGTGTTTATTCGGGTGTACAAGGATATCAAATGTAAATAGATTTATCCCATGGTAAGAAGGATATAGATCGAATATCACATGAAGATATTTGATATGTGGATCAAGATATCATATTTCAGCAAAAAATCCCCAAACCATCAAATATCACTTTGAAACCATTGAATATCACTTTTTAAAAAAAATTTTAATATGTTTTTTTTCAATTTTTTTCACTGATGATAATTTCCCATGGGATAAACGGACAATCCTATGATTTTTCAAACATATCATTTATATCCACACATGGATATCGATATCTTCACTCACTTGCTGCAATCACTCGTGAAGTTATCAATATCCACTCATGGATATAATTGATATTTTTTCAAAACCATAGGATATTCCTATGATATTATTCATTCAGGGGAATCATGTCTTCAGAGAAAATGTTGAAAGGGTATACTGTATTTAAAGGGAAAATATATGTTCAAGGAACACAGACAATGGAAATATACTATAGAATAATACACAAGAGACATCTATGCATGTGAAAAGTGCAAGGAAACATGATAATAGTGAGGCATTGGTGTACATCTTGGGAAGATAGGATCGTGTACAGGGGAAAAAGGTACATGGAAAATGCATAAGGAATGTACAATGTAATGCGCTTGTTTATGGAAATGCTCTGAAAACATAAAACATGATTTGAATAATAATTTCTATATGGGGTCAAGTTCTTACAGGGGAACTCTGAAAGTGAGCAATAAATTAAAATATCACACTTCTTCAGCCTCACTTTAAAATACAAGTTTGGCAGATCTGGTTTTACTGAATAAAATAGAAACTTACCCAGCATATTCTTCCCTTATGATCTTTAACACTGAAAATTAAATGATACAGATATGATAACATAAAAATTGTAAGACAAATTGCCAAAAAGTAGGTCTCATAGAGCTACCGTTCAATTGGACAAAAAGATGATTATCAAAGAGTAGTAATAAATCACACTGAATAAATACTATTCAAACATAACCACGCTATATCAGAATCTCTTAACCAATCAGAATGCAGCATTGTCATTCTCAAAAGATGAACCATTATTCATTATGCAGGCCCGTAGCCAGAATTTTCCAAGGGGGGTTCACTTTTCCAAAAAATTCTAGTGGGGGGTTCACTTTGACAAATTTGGCCAAAAATCACTCAAAAAATAGTCAGAATGATGAAAAACTGCATGATTTCGAAAGAAATTTTGGCCAGGGGGGGGGAGTTCGCCCAAACCCCCCGAGGCGAACCCCCCGAACCCCCCCTGGCTATGGGCCTGTTATGTAATCTGCATCTGTGAATCTTTGTATCGTTATGTATTGTGACATAACATCTGGGAATGGCGAAAATAAAAGCAAGTTGGTTACTTCATGGACCTCAATCTACAATTCTCTGAACAATGCTTTAATTTATATGTTTGAATCCGAATAAATCATGATAAGCCATTCAATATGGTGAAATCTTACACTGATTTTACAGAATGTCAGTACTACTGTGAGTAAACATCTAAAGTTTTACAGAGACACATCAATGGCAGAAAAGGAAGTGGGAGTTTCATTCATGAATGGGGAACCGGATGTACCATTAGAATGCACCAGCAACCCAATTAAAGGTTGCATATAAAGAAAGAACATGGTTTCAACTATTTTTAAAAGGCTATGTTGCTGATCAATTCTGGAGTGTAGCAACATATGTTTGTATTAAGTAATTAAAATTAAGTAATTAAAATCTAATAATGTCCTTTCCTCAAAAAACTTTTTCAACATTTGTTTGGCTGGAATATCATTTACACCCTATAAGTGGACTACAATATGGAAAGTTTGACTTATTCGTCGAGTTAAAAATCTAAAAGCATACACTTAACTTATACACTTATAACTATAAGATACTGAGTAACAAAATAAGTAAAAGTTCATGTAAGTCAATACTGTACCTCTTCTGACCATGTTTCCTGTGGCAGACTCAGTAGGTACCTCTTGCGCCAGAATCCTTCCTTCCCTTTTTACGAGATCAATCAATTCGCTAAAAGGCAAGTACAGAGATGTTATTAACTGGAACTTCTGGAAGGGATGTGAAGTTTATTTCATAGGTACTTCATGAGATTTGCCACGGGCCATGGAATGATATCTTAAGGCTCCAAAAACTGCTATGAATTTGTAAATCAATTGTTGTAACCATGGATATAATGACGTCACAGTTAGAAAATAATGGACTTTACAAATTCGTAACTTTACGAAGTTTCTGTTAATGGCCCCCTGGAAGATAAATGATATATACCCTAATAATGCTGATTATGATAATGCAGAATGTTGGCAGTACACACACACACATGGTTACATATTAATTATTTAATTTTCTAATTCTTAACGTTAATATTTATTTATCTAAATCTTGATGCTTGATTAAAGCAAGTGTATTATTGAGATCTAAATGCTAAATTAATATTAAATTGAATTATTAATTAATTAATTTATTTATCTAAATCTTGAATTATTGAATTATTTACACATCCTAAAATATATTGTGATTGTAAAATTATACTTACTGCTTCCATATTTAATGAGTCAGACATTTTCGTGAAAAACAACCTACCCAGCATTGCTCCACTTTGTGTTGCCAACAATCTTTCTCAGAAACTGCACAGTGCCACAGGCCACATCATAGGACCCTTTAAATTTCCTGAAATTCAAATAAAAAATTCTGTTAAGCTAAAAAAAAAACTCCAACTAGATTTATAAAAGACAATAAAAATTAAATGTGACGCTGCTCCACAAACCCCCAACTCCCATTACCATAATGACCATAACTTTTTCATTTTGAAACTATATGTCATGACAGTTACAGGATATGTTATTGAAATGTCATTCTATATTATTGAAATGTCATTCTACAATCTGTAGCAATTTCATCTTGCAACAGGTAAATCTATTGAAGTTAGAGCATTTGTATCTTTACTTTCTGGACACCCTGTAGTTGTCTTTCAAGGGTACTTTTAGATTTTCTTCTAAAGTTTACAATTGTAATATTATCTACTTCTAAAAGCAATTATATATACATTTCTTTCTTTAAAATACATACAACGTAATTATAGTTTAGTCAAAAATATCCCTAAAAATAAACAAACTTAACTAAAGTATAGGTATAGTATACTGGTATATGCTCATCCCAATATAGAATAAAATGCAGTAAACATGAAGTATTAAAAATAGCAAGTTGAAATAAATTTTACAAGAAGCAGATTATCCAATCCAGTGCCAATGAGTAAATCTTGTAAAACCAACTTTCCTTATAAAATTAATTAAAAATACATACATGTCAACTTTATACAAGGAAGATGTTGATCTACAGAGTATAAAAATATGACGTCATAATATATATGTTTAGTAAAGGAGAAATTCTTCTCACATTGAAATGTTTACCATGCATTGTCATTTGTCCTATACAGGCCAGGTACAGGGTGAGCCACAAAAAGGTAACCCAAACAAAACTTAATAACTCAGTCATCCAGTATAGGTTTTAATCATGTTTGGTCAATGTTTTTTCATTCTAATAAGTTTCATTGGTTTATTTCCAATGGTTACGATTTTATGGCCATTTTACAAAACATGCTCCAAATGCCAAAACATACCAAAATCATCCAATACGAACCCCCTGAATTTTACCTTTGTGGCTATTTCATAGAAAATATGTATATTAACAACACTAGATGCACCAGCGAGTTTAAACAAGAGATTAGAAAGGAAATGATAGCCATTACACAAGATATCTGTAAGCGTGTAGTCAGAAAACTTCAACCGATGCGTTCATGTTTGCCTACAAAGACAAGACAGCTTGCCATAAAATGGTGACCATTTGCAATACACTAATGAAAGTTAATTGAATGAAAGAACATTGAATAAGGTTCAATTGTGCCAAATACGGCTTCAAACCCATGCTGGACAACTGAGTTATTAAGATTTGTTTGGGTTACCTTTTTTAGCTCACCGTGTAGTGTAGAAGTTACAATTCTGAGTTTTAAATAATATAACAAACTAATGTTCAAATAATTTGTAAAAGATAAGGATTCTAAGTACAGAAAAATCACATACTCATGTTTTAAGTCATTTGTGAGGGTGTCTCTCCGTTCAGTCACTTCTTGATCTCCGGGCATACTTTGGTCTCAACAATCAATTATGCAAATCTGAAAGAAAACTGTCACATAGAACATGCTCAACTATAATAGTAAAATGAGGTTGAAAGCCAATGTTCTTAGTTCTTACCAATTTGTGAATTAAACCTTTTTCATCCAGGATTATTGTCTGATTGTTGTTTAAATCTGAACTGACTTTTTCTAAAGCTGTCTCCAATATTTGCACTATAATACATCAATTAGGTCACAGTGGGATATGGGGTGGTGTGTATTTATTCATAAGGTATGAATGGCTTGTGTGCATGCTTGGATTCCACTAATTATGTAGTAACATAATGTGATCAGGATTTAATTAGTTCTGCTCCTATAAACTTACTCGATTCTTGGCTAGAAGTAATCTGATCTGGAACACCGTGAACCATTTGAAAAAAAGCTGGCCGGCATGTTATGAATTCATTAAATATTTTAAAAATCGCCAGAAAAAATATCATAAATAAAAATGGAACTAGCTGGGCTCCTTGATGAGATATTGCATGATTTGGTCAGGATTTCGCCTAAAATTAAAACAAACGGCTCCAAGAAAAATGGATGAAATGTCATTATGTTTGACATTAGTAAGTGGCTGTAAATTCCAAGTTAGCGATCCAGAAGTTGTGAACTAACACATTGATCACTTCATGTGTGTTTTGGATTTTTTGGTGAGGTAATAAAACCTGTGGAAAAATCACGAACATTTGATTTCAAATTTTATGATTACAATTATGACCTGTATACAGCTTATCTTGTTCCAACACCATCCGAAATTTAACGGCGTTAGGTACGCATATATTTCTTACCTCTATCGACTCTTAACACCAAAAGAAATGTTCTCCCCAAGCCAGAAAAGACGCGGCTGTCTCAAATTGCAGTAATATACACTTCAATCTTAAAATCGACCAGTATTCTTATACTTATTTAAAAATGTCTGCCATGAACATTTCATCCAGTGCCTTCATTTCAATCTCTTTTTTCCCCGAGAACAGTATCCTTCAAACTTGAGAAATAAGTTCACTCAATTAATACGGAATCAAGTCAAGCAACATTGATAAATCGTTAACGATGTATTTGAATGATTTCACTGGAAATTGATGTTGTATTTGACGTGTTGTTAGGTATAATGCAAGGAAATTCCCTTGGCTGATCGGTGTCAGCCAACGCCGAGTGTTTTCTTCATTTATTTATTACTATGTGTCGTGTAAGTTAAAATAATCCGAAAGTGACTTCATCAAATTCATGGATGACATTTTGGAAAACCGGTCGATTTGAAGTTTGAAGAGTTTATTGCTGCGATTTGAGACAGCCGCAACTTTTCTGCCTTTAGAAGAATGTTTCTTGTGATGTTAAGAATCAATAGAGGTAAGAAATATGTGCGTAGCTATCGCCAATAAATTTCAACTTTTGAAAAATAACATGCGCTTCAATACATCCCCGCAAGACTAGAACGTAGGATAGTCTTGGAACGAGATAATATACAGCCACATGACTCACATCCGGCAGAGTAAAAAACATGCTGGGATTTATCTTTGGATGAAGGCCACGATATAGTGGCCTTAGATCTAGAAGAAGGTAAGTCGAAACATGGGCTTTCAATAGAATGCCCATGGACGAAACAAATAGCCATACTCGGGGACATAAGACATGTCAGATAGGAAATGAGGCCCTAGACAAGGTCTAACGTTGTTGGACTAGACTATCACCCGCTTATAAATGCCTATGATAGTATCATCTTCTAGCCTAGATCTATTATCACCCACACACAGAACATATTCGTATTTTAAGTATTATTTCATGAAAACCACAACAAAATAGTATTATATTCTTCAATACTTACATATATTATGTCTGTTGCATATGAGTTTATTACTAAAACGTATACAATCTATTGATTGTCCAGTAAAACCAGAAAAGATGTGAGAAATATTTTTTTAAGATTTTTGTGTAAATTCACTGCTGACTGATGTAATCGTAGAAAGCAGGCATAAATACAAAAATCACCTTTAACTGTAAGTAAATCTTTCAAAAATATGCCAATATTTTTTGTTTAATTAAAATCCTCCCAAATGAGTTCGTAAAACATATTCAAAAATACCGACCAATCAAAACTCTCCATTTATTCATTTCTATTCGACTTCCTTTTTGAAAAAATCCACGCCAGCAAAATAATATCCTAGATTTGTAGCAGTTTGGACGAAACAACAAGGTAATACACATCTAAATTTATTTTAGCTGTTAATATAAACATCCTTCATACTGAAACCTGTACAAGGAGCTAGTTTAGCATAATTTATTTTAGTTATTTTGTCTTGAATATGGTGTTTGAATATCAACACAATTTTCCCAAATTTTATTTTTGTGACGTGGACATGCGATTTTATTTAGATTTTATTTTATTCAGGGATAAAATACAGATTTCAAGTTATGTGATCTTAATTATTCATTTAGATTGTTCATTTTATTTTACACCCAGAGAAAGCAATTCAAATATTAAAGTTTTACTTGAATGTTTCTGTGCATGGTCTTGGTCTTTCAGGAAGTACCAATCTGGATGTGAATGATAACACCAGAAGGCTGAATAAATCACGATTGAAATTTTAAGACTTATTTTTTGTTATGATCTTGGAATTCGCTGATCAGTTGGGTTTTCGCTACCGTAGGTAACAAAAGAACAGGGGTGTCGGACCATATTCAATAAGAGGGGTGTCTGGCCTGGCAAGTGATTGCGTGGTTGAATGTAGCGCATGGGGGGATCCAAGGGCATGCTCCAACGGGGAAAATTTTGTCATCGAAGACATTATTTGGTGCAGTATGAGCATTTTAAGGAGTATGAATAGTTCTGATAAAGACCGCATTTTTGAAGTTTCACAGGATTCTCATCCAACCATTGGGTTTCTCCAATATACCTCTGTTTATACCTCCATGTTTATTTCCTCTAAAGATTGAAGGTTTCCATGTTTAATTCCTCTAGAAGACTTATAAAATGCAATTCATGTGCTCCTCTAAACTTCAGGTCCATGTCAAATTCCTCTGGAGCCTGCTGAGTTTCTTTGGTTTATGCCCAAAGCCAAATTAGCTGTGCTGCGCATACCTAACCAAATTATTACGAGTGAATCCTCCAGGATTCTCTCCAAAAAAATTGTTTAAAATATTTTTAAAACCTCAAATTTGCCATTTCAAAAGTTTTCATAACATTGGAATTCACATAATATTAACATCAATGTGACAGATGTTACCAGAGAAGTCCAATCTCAAATCAAACAAGATGTGCCATAATAAAATCGAATCTGACCTATTTTCTCTGTTTCAGTCACCATGGATCAGGTAATGACATTCGTAGAGCCAGCCAAGAGCTTCGCCAAAGATTCCATCAGATTGGTGAAAAGATGCACAAAGCCAGACAGAAAAGGTGAACAATTTAATGCCTGATAATTATTATCCCACCGAACAAATTTCGAGGGGGATATAGGAAAGCCATCTGTCCGTCCATCCATGTGTCCAAGTGATAACTCAAATACTGGTTGATGGATTTGATTCAAATTTTAAAGGCTTATGTCTTATGGGTGTAGAACCTCTAGGGACAAGGGAGCTTTGCTGAAGAAGAGATTTCAAGATGGCGACTGAATTCCAAAATGGCTGCCAATTTTCGTAAAAGTATAATCTTTGATGACTCAAATACCAGTAGACAGATTTGGTTCAAATTTTGTATGCTGATGCCTAGAGACAAAAGAATTCTGCTCAAGAAGACATTTTCAAGATGACTACTGAATTTTAAAATGGCCACCATTTTTTGTAGAAAACCTAATCTTTCATAACTCAAATACCAGTGGGCGGATTTGGTTCATGTTCTATGTGCTGATAACTAGAGATAAAGGAACTCTGCTCAAGAATAAATTTTCAAGATGAAAACTGAATTTCAAAATCTTTGATAACTCAAATACCAGTGAATGGATTTGGTTCAAATTTTATATGCTGATACCTAGGGACAACAGAGCTCTGTTCAAGAAGACATTTTCAAGATGGACCGCGTTATTTATCAAAACATGTTCGGTGGAATTTGCTACTCCGTGGAGTTGCTGTTTTCTAGTTACAATGTTTCCATCATTTGAAATGAAAAAAATATGTTTTTCACACTCAAATAATTTTTTTGAAACCAATGTTTTATAGGTTGAATGTTTTAATTTAATTTCAGTAAAGAAAATAATGACATGAAAACCATGCATGATAAAGTTTGAAATGATAGTTGTTTAGATTACTGCAAATCAAAAGCATGACTGCATGTACACAATACCATCGATCTGAGGGAGAATGCTACTGAAATATTTATGTGGAATTTTAAAATTGAAATTTAACTGGGAATTTTTATTTAAACTATTTCATCATAATAATGTAATTATTTATTTTGATAACATTAGATATGTGGCAGCTGGAACTTGTTTGTTGAAAGTCAGAGCTGGTTGATTATAAAACAATAATTGAATACATTGTTAATATTGTCGCACTAATTATATGATTGGCTAATATGGAGTGAATTCATAAAAGAGTTCATTAAATCTGTAATCAGCAATACATGTAGTTTTGAAATTGTAAAAGTCAATGCAGAAAGTGAAAACAATTTTAGAAATTCAAATCTTTGATCAGATATATTATTTATCAGGGCGCAAGTAAGTTTTGAATCTTAATTCCTGAATAACAAAGGAAAATAATATTCTCCAACATGGTTGGTCAGTAAGAATTGTTTCAGGATTTAGCGAGATGCCTCTTTGTCAAAAATGGTCAAAATTAGAAATGGCCCATTGTTTTGTCTGTTGGGATTGGCTTCATTGTGGGATTGCTATTTTATAGTTAAATAATAATTGATCGTTTGTACTTTTTTGTTTCAGAGTTCCAAAAGATAGCCATTGCCACAGCCATTGGGTTTGCTATCATGGGATTTATTGGATTCTTCGTCAAGCTTATACACATCCCCATCAATAACATCATTGTGTAAGTACCACTTCTCATATGTAATTTCAAACGTTTTGATATGACTTATGATTTTGTAATGCTCAAATCGGTATAAGTATTGCTTTAACGTTGTAAAATTCAATAGATTTTCTTATGTTTTCCAGTATTTGGTCAAATTACGAAGATCAATATGTTTGTTTTAAAAATGTATATGTCATACGTTTCACTGCAGTCCAGAATGAATGAACATGTACATTTTACATAGTTCACATATCTAATCTTGTTCAATCTTTTTTCCAGGGGATCATAACAGAACACAGTATAACATGACATTGTACTATAGACATTCTGAAACAGACAACATGAATAGAAACTTATATTTATAAATGCAATGATGCATAAGTACAAGGAGACAAGTGACCCAAGATGTAGTATATTTCACAAGTGTAATACTAGTATGACATATCTGGTAGCAATAGTTTGGAGATGAAACTGAAGGACAATGTTCATTTGTTTCTTACTTATAGGAAGATCCCATTGCACGTTATATTGTTGTAAAACAAGATATTGAATAATGAGACAATGTACAGATAATAAGCCAGTACATTGAGAATCAGTACTTTGGCTATTGAGTCAGTACATTGAATGTTGAATCAATACATTGAATGTTGAATCAGTACATTGAGTACTGATTCAATATAGTGTTTACCCCTGGTGACTGGCATGGATATAAGCCAGGTTTCACTTGCTATCAATGTGTATTGATCCATACACATATATCAGTCAATTTTACCATAGATCTTCATATCAATCATGTTTTAGTTTTGCTATTTGATGACTACTTTCAATATGCTAGTAATGCAATGTAATGTCCATGTATTGTGTCAAATTAAATATATTATATTATACATTTACGTATTGTATTCTTTTTTATTAATGTTTAGAAGATAAGTGTCTCGCAAATGTGTTTATATTTTCAACAACTACCAAAAGAGGGCATAAACTGTGCTGTTTAAAATAGCAGAAGAATTCTATAAATATGACCAAAAATTAAAAACTTCTGTCACTGGTAAAACATTGGCAAATAGAAAATAAATGGTGTTTTTGTAAAATGACAAATAATCAGTGAAAATTCATTATAGTAAAGTTTATAAAATGAAAAACATAAACCACTGTGCCTCTCACTGCAATTGAAAGTATTTAAAATTGTTACCGGTATATTTCTGTTGGACTAGTTTTTATCGCAATTTGAAAAAAGTTGTCTTGTTATTATCTGTGAAAGCAGTTGTGAACTTTTTGTCTAGAGAGCATGTAGTTAATATAAGCAAGCATCAAGTCTATATTTCGGTACAATCAATGAATGTCTGTAATTTTACAAGAGCTGATATTGAGTGCTATTGATTTGTCTGGGTCACCATATACAAAAATGTCAACAAGATGTTGTTTTGTTAAGTGAAGCATTGTCATGTCTCACTATACAGAGTTCATGGATGTTCTCCAGGGGACATTATATAGGGGCAGTCATGTTACAATGACATGCATCTAATCTTCATTATTTTACAATTTGAAGCTTTGCTCATGTATTTCAACATTTAAACAATCTTTTATCAACTCCCATATAAAATGGCATAAAATCTACTACAATTACTCAATGCAAAGAATAACATAGACTCACTGAGAATTCATCTTTACAATTATTTATTATTGAAAAATGTCATTATGACACTATGGAAATGCAAATTGTCTTGTGTATAATAAAATCCAATTTATATTCAAGTAATAAAAGGAAAATCAATTTATTATTTATAAGCATCAATCTCTAAAAGCTCTCAAGATCAATTACAAATTCCTTCGTTAATAATTTATTGGAATATAATATCCGGGGATATCCCCTATTGTGTTTTAGTTGCAATAAACTGAAGGGTTTTTAATAAATGGAGACATTGTATATGTTTATACAGACTGCTCAAGAAAATTGTTTCCCATGGCATAGAAGGCATCTAAAATCCCACTTAGTACTGTGTATAATGTCTAGCATAATGCAACAATCGGGAACAAATATTATTCTTCAGAATTATGCGGTGACAATGGCCAACAATGATGACTCCTCCAAGGCATTAGATATTGACATTTCATTACTTATTTTGCTTGATTGAAATGTACTGGTTAATTTAATTGTAATTGTGTTGCTGAAATGAATTTATCGCACATGTTTTTGGTGGTCTCACATGCATATGACAGCAATTGGATGTTGCCCTCTTGAAAATCACATTTCACTGTTGAGACATAATTTCACCTGTCAAAAAAATTAAATATAGGTGAAATTAGAATTTGCCCCACTGTTGATAAAAGAACTAGGGTGCATTTTATTAACATTTTGTTTGATTGTAATTTTAGGCTATCAGTTCAAAATAATTCAATAACTTCAAATTCAACTCCAGGGCATTAAAAACTGTGATATAAAACAATAGAATTGTACTCAATCAATTACATTGTAGTCTAGCCATTATACAATGCTTAAGTGTTGTAATTTTGCCATTACATGTTCTGAAGATGTTTTAATGTCTCTATGAGGCATGACTATGAGGCATTGGCACGTATTACACAATCTATATCTGCATTCTACACCTTTGTTTAACTCTTATCAATAATTGATGAGGTCTTGTGTGGTTGGTTATTCACTTATCAATAAAGCATTTTAAGCTGTTGTTCTAAGTGCAGATACAGTATATTGATATATCAGGTAAAGCTTATATAAACGCTTTCAAAATTAACATACGGGGAAATTGAACCATTTTATTCTAGGAGGTAATCTGCTAGCAACCTTAGCATAATTCTATAAGACGTAAGGCATTTAGCTTCAAAGCCATTGGCAACATATTCAATGTCATAATTTATAACAATTGTAATGTAAGAATTGGAGCTTTTCCGGATTGTGTTTAACAGGCTTAAAGTATAATGGAAAGTGTCGCTTTGTGATATTGAGACAGGAAGGGGATTAACTAGGAGAAAATGGAGGCCAAGGCGAAGTTTTTTCCACTCTCCTATTACGGTACATTTACTTGGATAAGGTAAACACATTCTGTTGATGGTACTAAGACCACTCCATGGACGATTAAACATTCACCAAACGGGCACCTGACAAATTGCCCGGAGTCTGTAAGTGAGGAATTTGATGCCATTACTTCCGGAGTACTATATTAAAGAACATAAAAAACGATAAAAAGGGTTCCAGACGAATAAAACAGAAAAACGTTCAACTCTATAGAGTACATTAAAAACAATACAAAATAACACAGAACATAATAATGATTTTGGAGTTAAAATGATCGTGAATGATGGAATACCTTCGTGCAAATCAGATGTAAATAATCCGTGACAATGACTATGGGAGAAATTGTTGACAATGCAGGGATATTTGCCGGATCCCCATCGTTCAGTCAGCAATCGGATGATTCGAGTAGTTTACGAAGTGCGTTGACCTCCCCTGTAAACAACCAAAAGGGTGAAACCAAAGTCAACCAACAAAAACCAAAGACAGCCAAGAAACGTGTAACATTCCCTGTGGATGATGCCGATCTCTGTGCCATAAGAGAAATCCCAAGACATTCGGACTCACCGTTATCCGAAGAGCTGGAACCCTGTGATCCTGATAGACTTCTTGAAGAAATGGGCTCGATGAAAGTCACCGATTCGTTCAGTAAGGGAAAATATGGATTCTCTAAATCAAGTGGTAGAACGCTGGATTTAGTGTCTCAGATAACTGGAATAACATCGTTTGGGAATTTTAATAGAAATGCCAATAAAAATAACAGACATATAGGATCTATTCAAAACTCAATGAAACAATCATTATACAAAGGAGATGGGAGGACCGGCGTAATGCATTCTAAATACACCGATCCTACCAGTGAAAGAACTAAAAGGCGTGACAAAAGGAGTCACGGTCATAGAAGGGTGAAATCTGCAGACGATGTAGATACCCTTAAAACAAAGACTCACAAAATTGTGGAGAGGAAATTATCAAGTGCCAAACCTAATGGAAATGGACGAGCGGATGGTGCTAAATCACGCGTTCACCAAGTCTCAAAGGATCAAAGAGTTAAATTTTTAGGAGATACCAACAACATTGCAAGATCACCATCATTGACGATATCGCGTACTAAGGACACTATAAGTCTAGACCTAAAGGGTCTCCATACGGGGGAGCCATTATTGCAGTCTTCAAGAGTCATGCAAAGTCCTTATAATTATAGACAAAGTGCCACTGCCAATCGGAATTCACAATTTTTTACTAAGCCATCTGAACCCAGTGTAGGACTTGAAACCAGTGGCAAAACGGTTGGTCCACAGACAAAAGTAGAGCCTAACTTTAGTAGAATTGGTGGCGAATCTAAAGTTACCAATAGTAAAACACAACGGTATTACGCATGGCATATGGCTAATCAAATGTCAGGGAGCCCGTTACCAGAGCTTGAGACACCCTGTATTTCGCCAATGTGGTCTGTGAAAAACAACAATGTTCCAGAGACGACATCTACATAATGTCACTGAAGTATCATTATGGATTTTCGTGCCATTTAAAAAAACGATCAATGGTCGTTTACTTACGCAGTTGTTTACACTATTTCAAGTTTCTTCATCTTATATTATCTTCATCTTATATATGTATGAGACAAACATTCTAAATTGGTAAATCACCCATCAAAATATCACCTAAGATTATATGTAGTCCGTCGTGTAACAAGTAGAAACCGTAGTATAATACAATATGCACTAGACATATACTGTTACTATTCAGCATCAAGGTGAATGGTAAAACTTTGCCAATTTAGAGAATATTTTGCCAATTATGCACAAGTTTAACAAAATCTCCTTAATGTTCTTTTCTTCAATGAATTTCGGAGGGCGTTATTTGACAGTTTCACTGTTAGACTTTTGTTGAATGAGAGTCCTGGAATTAGGGTACAGGCAAAAATTAAACAGTAATCTAAATCTCATCACGCTGCGATTCCATATTTGCAATTGCCAATTGTGTTATTTTGGTTCACGGTGAGCAGCAGAATATCCATTTTTAGAAAAATCATATGGAATAGAGAATTTGTGAACTATTCAAACTATTGTCTCACGTTATCTTAGTTGCAGCCCATGATAGATTTCGATTGAAGAAGTTTTGCATCTATTCATTTCAAAAGAAACCAATTTGATTTTTGTGAAATTAAAATAGGCAAATTCATTTTCCACGTGATTTTTAGTAACTTGGTATCCTGTATTTGGTTTGTAGCGACATCACCGCTGGATTACAATAGGATAACGGAGGAAAAGTTGACTTGAGAAAAAGAATACGTTTGAAATTAAGTCAATGAATATTCCTACAGTAGCTACTTGGAACTATCTTGGGGCCAGTTTTGCCTGTGTAATCCAATGGGGACATTCGTTTCCCTTCCATACTTTTGGAGGGTAGTGTATTCTAACATAGAATATGGTTTGCCTGCACTTTTCACGAATTTGAGTCTCATTTCGAAAGCAACCTCAGCGGTTGTCTCGTACGATATAGTAAACGAGTAACGTACATGAATATTGTAAAAGAAAATCGTAGTCTAGGAATCGAAAATTAGGAGCTTGCATGCATGGGTTACCTTTTTTCTATATTTATTTTTATAATCAGAACATAATTTAAATTTTTGCTCTATTAATCATGGATTTAGCATCACTCATGCTTATAGAAAACAAGTTCGATTTTTTTAGAATACAAACAATGTCCATTTCCTGTCAAAAGGGCTGTTTTCAATGGTAGTAGAATAATTGCATGTACATCAGCATATGATTATGTTGATCAATAAAATAAAGTTATTTATTTATAAATTATATCGTGTTTTATGTACACCATTGTCATATATTGCTTAGTCACGAGTCAGTTTTTTACCCTTTATATAAGATTGTTTACTGATGATTCTCTTTCTCCTCGCAGATTCTGCCGCATAACTCCCTCCACAAGTGGGTTTTCTGCACCATTTCCCATCCTCTTCAGATGTTACTCTCAAATGACGTTTCTCATTTGACGCTTTTTGGATTTTCTTAGTTGCCCTTGCGATCTTAGTTTTGTTTTCATGCTCTTGTTGTTCAATGGAATCGTGTCTAGCTTTTTTAATGTCCATTGTTAAGAGTTTGCGCTTCTCATCTGCTCTGTAATAGGCTTTCGCCTCTTGGTCCATTCTCCATTCATAGTCTCGAAGCTGACCTGAATATAAAGATGTGTTTTTTGTAAAAGTGTCATCCTTTGATTCTCTCATGTGGGACTTTGAGTCCTCAAAAATGAAATTATGTGGGAAACAATACATTTATAACAGCAGGGACAAATTAATGTAGTTATAGTTTCTATGTCATAGGCTATATGCATATGAACTTACTCTCAAGATTGTATTTTTCCCTTGCTAGCTTGAGTTGTAACTTTTTCAATTCTGCTTCTGACATGCTTTCAGTGTCGAGTTCTGATTTTCCTCCAGCCGCTAATCGTTTGAGCGATGCTTTTTCTTGTAGTAAACTCTCTCTTAATCCCGCTATCTGTTTCTCCAAAGCCTCGTTGTACTCTCTCTGGCACTCGTACCTACAATTGTCATAAAAAAGTGACAACCGGCAGCTCCACCACGTCAGAGCGATATATAAATTTAGTGAAGTATAGTGTGGATTTTTTTTATCAGCAAGCATAGCAATAATAGCCTGCATTAAATTACTGTTCCCAGGTCAAATATACGTCCTCTCCAAGGCTGAAAGGGCGATGATACACATAGGATCTATGATTACGAGTGTTGGACATGCGTCAATATTTATACCATCGATCACTTACCTCGTTTTCCATTCATTTTCCTCATTCATGACTGATTTGTCGCGTTTCTCCAACTCAGCAAAAGTTAGTTTCCATTCTCCAATTGACTCACATAGCATTCCCATCATATCCTCTTCGCACTTTATACGTTGCTTCATCTCAGTCGCTGGATCGAAATTAATTTTTCTATTTACCGCCATTTTATCAGGACGTATAGAACGTACGTCCTTGTACTTGTTAGCTAAGGATTAATCGGCGTTAAAGCCGCTACGTTTAACATTTGTTGTGGCCGTGATGTCATAATAATTAAGTGGGTGCGATTGTGATGTCACACAACAATTAAGTCTAAGACCTATGACTTGCAAAATTCTAGACATTACTTTTTCATTTTAACAAGAACCTGGTCCATGATTTCAAGTATACGAAAGTTTCTTCTGAACTATGTCAGTAACTAAAAGGGCGAAGTAGATTGAAATGCGATAATGTTAAAACGACATATCCCAGTAATTTTCAAATAGCGAAAACTCATGCGGTCCATCATTTTCAGCGTAAGTTTGGTCACCAAAATTTGGTTTCTTCCAAATTGGGTTTTTAGATCTCATCTTTTATATTGAATTGATGCAATAAAAATGAAAAAAGATCATTTTCTCAAAACATGAGTCAGATATTTTGAAAGAAGATAGGGTCTTACTCTTAATCCATGTTCTTTGAAGAGTCGAATTAATAATTTTATTATCCGGGGTAGGTAGTAATTTATGGTCAGAAAATACTCATGGTCAAACATCATGCCATAACATACCTGGTCCTTTGCTGATCAAACGATATCTTATTGAAATCATGCCGTGCGTCTGATAAACAGATCTTGATAATATTTGAAAATATCACTGGCTGTTATCATACAGATAACACAATAATCATGAATTATAACACGTAAAATTACAGCTGTCTCGGTTTACTCAATTCTCTAGCCAATAACACCTAAATATTGTACATCCTGGGTGCATTGTCAAGATAATTTCAACATATGGTGATTCCCAATGTTAACATTTTCCCTTCACCTCCTTTGGGAGACAATGGGATATAGTTGATGTGGCTTGTAATTGTGCAACCAACAGACCAATGGATTTTGTTGTTGGTGAGTCCATGTGATATCACAATACAATATGTTAGGCCCATCAATCATATCCTATTGGCTATCAGAGATTACTCTCTGCCAGTAATCACACATTCAGAAGCCTATTGTCCGCCATACTATTTTGAGACTTCATTTGCATTGGTCGATTGATATTGTACAAAAAGATTATTATTTGAACAGCCAATAACATCTTCCATTTATATATATTTCACACTTTATTATATTTCACCATTACACTAAATGTCAAAAGATATATTTTATCATTTAATCATTAGTGTCTTAATTGTCTTCAATTTCTTGTTCAGTGTCAGTTTTGGGACTGGCCTCAAATGTCAGAGCAACACCATTGATACAGTATCTGTGTCCTGTTGGTGGGGGACCATCATCGAACCTGTGCCCAAGGTGAGCACCACACTGAAACACAACAAAATAACACACTTCATCATGTAGTTTTTCTGAACAGTTTCTGCTTGAATATAAATTATATTATACGAGGGGGGATTCATAAGTAGTGGGACAAATGCTATGACTTCACTTATATCAACCAGATTTTATTCAAACTTGGAACACAGAACCACAAACATGTGACAATCATTGTGTGAAAAGTTACACCCAACTTCAGTAAAGTGAGAGTTCCAATCATGATGTCACAACAGGATCCACGGAGCACATTGTTTGTCACTAATTGCTAGTTAAACATACAAGTCTCAACTGATATTCAGGACGTGATCTAATCCGTGACTTCTAGCGAGTCCTTTTGTGGAGCACATCAATTCTGTGCAAGACTATTGATTCCTTATCCTTCTGGTGCAATCTCACTCTTTCTCAGTATTCGCCTTGACAATCAATGCATTTTTAGCATCTCCTCAACCATTCTAGGTATGCACCCTCAAAACCATATTTTCCAAGCTTGGTCATCTCGGCTCTCACAGCATATTTCAGTTCTAGTTCACCTATATGCTGTAGATTTTTTTACTTCTTCTTTCCCATAGACTTCGAATAATCCTCTATAGGTCTCTAATACTGAAAACTTCTTCAAAGCATTAAATTTAATCACAGCACGGATGTTTATACGTGATTCTTGCTTTTTCATTGCTATTTTAATCAAATTTTGCTCCATCCAAGAGGGACTGAAAATGGCAGTGTCCTGGTGTCACTGCTTTGTATGACATCACAATAGCATGATGATGTAATATATGTTATAGTTGTCATGACTACAAGGCTTGAGACAATATGAAACCAAATATTTGAAAATAATTGTCATTTTGAGATATTTATGAGCACATTTATGTTGATCAAGCCCTTCATTTTTTAACTGCTCCGTTAACCCCTACTTTTGGTTACCATAGCAACCGTTGTTGCTAGGGAACAAAATGAATTAAATTGAAATTTCACCAAACAATGCCTTACATCCTAGTCCATCCATGTGCCAAATTTGGTTGAGATATGTACACAGGGACTTGCTGCCTCAGAAAAGTCCCACTACTTATGAATCCCCCTCGTAGATGCTTCTTTAAAGGAATTAGATGGAATAGATGTTCCCCCTAGAATCCTCATTTTCTGAACAAAATTGAGATATCTCATCATAAGGGGTTGTTATAGATGATTTCATATGCAAAATGACCAAATTCATTAGAATTGAAAAATGTGACATCTCAATCATGCATGTAATTTAAAGGGAGACATTCTAATTTAGTTCAAAATATCCATAATTATATTATTTAACCAAACAGCAACCTTTATGATTTTCTACTTCCAAATGTATACTTTACCATTCATCAAAATATTGGTCTTGACCTTCATAAAAAGAAGAATCTGACCTCGACACATTCCAAAATGAACATAATTCGAACTTGCCAATATACAACCATCAAGGGGTACCCAGACTGATAAAAGATAATGTCTCTAAATTAAAGGGACTTAGTCTTAATAAGTGATCCTAAAATATACCAAAGTTTAAAATGAATTCAGAATGACCCATAACTTGCACTATTGATAGACTCTCAAATTTACTTTTCCATAAATATTAGAGCTTGAAAAAAATGTTCAGATAGTTTGTAAATCAATTTCCTTTTTGAAATTATAAGAAGTGCAAACACCCTTATACAATTGATTTAAACCTATCATCACATTTACAAGGTGAGCATTTTTTCAAGCCGAGATATCATCAGGAAAATGATTTGTGTCAATGTCTATAGATGGCGTAAATTGCAGGCTGTTCTTTAAAATGGATAATTCTTACTCTTTTGCAAAAAGTTTCAGTATTGGATCTGGTACGACGATGATTCACATGCACAACAAGCTCAACATTATCAGTATTATCCAAGGGACATTTGAGAGGTTCGTAGAACGAGGGCCAACCAGATCTGCTATCAAACTTTGCTTCAGAGCTGCAAAGAAATGGTAATAGAGCTCACTTGTAATGCAGATAATAATAAATATCATCCCTTACCCTTCTACATCGAGTTTCAATATTGGTTCTGCCAAAATGCATATGCTTTATCAGCTCTACGTTATCACTGCCATCTATAGGACATTTGAGGGATTCATAGAAGGATGGCCATCCAGTTCCACTATTGAACTTTGTTTCAGAGCTACAATAGAATGTGAACAGAACACCTTTGTAGATCTGCAAATATTGTTTTTGATTATACGATAATAGTAAACTATATACTGGTAACATAATGGCCTCGCAAATCACAATCAGCAATCATTTCTCAGGCTTGCTACTACAAGATAAATTACCAAAGATAGAACATATCATAAATAAGTATAAAACATCAACAAAATCGTTCAACTAGTTTACACTGGACTTACGGAATATTATAATGATAATATGATAATGATAATACCAGACAGTATTTCCTAACATTTTGAGATTTTTTGCCAGATTGCTAACTACAGTAAAACCTGTCCATCCAATTCATCCCCTCTTTGTGGATGCCTTTTTGACATCATTTTTTAATCTCCCATTTTAGACTTCCAAAACGAGAACACATGCTTTTGTGAACACATTTGGTGAGTCACAGTGTTGTTTGTTCAGAATGACAGGTTTTACTGTACCTCAAAATAAAAAGATGACATATGAATTTTACCCGAACAATTCTAGATCACAGCAAACACACTTGTAGGTGCCATCCTCATGTACGTCTAAAAGCTCACTTGTGAATGACTGAAATGTTGAACATATTTAGCAATTTTAGCTGCATGGAAACATACACTAATATTGTCTGGTGAAATACAGTATAACATATTATGTGATGCAAATCTAATTTACACAACAGTGATACAGGCTGAAAGCATTTGGATTATGATGATCTACTGTAGCATTCACAGGGTTTCAATTTTTGAAAAAATGTGAGCTCTATTGACTTAAAAATGAAATTTGATTCAAAACTATCGACATAAGAAAGAGACACATTTTGAGAGTTTGAATCTTTACTTAGAAATTCGAAAACATAAAGAACAGTCCATATTAGATAGATCCATTATAAATGCAAATACATGTATTGGAGTTGTGGTTTCTTTTGACATAAGAGTCAAGGGAAAAAATATGAGACCAGAGAAAGTGTTCAGATTGAGAGGTGTTCGCATGAAGGAGAGATTTTGGTTTAACTTTCCAATAAACATTTAATTGAATTTTAGATCAGTTTGGGATTATTCAATAAAAATAATATTTACATTGTTATGAAGCTGGTTGTGAACACTGTGGTTGCAAGTTCAAAAAACAAGTACAATAATTAATGTAGTTAAGAAAACCAAGTGCTTCAGATAGCTTCCTAACTAATGCTTGAAATACACTGCATAATTCAATTCTCACACGTTCTGTTCCTCTTAGCCTGGTCACCCTGTATTGCTCCTCAGTTAGTCTTTCCTTCCATTCCTCACGAGTTAGGTTAACCCTATCATCTGGCCCCAATGCTCCACAGCAAGACAGGAAGACCAAGCACAACCCTATATAAATTACACAATTCAGTTAGTGAATTAATATTGAAGAATGAGGGTTCTCCAATGTGAGCTTTTAAATATAAGGTTTACCCTAAGCAGCAAGGAGTCAAATCTTCCCAATGCTGTGAAATGATTTTCTTCAGAATACTAAAAGTTCCCATCCCCTGAGACCACGTATATATCTCCTAAAGGATAAACCCTATATCTAAAACCTGGGAACCATTTACTAATGTTTGTTTATCTTAGCTAAAAACAGCAATGGTGTAAATGATTTTTGCCACACTTTATAGAAGAAATTATTTATCAATAAATTAAAAAAACCTGGAATCTGGAAAATTATCTCTGGCATGAGGGTTGAGGAAACATATTTATCCCATACTTGGACGTGTTATAGGTACATAAAGCCGGTTTGTAAAAACTTATATTTTCATCAGCGGGCAGATATAGCTTTACGTCCCGCTCCGAGCGGGCAGATATAGTATATCTGCCCGCTACGTCATAATCGCCGCTCGCATATTTGTTCATAATTTGTAACATTCGCGTAATGACTGTAAACGACAATGGAGAAAACACAGATAATCGGGATCTGTTTGATGGTTTAAAAAGGGAAGGAACATCCACTTAATCAATCAGAAATTCGAGAAAATAAATGTGGGAATATTTGAAAGAACGGGAAAATCGGCCACGGCGAAGAAAACAAAACTGGACGTGAATATTCTAAAATATTTCCACGATTGAACAATGAGTACCGGATGACCAAGATTGGTATGGGATAAACATATTATCCTATAGTTGGTTCAGGATATTGGGATTATCCCTTGGCCAATATAATATATTTTCCCTCGGGACCTGCGGCCCTCGGGCAAATATATTATATTTGCCTTGGGATAATCCCAATATCCTGAACCTCATATAGGATAATCTCTATATATCCCACCCCAGTAGATATTACTTCCACACCCCAATGTTGTCTCAGGGAAACCTGCCTAAGTATGGCATAAATAAATACAACACATTGTCATGCATGCATAAATGTTGCTTCTTTATGTTTTTTAAATGTTGCTTGTGCCTTCTGATCATGACTCTGGTATTGGATTTCCTAAAGGGCATTTGCATTATATACAGTAAAACCTGTACTATGAAAACCTCTCTATTCTAATGTTTTAGTTGCTATGCTTTCCATGTTATAAAACAGGAAATGTGAGCACCTGGTCATAAAAACTTAAATGCACTTTACAAACTCACAGACATCCAAGGAGCTCTTATCTGGGTTTTAAGATTGATTTTTAATTTTTATTGCATCTGCTAAATATATGATGCTTTTTTAAAAATAATTTCAGCATACAGCATACTTTTACTGTATTAACTTCAAGCTAAGACATTGTGTATGATAAAACAACACAAAATTTTATTTCCACTCCAAAAACTGACATATCCAATGGCAATGGTTCATTTAATAAGAGCTACTATTGTTCAAGATCTTCAAGTTCATTTTCTGGTGCCTCTGTGAAGTTTAGGGCTACACTATTGATACAGTATCTCAATCCAGTTGGTGGTGGGCCATCATCAAATACATGACCAAGGTGGGCATCACACTAAAACAGGAGATGGAACAAATATACAGTATGTCTATATTTACATATTTACTTATTTTAAATATTCAATATTTAGTCAAAGCTATAGTATATTATAATCCCTATTCAATCCACAAAATTACTGTACATTATGTCCAAAAATATGGTTCTGAAAAGATTTTTCATTAAAGATTTCTTTTGAAAAGATGAGTTTAAGGTTGGATGGATTATCATATATTGGATGGATTATCATATATTATTTTTAACTTGAAAGGTGAAATATCTTCTCTTCTTAATAACTTTAAAATCATATAATTATCAATGAATGAATGATATAATCCATAACATATCATAACTTTGGATCATTATTGCTCCAAAAGAATGTGGGAACTATTTATTTGCTCTGCTGGTTATTTTACCAGTTGTAGCTAACTGGTGGTGAAAATAATAACCAAGTACATGTACTGGCATTTGGTAAATATACTGTACTTCTTCAAAAAAGGTTGTCCATTTAAACTGACCTACTTTAGATATTCAACAAATGTGCAGATGTACTTTTACTTTGGAAAAGTCTCCATTCACCATTGATTGACTACAAGACAGTGAAAACACAATTTCCAATCATCTTAAATGAGGCCAAAGATCACACAATGTAATATGGGTTGTGAGTGAATAGTAAAGATTTTGATTACCGTGATGCATTTTGCTTCATGAAAAATCCGATCTGGCCTTTCTACAGGAATGAGTTTGACATTAGGCTGGTTATCATCAGGGCACACTATAGGAGCCCAGAAGGCTGGCCATCCACTATTACTGTTATATTTTGTCTCGGAGCTGAAACAGGTTTCAACATAGAAATCTTGATACTAATGCAACATTTTGCAAAGAGAGGGTTTGTCCCAGGTGGTAGGATTTTGCATAGTATTTCATCCCAGGAGTAAAGACTTTTGAAATGAATATGTTCCCACTCCCAGTAATTAGAATCATAACTTTATTTGAACAGCTATTATTCCTCACAAGGGCCAATGGCCTACATGTAGGTTGTGAAAAGGTCACAAGGTTTCTTCCAGGGAAGGCAATCCGTGAGTCTTACAGCCAAGTTTTCTTTTTATCATAACTTTGAATTGTGCTGACTAAATGCCAAGTGTTCACCATTTTATTAATACCTTTTCACCAAGAAAATTTCAATTAAAATACTATAAAATATTAAAAATTATAAATAATACCTAAACAAAGGAGTGTCACAACCGATACAGTGGTAGACCCCTTCTTTCTTGTGCCAGTAGTACTTGTTATAGAATGACTATAATTAAATGTAATGAGAAAATCAGATAGGCAGTTTCACTTTTCCAACTCAAATTCTCATCTTCTCTTAATAATCTTTTCTGATCACTCTATATTCATGTGAAATTCTCACCATCGTGTCATTTTTGATATCATATATCAATAGAAGAAAATAAACTTCTCCGAGCCATCTTTTCTTATCACATGTACATGTATCAATAATGTTAAATTCTTAGGAGTCTCTCTATGTCAAGTTTTTTGATCACTAATTGCTAATGAAAAAAAGCTCATCATATTTATGCCACATTTACAAGCGATTTAATAACTGTCAAATTCTATCCCTCTCTGTGATATCTTCTGATCACCCTGTATTAATGCTGACAATTTGTTTTCTGGTTACCCAACATTTATCATGAAAAATTCATCTTCAGTGTGTCACAATTTCTGGTCAACCAGTACTGATAATAGCTAAAAATGTTACACTCTATGTCCTATCTTATCTAGTAACCCTGTATAAATAGTCTGAACATCTCACCCTCTCTGTGCCACCCTTTCTGGTTATCCTAAACTGTGCCGGAGTTAGGCGTTCCTTCCATTCTTCTTCAGTTAGTTCCAGTTTATCTGGCCTGTTGCCTAGCGACAGTTGTGCAAGCACCAAACAAAGGCCTGAAATAAAATTAAATATAAGCATTCTGCAATAATATATTAAATGTTTGTGTGAAAAAGTAAGTTAGTTCCTTTGTTAGTAAGGGGTTTTGAATTTGATCCACACTCTAGGGCGGACTGACTTTTTCACATCAGTCCTCAGCAAAGGATTTCATCTAGTGTTTTCATTTATAAAATATTTTGCAGACTCTTTTCAACATGTTAATAAATCTACATCCATTATTTAGTTTTAGTACAATAAAAATTTATCTGTTCACAATTCAATACTATACATGTAGATTTTAAGTGAGCTTATTTCTATGTGAATTTAAATGTTGCTATTTGTACACTCTGATCTGTATTTTCTGTATTGCAACTGATATATCAAGGTAAAGGAACAAAATGGCCACCATGTAATTTATCCAGCATGCCCAAAACCTAATCAGATCTTCGGATTTGTCTCCTTTTGAATATCGAAGTTGAATGAATAAGGCGTTTTCCTGGAATTTTGATGACCAGATTTATGTGACACCACTCATCGCCATGTATTCCCAGCTGCACAAGACAATGATAGCACCTTTTCAGTGTGATAAAAAATAGAACAATTCACATAAATTGATTATTAATAAATTAATTTTTCTACTTACAATCTCCATATTCAAGATCCTATTATCTCAAACTGCAAACTGTGTCCCAATCTTGATAATACTTTTTCAAATCTTATATTTAATTGGCAAAAGTACTCCAAAGCAGTGTTTTGCCTTACCATGGTGAGATAAACTATTTATTATTTTCAGCATGGTCACTCACAATATCTGCAGTATTTCCACTGTTACTCAATTTGCTCATTCTTAAATGTTTAATGTTCTACAGCACTTGACATTAGGGCTTTATTAAATGATAGCTAATCTACTTCCTGGTGAAAATAACTGAACATATTTGATGTGTATTATGCATTTCCAAAATATATTTTTTAAAAATACTGCACTTAATTATTAAACCATATTTTTGTGATATTTGAAAAATAAACAATTGTGGACTATGTCGTGTCAACCAAATATATAATAAGACTATCTAATATCTTTCAAATATAGTCCAAATAAATGTATAGTTTCCTGATAAATGTTTGTGTTATATCATATTTGATAAATTTGCTTCAAGTCTCTGAACCCCCTCCAGTCTATTTCACCCCCAGAGGTGTCCTGTGTGGGGGACACAAGGACTTGTAGCAAGACTGACTATGTGTGGTTATTCTTATTGTTCTGGTTCATTGGGAGTCGAAGGTGTTTTCTCAAAGTCCAATGAAGCACTGTTGATGCAGTATCGCTTCCCTGTTGGTGGTGGCCCATCATTAAACACATGGCCGAGATGAGCATTACACTGAAAATTACAAAGTAAAGATTGAATTAATTACAAGAAAAGATTATTCATCAAGCCCATATGACCAGTTAGCCAGGATTCATTATCTTTACCTACTCATATCAAGAACCCAAATGCACTTTCTTTGTAAATCGTAATTCAATTTTCAAAATTTATTCATTATTTATTTATTTGTTTACTTAATCATTTATTTATTTATTTATTTATCTATTCATTTATTATTTAGAGGAGGAAATACCCAGAATTTATAGATGAACCCATCTGTGTGTAAAGATGACCATAGAATCAATTTAAATGGAGAAAGGTTCATTTATCAATTCTTGGAAAATGCCTCCTCTTTATTCACGTAAAATAATATGCAGCATGTCAAGAATGAAAGATGTTTTATAAGTAAAGAACTATTTTGATTTACAAGACTTACAGGATTTTTCCTATTTTATACCTAGGTTTTAAAATGTTGTCAGATGTTAATATGTAAAGCTACCTTTTTACATGTGACTTCAGTTCTAATCAAGCCATGTGAAGTATCCTCAATTAAATTTACATTATCGGTATTGTCCACGGGGCATTTCGTTGGCTCAAAGAATGAGGGCCACCCGCTTCCGCTGTCATATTTACTTGCCGAACTGAAAAATTAATCATTAGGAGATTGAGACAGATATGAACATAACTGAATTGAGGGTGCATACAGTCATTGATGCAGGAAAATATCAATAAGACAATGAGGTTAATTTCCACCAGAAATCGACAGAACAAAATATACAATTACTGAGATAAGGTGGACTATTCATTATTCTAATAATAAAAATATGTCAATTCTGAGCAAAATTTTGCTGGAATTGATCAAAATTTAACTCTGTGGCTGAAGGCCAATTCTATTCATCCACCACACTTACAGAATCCTGGGAGCAGTGATACATGTACTCAATGTAGACTCGTATTAAAATATTCCACTGAATTTTGTTTGAAAGGTGGATATGTAAGGACAGGTGCAAAAAGAGAAGGACTGCAAAATCTGATGAAGTATTTAGGATTGTGAAATCAATTTGAGACGATCGAAAAGTTTTAACACATGTAGTACATACTAAACATTGTACATTTCAAGGAACATTTCTTTTAGGAATAGGCAATTCTCAATTTCCAGCAACAGTGAGCCAATTCTCAATTTTCCAGCAACAGTTAGCCAATTCTCTAATATGATGGGTAAGGTTTCTATTGATACAACAAATGTAGAATTATGACTAATAAGAGACTCCTGTCTTATGCTTTACCTGAACAGCTTTGTTCCACAGCAGACACATTCATAGACACCATCTTCATGATTTTTATAATATTCTCCAGTAAAGGGCTGAAATGAAAAAAACACCATCAGTTATTTTATTCTCCAGTCAAAAAACTGCATCCCTTGAAAAATGTTCCTGGGAATTCAAAGTCACACTTTTACACTAACCGAAATAAAATTGATGAAATTTTGTATCGCTTTTGCTATTTATCGGTCTAAATCAGTGTTCTGGCGAGTCTAGTATGTCATTGAATGATACAGATACCATCACTTGTGAGGTATAACTTATATTCAACCATTAGAAACACATTTTCTTTGCGTATTTCGAAGCAATTAGCTACTGATTAATGCTTTAGTTTAGGGGCAATCTGCGCGAGGTTCAATTTTTTGGTTCAGTTTCTTGCGCATGCGCATTCTCCATGATCTTGTGATCGCATTTGACCAATAGAAAATTGTTTGAATCGGGTCTTCAGCTAGCGGCCAATCGTAAGACTTGTACTGATTACTTGGATATCAAGTATTGAATAACTATTTGTCCTATCACATGCTTCGTACTTTTTCGATCAGAAATCAACTTCCGAGAAAGAAAATTTTATTTCTTTTAGAAATAGAATTTCCTTCAATTAGTGGATTCACGAAGTGATTTACGAAATTCAAATTGCGTCTCAAAAACGTAATTATTTTTAAATTTACATCCACCCAATCTTGATTTACGTCCTCTCCATTGAAGGACGCCGTTAATGAAATCTCTGATTGATAAATGAAAATTTGTGCCAAAAATTAACCTGATCGTGGCATTTATTTGGAAGTTCGAAGAAAAATCAATGGTCCACTTTTTCTATTCACCCTGTACATACAAATCTCATAAAGAATCTCACCCTTTCTGTGCCTTTCTGATGTGTGATGTAGTACTCTTCCGGTGTTAGACGTTCTTTCCATTCGGCATTTGTAAGTATGAGTCTGTCGTCAGCACCCAGCGCTAAGCAGCATGGAATGAACAACAAACACAATCCTGTATAATTAAAATAGAAATTTGCACTAAGATTCAAAGCAGTCAAAATAATTCTGGAAAATATTTGGTTTTTAATTTTTGAAGATGAAAACAATGACATCATTAAAAACAGTTAGTGAAATTGTGGTAGCAAATACTAGACACTAAACTATATTAGATTGATCAACTTGTTGGCACTAAAGTCTATTTACTTTGAACCACTGTAACAATTTATTGACATTTTCTAAGGCACTTATGTATTAGAATTGTAACTTAACCCATGTTCCCCATGCTTAATAATATAAACACTGGCCCTTCAGGAAGACCAGTTTTGTACTAATAGAGCTACCCAGAATAAATGTAGTTTTCAAATCAAATCAACAAATACACATGTACATGTATATGTTAAATCAAAGATCTACTTCCTACATTAAGACAGAAATCAGAGGCAAAGCCAGGATCAAAACATGTGTGAAGCAAAATCATATATGTGAGATAAAACTTTGCAGGGTGGAGAGAAAACTACCATAGACCCCTCCCATTCACAGAATAAAAACATCCACATAGCTAAAGGCTAATAAGCCATTTTCTTACACAAAGAACATGGGTTTGCGTAAAAAACAGGTGGCTGGGTAACATATACATAATCCGAGAATTTTAGAGATCATTGGACATACGATGAGATTGACAACAATCAACAACAATTGAGCTGTTAGAGAAGAGATTTGGATGTTTACGAGGTGAGCCTGTATTTTTTTACATTAGCGATACAGTGACTTTGGGGGGGATTTAAATCTTCCTGGGCCTGTGCACAGAACACTGTCACTGTGTGAAAAACTATAAATCACTGAAAACATTCATACCGGGTATTTAATTATTCTAGGTTCAATAATTTCTCTGCAGTGTTAATTATTGGGCGATAATAGGTGACACTAAGGTTATGTTATATAAACATGACCTTTCGGTTGTTAAATAATCATATAAATACCTGTATATGTATATATAGATTTTTGATGATTCTTTATCTGTTTTATGTTACTAGTTGTTCTTGGTTTTAGTGCGGGAATACCTCGAAATATCACTTTTATCGCAAATATCCTCCGAAATATCGTTGCTGACATTTTACTCGCTAGATGTCGCACCAAATGAGGTCAAGGTCGGTGAATTCGTCCACACATTTATTTTTTTCAACTATTTGTTGAGTTTTACTGATTATTTGGAAAGATATTAAATCCTCTTGGCTTTGACAAAAAGTCTATGTTCCGGGTGAGTATTCTACCTCATTACATGAAGCGAACGACGTCGATGATGGTGTAAATATGTAGAACTGTGAAGTCATCAATCAAGGCTTCGTTCGCGAACGAGTGAAACCGAAAGCGAAACATAAACAGCTGACAGTGACAAGAATCTTTCTTGGGAAATCTCGTACCTCCCAAAGGTAGCTTTCGCTGTCAATAGGAGGTATTTCTTAATAAAAATTCTGATATCTGTACTGACAACATAAAATCACAGAGATCTCGAAAGATTTACCTCTCCATATGGAGAATGTACCGCTCTCCGTCTAGACTATATCCTATTTATGATTATATTCAGACTATAAGGCACCTATGTTAAAGTTCGGTAATATGAAATATTTGTTTACATAGGAAGTGCTATTCAAAATGGCCGATTGGTAAAATTAATTTGCAAATTTGTTCTTCAAATAGCTTTATTTCCACTTGACAATATGCTGTGTTACTTTTAATGGCATTTAATTGTACCTTACTATTTAATTGAAATTTTGTAATGTTTATTTTATTGAAGAAATGGTTCCGCTAATTGATAATTTTGTGCAAAAAATTTCACTGCAATTTCCACAGGAAAGTAGTACATCATAACAGACTGACTTCTAGTCAGTCTGTTGGATACATACTAGCTCTCCGTCCATAGAATAACATAACAATAGGCCTACCATAGCATTGAAATGTCTGGCATCAGAGGCCATGACCATTTCAATACATCTGTAGTGCAGTGTGTACCTTTCTATATCTCTTCCTTCCTAGTTCCATACATGCAGGGAACATGACAAGCTTGGGAAATCAGTCTACTCAATTGTATGGAATCAAGTCAAGCAACTTTGATAAATCGAGAGTGTTATAAACACAACGATGTAATTGCATGATTTCACTTAGAGTATCTGACGTGTTGTTATTGAAAATGCGAGGAAATTCCCGCAGATGATCAGAGACAGCCAAAGTTGAATCTTTACAATCCAATTTATATTACTACAATATGTAAATTAAAATAGTCATTCGATGGTCAATTTAATCCATTGTGTTAATGGATGACATTTTGAAATACTGGTTGATTTAAAGTTTGAAGTATGAATTACTGCGATTTGAGACGGACATCAATATTTGTGTTTCCACCTCCCCCTCTAAGGTTCAGGATGTTAAAAATATTGATCACTTTGAATGCATGGTCTTATTCACCACACTGAGGGGATTTCAAATAGACTGGTACTGGACAAACTTCACGGTGCCCATGTCAAGCTGCGCGCCTACTTAGGCGCGCAGTTTGTTTCGATCACAAACTGCGTGCCTAAGAACATTGGATCATTTAAGTTGGAGTCTGTATTTTGAAACGTTATTTAAAGACATTTATCCTGCATTGTTTTCTTGTTCAATGCGTTCATTCTGTGGCGAATATACGAATCTTGCAAATACTAGCAAAAACTGTGTGCAAATGAATCTTAGTTTTAAAACATAAGCAGATTAATGGCATTTTCGTCACTGATTTAATGGGAATTTATACGTAAATCGATCTAGCACTTTAAACATAAATGACAAATACTTTAGACTCGTTTTATATTTAATTCCTTACACATTTATAATGTTTAATTCAAAATATTTCGAAATGAAACAGATAATCAGGAGATTAAAAAGAAATAAACCACAAACTGCGCGCCTATTTTAGCCAGAAATTACAATCTGTGCGCATACACTATTAAAACTACATATTATCATTGGAATTTCTACAGAGGTACGTGTAGGTGTTTTCGATGTGGCTTTGGAAATTTTGCTTTATCGTCAGATTTTATGAGATTTTCATATTGAAAGTCAAAATGTATAATAGAAGTGACAATTAAGTTGGGAACGAAAAAAACATTTATTTTCAGATCACCATCTTGGTGGATGGACTCTCATAGTGTTTCAATTATGGGGTTCTACTATTAGACACATATGTGCCTTGTATGGCGCTTATGTTTTCTAATCTTTTACAAAACAAGCTTGGATAGGCAAGCAGTTTTGAAATATTAGGCACGCAGTTTGGGAAATACATGTGAATATAGGCGCGCAGTTTGACAAGAAAAATGTTTAAATCACGTTTATGGTGTATTATCGTTTTGAACACAAACTTTGCTGTTTTAATCAGGTGGAGTGATCCTATATATTTTAGCATACACAGACACAATGGCTGAATAAACGGCAAATGACGATAAAAAGACATAGATATAACTTTACACTGTAAATTTTGAACACAGAAGTTACTTAAGACCCTTATATTGAGATAACTAGGTTGACATCGGGAAAAACATTGAGTACTATGAGTAAATTAAGTTCATCTTCACAGAATGATACTATCTTTAGAACGAGACTAACCTTGTATTTATCGTATTTTGGCTCTTTTTGGGAGTCGTGTCCTCCCCGTCTCACATTTTGAAATATGCGCGCAGTTTGTCAGAGTTTCAAACTGCGTGCCTAGTAGGCACGCTGCTTGACATGGGCATCGTGAACTTATGCAAGACAAACATATTAAGTCATGCATGTCTAAATTAACAATAAATGAGATAGTATGATGTAAACGTAAACCAATCATAAATCAGAATGCACAAGTGGCAACATTTAAAAGCACATAAAAGAATCCAGAAAATACCTTTACATTTCTGGTATGTGTGACATGTATATCTAAATGTAAGCATTCTGTGCTAAATGGTGGTGAAAAGAAAAATACAGACCCAGCTGTACAGTTAAAGTGGCTGTCAACCCCATTGCTGTTACTCCTTAGTTATTCTTTGACCCGAGCTTATCCTGGAAAATCAGATAGAATCTATGGTGTGGATGGGAGTTTCAATGATAAGTTAATTGCATACAGACATAGACAACATTGATCATTTAAACTGTGATGAACTTGAATAAATGCTAATTGAATACTTATTCATGCCAAAGTCATTTTTGAAATCATTTTGCATTATCAAGTGCTTGCAATTCGGTTACAAATAGCCTGCAGTGCATGTGATAAGTTGAGCTTATTTGTTACTAAGTATTGTATTGACAACAAACTGGTTGATCTGTAAAAATACAGCTTTTTAATATGTGCCTAAAAACTATTCATGATGTTTATATATTTTTCCAGGTCCTGTCTAGAGTGATGGGTGACATCTTATAGTATGAGATCATGAGGTAATAATAGTTTATTTCATGGTTAAGGGATATTGCAATAGAAATAGAATACAGCAGCACCACACTTTTCCATATAAATAGAGAAGCCTTAAGTAATTGTTAATTGATTCATAATTATAAATTACATGGGCGTAGCCAGCTTTAGTCAGGGGGAGCGCGATCGCCAAAACAGTTCTGTTTTCTTTTGTTTTGAATTTTACAAAAATTGATGCAACTTCCTTCAAAACTGAACTAGAAGCTTCAAATAGATTTAGCATTTTAAAGCTCTTTCTTCTTGTATCTCATGGTTCTAGTTTTATTTTATTGGTTATTTGAGGGGGGGGTCCAATCGCACCCCCCTGGCTACGCCTATGAATTATGATTATATAACTTTATATGACAGAATAATTTAAATGCAAAAAATGTCATAATAAGCTCATTTATATGTTTGGTAATTTATGAATTTTCACTGACAACATTTCTCCTAGATCCTCAAAGGATAAAAGTCTTGAAATAACATGTTCGGTTAAGATCCTGCTAACAAGTATACAGTGTAGAACAGAGACTTCTTTAAAGTTGAATTGAATTACTTACCCACCTTATCTTCCAATCAATGAAGATTCAAAGCTGCAGTTGCCTTTCAACCTCAGTGCTGTGTATATTTATAAACTTAGTTTACTGTATCTTGTATTTCTTGTATTGATGCTTGAGGCCTGTCAATTGCAATAAATGTCATGAGTTAAATAATGAGACAGGTTGTGATCTCGATCTGTAAGTAATATTCTAACTTGGAATTATATATATAGTCTTTAAATGTTACTCTCGAGAAGTTGTGAAGGCCAACTTTTAGAGATCGGGTGTTTAATAGTGTTTGGTGTCTATTTTATATTGTTACACTTTTGGAGCCTTTACCAGTAATTTACCCTATGGTGACATTTTGTAATGTTGTTGCCTTGTTTATTTATATGTGATTACTGCTTTAGTTTATTTCTAAAATGGGGAAGTACTATAAAATCTGATCTATTATCAGGTTTTACTAAAATGTTAGAAATGCATCAGATAGTGTTCATATTTCTGTATGTTCATAAATCAGCACATTTGTTGCAGGATTGGTTGGTAGCACAAATAGTGTTCCAAATATAGAGGTGTTCCAATAGACAGGTTTTGCAGAACAAACACATAGAACTTTCTTAATGGTCCAGATGTAACAAAATCAATGTATCACAATAACATGTTCTTTTAGTGTGTGGTAGAAGAGGGACAAAATGGCATATGTTTAAGTAAAACATCTTTATATTGTATTTCACTTTGCTTTCAGACTGATTCTCCCTAAGTAGCAAACATGTCTGATGAAGTTAAAGAAGTTGAGAAAAGACCACTAAGTGGTGAAGCTTGTGAAACAAATATCACTAAGAAGCCAAGAACTGAAACAAATGGAAAACTCAATGACAACAGGTAGATTTGATTCATTGATGCTATTTGAGCTATTGACCTACCAATATTACGGTACAGTATAGAAAACAAGAAAACAACCAGAGTCTGAATGTAATTCTTAAAATGGGTTTAGCAGGATGATTTTTTAAATGTGTGTACATAACACTAATATACATTACATATAAACGGCAACATATAAAGGTTCTACATCTAATCACTCAATGCATGCTGTCTTAGAAAAAAACATAATAGAAGACCACTATATTTTCTGATTGTAGATGCGTATACCTGGACTATAATGCAACAACCCCTCTTGATGTTGAAGTGCTGCATACCATTAGCAACACCCTACAGCATGCATGGGGGAATCCTAGTAGTAAAAGTAAACCAGGTAAAGGTCAAGGTAAAAGATCAAGGTCAAAGGTCATTTGACAAAGAATCACGACATCAAATCTGACTATTAAACCTGAAAATAAAAATTGGACGATACAAATCAGTTTATTCAAAACAAAGGAGCGTATCAGAACATATTGATTTACAAAAATGTCAGTAACTTCATGTACATTAAATAGTGGAGGAAATTAGGCTAGAGGCAGTAGAGGGGCCACTTTAATTTGTTCAGGGTATAATGATTCAAACAAAATCAAAGGATTTTTTTTAGGTGTGACACCTGCACATAAATATGAGATGTTTGCTGATTTGTATAATTGCAAAATGTTAAGAAAATGGAAATTATTGAGACGGATAGCAATGTATCGTCACCAAATATCTAAACTGCATTGGTATATGTGGGTTTGACTTTTGGTATCAAATGAAAACAATCAATATTGTACTTTATTTCCTATTTGTGAGTGATTTCTGATGTTCCATTGATGACATTTCTAAATGTAGGCATTGAGGCAGCTAAGGCAGTGGCTGTTGCTAGGCAACAAGTGTCAGAAATGATTCAGGCAATACCAAATGGTAAGTCAGCATATATCATGTACATCATCATCATATATCTCATGTACATTTAGGTTAAGATGCAGAAATAGCATTGAACAAGGGATATTCCCTCTTCCAATACTATTGCTGAAACAAAATTTTGACATTTTTTCTTCACTTACTCTCAACTCATCTTGTTTTTTAACATAAACAAATCTGGTACTTTTCTGAAATAGAAAATAAGTAATATTCTGGTGTTGAAATTCTGCTTCGCCTAAATGCATGCTTACAAAGTTGCTTTCAGATGTTTATCTACCTATATTTCTTTTATTACTTTCAGACATTGTGTTTACATCTGGAGGAACTGAGGTTAGTATGTTTTATAATGTATACACAGTATATGAACAGTAAAACCTGTCTAATCCAAACACTACAGCGATCAGCCAAAAGTGTTTATTCCATAATTATAGGATTCAATGGGAGATAGAAAAATTCGAAATTGGTAAACCATCTGTCTTCAGAAATTTTATAACCTGAAATACTTATGGTAAATGTACTTACTTTGGAAAGGTAGCAGGCCTTATAAAGCCAAGAATAGACTGGAAAAAGAAAAGACTTCAACCTTCAGGAAGCATACATTTTATATTGTTAGTACCTCAGTGTAAATACTCGCATCTGATTGGTAAATTAGCGGTCAACATTTTTGCCTGTACCTCACCTGTGCATCATGGGATATCATATTATTGACCGCGTATGTTACTGTACTACACTTGTGAATTATGGGGAATATGACGTCACAATGTTTACAGAAAACAAAATTGAAGACGGACATTTTGTAAACGTTGATGAAAGTGATATTTTGACTTTGCTAGACGGCATATAGCAAAAATACAAATAGAAACGCAAAATTAACATTAATTTACTACAGAGAGTCTAGCTACCACTGTCTTCTGATTTTCTTAACAAATTATTGCTGGCGTGGTTCGGAGAAAAGATTGTGAAATGAAGCCATGATTGATGACTGTCGTCTATATGTGTATTATTAGTTTCTTCTGACTAACAAAACAATTGTAGACCTCTCCATTCGGTCAACCGTCAAAATCATATACCTCGACTGTAAACCTTGAAACTACTGTTGACCTCGACCTTCGGTCTCTGTCAACAGTAGTTTCTCGGTTTACAGTCTCGGTATACAATTTTGCCGGTTGACCTCTGGAGAGGTCAAAAATTGTATATTGTTTCTTCCAGTCTAACAACTTGGTGTTGCATACTGCATTGAAACACTTCCAGAAAACATACTTTTTATATTGTTTCTTCCAGTCTAACAACTTGGTGTTGCATACTGCATTGAAACACTTCCAGAAAACTTACATTTTATATTGTTTCTTCCAGTCTAACAACTTGGTGTTGCATACTGCATTGAAACACTTCCAGAAAACATACATTTATATTGTTTCTTCCAGTCTAACAACTTGGTGTTGCATACTGCATTGAAACACTTCCAGAAAACATACATTTTATATTGTTTCTTCCAGTCTAACAACTTGGTGCTGCATACTGCATTGAAACACTTCCAGAAAACATACATTTTATATTGTTTCTTCCAGTCTAACAACTTGGTGTTGCATACTGCATTGAGACACTTCCAGAAAACTTACATTTTATATTGTTTCTTCCAGTCTAACAACTTGGTGTTGCATACTGCATTGAAACACTTCCAGAAAACATACATTTTATATTGGTTTCTTCCAGTCTAACAACTTGGTGCTGCATACTGCATTGAAACACTTCCAGAAAACATACATTTTATATTGTTTCTTCCAGTCTAACAACTTGGTGTTGCATACTGCATTGAAACACTTCCAGAAAACATACATTTTATATTGTTTCTTCCAGTCTAACAACTTGGTGTTGCATACTGCATGGAAACACTTCCAGAAAACATACATTTTATATTGTTTCTTCCAGTCTAACAACTTGGTGTTGCATACTGCATTGAAACACTTCCAGAAAACATACATTTTATATTGTTTCTTCCAGTCTAACAACTTGGTGTTGCATACTGCATTGAAACACTTCCAGAAAACATACATTTTATATTGTTTCTTCCAGTCTAACAACTTGGTGTTGCATACTGCATTGAAACACTTCCAGAAAACATACATTTTATATTGTTTCTTCCAGTCTAACAACTTGGTGTTGCATACTGCATTGAAACACTTCCAGAAAACATACATTTTATATTGTTTCTTCCAGTCTAACAACTTGGTGTTGCATACTGCATTGAAACACTTCCAGAAAACATACATTTTATATTGTTTCTTCCAGTCTAACAACTTGGTGTTGCATACTGCATTGAAACACTTCCAGAAAACATACATTTTATATTGTTTCTTCCAGTCTAACAACTTGGTGTTGCATACTGCATTGAAACACTTCCAGAAAACATACATTTTATATTGTTTCTTCCAGTCTAACAACTTGGTGTTGCATACTGCATTGAAACACTTCCAGAAAACATACATTTTATATTGTTTCTTCCAGTCTAACAACTTGGTGTTGCATACTGCATTGAAACACTTCCAGAAAACATACATTTTATATTGTTTCTTCCAGTCTAACAACTTGGTGTTGCATACTGCATTGAAACACTTCCAGAAAACATACATTTTATATTGTTTCTTCCAGTCTAACAACTTGGTGTTGCATACTGCATTGAAACACTTCCAGAAAACACATTTTATATTGTTTCTTCCAGTCTAACAACTTAGTGTTGCATACTGCATTGAAACACTTCCAGAAAACATACATTTTATATTGTTTCTTCCAGTCTAACAACTTGGTGTTGCATACTGCATTGAAACACTTCCAGAAAACATACATTTTATATTGTTTCTTCCAGTCTAACAACTTGGTGTTGCATACTGCATTGAAACACTTCCAGAAAACATACATTTTATATTGTTTCTTCCAGTCTAACAACTTGGTGTTGCATACTGCATTGAAACACTTCCAGAAAACATACATTTTATATTGTTTCTTCCAGTCTAACAACTTGGTGCTGCATACTGCATTGAAACACTTCCAGAAAACATACATTTTATATTGTTTCTTCCAGTCTAACAACTTGGTGTTGCATACTGCATTGAAACACTTCCAGAAAACATACATTTTATATTGTTTCTTCCAGTCTAACAACTTGGTGCTGCATACTGCATTGAAACACTTCCAGAAAACATACATTTTATATTGTTTCTTCCAGTCTAACAACTTGGTGTTGCATACTGCATTGAAACACTTCCAGAAAACATACATTTTATATTGTTTCTTCCAGTCTAACAACTTGGTGTTGCATACTGCATTGAAACACTTCCAGAAAACACATTTTATATTGTTTCTTCCAGTCTAACAACTTGGTGTTGCATACTGCATTGAAACACTTCCAGAAAACATACATTTTATATTGTTTCTTCCAGTCTAACAACTTGGTGTTGCATACTGCATTGAAACACTTCCAGAAAACATACATTTTATATTGTTTCTTCCAGTCTAACAACTTGGTGTTGCATACTGCATTGAAACACTTCCAGAAAACATACATTTTATATTGTTTCTTCCAGTCTAACAACTTGGTGCTGCATACTGCATTGAAACACTTCCAGAAAACATACATTTTATATTGTTTCTTCCAGTCCAACAACTTGGTGTTGTATACTGCATTGAAACACTTCCAGAAAACATACATTTTATATTGTTTCTTCCAGTCTAACAACTTGGTGCTGCATACTGCATTGAAACACTTCCAGAAAACATACATTTTATATTGTTTCTTCCAGTCCAACAACTTGGTGTTGCATACTGCATTGAAACACTTCCAGAAAACACACCCAGAGTCTTCTGATATGAAGCCCCATTTCATCACCAGTAATATAGAACATGATGCAGTCAAACTTGTACTGGAACATTATAAGGAAGAATATGAAGCAGGTTTTTAGAGTTTTCTTGTCAACAGCTAACGTGTTAAAATATGGGATTATTTCGAGCCATCATACAGGATGAAGTATAAATAAATGAAACTAGAAAAGAAGATGTATTATCATAGTCCTCACTTGTTTCTGTAATTAATCATGTGCCAGTGTCATTTAATCATTAAATGGCTCAAGGCAATTAAGGGGGGATAAGCATTGGCATTCCACAATTCACTTGCGATGTAATCATTTCCAGTGATGTCATAATATGTACCAGTTCCACAATCTACTTCAATGCTGTCTGCTTTACAGAGGTGACATATGTGTCAGTCTCACACTCCACTTCAATGTATGTTTTTCAGAGGTGACATATGTGCCAGTCTCACACTCTACTTCAATGTTGTCTGTTTTGCAGAGGTGACATATGTGCCAGTTTCACATTCTACTTCAATGTTGTCTGTTTTGCAGAGGTGACATATGTGCCAGTTTCACATTCTACTTCAATGTTGTCTGTTTTCCAGAGGTGACATATGTACCAGTCTCACACTCTACTTCAATGTTGTCTGTTTTGCAGATGTGACATATGTGCCAGTTTCACATTCTACTTTAATGTTGTCTGTTTTCCAGAGGTGACATATGTACCAGTCTCACACTCTACTTCAATGTTGTCTGTTTTGCAGATGTGACATATGTGCCAGTTTCACACTCTACTTCAATGTTGTCTGTTTTGCAGAGGTGACATTTGTGCCAGTTTCACACTCTACTTCAATGTTGTATGTTTTCCAGAGATGTCCAATGTGCCAGTCTTACACTCTACTTCAATGCTGTCTGCTTTGCAGAGGTGACATAGGTACCAGTTTCACACTCTATTTCAATGTTGTCTGTTTTGCAGAGGTGACATATGTGCCAGTTTCACACAACACTGGAGCAGTTGAGGTCCAAGGAGTCCTAGATGCAATAAAGTCCAACACTTGTCTCATTTCCATTATGCTGGCAAACAATGAAACTGGAGTTATTCAGGTACACACGTATGATATTTCCACTCATCTATTTCTCTATCAAAATTGGTTTCAAGGTTTTCTTTATGTTAAGGCGTTTAAATGTTATAATTAATTGCCTCCAAGACTTGTAAATTACAATATTATTATTTGATGTACATTTGTATTTATAATTTTATTATTAATTAATATATTTTGCAGCCAGTTCAGGAGATCTGTGAAAGAGTTCGTAGTCTTCCTCAATATTCATCTATTCTCCTCCACACTGATGCTGCTCAGGCTATAGGCAAAATAGAAGTCAGTGTAAGATCCCTGCCTGTAGACTATCTCACAATTGTTGGTCATAAGGTAGGGAAACTATCTCACAGTTCCTTGGGTTCAACTTATAACATAGATCACTTTTATACAAAAATCCCAAACTGATGCAATAATTTGCTTCATAGATGAGCAATATTAACTGCAATTTATTAAGAATCCTTGCAATTATCAAAATGGCTACCTTTTGTAAATGGTTACATGTACCTCCCAATGCCAGCTAAGTATGCATGGTATTTTTTATTTCCAGTTTTATGGTCCAAGAATAGGAGCATTATATTTTAGGTCTAGCAAGACGCCAGAGCAAGCGAGTGCTCCTCTCTACCCAATGTTTTTTGGAGGCGGACAAGAGAGAAACTATAGACCAGGGTAAGTCATTGCTAATAGTAATACATGTACATGTACATGTGTTGAGGTGTCACATCATAGAGCCTTTGATATAATTCAAGGGTCAAACTCTTTTTAGACAAGTTATGTTGTCGACATTATTTACATTACTTGTACATCTTTTTGTTAACGAGAGAAATAAATGGAAACATAAAAAACTGTTTTAGAAAAATAAACTCATAGTCTATCAATATATTTCCAGTGAAAGAAATACTGCCATGGTTTCCTGCCAAAATCTGATTAACCAATATCTGATTATCCAAGTTATCTGGTTATAAGTGTGCCTGTAAAGTAATGACAAATTGAAATGATGGACATTGATTGAAAGCTATGTAACACCCTTGTCGCTATATTTACAGCACTGAAAACACAGGCATGATAGCTGGTCTAGGAAAGGTGTGTACATACATGTATATGTGTTTTTATATATAATTTATAATTGAAATTGGCCAGGAAGAAAACTCTTGTTTTTGGTCAATTTTGTTAATTAACATACTATTTAATCTGAGGCTTAATATTCCATGAAATTCCTGTCATCTACTAAACTACTCATTCTGATACTCATAGCGTCTTTCTGTTTCACCTGAAATATCTCAGGGCTGAGAAGAAGTGAGATGTCATGGTTTATCATGATGTAAACTACTACATGTATATCTATTCCATGAAGAAAACAAGAGAGACAAATAATTATCAAGTCAGATTTGTAGATGATTTCTTACTCATTTATGTACCTGCAGCTTTTAATCAAAAATCTTGTTCCATTTTCAGGCTTGTTATCTAGTAACAAAAAACCTAGAAAACTACGCTAAACACATGAGAGAACTGAGGAGTTATTTTGAATCTAAACTGAGGGTAATTATGATAAAAATTTATATAGTAGCCGGGACAAGTCATACACCTCTTATTTCCTGATAATGGGGCAATTCTAGCAGTTATTTGAGTGCTTGCTCACATACTGGCTTCTGTACATGAATTTTTACTTATGTATTTCATCTATTTCATATAATTTATTAGTTAAAATGAAATAATAAAATCATTTTTGTATGTTTTTTTTCTAGAGTGTATATGGTGAAAGACTTCATATTAATGGAAAGTTTACAGAAAGTGAGAGGTTGCCAAACACGAGTAATGTTTCCATAGAAGGGATGCATTTGAAAGGTACGGTACAACAGAGATAGCTGACTCATAAGTTTAGATCTCTTGATTAATTTTGATTCAGAAATCGAAATCGTTGACATTTTAAACATGAAGTTTTACTAGTTGGGGTCCCTTGTTTAAAACATTGAGTCGTGGAAATCATACCAGCATCCTACCCCAAAGCTCTAGAAACAAAAGAATTACAAAGTAGGCTACTTTAACTGGTTTTGTATCAAAGACATTATTGTTGATTGTTATTCCCCAGGTTCTGATGTTCTGAGAAACTGTCAGTGCACGCAAGCCTCAGTTGGAGCAGCCTGTCACTCAGCAACAAAGTAAGCATATATCTGTCAATGAAATCTCTGTACTGTAGTTAATTCACTAGAGAATAGTACAAGAACTAACTGATGCATGTGATTACTTATATAGTCATACAAACCAAAATAAGGAGAACTTGTCATAAAACCACTGAGACGTCAGAAGTGTTCAGAACAGCAAAGGTTAACATTTCAAGGATCTTAAAGAGACTCTTGGGAGAGATTACAAAATTTAGGCTGAGAGAAAGTGTTCATATTTAAGAGGTGCTCAGATTACAGAGCCGTTTAGGTTACATTTGAGAGATTTTGATGGAGATTTGAAGTTTGAAGACAAATCTATCCCTAGACAGGTTGATATTTACAGTTGCAATTATATCATTTATTTTTCTTGCAGATTTTGTGTGTCAAGCATTCTCACAGCAACAGGAATACCAGAACATATTGCTGCCAATGCAATGAGGTTTAGTATGGGACGTGAAACAACAATGGATGACATTGACACTGTGATTTTTGACATTGTTAAAGCAATTAAGGCTATAGATGCCCATTCATGACACAATAGTTTGATACATTGGACATATTGCTGCCAATGCAATGAGGTTTAGTATGGGACGTGAAACAACAATGGATGACATTGACACTGTGATTTTTGACATTGCTCAAGCAATTGAGGCTGTAGATGCCAATTCATGACACGCAATAGTTTGATACATTGAACATATTGCTGCAAATGCTATGAGGTTTAGTATGGGACGTGAAACAACAGTGGATGACATTGACACTGTGATTTTTGACATTGCTCAAGCAATTGAGGCTGTAGATGCCAATTCATGACACACAATAATTTGATACATTGAACATATTGCTGCCAATGCAATGAGGTTTAGTGTGGGACGTGAAACAACAATGGATGACATTGACACTGTGATTTTTGACATTGCTCAAGCAATTGAGGCTGTAGATGCCAATTCATGACACACAATAATTTGATACATTGAACATATTGCTGCCAATACTATGAGGTTTAGTACATGTAGTATGGGACGTGAAACAACAATGGATGACATTGACACTGTGATTTTTGACATTGCTCAAGCAATTGAGGCTATAGATGCCCATTCATGACACGCAATAATTTGATACATTGAACATATTGCTGCCAATGCAATGAGGTTTAGTATGGGACGTGAAACAACAATGGATGACATTGACACTGTGATTTTTGACATTGTTCAAGCAATTTAGGCTATAGATGCCCATTCATGACACGCAATAGTTTGATACATTGAACATATTGCTGCAAATGCTATGAGGTTTAGTGTGGGACGTGAAACAAACAATGGATGACATTGACACTGTGATTTTTGACATTGCTCAAGCAATTGAGGCTGTAGATGCCAATTCATGACACACAATAATTTGATACATTGAACATATTGCTGCCAATACTATGAGGTTTAGTACATGTAGTATGGGACGTGAAACAACAATGGATGACATTGACACTGTGATTTTTGACATTGCTCTAGCAATTGAGGCTGTAGATGCCCATTCATGACACAAAATAATTTGATGCATTGAACATATTGCTGCCAATGCAATGAGGTTTAGTATGGGACGTGAAACAACAGTGGATGACATTGACACTGTGATTTTTGACATTGTTAAAGCAATTAAGGCTATAGATGCCCATTCATGACACAATAGTTTGATACATTGAACATATTGCTGCCAATGCTATGAGGTTTAGTATGGGACGTGAAACAACAATGGATGACATTGACACTGTGATTTTTGACATTGTTAAAGCAATTAAGGCTATAGATGCCCATTCATGACACAATAGTTTGATGCATTGAACATATTGCTGCCAATGCTATGAGGTTTAGTATGGGACGTGAAACAACAATGGATGACATTGACACTGTGATTTTTGACATTGCTCTAGCAATTGAGGCTGTAGATGCCCATTCATGACACACAATAATTTGATACATTGAACATATTGCTGCCAATGGTATGAGGTTTAGCGTGGGACGTGAAACAACAATGGAAGACATTGACACTGTGATTTTTGACATTGTTAAAGCAATTGAGGCTGTAGATGCCAATTCATGACACACAATAGTTTGATGCATTGAACATATTGCTGCCAATGCTATGAGGTTTAGTATGGGACGTGAAACAACAATGGATGACATTGACACTGTGATTTTTGACATTGTTCAAGCAATTAAGGCTGTAGATGCCCATTCATGACACAAAATAGTTTGATGCATTGAACATATTGCTGCCAATGCTATGAGGTTTAGTATGGGACGTGAAACAACAATGGATGACATTGACACTGTGATTTTTGACATTGTTAAAGCAATTAAGGCTATTGATGCCCATTCATGATACACACGAACTTAATACATTGTGATTTTTAAAGGGGACCAGTCATAGCATTGGTTCCTATATTTAGACATTTGGTATGGCATTGGTCTTATATTTTTTGACATTTGGTATGGCATTTGGTTTGGTAGAGGGGGTGCCATTGCTTATTGACACCCTGTATATCGTTTGGTATGGGAACACATCGAAATTTGACAAATTGGTGTGGGAATATATTGAGATACGAGGGTTCAGCCTAGGACCCCTGCTGAATTTTGTACAAAGTAATCCGCACGGGCTAAGAAAAATTAGCATGATGGGTTCACTCTTGATTTAAAAAGAACATTGAGTATGTGAAAAGATGTATTTTTCTGACAAAGGGGGCTTGCTGGTATTTGCTGGGTAATGGTGCTGGGGTAAAATGATGAGATGATCTGTTGGAGTGAGAGGAGCAAGGCCATCTTCAGAAATAAGTGGAATTGACTAATAAAAAACTTGTAACTAGTTCAAAAATCAAAATATTCTGTTCAATTTAGGGACCCGGTACAAATAGTAATGTTTTGATCAAACCATTTCTGTCCATTTAAATGTTATCTTATAAATTGAGAATGTTAACATTTAGATTACCTTATTCACCTAAAAAAGCGCCCCAATGAGCACCCCTTTAATGTATGTCTTGGTCATGGTCAGTAACTCAGTATGTAATCCATGATAAAAGTTATTAAGTATTATACGATTTTTGATGACGAATGGAACGAAATTATTGAAGTAAGATCATTGGGTGTTAATCTTCATTAATAGTTAGTACGATCAGTAGATCACTTCTAATCACTGTGAAATCGAAGGAAGAAAACTGAATGTGTATGTATGTGGTGTGATTCTTCAGAAAAAAACACCCCATCTGTTAACTCATGAGACCGACCCCTCCGACTACACTAATTTACAGCCTTCGTGTAAACGACCTTATGTATATTATGTTTTATGAGCCTATATTCCATATAAACGGTTTCTGGTGGGATATAAAAATGTTTGCTTGTGTGCTCAAACACAAGAATCAAAGAATAGATCATTTTAACAATTACTTCCTAAGGTTCCTATGGCCAAAAGTAAAGGGAAAGGTAAAATGTTAAGAATGCAAGAAAACTGACCTAATCTTCTGATTTCATATACACAGATATTTTTTATTATTATATAGGTCAAAAATTGACTGTTTTTATAGATACTGTATATAAAGTCAGCGCATTACCAGAGGAACTTATTAACTTAACAACTTGAAAGGTCTACACTTCAACATTATATATATTTTTCCTCCTGTTATTGACAATGTACAATGTACATTCAGCTTACTCACTTCGAGAGCCATGTTAGATTTTGAATCAAAATCCAAATAGCTTTCGCAGGAAGTAACATTCAGCTGCATTTTTTTTTTTTTTTTTTTTTTTTTTTTTTTATTAAAAATATTTATTCTCTAAATTAAAATCAAATACATAATAACACTTGACACTTTAAATAAGTGTATCAGCGTGAAAACATTTAAATATTAACCTGAGTCACATGGAAATGAGAAAAAAAGACCAATTAAGAATATTTACTCAGTAAAAAGAGAATAAAATTGATAACAATATATAAAATCTACATATATGTTTGTCAGTAATTCAGTTCATCATATGTTGATGTCATATGGATTTTAAAATTCTTTTTAAAACAGTAAATGGAAGGTGATGTTTTCAAAGAAGTTGGCAGATTATTCCAAAGCTGAGCACCTGAATATTTTATTGAATGTTGACCTATACTTGTTCTAAATTTTTTCATGTGAAGACAATTTTGGAATCTTGTCTCATGTTCGTGAAATATTAAATTTGGAGTAAAATAATTTTCAAATATGTCAAAAGGAAAGCCATCGGGTTTTGTTGTGTATTGATAAAGAAATTTTGCAACTTCAAGCTTATGTATGTCAAAAATATCTAGAAAATTGAGTTGTTTAAAAAGAGGTGGACTGTGTGCTAAAAAGTCAGAATTTGTGATTATTCTCACTGCACGTTTTTGTAACAAAAGCAATTTATTCAAAAAGGTTTTACATGCATTACCCCATATGATGTTGCAATAGTTCAATTGTGATAATATAAGTGAATTATAAATGGTAATCATGGTTTTTGTATTCAATTTATATTTAATCTTTCCCAGAATACCAATAATTTTTGATATTTTATGTATAACCTTATTTATGTGTTCATTCCATTTTAATTTACAATCAATTGTTACTCCCAGAAAATTTGTATGCATTACTCTATTAAGAATATTACCCCCTATTTTTATATTAAAATCTTGATTTTCATCAATATTTAACTTTGATCTTGTAAATAGCATATAATTTGTCTTGTCTATATTTAAAGAAAGTTTATTTGATTTGAACCATTCTAATGTCTTTTCCATTTCTAAATTTACATTTCTATATAGATCATGAAGATTTTTGTTAGAACATAAGATATTTGTATCATCTGCGAAAATAGTAAATTTAAGAATATTTGAAACCTTATGTAAATCATTTATATAAAGAATGAATAAGATGGGGCCTAAAACAGACCCTTGAGGTACACCACAAGTGATAATATTTTCTTCAGATAGAGTGTTGTTAAAAGAAGTAATGATTTTTCTATCCGATAAATAGCTTTCGAACCAATTTTTTGCAACATTGCGAATTCCAAAATTATCAAGTTTTTTTAGAAGAATTTCATGATTTACTGTATCGAAGGCTTTCGATAAATCTAAAAATATTCCAATAGCATGAGTTGAGCTTTTATCTAAAGATATCCTCACTTCTTCCAAGAAGGAGAGGATTGCCATATAAGTTGAATAATGTTTTCTAAAACCAAACTGATTTTTGAATAAAAGTTTGTATGTTTCAATGAATGTTATTAATCTATTTTTCATGATCTGTTCTAAGAGTTTAGAAAAGACACTAAGTAGAGATATGGGTCTATAGTTTGAAAATTTTGAAGTGTTTCCTTTTTTAAAAAGTGGGATAACTTTGGCTGTTTTCAACTTAGTGGGAAAAACACCTGTATGGATAGATAAGTTTGCTATATGAACAAATGGTAAAAGTAAGTTATTTCTTGCGTGTTTAACTACTATTGGTTTGAATTCATCTAGGCCTGGTGAGCAATCTTTTAAAACTGACATTAAATTTTCGATTTCATTCTTACTCACAGGAGTAAGTTCTAAAGAAGATTCATTGATTTCCATAAATGTTAAAGGGGACGTTTTTGAACTTATCTTTGATGCTAATTTAGGTCCAACATTAGAAAAAAATCTGTTAAAATGATTAGCAATATCTTTTCTATCAGTCAAAGTATCATCTCCATCATAAAATTTATCTGGAAAAACTGAATCACATTTTTTGCGGTGAAGTAAATCATTTATAACTGACCAAGTATTCTTGATATTATTGCTTGTTTCAGTAAATCTATCACAAAAATATTTCCTTTCTGCTTTACGGATTAATTTATGGAGTTTGTTTCGAAAAGTTTTGTATTCAGCTTGATTCTGTTTCGTTGGGTGTTTCAAAGTATTTCGATAAAGTTTATTCTTCTGTTTCACAGATGTTAGTATACCATGTGAGAGCCAAGGCTTAATTGGGTTCTTGTGAATTTTTGTATTTTTGACTTTTACAGGGAAATGTTCATCATATTTTCTACTAATTTTGTCTGCAAATAAATTATAAGCCACATTTACATCAACCTTTTCATTAATTATACCAGTCCAATCTATATCTTTCAATGAATCACTAAAATTATTAATTGCACTCAATGGATATTTCCTAAAAGTGATTTGTTTATTTTCACAAACATTTTGATGGTGTGATGTAAGGGCAAAGATAGGATGGTGATCAGAAATGGGAAATGAAAGAAGACCACTTTTGATTACATTATTTGAATTAGAAAAGATATTATCAATAAGCGTAGCACTTTTTTCTGTTATTCTGGTAGGTTTAAAAATCAATGGGTTGTAAGATTGGGAGTATAATAGATTAAGAAAATTCAACGTTTGTGCATCACTTTCAGTTTTAAGTAAATCAATGTTGAAATCACCCATTATAAAAGAAATTTTATGTTCCCTATCAATTTTAGAAAGTAGACTCTCAAAACTTTCAAGAAAAGATGCCATGTCTGTATTTGGTGGTCTATATATTATAGTAATAACCATATTTTTCTCATTTTTTCTAGGAATTTCAATAGATAGTGATTCACATGCTTTATAATCTAATTTGAGGTCATCCCTATGTTTAAAGTCAATGCCTTTTAAAATATGAAGTGCAACACCACCCCCTGGTCTATCTTTCCTAGAGTTAAAAATACTATTATAATTAGAATCATTTTCCTCATAAATAGGCTCTAAGTTTGATGTAAGCCATGTTTCAGTCATACCAATAATTGAAAGATTATTTTTTAACAATTGCAACATATTATGGAATTTCCATTGATTTTTAGATACACTCCTCATGTTGATGTGTAACATACTAAGATCATTTGATTTTTGTAAGTGATAGTTAAATTGATCAATATTATTGTAGTTGCACTGATTAACTGATTGATTTATTTCAAAATCATGTGCAGTGAGAGGTTCATCCTTCTGTCTATTTTCTAAAGTCAGTGGATTAAAAATAAGACTTTCATAATCATTTATTGGAATTAAAGAAGGTGCTAAGTCAAGAAATTCAATTGGTGTTGCCTCATAAAATGGAAACATCTGCCATTTCATAACCTCTATATTTCTAGACATAACCAAAATGATAATAGATGCTAAATGAATGAACTGAATTAATTTGATTTGTTCTGCTCAAAACAAAAATGCACCATATTAGGTACATATTCCAATAAGGCAGGTTTTAAAGAAGTATGAGTAGTTCCACAGTAAATTGGATGGTAAATTATTTTAAGCAATATATCCTGTTTTTTAGCAGACTATGATAACAATTTGACATTAAAAACATGTTAAAATATACATTCAACCACCTGAAAATAAAAATGCACATATCATGAAAATGTGTCTAATAATGTTCCTTTCAATGGTATTTTACAGTTCTACATTTCTATAATAGTCATTTTAGTAAAATCTCATGGGAGAGTTTCCTTGAAATCAATCAATGTGTGCATGTTCATTTCCGATGAAAGACAATCTATCAAATAATGAATACTAATGTATAGCATATGTACAAGTTAATCTTTATTTACAAACAATATTTGCATTCAAACACCTGAAAACAAAAATCACCCATTGTAAATTCTAACTGTAATATTTCTTCTAACACAATAGTAGTTTGACAGTTAAGGCATTTCTACCATGTACTCAAGTAAAAAGTCTCAAACAAGATTGTGATAAAATCAATCCAGAGAGAAGTTTATCCAAGGGTGTGAAAATAAATGTATTTAATATAAATGTATAAATATGCACTAGATTGGTAAATAAAGTGAATCAGTATCAGAAATTATACCAATACAAAAACACTTCATTAATCATGAATCCTAAGTTAAGTGCATAATTAAAAGAGACCAAGTGTATTAGTTTGGTATGAGAAATGTTTGAGCATGTTGTTTAATCATGCAAAAAAGGACTCAAAATGCAAACATTAAAGTGACGAAGAAAACGAGTGTGCAATTTAAAAAGCTTACATCTGATTTGCAAAAAATCAAATTATGCATGTTGATTGATCACGCGAAAATTAATATACATAACGAGATTAAATTGAGTGTCAAATCGTAATCACTTTCAAACACATTCTACAACAAGGATTAAAATCCAAAAACTCAATTCAATCCAAACTCGATTTAATCTCAAAGGTTAAAATCTGAAAGAAACTGCATGCACAAACTAAACTATAACAAAACAGTCATTGTAATACTTAGGAATTAAAAATTGTTTGGCAATTTCTAAAATACATGCTTTTCAAAAGTATAAATAGATTTCAAGCTGAATCAGAAATTGTGACTCATCACACCAGAATACCCATATGTGGGGACTGATCATATTCAATTGTAGAATTTGGTAGTTAATTTTTTATTCCACTTGTATTTATAATTGCGTTTATTGCGGCTATCAGTTTGTGGGTATGTGGTTTTGGGGGTACACCCCTAGAAAATTTAGTAAGCACGACAATCGCATTTTTGATGTTCTCATCACAAAGTGCTTTTAATATTGCTTTCCCCGTTCCAAAAAGTCCATCGTCATCATACCCCTCAATGATATTTCCATTTTCCCCAGGTGCTCTGTAAGCATATGAATTGTGGGGGGCACGGGCTATTGTGTTAATTGTGTTCAGCTTCGATAGAACTGATGCAGCACCATCCACTGATGTTACTGATGATGCGTGTGCTTGAACTGTTATCTTATCAGTGTACACAACAGTATGGCTGATATCTTCCTCAGGTATTTTAACATATGAGGCTATCGTGGATGTGAGAGGATTTGAGTTAAATTTCATATCTATTTTACTTCCACCTGCGTAGAGGACATCCCGATTTAGAATGATTGTTTTTGGCTCCTGTGATTGACTTTTCATTTCCTTCATTTTCGGCACCATAGCACTGCGTCTTTCCCTCATTTCATCTGGAAGTTGGTCAGAGACTGATACGCTAGAAGACTTTAAATTCGATACATATTTCATCATAGTCAGTTTACTCCGCCTGTCCACAAATTTAACCACTATAGGCCTGTTTGAGCTTTGTGAACTCCCAATCGGGTGGGCGACATCAAGTTTTATAGTTCCATTTGGGTTTTGTTCAGATGCAATCAACTGCGATGGGATTTTCATGTCATTTACCATAACATCTATTATCTTTTGCTCACAGTCATGTATAGCTGGTTTTTTGACATTATAGAAAATAGAGTTCATTTTCATTGATCGATACTTTATATCTTCCATTTGTTCAGACATAAATGCCATTTTAGACTCCATTTTTTCGAAACGACCTTCCAAAATACCAACATAGTCTTTAAGATGTTCATTTTCTGACTTAAGAGAGGTAATAGTCTTACTTACATCATCCACTGAATCTTCAATCCAGGATATTGATTCTTTAACATTCGAGATTGACTCCTTGTTATTTGTCACAATTTCCTCGATATGCTTGACTGTAGTAATTAACGACTTCATATCCATAGTCTCAACATCTATTTTAGACTTTTTAGGCTCTGCGTCCGTTTGATTTCCAGGAGAACTGGGAATTCTGTCCCTTTTATTCGCTTTTGATCTTGTCATATTGATGTCTGATACAAGTTGATCAATCCCTAAATTTCAATATGGCTCTTTGTGTGTTCAAAATATCCAAACTTCCTGATCAAATATCTCTTTATATGTAGCAATTTAGTTGTAATTGTACAATTGGTTATTATCCATGTATATTCATAGTTGTACTAACAACTTTCCATAGTTTGCACTTATATATTTCTTGCTAAATATCCAATATTATGTGGAGCAAAATATTTTCACTCTACTTCCATCATGACCTATGACCTTTGACCATTATATGTATACAAATGTCAGCTTGTCATACTTGGTAAGACATATTACTTGTTTGGCCAATAAACTAAACTTAAACTTATATCATCATCATTGGATTGATCAATTTTACTGATCATTATATCGCGGGTATGTAAGAAAGATGGCAGTGTTGTAAAATTGCCAGAAAGACAACTGTGGTGTGAGACCTCTGTAGTACAAACAAGCGACGAGTGGATTTCACATTAAATGTTATCAGAGAATATCTAGCCTATTAGGTGAGAACATTTGATATAGTTGGTTAATATTTTACAGCCTTTGTTAATAGAATTGTTAGCTCTATCATATATACTAATGCTCTAATCAAATTAGACATCTTTTCTACCGAGTATCATTCACTTGAAAATTTTTCAGTTTTCAATTTTTATTTTCGACATTTCATAACACTCACACTTCAGTGAGTCACTGTCAACTGCAATTTGATTTTACATATTTCTTTAGTAAACTTATGAATAATCTAACCTGTAGTTGGCTACAGGATTTCCCAGCATGGGGGACTTCAGTTAGTCTATCTTTTGTCTGAATAAATTTTCCGTGAATCAGTTCACCTGTTGCCGATACTTGTCAAAAAGTGGCTCATTTTTTTGGACACCCGATATACGATCGTGCCGACATCTGCGTCGCATTGTAGCCTATTATGCGCAGAATAACTATATTTAAAATTTTTGGTACATTCCAAAATTACACTGGAATAGCCTGACAATGGTAAAGTTAGAGTCCATTTCACTGCTTCATTTCGTCAGTAGAACGGCAAAAATAAGAAATTGGGAGACCATTGTGCAATAATATATGGAAAAGTATATTCATAATGTACATGAATGACATTTGTATATTTCAGATTTTTTAGTTTTTTGTGCAATAAGCCTGTGCCGTCTTGTAATTTGAAGAATTTCAGCCATGTTAATCTTATTGAAAATAACATGGCAGAGAAACATCCAAATATAAGAGGCCAATAATGCATTGCTTCGGCCCTTGCTGTGTTTGTAATTAGTTTTGTTTAAAATGATAATAAAAAACTTTAAACCTAAACACACTTTATAAGCCAAACTAGAAGCAATCCAAGATATACAAATGTCATTCATGTACATTATGAATAAACTTTTCCATATATTATTGCACAATGGTCTCCCAATTTCTTATTTTTGCCGTTCTACTGACGAAATGAAGCAGTGAAATGAACTCTAGATACTGTTGTCACAAATGGCCGTCATAACCGTCGCTTCAACTCTAATCACGTTGGTCCTCGTTTCATGGGACTTTATCTGTGCATGTGTTAAGCTTGTGTGATGATATATTATAATCATGGGCTTGAAAGATTGAAAGCCCATGATTATATGAAATCCCAATTTCAGCTCTGTCAACCCTCACACATTAGGCTTGATTGTCACGCATTTGCTGGAAAAATAGAAATCACATATCAATTTAGCGTGAATGATCAAATATCACGCAAATCACGCATTATGTTGATATTTTTAAAATCATTTTTTTTATAAAAGGCTGATATGGTAAAAATCCAAATGGCGAAAAATAGCGAATGCATTCCGTTCGGTCTTTGCACACGATTTCCGTTTATGTCATGCATTTGGTCCGAAATATATGTTTATATCTAATCACTCATTTGTTTCGAAAATATTTATACCTTACCCTACCCTACTGAATTTGAAATAATTTACAAAGACAACGGTAAATGGTAAGATGTGACGATGGACTATGACCTTGGATGTATTGTATTGGAACATTGGAAAATGACAATGGTAAATAGACGTAGTATCATCAGGACTAAACAATTGTCTCAGACTGGATTCTAGGGGGAGCGCGCGTGTCTCCGCCACTGATACTACAGGCCAGGGGCCATTCTAAAAACTAACGGGCGATGGCAAATTTCATTAATCTAAAAATATTTCTGAGATTGCTTGAAAAAATTTGGACATGAAATGTCAAACCGTCAAACTGCAAAGCACCTCATGGCGCTGTAAGCTAAGGTGGTCTGGGGGGACTTGCCCCCTCAAAATTTCTTTTTTGAAATTAAGACCCGGTACCCTCTCTAGTTCAACAAGTTTAACCTACATGTAGTCATATCTTGTGGCCTGCGACTAGGTTTAACTTCCGTGCATATTCCGCCAACCACGCGGAAAATTAAATGGTCTCTTGAAAGCTCAGTATTATCAAAATGGCAATAAGGCTGAAATCATGTCTATAAACTGCCATTGACACACTGAACGAATAAGTTCACTTAAGCAAGTCGCGTGTCAGACAAAAATACCCACATTTAACTGTAAATGAATATTTAATGCAAAATGTTACGCGGAATCGTTTGATGGTAGGTGTTGCACCAGTTGCATCAGTGTGTTGCATTCTGTAGTCTCTCTGTCAAAAAATTACCCTTTGCATTCGTTTGACTTCACTTCTTAAAAGAGAGCTCCGTCTTCACTCTTTCAAACTAAAATAAACCTGTGAACTCACCGCGCCAATCAGTGTTCGTCGGCCAAATTTGACCGACGTTCTATATATGGTCATTCCTTCTGACGTCATCGTTGAGCTCGGAATTGACCAATGACATGCGCATATTTAATTAGCACGCATTTGGCGTATGTTTCTTCAAGCTCGCTGACTGATGGAAGAAAGGTCAGCGCGTAGGTCAGAAGTGATTTATTACACAAACTGTCACTGGTACCCATCGTGGGGGCGGGGCTACTAAACTGTAATATGGTCTCTACTAGGCAGAGTGTAGTTTAACTAGACTCTGCGTGCAGGGTATCAAAAAATTAATATACATGCCCATTTCTATTGACATTGAGACATATAAAACATATAACTGTTTTATATGTCTCTGATTGACAGTGAGTCACCTGACCTTTCATCATTTGTAATATCACAGGCTGGTATCGAAAGATTTGTCCGCTGTGACGGAGCATGCTATTTTTCATAAAAATACTAAGAATGCTTCACGATTTATTTTTTAACTCATATATGTTTCGTAATATCAAAGATAATTACTTACTCCATGCAATGGATATATCATTTGCGTGTAACCTTCACTACTGTTTGAAGTCCAATAACGCTAGGAGTAAAATCTATTGAAAACGGCGCCAGAGTATCAAACTCTAAAATGAACCATTCCTTTTTTTTAACTTTTTAATGGCATGATATAGTGACACGATAATATTAACATATATTTTCACCATATCTCTGAATGTATTAATGAGATATTAATGCATTGGGTCTTTTTAATTTTTTTATAAAAAATAATATTAATATTTTTTGTCCGCTGTGACGGAGCATTTTCACAGTTCACATTTGCAACTGCTCCATCACAGCGGACAAAAAAATTAAACATTATTTTTTATAAAAGAATTAAAAAGACCAAATACATCAACATTTCATTTATATCTTCATAGTTATGCTGAAACCATGTGTAAATATTATCGTGTCACTATATGGTGCCATTAGAAAGTTAAACAAGAAATGGTACATTTTGAAATATGATACTCCGGCGCCATTTTCAATAACTTTTCTTCCCAGCGTAATTGGACTTCAAACAGAAGTGAAAGTTACCCACAAATGATATATCCATTGCATGGAGTAAGTAATTTTGTATGGTATAACGAAAGATATGAGTTAAAAAATAAATCGTGAAGTATTCTTAGTGTTTTTATGAAAAATAGCATGCTCCGTCACAGCGGACAAATATTTCTATACCAGCCTGTGAATATGCACACAAAGGTGGTAGAGTTCATGTAGGTTGATAAGTGTATATCATGTATTTCAGTAAGAAATGTCTGAACCAATGAAGAACCAGCCAGGGCAGCAGCCCCCTCCCCCTGCCAACTATGGACAACAGCCACCACCCCAAGGCTATGGACAACCTCCACCCCAGGGCTATGCTCAGGCTCCTCCCCCTTACGGACAACCCCCACAAGGATATGGACAACCCCCACAAGGAGGCCAACCCCCACAACAAGGCTATGCTTCACCCCCACAAGGCTATGGTCAGCCTCCTCCACAAGGTTATGGTAGGTGTCATATTTATTAGCTTGCATGTATGTCATACTGTATTTGTCTTTAATTTGGCTCCACTTAATTTGGCGATTTTTATTTTTGGGCTTATTGGCATCTATTTAATTTGGCAGCTTTTCAGTGTCCCCAACATCCTCCTGTCCAACAAAATTCAAAATAATCATTGTAAGTGCTGTTCATGAACAATTTCTTCAATATTTCTTGTTGTTTATATAAATTTCTTCAATATTTTTGTTTCTGTCAATTTAAACGGCCTGGCCATCTTGGTATCTTTCTTATAACTGGAAATGCACCGAACGAAAAACATGTCAAATTCCCAAGCGCCGATTTAAACGCTTGTCAAATTAAAGACAAATGTATACAGTATATTATTGATCTGTCAGTCTTAATTTCCCAGGATCATTGAAATACCAGCACAGTGATTCATGTAACATGTAACATATATGAATATGATATCATATGATCCTGATGGTCTGTTGTCCATAATTGAGTTTATTAACAAAACATTATTCTATCACAGTTCAATTGAACTTGTGGATCAAACACTGATTCCACAAATGATGATTTTCTGTCACTAGTCACAACAGTATAAAGTATATATTGATATCATTCCAGCTTATAGTAATGATGTAAAAGCACAACCTTACATTATGTAATAAGACAAGGATTACATAGATTCCACTCTTTATGTTAATATTTATTAGACATATTGCTTGCACAATTATTAATTCACATATAGCTAGGCAAGGTATGTCCGATTCCAGCCAATTCGAACAGAGTATTCACATAATGAACAACATGTAAAATATGAGTATCAACAAAGCATTTGTTGTCTGTGGCATCATGCAAAGATTTGACGACATATTTGTGGAATGGTTCAGCACACAATGCACTGAGTCCAAGGCTTAAATCCTTAAACCATACATTCCAGGTCTTTATATTGCATATTAATACATACAGTCCTGTCTTCCAGGTCAGCCACAGTATGGTGTACAGCCAGGAGGTTATGCAGGCCAGCCAGGTCAGCCAGGTAAACATTTGATATACACATTGGCAAAGATTGCAGGCCCGTAGCCAGGGGGGGTTCGCAGGGTTCGGGCGAACCCCCCCCCCCCCCCCCCCGGCCAAAAATTCTTTCTAAATCAGGCAGTTTTTCATCATTTTGAGCACTTTTCAAGTGATTTTAGCCATATTTGGGCCAAAATTGTCAAATGTGAACCCCCCTGGAAATTTTTGAAAACTGAACCCCCCCCCCCCTTGGCAAATACTGGCTACGGGCCTGTGCAACAATCTATCTTTGATACAACATGGGAAATATATTGATTCATTTTGAAGAATAAGAATGACCTCATCAAGGAATTAATGTTTTTATTGAAAAATACAGGTTATTTAATGGGAGGGATGAAATATGAATTTATTTCGAGGGAAAATATGATATTGGCCAAGGAAAAATCATGTTGACCAAGGGCGATTCAAGGAAAAATTCATATTCCATCATGACCATCAATAACCTATTTATTCTATAATAATTTTCTAAATCTTATTTATTTTTGCTGATACAGGATCCAATACAGGATCCAATATGGGATTTTGGCTGATATGGGATCCGATTCAGGATTTTTTGAATATCAATTCTATTCCTGTTATTATCCCGGGGAAAACATGTTATTATGGAATAATCTATATAAACATTGAAGGCAGTATTGCAATATTATAGAAGAACAATGTTAAGCTCTTAAATGCCACATGGTCAAAGACTGAACAGGTACACAAAGAAATATATATTTGTATTATTTTCAGGTTTACTAAATCATTTTGAATTGATTGATATGTTGTACATGTAGGTGTGCCTCCTATGGGTGGTGCCCCTGGGGGAGTTCAGTGGATGGCACGCCCAGAGGGACTCCCAGGCTGTCCCCCAGGACTAGAGTACCTCACCCAGATAGATCAGATCCTTGTACACCAGCAAGTAGAACTATTAGAAAGTAAGTACATGTACATTCTATTTCACATATCAACACATGAATAATCTATAATTGTTGCCTGCTCCAAGAAATAATTGAAGACTAACCAAAATTACGATATGGAGGAGAGGTCATCGCCTCATTATGGAATATGAAACATGATAGGCTAACTTCAGTGAATTCTTGGTAATTAATAACGTTTTAACAGACATTGAAATATTGACCCGGTCCCGGCCCCTAACTGTTTGGAAGATAAAAACATATAGCACTGATCTATGATGTATGATACGATACTTTTTAATTCAGTGATGACTGGGTTTGAGACTCAGAATAAATACCAGGTGAAGAACTCTTTGGGACAGCAGGTCTATTTTGCTAATGAGGAGAGTGATATGTGTATGAGACAATGCTGTGGACCTCAGAGAGGGTTTACCATGCACATAACAGACAACCTGGGTCAGGTAAGGAACAGTGATCTACTTTGCTAATGAGGAGAGTGATATGTGTATGAGACAGTGCTGTTGACCTCAGAGAGGGTTTACCATGCACATAGCAGACAACCTGGGTCAGGTAAGGAACAGCAGGTCTACTATTTGCTGAGTAGAGTGATATGTGTATGAGACAATGCTGTGGACCTCAGAGAGGGTTTACCATGCACATAACAGACAACCTGGGTCAGGTAAGAGATAGCAGGTTTACTTTGCTAATGTGGAGAGTGATATGTGTATGAGACAGTGTTGTGGACCTCAGAGATGGTTTACCATGCACATAACAGACAATCTGGGTCAGGTAAGGAACAGTGATCTACTTTGCTAATGAGGAGAGTGATATGTGTATGAGACAATGCTGTGAACCTCAGAGATGGTTTACCATGCACTTAACAGACAACTTGGGTCAGGTAAGGAACAGCAGGTCTACTTTTTTATTTTTTTATTTATTTCATTAAAACATGATAACATTTTTACATATTCGTGGTCGTGACACCTACATAGGTATATAATTGACCACATTTAAAATCATTATTCTAAAATTTTCAAGTGCTTGAAAGTTTAACACAACATGACACTGGGTGAACCATAATTTGTCTCATGAGTTAAAAACATTGGTAAAAAATAATGTACAATAAAGAGGATGGAATTACCTTACGTTTGCAGAACATCAAAATCAGTATTTTGAAAATGTGTCATCTTTAAAAAGACGTTTTCGTTTATAAATATTATTGGTAAGTTTAATAGTATTAGGAATTTTATTCCAGATAATTTCACCTTGTACTTTAAAACTGTATCTTAAATAATTGGTTTTGAATTTTGTTACATGAACTTGTTCATTCTGTCTAGTGTTGTGTTGATGAACACTATTGTTTTTTCCAAAGAAGTCAATAAAAATGTCACTTGGAAAAGAATCGGGTCTGTTAATACATTTGTAAGTTAGTTGTAGAATATTAAGGTCATATATGTCAGTAAATTTTAGAATTTTGAATTGTTTAAAGAATGGCCCGGTATGTTCTCTATTTCTGCTGTAAGTAATAATTCTTAAAAAACGTTTTTGTAGTTGAAATATTGAATTCGTTGCAGTTTTGCCTGCATTTCCACAAGCACATATACAGTATTGAATTTGAGAATATATAAGTGAATAGTAAATTGATAAAAGTGTTTTTGTATTTAGTTTATGTCTACTTTTAAATAGTATCCCGATAATTTTTGATATTTTAAGCGATATTTTTTTATATGTTCCTTCCAGTTTAAATCCTCATCAATAATTATCCCTAAGAAGTTGAATGATTGTACTCTCTCTACTAAATTATTTCTTATTTTGATCTCAATATTTTGTGGAACTTTATGTTTGCAGGTTGTATATATCATAAAGGACGATTCTCGGTTTGGAGAACGAAGTTCATCAATCTAAGTGAGCATTATCCCTGCTTCGGACAAATTTGATATTTTTACATAATATAGATTTGAATGTCTTCTTTTGAATAGTCATAATTTAATTTGGGTAATATTTCTAGATTTTTCGCAAAAAAAATATTAGCGCAGTACACTGATGAACTTCTTTCCCCAAATAGAGACTTGTATTTTATTGAATCGGTCTAATTGAGTGTTATCCCTGCTTCAGACCAATTTGTTATTTTTACATCTTGTAGATTTAAATGTCCTCTTTTGAATATTCATAGTTTAATTTGGGTAATATTTTTATATTTTTCATGAAAAAAATTATTAGCCCAGGAGACTGTTCTCCAAACCGAGAATCGTCCTTTTGTCTTCTGTACGTTTAGAGATAGCTTATTAGCGCAAAACCAATCATCAATTTTATACAGTTCACAATTTAATTTAGTTATCAGATTATTTATGTTCTTATCAGAATACAAGATGTTTGTATCATCTGCAAAAACTACATATTTTAACAAAGAACTTGAACATATAATGTCATTGATATATATTATAAACAAAATAGGACCTAAGGTAGTGCCTTGTGGAACTCCACATGTGATTGATTGTTCCTGAGATTTAATATTATTATCACCATATACAGTACATGTACAGTAAATTGTTTTCGATTATTTAGATAACTTCTAAACCAATCATTAGCTTTTCCTCTAATACCATAAAAATTGAGTTTAGATAATAAAATGTCATGATTAACAGTATCATAATGCTTTACTGAGGTCCAAGAATATGCCAATAGAGAACTGTTTATCATCTAATGCTTTACGCAAATTTTCTAAAAAAGAAAGTATAGCCAAGTAAGTGGATCTATTTTTTCTAAAGCCAAATTGATTACGACACAAAAGTTTGAATTTTTCAAAAAAATCTGTAAGTCTATGAGCCATTACTTTTTCAATTATTTTTGAAAAAATAGATACTAAAGAAATAGGTCTATAGTTACTGAAGAATTGTTTTGTACCTTTTTTATATAATGAAATTACCTTGGCAACTTTCAAATCATCTGGAAAGATGCCAGTTTTAAAAGATAGTTGAGTTAGGAATACAAGAGGTTTTGCAAGGATGGCACTACTATTTTTGATAACTATAGGCTTTATATCATCATTACCAGCAGATTTATCTTTCAAATTATCTAAAATTGATTTTATTTCATCAAAAGTGACATGTCGTAGATATAAACTTTGGCTTAAAGAATTAGACATTTTCTTCAAATAATGTTGAAATGTTTTATGAGAATTAGGTATGTTTTTAGCCAAATTATTTCCAACATTGACAAAATAATCATTAAAACCATTAGCTATTTCTTTGGGATTAGTAAATGTTTTATTATTGTGTATAAATTTATCAGGTGATATTTGCAATTTCTTTCCTCTGTTTAATATTTCATTAATGTGTGTCCAGGTGTCTTTTATATTACCAGATGATTGTTCAAATTTATATCTGTAATGAAGTTTTTCTGCATGTCGAATAGTTTGCCTTAGAATGCGTTTATACTTTTTGTAAGATTCAAGCTTATCTTGTGTAGAGTGCTTTAAATAGTTAATGTAAAGTTTATTTTTAAATTTTATAGAGGTCAAAATTCCTTCTGTCAGCCAAGGTTTTTTATTGTTGTAGTAATATTTAATATATTTAGTAGTTACCGGGAAGCATTCATTATAGAGACTTTGAATTTTTTCGATAAAATATGCATAGCCTAAATTAACATCATCAAATTCATATAGCTGGGAAAAGTCAAGTTCAGAAAGGCGTGATTTAAAGGTAATATGATTTTTGTTTTTCATTTGGCGAAAAGAAATGCGTTTACTCACTACTTTTACTAGGTAAGTCAGTCGTTACATATATAGGAAAGTGGTCAGATATATCAGTTAAAATTATACCGGATTGACTGGCCTTAAGAGAGTTGGTAAAAATATTATCTATCAAGGAAGCAGTTTGTGTAGTAACTCGTGTTGGTTTGAAAATGGTTGGATATAAGTTAAAAGAGTATAATATATTCACAAAGTTAGCAGTTTCTTCATGATCAGTGTTAAGTATATTTATATTAAAGTCTCCCATCAAAAATATTTCTTTATTTTCCTTGGTCATTATATTCAGAAATTGTGTAAGATCTTTATTAAATTGGCTAATATCAACATCAGGGGGTTTATAGATAACTGAAACTAATATGTTTTTGTCATTTGACTGCTCAATTTCAACTGTAAGTGCTTGGGTATCATAGTCATTTTCAATTATTAGATCTGGTCTCAGCTTGTACTTAATGCTATCGCGAATAAATATACCTACCCCTCCACCGATCCGATCCTGTCTTGAAACAAATTCAGAATAAAAGCCATTCATTAAAAAATTTTGTTCATCATTTTTTTTGAGCCATGTTTCTGTAATTCCAAGGATGTCAATTTGATTATTCAGTATCTCATTTAAATTTACAACTTTTGAAAAATTATGTGATAGGCTTCTTGCATTAATGCAACCAAAATTCATTGATACATTATGTTGTGATTGAAGTTTCGAATTTAATGATTCTGGGTATAAGTATTTGCATGATTGCATAATAGATTGGTTCACAATGTCTTGTTCAGTCAATTCATTGTATTCCTTATTCAAGTGTGTTGTTCTTGGATCAAAAAGCAAGTGTTCATAATTATTTACGTCCATAGTATCATCTAAATAATTAGCAAAAGGAAGTTCCATCCATAAATTCATGCAATTGTTATCGGCGGTTATAATGTTGTTCAAATAGGTGAAAATGTGTAGGTTCACCATAAATGTTCATATTTGTGATAATGAAACATGTCAGTTCATTTAATAAGCTGCCAGTCATTAACTGGACATTGACTGGGAAAAAAGTTAAAGGAGCAAGCACTGTCATAACATGATTGCAAACATATATCATATTATAATCCCAAAGATCATTCAAAACAAGATTAATATAGTATTTACAGATATATACAGATATTTTCGAGATTAAAATATATTAACATTGATATGCATTACATTACATTACATACTTTGCTTATGAGGAAAGTGATATGTGTATGAGACAATGCTGTGGACCTCAAAGAGGGTTTACCATGCACATAACAGACAACCTGGGTCAGGTAAGGAACAGCAGGTCTACTTTGCTAATGAGTAGAGTGATATGTGTATGAGACAATGCTCTGGACCTCAAAGAGGGTTTACCATGCACATAACAGACAACCTGGGTTGTCAAAGAGGGTTTACCATGCACATAACAGACAACCTGGGTCAGGTAAGGAACAGCAGGTCTACTTTGCTAATGAGGATGCTAATGAGGGTTTACAATACACATCACAGACAATCTGGGTCAGGTAAGGAACAGCAGGTCTACTTTGCTAATGAGGATGCTAATGAGGGTTTACAATACACATCACAGACAATCTGGGTCAGGTAAGGAACAGCAGGTCTACTTTGCTAATGAGGATGCTAATGAGGGTTTACAATACACATCACAGACAATCTGGGTCAGGTAAGGAACAGCAGGTCTACTTTGCTAATGAGGATGCTAATGAGGGTTTACAATACACATCACAGACAATCTGGGTCAGGTAAGGAACAGCAGGTCTACTTTGCTAATGAGGATGCTAATGAGGGTTTACAATACACATCACAGACAATCTGGGTCAGGTAAGGAACAGCAGGTCTACTTTGCTAATGAGGATGCTAATGAGGGTTTACAATACACATCACAGACAATCTGGGTCAGGTAAGGGACCTATCATATAATGTTAATCATGGAGGAGGAAGAGAAAGTTGCAATCTAGTCTTGAAGCAATCATTTTTGGAGGAGAGTGTGTAAATTGTAAATCCAATTATGTTTTCCTTTTGTTTGTATTTCAATGTTTAGTAATGTTTTGAAATGTATATTTTTTATTTATTAAAAAGTAGTGCCTGTACTTGTATAATTTATACCCAGCCTATTTTTAGGCTTACTGGCAAATTGTACAATATTCAAGAAACAATATATTATATTGGTTTTTTAACAAATATGTTTTTCAAATGCCTTATGTTAGTTTCTTTACCACAGACCTTCTCCTTTTGATTTGTACTTGATTTATAATTGCTAAATGAATTGAGTGCTGATATTAAAATTAGCCTCATCATTTTATTTCGCAGGAGGTAATACGATGCCATAGGGAGTTTAAATGTTGTGCCGGGTGCTGTTGGTGTGCTGGAAGTGATTGTTGTGCTATGGAACTCATAGTGGAGGCCCCGCCAGGTCAAGTTGTAGGATCTGTCAAACAAGCGTAAGAATAAAGCCTCTAATTCTCTACATGGTGTCAGTGGTGTTACAATTGCTGCTAATGTTAATCCATTCCCCTTGTTAATTATCCCATTGAATGAAGTTCGGAGGGATATAGGGAACGCCTTCATCCGTCTGTCCTTCTGTCCGTTCGTCCAGGCAATAACTCAAATACCGTTGGCCCGATTTTGTTCATATTTTGTACACATATACCCTATGGGGGTAGAAGTTCTGCTCGAAAGCCGATTTTCAAAATGGCCTCTCATTTAAAATGATAACTTTTCATTTACTGCTATAGCCAATGCCTCATCCAGAGCCATTTTAGTGCGGGTTTTACAATAATTTAGGTACAATATGTAAAACTGTAATAGCAATATGTTTCACATGTAAAAAGATTATATAGGACATTAATAAAGCTAGAAAAAGCTCATCATACTATATTCCTTCATTATGGTGCCACAGTCAATAAAACATTCACTCTCAATAAAATTGTTGTATTTACAATATTACATTTACTCGATCATCGTATTACATTCACTGACAATCTTGCCATTTTCTTACCATTTTCTTACCTACTTTGTTCATTCATATTCAGGTGCAGTCCATGTCCCCCAAGGTTTGATATAAAGGATGCAAATGAGCAGAAAATCTTTGATGTTGAGGGACCAGTGTGCATGTGCCAGGGGCCCTGCTGTGCTTGGGATCAAGATTTTGTGGTAGGCACAAAATAAATCACATTAAAGTCAATATGAGTATAGATTTAAGGCATTGATTAATATTGATAGATTTTCATAGCCAATAAAAGTACAGAAATAAGGGGAGGCATCAAAAGTTCAATGTCATATCGGAAACTAAATAAATCTAGTTTTCACTCTGAAACCCTAAAACTGAATACCATGAAAGTTGATTGCTGACTTCCAGTTTGAGAATTTGAAAAAATTTTGCTAAATACGATCTAGTTTTTATTATTATTAATTCCTATTGTAATTTGTGGCTTTGAACAACTATTGATAGAATAGAATCCATAGGAATGATCTTGACAATGAAAGCATCAGGTAAAATCTTAATTTTTAAACCATTCCAAGGCATTCTGAGTCAAAACTGCCAAAAATATGAAATTTTGAAATGTGTCGGATAGCAAACTGAAATGGGTTTGAACCCTCTCCCCCTTTAACTAAATTTATTTCGTTTTCTATCTGACATCGAACTTTTGATGCCTCCCCTAAGGCATTGACTCAATGAATTGTGTATTCAGTTTGAGTTTATGTATTTAGAAGTGATAAAAGAACCCAAAAAAGAACAAAGTATTTAAATGATCTGCTTTCCAGAGATTCCCTCCATTCAAAAACCAATACCTATATCTTTGAAAACAATCTCCACTTTTAGTAAATCTAGAAATAAAATATATAACTAAATGTCTCTAAATAAAATTTATTTAGGTGAAGTCGGCAGACCAAGCACAAGAGGTTGGCAAAATTAGTAAACAATGGACTGGCTTTGTGAAGGAATACTTCACAAATGCAGATAATTTTGGGGTATCTTGTAAGTACCAATTAAGCCATACAAGCAACTTTACTTAATGTAACTATAAAACTTTAATTGAGCTTTTTAGAATTATCATAACCTATTAGATCATTGTTATGAGAAAAATCAAATAAAAATTACAGTATAATCCAGTCATTTGAGAAATTGTGTAGTAATATAACAGAAACCAAGTTACCCTGTATTACATTGTGAACCTCTTTCATAAAAAGTTGATATTACTAAAACTTGTTCTTAGTCTTAATCCTTTAGCTTGCTAGAATTGCTATCTTAATACTTATTTTATTAAACATTCTATGTTTCCAGTCCCAATGGATCTTGATGTAAAGCTCAAAGCTGTCATGGTTGGTGCTGTTTTCCTTATTGTAAGTTTGCTTTATTTTATTTCATTTTTAGCTCACATGGTGAGCTTTTGCAATCACTCACTTGTCTGTCTGTCTGTCCGTCCATCTGTCTGTCTGTCTGTCTGTTTTAAAACCTCTGTCGATAGGATTCCTGTTTTAAGTTATTTCTGTTCAACATCAATACAGAAAACCCCCCTATGACTCCTGGTTCAAAAGCTCGCCTATTTTCAAAATGGCCGTCACTTTTGTCTCGCGAAATTCACTTTTAGCCCATTTCCTAGCTAACCTCTGTCGATAGGATTCCTGTTTTAAGTTATTTCTGTTCAACATCAATACAGAAAACCCCCCTATGACTCCTGGTTCAAAAGCTCGCCTATTTTCAAAATGGCCGTCACTTTTGTCTCGCGAAATTCACTTTTGGCCCATTTCCTAGCTTTACAAATAACTTCAGGTGTCCTACATTGTAAAAATCCATGTCAATGTTAAGATTAGATATATGAAATAATTTTGTTACAAAAAAATCAGCGAAAAATTTTATCCATTTTTTTATTTTCAGCCATTTTAGTTAACATTGATTTGTCTATCTGACTCGCGAAATCCACTTTCTGTCAATAACAGTGGCACGTTTTAAAACCTCTGTCGATAGGATTCCTGTTTTAAGTTATTTCTGTTCAACATGAATTCAGAAAACTCCCCTATGACTCCTGGTTCAAAAGCTCGCCTATTTTCAAAATGGCCACCATTTTTGTCTCGCGAAATTCACTTTTGACCCATTTCCTAGCTTTACAAATAATTTCAAGTGTCCTACATTGTAGAAATCCATTGCAAAGTAAAGAGTAGATGTATGAAATAATTTTGTTACGAAAAATCAGCGAAAAATTATATCCATTTATTTATTTTCAGCCATTTTAGTTAACATTGATTTGTCCATCTGTCTCGCAAAATTCACATTTGGACCATTTACCTTAAACCCTCTGTTGATAGGATTCCCATTTTAAGTTATTTTTGTTCAACATCAATACAAAAAACTCTCCTATGACTCTTCGTTCAAAAGCTCGGCTATTTTAAAAATAGCCGTCACGTTTGTCTCGCGAAATTCACTTTTGACCCATTTCCTAGCTTTACAAATAATTTCAGGTGTCCTACATTTTAAAAATCCATGTCAATGTAAAGGGTAGATATATGAAATAATTTTGTTACAAGAAATTTGCGAAAAATTGTTTCTATTTTTTTTATTTTCAGCCATTTTAGTTAACATTGATTTGTCTATCTGACTCGTGAAATCCACTTTCTGTGTCACGTTTTAAAACCTCTGTCGATAGGATTCCTATTTTAAGTTATTTCTGTTCAACATCAATTCAGAAAACTCCCCTATGACTCCTGGTTCAAAAGCTCGCCAATTTTCAAAATGGCCGCCATTTTTGTTTCGCGAAATTCACTTTTGACCCATGTCCTAGCTTTACAAATAATTTCAAGTGTCCTACATTGTAAAAATCCATGTCAATGTAAAGAGTAGATGTATGAAATAATTTTGTTACGAAAAATCAGCGAAAAATTATATCCATTTATTTATTTTCAGCCATTTTAGTTAACATTGATTTGTCCATCTGTCTCGCAAAATTCACTTTTGGACCATTTACCTTAAATCCTCTGTTGATAGGATTCCCATTTTAAGTTAATTTTGTTCAACATCAATACAAAAACTCTCCTATGACTCTTGGTTCAAAAGCTTGTCTATTTTCAAAATGGTTGCCACTTTTTGCCCATTTCCTAGCTTTACAAATAATTTCAGCTGTCCTGCATTGTAAAAAGCCATGTCACTGTAAAAGGTAGTTGTATGAAATAATTTTGTTACAAAAAATCGGCAAAATATTATGTCCGTTTTTTTATTTTCAGCCATTTTAGTTAACATTGATTTGTCCATCTGTCTCGCGAAATCCTCTTTTGGACCATTTGCTTAAAACCTCTGTCGATAGGATTCCAGTTTCAAGTTATTTTTGTTCAACATCAATACAAAAAACTCCCCTATGACTCCTGGTTCAAAAGCTTGCCTGATTTCAAAATGGTCGCCATTTTTGTCTCGTGAAATTCAATTTTGGCCCATTTCCTAGCTTTACAAATAATTTCAGGTGTCTTGCATTGCAAAAAGCCATGTCACTGTAAAGAGTAGTTGTATGAAATAATTTTGTTACAAATTATTGGCAAAAAATTATATCAAATTTTTTTTCAGCCATTTTAATTGACTGAGAGACAGATGGCTTGAAATAATTTTGTAACAAAAAATCAGCAAAAAATTATATCCGTTTTTTTCTGTCACCATGTGAGCCCAGTACCCATGGTACTAATTTTTACTGAATAGAACAGTTCCCATTGAGAAGTTTAGGTTTTAATGTCACCACCAGAATTGGTGACATTTTGTTAATAGTCTCCAACCTTTATGAATGGTGTGTGACGGCCAGTGTCTGTAGCAAATGGCAGGTGATGACACTTTGTATATTAATGTCTTGTTTTAAACATTGGATGTTTAAAGTATAGACCTAAGAAAAAGCATTCAAATTCTAAGAGGTTCAGAGTTCTAAGGCAGAGCTTCAATGGGTTTAGATAAACAATGGGACTTCAAAGAACAAACTACAGTTGCAGTATATGTGATTGGTGCTTAACAAATCCAATGAAACAAGGAACTTATTCTGTGACTACTTTGGTAGCCATAATTCATCCTCAAATGAGAAATGAAAGAACTGAACCAGTGACATTGTTAACTCCATGAATATGCATAATTTATTGAAGTCATAAAATCACGGGGGATAAGCAAAAAGAGGGCGAAGCCACGGACTGCGACTCGCGTAATTCAAAACGAGGTTACAACGCATTATAGCTGAACAATGGCGGTACGTCCAAACTTTATTTGGAAGGCATGTTAGGATTTGGGGTAGAATATTGGTTTGGATATTCTACACAATAGCTAGTATGTTCCAGTCGGTGATCAACATATTCATACTCCACCTGCAATGGCATTCTTGGTGCTCGGCTGTCCAATAGTTTAGCATGAACACAAATGAATTCGAAATCTGCCACAAAAAATGTAATTTTGTCAATATTTGTCCCTAATATACCGATTTAAACAAAGGAATCAGAAATGACATCGAATTAATATAATTATTCATGTTCTGTTGTTACAATTACATCTTCGTGTGATATTTGGTAAGCGGAAAACGTACAATTACATAGAAAATTGGAATTTATAATAGTCGCAGTCCATCCATCTGCCCAACGCAGTCCGCGACTCAATGTTGCTTTATATCTGAAGCTGAACGCAATCACAGCCAAAGGTAGATAGCACAATGTGTGTACAGGTGTGGCCGAAATGGAGCAACTTTGAATATAAAATTGAATATAAAGGGCTATTTTAATAGACCTACATCGTGTCTCAATCCATTCTGCAAATATATACAAGCTGTCAAATACAGCTGAAATCATGAATTTATGGTAGCTAGCAATATTGATGGACTGTTGGAAAGATCATCCAAAATTACATTAACTCACCAACTCTCCAATTATTTGATATTTTCCTGATATCTTAAATACTAGTTAATGTACCCTTCCCCAACAGCTTTTATTGCATCATCAAAAAGTTAATTGTTTCGCATTTCTACTTCTTATAAAAAGTCTCACCACTATCCAATTATCTATATATTTAACCCTATCCACAAATTGGCTTGTAATAAACATATTACGTTGTCATCTTGCGCTCGACTGTTCTGCCAAATACGCTATTGAATTGCCATATTTCTAGGTCTTAAACGATACAATATAGCAATTTGGGACATTGATTCAGGTAATAGATATATGTTATCAACGTAACTTTGAATGATAATCTGGATGCTGACTTTCTTTTCCTGAAACAATAATAGCGTAGGAAAATAGTTTACACTATCTTATTTATTTCGTGTTCGCGGTTGGACTGCGTTGCTTAGAATATTAATGGAGGCTGTGTTGCGTTGTTGAAATAGCTTTGTTTACTGGACTGCGTCAACTATGAATGTGCAGTTTGAATCTAATTTTCTCCTCATGAACTCATTCTATTATCAAATCATTTTCACGAATTATACTCGGAGCCTTAACTAACCTTTAGATATCAGAAACGTGTTAAAACACCTTTCAAATGTATAGTAAATTAAATAATATGCACATATTTTACAGGTAAAATCAGAACTTGGCTACTGTTTTAGCTTGATCTGGACAACTGCTTATTTTCTTATCTACTGACCAACAGTAGATACAGAGTAATATTTTGGTCACCGATTAGACACTACGATAGCATTTAAAATACCTGGATTTCTCTATTTTGTCGGAAGAAGCAGAAGGCACTGCCGGATGTCCCTCCATTTTGGCGCTGGGCTGCGGTGTAAAGTTACGCGAGTCGCAGTCCGTGGCTTCGCCCTCGTTTTGCTTATCCCCCGTGAAAATGAATACTACTGTCTTGTTATTTTAATCTGTATTGATAATATTTAGAACATTAAGGTTAATGTATAAGATGATTACACTTTGCATCATTTCATTCATTTGAAAGAGATATGATGTGAATTCAGTTGATCTTAGATCCAAGTCAGTTGATCTTAGACCTGTGAAAGTTGATCTTTGATCATAGTCATTTGATCTTTGATCATATTCAGTTGATCATAGATTCTTCAGTTGATCGTAGATCCTAGCTATCTGATGTCATACAACTTGTTTATTTTTTTCAGGATTTCATGTATTTTGAACAGAACAACAACAACAATAACAACAGATAAAGGGTAAATACTTGGAATATTCTTAAATGACCATTTATATGTGATCAATGTTCTAGCACTCTACATATTATTTCAATGAGTTGAATGTAGTTTGATTTGTAGTTTCTTTATGCTTACTTTAAATTGTTTGGGGTTTGAAATTATTAATTTATTTATCCAAATAATACTCACTAATCTATCTAATTAATGATAACTACAGAAAATGTCGTAGGGAAGTAAGTGGAAAGATTTTAAGATATGCTCAGGTGAAATATAAGCCTCAACAATTTCCAATAACATCACTGTAATATACTGTCGTATAATGATTAAGCATGTTTTTATCGTACCTAACAAGAGGTACGATATTGAAGTCAGCTTGACGGGCGGGCGGGCGGGCGATCGGCGTCTCACTTTTCAGCTTGTCTACAGGTTTCCAGCCAAACCATTTGAGGGAGTCATCTGAAATTTTCAGGGATGTTTCTACATATCAACGTCAAGAACTGATTAGTTTTTGGGCATTCTGGGTAAATTTTAAGGTGGCCATTTTGGATCTTCCGTCCTAAAATCTTCACTTTCAAGACTTGTCTACAGGTTTTCAGCCAAACCATTTGAGGGATTCATCTGAAATTTTCAGGGATGTTTCTACATATCAACGTCAAGAACTGATTAGTTTTTGGGCATTCTGGGTAAATTTTAAGGTGGCCATTTTGGATTTTCCGTCCTAAAATCTTTACTTTCAAGACTTGTCTACAGATTTCCAGCCAAACCTTTTGAGGGATTCATCTGAAATTTTCAGGGATGTTTCTACATATCAACGTCAAGAACTGATTAGTTTTTGGGCATTCTGGTTAAATTTTAAGGTGGCCATATTGGATTTTCCGTCCTAAAATCTTCAATTTCAAGACTTGTCTACAGGTTTCCAGCCAAACCGTTCAAATTTTACATATGTTACACAGTGATAAGTTCTAGAGCTGATTAACTTTTCTGCGGCCATCTTGCTTTCTTGGTCAACAAGACCACAATGCTGTGTTTTAGGTACGATATTGTTCACGTCTGTGCCTTGTTAAATGAAACACTGAACTTCAATACAAGCCCTTTTAAACATATGCAAATGAACTACATGTACTGCATATTTCTCATAGAAACCAAACATGTCAAAATTCTACAATCATGAAAAGTTGCCTAAGGTTCATATGGTGGGTTGTTATAGAAGTGATAGAAGGCTCAGCTGTTTTAACTTAGCATATCTTATCATGCATGTGGAATGGGTTCTTTAACATTCCATTGCATTCCAGCGCTGCTTTTTATTGATTTTGAAGTAATCCTGCATAGACTTTTTAGGTATTTATACCTGTGCAACAACTCCACAACTTCATCTTTTCACACTTTAACAAAAATTAAATGCTCTTTCCAATGGTATATAGTATGTGTGTGTACCTCTTCCTGTTTATGCTGTGAATAGGGGGCACAACGTCATTCAACACATCATAGTTTTGTGCACTTATCTATGTTTTCTGATAAGTTTCTATTTCTGCTGTATTTTTTAGCATGTCTAATATAATGAACGATGTCAACAATTATGTCAACAATGATGTCAACAGTTTTGTGTTATAAATAACCGATAGATGATAAGAAAATTATCTGAACTTGATTTTGAGAAATTAATGTAGTCTAAAAGTAAGGATATAAATACAAGAGCTGAATATAGTCGGTAGTCTAAAAATGGATTATTTGTAGCAGACTCTATCTTTATTATCAGAATTATTGTAGAAAAAAGTATACACCAGGCTTAATACATATCAAAATCTTTCTGGTTTCAGGACTATCATATCTTGAGGAAAGAGGGCAGCACACTAGTTATCTTAATAGCACTATTTTTATATCATAACCACAACAACATAGGGATGTCCTATTATGTTAACACCACAACAAACTCATTGATGGATTTACTATTATATTTTAACAACAACATACACAATTAGAGATGTACTCATAATAGGCACAACAACATACTCAATGAGGGATGTACTTTCATATTATAACAACATACTCAATGAGGGATGTACTTTCATATTATAACAACATACTCAATGAGGGATGTACTTTCATATTATAACAACATACTCAATGAGGGGTGTACTCTCATATTATAACAACAGCATACACGGTGTGGGATTTACTCATACAGTATAATAGGCACAACAGCTCAGGAGGTGTTGTTACTTAACCTTATACAAGGACTTACGCATAAAATTCATGATCTAGTCTTAATGAGAACTCTCACAAATCACAGTGTGACTATATAAATAAAAAAGAGTTATTATGAGAAAGTGATTTGGGGCTGCTGATATTGAGCCTGCCATGCCTTTGAAACCCTGAAGGAATGTACAACTTTAAACAAAATTTCTTGAAGAATATTCTGATATTTCTCATTGCCCTAATTTTAAAAAATATCATAAACTATGTGCTTTAAATATTGCCTGGGATATTTAAATTACAAGAATCCTCATCTACAATGTATTCAAAATTTGAAAGAAAATAAGAAAAATTATGAAACAGTGGTTTCAGCACTGGTAACCACATTTCAATATTATATACTGTACTTCTACTTAATTTGGCGTTACTTATTTTGGCGGATTTGCAGTTTTGAACATTCCGTGACTACTTAATTTGCCGGACTTGCAATATTAAAAAAATTTTGGATTTGCAATATTGGAAATTCTGGCGAACTTCAAAGGATGAACTTATAGCCCAATTTATCCTTGTTGATATCCTTTGACTATCGTTTGACTAGTAGATTGTCATTGGTTCATTTAAAATAGTTGAGAATTGACATATTATTGTTTTGAAAAATTTTGAAAAAACATATTTAACTGGAAAATGTGGTAAATTCTGTGCAGTGAGAATCCTCAGTATTTAAGGGATTTGCTGTCAACTTAATATGGCAGACTTATAGCAATTTGGCAAATCTGCCAAATTAAAATGGCCACCAAATTAAGTATGAATCTAAAAGAATGTCTTCAGTACATAGTTGTAAGAATTTAGAAATCCAAGAAGTATCATCAGGGTGTATGATCTGTGAATAAGTTTTAATCTCTCATATATTCTCCATGTATTACCACCCTACCCCTAGTTGAAAGGGTGGTGCTGCATTGCACAAAAACCTGATGTAAAACTAGCCCCTTATGTTTCCAGATTTGACCAATGTATGAGATGTATCAAATCATTCGTAATATGCTTATTAATAAGAACATTTTGAACTTGCTATTTCACTGTATTAGTCCATTACAATGATCTGAGAATGATATTCCAGTGCTTTATTTTGAGCAATGTACTCAGAATTATATGTCTCAATTTAAATGATATTAGATTTTAGAATTATTTTACTGTATTAGTTGGAGAAGGGTTTTAATTCTGATATTCTATCTTTTACAATATAAACTTCAACAACAAGATTTGAATATTGTATTTAGAACTCCAATTGTATTAGTTCGCGAGGAGCAGTATTGGGAGATACAAAGTATGAACAAATGTACATATCACATTTTATTTTATTGTCTACTTGTGTATTAACATTTACTTTGAGGGTTCCTTACTTTAAAGGCTGTTATTTATCTTACTTGACAAGAACTAATGCACTTAAAACTAATGAATGAGTGTGAATGAATTGATTTATGAATCAAACTGCAAGAAATAATTACATCGAGTAGTGCCATTTACTGAACAAAATTTACATTTTTATTGTTACTTTAAATTCTATAATTATAAAAATCTTACAGGAATATAACATTTTTTGTGTATAAAATGAGTTTTAACTCATAATATAGGAATTTTTCTTTATTGTACATTATTCATTACTGTCTCGACTTCATTTTATAATTATTTTATTCGTAGTAGACAGAAGAGATGGATTTTAAATTATTGACTGTTGTGGACAAACATAATGACTTTTGATAAAGGAATATTCATCAATGGCCACAATTTCATTTTATAAATTGGTGGATTTTTGCAAACAAGAGATGAATTTTTTTTTGAAATCCAAAATTATTTAATTTAGTTTTCCACAACTGTTTATAATTTGATAGCCCTACTCTTAATGATTATTCCGAGATACACCTGCCCAGATGTACATTACAAGTGATATGTTTATTAAATATATAAATGACCTATTATGATAGATTGTTTAATTCAATTTTATGTATTTTTCTAAGTTATTTGTTAGATTAATACATCAAAAATGATTGTACAATAATTGTAATCTCAATCATTTTTGAAGTTTTAAACACTAACAACATTATACATGTTAGATTAATCAGAGGCGTAGTGTGGGTATTTTGTGAGAGTACGCCACGAGTGAGCGAAGCGAACGAGTTCGAGGGGGGTTTGGGGGGGGTTCTCCCCCAAGAAAATTTTAAAATGAGATTGCATTTGAAGCGTCCTGGGTCGGTTTGAAATACGAAATTCCGACTTAATCTGGACCAATTAAATGTAAATTATTAGTCTTTTTTATCCAATATACATGTACGTACGCTAACGAACGTAAAGAAGCTCGCAGCGCAGCCGTGCAAAAATATATGTATTTCAGAGAGAAAATTTAGATTATTACAACACAATTAAAAAACAAACAACACAGGATTAGAACAAATAATTTATTTGTTTTCATATATGATTGTTACTGTTACTTTTATCTTACTATTTAAGATCTATCCAGTATTTTTAAAGTGCGGGGCAATTCATTATAAAAAATCATTTTTCTCTCAAATTTGAGAGTACGCAATGGCGTTTTTTGCGTATATGACGCTACGCCATTGTTAATGATATGAAGTGATTCAGCTGCTGAACAACAAAATGCAATTTCTTAATTGTTTTGGTTGTTGCCTTTTGTTGAAATGATAAATGTGTGGTATGATAAGACTCCAGATTGGAACTGAGACTAAGTCTTGCTTTTTACATCATAGTAACTTTTAAAATTTCAACATCTTCTTAACTCACTTTATTCTTCATCTGATTAGACTTGTATACACAAATGCAAAGAGCTACCGGGTTGATTGCAATTAAGTGGCAAACTCATTTAAATATGAATAGTACCTGCTGTGCATCCCGTTAGTTGCCAGCTCTCGCCTAAAAAGCAATAGGTGACCTAAATAACGATTTAATCTGCAATTAACACCAACTATAACTGTGTTCAGAATTGTAAATAGCGGCGCATATATGCAAAATTGACCAATTTTTTCAAAATCATAGATACAAGTTATCAGAAGTTCAAATCTGACTTTAGAATTGAGATTTGACCTTCGATGACCTTCTCAAGGTCAAAAAGGTATTTTTTCAACTGCTTCAAATTGACCATTTTTTCAAAATCATCTACAAGTTCCCAACAGTTCAAATCTGACTATAGATCTGACCATCAATGACATTCTCAAGGTCAAAAAAGATTTTACCTTCGATGACATTCTCAAGGTCAAAAAGGTTTTTTTCATCTTGCTTCAAATTTACCAATCTTTTTTTCAAAATCATCCAAAAGTTCTCTGAAGTTCAAATCTGACTTTAGATTTGAGATTTCACCTTTAATGATCTTCTCAGGGTCAAAAGAAGTCTTTTTTCAACTTGCTTCAAAGGATAGGTATCGATATGGAGAACTGAATTCAACAATGTTTTTCTCTTAAACCAATCATTGAAAACATTCTGTAAAAAAACATGGTATTTTATTTATTTATTTATTTTTTCAAAATCATCTACAAATCAAGTTGTCAGATATTAAAATCTGACTTAAGATTGAACAAATAATATTGTGAGTATGCAACTAGATGTTGACATTTTGTCATGTAAATGCCTTTTTTCAATTTCACTATCTCAACTTCAGTTCTTGAAAAGCTTTTACCATGATTCTATTTCTATTTGAAAGCTGATAGATGATTGTTTATTATAAGGCAGCGAAGATCTTTTGAGAAAGAAAAGTGACAATTTATTACAAAATGTCAAAAATTGACACCCCCTAGGTCACATTGACCTTAACTTGATCTATATTGACCTACTTTTTTAAGAAAATAAAAGTTTCTGAAGAGGTAATAGTGGTAATTGAATAAGGTTTACAACAATACCAACAATAATGAAATCAGACGTGTAATAATAAATTGCAGAGGGGGCGGTGGTCCAAATGACCCCCTCATTGCGACTTCATGTTATAAAAAAAGGTTGCAGACATAGACAGAGATTTAATAGTCTGAACATTCCGTCTGTCCATCCGTCTGTCTGTCAGCACATTGGTAGCTTATTCAAAATCCTCCACGACAATTAGAATGGTTTCACTTTTAAAATGTGTTTATATAAGGTTGTCAATTGTTCCATAAGTGGCGGTCATTTTTATGGCGTAAAAATCAGGTTTTCAGCTCTTTTTGATAATAACTTCACAAGTTTTCCACCAATTTGTTTGAAATTGCACAGGTACTTTAATTTTTAGGTTATCAATAAGGCCTACAAGTTTTAGAAAAATAAGTTGCAAAGATTCAAAATGGCCGCCACTTTTATTGCGAAAAACTAAGGTTTTCAGCTTGTCTTTGGTCATAACGCCATAAGTATTCCATTAATTTGCTTGAAATTGTACAGGTACCTTTATTTCTAGATTATCAACAATGTCTACAAGTTTCGGCAAAACACGTCGCAAAGATTCAAAATGGCCGCCTCTCATATTGCAGAAAAATCAGGCTTTTAGCTCTTTTTATCATAACTTCACAAGTATTCCATTAATTTGCTTAGAATTGTACAGGTACTTAATTTCTAAGTTATCAATAATGTCTAGGCCTACAAGCTTCAGCAAAATATGTCACAAAGATTCAAAATGGCTGCCAATTTTATTGTAGAAAAATCAGGTTTTCAGCTTTTTTGTCATAACTTCACAACTATTTCATCATCAATTTGCTTGAAATTGTACAGGTACCTTGATTTATAGGTAATCAACACTTTGTTTACAAGTTAGCAAAATATGTTGCAAATTTCAAAATGGCCGCCACTTTTATTGCATAAAAATCAGGTATAAAGCTACCTTTTCGTGTGCTTGTGAAATTCCTCTGTTCTAACTTCATTATAGAAAATGGTATTTTCATTTCAGCTAGCCAAGTATTTCTTCAAAATTATTATCAACCTTTCATAATGTGCAAAAAACTTATTTTAAGCTCCTACTGTAAAATATTAAATATATTGAAACCTTCCTATGTGAGCGCAGTACCCATGGTACTTTTCATTTACATAAAGCCGCCAAAGTGGTTTAAACTTTATATGGGGACTTTAAGTATGACTTCATTATACTCAAATGAAAGGCAATTTAGAGTTAAGATTGCAAATATTGTATTAATTTTCTGATTCAGGTCTCGTAAAATTCAAAATGGCTGCCTAGTGCCCAATGCAGTATTTTGCAAAAATTTTCTGATTTCTTCAAAGTACAAGCTATATTGTATTCATATTGAAGGAATTTGAAAGTATTGTTTTTCTGATTTCTGCCTCAAATATTGTATTGTCTTTAGTATCTGTGTCTTTGAATTTAAACTCCAAAACGGTTAATGCTTAATTTGATGGCAATTCAGATATATCTCATATGTATGTCTGCCAATTTTAATCAAGGTTATAGTATATACTAAATCTTTCATTGTGACATGTACAGATTCATGTACAGTATATGGTGTTTGTTGGGATTCGCTACTCCAAGGAGTTGCCGATTACTAGTTCAGTAATATTGTGTAATATGTTACAATTTTGATAGCTTTATGGAAAGTTTCTGATTGATAGTCATTTACCTTCTGTTAATGAATCAGAATCATTCATACATTAACCACGTTAATATTTATTGGAATTTGAACCAGGGACTAACATATCTCAAGATAACGTATGCTGGTTGATACTAACGTCAAAACTAACACTGTTTGAATCATTCAGATTAATATATTTAAGCCCTCTGACCAACTCTATTTATTCACATTACAGAAGAAGCGTGGATATGACTGAACCAGCTATACAGTACCAGCCGGGGCAGCAACCCCCACCCCAAGGCTATGCCCAGGGGTATGCACCACCCCAGCAATATGGTATGTTTATATATGTATTTTTATTTCACAACATGCGTTTTTATTTAGTTAAAAATTAGCAATGTCAGTGTGTAGGTTGTGTAACTTGGTCTTTAAAATGTTTACATTTTTTATGTTAATAAAATAATTGTAACATTAACCTATTTACAAAATTTGAGGTCATAACACTTATATGGAATGATGAACCCTTTCTAAAATAAAATTAAAATTTATCAAGTGCTAAAGAAACATAAAAACCCTGCGTGCAGAGTCTAGTTAGAAACTACCTGTTGCATTCTTTTGAGCTTCGTCTTTGGTAGATTATAACTAGACTGCGCGCAGGTATGCGAAGCTCTTTTTTAAAAAGTAAGGTCAAACTAATGTAAAAGGTAAAAGAAACACAAAAGCACACAAAAACATACCCCTTGCAATAATAGAAATATGTATACTAATTAGGAGGCTATTGGAATAAATACAATTAATGTTGTGAAATGATGGCAAGAGTTTTTTTGAATTCCTGCATTTGCTCATGAGCTCACAGGTGAATGGACTCCCTTGTTACCATGGCAACTCATTCTCTGATTTACCAAATGTTCAGACAAATATGAAAAGATACATGGCAAAGTTAGAATTGAAAACTAATGCTGTCCACCAGTTCATTAATATTGCAGTAGTACAAGCCACAATGTGAACTCAATGTAAAAGTTTAAAGAGCCTTAGCTGATATTCATCATCCTAGAAAATTACCCTAGAAAATTCATAAAAATATGTGACTTGGGCAATCAATAGACTTAAACTGAAACCTTTTTTCTGCGTTAACAAACCTTGAGAAAAATCATTTTTGTACTAATTTGATAAATTACCTTTAAAAATTTAATTAGGTCCAAGTATAGTTATTTCAATTTGAAACTTATACAGCTCATTAGATAAGGAATTGCTTTCAAGCTTTGATATTTCAGAAAATGAAGTTTGTACCAAATGATGAATTTATTCCATTGATGGTGAAAGTAAGAGGCTATTTAGGATCAGAATTACTGACTCTGCCCTTTTGATAAACAGTAATTTACTAATAATTGTCTAATCAATGAAAGTCCCAATATTATACTTTGTTCACAAACAAAATATGGTTTCTATTGACTGTAAAGACTATAGCATATATGATTATTATTTAAAGTAGGGATTGCCTAAGTCAGATAAGATAGGATATTATTTGTTGTTGTTCTAAGCATACTGTACTTTAGACTATAATCTGCCAGCCTAGTAAAATGCAACATATATTGTAATTGTAATAGTGCATGTAGTAATTAAATCTGCTATTATGTTCAGAAGCACTCGTTGCCATAAGTCGCGCCCTCAAAACCCGGGTTTGCCGTCATCCAAACCCGCCTTTGCAAAAAAAACGAACGGTGCATTATTTGACTCGTTCGTGTTATTTTCGAGAGTTTTCAAACCAGAATTTTCATTGCTTTTATTAGAAGGGTTCCTCGTAATTAACTCTTAACTATGGATATGTTGACTTAAATGCAACTGACTTTTAAAGAGATGTTTTGCGCATAGGGTTATGAATGAAGTAACTAGTATGATGAACAAGCTCACTGGCGGATCTGGGGGAGGGGGGGAGACAGCCCCCCCCCCTCCTTGGGTGGGCCCAGAAAAAATTAAGCCCCAAAAAGCCCAAAACGAGTGGGCCTTTTTTGGGCATTACTGGGCCTTTTTTACTGTTTTGTCAGCCTTGAAATTTGCACCCCCCCCCCTCCCCCTTTGTTGGTTTCTGGATCTGCCCCTGAAGGCAGTGGCCCTGAAGGCAGTGGCCCTGAAGGCAGTGGCCCTGAAGGCAGTGGCCCTGAAGGCAAGGGGGGATTTTAGTCTGTAAAAAAATTTCTTAGCTTGCACCCTTAAAACCAAAAATTGGGTCCAATTTTTAAAACAAAGTTAAGGCCCATTTTGATAAATTGGCCAAAAATGCCCTATAATGGCCAAATTATGCCCAAAATACCCATTTCTGAAGGCCTTCCCAAAAAATTTGGGTCCAAAAAGTTAAAAAAATCTGGGGGGAGCAGGTCCTAGTGTTTTTTTAGTGCAATTAGTAAATACATTGCCAGGTTTGTGAAATGGATTAATTTTAGCAAAATGAAGTATATCTGTTGGCACAATCAAGCACAATTGTCACAATCAATCTCTATCTAAAATCACTATATCATGTCATGCCATATCATGATCAAATCCCTTCAAGAGATCTTTTTATTGGGTCTAGTAATGCAAATGAGGAGTTGTACATTTAAAATTGAATCATGTTAATGGGAATGAATTGAAGAGATGAAGAGAACATTAACAAGTAAATACAATATCAAGTCATTTGGGAGTTGAACCCAAACCAAAGAATATTACTTCCTTGGTGAAGCCCACACAACTTTGAACAATATTGTAAAAACACATTTATGTTCATTTTTGACAAACTTGCCCTCTGCTTTTACAAGGACTTGGGACCTTCTAGCTAGGCTAGGTAGCATTACAAGTTTGTCGGTCTTCACTCTTCACTAAACTTGGACACTCTATTGCTTAGTGGCTTTGCCGTCCATCTTGTTCTTCTCCACTCTTTTCCTATAGGATTTTGTACTCCTGGGTATCGCGACTTTAGGAACAAAGGCCAGATTAACCAGGACACAGCTAGTCCCTGGAGTAGGAGCAATCATAACATACCTTGGAGCAGGAGCTGGAGGAGCACTTGCACTGGAGGTGAATGAAATCAAGTTGGAAGTTGGTTGAGGTTGAAAGGCAAGAGAATCAGGAAGAATCCTCCTGTTCACTCGTGACATTCCTTCACCAGCTGTGTTCTTGGGAAGATCGAACATGTGGGGATCATCCACGTTGACTGAGGGCAATGCTGCCACCTTCTTGTCCTACGGGAAGGGATCTGCTGATGAAGCACTTGCACTTGACAGGGGTATCCTATCCTAGAGTGTTTCACCAGTTTCAACTAATTTTTCAAATCAAGATGGAGTTTTGCCTAGTTGGTCTCCTGGTAAGGAGACCATTTTTGTGCTTGCTTTCCTCCACAAGGAGATCAACTGGGCAAAACTCCATCTTGATCTGAAAAAACGTTAACAAGACACACAGTGATAAATATCGCACTTTGAAGAGCAAACTGGCCACCATGCAATTACCCAGCATGGCCAAAACCTAATCAGACCTTGGCACTAGTCTGCTCTTGCATCTGTAAACATTTAAAGTTGACAAGGTTAGCGGTTTTCCTGCAATTTTGATGACAAGAATTTATTTGTAGTCTTGAACTTTGGGAAAATTTAGATAACATTGTTTGTGACCTAATTTGATGACCTTCGACCTTGAAAATTTCCTAAATTTAAATCCAAAATATCAATTTAGAAAATCAACTTTTTTGACCTTTTCAAGGTCACTGAAGGTGAATGAAAGGTCAAATCTGTTACCTAGTTTAATGACCTTCACCTTCGACCTTGAAAATTTCATTTTATTTTTATATCTATTTTTCCCCATCAAGGTATGATGTAAATGACATGCTATTTACATCTTGTGAGTTTCAATGACGCGCGTTTAATTTTATAAAAAATGCCAAACTTTGTGACAAAGAATTTCATCACCTATTGTCTTCTCGCTGCAAGCAGGATGAAATTCTTTGTCACAAAGTTTGGCATTTTTTATAAAATCAAACGCGCATGATTGAAACTCACAAGATGTAAATAGCATGTCATTTACATCATACCTTGATGGGGAAAAATAGATCTTATATGTTAGAAGTACTAAATAAAAGTTATCGTGAAAATGAGACAGTCGTTCTCGAGAGAAAAGAGCATAAATGCGCATTTAGAGAGTTTTGGTCCATTTAAAAATCTGTAAAAAATTGGGGTACTTAAAAGCATCGGGAGGCATCATATATTTCAAATTAGACACGAGGAAGTCAATATTGAGCAAGTTATGGCTATTTTAAATTCAAATAAAACCGTTAACCTGTACCGGTCCAGCTTTTGACCCGTACCGGTCAATTTTCGTTAGCTGCGTATACCAAGGGTGAAACATAAAATTTAATTTATCTGCTATATATATTATAAGACCCATCAAAGCAGTATTCACATATGCTAATATTTAAAAAATTCTCTGAGACAGTCTGCATTGTCAGACACTACAAAATTATTTATCAAATAGATAAAGGCCCCATGTCAAGTTTGGATATATAGTTTTAATCATTTAAATATTACTTTTAATGACTTAAAAAACTATTTAGATAGGTTGCTCACTTTGTAATTTTCAAATATTTGAATTTTAAATGGGGCCTTTAATTTCTTCAGAATATTCCAAATAAGAAACTCACCTGGTATGATTGTGAAAAGACCCAAGCGATGTTGAGCCCCGGGGACATCTGTAGATGGGAAGTGTTACCCTACCTTTCACTAATGTCCCAACCTCCATGTACAGAGGAACAGGTTCTCAGATCTAGGTCCAGAAGTTGTGCTCGATAGTATTGCGTCCATCTCTACCTTTAAAGGTATTGAATGCTTAAAATAATTATCCAACCTTGGGGGACTTTGGGATTTGGGAAACGATTGAAGGACCACATCTCCTGTTGCTTGCAGCAGCTCTGTATCTGTCACATCATCTGTGAAAAGATCCTCTTGCTGCCCTTTCTTCACTCCACTGTAAATAAAATAGGTCCATTTCAAAAGATTAATGTGAAAAATATGTATTATGATGAGTATAACATACAATGCATTTGCCAGTTTGATCACTTGTGTGCAACAAAGGGTTAGGCTGACCTGAGTGGAAAACTCTGGAGAAGCCCCTAGGATCATTAAGTGCACTCATTAATAAAATCATTATATCGGACTCAAGATATTATTTGATTTTTAAGATATGTTGACAGGCAAGAGGCAATTTTCATGCACCTGTTGTTTTCACAAAATCGCCTGTTGTTTTCAGGGATTTTTCAACTTTTCCATGTTAAATTTATGATATCCATAAATTTTTCCTGTTTTCTTTTATTTAGCCTGTTGTGAGAAATTCTAGTGAAACCCCTGTGTTTATGTAACACTATAGAGTTCACATTAGCTTCGTCAGGTTTCAAAATAATTTTATAACATGTTTGTACATACTAGGAAACATACTGTAACAATTATTTTTATACCTCAATCAAACATTTAAACACTAATATATTCACTGTAACAGTGAATATCTTTCAGTGTTTGAATGTTTGATTTCTAAATTTTGTTATACGTACGTACACGCTAGAAATAAAGTTAGAGATCCTACATATTGTGGATGAAAAAAAATTTTGCATGTGTAAAAACTTGAAATAATACTGGGGCCATTCAGAATAATGCTAGAAATAAGACTAGAGCTCTTAACAGCTCCAAAATATTTTTAGCATGTACGCACATATAAGAATATTGCTCGGGCTATTAAGAAAATTCTTACTGCGATTTCCCTGAAATGTTTTACATGTACGTACATGAGAAAATGGATCTATATACTTAATCAGCTTCTGGGGTCTTTTCTTGGAACACTTAAACTTCTTCATCTCTATGGCCTCTTTGCCCTCCAGAAATGCCATAAGGTACTTGACCAGGGTTGCCTTGTTCTGGCTCAGGGATGCAGGAGTTGCACACTCTCTGTCGACAGATTCTACAATGTATGCAGCATACCCAAAGAATTCTTTACAAGCCAATTGAAGGTCTGGCCTCTGAAGGCAGCAAACTGTAACATGAAGTGAGGGAGCCAATCCCACTCTTCCTTCGCACCAGGTCCAGTTTTCTTTGCTTGTGCCAGCGCACCTCAGCTAGGGCCATGGCCCTCCCAACAGGCTTCCTCGCCTTATTGACTTGGGCAGCTTTTGCAGCTTTCTTGCTCAGACACAGCTTTCCACTTGATAGTCTCACGAAGAGGCTAGACATATTCTGAAACATACCCCCAGGTTATTCTTATTATTTGAGGGCTCTTAGTTCTACATTTCAAAAGTCTGAGAAAAATAAACATCAAAACTACGACTCGAAACCCGCATATATATTTTATGAAAAAATGAAAGAATGTTTCCTGCTACAATGAAGCTGTCTATACCCTCTCAGTTCGTCAGAAATCGCCGATGAGTTTTCAAAGTACCAGTAGATCAAAAAAAAACCGTTTTTTGAAATATTTCAAAATTCGATCGATCATTTCGTAGAGAAATACTTCGATTTTAGAGTGGAAACTTACCAATTCTCGTCTCTGGGTAGTTCAACGTCGTTAAACTCAATAACGGCGTTCTTTATTATTAGGAATTTTCTTGGGGCCATTATTGAGTTTAACCTCCTTAGATCTACTATTCTTTCCTTTGATGCAAGTTCTGAATCCATCGAAACCATTTTTCCGCGATAACGTGCAACTGATACTTGACAATAATATAAAAACACATAACATCAAGCGATTTAACACAATATTATTAGTTAAATGTTCATTTATACGAGTAAAATGAGGCTACACTTACCAATCTCTAAAGTGACATTTCCGCATGTCCGTCATTGTGTCTGTTCGTTTGAGTGTCCCGGATCGTAAAATTAAACTACCAGCGAAACGAAATTGTTGTCAAATAGATTGATAATTATTATCGCGATGACTCGGGATAAAAAGATCAATTTTGAGGATAACAGGTATCTTTGATTAATTTATATAGCGCGTATATACACGCAAAATAGTTATTAATTGCAAACCAACTGTTCGTTAATGCAGTGCCGTGATGACGGTTAATTCCTGAAACGATTTGCAATTTCGATGTTACCGAAACTGACCGACATTTTCGTCATATTCCAAACCTGTCTCCAATATTTTCGTAATTATGCATCAATAGGGTCTAAGGGGGATACGGGACGGGGTGTATGTGTTTATAAGGTATGTATGCATGCTTGAATCACATTCTTTGTGTAATATTGCCATGTTTTCAGGGTTCAATTAGTTCCGCTTGTCGAAACCTGCTGAACGATTAAATTAACGCATCAAAGGCAAAATGGTCATGGAGGTTAGACCTAGCCGGGCCATACCACATGTCAGATAAGAAACGAGGCCCGGGCTAGGTCTAATCAAGGGCGTTACAATACCCGGGAATTTATCGGTTCGTCCAGTACTTGTTTGTGATAGCGCCCTCTGTAGGTCACTGTGCTTATAGCCTACAGTAATACGGGGTAGGATATCGGGAATTCGGTCAGTTTCTATCCGTCGATTTCGCTATGAATTGAAGCAAGTGTGACCACTTTATCCACTTAAACAATTTGATAATTGATTAAATCTTTAAACAAAATCGATAAACACGTTATACACTTCCTATCTCCTTAGAAATTAGCATGTATTTATGGATTGTGTTTTCGAACAAGGCTCGACCCACCCCAATAGGGAAATCCTTATGCTAATTAGTATGACGTCATATTTTCCTGGGGAATCCTAGATTTCAAAGCCTCAGTCTGTTATTGTGTCAAATGTAAACGCTCTTGGGACGCTCTTTTGCAGACAGAAAATTGACAGATTAGCTTTTAACTTTCAGCTTTGATGTTAAAATATTCTGTATTTCTACCGGACTTCTTGCTGAATATCATATAATGTTATAACTTGATTTGGACCATTGCCTGATTGATCATTCTGAAATTTTGATTGTGATTCATGATTGATTGGCAAGAAAAAAGAATTCCTATTGTTTTCCAGCGAAGTCAAAATGTTACAGCATGAGTTATAATGTCGAGTTTGCATCATGTTAAATTCTGCTAGTGATTAGAAGTCCATGCACAAGCATACACATAAGAGACAAACACACCCAGGCTCCAGGCCGTGGATGGAAATATAAAACTATTTAAAGAACAAACTGGTATTAATAGACCGATATGTAGTGTCTGCCATGTATTGAAGGTAAACCAATCTGTATTATTAATGTTTCTTCTATCAATACATGGATTGTGCAATAGAAAAGCAATGGCACAATCAAAAATGTGCATATCAATCGTGAATATCTCTCGGTTCAAAGCTTATTTCCAACAGAATCGTGTCAAAATATGTGTCTGAGTAACAGTTATACATTATAAGATCGCAAACTCTTACCAATTATCAGCCGAATGGCTCATTTTCAACGAAATGTCCTTAAGACAACAGCCCTGGGTCGCGCCTGAGACCAAAAACTACTTCAAATAGCCCTCCCCTAATTATATTGGATAATCACATTTATGCGTGCGCGCGCAGCTCATCCAATGAACGAAACGCCACTTCCCGCTGAAATCACCGGGTATTGATCTTTCCCTTGGTCTAATGTTGTTGGACTAGTCTCTGGGTAGATATTCTTCAAAATATATCATGGTTTTGCTATGAAAAGCAGTTATCACGGAGTAAATCCAACTCAAAGTACGCATTTTCTTCATTTCAAACTAGTTGAAAACAAAGATGGCTGAACTATGAAGTGACAAGTTAGAGTAGAAGGGGTCTTTTGACTTTTGGTATTTTAGGCCACTGATAAAAATAACTGATTTTCATGTGTTTAACATTTACTAAGTACAAAATACCAGGTATATCATTCTAATTAAGCACATTTTTCTATTTCTTAGCCTCATTAAACACTTATTTCGTTTGGAATGCCCTTAAACCCTGCTGAACCCTGGTCTGAGAAACAAAGATCTAAATAAGGCCAAAGAGCACCCGGGTTCACTGTTAAACCTCCTGCTCACTGTAGTATGAATCGTGAATGTACTTTCACACAGGGTTTAACAGAAAGAAACAGTGAACCCTGGTCTAACGAATCCGTGTTTCCAGGGTTCGCCTAGCATGCCTTCGACTCTTTCTCATTATGTTGGCCACTTTAGCGTTCTTTAACATACTACAATTATAAGAACAGATTAAACTTTGTGTTTTCTTACTTGACCCATCATGTGAATATCCTTTTGCATAACGTGAATGAAACCATCGATAGATAAGGTGTACTAGTATGTTTGGTTAGAAAATGTTTCCCATCCAATAAAGGAAATGTATCTTTCAACATTTTGAAGTAAGAAACCTTCACAAAATGCATAAGAGAAATGTTATTTGTATTTTATTTGTAGAATCGTATGCTATTATTAGAATCATATGTTATTTGTAGATTCTTGATATTTGTGAATTCATGTTATTTGTAGATTAATGATATTTTTAGATGTTCAAGGGCCACCACCATATGGGGCTGTACCAGGTTAATGAAAAAATATTTCATTGGCTAGTTGAGTGTTTTGTTTGTTGATTAAGTTTGTTGTTCCATGATATAGTGTGCTGTTCTTTGATTGAGTATGCTTTTATATGATTGAGTGTGCTGTTCCTTGATTGAGTGTTTCCTTTGATTGAATGTGTTGTTCTTTTTTAGTGTGCTGTTCTTTGATTGATTGTGTTGTTTTTGATTGAGTGTGTTCTTTGATTGAGTGTGTCTTTCTTTGATTATTTAATTGAGTTTGTTATTCTTTGATTGAGTATATCATTCTTTAATTGAGTTTGTTATTCTTTGATTGAGTGTTTTGTTATTTTTTAAGTGTGCCGTTCCTTGATTGAGTGTGTTGTTTTGAATTTAGTGTATTCTTTGATTGAGTGTGTCTTTCTTTGACCGAGTGTATTGTTCTTTAATTGAGTTTGTTGTTCTTTGGCTGAGTATTTTGTTCTTAGATTGACTGTTATCTTTTTTCCTCGACTCTTTGAATGAATAATGTTTAACTACAGGGTGACAAAAAAAAAACTGGAACCCATAAATCATCAAATTTCTCGGAAAGTATTATACCTACATTCTTCATTTCTTCAGGGTAGAAACTAGACTGAATGCATGACAAAATGACACAATAATGAGTACTGTAGCTTAGATATTAATCATGCCATGGACGACAGAAGAAAAACCTTATATTGTGAGAAAGTATATCGAGACAAAATCCTATAAAGAGACACAAACTGCCTATATGAGAGATCACAGGGCAAGAAGAGCCCCTTCCAAGTCACAGATCTTTAGGCTTGTACAGAAGTTTGATTCAGAAGAAACTGTAAAACCAACAAAGAAGAAAAGTGATGGTAAACCAACCTATTCGGGGAGAGAGAGGTCTGTCAGAACTCAAGACAACTCAACAGTCAACTCAGAACGTTACATCCCTAACGTTAAAAAGTTTTGGAGAGTGCTGGGTAGACGACGTGACTTGAGAAGGGACCAGCAATGGTTCCAACAAGATGGTGCCAAACCCTACACCTCAAATGAGTCCATTCAATGGCTTCAGGCTCACTTTGGTGATCAATTAATCAGTCACCATACCCGCCACATCTGCCCCCCCCCACCCCCCTGATTTGAACCCCCCAGATTTTTACCTGTGGAGGTATCTCAAGGATAATGTGTATACAGATAGTCCACTGACCATTGATGACCTAAAACTCAACATTGGAAGACTAATTAGAGGGATAGACAGAGTTGAATGCAGTCGGGTCATTGACAATTTTGCAAGAAGAATCCAGCTCTGCATCCAACGTTGCGGTGCACATTTGGAGCACATTATCTAATCGTGCCTCATTTGGAGACTAATTGAGCTATAATGCTAAAACTTTAACATCTTGTCATACATTCAGTTTACTATACATGTACCAAATAACTAAGCTCGATATGCATTATTGACGAAGTTATTAAGACTTAAGTGGGTTCCAGTTTTTTTTTGTCACCCTGTACTTTAAATTGGCCCGGCATCAATATACCTTATAACGCATGAAATGGTTAAGAGTGAGCCAAAACAAGCACGTTTATATATCAGTATATCAAACCATATTCAATGAGTTTGTCATTCCTTATTTTGAGGAAGGGAGGGGTTTGTGTACATATGAATTCATATCTTCCCAAAAGTGTTTTGAATTTAGCTGCTATAATAGAACATGTGTGAAATGATTAAACATACTTTACTTCCAAAGGTCACAGAGATAAAGATATCATATCATTTAGTTATGCCAAAGTATTGTATTGTATCATTATCCCCTGGTTGACTGAGCTGGAGTTATGTGTAGTTATGTGTCTTCAAGGAAACCCCCTCCCCTTCTCTCTCCCCCTCTCCCCTGCACCTCTTGTTGTCTAAGCTGCTATTTGTGTGAAAACTCATGAACTACTCAATACATCAAGTGTGTGGTGAATGCATAAACAAATTGTGTATTTAAGTATAATGTGATGCGCTAATGCAAAAGACTTGTCTGGCAAGCAACAGACATATCAGATTTCCTGGAAAAAGAAGGCAAATTCTTGGATTGGTTGACAAGACAAGTTGCACTCCTATACTCCTCTTATATTCTTAGTTAGGATATGTAGGGAGGTCACCTCCCACACTCATGTAATACAGAAATGTATGTTTGATAATTGTTGAATCATTTCACCAGAGTTAGATCAAGGTTGGTTTATCTTTCTCATAGATACTGTCAACAAAGGATGGATCTCCAAGTATGGAATCATAAGTGCATGTTCTGATGAAGTTTTAATTCACTTGATATACATGAAATAGGTTAAGCCACTTATACATAAGTGTTCTTGACTTCTTGTATGTGTGTAGTGTTTTATCTTTTCATAGGGTCAATGTCATATGTAATGAAACTGAATGAATGATTTGACAGAACTTTTATCTAGTTTTAAATTAGCAAAACACTTGAATTAGTGGACATACTCTGAACATATTAATTTTTATTAATACTTTTGTTTGGAGTGCAGCAAGGGCAACTATTTTATAATTTCTTTTATGACCTGGAGCATTTTTCAATTCATTGTGACTTTTTCATTCTTCTTATTTTGTTCCACATTGTAATAATAATATGTTAAATCAATTTGATCTTGCCCTTTTTCTTTTATGATTCTCATTCTTACAATTTCAGGTCAGCCTCAGTATGGACAGCCAGGCCAACCTGGAATGTACCCACAAGTACCCGGGGGACAACCAGGTATAGAAATTGAATCACTTTTGAATATATCCAATCCAATGAGATTTAAATTCAGTATTTACATGCAAAGCAAAATATCACAGATTATTATGTTCTATATCTTTTATAATGTGAGGTACTTGTATGTACTGTTAACATACTTTAGTAAAACTCAAAATGGATGGACGAGAGGTTTCTCAATGTTCCTGTTTAATTCTAAATTATACATTTATCAAAATTAAAATTTCAGTGCACAACATATTCTGTAGAGGCACTATTTTCTACTACGATTTTCTTCATAATTTAGGCTTATTTTGCTACTTAAGATGCACAGTGCACAATGCACATGCAGTTCAAATCTAAGGCTAAGGAAATTAAAACCACCCCATAAGCCATTTAGTATAATTTTGTTTTTGTTCAAAAACGAAGACATCTATTTATAACATTATCTTAATTTTCATATACACCATTGTATACTTTACTAGTGTGTTTTTTCTAATCTTCTTGTCTTGTTGATGAGAACTTTGCATTAAAATGATGAAATATTCATAACAGTTATATACAGGGTGTATATAATTATAAAGTCTCTTTACTATTAAATGCAAAGTCTGCGTAAAGTGTAAAGAGACTTTGTGGACACCCTGTATATATCGCAGTTTTCATATTTCTCAAGCAGGACTCTGACTCTTCTTTTTTCTGGCTATTTCTTAGGAGCACCTCAGCCAATGGCACAATATCCCCCAGGCCCTGGTGCATACCCCCCAGGTGCATATCCCCCTGGTGGGTACCACATACTTTATGCTTCTTTATATGATATGTAGATTGTATGACTATATACTTCACATTGCACACTTTTTAGATGCACATCTTTCTACTTAAACTATTTACTAAACTATATGGTGGAACATTTAGCTTTGTGCTTTATTTCATTCTTTCTTATGTTTTTGTGCACTGGAAAAATGTAATGTACATTATGTCTTCTTATTCCAATATTAGTTTGAACATGCCCCTAGACATTGTTTTATTTTTGAGATATCTGACATTGAAATGAGCAGGTTTAAAACGGCTCATCTTGATCTCTATATCAGTCAGTTCTTACCTCTTTATTGTCAGTGCTCCTTTTAAGCAAACCCAATCTCTTAACATTTTTCTACAATTACTTGTAGGTGCCCCTGGCCCAGTTGCAAACCAACCCAATTTCATGGAAAAGCCTCAGGTCTCAGGGTGTCCCCCTGGATTGGAGTACCTGACCCAAATAGACCAGATCCTGGTGCATCAGCAAGTAGAGTTATTAGAAGGTAGGAACATTCAACTAGTAATCAAGAATCTAACACATTTATGTTTTTAATCTTTATATCGAAAGATAGATGTCTTCAAAGTATGGACAGCCTGAGGTGATTAAGTTAATGCTGCATTAAAAATTTAATGACTTCTTAAATGAGTCCCATGTTATTTTCAGGAATACATGACTATGACTATAGTCTATTGTTCTACAATGTATGAAAATTGAAAACAGTGAAATACACACTTTAGTTTTTTAAGTAAATACATTAGTTATTGAGTGAAATAAAAAAACAACAGTTGTTTCACCCACTTTCTTGATTGGCAAACTTTTCAGTGTGCATGCATTCCATTGAAATGCTTTATACAGTTACAGGATGCCATTCTCATAATATTTGAAAGGACAATCTATTGACTCAAATTGCCCTTTTATTCATTAAAAAATGCAATCATTTCCAAAACATCACTTTGGGGTAAAATTTCTTAAGTGATCATTATTCATGTGTATAAATTTATTATATGTTTCAGTTGTGACTGGATTTGAAACTCAGAATAAATATGAGATCAAGAACTCTATGGGGCAACAGGTGTACTTTGCCCAGGAGGAGTCAGGTTGCTGTATGAGACAATGCTGTGGGCCAGGAAGAGGGTTTACCATGCACATCACAGATAACTTGGGTCAGGTAAGGAACAGCAGGTCTACTTTGCTAAGAGTAGAGTGATATGTGTATGAGACAATGCTGTGGGCCAGGTAGAGGATTTGTCATGCACATCACAGATAACTTGGGTCAGGTAAGGAACAGCAGGTCTACTTTGCTAATGAGTAGAGTGATATGTGTATGAGACAATACTGTGGACCAGGTAGAGGATTTGTCATGCACATAACAGATAACTTGGGTCAGGTAAGGAACAGCAGGTCTACTTTGCTAATGAGTAGAGTGATATGTGTATGAGACAATACTGTGGACCAGGTAGAGGATTTGTCATGCACATCACAGATAACTTGGGGCAGGTAAGGAACAGCAGGTCTACTTTGCTAATGAGTAGAGTGATATGTGTATGAGACAATGCTGTGGTCCAGGTAGAGGATTTGTCATGCACATCACAGATAACTTGGGGCAGGTAAGGAACAGCAGGTCTACTTTGCTAATGAGTAGAGTGATATGTGTATGAGACAATGCTGTGGGCCAGGTAGAGGATTTGTCATGCACATAACAGATAACTTGGGTCAGGTAAGGAACAGCAGGTCTACTTTGCTAATGAGTAGAGTGATATGTGTATGAGACAATACTGTGGACCAGGTAGAGGATTTGTCATGCACATCACAGATAACTTGGGGCAGGTAAGGAACAGCAGGTCTACTTTGCTAATGAGTAGAGTGATATGTGTATGAGACAATGCTGTGGGCCAGGTAGAGGATTTGTCATGCACATCACAGATAACTTGGGGCAGGTAAGGAACAGCAGGTCTACTTTGCTAATGAGTAGAGTGATATGTGTATGAGACAATGCTGTGGGCCAGGTAGAGGATTTGTCATGCACATCACAGATAACTTGGGTCAGGTAAGGAACAGCAGGTCTACTTTGCTAATGAGTAGAGTGATATGTGTATGAGACAATGCTGTGGGCCAGGTAGAGGATTTGTCATGCACATCACAGTCAACCTGGGTCAGGTAAGAGACAGCAGGTCTACTTTGTTAATGAGTAGAGTGATATGTGTATGAGACAATGCTGTGGGCCAGGTAGAGGATTTGTCATGCACATAACAGATAACTTGGGTCAGGTAAGGAACAGCAGGTCTACTTTGCTAATGAGTAGAGTGATATGTGTATGAGACAATGCTGTGGGCCAGGTAGAGGATTTGTCATGCACATAACAGATAACTTGGGGCAGGTAAGGAACAGCAGGTCTACTTTGCTAATGAGTAGAGTGATATGTGTATGAGACAATGCTTTGGACCAGGTAGAGGATTTGTCATGCACATCACAGATAACTTGGGTCAGGTAAGGAACAGCAGGTCTACTTTGCTAATGAGTAGAGTGATATGTGTATGAGACAATGCTGTGGGCCAGGTAGAGGATTTGTCATGCACATAACAGATAACTTGGGGCAGGTAAGGAACAGCAGGTCTACTTTGCTAATGAGTAGAGTGATATGTGTATGAGACAATGCTGTGGGCCAGGTAGAGGATTTGTCATGCACATCACAGACAACCTGGGTCAGGTAAGGAACAGCAGGTCTACTTTGCTAATGAGTAGAGTGATATGTGTATGAGACAATGCTGTGGGCCAGGTAGAGGATTTGTCATGCGCATCACAGATAACTTGGGTCAGGTAAGGAACAGCAGGTCTACTTTGCTAATGAGTAGAGTGATATGTGTATGAGACAATGCTGTGGGCCAGGTAGAGGATTTGTCATGCACATAACAGATAACTTGGGTCAGGTAAGGAACAGCAGGTCTACTTTGCTAATGAGTAGAGTGATATGTGTATGAGACAATGCTGTGGGCCAGGTAGAGGATTTGTCATGCACATAACAGATAACTTGGGGCAGGTAAGGAACAGCAGGTCTACTTTGCTAATGAGTAGAGTGATATGTGTATGAGACAATGCTGTGGGCCAGGTAGAGGATTTGTCATGCACATCACAGATAACTTGGGACAGGTGAGCCTGATTTGCTTATTACAGTAAATCTTGCATAACAAGTATATATGGTCCCAACTTTATTTGTTCACTCTGTGATGGGTACTTTGGTATCAGAATTATAAATTTCTCATCTACGAAATCATCACCCTCCTGTTAGGGGTTTCAACTTCTAATTGTAGTCCTCAGATGTATCAATATATGTATAGTATAGGTACAGAAGGTGCAGTTTATATGCAGTAGGTATAGTTTAGGTACTGAAGGTTCATTTTGTCTTGGTGCAGTAGGCACACTATAGGTCCAGCAGGTACATTTTTGGTGCAGTAAGCACAGTGTAAACTCTATAGGTAATGTCAGTCTAGGTGCAATATGTACAGTCAGTCTAGGTGCAGTAAGTGCATGAGTCTAGTTGCAGATGATCTAGGTGTAGTATGGATGCAGAAGGGTACAGTCTAGATGCAGTAGGTACAGTGTAGGAACTAGTATAACTTCTCTCATATCTATTTTCTTTCAGGAGGTGATCAGGTGTAGAAGACCATTTAAATGTTGTGCTGGGTGCTGTTGGTGTGCTAGTGCTGAATGTTGTGCTTATACACTAATTGTTGAGACACCTGCAGGGGAGGTGCTTGGAACAGTAAGACAAGCGTAAGCCAGCTGCTGTAAAATCAATATATATCAATCACTTGTAACCATGGATATAATAGTACATGTATATTGTTGAAGAATAATTGACTAAGAAGTTTTTAACTCTCTGAACATTTCTGTTTATAACCTCCAGATAAAGTATCATTGTCTAGTGGGATTTACAGTGGGATGCTCAGGTCCAGTGATAAATTCCTTTTTGCCTGAGCTAAATATCAATATTTTGGACTTTAGGTGCAGCCCATGGACACCAAAATTTACCATTATGGATGCCAATGACCAAACAATATTTGATGTGAAAGGCCCATGCTGTATCTGTGTGGGCCCATGCTGTACTTGGGACCAGGAATTTGTGGTAAGCTTTTTAGTCTAAGTTTGTAATATTCCCTCATGATAAATCCAAATCTGTTTAATGATATCTAAAGTAATCTGAACACCTAAATTAATCTGTCTTAATGTAGAAATAAAAGGTGAGTGTAAAAGCAGACACTATAAAGCTGCAATGACTATAATTAGTGTTGACATCTTGTACTTTTATATTTTTGTAACATACTAATATGTTTTATGAATTAAGGCAGTTGTATGAGACAGCATTGGTTTCATAATACTTGTCCTCTCTTGAGATTTTGTCATCATATTTTGATTGAGAAAATATAAATATCTTAAAGAAAAATTTTATCGTTTATTTATTTAATTTTTTATATTTCATTAAAATAAAGTTATGAGATGCTGGGTACAATTTATTTTAGCTTATTAATGGACCTTAGTGAATTGTACTTTATACAAAATTGCATTGAAAATAAATTATATTATTTTTTATTATGCAGGTAACACAGCCAGACAGTGGGCATGAGGTTGGTAAGGTCAGCAAACAGTGGTCGGGCCTCGTCAAGGAAATGTTCACTGATGCAGACAACTTTGGAATATCATGTAAGACATAAAATATGTATATGTATGTTGGATTGTCTGTAACTAATAAATAAAACGTGTTTCAACAATATGTTCAATCCTTGAAAAAAGATCATTAATCTCCATATAATTAAATCATCATTGACATAAAATAAAATGCTCCATTTTCCTCACTCCAAACCTAACTAATTGAAGCATAATGATGTGATAAATGATTCTCAATAAATGTGTGATAACTCCTCAATATGTTTCCAGTTCCCATGGATCTTGATGTAAAGATCAAAGCAGTGATGATTGGAGCAGTTTTCCTTATTGTAAGTTTGTTTAATAATCTATTTAATATGCAAGCTTTATGCGAGCCTAATGTAACCTTTGTTAATACATTGCCATAGCCACTGCCTTGTCAAAGCAAATGAAAATAAATAATTTTATGTTATCATGATGGATTCACTTTGCTTTTTGCCTTAGGGCTTATTCAAGAATAGTTGGATTTAGGCTCATTACTCTTAAAGTATTATCTCAGACAATTTCATTCAGACTTAATTGCTTTGGTATGGGGAATTATTTAGATGGTTTGTAGGGGTTCGGTCCAGGGCACGCCTTAAGCGTCGGACAGCTGGTCATTATCTGGTTACTTTTGATACTGACCAGTTGGTTTTTTCACTAGGTATAGGAAAATAACATTGCAACTGGTCAGTAATGCCTTTTTGACCAGCAGCTCTGGAATCCTTAAGGCATACACTGGTTCGGTCAATAGCCTGCTATGTGTCATTGATAAATGCCAGTATGCTGATGCTATTATGCTGCTTTATTTATACAAACAAACCACCCTATATCTCATATCAGAGGCCAATTTAGAACTTGATGCTGATAAAGAGAAAAGAGCAGGATAATAAACTCCATCCTCCAAACACATGGCTACAAATAATCTGGATCTTGGAGCCTTGCAACTGGAGGATGAATACACCCAACTTTTAATCCATACAGTCAGCCTTTTCACTGTTATAAGGCAGATGTGGCAAAAGCCCTGCAATAATAGAAAACATGCAATTTACAGGTCCAAAAGATACACAAACTTCATTATGAGCACCTTTTTATCATATATACATATATCATATTATCATACATAACTGAATTTTATTTTAAAGAGATAGTATATGATAGATTGTGCTCACTATGATAAACTGGGTGTATTACGAAAAGCTATAGATCGAAACTGTTCTGTAGATGGATGATATACAGATAAGTGCATGTTGAATTTGCCACCCAACACTTATGGAAGTGTTGAAAGGATACCACATACTTTTTACATGCTTTTCTTTTTACAGGATCTTATGTACTTCCAAAAAAGAAATAATAATAATAACCATTGTAAGTACAATTAATAAGGACTATCATTTAATGATTGGGTTCAATTCTTAGTCTAGTCTTTCTTTGATGTGAATATGGTCTTAGACCAGTTTGCTCTTGCACCTGTTCCCCTTGTAAGCCTAATTCTTGTGATCCTACACAATTCAAGGATGACACTTGTCAGCCCTGCGTTCTGAGCATGAATAACACCTGTGAGCCAGGAGGATAACACTTGTGAGCCAGGAGGATAACACTTGTGAGCCAGGAGGATAACACTTGTGAGCCAGGAGGATAACACGTGTGACCCAAAGGTATATCACATGTGTGGTGTGTGCCTCATTCAAGAATAAGAATAACACTTATAAGCCTTGATCCAAGGTGACACTTATGAGCCAAGATGATAACACTCGATATGAGCCTAGAGATAGCACTTGTGAGCCAAGAGAATAAGACTTGTAAGTCAAGAGGATAAGACTTGTGACCCAAGAGGATAACACTTGTAAGCCAAGAGGATAAGAATTATAAGACCTAGAGGATAACACTTGTAAGCCAAGAGGATGACAATTGTGAGCCTAGAGGATGGCACTTGTGAGCCTAGAGGATGAGACTTGTAAGCCAAGAGAATGACACTTGTGAGCCTAGAGGATGGCACTTGTGAACCTAGAGGATGAGACTTGTAAGCCAAGAGGATGACAATTGTGAGCCTAGAGGATGGCACTTGTGAACCTAGAGGATGAGACTTGTAAGCCTAGAGGATGAGACTTGTAAGCCAAGAGGATGGTACTTGTGAACCTAGAGGATAAGACTTGTAAGCCAAGTCAGGATAAGTCTTGTAAGCTAAGAGGATGAGACTTGTTAAGCCTAGTTCAAGAATGACACATGTGAGCCTAGATAAGAACTATGTTAGACTGAGTCTTGTTCAAAACTGTTACTTGTGAGCCTAGTTCTCCTACCAAACCATCAGGAATTCAGCCCCATACTCTTCCATTGTACATGCTAGGATGGGAAACATTTAACTGGGAAACAATAGACATCAGATTTCAGTTAAAGTCAGAAGTCAGCTCTCTTGAAATAGCCTAGGTTTATAATGGTTGTGCAGGGCAGGGAGATGATGGGGTCATGTTCCTGGAATGATCCTCTCAATTTATATAAGCTAGAGTCAAAAATGGTTATTCAGAAATTGATAAGACTGCATCTTCTTTTTAGGATTTTATGTATTTTGAGAAGGAAGAAAATGAAAAGAATAATTGAAGTCCCTTAAAGTAGTAAGTATATTTCATGTGAAAGTTGTCATAGGAACCATTTTGTCAAATTTCTAACTCAAAAAAGTTAGAAATTGAGTTGTCATGAAATCAACATATAACTAGTTCTTACATTTATGGATTTGGTCATGGTTTTTAGGATTTTGCATCATCGCATTTGCAGTCATTACTTTTAATAATGCACTCTTTTTGATTCTTGACATAATACTGGTGCACTGTAAATCACAAAGTCGTCCAGGGAACCGTATTATGTTGAGGGATACTGAACTTTAAACCATGATAACTCACTTTCACAATGCCTTTCAGTTAATGCATCATTCCTTAAAAGTGAATAGCCATTCTTGAATCTAAATCAAAATGTACAATTGCTGAGTATTGCACTCAAGAAATGATCAATCAGCTTGTCAGGGAAGTTGACATTCTCTCAATCGACTTGGTCATTTGTTCACTGCAACTGTTTGTTTCCCAGTTAATACCCTAATGCACTAACCCCTCCCTCATTCACCTTTCACTTTCTTTTATATAATTTTCAACCTCGATCCCCCTCCCCCTTTGCCTTTCATTTTCTCTTGAATTCTTTTCTCCTTTGATATCATTTCATGACATGCAATTTATGAGTGATGCCATATTATTCTGCTGTCTTTTATTATAATGATTGAATTCATGAGGAAATGATAAGGCCTATACATGTATTTAATTGCTATCTTTCCTTATTCCTACTCTTCATTGCCCTTCATTTGTGTAATATTCAATTCTGGGTAACTCTGTTTGCATTAACATAAAACATACAGAACAACTTATTAAGAGAATTACATGAATGTAAAGAACAATTTCTTTAAAGAATACATTTATATAAATCTTCACTTTCTGATATGATACATCTGTTTATAGGCTTTCTTAAAAGAATTTACAGAATCAGACTCTTTGATTCTAAAGAAGATGAGCATGTCAGTATTATACATATATTCCTTTCTGTTTTTGGAGAATACCAGTGTAACTTTCACGTTTCATGAGTAGTAAATTAAATGTCTGATGTCAGGCATCCTCCTAACACAGGCCTCCAGAACTCGTACCTCCTTTGGAAGAAGGAAGGAACTTAGTGGATGTTGTCTGGAACCCTGCGTTCGGAGGATGAATGTCGGGGGAATATGACTACTTTGAAAACAGAACAATGTTTTTTTGTTTTTTTTTATTATTCACTGTTCTGATTCTGTAAAAAGGGAGAGGGGATGTTAAACTTGAACTGAAGGAAATACTCACTTTTCAAAAATATGGCCTATCTATCAACCAATAAAAAGTAAGCACCAGAAGGAAATATCATGGGATATATTATGTCATTTGATGCATGTTTAACCGATCAGAGAATTTGAAATATTACAGTGAGATGATGATAAAATAAATGCATTTCCACAAATAATCTACATTTTTTATTTTTACTTTTTTCTGATTCACAAACATGTCTTTGTTCCAGGATTTGATGTATTTCCAAAAAAGAAATGAAGAACACAATCAGCACCATTGAAGTAAGTCACATTTACAAAAACAATTAATTATTAACAAAAATAAGTTTATTACAGGAGGTGATGTACGAACATGTATTTCCAAAAACAGGAAAACAATAAAGCCCGCTTTATTATGATGAGTTTTGTCCCATGATCTAGCTCTTCAGTCTCTTCTCTTTCCAGCTTTTTGATGACTTGCATCTCTTATGCTTCCTAACTCTCATCATTTGATTTCTCTTTACAGGTTAAATGAGATAATCCCCTTCTCTATCTTAAACAATCTTATCTTGGCTCTGAGATAAAGCAAGCAGTCTCACTTTGTTGAAGAAAATCCAGTGACTGCTTTATAATATTTACCAGTGAAATTCTCTTCATTAGATAATTTTTTCTTCTGATTTGTTAATTGCAGTACTATTCTTCTAATTTGGTCTATTATCATAAGCTTTAAGCTTTTATAATAGTCAAGGAATTAAGTTTTTGAACTATTGCTTAATATGTGATGTATACTGCTTGTTGAATATGGTGAAATGTAGTTTTTAAACCTGTGACACAGAAATAAAATATCTTAAACTAAAATATGGTTTTGGGCTTTTATGATAAAAACATTATGATTATAAATACATGTACTGTAGAAAATGTGAAGTATTTGGGAGTTCAAATAGATTTCCTTTCCCTCAAAATGACCATTAATACTAGCGAACAAAATGTGGCACCAGCACTAAGAGAGATAAACATTGAATGTAGTTATTTTTCTTTTTAAAAGCACAATAACTTCAAAAGGATAGGTATCGATATGGAGAACTGAATTCAACAATGTTTTTCTCTTCAACCAATCCTTGAAAACATTCTGTAAACAAGGCATTAACATGACAAAATGTCACCACCTAAAACAATTTGGTCAATTTAAAGCAAGTTGGAAAATACCTTTTGACCTTAAGAAGGTTTGATTTGAACTTCTTAGAACATGTAGATGATTTTGAAAAAAAAATTCATCAATTTGAAGCAAGTTGAAAAAATACCTCTTTGACTTTTTTTGACATTGATAAGGTCATTGAAGGTCAAATGTCAAGTCAGATTTGAACTTCTGAGAACATGTAGATGATTTTGAAAAAAAATTAAGTAAATTTGAAGCAAGTTGAAAAAAGACCTTTTTGACCTTGAAAAGGTCATTGAAGGTCAAATGTCAAATCTAAAGTCAGATTTGAACTTCTGAGAACATGTAGATGATTTTGAAAAAAAATTAGTCAATTTGAAGCAAGTTGAAAAAAGACCTTTTTGACCTTGAGAAGGTCATTGAAGGTCAAATCTAAAGTCAGATTTGAACTTCTGAGAACTTGTAAAAGTCAAATTTGAACTTCTGAAAAGATGTAGATGATTTTGAAAAAAAAATTTGGTCAATTTGAAGCAAGTTGAAAACAGACCTTTTTGACCTTGAGAAGGTCATTAAAGGTCAAATGTCAAATCTAAAGTCAGATTTGAATTTCTGAGAACATGTAGATGATTTTGAAAAAAAAAATTAGTCAATTTGAAGCAAGTTGAAAAAAGACCTTTTTGACCTTTTTTGACCTTGAGAAGGTCATTGAAGGTCAAATGTCAAATCTGACTTAAAGTCAGATTTGAATTTCTGAGAACATGTAGATGATTTTGAAAAAAAAGATTTAGTCAATTTGAAGCAAGTTGAAAAAAGACCTTTTTGACCTTTTTTGACTTTGAGAAGGTCATTGAAGGTCAAATGTCAAATCTTAAGTCAAATCTAATGTCAGATTTGAATTTCTGAGAACACGTAGATGATTTTTAAAAAATATTTTAGTCAATTTGAAGCAAGTTGAAAACAGACCTTTTTGACCTTTTAACCTTTTTTGACCTTGAGAAGGTCATTGAAGGTCAAATGTCAAATCTAAAGTCAGATTTGAATTTCTGAGAACATGTAGATGATTTTGAAAAAAAAATTTTGTCAATTTGAAGCAAGTTGAAAACAGACCTTTTTGACCTTTTTTGACCTTGAGAAGGTCATTGAAGGTCAAATGTCAAATCTAAAGTCAGATTAGAAGGTCAAATGTCAAATCTAAAGTCAAATCTAAAGTCAGATTTGAATTTCTGAGAACATGTAGATGATTTTGAAAAAAAATTTAGTCAATGTGAAGCAAGTTGAAAAAAGACCTTTTTGACCTTGAGAAGGTCATTGAAGGTCAAATGTAAAATCTAAAGTCAGATTTGAACTTCTGAGAACATGTAGATGATTTAGAAAAAAATTGAAGTCAGTCTAAACAGTATTTGTTAAGTTATAGGAAGTTGTAAGAAATTGTTACAGACGCCGGACGCCAACCGCCGGACGCCGTCGCAAAAAAACGGAGACCATAACAATATGTCACCACTTTTGGTGGTGACATAAAAATCATGGTATTTTATGTAATGTTAACTGATTGACAACAAATTAATGCAAAAATTATTTAGAAATATTTTATATAACTGTTTTTGTTAACATTTTTGTTTTTTAGTGCAATTGTTTTTGCTCCTTTCTACCAATTCTTGAGAATGAAATAAAATGTCTTTCCAAATCTTGTTGGAACAAAACAGCATATACAACATGCTTTTAGACCTCTCAATATTAAAGTTATACAAAGGAATTTTTGGTTGATTTTAAAAAAGTATTCAAAAAAATTAAAACAAAACCCCCCAAAATAGATAAAAATCAAGAAAAACCTTTTATTTCATTAACAAGATACTTTTTTAAAATCAACCAAAATTTCCTAATGTACAATTGCAATATTGAGAGACCTAAACATGTTGTGTTTATGTCGTTTTGTTCCAATGAGGTTCGGAAAGATGTTTCATTTCACTCTGGAAACATGATACCAAGAACAAAACAAGTGTTTGATGTGTTTTTTAAAACAATATAGATGAAAGTATGTATATCTATTTCAAATTATATTGTAACCATTCAAAAGATGGCCATTAAATTTTTGATGATTGGTTTAAGAGAAACGTGTGTTCAAAAAGTTCGCCATATCGATACCCATTCTTTGTTTTAGTATTGTGATTAATGATTTGTTTTGTTGTTATATATTCTGGTATTTGGTTATTGTTTTATTGTTTTTCTGATTTCAGAATATGATGTATTTTGAGGATGGACACAAAGATCACAGTAATCACTAGCATTAATTAATGAACATAATGGACTTGGTCAAAATATCATTTTGTCATGGTTTTGAAATGAATTGCATTTATGAAGCATATATTAGAAATAAGAAACAGAGTCGGTTTTAGAGGTGATATGCGAACAGCATTTATAAGTTTCTCCAAAAATGGGATTTTGCCTTGATTCCTTTAAGAATAAAATGTACATATACGGCTATTTAATATGAACATTGAGAAATTTTGGAATAGAGGATTTCACATAGATATGAATAAAAACAATAATTTACTTGTAGACTGATATCAATATTGTATAATATATTCTATTAAAATAAATAACTGTTGTGTTTTGAATCTGTTCTTTCCTACCTATAATTAGCCTAATTAACCTTATCATTAATTCATAATGACATGTGACTTACACAATAAAAGGAATTAAATAGAAATCCTCATTTCTGAAAATAAACAAGCTGGAAAAAAATCCTCACCAAGCAAGCAGCATGACAAGTTTCAAATTGAAAAAAAACTACATGTACAATACACAATTTTAATTATTTCACTTCTGACATAAAATATTATCTGCAAGCTTCAATGATAACAAAAAAAGTTTGTTTCCAAGTCTATTTATTGTAAAGTTACATGTAAATATCATTTTGAAGTAAAAATATTTTTGAATGGCCTTCAGGACTGTCAATAGATGGCATAGAATTCAGTAGGTTTATAATAGCAAATATAGTACTAAAGATCTCCAAATACAGATTTTATTGAAAATGTCCAAAACCTTATAATTTTGAATCTAAAAACATAATGAAGGAAAATTTGACATTTATTTGATACTATATAGTGAATTTGAAGTTTTAAAACAGCAATATTTACACACAAACCAATGGGCCAGATGTGAAGAACAACCTAGTAATTAACTGCCATCTATACAAGTCCTGGCTCCCATTACTTTTGATGAGCATTGCAGCTTTTACCCCTTTAACTAACAGATGAACCCCCACCCCTTGTACTATTCAGTTGAAGGAATATTGCTGAGTCATATTCAGCAGATTTACAAATACATTAGAACATCAATTATTCCTATTTAATCATATTCTACCTTTGTATATTTAAGTCTGACCATGCTAAGAAAATCAATAAGTTATACAAGCACCAGCCAATGTTTGGGGTTTCTTGGATATGGATTGATTGAATGTATTCAATGTTAAAGCTCTTATACATACAACTTAAACTAACCTATAGCCTCAATGTAGTAAACGTTTAAGGCGAGTAGAGTGGTAGATGGTAAACATTTGCAATTTGTTGTTGGAAACAGAAATCATATCGGTTATCAAGGTAAGTGTAGTTTATCATATCTAATAATCAGTATTGTGAAATTATTTTATATTCACTTTTTACATGTAGATGTACTTTTTAATAATTACACTCAGTTGATTAATCATGAGAAATTCAGTTGATCTGAAAAAAAATGTTACATAAATGGACAACGGTTGTTTCCCTTATTCAAATTCTGGTCTAAGCCCTACATTCTTGACTACCAGGGGACTTTTTATGTCTTGAGCTAAAAGAATAGAAAGGTTTTATATCTGAAATCTTGTAATGAATTTCGAATATGATACAAAAATACATATAGGATATGGCCAATAAGGTATATACATGTATGCTCATGTACATGTGTTTTCATTACATTATGAACATGTAATGATAATTGTATTCTTTGTAATTTTTGACAAAAAGAAATGACTTTCAGTAATTCTTATGTGGTTATTCACTGCCAACAGATTTGTATTTTTGAATTTAGTGATTTTCATTTTACATTAGCAAACCTTTAACAATAACAATTTTTATGATGATTTAGTTTTGAAAGTATATGGACAAAGAAGTATTTGGACAAAACAAGATGAAATTGAGTTTAATATTCTAAATGCATGAATGACTGACATTTTCTCCCCATCCCTTAAATTATTTCATATACATGTACATATATGTACATTTATTTTATATTCATCAATGTACAAATGCTTTTTTGTATTTCAGGTGAGCTGCAAGAATGTCTCAGAATACTATACAGCCTATACAGCAACAGCCAGGGGGCAATCCCCCTCCACCACAGCAATATGAACGTAAGTCTTCACTTTACAGCTTCTCTATGGTTTTTATTTGCTTTGAGAAGACTTACATCACTTCAATATGGAAAATAATAGAAAAAACACAGAATGGCTATTATATAAGTTTCCAAAGTATTTATAAATATCACAGTTGCTTCCTATATTGCTTTACAAAGAAACTCTGAAATGAAGATTTAAGCTATAACCAGTGGTTTCTTTCACTTTCAATTTAGAGGGCTATTTTTATCAATTGAAGGTACTGTAACAATTAATTGGGTGGCCAGAATACAACAATTCTTGGATACACAAATATAAATCAATAAATTAGTCAGATTTCACATACTACTCAGGCTGCAGTCAGCCTAACTTAAATATTCAATTCATATCGTCTTGTGTGCTGAAAAATTAAAGAAACGGCAGCAATATTTGATTAAACTCCAACTGATGCTGTAGGTTTTAACACTAAATGGATAAACAGTGCAGGATATACAAATCTTGCCTGGTAACAATAAGCAACACAAATACATAAAATATAAATAGAATATAACAATGCCTCCAGGAAACCAAAATTCATTGAACACTGTATTAATTATTCAATAGATCTCTTCATGCAGACAGATTGTTAATCCTTATTACATTTTAAGTATCAACAGAAATATTAAAATTGCTATATTTTTCCTACAGTATCTGTATTAATTGAAATATTATGATATTTTCTGTATTATTCATTACAATAATAAATAAAAAAATGAAAAGAGAAATCATTTCTAGATTTTTGACCTCTCTCTTAATTATTAGCTTTGTGCACTGTGCATTATTCCCCTATTATTCATGTTAAATCTCTAAATTTTGTTTTAAATTTCCTTGTCCAAATTTTATGTTTAATGTCTTTATTTCAAGTGAAATATCTGTATTTTATCATAAATGTCCTCATTCCCTGTCAAATGTTCCTATACACCTGATTTTATGCTAAATGTCCTCATTCCATGTCAAATGTTCCTATACACCTAATTTTATGCTAAATGTCCTCATTTCATGTCAATGTTCCTATACCTGTACACCTTATTTTATGCTAAATGTTGTTATTTCAGCTGCCCCAGTTAGTCAGCCAATTGGCATGCAACCAATGGGTGGACAGCAGCCAGTATCTGGCCAGCCTCAGGGATTCATGGAGAAGCCAGCCGGAACAGCAGGATGTCCCCCTGGACTCGAATACCTGACCCTCATAGACCAACTCCTGGTTCATCAACAGGTTGAAATGTTGGAAGGTAAATAACAAATAAGTGCCAATGCTAGGGGAAAGACTAAAAATGAACAAAAAACACACCATACATAAAGGAACATTCTGTAACTAGTTATAGACCAGGGAAACAAAATCTTCATCAATAAAGATACAAAACAGTATCCCAATAGACTAGATGCGAGTAGAAAAAATCTTGATTTACACCATTAAATATTCAAAATTCAATCAAAGCGATGTTATATTTGAGATCTACATGTAAAAGTACATCTAGAAATATGGTTTCGAAAATTGTTTATCAAGTTTGAAAATCTAATTATTTTTGAAAGTGTGACTTCTAGTTCGGGTTGATTCTCCATAGAGCCCACGTTACAAAATCACAAAAAGTGAAATATCTTTTCTTGTATTGGTCAGATAACATTTTCATTTACTGGACGTATTTTGATTTGCATAACTATTAGAAACATATAGCGCAGTCAGATGTCCCTTTGGTAGTTCGACTTTTTCAGGAAAGCAACAAACTTGGCACAGTTGTAGAAACATATGATCTGAATGAAAAATGATTTCGGGGCAAGTGATTCGGAGTGGTCTTCATAGATTGTAAGCCTCTGACCCCCACCCCTATCAGGCGGGGAGGGGGTACATTATAATAAAATAAATAAAAATAGTTGTAAAGTATATTTCTTTATATGACTTCATTTGGTGATTGCTTTTAGCCTTGAAATTGAGAAAAACCTATTTTAGAAGTGGTGTTTAGGATGGAAAATACATTTTAACCCAATCATCTAGCGTGAATTCATCTTTCAAGGGTCAAATATGGGACATCAAGTACTGTATTTCAAGAATGTGATGTCTGATCATCCTGAAAAAATTCATACTAATAGAGATATAGGTGTTAATCACTCATATGATATATGGCTTGTGTAGCTCATGTAATTTTTGAGAAATAAATTATCGAAATATGGATATTTAAGCCCTTGCGGCCTAGGGGTGACCTTATTTTACCTTAATAATTTTTAAGATATGCAATGTTTGGGCCTCATATGAATTCTAAATGTTGCATTAAGTATTGTTTTGTCATATTATTCCTAATTATATAAAAAAAAAATTATTGGAAATAAAAAAAAAATCAAATTTTCATTTTCGGTTCTAAAGGGCCAGGGGTAACCATATTTTACCCTAATAATTTCCCAGATATGTAATATATGCATCTCAAATTAGCTCAAGATGGTGCATATAGTTCTGTTTTATCATACTTCTTCCAATAAGATGTAGAAAATGATCGGATATATCTAAAATATCAAAATTTTCACTTAAGCTCTTGATGGCCCTTGGGTAACCTTATTTTACCTTAATAATTTTCTAAATATGAGACATAGTCACCTCAAATGAGCTTAAGATGGTATATTTAGTCCTGTTTTATCAAATCATTCCCAAGGAGTGAAAAAATGATTGGAAATTATAAGAAAATGACATTTTCATATTACACCCCCAATCCGCAACATCTTCTTGCAGCGCTGTAAACAGTACTGAACAGTGCAGTACTCTGACTATAGCAATGTACAATGCTATTCTAACACCATCTGTTTTGGACAGCGTAGTACAGTACTGTTTTTACAGCTCAGTGCTGTTTTAGAAAACAGCTGTATTCAGTACTGTTTTTACAGCACTGTTTATGAAACCATGCTGTTTGATGCAGTTTGAGATTGATAGTGTAGTTTATGATAGGTCAGGAATGACCTAATTTTACCTTAAAAATTTAAACAAAGATATATCATATTGTCTACTCAAATGAGCTCAAAATAGTGAATATAGTCTAGTTTTGTCATATATTATTGCTCCTGAGATATACAATAATGATTAACAATTATAAGATATGAACCTCAACAGCCATTTATTCCTTTTTAGTACCAATGGCAATACTATCTAGTTTTATAGAACATTTTCTAAGATATGAAAATGTTTGATAAGTCCAGTTCATATTCGCACGAGTAGTAGCATTGTTAAGATTCTGTATATTATCATTTGAGTACATATAATCCAAATCTATAAAACCTAATCAAAGGAGTCACAATTTATGGATTCTGACAGTCTCTCCTACAGCTACATAGCTCAGAGCAAATCAGATCTGCTTTCAAACATTTGCATCTGTTCTCTTGACACAGGTATCTACCCCATGACCTACATTTTATGTTGTGGCCTCAGTATCAGCAGTGGGAGTAGTCCAGCCACATTCATGTGGTGATAGAAACTGTGGGTAAGAATGCATCAGAATGAATAAGGACTCTAGTCTTCTAATTTTAGGGTATCAAAAAAGATTTAAAGCTTAAGAACACTTGAGTAACCTCTGGGTACACCTTCTATTCCTGCAAATCAGTTGACTAAGAGTAGTAGCAGAATGCATCTAGCGATTGTATGAAAAATGGTAAGGGCTAAACTTCGTTCATGCCCAAGTAGACTGCCAGTTTAAACCACATCAAAATCAACTGTATTGACTATGATTCTTATTAGGTCATGACAGAAGCAGTCTTTGGCATGCTTTTTCATATGAGCGAATGGTGATGGCAGATACTTCACTATCAGGCTAAGATATTGCATTACCTCATTGTGAGGTCACTATCTTCTTGCCATCTTCCTCCAGGGTTTCAGTTTTGATGCCTGGAAGGAAAACAGCTCCCTCTTGTTCCAACTATCTTAGGAAATCTTGCCAATTCCACAGAAGAAAATTAGTTGGATATACTTTCCTCACTGTTCCAGTTTTGTGCTGTTTGTATCTATGCTCATTAACATCAAAGTTGAATGACTAAGCTACATAGTAGATGCCAAAATAATAGACAGGGCATGTATAGTTAAACATGCTTACAGTGAAATATAAAGAAAATCTGGTGATTATGCAAATATGATATTACCCACGTAAAAGTCTGCAAATAGCTCATTGCCTTGATGTCAGCTGGGATGTTTACAAGAACACTAGCTTAAAGGGGCAACAAGGTCTGTAGAAGATTCAATTTTTTTAACTTTTTCTGAGCTATCAGGGCAATATTTGGCTTTGACATACCTATTTTCTTAAAATGTATGGATAAACTATCAATTTCAGCATTAAGAAGTGTAAATTCAGTTCAAAGCTTCTATAAAGGGAGTCCCACTTATAGGTTTTTAAGATCCAAAACATTTCAAGAGGAATCAGCTGAAATAATGTTCATCCAGGGAGTTTCTTTTGAAAAAAATAAACATATATGTTAGTCTTGATGAAATATCAAAACTTGAATATATTTTGACACTGGTCCATGATCGTTGAATGGCCCCTTTGCACTAATTGTTGCACCTCTAAAACAGCACTAGAGAGACTTGTGAAACTGGAACAAGGATAGTCTAAGGAGGAAACTGATACCCTTGAAATGGATGGAAAGAAGATTGTGACCACATAAATTAAGGAGGCAATGCAATGTTTTAGCCCAACAGTGAGGTTCTGTCATCACCCTTGCTCTTATAAGAAGAAGCAGATTCAAGGATTTTCTCAATATTTTCAGTTAGACTGCTTCAATCATGGCCTTCAAGAGAAAGAATAATACTCCTTACATTTAATTCTGATGTGGTTATCCTGGCATATATGTGATGTTAAAAACTGAAAAAGTCAATTTGGATAGCATATGGTAAGGGAGAAAACATATCAATATCTACCTGCCCATGACCAAAGTTTAATCCTCCCCATTTCTCATACAATCATTGGATGTGAAGTTACATCTGTATTCTACTGCTATGGAAAAATGGAATAAATGGATTGAGATTTAAATGTGTCACTGGATTTTCTAATTATTGTTAATCATTATCTCAGTAGGAATAAAGTGAAAAACAGACTATTTTCCCCATTTTGAGATCATTTTATCTTGAAAATTATTTTTGATAACATTTGGCATTCTTGTGCCCAATCATTGACTGTCAATATTCACTAACAGAATCTTTGACAGAAGCAGCTCACCTTAACCCCCCCCCCCATCAGGCTAAGGTGACTGGACTTACTACCCTTTGCATTCATTCGACTTTCCTTCTCAAAAGAGAGCTTCGTCTTCACTCTATCAGTTTTCAATGAATCTCTGAACTCACTGCGCTAATCAGAGTTTGTTGTCGAATTAAGGACAGCTTTCTATATGGTCATTTTCTCTGACGCATCATTAATGTGCACGCATTTACCACTTGTTCCTTCAAGCGCGCTGATTGGTTGAGAATAGGTCAGCATGGTTTATTGCAGCTTGGGTCATAAATGCTTTAAGACCCAAGCTGCCAATGGCATCGATCATGGGGACGGGGCTGCTAAACTCACTCCATCCTGTGCTTCTATATTATGGTAATATATGATAAAATCACCCCTGACCTGTGAAAAGCTAAAAATGTCATTTTTCAAATTGACATTTTGACAATATGACAAAACAAGAGTATATGACACAATTCTAAGCTCATTTGAGATGCATACGTCTCATTATTAAGAAAAGTTCAAGGTTAAATAAGCCCCCCCCCCAGGCCATCATAAGCTAAAATGAAAATTTCAAATTTTAAGAAATGTCCAATCATTTTCTACATCTTATTGGAGGTATAATGATTAAACAGAACTATATGCACCATCTTGAGCTAATTTGGGATACATATATTACAAACCTTGAAAGTTATTACGGTAAAATATGGTTACCCCTGGCCCTTCAGAAGCGATAATGAAATTATTATTTTTTTGAAAAGTTCCAATCATTTTTCAATCCAATTAGGAATAATATGACAAAACAAGACTCAATGCACCATTTTGAGCTCATATGAGACCCATACATTGCATATCTTAACAATTATTAAGGTAGAATAAGGTTACCCCTAGGTCGCAAGGGCTTAAAAATTCAAATTTCGATAATTTTTATCTCAAAAAATACATGAGCTACCCAAGCCATATTCTATATTTGTGATGAACACTTATACCCCTATTAGTATGAATTTTTCCAAGATGATCAGACATCACATTCTTGAAATACAGTACTTGATGTCCCATATTTGACCCTTTAAAAGATGAATTCACGCTAGATAATTGGGTCAAAATGCATTTTCCACACTAAACACCACATCTACAATCGGTTTGTCTCAATTTCAAGGCTCAGAGCAATCACCAAATGAAGTCATTTAAAAAAAATTACTTCACAACCATTTTTATTTATTTTTTACAATGTACCCCCTCCCCGCCTGATAGGGGTTGGGGTCAGAGACTAAAAAATCCATGAAGACCACTCCGGATCACTTGCCCCGAAATCATTTTCCACTCAGATCAAGTGTTTCTACAACTGTGCCAAGTTTGTTGCTTTCCTGAAAAAGTCGAACTATAAAGGGCTCATTTCTGGACATCTGACTGCGCTAATAAGGGTTATATGAAAATTGAACCACTAAAACAGATGTAATTGAAGTTAAAGGGAACTTTCTACTATACCCGCCATGCTATCTGACCCGAACGAGCCACCTGGTGGTGAAACTGGTAACTACCTACTCGCATCTGCGTTATTTGAGCCTCCTCCTTTCAGTAAACACAATCACAATGCAAAACTATAATTAGACCATTCTGGTTTCATTTTGCCTCAGTGTATTAAAAAGTGCAAGAAAATTTTAAAATATCATCCTAGCATTTAAAAAAGTTTAAAGTTGAGCATTCTGATCCTAAACAGGGATCCCCTGCTTTATGATATTGAATTTCAAAGGGACACAAAATAAAAGAACTGTTTGACAATGAATCACACCAGCTGAAACTCTGTTTCATAAGCAGCACAAATATTTACTTTGTATTAAATTCTTTATTCACATTTAACTAGGTCTAAGTATAGTACATTAAATACAGTTATAGGGTGATACAGAATAAAGTACAACCTTCATATAATGTTCAAATAGTAAAACGCAGGAAATACTATTAAATCCTTTGACCTTTGACCTGATATCTCACAATTTTTCTCTAAAATCTGAGTGAATACTATTTCCTGAAATGCATCTTGGGTAATACAACAAGAACTATGCATATTTAAATAAACCAAATTACATTTATGAGGGATTTATGTCACTATAAATATCAAAAGGAACACATACATTTCAAATTATGTGGGTTTATTATGGCCACACAGTTTCCAGAAGCGATTCCACTCAGAAATATCAAAGACAAAAATATAATGAAATCACTTCACCTTAGTTGGACTGCCAAAATGGTGTTGGATAAATGGTGCTGACTTTGAGTTTAGTTGTTTCAAAAGTTTACTCTGGTCATGTATTCTGTCAATGGATTGCATTTTATTGTGTTACCCTGTATCATGCAAATGTGCAGCATGATAAGAAAAATGCAAAACATGTTTTGTAATATTGTTCACAATCATGTAAAAAACTGTTATATTCTACATTACTAAAATAAATGGCATGTACATAAGCCAGCATGGACTATTAGATTAGAATAAAATAGTGATTTCATATCAAAATCTTGACTTGTGTACTGTATTTCCAGTTTTCTCACTTTAATTCTCTCCCAGATGATGATTTTGTCCCTTCGGAAATCATTTATAAATCACTTATTTCATATACATATATGTATGTAAAAACTGCATAACAATGTTAGGGAAATGAGTATGTATTTCACAGAATGCAAGCAGAGTGTATTATTCTATTCTTCAGTTATCACTGGATTTGAAACCAAAAACAAATACCAAATCAAGAACTCAATGGGTCAGCAGATCTACTTTGCCCAGGAGGAATCGAGTTGCTGTGAAAGACAATGCTGCGGACCTCAGAGAGGATTCATAATGCACATTACAGATAACAGCGGAAAGGTAAGTTCAGATTCTTTATTGCATGTACCATACTATTGGTGAACAAACTAATTTACTTTTTGGTTTTTTATTATAAGTTAATTCAAAAGTTTGAAGTACATGTAGAGAATCGAGTGAAATCAAACAAGCAAAAGCAGACTTCCAAAATATGACATCATTTAACATCCTTTCATCCGGGCTTTGTTAAAGATGAGTGAAACTTGAAACATGGAAGCAAGAAAAGAAGTAACGATTAGTGTTTTTCTTGCTAAAAAATATAAATAGCCTTTTATTTAATATGAAAATTACATCATACATGAGAGAATTTACTTTTTTTTTTCATTTTCCATAAAAGGACAAAGAATTAATAGAGTAGGCCTAGTAGTATTAGAAAAGGCTAATATTGTAATACTAAAATAAAACATACCCAATCTAATTTGATATCTAACATTTTGAACTTGAACACTATTTTTCAGGAAGTAATAACATGTACAAGAGAATTCAAGTGTTGTGCTGGATGTTGTTGGTGCGCTTGTTGTGATTGTGGTGCCATGACATTGAAAGTTGAAGCCAATGGTGAATTCTGTGGAATGGTGAGACAGACGTAAGTTGACCCTTTCATTCATGTTTCTAAAACAAATATTTCATTTACAGTAATTAGCTACAGACATGTATTTTAACCATGTGGTTGTGAAAATGCAGTGGTAGAAACAATATTAGCTTAGTGGCAATGTAGGGCCCTGTGCAAAACTCATAATGCTACATTGCGCAGTTTGGGTCGATATAAAACCTAAAAATTCCACTGTATGTTGTATTGTATTGTCATTGCATGAACATCTCAATGCTGTTGAACTTGAAATAGGAATACTTTTAAAATTCCATCTATTGTTAAACCTGTAAAACCTACAGAGTCCCTATATGGACCTTTTTAAACTTTGTTTCAGATGTAGTAAATGGTCTCCAAGATACCAAATACTTGATGCCCAAGATCAAACCATATTTGATATCCAAGGACCATGTTGTGTCTGTGATGGGCCCTGTTGTCCAATGGATCAGGAGTTTATGGTAAGACAGGAAGATAGCGAGGATATGATAGGGTGATATTATAAAAAGGCATCAGCTAAGATGATATGCACCACCTTGTACTATAGCAATAAGACAATGTGGATGTTAAAATATTATTTCCCACTTTTTTCAACTTGAAACCCTTAACCCTTGAATATAGAAGGTTATGAAAATATTTTTCCTCATTATGTTTGCTTCATATGCTTCATGTTTTTGCCTCTTATGCCTATGTCTTATTTATGCATATCATATTCCAGCTACTGTCATCCAACACCGGAGATGAGGTTGGCAAGATCAGTAAGCAGTAAATCCCTGTATTATGTGTATGACTTTATGATTCATTTTCTAGCTGTTGTCATCCAACACTGGAGATGAGGTTGGAAAGATCAATAAGCAGTAAATCCCTGTATTATGTGTATGACTTTATGATTCATTTTCTAGCTGTTGTCATCCAACACTGGAGATGAGGTTGGCAAGATCAATAAGCAGTAAATCCCTGTATTATGTGTATGACTTTATGATTCATTTTCTAGCTGTTGTCATCCAACACTGGAGATGAGGTTGGCAAGATCAATAAGCAGTAAATCCCTGTATCATGTGTATGACTTTATGATTCATTTTCTAGCTGTTGTCATCCAACACTGGAGATGAGGTTGGCAAGATCAGTAAGCAATACACTGGCTTTGTGAAGGAAGCTTTCTCCACTGCAGATAACTTTGGAGTGAATTGTAAGTAATGTTTTCAATATGAATAGCAAAGTTTAATTAAAAAATTTTACACATGTCACAGCCTGTTTAATTGTAACATATTTTAACATACCTTTGTTCAAAAATCATGTTGATAAAATTTCTTAGTTTATTCAAAATTCCCCAAATCTCCTTAATTATTTTTTACTATTTCTAGTAGTCATTTGTTCTCTCAATTACATGTAGTCATTTTTGCTTTATTTTAATTTTTATGTTTCCAGTTCCCATGGATCTTGATGTGAAAATGAAAGCAGTGATGATTGGAGCAGTTTTCCTTATTGTATGTACATATTCTACATTAATGTCAAAATGAACCACTTAATGTCAACATGAATCATTTGATGTCAAAATGAATTATTTGATGTCAAAATGAACCTCTTAATGTAAAAGAGAACCATTTAATTTCCAAATGAACCACTTATTGTCAAAATGAATTATTTGATGTCAAAATGAACCACTTAATGTCAACATGAATCATTTGATGTCAAAATGAATTATTTGATGTCAAAATGAACCTCTGTAGACCTGACCATTTAATTTCCAAATGAACCACTTAATGAAAAAAATATCAAGTTACCCTGTTATGCTTTGTTTTTAGGACTTCATGTTCTTTGAGGAGAAAGATAATGGAGGAGAAGGATAATTAAAGGAGAAGGACAATTAAAGGAGAAGAATAATTAAAGGAGCCAGAATATCTAAATCCCTGCGAGAAATGTAGCCAATAATGAACTTAACCCTAAGGAATCTGATAGAGATTGAGTGCCATTGGTTGCAAGTGACTCAGTGGCCTCTCAGATTATTTACCGTATATAGAATTTATAATCAAAACTACTCTAAAAATCAAAAATAACTACTGTGGATTTGAAAATTATCATCAATATTCAAAGAAACTTAACACAAAACCAAAATATGACCTGTTCCAAACAACTAAATGTAAAAAACATGTTAAAATGTACATCCACCTATACTATGTGTATTTGTAAATAAAGCAATATAATCAAAGAAAAATTTTCAGTTCTGATTTATCTAAGTCTTTGAATGATCAAACAGATCACCTGTACATCTATCATAATCTGATAAGGACTTCTGATTGATAATCCATACAGAATATTAATGATTACCACAAAGTAGCACTAATGCACTATTCCATGATAGTGACAGAACATCCAACAAAAAAATGATCCATCTATGAAACTCATATTTCCCTCCTGATAAACCTTATATCTAAACCTGCTTTTCTGGATAGATAATCATGGTGACATATAATTGTCGTGATCCTCAGGATAATACAATGAATTATTATGGAGCTATAAGATCATATTACCTCTAGCAGTTACTTATTCATGAACTGCACAATGAAAAATGAGTCGATTTTGATTTGGACTGCTCCTGTTGACTGTTGCAATAAATACTGTTGACCTGAGAGAGTTATCATCATGATAGTGCTTACAAAAGTTGTTGCTGGACACCGAGTAGAGTGAGAACTCTTGTTTACTCCTAATCCTGTTATTTATGCATGAGATGACAATTTAACACTTTAACTTGGACTCCAGCTCCCTTTTGTCAGACCATACAACAATGAATAAATAAGCAAATAAATGAAAGTGTAGTTATTATAATTAAATAAAATTATATTTCTCATTCAAAACTTAACATTTACAACATCTTAAGAATTTTATAATATAGTACATGTGTTAGATATATATAAAATAAATAATTACATCCTAGTATCGCAAAATATCAGGCTTAATCATTACATAGTATAAAATTCTCTTATATTGATGTTAAAACTAAATTGATACAATTTCTGAGCACCTTGCAGGTCTGTACCCAGGGATGTGAGACATGGGACCACTCCCCAGGCCACTTTAACTGCCTCAAAAAGAACTGCAAATTGCACTTTTCTGGGGAAGTATGCCTCTTAGACCCCTCACGGATAATTCTCACTTTTTACACTCTGGTATAAGCCTAATTAATAGATTTAAAGCTGATTTGATTTGCACCTGCTGAAGCAAATCATAAGAAACCCTACATCCAAAGCTAATTACGGGTCTCTTTTATTTTTTTTACAAACCTCATAAAAGCAAACATATACTGAAAAATAAGCAAAAACAGCTAAGTTTCCATTTAAAATTAATGCTTGTATGTTTCCATAGTTGGAATATAATATCACATGCATTCTTAAAATTTAATCTGTGTTTAAATAGTACTGCACAAGATGAATGATTTATGAACAATGTATCTACTTTATTTGGAGCCTGTTTAATTTGGCAGATTCGCCAAAAGTTCACCTAATTAAGTAGCCTCCAAATTCAATACTTCATTTTTCAATCGTAAAGTGTGGTATATACAATATTGCAATTAATTAGTTGCCAAATGCTCAAAAGAGCAAATCCGCCAAATGTTCAATGGAAGATCACATTTGTTTTTTCTTACATATTTCAAAATATCTTACTAAGCATATTTTTAAATTTCCAAAGTTCATTTTTTTTAATTTTGTCAAAAAGCATTGCAATGACACTGAGAAAGCTTCTTTTCTTTTAGTAGAATTATGGACATTCCAAATTTCAGTTCAACACTGGTTTGGTCCACTGAACAAGTATGTCATGCTGCATTGTGGATGAGTCCTTGAGCGATCAGCTGTTGTTTGTTTATAGTTTAGAGCTCATGGCAAGTGGCTTTAGATATTTGTAGTATGAAGGATGGACCTGAAACGCACAAATAACAGTTAGAATGACAGCAGAGCTAGAGGCAATCTTATTCTCAACCAAACTGGCTATGAACTACCAATTTGCACATGATCTTTCATATAAACCAGCCTTGATTATATGAGCCATACAAAACATGAATATATTCTGGATACTTGGGATTTTTCCTTTTCATAACTTCAATACTGTGAGAAGTGTAACTGGTTTTACAGAATTTATAAGCGAAGACTCCATACATTTACATCAGTATAATGTGTTTGCAAAAAGCAATGGAGATACTGTAACAAGCCATTAACATGACAAAATGTCACCAGCACCTGGTTACTGAAAACTGTTACAAAAGTGTAACAGTTTGTTACAAATACTAATGGCTGCATGTCTGCATGGCTGTAACAATATATTTCCATATCTTTGTGGTGATTCAAGAACTTACATCTGTGTCATTCAGGGGTGACTCCTGGGCGAACTTTAGCAGATTGTCGTAGACTTGACCATCATAGCGGCCAAGCACACTGTCTAGGATACGATCGTTGAAGTCAAATGCGTCAACAAGAGTTACTGCATTGGGGCGTATCACTGCCAGTAGCACCAAAACACCATCTTCAACCATGCGTATCTGTTCCCCAGTCATATAGCCATCCTTATATATGGATAAAGTATTATTAAGGTATACATGTACATTGATATATGTACAGGTACACATGGTATTGTTGTTATCTAAGAAAATGCATGATATGTTAGCTCATGACCCCTTTACTAGACGTATCAGTGGTTTGCTCTTTCCTAAACATCCAAGTTTTCAATGTTATTTTCAAAAGCAATGACCTTGACCTGACATGAATTACTGTAACCCCAACTCTCTTCATGTATTTACTTGCACATACCTCCAAGAAGTCTCCACTGTTCTTACTGATGCCATAGAGAGCATACAGCTGGCAGAGATCTTTCAACACTTTCTGGAGGTCTTTGTTCTGCTTTTCATTCACAACTGATACGAATGTTGATATCACAAACTGGTGACAATGGGCCTGAAAGAGAAATATAATTGATTTCATATAAGCTATACATGCTTATATGCATACAATCCCAAGTAATGGAAACTGAAAATTTTAGTTTAAATTACGAAAGAAATCTAAAGTAATCATTTCAATAGAATCTGTGTCCAAATAGGCACAAAGGGTGCAATGTGAAATGAGTGAGCTGTTTCAATTTAATATGAATTAACACATTTAACATAAGCAAGTGACTCACATCAGAAGCTCTGACCAGGTCTACTGAGGAAGCATTCCATGCATCTTCTCTGGCCATACCCTTGGCCATGAGGCCCTGGAACCTGGATGCTGCAGCCTTGATCAATCTAAAAACAAAACATCTATGTCCTTATATGGGATAAAAAATTTCAACATGTGTCAACATTTCATTGAGAGCTGAATTTTGTCAATTTTCATTGAGAGCTGAAATGTGTTGATTTGGATTGACAGTTGGAATGTGTCAATATTTTATTGAGAGCTAAAATGTGTCAATTTTCATTGTGATCTGGAATGTGTCAATTTTCACCGAAAGCTGAAATGTGTCAATTTTGATTGACAGTTGAAATGTGTCTGAAATGTGTCAATATTGACAGTTGAAATGTATCAATATTTCATCAAGAGCTATAGTCCTGTATACCTTGCTGCCCTGTGTTGATATGCTGCCACAAGTGAGTCTAAGTTGAACTGTGGTGTGAGTGATGTCCTACTGCTGGTATTTGCCAGATAGGACAGTGTAGGGGCAAGTGGCTGACCTTTCACAGCTGCCTCTGCCATCTTCATTAAGAACCTGAATAAGGTACATGTACATGCTAATTAAATTCCCATCAAAGGTATATAATAATAAGAATCCATTACTTCTCTACTACTGTCAAGGTATATCAAGACTACATGTATATCAAGAATAATGTTAAGAATTCTATGAACTTCTGCAGGCCTGTAGCCAGGGGGTGTTCAATGGGCTCGAGCAAACCTCCCCCTCTGGCCAAAAGATCTTTCAAAATCATGCAGTTTTTCACCATTCTGAGCACTTTTTAAGTGATTTTGGCCATTTTTGGACCAAAATTGCCACAAGTGAACCCCCCTGGAATTTTTGGAAAAGTGAACCCCCTTGGCAAATCCTGGCTACGGGCCTGTTCTGTAACTATATAAAGCAATATTTCCCATTTGTGTTGGAAGCAGAACTTTCTTGAACCATACACTCAATTTTTTGCATGTGAGAAAACTTGACCTCAAAACAGCGGAATTGCCACATTTGGTTATTACCTTGCACACTGTAACATAAGCACAGTGTTTTCTCCCTCATAAGTACAGGCTGGAGTTACATCAGTGTAGATCTTGGGGAAACCACTAGCCTGTGAGTACCCATGACCCCCACATGACATACGGCATACTTCCATACCAGAGTTAGCTGCCCAAGAGTTAAATGCCTTCAAACCAGATGACAGGCAATGGAGCTGAAAGCATAATCTATATTTATTAACTTTACATATCCAGATAAGAGCAAATTCTACACTAAGGTTGAGAAAATAATTGCCACATTTTATAAGACTGACTATCAGAGAGTCAGACTGATGCTAGATTAGTGGCAAGTTAAAAATTCACTGCCAAGAGTGAAAAAAATTGCTATTTGCTGAAAGGCAACTGTGAGTTCATACCCACAATGTGCCAGATACTGTTAAAACTTAAAAAGGAATTTTCAAAGAATAACATTTAACAGCCAAGAAAGATGGCTTCAATACTTTTTGGAATAATTCACCAATATATATGTAAATATGCTTCCAGTTGCAGAAATTATCTTTGTCATGGAATACTAGTTTTACTATTGCTTTTCCTCATGACAGGTTGACCCCTTTAATTAATACTACGGTGTACCTCTGGCAATTCTTTGGTGTCACCCCTCTGGATGTCTTTCTCTATTCTGAAATAGGTGTCTCTGATGCTGCTGCCAGCAAACAAGAGTGCGTAGGAAGTGGCCAATAGAGGGAACAACTTGTACTGCTGTGTTTGGAAGTCCATGATCTGAGGCTCTGGATCACTAAAACAAGATACACAGATAAATATAACACTTTTTGACATAAAATTCAAAAAGGATGCAAAGCAATTCCCAGCATGTCCAAAATCTAATCAAATCTTGGCACTAGTCTGCGCTTCAAGCTGAACCTTATTGAAAATCAAACCTGTTTTGACCAGGTTAAAATGATGAAAAATTTGCATTTTTCTTTGTTGAATCAATGTTGTCAATAATGTAGATAATGATGAATTGTAATTTGAAGAAATGTACTTTGTTTACCAAATTGCAATGCTGGTTGTACAGGGGAGAGGGATATGAGATTAACAGCACCTTACACTTACCCTGGTTTGATTTCACTCTGTCTTCTCACTGCACTATATCTAATAGCAATAGTGCAGCACTGTGCCAGACCTCGTGCAGCGTCACCAGCAATCATTGCACGAATAAACACCATTGTACCATATGTTAATTTTGTATTCTTGGTCTTTGCAATGTAAGTACCATCTTTTTTCACCTATGCGTTAAAAAATAAACATATCAAAAATAAAATAATATTTAACAGATTTTATAGGCAATTTTTAATACAACATAATTTTCCAAACTGATAAAAATTGTGGATTTCTAATTTTATACAATAGTTTTTGAAATGGAAAAGAAGTTCCATTGGCTGATCGATTAAGCATCCAATCACTTCACCTTTTCTATGAAAGCTCCTACTATGAACAGCTTAACTTACTTCAGCAAACTTTGCCAGCATGTTTTCCCTTGGTACTCTTACATGATCCAACTTCATAAAGCCATTGTCATTAGACCCATAGCCAAACTTGGGACCAATGTCACCAAGGGTAATACCTGCAATGAAGAATTATTATAATTACTACAGCTATTAAATTTTCCAGTGATATGATTTCTATTTTTGACATTTTGCAAATGCTATCAATTGTAGGTTAGTTATATCTGGTCTTGTATTTTCATACCTGACATTGTGTTTTTTATATCTTGCATTGTAGTTTCAAACCTGGCATTGTAGTTTCAAACCTGGCATTGTATTTTCATACTGGCATTGTATTTTAATACCTTGGATTGCATTTTCATACCTGGCATTGTGGTGTGGTCATCCATATCTCTGGTCTGTACAACAAATCCATGCATCCCATAATTCTTGCCAGCTATTGTAAGATGAGCCATGACAACAGCATGGTTGGTGGTCTTTCCCACTGGAAAATAAGTTAAAACAAAACTCTTCTATTTGTGAAGTTAGGAGGGGTTCCGAAAGTTGGAATTTCTATGTGTCTCACCCCTTTCCAATTGTTTCAAACAATGAGTGCAAAATATGAAAGTAGTCCCTCATATTTATCCAGACTTTTCCACAGAAAGGGACATTTAGAGCAAGTCCATCTCATTGCACAAGTTTTCAAGGGGTATCAATGATAATTGTATATCTGTAATGATAAGGGTATAAATATGATTTGGGGAATCTATAATGAGAGTATCAACGGTGATTGGGCTCTCAATGATGATTGAGGTATCTATTATGATAATGGTAACATTGATGATTTGGGTTTCCAATGATCATCTGAAAAACAAGTCATTGGTCTAGAATCATGTGAATTTGTCCATGACATAGCATCACAGAGAAAACTATAAACACTTACAGTTTCCTGGCCACCATTTTAGAGATGACACTGTTGGGCTGTTTAGTATAAATTCTTCTGTCATTGGACTATAGGTGGCAGTAGTTTCAAGCCCTCTTAGGAATGTTCCTGCAATATAGAGTTCTCCATTTAGAACTTGTGTATTATCAACAAATTATTTTACAAATATTTTTATGATGTATTCTCTACAAAACTTTATATCAAATATCATTTATAAGTTGACAAAGCTTAACAAATCTAATCTATAACTGCATCATGCAAGTATTTTGTACATGTAGTGTCACATAAATTACTAGAGATCGGAACAAAATAAATCGGAACGGTTCAGTTCGGAACATTTTGCTTCGGAACGGAACAATTCGGAACGGTTCGGAACAGAGTCACTGCATGTATTAGATTAAAATAATCTGATCATCTAGGTTTATTTGGTAGCGAAAAGCTCTTCAACACTCTTCAAAGAGAAGGAGTAAAAAGAATGAACCTCTTTTGATACAAAATATTGAAAGAAAAATGCTGTTTTGTGGAGGTTCAAGGGCCAGAAGTTGTGAAAGGGTAAAATGTTCTTGTTCCGGAACTGAACCGAAATTCTTAATTTTTGTTCTGTGTTCTGTTCTGAGGGCATAATTCCCCGGATCGGAACAAAATCGGGTATCCATGACACCTCTATAAATTACTGTTGAGAAAAAGCACAGATTTCCTATTTAAAGAAAGTAATTAAAAGTATATGCATTAAGAAGAATTATACTATGTGGATTACCAAAAAGAAAGGTACTACATACAACTTTTATGAAGTAAAAATGCAGGGTGTGCTACTGTGCTATAAAGGCATTCTACGGGCATGCTTAAAAATTGAATTATGTATAAAATTTTGAAAACATAGTGTACTGTTGATGTCAATGATGTCAACTCTGGTTGCACTTATATGACATGCATAGTGTTGTCACTGAGTACTTGGTATATATATTTACCATGCCCCATTTCAGTCTGTGCATATGTGCCTATGATCTTGTAAGATTCACAGTCAGGGATCCAGTGTTTGTATTGCTCTGGGGTGGACTGAGCTCTGACAGTTGGCATAAACATGCCTGTATGCAGGGCCATTGCAGAGGCCTCATGAGGAGTGGCAATACTACAAGGAGAAACAACCTTCGGGTTATCATATGATCATTATGACATCACAATTGGGCCATTCTTGGTATGATCAACATTTACAAATCTCAAAACACCCATGTTTTAAAATGTAACACAATTTCTCAATCTTCAGTAATTTATTTCCGAAATGAAAAAACCTTATCAACAAAGTTTTCATTGTCTGAAAGGGAAATTAACAATGCTCATGTCAAACCAATCAAAATTTTGTTGATAAAGATGCCATCTTAAATAGATTGACCATACTAACAATGATTGCTCAACTCTCTCTCAGCTTAAACAGAGCACTCTGACAGGTGGCAAAGATCACAAGCACACTGACAGAGAACAAAGATCACAAGCATATTGACTGGGAACAAGGAGATCCCTAGCACATTGACTGGGAAAAGGGAGATCACAAGCAAATTGACTGGGAACAAGAAGATCCCAAGCACATTCATCGACAGAGAACAAAGATCACAAGCACTTTGACTGGGAACAAAAAGATCCCAATCACATTGACTGGGAACAAGATGATCCCAAGCACATTGACTGGGAACAAGGAGATCACAAGCACATGGACTGGGAACAAAAAGATCCCAATCACATTGACTGGGAACAAGATGATCCCAAGCACATTGACTGGGAACAGGGAGATCACAAGCACATTGACTGGGAACAAGGAGATCACAAGCACATGGACTGGGAACAAGGAGATTCCAAGCACATTGACTGGGAACAAGATGATCCCAAGCACATTGACTGGGAACAAGCAAATCTCAAGCACATTGACTGGGAACAGGGAGATCACAAGCACATGGACTGGGACAAAGAGATCCCAAGCACATTGACTGGGAACAAGAAGATATCAAGCACATTGACAGAGAACAAAGATCACAAGCACATTGACTGGGAACAAGCAGATCCCAAGCATACTGACAAAAGCAAAGAGATCATAATCACATAGCTAGCAATATATATAAATATTTAGCTTTAGAAGAGCTCCTTATATTTACCATGTCCCATTTCAGTCTGTGCATATGTGCCTATGAGCTTGTAAGCCTCAGAGTCTGGTACCCAATGTTTGTATTGTTCTGGGGTTGACTGAGCTCTGAGAGTTGGGAGAAACATGCCATTGTGTAGCCCAAAAGCAGGTGTTTCATGCGGAGTAGCAGCACTGCAAGCATAACATGGAACATGTTTCTCAGCACAATGATCACAGGTACATAAGCACAATGACACATGAAGCACAATGATACAACTACATTAAGCACATTGTTACAGAAACCATATATCAAAGCAGGACATTACTAAAGATGTCATGGAACAAAAAAAATCGGAACGGTTCGGAACATTTTGCTTCGGAACGGAACAATTTCGGAATGGTTCAGAACATAGTGACTGCATGTATTAAATCAGAATAAGTTGATCGTCTAGGTCTATTAGGTAGCAAAAACCTCTTCAAAACTTTTCAATGACAAGGAGTGAATGAATGCAAAATACTGAAAGAAAAATACTGTTTTGTGGATTTATGGGCCACAAGCTGAAAAAGGGTAAGGTTTTTTTTATTCCGGAACCGAACCAAAATGCTTAATTTTTGTTCCGTGTTCTATTCTGAGAGCTTAATTCCGTGGGTCAGAACAAAATCTGTGACACCTCTAGACATTACTATCTCATGCATCGTTTCTCCAAGCAAACTGGTTCATCAGAATGTTATGTTATGAATGTTCTTCGCCAAAGAAGACATGCTACAATAATGCAACATCAGATAGAAATGTTATTGCAAAATGAAACATCATGCAAATTGATGTATCACAATGTTATGTCTACATGAAGCACAGAGCAGCATAGTTCAAGAATGTAAATTTAAGTATGTACATTGCTACTTTCAGCAAATGCGCAACGTCCAAGAGCACTGTCATCTCAAGCACTATGGTACATCAAGCAGGTTGACATATCACAATGCTATCTCATACACAGAGCAGCTTAATAATAGACACAAAAGTACAACTTAACAAGAAATACAGTGACAAAATTATTGCACTTTTCATTTAAAAATTCAAAATGGCCACTAAGTAATTTACTCAGGATGTTCAAAACCTAAGCAGATCTTGACACTAGACTGCTCTTGCATCTATAATAAATTTAAAAGCACTTTTAAAAAATGCAAAGTGCAAAAAGCTAGGTGTGAGTGTGAAGCAGAAACATAAAAGAAGGTGTAGTAATGGGGAAAATAATAGACTCTTAATATAATTAAAGGACATGTGGAATAACATCAATCAATTACCATGTCCCATTTCAGTTTGAGCATATGTGCCTATAATTTCATAATTTTCCGCTTTCCGAACCCAAGTTTCCGCTTGATCAGGGGTACACTGACTGACTAAGGTTGGCAAGAACATGTCAGTATGTAAACCAGTGGGTGAGGCCTCATGTGGCAGGGCAGTCCTGTAACACAGGACATTTATTCAGAATTATAACTTCAAGTGCAATTATGCAGTTTCGATTTGTGTTACAAACCTAAATTGAATCTCCATATTCAAATGAAAAGTGGGGACATATATGGGCAGTCAGTCAATTTCTGCCAAAGTAAGTCAAGTCTAGTTATCCTACTTAGAAAGTGCAATTAGATTTGCCATCCACAAAGATGAATAGAGACATAACAATACATTTGGAGATTGGGGTAGGAAGGAATGTTTATCTTTTGAATAGACAAGTTGACCAAACAGAAGACCAACCTCCAAGCACAGACTTTCAAGATCATATAAAGCCATTGATGTGAAAAGTGTATGACTATGGAGTCATATGTCTGGAGAAAGAGGGGACTGATCCATATCATATGGTTTTGACATCGGGTCTTTATACTACAAGAGATAGAATATGGGTACAAATGATGGGTTCTCCTACATACAGACATATTTATTTCTGATGTATTACCATGGCCCATTTCTGTTTGAGCATAAGTCCCTAAAATAGCATAATTATCTGCCCTTTCAATCCATTTTTCTTTTTGTTCAGGGGTACATTGATTTCTCAAAGTAGGTAGGAACATGCCATTATGTAGTTCAGTAGGGGAAGCTTCATGGGAGGTTGCCACTCTACAAAAGCAGTAGCACATTTATAGCAATTAACACATACATCATGTAACATCATGGGGGGGGGGAGGTACGAAAAATTTCGAACGGAATGTGTGACATATCCGTAATTCGGGTGAAAAGTCCGAACGAAATGCGTACTTTTTTTCCCGTCGTTCGTATTTTTGCTGTGTAGACGATCTTTTTTAGAAAATTTTTTACAGAAATATTTTTGCTTGACAATTACCAGATAAAATGCGTATTTGCGTGACATTTTCTGTCACGCAAAAATAACTGGCGTGACTTCAAATTCTTCAGCAAATGCGTGACAAATACGCAAATTGCGGGACAGTTGACAGGCCTGCCATTGTCATGGGTATGGGGTGGGGCAAAGTGCCTTATATACTTGATGAGGTTCTCATTGCTCAGAGTAGGCACCCTCAGCATCAATGCACATTTGATGCCTGTGTTTGGTTGGTGAAGACTTATAATATCTAATATTCAGCTGGTTATTAGCTAAAAAGCAGACAAACAGGTGGTTCAAAGTTTTTCCAATTGTTTGTTAACCATACACGAGCCTTCGAGTCAAATCTCTTGAAAGCCCATGATCCAATCAACTGGACACCGATGGGACCAGTCTGATAAGACAAACACCATAATACACAAACACATCCCATACTTGGCACCCTCTACATACAGAACATATTCTTATCTATGGGAGATGGCATTATGGGTCACACTTGAATATGATGAACAAGGATGTAAAAACAATGCTGCGGTGTTACAAATTATTAAGCCATTCATATAAATTACCATGCCCCATCTCAGTCTGAGCATATGTGCCTATGATTACATAATTATCAACCAATGGGATCCATCTATTCCATTGTTCTTTAGTGGACAATGAGTCAACAGTTCGGTGAAATATTGAACCAAAATCAAAGCAATCTGTGCGATGTTCCATAAACATTCTGTAACCAAAATACACTCTGTCATAAAAGGCAATAATATAGTAAGGAATATAATGTTTATTAATTTTGAGCTGATCAGACACAAGCTTGTAGTAGTCTTGCATAGAACCCCTCATTTTCTTTCACAAAACATGATACAAGACTAAATTCCTAAAAATGTGATCATGTAAATGTATCTCATCACTTGGATAGTTTACTTGAATCCCATATTTTCTCATTTAGATGTAACACACCCAATTTGTAAATGGGGCATGGTACAGATCTAAAGAATGTGCTCTTATTTCTAAGATGACCATAAGTCATGAACTTTATATTTCATCTCACAAAAGAGGGCCATGATTGTACTTTGTCTCGAAAACCCAAAATATTTTTCTAAAATGTTCAAACTCAGATTCCTTTTTAAAAAGCTGGGCCCTTTATGAACTAATGGTCAGCAGTGCAAGTACAGAAAGTAAAGCTTTAATAGATCAAGCCATTTGAGAATATATGTAGTACCACTCTCTTTGGGGTACATTTAACATGCAACAGTTTTCCCCGTACCATGTCCCATTTCCGTTTGAGCATATGTGCCTATAATTTCATAATTCCAGCATTTCTCCAGCCATGATTCCTTTTGATCTGGAGTACTTTGGACTTCTATTGTTGGGATAAACATTCGGGTGTGCAAATGAGTCGCTGATGCCTCATGTGGCATGGCAACCCTGTAATATTATGTCACAATGCAAATAAGTCATTATAATGCCTCGTGTCGCCATGTGGCATTGCAACCCCGTAATATTAGGTCAAAGCTGCAGTAAGCATTTCTAATAGAATCTTTTATTACAGGTATTTGAAATATTTTTAACAATTTGACACAAGACATTGATTCATAAAAGTCTCGAATCTTAATGTGGTGCTATATAAATGTGTCGTGACTTTCTATCCATCTAATTGGTGAACACATCAGATCTCTTTATATATTTAAATCAAAATATTGTACTCAAGTATCTATCTGTACTGCATGAAAATGTTTCTACTTACTGCCTGTACCAGTACTCTTCTGTGGGGTCAGTTATGTTCAGTTCTTTCAATCGTTTCACAATGTAGCAGGCATTCTTCACTGCTGTGTCATACTCTTCACTTCTGTCCATAAAGGAGATATGTTTATGGACCAAATTTGGGTCAGTGGCAGCAAGGTTCTCTGTAAAGTAAAACAAGCCATGTGTGATGAACAAATGATGTATATAAGTTAGCATTTTGTATAACATATAGATGGCGAACAATTCTTTGAGAAATAATTCAATAGAGCCAATAATAAGCCAATAGTTACCTATGAATAGAAAAGAGGCAGTTCACATTTTGAGAAGCCAGGGAAAAAACTGAAAAACACACTGAGCTATAATGTAATACTAGAAGGAGTCGTGCGTAGGAGATCTTCAAAGGGGCCCCTCGTACAGAGTAATCGTCATCGACTAAGGTACGGTAGCGAGAACAAGTTTACACCATGTTTACGCAGGTATAAAAGATAACTTGTAAATTTAATCTTGTTCAAAATAATGGATTTCTACTTTAAATAGATATCATCCTTATTTGCAACAGATCACAATTTAGTTCTATAATTCTAAGAAGCAAAGTGAACAAGTTGTAGTGGAATATCTACCTATGTTACCATAAATCAGAATATACGAGGGGTGATCCAAAAGTCTTGGACGCCCTGCTCTAATTTTGTTGGTTTTTGATAAAATTACTTTAAACTTTCCAATAATAACAGTGGCGTAGCCAGGATTTGGTGACCGGGGGTTCTATTTTTATTTATTCACAAATCCCCTCCCCCTCATCTTTTACTGAATACATATCCTGAAATCTGATTTGCCCCGAATCCACCATTTTTTGCGGTAGATTTTTTCAAAATGTGGTCGTTTTTGCGGTAAAAATACTGTAGATTTTGAAAAAATGCGGAAGTTTTTGCGGTAGATTTTTGAAAAAAACTAGTTTTGCGGAAGATTTTGAAAAATGCGGTAGTTTTACGGTAGATTAAAAAATGAGGTAGTTTTTGCGGAACATTTTGAAAAAATGCGGTACTTTTTGCGGTAGATTAAAAAATTGATTTTGCGTAGATTTTGACACACTTCAATGAATAAATAATAAAGTATGTTTTTCTAACACAGCATACATTGAACTCTTTCATAAACAGACTAACAATTTGAACACTTCAGTGTTTTACAGTAGAACATGTGGTAGTTGAACACTGTGTTTTTGCTTCACGATTCTCCCCAGTGTTGACTGATTTTAAGCCAGCTTACTTAATTAGTTACTTCCTACGTACGCAATAACCACTGTCACAGACCTGCCGACACCTATTTATTTTCGGGTTGGTAATGGAATATAACAAGGGAAATGCGAGAAGACTTCAATTTTTCAGAATTTCCAAATAATAACGGTAGATTTTACGGTGGTTTGAACAAGAATACTGTTGATTTCAGAGCAGAGCTCAGTGGTAAGTCCCCCGGAGGCAGATCAACTGCAATTGATAAAATAATAAAAACGTTCTGGTGGATATAAATCATATATAAAAACAAGCGACTGTTCGAATATAAAACGTATTTTGTTAAGTTCAGTTTTAATTACCGGATTTTCTCGCATATAAGCCCTGGGCGTATAACTGAAAGGGGCAATTTCGTCTGTTATTTTACCTCTTATTTTTCGCCCATGGGCGTATAAGTGTACTACTTTCGATTTTTGGCCCAGTGGGCGTAAAGGTGAGAAGAGCTGATGAATACAATGGAATGTTAAGTTGTTAATGAATGTTAATACAATGAAACAAAGTACGACAGAACGATCTGCCAGTGACAAAATACTCTTGAATTTATTGAAAAAATCAATAAATAGTCATTTTTTATAGGCCCATGGGCGTATAAGCGTACTATATTCGATTTTTGGCCCATGGGCCTAAATTTAGGGGGGCGTATATGCGAGAAAATCCGGTATGTAATCTTTTCGCTAAACATATCATGACATTAACATGAAATTGGAGAGCAAGTAAACTAGAACGATAACAATTTGAATTCTATACAATCTCTTAGATGAGTGGAGTGTATCTGAAAAAACAAAATCATTTTTGCAATGATTGATTTTTCTTTGGAAAAGTGATGGGTAAGTAAATACTGAACACATGAAAGAATGAATGAATTTGAGCAAATGCTTGTGTTTATAAATGATATACGCTTTTAAATAATTCATTTCACAACATTTTAATTATTTATCGCAATTGGTTTCGGGGACTTGCCAGCCCCAGGGACGTCCCAAGAAATATTTTAATTTTAATTGAAATAAAACAAAACAGAGATGTACACATTTGAAAGAACATGTGTTTCATCAATATTACGACTATTCCAGATATTTATTCGTCAATGTGTAAAAATCATTCAGAGTATGGAACGTCTGCATTGTTTTCAATAACTTTGTATTGGACCGAAACTGGCTTAAAACAAAATTCCTACCAAGAACTGATTTAGCCATTGCGTAAGATGGGTTATTTTGTCTGAGAAGAAGCAGCCTTTAAGTTAATTGTGCGAAATTATTGTTATTTCTAAATGTAAAATCTCATGCTCTGGGGTCTTGCCAAAATTAAATCTCACCCCGTACCTAAGGTTGCCAAACGTTTTGAGGGAAGTGTAACTTCACTATGACATGTTTTTAATAAAATACGGCTCTCATGTTCACCAGAACAAATATCAATTCATTTACTGCTCATATATGTAGTTTTCAAATAGCACAGTAATTTAATGTTTCTGGTTAAATGCATTTTTCCGCAAAATGATATTTTGGAAAATCCTGACCGGGGGTTCGTTCGAACCCACCGAACCCCCGCTGCCTACGGCTATGAATAAAGACCAACAACCTAACTACTTTGTGTATTAATTTCATGGTGAAATGATATAGTTTATGTAGTTTTCCCGATAGTTATTAGTATAGTGACCCTTTCAGCCTTAAATGTTACCGCTATTTGACGATGTTTTGCGAGTCTTGACCACTATCTTTTCTTAAATTTTGAATGTTAAACCATGTTAGTTTACTTCCTTTGTTACTAGGCAACCAATTAATTCTGTTTTAATCATAATGTCACATATGACAATGGCCGTATATGTCAAGTTCTAAAAAAATAACATCAGACAATCAACCCTCATTCTGGTATCATTAATGTTCCAAGATGGCTGCTGAAATGCAGAGCACGAAAGAAATCAAAGTGAAAAAGAGAATACTACAATATATTTTCACTATTATTGACCTTGAGCAACTACCATATGCACGATACAGTCTAGATATGGCTCCGTGTGATTTTCTTTCTTTTCTCCAAGTTGAAAGGAGGGTTGAAAGAAAATGTTTTTTACTCATTGGATGAGGTTAAGAGTGGCACTCCTGCAGCATTTGCTTCACATAAGCAATGGCGGTTTCATAAATGTCTTTCATTGATTGGTAAAGCGGTATGAAAAAGACGATGATGGCAGATGACACTCAGACTGAAAATAGGAAATTCTCTAATATCATGACTGGTGTTAGGTTGCGCACCTGCACCTAAAGTATTTGCCATATTATAACAGTTGTGACGTGATTTCCTATATTTAAATACCGTTCCGGGTAGCAAGGACCCAGTATCAAAAAATATTTAGAAACGTAGCTAAAAATTATTTTCTGTTGAAACTTATACACAAAGTTGTTAAGATGTTGATCTTTATTATCTGAAAGTTTCATGTAATTATATTAGAAAATAGCAAAGTTAGAGCAGGGCATCCAAGACTTTTGGATCACCCCTCGTATTTCCCAAGAAAATATTAAACCCAGTATTCACGCCTAAAACATTTATATAATGAAGCAATGAGCACAACTCCCTTCCCATGATTAAATGGTCTGCCCCTTAGCCAGAAATGTTGACAGTCAAATTTTTCATTTGAATACTCAAATGTTAAAAATACATAAAATGGAGGTGTACATTAACTTTTAGAATCTATACATTACTGAGAACTTGACTCTTAAGTAAATATAAAAGACAAGAGGGGTCAATTTATAGAACAGGGTTAAGAAATAGGACAACATTTGAAAGACTTTTTTCTACAATAATATAACTAATTGAACAACATTTTATCATCTAATTTTTTCTACCTCGGGTTTTGGATCCTTATATCAAAAAGATGAAATTATTGACTGAATGTGTATTATACCTCGACCCAATGCTAACATTCTTGCAAGTACATCAGATCAAGGTCCCTGATTAAACTATGACTTTGCATTAAAATCCTAAAATGCACCAAGATCATTAGACAAAAACATGTTCCACATGATTTATTTGTTGAAACCAATTTGAGCAAAATTAACTTACGTATATACTGCCTCCTCCTGGTTTTCTCGGGTCCTCCATCAATACGGTTGGTCAGTAATAATGGATCAAATGTTGCTGTGTCCCTTTCTTTTTGAAGGTCTGGATTAGTAGTTGATGTCATCGTTCAGAAAAGATTGTATCAATCAGTATGCGGTATCGCTGCACCTATTCTATGTTACAGGAGACAGCTGAAATTTGGTGTGAATATCAAAAATAAGTATTGAATGTAATGAAAGGCCAAAATGAGTCTTTGATCTATATATATTCTTGACTTGCATAGACTAATAAAGAGAAGTCATTTTCTGGATCTAAAGTGCAAGGTCCAATGCATGTTGATGTAGACATATAATTCACTTCAGATAAGCACGTAGTTCAGTTATCAGTAAATTTTCAAAAACATTGGATTGGTTGAACTTGAATTAGCAAAAGGGGAAAGTTCAACTTCAAGTTCAAGAATCAAAGTTCAATGAATCACACATCTATATCCTTCTGTATATACGATACCCCTTGAACTATTTATCCGTTTATGTAGAATATGAATAGAGCTCTACTTGCAGTATATAATTTTGCAGTGTGATTTGCTCATATGTATTCAGTTATAGCTCCTAAAATACGATATTGTATAAAGTTTAGATTTCATTACCTAAGAAATTAGTTCGCCATGTTTTTGGTCATGTGACAGGTGCTTGAGTGACAATAACCAGAACATTTATTTGTATAATATGAACTATGTAATATATGATATATTTTACAGTTAAAAATATTTGTGTAATATTATTTATTGAAAAATTACAAAAATGTTTTTTGTTAAGTAAGTTTATATAATTTTCATAAGATATAAGAAGAATGTAATGTCTGTCATGGAAAATGTCCACATCATGAAAATCGAAAATTGAACAGATTTTGTTAAATTACTCATCACGTAAGTAACTATTTTACAGGACATACAAGTAAAATGATACTGAATTCCTTTGCATATATAAGTGTATCTATAAAATTACTTGAGATGTATGCATGTTTTTAAAAAGAACAAAAACGCACGGACATCTAATACGTTCTTCGAACTGCCCTGGAACTATATCTATACCAGGACTGGCATCCAGATCCAAGTATTTTTAAGACCGCCGACTCTCGTTGGGCTATTTATCCCTATTGACTCAGTTGTTCATATAAATTTACGTACCTTAGATGCTTTGTAATCGACGTAGATAGAAAATATTGTTTCCTAAATTGTTCTGAAAAGCGATAATTATTACTAAATGTACTTTGAACAGGTCGACTGACCAAAAAGTCGGACTTCTGGCACAAGGTCACGTGACCAAATATAATTTGTATAGATAAAATTGATGACGTCACCGCCATCGGTGTAGGTCAGGTCAAAAGTCATCCATCTTGCCATTTGCCCAGCGTATTCTTACCAGTCGACAAAAAACGATGAAATCACGTTGAAAATAAAATATACACTTTAAAATTGAGGCTGATTGAAATTGACAAGACTCCATTGAATACAGCTGTGCAATTTACAGTCACCAAGATGAGCTAATTTCGGAGAGATTCGGTGAGATTCGGGAATTAAAAAAGGTAAGCCCTTCCAGTTTCCCAACTTCATAAATTTAAAATCCCAGAAGCTCCTTTCGCCAGAAACATTCTCTCTGACTGTGCAAAAACGTCACGAACAACTTTGGATTACTTCGGTCCAAAGCCTTCTCTATATTCCGGCTTTGAGGAGGAAGATTGAGCTGCCTTAGTATTATAAATATTGTAAATCATTGTGTCACACGCACAGTAAATATGGCATAATAATATGAAATATACCTTTATGTACAGATTTGAAGAACATCAGCTCACATCCCAGTCTGAATCTATTGTTATATTTGATTTGAGAATAATTTCAAATGTTATTCACGTCCAGAACCGGAAGCCATTTTTAGCTACAGCGAGAAAATTTCACCATGTGTCAAACTTCGAAACGAAATTTTGAAATATCTAAATCCAGACAAGCAACGCTTCATCCTAAATATGATTAATATTCTTAAAAATATTTATAAAATTTATTAAAAATGAGTTCTAGGTGCGTGTAGGTGCGTATAGCACAGTACATACGAAATCAATGAAGTTTCGTCTAGCTGTAAGCTAGAGACTCGAGTAAACTTTGGATATTTATTCAGCCGAAATCCCGTGCAGTGATATATCACTGCGGCGGGTAACCAAACCCGTCTGGCCCAGTAATCTTCTCCCGATTCTGAATTGTCGTAGATCGAGGGCCAGACAAGGTCCAATGCAAAAAAGGGGGTATTTACTCCGGAAAAAACATGTCGCTGAATCATCACTTAGTCTATTATTCATTCCCTATTAGCCATCCAACCAAAACATCGGGTACCATGTAAACCCAAGTATTTATTTGAAATAAAGAGAACATAACTTACGCGTAAATGTGGTGTTTTGTTTGTTATATTGATGTTGAAATGGGCACAACATTTCGTCAATATTTCGTCAGTTCTCCGCACCGAATAAAGTCACGTGATGTGACGTAACACGAGTGTGACGCAATAATTTTTAAACTTTCATGGAACGAAAATACATTTCCTGGGAATCAATACATTCCAAATATTACGATTTGTTCAGCAGATTTGTTATCAAAACGTAGATTACTTTATAAAACAGACGTGTCTGTGTTGTATTTAAACTGGAAAGAAATATGGTGGACATAAAATACGATTTTTCAATTTGTTGAACTGACGGAATGTAGTACTGAACGAAATAAGCAGCCGAGACTTCTCGATATTCTACGAGATCACGAACAGATTGCAGAAGAATTTTTCTTTTTGCTGCGTTTAGACGTTTCGTTCACTGGACGAAATGGTTTGGTAAATTTCAAGCTATTTGATTGGTCCAAAAAAATCACGCGCCTTTGCGTGATTTGCTTTATTCTCGCGAGATAAGGCGCTCTGTCCCCTTAAATTTTTAATCTGAACAACCATTATGATTTGGTGCATTATCTGACCAATAAAGCAGATTTGGAGGTATGAATATTTTTTTTATTTTTCTGTTTAGTGTTTTCTACAGGCCCTATGTGTCTCAGGATATTTGTTTAACGAAAACTAGACAAATAATTTATTTTAAAAATACATATTTTTTATTTTGGATGGAAGCTGCGTAACCTGACAAATAATATAAGTAATATATGGAGGACTTCCCATAACCGTGTTCTAGTCCCATGCTCAGGTCGCGTGATTGTAAAATTAAGACAATTTCATTGTGAATTGATCTGATCAATCTTCCCAGTTCAAATGGGAGATCTACTTCTAGGACACGTAGATCAAATTTTTTTATTTCCTGTACAAGCTAGATATCCAGTCATTGTTCATAGGCTCGCAAAATTAAGTAGTTTTGTTGCAAATGACTATATCTTGTCCTTCAATAAATGGGGCAATTATAGTCCTCTATTTCATCCTTTCAACTGAATCTTCGTGTAACAAATACTTATGATTTTGTTTTGATATACAATGTAGTTTTAGACTGTCAGATTAACCTGGAAGTGACCTTGGTATGGCAAAATGAAAAAATTTTCACATTCAAGCAGCATGCTTATATTTCTTCAATCACCAAGAGTTTTACATGCACATCACATGATCAATTTTATCTCGAGGCTGAATGGTTTAATTTGAATTTATTTGAAAGTTTCAATCTCCCGCGTAAGAACGAATATAGGTCACATGACCTTGTTGCAGTTCCGTTGCATTTTTCAGTTCTTTTTAGTTGACCTGTTCAAAGTACATTTAGTCCTAATTATCGCACATCTCAACAATTTTGGAAACAATATTTTATATCTACAGAGATTAAGAAGCATCTAAGGTATGTAAAACTAGATGAATAACTGAGGTTGTAGTGATAAATAGCTCAACGAGAGGCGGCGGTCTTGAAATAGACTTGAATCTTGTATCCAATCCTAAAGGTTTGTTGATACTATCCTTTGTGCACGATTACTCCAATCCATGGTCTAGGGCTAAATATTTATTATTTGACATACCTTGCGGCCCCTGACCAGGCCTCTGACTAGGTTTAACTTCAGTGAATATCCCGTCAAGTACACTGGAAAACTTTAACAAATCTAAAAGACTAAAGGGGTGTATACACTGGCAAGCGAATTGCTTGAAATGGGGGGCGAAAAGGCCGAAATGCTTGAAACGGTTGAAATGAATGTGAAAACAGCTTAGGCCAATTGATTGAAATGCTTGAAACAGGCAAAAGGAGCGTAACAGTAATTTTATTTTTCGAGACGTATTGATTGAAACAATTGAAACGATTGAAACGCTATTTGCAATGCATACAGGGCTTAAACCTCACCTATCAAAAGTTGTCACAATGAGCTAAATTCTAAGTTTTATGTCTCAAACTCTCCCAAACGGTAGAAAAATAATTCCCATAGCACAATAAATGAATCCAAGGCTTCATACCTACAAATAATGGATAAATTCCTTCCAAACTGAATAAATGTCTCCATGGATTGCCATTGCTGTGATCTAAGGAGGATTGGTTCCCAGAATGCAACATCAGTTAACCTTATTTACTCGTGGCAGGTTTCAAAATGGCGGAACTGCATTTTGAAAGCTGTCACGTGTCATGTTGCATTCTGGGAGCCAATCCTCCTTGAAAAAAAAACACATCATCCCATATCCTCCTGATGATGTATGATTTCAAAAGTTTGGGAGATCAACAGCTTTGGAAAAAGTTTAACTTCCGTTCAGTCAGTTCAGCTCCATGTAACATCGAAATAGCAAATCATGTCAGAAATAAACCACCATTGATGACACTGAATGATACGTTGACAAGTACACTAAACAGAAAAGCCCTGTATACAGTTACAGTAGGTTTCCAATGTTGGGGCGTAGCCAGCAAATGTTAAGGGGGATGTTAAGGAATAGGATCAGTATGAGCGAAGCAAGCCCCAAAAACAAAAATGATAGATTATTTTTAGAAGTTATTTTATGATTTGTGTTTTCAGTATGTTGCCCTTTGTGTCCCACCTTAATGATATATTACTATACCCTCTAGGTTGAATGCCTACTGTTAATCAACTGAGGGGATCATGGTACTTTTGTTGAGAACATATTTATTAAGGTTCATTTTTTCAAAAGATATATTAAGTTTTCGTTTTTTTATGATTTGTGTTTTCAATATGTTGCTCTTTGTGTTCTACTTTAACGATGTTCTGATATATCGATTGAGGAATGGTCAACATAGTTAAAATGATCATGAATGAAGACTAACATACCCTTAAAATGATATTTAGAATGATTTGCGTAGTCAAACTTAAATGCACTGAATGACCTTAGTTTTAATCCAAATGACCTAATTTCAGTTTTGATGTGTTCATAATTGATAAAAGTAACTATTTTCATATTATTTTCAATGAAACCTTTGGGGGCACCTTCAGGTACATTAGGTAACGGATCCTTTTACAACATTACTTTTTTCTTTTTTAGGGGTGGGATGGCACCTACCGCATCCAATCCCCTTGACCATGCTCATACACATGCTATATGAATCAATCAATGATACATGTACATGTTATTCTTCAAATTAATTTTATTATCCCCAGTAATTAGCCCAGTATTTGTGGCTTATCCCGTGCCAGGACTATAGCCTGGAATGTCCCAATCTGTTGTCTGTATGACAACAACATGGGGAAAAAATCGACGACTCCAACACTCATCCTCCGACCACAGGGCTTCAAAATCCAGAATATATTCTTTCTTTTTACCCCCTGCGATAAGCAGATACCATTTCCCCGATTAAGAACTCGCAATCTGATTGACTGTCGCAACACTGCGACAGAAATCATGTATAAGTCATTGCGCATAATTAGATCACGTGATTCAGTTAAATCGGGCGCGTCCAAATTGGTTATAGCAGGGGGAAGAAGGAGGTACGGATTCTGGATACCTGCTTAGGAGGATGCCAACACTTAAATGACCGACTTCAGTTAAATAAATTCTTGAGTATTTTCACGCCCGGTGATCGTACAAAATGGATGGAGGGGGGGATTAGGCGATTTCTGCAAGAAAACTCAACAAATTTGGAAGATTTATTTTTTCAAGAGAAAATTTACAACTGAATTGCCAAATGAATAGGCGCAGTGCATGGCAAAATATGTTAGGTCATCTAGTATTTTTTTTGAACTGATGCCCTTCAAAGATATGAGATCTATTAAAAAAGGCGCATCATCACCAACGTGCAAAAGTCAATGTTTTTGCTATAAATCGGGCAACAATGGTCTACACGACCTGTAATAAATAGGGATAAGGGACATTATTATCACAATACTAATGACATTGCTCACTTTTTAAAGTTAGTTACCATGCGTTATACAAAAAATAATCGAAATAAATTAATATTGGATGGAGGGGGGGAGTGGATGGAGGGGGGGATTTATATGTCTTTACGATGGAACAAATTCACAAGAACTTGTGTATTTGAAAAAAATAAACTCAGTACCCCAAACTGGAAACTGGATATTATATCTTTGGAATATGAAAAATGGGAAAATTTGGAGTCATAAGAATAAATTCAAGTAGCATGTCTTATCATGTCTTACATATACGTGATCCCCCCCTCCATCCAATCCCCCCCCTCCATCCAATATTAATTTATTTCGATTATTTTTTGTATAACGTATGGAAACTAACTTTAAAAAATGAGCAATGTCATTAGTATTGTGATAATAATGTCCCTTATACCTATTTATTACAGGTCGTGTAGACCACTGTTGCCCGATTTATAGCAAAAACATTGAGTTTTGCACGTTGATGATGTGATTTTAGGTTTGTTTTTATGCAGTTGAATCCCCAATCATATGCCATATTGGGTTCATTGGCAGAACGAGGATAATGACAATGCTGGGCATATTTTCTTTTTCAGAACAACCAATAATGTCAGTTGCCGAAAGAGTGACTTCGAGAAAGAGGGGGAGTCAAAGGATCAGTAGACCAAGTGAGACTACAGACATTGAATCTGATCTTATAACATTCCCACATGTTCCAATACATACAAACATATCTCAAACCGAAGACAATGACTTAGATGAAAACAATAAAGAGATGGAAAGAGTACTAGGACTTAAAGGTGATAAACTAAATGTAGCTGTCCTGATCTTCCTTTATGTACTACAGGGTATTCCTCTTGGATTAGCAGGAAGTATACCTATGGTATTATCAAGCAGGAATGTCAGTTATAAAGAACAAGCACTATTTAGTTTTGTCTACTGGCCATTTAGTGTCAAACTTCTATGGGCTCCTATAGTTGATGCTGCTTACTTTCCAAAGTTTGGACGAAGAAAAACCTGGTTGGTCCCAATACAGTATCTGATTGCGTTATTCATGTGGACTTTATCTAATCATGTGACAGATCTGTTAGGTAATGCTGGGGATGAAACTTTCCAAGTGGATGTAAGGACATTGACAGTAGTTTTCTTTATGTTGAATTTCCTAGCTGCAACCCAGGACATTGCAGTAGATGGATGGGCACTTACCATGTTAGAGAGGTAGGTTTTAGGTTTATGATTCACCTAAAAGTCAATTCTCACACTATTGTCTGTGATAAAGGTGTTGATAAATTAATGGTGTTGTTTTAAGGATATTGTGTAATCTTTGTATGAAGTTCATTAATAACTGATCTCATATTTAATTTGTTAAATACATCTATCATTTCATTTAAAACCAGTAAGAGTGAAAGCCATTTACATAACAAAATCATCTTTTTATTTTCTAAGACGTAATGTTGGCTGGGCATCTACCTGCAATTCAGTTGGTCAAACAGCAGGATTCTTTCTGGGAAATGTAGTGTTCCTTGCCCTGGAATCTGCAGATTTCTGTAACACGTACCTCCGGTCAGAACCCCAGCCTGAAGGTCTAGTCACTCTAGGAAGTAAGTGAAATGAAATGTCCAGATGGAAATCAATATCTTTAGCTCAAATTAAATATTTTTGTCTTGAATGGTCTCCTTTGTATCATATACTTTGATAGTTTATTTAATCTCCTGCAATATGTCTGTTAATTGGGTTCTCATTGCACCTATTTTGATTAAGAAATGTCCAAGACTATATGATATTTCTTATTTTCATGATGTTTATTGTTTATCATCTGGGATTAATGTTCTGTATGTATCAGTAAAACTCTATCTCAATTGAATACCATTATTTCACAAAATGTCAAATACAAAATCTATATTAATCCTTTTTAGGCTTCCTCAAGTTCTGGAGCTATGTCTTCCTGATATCAACAACCCTTGTGGCAATATTCAAGCATGAGAATTCATCTGATGAGGAAGATAATGAAGGAATTATTGACACATATAAACTCCTAGGAAAAATACTTAAAAAACCTGCAATTATCTCCCTTATTGGTATTCTCCTCACCTGTAAGGTAAGTTAGTGCTGCAATATAAGAAAAGGCACAAAGGGCAATATTTGACAAACAAAATAATCTGAATCCATGTAATAGGGATCATTTTAAATGTGTAGGGTTGAAAATATTTCTCCATGCTCAATTTGGGTTCAAACTTCATAAGTTGCAATCATATGTTTTATGATGTACAATAAACTAAAAATAGATATATGAAGAGATTGTGGTTACATGTGGCTACATAATACATGAACATTGAGTTAGATGAGGGAGGGTTTGATAAACATTAATTGTATTATATTGTTTTTTATTGTATCATATTGTTTTTATTTATTGTATTGTATTGTACTTTGCATTTTTATTATTCAGATTGGTTTTGCTGCTACCGATGGTGCCAGTGGCCTGAAACTTATAGAAGCAGGAGTACCAAGGGAGAAACTGGCACTATTGGCCATTCCTATGGTGCCAATACAGATCATCCTACCCCTCATCATTAGTAGATTTACTGCAGGACCAAAGCCATTAGATGTATTTGTAAAAGCCATGCCTTATAGGTAGGTGCATTGGGGGTATACTATAATGCAACCATTTATTTGCTCATTTAAGATAGATCAAGATATTTTTGTCAGAAAATATGACTGTTTTTAGTAATTTTAGATTTTTTGCAAGATCATATATTTCAAAAATATTCTCTCACGTAAGAGTCCTAGGAATTACAGTCCAATAGTTCTGATTTCATTTGATGAAATTCTCTCAATTTTAACTCCTGCATTTTAGATCTTTAAAAGCTTCTATATATGATCAGATATCTCAGTTCTTTTTTTGGAAGTTACGATTACGAGTTACCCTCCAACCTAATTCCTTTAAGAACACACTACTGTAAAAATTAATATAGGGTTAAATAAAACCTATCTAATTTTAGGTTATGTATGGGAATAGTCTTCGCTCTACTTGTTTATTGGACGTCAATAGTGAAGCAGTCATATGGGGAACATCCCTTCTGGTACTATATTGTACTTCTTATTGGCTACGCCTTACATCAGGTAACTGTGACTTCAATTCATTGTACATGTATTTGAAAATTAGGCTATGTGTTTATTTTTTCAAACTAACATAATTAATCACATGAATAAAAGTTTGGGTCATTTTAGCTTCAGAATTCATTTCATGAACAAAAGTTAAATATAGAAAAATAGAGCTATATTATTTTGTATTAATTTGGGTGGTCATAACTGGAGGCCCCCATATTTCTTATTTGATTGATTACTTTTGGACCTTTTATATTATTCCTCACATTATCAATAAATCAGATTTATAAATAAAAAATTCACATTTTTGGAACTGTCTCCATACTTATGTTAAGTTTGGAATTTATTTTTATAAGAGACTATTTTCCCTTATCAGTTGACCACAAACTATATCTTGTTATTCTGGGGATCAGTAACAAACTCTCTTAAAGTTAAGATTCCTAAAATCAATTGTTCTGATTGTCATTATATTAGTGGCACTCTCGCTGGGTGCATCTACAGTCTGTGGATTTCTATGATTATCATTGTATAAAGGTAATAGAGTATGACTAAAATCATGTTTAAAACATCCATTGTGCATTATTGAAATCTGATAAAATCAGAAAATGTTCTTCAGAAGTAATTTACTTAACCTATTAACTTATATCCATTATATCCATGGATACAACATTTGATTTTGGAATTCTGAACCTTATGATATTTTTTCTGTTAGTGACCCCCTTGAAGAACATTGCAAGTGATTTTATATATCAATTAACTCAGTCATGAAACTTCAAGTTTGAAATTTTATTTTTTGTTTTAGTGCACACTTTACGCAATGTTTGTTGCCATAATGGCATGGAACGCACGCATCAGTGACCCTGCAATCGGTGGAACATACATGACATTATTAAATACAATAACCAACCTTGGTAAGATATGGCATGGGATGTTTAATTACTAATATGCATGTTTATGTAAGCTGACAGAGCAATACCTAGTTAAATTAAATGAATAAGTGTGTCAAGGGTTTGCCATTTCACCATGCAATTTGAAGATGAAGATGCAAATGATGATATTCTGAAATAAACGTTTAAGTTGATGATATCTCTTGTTTGGACTCCATTTCTTGTTTAGAACATTGAATAAAAATCAGAGTTATTTAATTTAAGCAGGTATGTCTCACTATTAACTGGAATAGTTTTATTCATTTTAGGATGAGTCATCTGTGTTTTGTAAAACTCTTATAGGCTTTGGTATAATAACCTTTAATATGGACCCTATGCAATGCACCTGTTTTGTACCAGCAGAGTTCTAGGAGTACTAAAATCTTGGACAGGAGCAGGAACAGTAAAACCTGTATAAGTGGAACACCTTTGGGACCTGAAAATATTATTCCATGTGGGAGGTGTTCTACAGATCTTTGAAAAGTGTTCCACTTTACAGGTTTTACTGTATATTCATTAACCTTGATACATTTCCACAATACAAGCACCATAGAAAAAAAATCCAGGAGCGAAATAAAGCCATCAGTATTATGATAAATGAATCAAGGCTAATCTAGAATGAATGATGTACCTTTTGCATGACTTTTCTGCGACTTCTTTGGTTATACTAACTCTCATTTTGTTCATTTAACCTATTTCTTTCCAGTGTACTCTTTATTCAATGTATGTTTCTGTGATGTCATTGTTTGCCCGAATCAGTGACCCAACAATAGGTGGCACTTATATGACTCTTCTCAATACAATTAGCAATCTAGGTAAAATCTTGGATATTTTTGTTGTAATTCGTTTGTTGCTTTTGATGATTTTGTTGATTTTGGCTTTCATTGTTTATTGATGTCACTGCACTGTGAACATTTTATATTAATTGTTGGTGTTGCTATTTTGGTGTTGATTTCAGCGTTAACTGGCAAGGTAATATGGTGATATACTTTCCCTTTAATTTCAAATATCGATTTAAAATTAGTTTTACTTTAACAGACCCTAAAGCTGGACTGAGTGAAAATAGCAATGACATTTTATGTGTGGAATTACATTAATTTGCATCACTTCTAAACAGCTCTAGAAGTTAAAGTTGTTCTTCTCTCAAGTTCTCTGCCCACCAAAGTCCTGTTTCAAATAATTTTTATCAAATTTTGTCGTGCTTTGCTTATTGCTTACGGACCAGATGGTCATTATAACAACAGAAACTTTATATTCAAGAATTCCTAGATCCATCGTTGTAACCATGGATATAATGAAGTCATGGTAAGAGAACAGGAATTCTCAACTACACAAAGTTTCTGTAGATGACCTCCAGGTCAATAGATCATTGTATATCCACAGGTGTAATTGATTATGATTTGGAGGAAGGGGTTAAGCTAAAACTTTGCAATGGACATCAATCCTCGAAAGGAAGTGATTTTTAATTTAGATAAATCAACAACTGTTGAATTAATATTTTTAGAAGAGGGGTTCAATCGGAAATGTAATTGATTACATCTTAAAGGCAGAATCAGATCTAGCAATTACTATGATTACTTTGGTGCTTCATCTTGAAGAAAATTGTTCCAATTTTAGAATATTTTGGGCTCATATCATTCCTTGTCATGTCAATTTTCTAAAAATACCCCAAGTATATACTTTATTTTTGGCTCACAAAATGAATACCTTTATATACTCAACTGGCCAAGTATTAACAGTACAAAAGGGAGAAAAAATCCATCAGGTCCATAATTCTACACCTTCACGTACAAGTTTAAAAAACGTGTATCTTAAATTTATTTAAAACTACGCCTTTGTACCAGCGACACACTTTCACAGATGCGTCTTTACAATGAATCACAATAACGAAAATTGCAACTTTAGGATCTTGAAAAAAGTCCTTCCGGGTTATAATAGGTTTCCATGTACAACTAAAAGCACTATATAAAATAAACATCTATACACCATCAATGCAAATATATGCTTTCTTCCATTCTGATACTCATAGCATCTTTCTGTTTCACCTGAAACACATGTACAGGGCTGAGAAGAAATATGAGATGTCATGGTTTATCATGATGGCTTTCTTTGAGAATACATAATGCGGGCCCGGGAATGCGGGATGCCACATTCATTGCAACACACCTTGCAACAATGTCTTATGAGGGTAATTTCTTATATTGAGAAGTTTATCATCTATTGAAATTAAATACTTGGAGCTACAAAAGCGAATTTGTTTGAGCAGTTCTAGCTCGACATATTATAAAGAAAACAATATTTACAACATGGTATTCTTAGTAGACTGTTCAATTTGGAATTTCGAAGCTTAGCCAAACATCTTCTAACAAAGATCATCAAAAAAGGATTTTATCAAAGTCTTCCATGCAAATGAAGGTTCGAATTCACATTAACAAATTAAGATAAGATCCATAATATGTTATCAAATGGTTAAATGCGCAAAATGTGTAGATATGTGTAGATATATGCCAGCCATGGCTGTTCGATGGGATTTGCTACGCTTTGACGTTGCTGTTGTCTAGTTATTATTCGGCATAATTATCCCATCGAACGAAGTTCGGAGGGATATAGGGAACGCCTCCATCAGCTGGACTGAATGATGATGACATGAACAGCATATAAACAAGACGTCCGTACGTACGTCTGTCCGTCCGTCCGAGCAATAACTCAAATACCGTTGGCCCGATTTTGTTCATATTTTGTACACATGTACCCAATGGGGGTAGAAGTTCTGCTCAATAACCGATTTTCAAAATGGCCGCTCATTTAAAAATGGCGGTCATTTTAGTGCCGATTTTACAGTAATTTAGGTACTGCATATAAAATGTTTTAAATGTAAAAAAGTTATATAGGACATTGATTAAGCTAGAAATGTAAATACAGAAGAAATACATGGCAGCCATCTTGAAAAATGGCTGCCTTTGCACGTCATTTTTTACGATTTTTGCTGTAACTTGAAAAGTAGTGGAGCGATTTTGTTCATATTTGGTATGTGAATACTTTACGCATGGCACAAAGTCTAATGACATTTTTGGTAGTAGGCGGCCATTTTGAAAAATGGCCGCCATTTTTACATGTGTTATATAACATTTTTTACTGTAAGTCAAAAAGCAGTGGAGCGATTTTGTTCATATTTGGTATGTGAATACTTTAAATTTTGAAGAGCACTACCGTGATCAAACATATATTGACTTACGTGTGGCACGAACCAGACTAATGAAGAAACAAAAAGAAAAATGGAATCAGGAAATTCTTGAACAACGTAAATTACGTACATATGTTACTTTTAAAACAGACTTTAAACCAGATCAATTCATTTTATGTGACTTGCCAAGAGGCACTAGATCACTGATTTCACAATTTCGGTATGGAATTCTACCTTTGCATATTGAAACTGGCAGATTTGTAAATACCAATGTAAATGAGCGTTTTTGTAACATTTGTAAGTCGGGTGAAATCGAAGATGAAAAGCATTTTATTTTTGATTGTAGTGCATATAGGAAAAAAAGAAATGAGTTCTTTGAAAAATTGGAAATAGAGAGTCTGACTTTAAGTGACATTTTTAAAAGTAAAAGATACACTAAGATGTTTGGTCAGTATTTAATTGACATAATGCAGATCAGGAAAGACTTTATTTTTAAACAATAACTAGTTATTTTAAAATGTTCTAATGTGTCTCATAAGCCCAGATAGGGCTGGTTGTATGATATGATACAAGTGACACTTTAATAAAATAAATAAATAAATAAATAAATAAATACTTTAAGCATGGCCCAATGTCTAATGACATTTTGGATAGTTGGTGGCCATTTTGAAAAATGGCCGCCATTTTTACGTGTGTTATTTTACTTTTTTATGTCCCCACCACATAGTGTGGGGCCATATTGTCGGCCTAGGCGCGTCCGTCTGTCTGTCCGTCCGTCCGTCCGTCCGTCTGTCCGTACGTCCGGGAGTTTTCTCCAAAACCGCTACAGATATCACCTTCAAATTTTCAGGGATAACTTATGCGTGCATACAGATGTGGATGAAAAAATTTTAACTGGATACCTACTTCCTGTCGGCCATTTTGAAGTCAAATGCTAAAATCCTTGTCTGCAAACTTTAAGAAAAACGGCTTCACAGTTGCTTTTAAAACTTTAATATCTTGTTCAGCTCACTTCATTCTAGATCTGATTAGGTTTTGGACCTGTTAGCTCAGTCATGTCAGCCATTTTGAATGTCTTAAGAAAAGTTAGCGCACGATAATACTTTGTATCATATTGAATGGTGTTTTTGAGTTTTCATACTTTAACTATTTAGTAGCTTTATAAATAATTTCAGATCTACTTTGTTGTAAAAGCCTATGTTATTGTTAACAGTAGTAATATGTGATAATTTTGTAAGAAGAAATCAGCAAAAACACATAATCACTTTTTTATTGTCGGCCATTTTGGATTTTTCCGTCCTAAAATCTTGTCTGTGAAGTCTTGTCTACGTGTTTTCAGGTGAACCGTTTGGTGGATCAATTTCAAATTTTCAGGGATGATTCTTAGTATAAAAATCTAGATCTGATTTGTTTTTGGCATTCTGGGTAAATGTCAAGGCAGCCATTTTGGATTTTCCGTCCTAAAATCTTGCCTGTAAAGTCTTGTCTACGGGTTTTTAGGTGAACCGTTGGTAGATCAATTTCAAATTTTCAGGGATGATTCTTAGTGTGAAAATCTACATCTGATTAGTTTTTTGGCATTCTGTGTAAATGTCATGGCAGCCATTTTGGATTTTCTGTCCTAAAATCTTGTATGTAAAGTCTTGTCTACGCGTTTTCAGGTGAACCATTTGTTAGATCAATGTCATATTTTCAGGGATGATTCTTAGTATGAAAATCTAGGAACAGATTAGTTTTTTGACATTCTGGGTAAATGTCAAGGCAGCCATTTTGGATTTTCCATCCTAAAATCTTGTCTGTAAAGTCTTGTTTACATGTTTTCTAGTTAACTGTGTGACGGATCAATTAAAATTGTGTTGGTAAAGTCTTGCCTACTCATTTTCAGGATAACCATTTGATGGGATCACCCATTGGTGGGGACATTTTGTACACATTTGTGTTCTTGTTTAACCATAGCTCCAAAAGTAGTAGAGCGATTTTGTTAATATTTTATATGTGAATACTATAAGCATGGCACACTGTCTAATGACACTTTGGGTAATAGGCGGCCATTTTGAAAAATGGCCACCATTTTTTACATTTTTTACTATAACTTGAAAAGTAGTGGAGCGATTTTGTTCATATTTGATATGTGAATACTTATGAGCCTTGCACACTGTCTCATGACACTTCGCATAGTAGGTGGCCATTTTAAAAAATGTCTGTCATTTTTACATTTTCTACTACAACTCGAAAAGTATTGGAGCGATTTTGTTCATATTTGATATGTGAATACTTTAAAGGTGCAATAATTAGTGCAGAGGGGTCATTCAACGACCATGGACCGGTGTCAAAATATGTTTAAGTTTGGATATTTCATCAAGACTAACATCTATTTTTATCGCACTTTGAAAAAGTGCTATATTGTCGTCGTCTTGTGCTGTTGGGCGGGCGTTTGGGCGTGCGGGTGTGCGGGCGGGCGGGCGGGACATAAACCAAATCTTGTCATCAAATTTCCAGGATAACTGCTTACCTGTTCAACTTGAAATTTTTACAGATGCAAGAGCAGACTAGTACCAAGATCTGATTAGGTTAAGGGCATGCTGGGTAAACTATGTGGCGGCCATTTTGAATTTTTCAACAAATCTTGTCATCAAAATTCCAGGAAAACCACTTATCCGTTCAACTTGAAATTTTTACAGATGCAAGAGCAGACTATTGCCAAGATCTGATTAGGTTTTGGATATGCTGGCTGAATTACATGGTGGCCATTTTGAATTTTTTAATTTGGCGGCCATTTTGAATTTTTCAACTTGCTCCAAATTGACCAAATTTTTTTTTTAAAAACATCTACAAGTTCTCAGAAGTTCAAATCTGACCTTAGATTTCAGATTTGACCTTTCATTCACCTTCAGTGACCTTGAAAAGGTCAAAAAAGTTGATTTTCTAAATTGATATTTTGGATTTAAATTTAGGTCAGCTAAATTACAAAACACCTACTGAGGTCTGAAAAAGTGAAATTTTCAAGGTCGAAAGTCAAGGTCATTAAACTAGGTCACAAATGATGTTATCCAAGTTTCTCAAAGTTTGAGACTACAAATCAGTTCTTGTCATCAAAATTCCAAGAAAACCGCTAACCTGTTCAACTTGAAATTTTTACACATGCAATAGCAGACAAGTGCCAAGATCTGATTAGGTTAAGGGCATGCTGGGTAAACTACGTGGTGGCCATTTTGAATTTTTCAACAAATCTTGTCATCAAAATTCCAGGAAAACCACTTATCCCTTCAACTTGAAATTTTTACAGATGCAAGAACAGACTATTGCCAAGATCTGATTAGGTTTTGGGTATGCTGGCTGAATTACATGATGGCCATTTTGAATTTTTCAATTTGGCGGCCATTTTGAATTTTTCAACTTGCTCCAAATTGACCAAATTTTTTTTTTAAAAACATCTACAAGTTCTCAGAAGTTCAAATCTGACCTTAGATTTCAGATTTGACCTTTCGTTGACCTTCAGTGGCCTTGAAAAGATCAAAAATTTGATTTTCTAAATTGATATTTTGGATTTAAAGGACCTTATACACCCTCCATTGGGATCTCCCCATGGGAAAAAAATAATTCATCTAATTTTTCAAAATGAGTATTCTGCTTCAATTATTACATTTATATGCACACTAGTATCTTGTTGACCTATATTCAGCACTGTATTGATGTATAGGCCACTTATTAGGGTCATAATTCAACCATGAAGTGTAGAGGCATAGATTCCAAACCAGGAAGTATTTTTGTGTCTGTCAAAATCCATTTACATCCTACGCATCCCTGCATCTTATCCAAATATGTTACGACATAATGAAATATAATAGTATAATCTTTGGTTTTACAAACTTGTATGATATTTGATAAGTGTAAAAGTTGTTTTTGGAGCATTTTTCTATAGCCATTTTGTAGGGAAAAAAATGATGAAAAAATGTACAATCTTTTAATTTTAAGTATGACCTGAATCGATTGCAAACTTCATATTTGCTCATTTGATGAGATAAACCATTTGTGTCGTATTGTGAAATTATTAAGTTTGCAATCGATTCAGGTCATAGTGTATTTTTGGTATTTCTGTGATAATCAATGGAAACCAATGGCCTCTATTGGGATCTGCTGATATCCTCATGTTAAGTCAATGGTGTACAGCCCCATGTAAGTCAATACAACCTTGCTGAACGAAATGATCCCTATCTCAGCTTTTGTGTGTTCAAGCACTTTAATATTTTCCAAAGTATTATATGACATTTTATTCTTCATGTTACACCTACGAATGATTCATTTTGACCATAGGGATATTAGCCAATAATTGCACCTTGTCCTTTAGGTCAGCTAATTACAAAACACCTACTGAGGTCTGAAAAAGTGAAATTTTCAAGGTCGAAGGTCATCAAATTAGGTCACAAACAATGTTATCTAAATTTTCCCAAAGTTCAAGACTACAAATAAATTCTTCTCATCAAAATTGCAGGAAAACCGCTAACCTTGTCAACTTGAAATGTTTACAGATGCAAGAGCAGACTAGTGCCAAGGTCTGATTAGGTTTTGGCCATGCTGGGTAAATTGCATGGTGGCCAGTTTGCTCTTCAAAGTGCGATATTTATCACTGTGTGTCTTGTTATTATCTACAAAGAAACCCCCTAGATAAACATTATTTTAGCTGATATTCCTCTTGAAACATGGTGGATCTTAAAAATATAAAAGTGGAAGTCCCCTTTTTGAAGCTTTGAACTGAATTTACACTTCTTAATGCTGAAATTGATAATTTATCCATACATTTTAAGAAAATAGGTATGTCAAAGAAGATGCTAAACCAAATGTTGCCTTGATAGCTCAGAAAAAATGAAAAAACTTTCCTATTTTCTCTACAGTCCTTATTGCCCCTTTAAGCATGGCACATTGTCTAATAAAACTTTGGGGAGTAGTCGGCCATTTCGGAAAAATGGCCACCGTTTTTATGTGTGTTATTTTACATTTTTTAATATAATTCAAAAGATTATAGAGCGATTTTGTTCATATTTGATATGTGAATACTCGTAACGATTGCATACTGCAGCCCTGTCAACTGTCCCGCAATTTGCGTATTTGTCACGCATTTGCTGAAGAATTTGAAGTCACGCCAGTTTTTTTTGCGTGACAGAAAATGTCACGCAAATACGCATTTTACCTGGTAATTGTCAAGCAAAAATATTTCTGTAGAAAATTTTTCAAAATATGTTTACGATACGTTAAAAATATGAACGTTGGAAAAAAACCGGATGCAATTTGTTGGGATTTGTCACAGGAATCCCGTATATGCCACGCATGTTAATTGGATTTTTGTGAGCGCGAAAAATTTGGGGTGATCAAAGTTTGGCAAAGGTGCTCAAACTTTGGCCAAAGGTGTTTAAAAGTTGGCCAAAGGTGTTCAAACTTTGGACAAAAGTGTTCAGATTTGGACTTAAGTGTTTGCTATATATTTTGTTTGTAAAAATGCCAGCCATTTCTGTTTGATGGGATTCGCTTCGCTTTGGCGTTGCCATTGTTCTAGTTTAAATATTTTTCCCCATTTTTGCACTTTGAATCTTAAATAACTTCACCAATTGATAACATATCATGAATCTTTTGGGAGATATTATATTTGAGCTTGTAAGGAATTATTGGTAGATCAATTGTACATATTGCTTGCAATCTTGTCACTCCCAATGGATCTGATTCTGCCTTTAAGACAACATTGAAATATTGACACAGTCTCTTATTTGTATCAATATTTTTTTAAAATGTATCCCATTACAGTATATGGGGAGAATGAGGCATTTAACATGTTTCCATCATCCCTTTTAAATTTGATAAATTTTACATGTTTTCATAAGAACAGAACAGAATTAATATAATGCAACATTTGAAAGGTAAACTAACAAATGATTCTAGGTGCTACAAAAATGAGATTATATTATCATAAATCATAATTTTTTCACTATACGCCTATACTGAAAACCTGTCTAATCCAAACACCACTAGGACCTACCAAACTTTTCAAATTTACAGGACTGTGCTCATATTTCAAGTTCATAGTAAAAGACTTTAACAGGTTAAAAATGAGACAAAAAATGTTCATATTGAGGGGTGATAGATTAGAGAGGTGTTTGGATTATTGTAACATATTTTACTGTTTGTGTAGTACTTCAAAAATTCTTTAACTTGCTAAACATATTAACATTTACATTCAGGTGGCAATTGGCCTGTAACTTGTGCCTTATGGTTCATTGATTACCTCACTTGGAAGTCATGCTCAACTGGAGGAACTTGTGATTCACCAGATCTCACCAAGGTATTTAAATTATATATATTTTTCAGCCTGTTGAAAATTAAATAAAAAGCATCACCATTTATAAGTAAAAGGTCACACTGACCTAGATATAGAATTACTTTTCATTCAAAATTACTTTTATTATTAGAATAAATAAATATAGATTTCAATTGCAACTTTTAAGAAAAAGGACTAATACTTAGTAATCAGCAATTCAGACTAAAATTCTCCCTGATATTTCAAGGTTTGATTGACAGCTCTATTTTTACACATTCCAAATATGGGTGAAATTGAGGTCATGTATAAAATCTACAAGGTCAAGCTGAACTCAGGTCACTCTCTAAGGCAATTTGAAAAGCAGATTTCTGACAAAAAATGATAAAATTCTATGCTGTATTTCTTAGCCAAAACACATTTCTAGAAAACATGACCTTTCAAACTATTTTTGTTAATCTAATACAAGATAATCTGAGTACTTTTATTTCAGATTACGCATAAATTAAAATGATATTTTAAATGATTCATTTGGTGATTATTTTGTTAAATAATTACAATCTAGAAAATGTTGGATTCCATGATGTTTTGCAGTTTTTAGTGATTTCCATCAGATGCAGCAATAGTTGCAGTTAAAGTTTTAGTCAAAAATTATATATATTATGTATACTTCTTTTAATGTTACAGACATGTACGGAGGGAAAAGGAGAGTGTCATATCACTACAGATGGTTACTACATAGAAACAGCAATATGTACAGTCATAGGATTCATCTGGATACTATGGAGAAAGAAGAAACTCAGGGATCTACAGATATTGGAGGACTCTGCTTGGAGATGCACGACGTAATATAGATACATATAGGGCTGATGATATTAGAGCATACACCCGCCTGGAGGTTGTTACCCCTATTTATTTTATACCATACTGGACTATTTTGGCTCATTTATGTTTGTGTATTAGTTCATTTAATTAATGAACATATTGTAATTTATAAATAAAGATTACAGTTGATAAATACAGTTCACTTTTTGAGCATTTTTAAAAGTACAGGGTCTGTTCTAATGTTTTTGAAAGAAAAAGGTGTTCTTTTTTATTTTATTTATTATTAAAACAGTCATATGTCATTCACGTAGGGTTGGCCATGTCTAAACATTTTACGGCAGAAATGTTCTTTTATCATAACTTCTGCTTCAAACTTATTGCATTCCTGTGGCACAAGTTCATGTTATGTATGCTGTTTTGTAAACATTACAGTTTTTTATGTACCATTACTTAATGGACCAAGTCTCTGATATTGTATCACCATCAACTGAATTATTTTGTAATATAACAAGTAAAGAACGTGTCAAATCAAGCTCATATTTAAAATAATAGTGTTCCTTTAACATGTTTAATTAATTTGGTGCTGATTAATTTAGCAAATTTGCCAACAAAATTGAAAATTGGCGAAGATTTAATTTGGCGAATTTAGCAAGAATAAAATACCTGTAAAATTGGTGAATTTGACAGGGGAGTGAGCATGTTACTAAGACAATGTCAAATCAAGGGCCATATTTCGACATTCATGACATTTTTCTGAAAAATTGACAAAGACATAAATTGGCAAGTTAAAATGGCTGCCAATTAGAGGAACGCAAAAATAATTGTTATGAATTTTCAGTTTTTATGTTCAGTTTGAGTCCTAAAGAAACTGTGATGTGTAAAAAATATTATTAATTATTGCAATATAGTTGTTTTGATATTAAAGATATAATTGAAATATGTAATATAGCTTTTTACATTCCACCACAGCTGTATTGAATATGTTAAATACTAGGGGCCAATCATTGAATTCTGAGGGGGCTCAGATGAAAGATCTTGTATTTCTTGGATACTAAATCCTAGATACAGGTAGTTAGATTCTACTGATTGTGCCTCCCCTGGATCTAATGGCCCACCTTGTAGCAGAAGAGGTAGAGGTAACTCAAGGAAGCTTCACTCCAAGCATTCTTTATTGATCTTCATTTGACTGGCAATAGACCAATATGGTAATAATATGACTATAACGTTCAACTCCCAACTAATTGCTTGGTCAGAAGATGAACACAATTATAGTAATATTACTACTGTGTTGTATATTCTAAGCCGTCTAAATGCTTGATGAACCTCATAGTCTACTGTATTATTACCAGTTTGGTCCATGCCTGTCAAATGAAGACTGTGAAAGAATGCTGGGAGCCTCGTTCTTTTTAAAGACTACTGATATTTGAAGAAATAAAATAATAAAAAATGAATTATATGAAAATATATACTGTGTCCTATTCGGGTTTGTTTATTTATCTGACAGTTCATCTGCCTGCCAGGAAAGAAGATTCATGCCTCGGAAAATGTGAGAATTGGCAATACTTAGAGAAAGTACATAAAATCTTCTTTCCATAGAATGAATTTAGGAATTCAGTCCAGTGAATATCATGCCCATCCACTAATTGTCCTGAAATTACTTAGAAGCCAAAATTGTGGATTCCAAAAACTTTGTTTGGTTTTATTGGTTCATCTAGTTTCCTATACTTATACACAACACAAAAATAATAGCTGTCATGTTTTTTTTTATCTAGAATTTATTTTACAGATGCAATCTAGGATATTACGATTCATCAAATCAATTACGTATATATCAATTTATGATTCTTTTAAAAAAGTATCAAAACACTTCTACAAAAATAACTACCAACTGATGCAAGTTTGGTGTTTTTACAAGTAAAACTTAAATGCAACTACAGATTATTCTTGTTGATTGTATGTACGTGTAATCAATTATACATTCCTAAATACACACATCATCCCACTGCTAAAGCTTTAGAAAATCAAACCAACTAAGCTGGTAGAACACAAACGATTCACCTATATCCTTTTCACACAAAAGGTCTATGTGCAGTATGGCAAGTGATTTTAGACAATCGTATCTTTAACCATGAATACTTTCTGGGTATAAATACAGTGGTTCTTATTAAAACAATATGTTTTCTTTCAAGTGAAGTACCCATGATAATAAAAATATCAATCAAACAATTCGAAAAATTATAAATAGGGACCCCATTTTCTTCAAAATGTTGAACCTCTTTACTCAAGAAGAGGATCTCTCTTTTCTGGTTTTTATTGCGTGAAAAGATTATTCAACAAGGGATCTAAAACATCTTCAAAAATATAATTGTATTGAAAGTCTAGTTTTGAAGATATCAATTTTCGATGACCAAAATTATGCTGAAAGCAATGGATAGCATGAGATGGGATATGTGGTTTTTTCACTTTAACAGATTTCTTTCAATACTCATCTCCTTTCTCAGAAATTGTTAATATAGTGTAGAAGAAACTTTTGATAAGTTTAAAATGAGAAAAACAAGATCCTCTTTTTAGAAAATGAGCTTAACATTTTTAAAAAAGTGCCAAGGTGGGGTCCTAATCCATAATTTTCCAGAAAGTTGGATTCATATTTTACAATCATGGGGATTTCCCTTGAAAAAAACATATTGTTTTAATAAAAACCACTGTATTGATGGCCAGAAAGTACCCATGGTGAAAGATATGACCGTCTAAAATCACTTGCCACACTGCACATGGACCTTTAGGCCTATTCTAAAATCATATTATGACAAACACTTGCTAATTTGACACCCATATTTTCAACAATCGCCTGTGAGTATCACTATTACCGGGTATTGTATTATTTTGGAAGTCCGTCATTTCCAATCAATGATTCGGCCTCATCACCTACTATCGCAGGTCCTGCACCAACCTTTGTATGAATGATATACTTCAAGAGATCACCTTTTACAGGTGTAGCAGGAGTTGGCTGTTCAAAGTTGACAGGAATTCCTCGTATGTAATTTTCATACGAGCTTGGAGGGAATTTTCGTGAGAAAGATGAGATAAACTTTTTGACATTTTCTTCAAGAAGAAAAATACAAGCATTTGGGCCAGCATCAAATGTATATGCAGCCCTGATGGTATTTTCTTCATTATTGAAATCATGTACAAATCTGATGATTTGCTTTGAAGTATCATTCATATAGAAGATTGGTGGGTGGGTATCCATACACACTGCATGTAGTTGATTGCTCTCTTTCATAGTCACTTCAGCAAATGTTTCAAAATCTTTATCAAAGATGGCTTTCTTTATCATGTTGATTCTCTTTGGTACAACTTTTTTGGCTCTGTACTGCATCAGGTCTGATGTTCTCACTGTGGCCTGCATACCATCTGTGCTTCCAACTGGTTTCTTCTGGTCATTAACAACAAGAATCAGAACTCTTATTTCAGGCCAGTGGTCCTCGGGAGCGACTTGTACAGCTATTGAGCTTCCTGTGTCCTCCCCAGGGAGCCACTCCACCCATCCTCCGTACATGCTCCTGCAGGCACTCCCCGATCCTACCCTAGCTATGGACGACACCTCACCCTCGATGTTAAACAGCTTTGATAAAGCATGCACCAAACAGGCATAACCTGCAGCAGATGAAGCCAAACCAGCTGCTGTTGGGAAATTATTCACTGACACAATATGTAAATGCCATTTGGACATGCCTTGTGTAAAACTTTCACTCAGATCAGATTCATCAAACTTTCTTTTGCGAATTCTGCGTCGCATTTCATTCAACACACTTTGGATCCTAGGATTATCAATTGACTGTTCAGTGCCATTCAGCCACAATCTATCATTTTTGAAGCTGCGACTAATCGCGACAGATGTTTTAGCGCAAAGCTGTCCTTGGTCAAGGGTCGCACTCAGAGATCCATTGAGAGGTATAATGAGATCTGTATCCTTCTTACCCCAGTATTTAATCATAGCAATGTTTACAGGGGCTGTTGATGTTACACAGCATAGGGTATCTGTATCTTTTTCATTCACTTTCTCCATCTTGAATCACTGTTTTGAAATGAGCTTAAGATGTACTAGTATCGACTATTTGATCAAATACTTCAATTCTCTCAGAAGTTTGGATAATACTTAATGTGCAGAATGATCTCTTTCCCTATCTTTAACTACTTTGTTGGGGCCTCTCCAAGTGGATTTTCAGGGTCAATAGGTTTTTTAGATTCTTGATACAGTTCAAAAATTTGTCCTATTTGCTCATCATTAAATGCATCTAGTTGTCGATTGTCCAAATTTTTACCATAACTTTGTTTCTGTGTCTTTGCTGCCAGTTGTTTCGCTAATGTAGCATAGTAGGCCTGGATATAAAAATTTGTATCACATTTATGTTTGTGTGTAAATTAACATGCAGTGATGATAGTGATTTTACTGTACTTCTACTTATTTTGGCACTACTTATTTTGGCAGATTTGCTTTAATCAGGCAAACTTGCAATCAATGTGCTAATGGTACTTCTTTACATAAAATTACTGGGGATTTTGTTGGCTACTCAATTTGACAGACTTTAACAATTTGGCAGGTCCGTTAAATTAAAACGTCCGCCAAATTAAGTAGAAGTATAGTATATTTGTTACATGCTAATGACTTGTTGTGTAGCAACATATCAGCATTGAAAGTAGTCCTAAGATTTCTCAAATTATTTTCTGTCTGCCACTTATCTTTAACAAATGGATAATGAAACAAACACACAGCATAGATAATTGTTGAATATTAGAGTCCATTTCACTGCTTCATTGCGTCAGTAGAACGGCAAAAATAAGAAATTGGGAGACCATTGTGCAATAATATATGGAAAAGTATATTCATAATGTACATGAATGACATTTGTATATTTCAGATTTTTTATTTTTTTGTGCAATAAGCCTGTGCCGTCTTGTACTTTGAAGAATTTCAGCCATGTTAATCTTTTTGAAAATAACATGGCAGAGAAGCATCCAAATATAAGAGACACTTTATAAGCCAAACTAGAAGCAATCCAAGATATACAAATGTCATACATAGACTGCGGACTATTCTGTAGAAGTGCTCTAGAAATGGATCTCGCTTTTCATGGAAGGTCACACATTCCAACATATTTCAAACAATTTGTATGATTATAATAGACACTTTCTGGGTAGTTGGACTTTATGTAGGGGTGGCAGAAGGCCCTCAGGCCAATTTATACCCCTACCCCAACAAAACCTTGGGGGTACTTTAATACCACCAAATAAAAATAATACTAATGCATATCAGATATTCATCGTTTTATAGTGGGTAGGGCATGCCATGGTTAGTCAGTGCCAGAAATTTCCAATCTCTGACTTATATGGTTACCATGGAAACAGTATTTATATCTCACAATCTTCTCAGTTTGACCCCGTCCCAAACGTGTCCTTAAGTTCTCAAAGTGAAATATTTGCAAATCTGTTTGGATTTTGTGGCTGCAACTTTGTCAAAAGTTGAATTAATATGTATGTATTCACACTAAAGCACTAAAAACTTGATATAATGATCTCATAAATTAATAATATTTATCAAATGTAGTCACACACAACTGCTTTTAGGGAAAAGTGGGCGTGGCACTTTTTGGTACTTGTGTAATTGTTGCAGCATTAAATGAAAAATACTTATTACACTAACAACAATTGACATTTAATTAGCATCTACTAACATTGTGTAACATTGTAGTATGTTCATTATCATTATTAGATACTTTAAATATTTTATATAAGTGTTATCATGACCCTTCCCTATCATAGGTCATTAATGGTCAAATTAACATTTTAAGTCCTAGAGGTCCTTAGTCTTTTTAGCTTGTCAAAGTCGTATTCATTGACTTGAAGCTAGAATATAAATAGTTTCATTGATCAAGAGCTATGAGTTAAAATTGATTAATACATTTGTCAGGGTTAGAGCCATTTTATGCAATTGAAAAGTAATGGACTGACACTGATCAGTACCAAGTGAAGGTAACGGCCGTAACCTTCGCATCTAAGATGGCGGACAGTAATTGTCGATTTTGATATTTTTAATTTTCATTGAATTAAACTACTTTAGAGTTGATGTTATGCTTTGACATTTGCACCAAATCAGGCTTAAATGACATTGGAACCATAGATGTAGTAAACATGAATAAACGATATGTGAAATGTTATGCCCTGCCTTAATACATAACTAAGATTTTCTTGGATAAATGGTGTCTTACAATTGACTGACTGATTCTATTATCAACATCAGGTAATGCATGATCTATCCAATGGATTAACGAAAATACTTGATTCCAATATGGCAAAATAAATTATTCCATATATGAATTGCATAGTGCATCATTTTGCAGATATTACATAATGCATTCATTGACTCATGGTCAACAAGGTACGGGTAAAACTCCTTTTAGTATTTCACAAAATAATGAAATATAAACAATTTACACATTTCTGAAATGCTGTACCTTTAGTGATTCCTTCGACCTGGAAAGTGGTTTGTTATGTTAAAACTTAAAATAATATCTAAACAAATCTGTTTAGTGTATATAAACAATAAAAGTTAATATGTTTAATATCAAATATTATTAGACATATGAATATAACCTAAAATAAGAAATCTTGTTCTCGTATTCCATTTTAAAATTGGTTGAATGATTTTGGCACAGTAGAAATGATGGTCATGATTAAATATTATATGTAATATGCCCTGATGCTGTAACATCAATGGTCCTTTATAATCAGGTATGACTGAAATACTGGACAAGATCTTATAAGGTTACAGTTTCCATATAACGTATGTTCCATATTACTACCCCAAATCTCCATTGTGTAAGTTTATGAGTCATTATCCCTCATAGTTTATTATGGCAAATGCATATCCTTGTCTAGAATATGTCATTTTATCAATTTTATAAACAAGTATACAATTACACGCCCCCCCCCCCCTCCCACACCAAAACTCCATTTTTTTTATCTAAATAGGATAGTTCTAGCTATTGCTGTTGTTTTGAAATGTTGACTTTTCTTGGGGAAATATTGTTTCAATTCTGACAGAAGTTTTTAGCCAATATCATTCAATTTATCAATATCCAAACGCAGGGTTTCAGAAAGTATGCATTTTGTTTGTGCCTGTATTTTCATCATGTGTACTTATTAAGACAGCTATATTTAAACGTAAATACATTAAAACATGATACATATAATCTTTTGACAATTACCCAAATGCGAGTAGGTAGTTACCAGTTTCACCACCAGGTGGCTGATTCGGGTCAATTAACATGGCAGGTATATAAGAAAGTTCCCTTAAACTTGAATATTATCAATTTAAGTGGCTCAATTTTCATATAACCCTTATGTGTCTAATACTTATACTAGTGAAAATATGTCCAGTAAAGCAAAATATTATCTGTCCACTAAAAGAAAAGATATTTCATTTTTTGTGATTTTATAGCATGGGGTCTATGGGGAATCTCCCCGAGCTAGAAGTCACATTTTCAAAGAAAAGTAATTTTTCAAAATTTATAAACACTTTTTAAAACCACATTTCTAGATGTAATTTTACATGTAGATTTCAAATATGATATTACTTTGACTGAATTTTGAATTTTTAATGACGTAAATCAAGATTATTTCTACTCGCATCTGGGTTATTTCTTCAGTAAAGTGGCCATTTTGAGAAATGATATATAGCTTGTACCTTTGTTTGATGCTCAACAAGATGTTCGACTGGATTTGCCTTTGTCTAATTCATATACAGGGTGATCCAGAAGTAACGTCAAAGACATTGTAATTTCAAAAGTATTCATCAGATCTTCATGAAATTTGGTATACATGTACCCACAACATTTCTGAGTTACCATCTCAAAGATTGGAATTCAATCATTTCATTGGTTGAAATTATGGTTGCTATAGTAACCCGATATCGCGTAACCCGGGGCAAATTGAAGAGAAACCATAACGTTTTTGTGAATTTCTCTAATTTAAAAAGTCAGTAACATTTGAAAATGTTCATTGTTTGTTTTCTATGATTTTTATATTTGTTGCCATGGTAACAAATATGTAATAGTTGTGATGTCACAATAGGCATTCATAAAAAGCTTTCAATTTCTTTGAATTGCTTCCATCATCCATGACAAATACTAACATGACCAAGGACACTAACCCACCCAATTCAAGATGGCGCCAAGTCAGAGTAAAATAGAGCAAAGAACAAACATTAAGTTCTGTGTAAAGTTGGGGAAAGGTGTAAAAGAGACTATAAGACAGATAAAGAAGGCATATGGTAAAGCTGCCATTGCTGAGAGAAACATTTACAGGTGGTTTAACAAGTACAGGGTGTCCCGAAAGTATGGGCCCCCCCCTAGGCAGACATATACCAGTGTCGTCATAGTATGTGTCATATATCATTTTAAAGCTTATTCAAAGTTACATTGATTCGCCAAGTATCATTGTTCAACTCTAAAATGTGAAAAAATTACAGGCATTTCAAAATTTAGTGTTTGGTCAGAATTAAGTTCAATTTTACACCAAATCACAAGTCAATGTGTCCTCCTGGGCCATCTTACAGCAGCAATATTTTTTTCGGGTCGGAGGGATATTGAGTTGGAAAAAGAGAATGGTGAGGGTAGAAACTCTAAGGAAACTCTTCCAAAGTTCCTTAACAGGTTTAAGAGGATTATGAAATTCCACATCCCTATTTTAAGGGCTTTTAAGGTCATATCTGAAAATAATTGCTGCTGTTAACATGGCCAAGGGGGGACACATTGACTAGTAATGTGGCGTAAAATTGAACTTTATTTTGACAAAACACTAACTTTTAAAATGACTGTAACTTTTTCCCATTTGGGAGTTAAACCATGATACTTGGCAAATCAATGTAACTTTGGATAAGCTTTAAAATGATATATGACACATACTATGAGGACACTGGAATATGTCTGCCTAGGGGGGGCCCCATACTTTCGGGACACCCTGTATTCCAGTGGATATGATGAAGTGGTAGACAAGCAGCGAGGAGGCAGGCCAGTGTCGTCATTCGATGATCAAACCATCAAAGCAATTGAAGCTGATGTTATGGACAATAGGCAAATTTCTATCAGAGAATTGGCTGAAAAACACGATCTGAGCTATGGGACTGTGCAACGGTTACTGACAAAGAACTGTCTGTTAAAGAAGGTGTCTGCTAAATGGGTGCCGCATGACTTGACACAGGAGCAGAAAGACCGGCGTGTTAAGGCTTCAAGGGACTTTCTTGCAAAATATCGGAGAGATGGAGATGACTTTCTTAACAAGATCATTACGAGTGACGAATCATTGCTATCATTCTACATCCCAGAGACCACGCAACAAAGTTCATCGTGGAAACATGACAACTCCCCAACACCAACCAAGCCTAAAATAGTACCAGGAATTCCACAAAAGAAACAAATGGTTGTGACATTCTTTGACATAAGAGGAATGGTGTTAACCCATTTTGTTCCCATTGGCCAGAGAATTAATGCCGTTTACATTGCAAAGGTAAGATATCATTTGTTCTAATAATACATCATACTGTGAATTTTATTTTTAAATTAAAGTATTTAAATGTTGTTCACTGTCAATATAATTATAATTCCATGGCCATGATTCAAATCCAAATCCAATCAATGAAACAACTGGTTTAACAACCATTAAACATTTGTTTTTCAGGTTCTGAAGCGTGATCTTCAACGTTCCCTGAGGAAAAAGCGTCCCGGACATCTGCAGCAGTTTATCTTGCATTGGGACAATGCCCCTACGCACACTGCAATCCTGACCAGCAACACAGTCCAAACACTTGGATTTCAACAACTTGAACATGCCCCTTATTCACCTGATCTTGCCCCCAGTGACTTTTATTTGTATGGGGAACTAAAAAGAAACCTTAGTGGAAATAATTTTCAATCCTGTGAGGAATTGAAAAATGCCGTAGTACTAGCCCTACAAGGAATGAGTTCTAATGGATTTAATTCTGTGTTCAAGGAATGGGTATCCAGACATGAGAAATGTGTTGCAAATGGTGGCAATTATGTAGAATGAACTATTATTAGTAACTGTGCAATAGTATGATTTATATTGTTGTGAAATAAAATGTTGAGGATATAACAATTTCAGATCTTGTTGATATTTTGAGATTACGCATTACACGTTAAGTAATTTGCCCCGGGTTACGCGATATCGGGTTACTATAGCAACCATAATTTCAACCAATGAAATGATTGAATTCCAATCTTTGAGATGGTAACTCAGAAATGTTGTGGGTACATGTGTATACCAAATTTCATGAAGATCTGATGAATACTTTTGAAATTACAACATCTTTGACGTTACTTCTGGATCACCCTGTATATACCAAATACGAGAATCAGAATCTTATTCTACAAAACGGGTGTTCATGGAAGTAGCACTAATTATTGCATCATTGCTATAAATCGTGTGATTTGATTGGCTAATTCAGAACCATGTGACTAAAAATACCAGCGTATTTCACAGCTCACTGAATTATTTCCATATTTAAAAGACGTATTGTCCAGCGTATTGCCCGCCTGGGGATTCTGACAACTGCACTTTCAATGATTTTTGCAACATGTATTACCATCGCCCTACGGGCTGCGGGCAATACATGCTGCAAAAATCATTGAAAGATGAACAGGTATTGCCCTCTATAGAATGAAATATTTGCTTAACATTTCTTACTGTTTCGGGCTTAATATCAATTTTGTTATAAACTGAACAAAGCGGCACCTTTAACATGCAGCTAATTCTCCCATCTAACCAGGAGAGCCTCTTTTAATATATCGAAATTTAAAAATTGCCTCTGATTCAATTTGTTCAATCAAATCTAAAATGGTAATACCTTTTTACTGCTTCGAACTTCCTTATATTTTATACCATTGGGGTAGGATCTTTGTCTCTTTCAATTAATGCTTTCACCAGAAACATGGATATCACTAATTTTGATTCATATTTAAAATGGTGTGCATGAATAGACCTGTGTATTTTATACCAAATAGAGACACTTCCCTGGAGAGTTCTAAATCTCTATATGTTAACAGCCTAGTTCCCACATCCCTTGTTGACTTTGCTTCCATATTTCCTGTGAAGCCGTGGAACAGTTCTCTTGTTCTTCACAATTTTCCATTTTAATGTAACTCAATGAATAAGGCCAATTCATATCACTGGCTTCCCTAGGTCATTTGAATTCCTTGCAATTTTTAAATCAGCAATAAAGAATAATGGGTTAAATTATCAAATAATGAAAAAGTTGCAAATTATGAGATTTGTTATATAGCTTCGAAATCTTGATGAAGTGTAGTTTAACTATAGGTTAACAGGCTAAATTCTCATTGAGATAATTTTAAAGAATCTTAAACATTGACTTATTGTTTCAGTGGTCCTATTAAAGTTCATGTGTACACAATCTGAACAACATCCAGTTTCAAACACTTCTGATTATCATCAAGTTTCAAACACAATCTGAACATCATCAAATTCAATGCAAATGCAGTTTTACTTTAATCCAACAGAACGAATATGGTAAATCAATAGACTAAGTGACACATGTCAAGTCAATGGTAAATACTTGTATCTAGCCCAACTAGCACAAGTGCTGCCATCTACCGACTAGTATCAATCCATCTATCCATATACATAGCACCTAATGAGGTCACGACTTCAAGTAAAGCTTTTTCCCTTGTCTATGGTAAAAAATAAGTTAAACAGAAAAGTTAGTTTGACACCATTGGTGATGCCCACTTTGTATGGTATAGGGATAAAAGGAAAGTTCATGATAACACTTACATAAAATAATTTAAGTATCTAATAATGATAATGAACATATTACAATGTTACACAATGTTAGTAAATGATAATTAAATGTCAATTATTGTTAGTGTAATATGTATTTTTTGCTTAATGCTGCAACAATGACACAAGTTCCAAAAAGTGCCACGCCCACTTTTCCCTAAAAGTAGTTGTGTGTGACTATATTTGATAGATATTATTGATTTATTGGAGCATTATATCAACTTTTTAGTGCTTTAGTGTGAATATATACATATTTATACAACTTTTGACAAAGTTGCAGCCACAAAATCCAAACAAATTTGCAAATATTTCACTTTGAGGGCTAAGGGACATATTTTGGAGGAGGTCAAATTGAGAAGATTTTGAGATATAAATACTGTTTCCATGGTAACCATATAAGTTAGAGATTGGACATTTCTGGCACTGACTAACCATGGTATGCTCTGCCTACTATAAAACTATGAATATATGACATGCATTAGTATTCTTTTTATCAGGTGGTATTAAAGTACCCCCAAGGTTTTCTTAGTGGGGGTATGAATTGGCCTGAGGGCCGTCTGCCACCCCTACATGAAGTCCAACTACCCAGAAAGTGCCTAGCATAATCATACAGACTGTTTGAAATATGTTGGAATGTGTGACCTTCCATGAAAAATGGAAGTTGCAATTATCAGAGTAGTCCACAGTCTAACATGTACAATAGGAATATATTTTTCCATATATTATTGCAAAATGATATTTTGATTTCTTATTTTTTAGCTTTTACTGACGCAGTTAAACAGTGAAATGGACTCTATATTATATTGCATTAACTTGATATGTTGCCATCTTAGTCAATCTTGGCATATACAACACATGTAAATGCAATAATAGTGCATTATAACTGCTATAGTAAGGAGAAGGTTTGAAGAAAGCCTGTGAAAGAACTTCAGCAATTACTGTAGAAACGTCTACATACTACAACCAAAATGTTAAAATTGTTAAATTAGGACTGCAAAGTCTCTTGTATATTCTAACTGTTAGTAATAAAGCCAAGCAAAACTTACTGTCCATTCAAGCATGAATGGCCCAACATCCTTAGGCTCTGCAGACTTATGTCTTCTAAATTCTTCCTTTACATACTGGTCACCTAGAGCCTGTAGTTCTACGGGCATACCACGATGAAGCCTCAGTATGGCTTTGTATAGTGACCTGACTCTAGATACGTGGGCAGCATTTGACATAACCAAAGCGTGTATTGCACTCAACCGGAACCAATTATAGACAAGGTTGCTCTATAGGATAGCACTAGAAAAAGAAGAAATAAAGTATACAGTAAGCTTCAACATTGGATCTATCTGGTGACATATAGATGTTTTTATTAACCATCAAAAATATGTACAGTAATTAGAGTTTCAAAATCCTCATAGAAGTAATTTTGGCTACAAATTAATGTACAGTACATTTATTTGCATATGTCATGGGCTTCTCTCACAATGAGCACCATCTACCTACATCGAAATCTGGTAACTTAGAAAGAATAAATTTTTTCTCATGCCAGGATGTAATTGAAACAATTTTTTATAACTATAATAAATTTAATTTTTTATAATTGAAAAATTCAGCTTTAACATTTTAATGAGGACTCCATGACCAAATCCAGATATATTACAAAATTAGCAAAAAATTGTGTGCCAAATATAGTCTATACTGGATTTCTACAATTTTCAAACGACTTTGGCCATGATTCAAGAATCAAAAAAATATTTAGAGTATTGAGAATCAACAGAGGCCAAACGATGAGGTGAAATATATAACACTTGAAGCTTCCAGTATAATAACAGCATCAGGTATTATAGATTATGCTCACTGTGGTTTCCCTTAGAAGCCTATGGTCACATTCAGTTTACAGTTATGATGTGGGGCCCAAATCATGATGATATACATTACCTTCAGAAGAAAGTAAAGACCATAATTTGGATTTGGACCAAATCATAACTGCATACAGAATGTGCATGGTCAATGGCCTGAGATTGAATGTCAAAAGAGGAAAAGTAATCCAAGGAAGAACAAAGCAAGAAGACTAACTTATAGATAATAAAAATTAGTACCGTGTGTACTGGGCTCACATGGTGTTGCTCAAAAGTGAAAATAAAAAAACGGATATATTAATTTATTTTGCAGATTTTTTGTGACAAAATTATTTCATACAACTACTCTTTACAAAGACATGGCTTTTCACAATGCAGGACACCTGAACTTATTTGTAAAGCTAGGAAATGGGCCAAAAGTGAATTTCCCGAGACAAAAATGATGGCCATTTTGAAAATACGCGAGATTTTGAAGCAGGAGTCACAGGGTCTTTTTCTTTATTGATGTTAAACAAAAATATTTTAAATCGGGAATCCTATCTACAGAGGACTTAAAAAGAGCCAAGTGTTGACAGACAGAGGTTTTAAAACTTGCCACTATTTTGGACTGACTTACAGAGAGACAGATGGACAAATCAATATTAACTAAAATGGCTGAAAATAAAAAAACGGATATAATATTTTGCAGATTTTTTGTAACAAAATTATTTCATACAACTACTCTTTACAGTGACATGGCTTTTTACAATGCAGGACAGCTGAAATTATTTGTAAAGCTAGGAAATGGGCCAAAAGTGAATTTCCCGAGACGAGAATGGCGACCATTTTGGAAATAGGCGAGCTTTTGAACCAAGAGTCATAGGAGAGTTTTTTGTATTGATGTTGAAAAAAATTAACTTAAAACAGGAATCCTATCGAAAGAGGGTTTAAGACAAATGTTCCAAAAGTGGATTTTGCGAGACAGATAGACAAATCAATGTTAACTAAAATGGCTGAAAATAAAAAAATGGATATAATTTTTCGCTGATTTTTTGTAACAAAATTATTTCATGTATCTACTCTTTACATTGACACGGATTTTTACAATGTAGGACACCTGAAATTATTTGTAAAGCTAGGAAATGGGTCAAAAGTGAATTTCGCGAGACAAAAATGGCGGCCATTTTGAAAATAGGCGAGCTTTTGAACCAGGAGTCATAGGGGAGTTTTCTGTATTGATGTTGAACAGAAATAACTTAAAACAGGAATCCTATCGACAGAGGTTTTAAAACGAGCCACTATTGTTGACGGAAGGACAGACAGACAGACAAACAGACAGATGGATGGACAGACAGACAGAAAGACAAGTGTGCGATTGCAAAAGCTCACCATGTGAGCTAAAAATAACACCCTAATTGAATCTATACCGTTTGCATTCATTCGACTTCACTTCACTCAAAAGAGAGCTTCATCTTCACTCATTCAGTTTTCAATAAATCTCTGAACTCACCGAGCGAATCAGAGATCGTAGTCGAAATACGGACGACTTTCATTTTCTCTGACATAATCGCATAGTTACAGTGCACGCATTTTGCACTTGTTCCTTCAAGCTCTCTGATTGGTTGAGAATAGGCTAGCGCGGTAGGTGTAAAATGATTTAAGACCCGAGCCGTCACAGGCATCGGTCATGAGGGCGGGGCCTGAGCTCCTAAAATGTAATATAGTCTATACTAGGCAGAGGGTAGTTTATAACTAGACTCTACGCGTAGGGTATAATAGGTGGAGAACTAAAGTGGGGGACAAAAATAAATCTCAACCCTCAAAAGTTGTCACAATGAGCTAAATTCTAAGTTTCGTGTCTTAAACTCTCCCAAGCTTTAGAAAAATAATTCCCATTCACTTTAAGTAGCACAATAAATGAATCCAAAGCTTCATACCTGCAAATGATGGATAAATCCCTACCAAATCGAACAAATGTTTTCATGAATCGCCATGTTTGTGATCCAAGGAGGATTGACTCCCAGAATGCAACATCAGGTAACCTTATTTACTCGTGACAGATTTCAAATTGGCGGAATGGCATTTTGAAAGCTGACACGTGACATGTTGCATTCTGGGAGCCAATCCACATTGCGGCGTAATCGGGCTCCAAAATCACCTCAACATTTGAAGAGTCTGCATTAACATGTGAATTCCACTTCAAATTTTTAAGTTCTTATTTGTCATTATGGGCATGAATTCCACTATATCTGGACTTACTAGGACGGACAAAATAGAGCACTGAATACACTGAGGTAAGAATTTATTACATGTGTGCGAGTAATGCGAGAGCATGTAATTTCCATAGCTTTTGTAATTCTTTATGTCCCCCACTGTATCCACAATCTGTGAGAGTCAGTCAGAATTCTGGCGATAAACCCAGATAATTGTGGATTCAACTACACGAAAAGAATGCTAAAATACCCAGGAATCTATTGAAGTAGGTATATAAGTGTAAGAGGCGTAGAAGATTCTCCCATGTTGTAATCGTACAGGCAAAAGATTGACACGTTCTGAGGACTAAATAGTCCTGGCACGGGATAAAGTCTATCGAATCAACGCTAGTTTTTCTTACGATATGCACTCAAATTGAAGATAATTGACTAAATTGAGGAGATTAGAATTTCTGTGGTGAGTGAGAGTTCCATGAAAATTTTGCCAGTAAAAAGTTCAAAAATTATTTGATGCTTCTCCTTACAGAATCAGATATACCAACATTAAATTTTGATACTAATACAAACCTGGTACTTCATACACAAATAATTAGCTAATATACTCACGCGTTGATCCACACAATGCGTGTTATTCGGGAAAAAGCTGCACGTTACAAAACTTTTACTTTCACCCGGAAGTACAGAAAAGTACCCACAATGCATCAGATTACAGATCGTCCATCTTGAAATGTCAAATCAATGAAAATGGAATTGCAAACATTATCGGCATACTATGCAGTAAAGTAACATTTAAAACATCAAACAATAACCTCACATTTTGAACCAATATATATTCTACTGCTGATTCAAAAATCGAGTCAAAATGTCGGACAGGAAGGCAGAACTCGAGCGAAAGAAAGCCAAGCTGGCTGCAATGAGAGAGGAGAAAAAGAAAAAAGAACAGGGTTTGAATAAAGCTAAAACCAAAGAGGTATGACAGCGTATCCATTGGAATTGTATTTACTTCATTTCATCCCATTAAATTTGCAGCTTAAACATGTGTTGCAGCTTAAACATTAGGCCTAGACCTCTCTTGAATCTTATACACATTTTGTTGAATGCAATGAGGAAGTGGAACCCTCTCGCCGTTGACTGAATAGATGCTGGCATGATCGTAACCAAACCTGTCTGGCACAGTTTTCTACTCCTGACGTCAGGAGTATTATAACTGGGCCAAACTGCTTTGGTTAGCATGATCACATAGTAGTATCTGTACCTCAATGGTTATACCTCAATATGAGACACCAAGTTTTTTTCTATTTTGAATTTCACGATCAGGCAGCCATTACATAAGTATCTTCGACAAATCATACCTCATTCGAAGCGTCTTGTTATTCTGTATCTCCGTAATCACAAACAAAGGCTATTCAAACATTCCTACGTTATAAGAGTAAAAAATGAGGTAATTTTGTCCTCTGGTACTGACTAAGCCAAATCTGAAGATGTTTACATTGTTTCGATCATTTCATAGAATTGTGAAATCAGAGTTACAATGAGATTTGTGCAATATTTGCCTCAGTTGAACTTCAAATACAGCATTCATACCCAAATTTATAGAACCAAACAAATTGCAATAGAAAGATGAAGTAATAGGCTATACAGGGCTTGTGAGATTATTGCAGAAAAGGAAGGCATTGATTCGTTTGAGGGAGGTTTTGATTTGAAGGGTGGTCATTTTTCTACTGATTTTTCAATTCGATTTTTCATCTTGAGGTTTATTTATTGAGCCTAGCCTCCTTGTACTCGTACTATGAATATGATCTGCCTGGCATCTGTGGTTGACTGTGTCATACAGTAAGTCACCCCTCCATGGAGAATATTAATATGTGGATGTGATTAAAGAGGAGGGTGATTTACTCCCCGTGATCTTTGCATGCAATATGTATATAAAGTTGACAGCAACAATGTATCACTACTGTACAATAGAACTTGTATATCTGAACACCTGGCTAATCCGAACACCTCCCAATCTGAACGCTTTAAGCTGGTCCCAATGGCATTCAGATTATACAGTTTTTACTATATATATATACCTGTAATGCACATGAAACATGGTATCTTGAATCACAAGTAAATCCCACTTCAAAGTTTATTATAAATACCTCACCACTTTCCAGTAATGGCCTAACATTTTAAAAGCAATATAAAAGCTATATTTTCTTATGAAGTACTGTATATATTTGATGCAATTTTCTGGTGGAGAAAAATTGGAAATTAAGGCTGGCATTTGTATTTTGAAACTTACAATTAAATAGATGGAGAAAAGACAACATGATCGAACATTTGTAAATAGACAAAAATTTCAAATTGAAATTATAAGTGAAATTGAGTATTTCATTTTAAGAGTAGGGGACGTGGGGTGTACAATTTAAACCAGAAGTGTATTCTTTTGACTATGCAAGGAATATACAATATAATTACAAGGGATGAACAAATACGTTATAAGATTAATTGAGAAAATTTGAAGTATGACCCAAGAAAACTGCAGAGCAATGCTTATGATGTGTCATTTTATCCTCAAGTACTATTTATTAATTCATATGTATTTATAGAGTTGCAGTCTCCATATTATTATTGCAATCTCCACACTGTGTAAACCATATACTGTCCATATTGAGAAAAATCAATACTGTGATTCAGCATCAGCATGAGGAATGTTAATTAGTAAATGTTGTATGCAGTAATTATTCTGCAGAAATATACTTCCATAATTTCTGCTGTTAAAATCCCAAATTGTTTCATGGATAAAAAAATTAAAATTGTAACAAAGCTTTTTTTGTATGGATATTAAAATCAATGTTCCCAGTATCAATTTTCTACTTAATGTATGTGGCATATTAACTCTCAGACACATTCCCAGACACTTAAAATGCCTGCAATGTACCAATCTATAAATGACTATGCTACATTCAAGATTTGTATGCTCGTTTATCTTACAGTCTGAAGTTGTATCTCAAGAACCAGTGAAGAAAACTACAGATTCTGACATCGCCAGTATCTTAGAGGGGGTCGGAATTTCTGCAGGTAAAGAATAACAATTTAACAATATCTGAGAAAAAATTATGAGTAATGATCGAATAAGTCTTTTCACTGTGTGAAGCTATTGCAGGTTATCTATCATGCTAGATTTTGTAAAATTAAATAAACCAAAATGAAACTGTTAATTTTATCCAACCTATATTTGCTTGTATACAAAAAATCAAAAGCAAGGAAATGTATACAACTATAGCTGAACAGAGGCAGTTATTGGAGTGATATTGATCCAGATTTTCTCTGTGTTATTGTTATTAACATGCAGATGTGGCAGTCGATGACTCACTTTATAGGCAGTGATGTTTTTCATACGTGTGAGGAGCTCACATTGACATTTCCTGTAATTCGTTTTGACATATACTTGAGGTCAACTTGCCATGGACCAGACTTGACTTACTTCATTACTAACAATGTATAACGCATCTAATTTAAAAAGGTCATATTCTTATTTTCAGAGGTCATATTCAGTGTTTAAATTGGTCATTTTCAATATAGATGTGGAATTGTATCTTATCACACCTCCTGATATTAGAAATATTAAAGTGTATCAAAATCATCCCAACAAGTTCTCTTTAGATTAAGCATCCTATTTTAATAAAACTTAAGATATACATGTAGGTTATCCTGAAAACAGAATGTATTTTAGCCTTTATGGTTCGTTACATGTTTCTTGCAGCTGCCAGCGCAACTCCTGTAGCTCCACAACAAAGTGCCTCAAGTCAGGAAAGCCCACAGAATGGAGCACTTGCCCCTGGTGCAATCACTGTCACTCCTACACCTAGGTGAGAGAAGCATGTGCAATAGTGTTTTATTGTTAATGTGATTTTTAGGGTTTTACATAATTTAGAGAGAATTATTGTATGGGTGGGTGCATCATCTGTTCTTCAAAGGGTTTCATCATTTCAGAAAGATTACGTTTAAAGGCTAACATAAAAAGCATAATAATGATTCAGATAAACATGCATAATACTCTGCTCACTTTAAGGCACTAGGGCCTAGATTTCATGTAATAATTCTGTATAATATTTCAATATACATATCAATAGCCTTAGTGTTTTCAAATCCATCTCACAAACAACTGGCTCTCTTGACTTCACTATTTTCCTGTATTTTTAGTCCTCAAACAGCCCGAAAACAACTGTCTGTTTCCAAGGTGACACAGACCAACATCCCACCCAAGGAGACGGTGGCATACAGCAAAGAAACACAGACTACTCAAGCTACAGTAGATAGGGATGGTAAGTAGCAACACTATGGTGTTCAAGGCAGTGTAAACCATGGTTGAATCTAAGAGCAAACCATGTGGACATTTAGTGCAAATCATTGTAGAATCTTAGTGCAAACCATGGTGGAATCCTAGTGTAGACCCTTGAGTAATCTTAGTGAACCATGGTGGAATCTTAGTGCAAACCATGGTGGAATCTTAGTGCAGACCATGGTGGAATCTTAGTGCAACCCATGGTGGAATCTTAGTGCAGACCATGGTGAAATCATACTGAGCACATCATTTAAATGGTGGTGTTAATACATGGTATAAGTTGCACCTGTGTTGTAACTCTGCCACTAACAGCTTAAGCCTTTCTTTCAACAACTTCAAGATATCCATATTGGTTTGGAAGGTTTGTCTTAATACGATGACGTCCAAAAAGAAACATATGTTTATACAACTGATTATTAAGTTGGAATTCGGATATTTTTGGCAAGTAATAGACATTTCTTAGTCTTAATAGTTCAACTTAAAAAATCTATCAGTTAAGAAAATTCAATTAAGAGATTCAACCAAAGACAATATTCAAACTAATTGTGGGGTCTGTAGATTCATTAAAAGTCCATTCAATTTTGATCATTGTGTCTTATATTCTTGTACATATAGGTATGTAATTTTTTGTAATGAGGATTGGATGTTGGGGAATATGCATATCTTGGAGCGAATCTATGGTTTCTTTTGTCATTCTGCATGTGGATCTATTCATTTTAAGACATGCTTAGTTTGCAACTAATTTCTTAAGCTTAGACTTCAGTCTTGGAGAAATATTCAATAATGATATACAAGGGTCGATCAAAAAGTTTCTTACCGTTGGCTTTACATTTTTTACGAGGAGGAGTTGCTCTGCATTCTGTTTTGCTGACTTTGTAATATTTTTGATAGGTCCCACTGAAGGATCATATTTTGAAAACAACTCAAGATCTGTCACGTCACTTTAAAACCCATGGTTATACATTTGGCCTTTTTTGCATTTACATTTTAATTATGTTGAAGCAGTTTCAATCAGTGCACCACATTGTACATTGCATTTGAAAACAACCTTCTTGTCTATGCACATTAGGAACAAAATTAGATTTTGAGTATAACTGCGCACTTAATTAACTATTACATCTGTTTGCTATTCAAGTTCTACTCATAGCCTAAAAAGCATGTTGCATAACAGTTCAATTTTCATTTTGCAAGCACGTGGACCTTGGGATTATTACGGTAAGTGAAGCTCCTCATTTGCACATTCTACATTATGTTCCATCCATACTGTATTGAATTGAATGCTTTGAAAGTTTTGTGAACTCTATGTCACTCATCTTTTTTCTCATTGAATGCCAAAGACTTCCAATTTTCACCAGCAGACAGGTCATTTCATTTTATGTTAAACCAAATTTATTTTGCTTCTTAGCTGCAAAATCTTATCATTTGTCCCATGCTAAGAAAATATTCAGTCTCGGACAAAATATTTGAAAATTACTCACTTGGGTGAATATGTTTTAAAATGACAACTATTTTTCATACCAGATAAATTAAAGGCAGAGCAATAGAAACTTCCCCATTTTTCTCAAATAGCCATTTTTTAAACCATTTTATTGATGAACATGTAATAGTACAATAGCTGAGGTTGACGTAAACCAATAGTTATAATTTATTTAATTGTAGATATATTTGCAAAGGACCACATTGACTGGTCCCTACCCTCCTCAGCCATTGGTAGGTCAAATATGATCCTTCACTCACTGTAGATCCAAACAAGAAGGCCAATTATTGAAAATGTTGTGAATAACAATACTTGAAATTCACTTGTCTCATTTAGTATCACTACAACGATATTGTGGGAGACAGTTGAATTTCTGGGGACCATTGCTAAAAATATTAATATGATTTTAATCAAGGGTTATTTTGAGTAATGGTCCATTGTTGAATTTGAAATGTGTGGTTATAGAAAGTCCTAATGATACTTAAGTATCACATCTTTCTCATGTTTAGCATTTTTTGTTTCTGTCACTTTGTAGTTTTTAAATTTATCTCAGTTGTCCTAGTTACTCCAGTACAGTTACATCTTGGACATTTTAAAAAGTCAAATTTCAGTATTTCAACTGGTGAGCATCATACACACTTACAGTTTTCTTAATTTATTTCTGCATACTTACTTTTTTATTTATTTATTTCTGAGATTTTTTCCCTCTGATGATTCTTAAAAACTTGCAATTAAGTAAAATGATGTAGCACTGTTAGAGTTTTAGCTGTTTTGGGGTTTTAAATTCATGTGTTCTCAAAGGGATGTACTTCATGTGAGTGGCAAAACAAGCCTAAATCAAAGATTACCTTCCTCGAAATGTATAACCTTATGCTAACTGACTTATTCAGTCTAATGCAAAGTGCCAAATTTACTCAAATTGATGTAGTTCAGTAAACTGTCCAGTCATGCTTTTTTGGACTGTATTGATTTATTTTAATTTTTATCATATCATTTTTATCATAATTGTTGACTAAATAAATAAATACATTGTTGGTCGCTTTGATTAAACCCATGTGGTGTACTGGTGTTTGACTTTCCTATTTCATCTGAGGCAAATCTGCACTATGTGTTGTTTTCGTTGTATTGCAGTCACTTAATTTGTAGTACTGTATAGTTAGTGTAAAATGAAAATTATTAGTACTACTCAAAAACATAAACACCAAAAATATATTAAAATAATACGCCAATCAGAAATGTGTTCAGTTTGTAACAATTTTTTTTTAAATAAAACATTTATAAAGTATTTGATATCCTCAATATATTGTACCTGTTAATTCTTCAAGATGGAAAATGGTTATTCTTTACAAATTTAATGTTTGGGATCTGAGGTGTTTGTTTGTTCTTGTTACTGCCTACATTAGGGACCCCCCATACATTTGGCTCACCCAGTGTAAGTGTTGGGTCCCCGCGGTTTGTATTTTCTAACGAGTGGGACTGGGAGGATGAGTTTCTGCAAGGTAGGAATTAACGAGGACGTGTATGTGTATATGTGAGAGTTTTCAGTTGATGCAAACTTTTATATTATACACTAGTAGTTATTTGCAGTCTATTGGATTCACAAATGGCTGTGTGTATTAATGGGTTATAAACAGAAAATTCATTAACGATGAAAATTCCTAAAGTCTGTTGTTCTGAGATTATGACTTTATCTTTGGTAACAACAATTAATTGAGGAATTCCAAGTTTTTTGTTAATAATGCCCAGAATGTCAGTTTACATTTTCTGAAAACTCTGCTTTATCTTATCCATGATCAGATTGGTGAATTCTCTAATACAAAAACAGACATCGTTGACTTGATTTTTGTATCCTCCTATCCTGAGAGAATTTATTGAGTCAGACTAGATGAGATAAACTACTGTAATATGTTTAGTTGTATATTCGCATGGTACATCGTGTCGCTAGTTTAATGTTGTCTTCTCGCTTGCTGGCTTGCCTACCTACTTTTCATTTCTCGTTTTGACACTTGTTTTTTTTTTTATGTTTCATCATCAGCCATTCATATTTTTTTTGGAGAATATAGTTCAGTTAATAAGGTCATTAACTAGGTTCACCCATCCACAACTTAAAATGACTTGAATTCTGCATTTTTAATACTGGTATCTCGTTTATCAGCTATAGGAAAGAATCTTTGGCATTCAATGACAAACAAACAGTAAAATATGGTTTAAATGTAAAATAGAAATATATATAAAATATGGATATTATATAAAATGTATATTTTTTATACTGTATGAAAGCATGTACAGTGTACACAGCTCCAGGTATTATTTATGATTAGTAAATGCATGTGTTTTACACAATGTAGTGGATTCATTTAATTATCTGTTGTATATTTTATGCTATTAAAGTGTATTTCATTGCAGTTCCATTATCCAATGCAAAATATTGATTTCGAATTTACTTTTTGCTGAAGTGGAGGCCATTTCTTGAAAAATATTGCAATCTCAATTTCTGGTCTTCTGGCAATTTGTAAAAGACAATAGGCTAAAAGATCAAATTATTTTATCAAATGGACAATAGGTGGCGCATTCCCCCTATTATCGCCCAAGTTAAGAATTTCTCTTGGTAAATAAGATGTGGATATTATTTTCAACTATGTCCCCCATAGTTACGTTTGTCCGTTTGTGTTTATGCTTTAATGCGCTATATTAGGTTTTACAATATTGTTTCTTTTTTCCTCAGTTATCTCTTTGATTTTAATTGTTCAGTCGCTCCATATTTTCTGAGTATTATTTGTCAGTGTTTATGGCTAGCTTTGGCATCACAGTTGAATTGAGTTGTAATTATAATATCATGCATAACATTTGAATAACTAAAAAATCAAGCCAAATATGTATTACATAGCAACGTGCTGTATTGATAGATATATATTATGTAATATAATAGAGAACAACATTAGTAAACAATTATGTAGATTATTCTCTTCAGTGCAATAATACAGGATTGCTACATTCAGGGAAAAGTTAGGGAATTTCAGAATTTTGTTAAAAATTTATAATATAGTTGGGGAATTTTAAAATTAGGGAAATCTAAGAGTGAAGTTCAGTCTCTTTTTCTTAAACTTTTGGTCAATTTGGTCAAGAAATTTCACGTTTGAATCACGATCAGCATTTGCAAATGTTGTAGCAACCCTGTATAAACGTTTAGCTAGAATAACTTTAAAACTTATTGAAACATTTCCCTCTGTTGTATTGCCCCAGACGATGGATGCCACTGGAATTATTCAACATCTTCGGGAAATCGAAACAGTAGTAGCACAATGCACACCGGTATCACTTTTTGTTTCTCTATACGGTCACACAGAAAAATAATTCCCTTGCAAGATTATAAATCTATGAAGTTATTTAAATTAATAAACTTACTGTATTTTATACATTTGCAAAATTACTGTAAGTTCATTACTTTAACACAGTTAATATCATGTGATTGATTGCAGGGTTTGTTTTTCTGGTGCCTTGTTTTCAACTTTTCCCGTTGTTCCTATCTTCAAAATAGATTTTAGTGAATGAATGTCCGGCTTGCGGATCAATGTGCTTGGACGCTTCTTTTGCCATTAGTCATTATTTTACAGATTTGCTACTTTTTAAAGGGGCTAACTGTTAGAAATGATTTCTAATGTAAAGTGTAGTACAACATTATAAAAGTAAAATTCAGTATTTTCTGGAATGGGAAATGCATTGTCTTATTTTTCCATTGAGTGGACTTGAACTTGAGACTTTTCTGTCCATCATCTTTTTATTTACAATGATTTGGGTAGCTAGATGTTATGCAATATTAAGGTCACTTTTGAAACAAATATTATTCACAAATACATTTGGGTTAATTTTATGTTTCATATAATTGTGCTATCATAATGTTGATTTATGCATGGCATCACAAACAGGATCCTTTAAGGAAATCGTATGGCAGTGATGTTCTCTCAGCTAAACAGTTGTCTTATCTTATATGTCGTCAAAATGGTATTAAGTTTATGATTTGTATTTTTATTACTTCATGATAACACTTCATCTTGTTTTGATCTAAATGAGCTTATTTGTGCATATGTTGTATCATCAATATCTTGTGATTTGATTAAAATCATCAAAATCCATTTCAAAGATTGTTATATTGTTATCCTTTGAACTAAGTATGCATGGTTATATAGAGAAGCCACTAATAACTCATATACATGTACTGGTTATTATTGAACTTCATTAACTATAACTATAACTTGAATATTACTTGCCCAGTTTGGGTTAAATGTCACGTCATTGCTATTTTGACAAGAGAGACAACTATTTTTGCCTCCTTCTATCATGAAATGTTCAAAATTACAAGTGATTGATAGAATATGTTTTGTTCGGAATGATATGCAGCTTTCGAAAAATGCTGTTTGTTTCATAATTATTTGGTTACCTTCAGGTGCCAACAGACAATAAGATTCATAGAGCAATCTTCATAAATTGGCCATCTATACTTTCATGCTTAGTTGTCAATTAAAGCATTCTCTAGTGTGATTTTTCTAAAATCAATTTAGCTTCCACAAGTTTTGATTTTTATTGTCGTTTACAATGAACTACAAGGGCTGCATGCTGTATAATGTATTGGCCTATTTAATATGTGGAATGTCCTTAATAGACTATAAGTTATCAGGAACTGGAATGAAATATACTATAGTAACAACACTGTAGTAATATGAATGTGGTAATGAACTGCCTGTTTATAAGGAGCATGATGTCATGGTATGTATGTCAAGTGAAATCTGTATTTTTGACTCATTTATTCTTATCCTTAAATACAATGTATGCCACGATGTATTGCTAGCATGTGCATGCTCCACTCTTTCTTAGAACGGTAAGAAATAAACTTCTGGAAAACTAACATTTCCAATTATATAGGACGATGTTACCTAGATCTCTGTTAAAAGTAGAACTATTATTCCACTGTGTGCAGTGATCTCATCCCAGCATTGGAGAAGGGGGGTTGTATTCTTGATCAGATTCGAATATGTTTTCCGCCGAATAAATAAAAGTGAAATCTTTAAATGTTTCTTATCCAGAATAAGTAAAATAAAAGTTTCTATTGAGATAAAAGAATTTCCATGGAGATCTCTTAGGTGTAGATCATAGATATAAACTCAGTCCAATGCATACCTTAAGTTTAGCCAATTGTTTGGTATAAAATTGGTCATATTTTCTGGCTCTGTGCATTTGACTGCCATACTATTTCATGTACATATGTATGTAATCAACTTTTCAATGTACACAATCAACTATTCTATGTAGTCATCTATTCTATGTATATGTAGTCAGTTATTTAATGTATGGGTGATGGCTTGAGCAGCAGTAGGGAAATATTAACATATAGTTCTTGTTTATGATGATGACCATGCAGAAGATGACATGGAGTCTCTGGATGTTGATACGACACCTACCAGTACAAAGCCAGGCAAGATGCCCCAAGTCAGCCCAGTGAAACCTGCAGATATGGCACATAATGAGGCTGTTGTGAAGGAGGAAAAAATTGAAGGTAAGAACAAACAACTCTCATATGTGTTTCATGAAACAATTACTTGTACAGAACTACTCCTTTTAACACACAGATGTCATATTTTGATTAATTTCTATGCATTTATTTTCTTGAATTCATGCTGGGTGAATTATATGGCAGTCATTTTGCTCTTAAAAGTGTGATACTCTTCACTGTGAGTCTTGTTTCTTATTTATAGTTCGTGAAATCAGTGAAGAGGAGAAGCAACAAATAATGTTCACTGATGACTTCCAAAAGTTTATGATGAGATCATCAGCCATAATGGAAAGAGCACTAGCCGAGGAGGACACGGATATATTCACTGATTACAGTGGCCTCAATGCAGATGACAGTGAAGGGTCAGTTGAAATGATCACATTGCTTGTTAGGTCAACGCAAATTGAATTTCCTAAAAGCTGAGTTATCTTTACGAAAACAAGGCCAACCATTTCAATAACTCACCAAACTAAAAATATCAGAATCTTAAAGAAGAATGTTAACTTGTATCATAGAGGTTTTTGAATGGTCAGCTAGCTATGAAATTGGTTTGCCTTTAAGTCAATAATCCTGTAATCCTATATTTCAGAGATATCAGTGCTAGTGATAAACTTAAGCTAAACAGAACTTTCTTTGATGAAAGATGGTCAAAACATAGGACAGTTACATGTATGGATTGGTCAGTACAGGTGAGGATGAACACAATTCTCAAATTAATATGAGTTTGAATTCTCATTCTTGAAGATGCTATAAGAGTTATTTTTTATTGCTTATTCTTTAAGTGTTCATATTTTGATGATTTAATATACAGAGTTGTTCACAATTTCTTGTAAAAGAAGTATCTGGTTTATTAATTTTGATTTAAGGTAAATATAGTAATTGTATTTATATTTTACATTGTGAGGATGTGAGGTATTTACTTTATACATTGAATTTTCATTTCAAGTTTGATAGAATTGTACATGTGTTTATATTATGGAGATGTTTATTTAGGTGTTCATTTACACATTTACATGTATTTAGTACATCCCATTATGTATTTTTCCAGCACCCTGAGCTCCTGGTGGCTTCATACAACAACAATGAAGAATCACCACATGAGCCTGATGGAGTGGCCCTCGTATGGAACTTAAAGTTTAAGAAAACTACCCCGGAATATGTCTTCCATTGTCAGGTATGGTTCCACATATGGTGGGTGGAGGGCCATCGTTATGACTACAGATTTTTTTTTAGAAAAACTAGCCAATCAGAGTTCAGTATTCCTATCAGAATGATATACAATATGAGAAAAATTTTAAAACGCAATGGAAATATTTATATTTGCAGGGTAAGACACTTCTTTTATGTTGCATCTATTTTCTATAGTCTATACCCTACCAATGTTTTACTCTGCCAGTGTATTACCATACCAATGTATGTATCAGTGATCTCTCCAGCATTAAAGGAATATTCCTTGCCAAACCATCTCTCTCCTCATATGGTAGCTATAACCATATATATGCTTGCCATGTTTAGCAAAACACGCAAAAATGTTTTGATATGGTCAAATTTGATCACTTAGAAATGTGATGCTCAATTCCAGTAAGCTGCCATCTTTTAAAATTTCACACAGGAAGTGATGTCATCGACTCTCAACTTTGCATATAGCATTAGGTGAGGAGCTATTAAGAATTACAAAACCAGCTAAATATTCTTTTTCAACTTTGTATCTTATTTAATCCTTCTGAAAATCTCTTCTTTTATTCTAAGTTGACAAGCCCTGAAAATATTTTTGCACAGAAAGTAATGATCACTTGTCTAAAAGTGATTTTGTGCTACTTTCCTATACTGTTATGGGCAAGGTTATAGAAGTTGAGAGTTGATGACATCACTTCCTGCAAGAAATCTTAAAAGATGGCAGCTTACTGGAAATAAGCACTAGATTTTTAAATGATCAATATTGACCATATTATAACATTTTCCCATGTTTTGCTAAATATGGAAACTATATATGATTATAGCTACCATATCAAGAGAGAAAAGGTCTGGCAAGGAATATTCCTTTAAAGCAAGTGGTCGCAGCACCCAGATTTTAAAAATAGGCTCCACCCACCTGAAAATCCATTTGCACCTACTTGAAAATGAGAAAAATTATGAAAAATAATGTTTTGACCAATTTTGGTCTGAATTGTGAAATTGAGAATTGCACCCACTTGAGTAAAACTTCTATGGAGAATGAAGATCACTGTATATGCTCTATTTGTTCTGACATACCAATTGATTTCTGTACCAATATATTACTGCACCAATGTATTTCCATACCAATGTACATATGCTTGCAGTCTGCAGTAATGTCAACATGTTTTGCCAAGTTCCACCCTAACTTGGTGGTAGGGGGGACATATTCTGGTCAAATAGTCCTCTGGGACAACAGAAGTAACAAGAGAACCCCAGTTCAGAGGACACCTCTCTCTGCAGCTGCACACACTGTGAGTTTCAGTTACAGAAATCTTACACATGATTGGCAAATCTCAGATTCAGTTGTAATGAAACATATCTGTATCTTTATGGACTAATGATTGCTTCACATTAACCATTTCAGTGTCATTTCAGATATAATTTGCGATTTGACAGTTAACCGTTTTATAGAATCTTGCTGATAAAGTGTAATATTCTTACCAAATTGACATTAAGAATCTTTTATTATGCCATTAAGATTCCATTTTTCATTTAATAGTATACTTTTTGAATGAAATCACTTACAAGGAAAATGAAGCTTTTATCAGATTACATGGATCACATGTTCTACATTCCAGCACCCCGTGTACTGCGTCAATGTGGTTGGTACCCAGAATGCCCATAACCTGATCACTGTGTCAACAGATGGCAAGATGTGTTCATGGAGTCTGGATATGTTGTCCCAGCCACAAGATAGCATGGAACTTCAACATAAACAATCAAAGGCTGTTGCTGTCACCAGCTTCTCATTCCTCTCTGGTGATGTGAACAACTTTGTGGTCGGGAGTGAGGAAGGTGCAGTGTATACAGCAGTTAGGCATGGAAGGTATGTTAAAAGACCTATCTAATAAATCATGCCACTTATTGTTTCTGATGCTATTCTTACAGTTTCAGGGCAGAAAAGGGATTATGTTATCACCAAATTTGTTTGTACACATTGCTGCCTGCAAAATGTGACATTATAAATCTATTCCTATATTGTTATATCTGATTACATTTCAGCAAAGCTGGTATATCTGAGATGTTTGAGGGTCATCAGGGTCCAGTTACTGGCATTGATTGCAATGTTGTCCCAGGTGTGGTGGACTTCTCCCAATATTTCATCACATCGTCCATTGATTGGACTGTTAAACTATGGAATATCAAAGTAAGTGTTTTCTAGAAATGGGTAGTATATAGAGACTATGATTTAGGAGTGATATGATTTTTATCCACAATGTATATTGATATCTGCACGAGCAAGCATATGAGAGAATAAAGACCAAAAAGTATGAGTATGAGATAGGAATTTGAAAAGGGAGTGTTAAAAAGTACAACTGCTCATATCCTGTATACAAGGAAATAAATATTTTGAAGGTACAGGTTAAGATTGAATCTGCCCATAGAAAAATGTCTGACAATGTGTGGAATCAACCCAAAAAATTAATTGATCAATAAATGTGTAATTCTCAAATGCTAAGGGTGTTATTGAAGATTTATGATGCTGAAGTACAATTAAATGCAATTATCTCTAAAGATGTATATTCTATTATTTAGGAAAATAAGCCATTGTATTCATTTGAGGACAACAGTGACTATGTGTATGACACATGCTGGTCACCCATCCATCCTGCATTGTTTGCAAGTGTTGATGGGGTAGGCCGACTGGACTTGTGGAACTTAAATCATGATACTGAGGTAAGTACAGATGTAGAGGTGCATCAAAATGTAGACTGGGTTGGCTGAGGCAAAGATTGGGTTGGCTGAGGCAAAGACTGGGTTGGGTGAGGCAAAGATTGGGTTGGGTGAGCCAAGGACTGGGTTGGGTGATGCAAGGATTGGGTTGGGTGTGGCAAAGACTGGATTGGGTGAGGCAAAGATTGGGTTGGGTGAGGCAAAGATTGGGTTGAGTGTGGCAAGGACTGGGTTGGGTGAGGCAAGGACTGGGTTGGGTGAGGCAAGGACTTGGTTGGGTGAGGCAAGGACTGGGTTGGGTGAGGCAAAGATTGGGTTGGGTGAGGCAAGGATTGGGTTGGGTGAGGCAAGGACTGGGTTGAGTGTGGCAAGGATTGGGTTGGGTGAGGCAAAGACTGGGTTGGGTGAGGCAAGGACTGGGTTGGCTGAAGCATGGACTGGGTGAGCCAAGGACTGGGTTGGCTGAGGCAAAGATTGGGTTGGGTGTGGCAAGGACTGGGTTGAGTGTGGCAAGGATTGGGTTGGGTGAGGCAAAGATTGGGTTGAGTGAGGCAAGGATTGGGTTGGGTGAGGCAAGGATTGGGTTGGGTGAGGCAAGGACTGGGTTGAGTGTGGCAAGGATTAGGTTGGGTGAGGCAAAGACTGGGTTGGGTGAGGCAAAGACTGGGTTGAGTGAGGCAAGGATTGGGTTGGGTGAGGCAAAGACTTGGTTGGGTGAGGAAAGGACTGGGTTGAGTGTGGCAAGGATTGGGTTGGGTGAGGCAAAGACTGGGTTGGCTGAGGCAAGGACTGGGTTGGGTGAGGCAAAGCTTGGGTTGAGTGAGGCAAAGACTTGGTTGGGTGAGGCAAGGACTGGGTTGGGTGAGGCAAGGACTGGGTTGGGTGAGGCAAGGACTGGGTTGAGTGTGGCAAGGATTGGGTTGGGTGAGGCAAAGACTGAGTTGGCTTAGGCAAGGACTGGGTTGGGTGAGGCAAATACTGGGTTAGGTGAGGCAAGGACTGGGTTGGCTGAGGCAAAGATTGGGTTGGGTAAGGCAAAGACTGGGTTGAGTGTGGCAAGGATTGGGTTGGGTGAGGCAAGGACTGGGTTGGCTGAGGCAAAGATTGGGTTGGGTGAAGCAAGGACTGGGTTGGGTGAGGCAAGGATTGGGTTGGGTGAGGCAAGGATTGGGTTGGGTGAGGCAAGGATTGGGTTGGGTGAGGCAAGGACTGGGTTGGGTGAGGCAAGGATTGGGTTGGGTGAGACAAGGACTGGGTTGGGTGAGGCAAGGACTTGGTTGGGTGAGGCAAAGACTGGGTTGGGTGAGGCAAGGACTGGGTTGGGTGAGGCAAGGACTTGGTTGGGTGAGCTAAAGACTGGGTTGGGTGAGGCAAGGATTGGGTTGGGTGAGGCAAGGATTTGGTTGAGTGAGGCAAATATCCTTTGGATTGCAGGTCTGGTTAGGTGGATTAATGAGAGTTTGGAATTTGAATACTTACATAATACATGTATGCATCTTTTGCCTCATTTCACAATGAAGTAATTACATCCACACAGTCAGCTTTCAATTGTTTCATTCTTGGTAGAGTTCATATCTGTCATTTGGAAACAAATGCTTTAGTGTATTAAAATATTGAATCCAATATCAATCCTATGTGGGCTTTCAATACATTATTTAATGTCATTATTCAGGTGCCAACAGCTACTACATACATAGAGAACAATGTAGCATTAAACAGATGTAGGTGGCACCAGAGTGGGCATCAGATAGCAGCTGGGGATGACATAGGCAAGATACATGTCTACGATGTAGGCGAGGTAAGATGGAATGTCTATTTGCATGTTAAATGAATTTGTTGCCACTGTTAGAATCATTTAATATTTCCAATGAGTTTCTGTTATATTGTCTTTCATATTATTTCAACATTTTTTTCAATCTCATATCAGAGTGTTTTTGAATATTTTATCTGTTGTCAGTGAGCCAGCTCTTGGAAATGACAATAGAGTTATGATATGTATAGATATTTCAGGAAGTCCTATCCCAAACCAATTGTTCACTTCATGTGCTTTCTCTTTCCAGCATATAGCCCAGCCAAAGAATGATGAATGGAAGAGATTTGTACATACACTTCAAGAAATCCGTAATAATAAAGCGGATGCTGAAGAGGAACAGAACATATACTCTGGTTTGTCGGCTCCAATCCGATGAAATCTAGGACCTTAGTTTATACTCGATGCTTTAGGAACATGTAGGAATAAAGACAGAAACATGGTGGATAATTGTATCAACAACTTTTAGTATGGCTTGAATATATGATTATGCCCTAGGGATACTGATTGTCTGTTGTGTAAATGATCAATAGATGAACGAGTCCACCTATTTATTCAATGATTAATGTCTTAAAGGGATTTGGGGGATTCTCTCTTTTTAGAATCAACATTTTTGTAGCTTTTATGTCTATCATGGTAACATATCTGGAAAGTAAAATGGGATGGATATGGGGAATATCTTATTTATCCTATGTTCAACTTGTTTTTAACCTAAACCTTATCACATTAATCATTGGATAAACCAAGAAGTCACGATATCCACACATTAATTTAGTTGAATGAATAGACTATTGGTATTTTTGTGTTCATTTAGTTTATATGCCTAAAGACTTTGCAGAAACATAACACCTAGTTAAAATAAGGGTATGATCCATGGTCCCATTCCATTGTGATGTATTTCATATTGTCATGGAGATGTTCTTGCTTAATACTTATGTATCATGTACAACATATAGAAACTCTACTCATGTGTGAAATGCAAAAACAGTGAAACAAATCTTTCTGATTAATTTATTTTCTTGAACACTACACAGCATGTTAAATTCATGCATGTAATTTTCAAGAAATGTGATTTTCTTATAAAACAGGGTTAATGATAAATGAAATGTTTTAAACTGAATATTGTTCTTTGAAATCTATGGTAAAACCATTGTATTTCATAAATTAGAATAATTGATGGATTGAGGGTGTAATCTGTTCCCAAGAGTGAGATATCTTATACTTAATATTTTATGCAAGCCATGTGAAGTTCTTTGCTTTTCAGCATGTTTGACCATTTATTAATGTTCATTGCATCCATTGCAACCTTTAAGTCAGATATACCAGGGATCTAGGATCTAGGTTTTGCCAAATACAGATATTTTGGAGGCTGTAATACGTACTTGACTGACCATAGTGAAGAAACAATTGCCAAAATATGCGAGGTTGGCCATATGATGGTTTTCGTGAAGGTCACTTTTGACGCTTCTAATTTCGATCTTCAGATATCTACTCGATGAGAAACAAAGCTTTCAATGTAGCATTATACAATGTCTAGGTGATAAAACCAACACCAAACTGAATAAGACTTCAAAATAGAGTAAAGACATACTACATGGTTGTGAATTGGTGAACCATGGTATTCCTTGGTGCTTCAGTGAGAAAGCAGTTACAGAGATTATTACCTCAACAATGTACCCTTTACTCAGAGTATTTTCTGCAATACTCTTAAAAAGGCAAAGGTTCCATATCTTTCATATGAGATAGGGAGACATCTTTCTTGTCATCTTTAATGATAATAAACTAGCAATGAAATGCTGAATAGTTAATTATTAGTTTGGTTGTCAACTCAAAGTGACATTTCATTATTTACCTAGCTATATTGTAAGTCATTTTTTAAGAGTGATATGATAAAGTTAATTGAAGAAGAAGCACAGGTTTGATACAAAGCATACATAGCATCAGTAGTTACAAACGTCAGGATGTGGGTTTTTACTAATACACCAATGTGTCATAAATGCTCTACTAATACAGTCATACAGTACAGCGTATGTGTAATATTATATAGTCTGAATACGCAATCATATTATATATGTGCTTTGTAATGTTATGTTTACACTGTATACAAACAATATAATTGTAAATAAAATCAATGCTTTATTTAAAATAAAATGTACATGAGTTGTGTTATAACCCAATAGCCAATCAATCATTTAATCATTACCTTACTCTGAGGCTGAATTCTATACAAATGCATTTGCTATTATTTGCGTCATCTCTCCTTTTTACACATTTCATGTCACAACTTTGCCAATGGTATGGAGAGTAAAAGACAGTGATATATTCAGATATTTGACCATGAGTATTTTCTCACCCTGGTGAATATGACATTTCTCAACTGATTCACACTACCCTACCACGTGACCACGTTTAAAAGGGAAACAGGGTACAGCTAAGTTGCAAATGGAGGACGTGGGTTTAATTCCATATTTCTGAACGTAAAATACATTTTACATTTATTTCTAGTGTTCTACCATACATAGAATTGATTCATCAAGCAGTTTGTAGAATATTGTTGGCAAAAAACTACTATAGGCAAAGATAGATAATAGTGGGCGCAGTGAAGCAAAACTCAATGCAATACACGATACATTTCAGTAAATCTGTCAACGTACAGGGAGCATGTAAGTTTCTCTTCGAAAATGTTACATTGATATGTAACAAAACCCCAGTAAACTGTCATTTAAACTGCGTGTCATCGTGTTATATGTGGATACGTTTTCCAGTATGTTATTCAACTGTACTTTTGTGAATTAATTGTTTTTCTAAAATCTTAAGGTGCAAAAAAGTCGTCCCAGAAATGTATCTTTACTTAACATACATAAGATGTTGCGAAACATTTTTCCTCTTGTCACAAGGAGGATAATGTTTGTTTCGAGGTGTCTTGTGATGAGCGTTTCATGATTAAATGCAAAATCACTGGAGCAGATACCATCCAAAAACATCTGACATTCAACACGTCATATTAGACTACATCGATCTGGTATTAGGTTTTTACAATAATAGAGAAATACGACGTCATACCACCTCTACAGCAAATCGTGGCATGATGGTATTTTGAACAAACTATTTTAAATGATCGGTTTTTGAGGACGGTAGTGAATTAGACCATCCAAGGGGTTATATAGAAAGATTCTTTACATGTAGTTGACGCAATTTTAATTATTCTGAATAGCAGATAGTCATTAATCCTGATAGCCGATAGTCATTTATCACTTACGTGTTCATATTTAATTTCGTTATTTTATTTCAATTTGATACCCTAGTAACACGTATAATCTATCGTTCTTGTTAATTTAATGACTAAAATGCATATACGACCTGAAAGCCCGTGTCTAAATCTACTAAATAATGTTTACTTTATTTGGATTAAATAACAATTGATGACACCTCAAAGCATCAACAGGCGGCCTTTTTAGTATTATTTTCACTGTTTGCAACGTAAATATACATGAGATCGGGACATAGTATGTCTGTATAATCAGCTTACTTTCTCGCTCCCTGTACTATTGAACAATTTACACTCCTTGTACCCTGTATTGATCAACTTTTGCAGCTGTGTACCGTGTACTATGACATATCAAATATTTTAAAATTTAAAACGATATTATTTACATTCTTTCTTCAACTATCATATAACTTGGAACATGGACTTCACTATTGCACCACTGAAGTTCAGCGAATCGCAATATTGACTCACTCCGAGCACTAAACGTATTAACCTTTTGACTAAGCAGTCGATATACTCAAAAGCGACCTGATTGAAAGCCAAAAAATTTGCGCATGCGCTATCGAGGTAGGGTAGTGTGTGATTATGACTCAACCTAAAACACATTTTCTTGAGGAACTACACCTTAAACGTATGCAGAAAGTATAACAGTGTTGAGTCTTAATTTGAAAGATATCACATTTTGGTGACCAAAACTAGGCTGAGAACAATGGACAGCATCAATATTTCCTGATCAATTTTATTGGAAAGTAACGTGAAATAAATTATCTTCAACTTTATCGCATTCCACACAGTTCCACTTTTTGAAGGCCCCTTCAATATTTACTGACATAGTGCAAAGGGAACTTCTGTTTAGAAAATGAAGGTCATCTTCAATCATTTAGTATTTCATTCATCACAACAGTGTCTCAGATTCCTTCTCGGAGGAAGTAAGGGTTGGCAACGAACGAAACTGGCTTTTAGAGACTCAGACTTAAATGTGTGGGTCATCTATTAAGACAATAAGTCCGAAGTTTAAAAAATGTGCCAAGATGTATTTCCAAACAAGTGTTTGGAAAGTAGGATTGGTGTCACCACCTGCCATAAGTGCCATTTCTTAGACACCAACATTTTTTACAAACACCACCCAAAAAAAAAGGTGGAGAGACTACAACAATATGTCACTACTTCTGGTGGCGACATAACATTGAATAGACTACTTTGTTTTCCTAAAGCAACCATAATACTGAAAAATATACTTGAGGTACAGTTGACTAGAGGACGCTTTCTCCCCCCCCCACCTCTACTGTATAAAACAGCTGAACAATTGGAACTATGGCCCTCTCTCGAATTATTTCATAAGAATTTCTTTCAGTAAGTGTTAGATGGGGGGGGGGGGGAGATCAGGACTTCATTCGAAAAGTCAAAGAAACTGGAAGTAATTCTATAAGGTAAGATGCTAAATTGCATTGATCTAGTCTATCATGAAAACACCCTTCTGAATTAATGAGTATTTAACACTAGAAATCGGCAATTCCACGGAGTAGCAAATCCCAATGAACGGTATATCAAAATGTAGTATTTACCTTTTTTAGGAATCTCTAAAATAACCTTTAAACAAGGAACGAGTTGAATCCACTAAGAATTCACAGGACCTTATCATTTGATGTTACAAAGGGACCTAGTCAACTCGGAAGCAAAGCCTCCTTGGTATATGGACACAATTTTGATGTGGCAGTCAGTCACCAATACGACATTGTAAGACGCTTGAAATTATTAGCTATTTGGGACTTCATCAATCTTACAAACAATTAATACAATACACAGAATAAAGAGTTATAGTTTCATTTCTTTATTACATATCTTTTAAAAATTTATTACATGATTTTCAACAGATGAGACATACATTATGATTTGACTTAGTAGAATAGTCTTCTCAGAGAAATCTTTCGTTCAATAAAGCTGAAAATGGAATGATATTGGCAGGACAATTAAGTACTCAGAAACAAAAAAACTTGAAGCGTTGAATATGTGAATGGTCCCTGAACAATTATCAATTAGCCTAAGAACAGATGGCCTAAAATCTAAATATAACTTAACTAAAATCATGGATGTAAAAATTTGGTGATCTGATATTTAACCTAATTAACCTCATTATGACTTCACAAAAACACTGTTGTATTAGATACAATATGTACATGATGACACTATATACAACTACAAAGTAAACATAAGATGAGTAGTAGACCGAAGAAAGAACAACGTCCTGGAACAGTTTCTCTGTAGTAAGGCAGCATATAGATGTACATATGCAATCACATGACAGTTCAACTGTTTTATTTGTACATAAAACATATACCATTACATCTAAGTTCTGACAGCACTTGGCTCACTGTACAAAGGTAGTATTTATTGGTGGTGATATCTCATAGTTATTATCTAATATCCTCCTCCATATCCACCACCGCCATAACCACCTCCATTATTGTATCCACCGCCATATCCCTGATCATAACCGCTTCCCCAGTTTGATTGGTCATAGCCACCTCCCCAACTGCCACCGTCATAACCACCTCCATATCCTTGGTCATAGCCACCGCCATAACCGCCACCTCCATAGCCACCTGGAGAAGAAAATGATTACTTTAAGAACATGCTCTCTACATAGTAATTTTTACTTTGTGTTCTAGTGCAAATAGACTTCTTCAGTTGTAATTTGCAAATATTATAACTTATGGCTTGAAGTGTACACTGAGAGAATGATGTTGTTGATTTGATAAAATAATTCATGCTATAAATAGCAATTATGCATAAAATCTTAAATAGTCTTACCACCACCTCGTCCACGTCCACCTCTCATTCCACCTCCACGCATTCCACCTCCTCTCATTCCTCGACCACCGCGTCCTCCTCCGAAGCCTCCGCCTCGACCACCTCCGAAACCACCGCCTCTTCCTCCGCCAAAACCGCCACCGTATCCATCTTCTTTGGGTTTAGTTTGGACCTTCTTCATGTCGCACTAAAAACAAAGAACAAGTTAATTCCTGCATGGATGGGTATTTTAACTGGAAAATTATTCACGCTTTAAATATTGCTCAGGAACAGAGATCTCAAATATCATGCTCAACTCAAAGTTGATCTGCTTCTTCAATGTATAGCTCACTGATTCAAAGCACAAATACATCAACAATAAATATAGTATGTTAATAAGGATTCTCAATTCAACTGGAAATTCACTTCTCAACCTTTCTCTGGATTGTGAGCAAATTGCTTTGGCTAAAAACATGTCACTGAAATTGAAAATTGAAGTTGCAAATTATATTCTATCACAAACATATAAATCTGAATATATAACACTATACAATTTTGTGGATTGTTTTGTAAAACAAAAAGGGAATTGTACAAAACCTAATTGAAGTACCCAACAATATTTCTTTCTTAAAAATGAAATACAGTCTTAAGAGACAAATGTGTTCTAATATACTTCCACTACTACATGTGCAATTTACTTCTTAAATCTGGAAACGAAATACTATTGGGTACTGTTCGGATACAACGTTAGTAAAAATGTTATTTTACACTGAATCAGAAACGTTCAGTGTTCTAAACATAGCAAATTTCAACAACAGATTTTTGGGGAAAAGTATGAACATTTAAAACGATGAAGTGTGATATGATGTTGAAAATTGAAAGTGAGAAAAGTCATCTCTAGCTGTAAAGCTGCATCTTCAAGTCAAACTGATCCTTGGTCTCGATGGAAAACTCAACTCATGTGTCTCTGTGTAAAAAGTAGGAAAATAAGAAATATCAATTTAATTAAGTCGTAAACATTGCACTGTTTCATAAACATTTAAATTCAATAGATATTCCATTCAATTCAATCTCTAGCAACTTTGTCCTTGTTGTTGGGCATTGGGTGGTTGTTACCATTGGGACTTACCAATCGTCATGACAACCAACCTGTTGCTAGGTCAGCCATCTTAGGGTGTAGCACTTTGCTGTTGATGTCCATGGCTGACAAAATCATACAAACCAGTTAGTACATGATAAACATAATAGATGGGGTATTTGCATTCTGTGCTTCCCATTTTTCTTGATCATGTTTTCAATAGCTGGTCAAATGTATGCATGGATTTTTCAACATGGAATCTATTATCAGTAACTTCAACCTGCTTTGGGCTGTTGTAACTGGTTCACAATAATCATAAATGGACCCATATTTATAATTTCAACATTTCATGACATAACATAAACTTACTTCCCCATCATTTACTTTGATAGCTTAATTGGCATTTAATTGCATTGCCACATATAAATTGGGTAATTCTACAATATACAAACATCAAACCTGAATTTTCAAAAATATATTACTTCAACAATGATTAAAATTCTACTATACAGTTGAATGGTCACTGAATAAAATATAAAAGCAATGTACATTTTTTTGTAAAATATTCATCCTTAGATGTTCCAAAGGAACATTTATAAAATGTTATAATATAATAAAAATTTGAGGAAATATATTCCCTTTGCACAGGACAAATAACCCCGGTTATAAACAATACAATATACAAAAATAATATTAAAGCTTAGCACAGGTACAATCTCTAAATTATCATAATTTATTAATATCTAGTTGGACATAAAAGTTTCCAAGAGAAGAGAAAACAAAACTACTCAGAAATATGTTTTTATTCTATCTAATTCAGAATTTACAAAACATTACATAAGTGTATAGAGCTATTTCTTGAAGTGCTCATTCATGTTCATTCTATATTGTAAAGAATTGAACTAATATACTGCAATATCAATTGAAACATGACATCCATCAAGAAAACATATAGGACAAGATTAGGGGAGTTTTTATAATGGCATCAATTCAAGAGATACCTGCACTTTAAATCCATATTCCATGTTCCCAAACCAAAAACTGTTCAATCATAAGACTCAGTAGAAGGCAGCAAAACATCAAGTGCTTCCAAGGCTCAAAATATTTCTCTCATTGAAACTCCTCATCTTTGACTTCAATATTATAGTGATTTGCAAATGGTTTGACTCTAAATTCATCCAACTTGCTCCATATCATGTAGATTATTGTAATATATAGTAATGTGTTCATGTTTATTTTCATCTGCATTATCAAAAACTGCAGATCAGCATTGAATTTATTCACTTCTTTCAATATAGTGTTCTCCAATTCCTTGATGTAACTGAATATTTGATGCAATATAATAATAATGTCAAAAAATGAAAAAACAAATGTTGCATATTTTCAAACTCGAAAAAGCATACACTGGTTGAAAAAACTTGAGACAGAACTTTTGGAGTTGACTTGTATGACATAAGGTACAAAGATAACCTCAATTAACCTACCTCTTTTCCACAGATCACCCTTTTTGGTTCTTTCATGAGGTTTGTTGCACTTTCTTCCATCTCAAAGGTTACAAACCCAAAGTTTTTCCTTTCATTCTTTGTTCTGTCAAATGGGAGGTTCAGTTCCTCAATCTGAAGTAGAATGACAAAGATTAGAAATGCAATGGGAAGCAAATGTGCGCTAAGTATAGATACTCAATGAAGCAATGAAGCATTGAATATGTAATGGAAATAGACAAGGAAATATGCAATGGAGAATCTGATATGTGACAGAAAAACATGTGTTCACATCTTGTTAAATAAATCAAAGGTGAGCTCTGAAATCTATCTGTTTTGAATTCCAATCCGATAGTAAAATTGATCAAATAGCTTGAAAACAAATAGGTAAAATATTGTGTACTTATTACAATGTATACATTAAAACACAATGTAATGTATATGTTGTACACTATTATGAAGTGAAATAAATGAAGTAAAAAACACATACAGTTCTCCATATCGATACCACTCCTTTGCATTGGAGAATACAAGGAAAGATAACTGAATTAATAGGAACATGTCCAACGCTGTATATGTGGTTGATGTATCATTGTACTTTATTGGGCTGTAGCAATGTGCTCAAATTAGTTGTATTGGTGACATTCAAGAAATAAAAGAGCAAGAACTTACAACTCCAAATGTAGATAAGAAAGCTTTAACATCTTCTTCTGCAGCATCTGGAGGGAGTCCTCCCAAAAACACCTTTCTTTTCTGCTCTGGAGCTTTGGCTTTTTCAATATTAATATTTCTTCCTCCCAATGTATGTGGCTTGGCATCAATGGCCTAAAGATTCAGATGAACACAACAATTTTAACAATAAAACAAAATATCACATTCAGTGTGTCGGATAAGCGGTCGCCATTCCCCAAATGCCATCAGAAAATACACCTGGCGAACAGTTTTAATGGAGCACTTGCCATAGTGGCGATCTGGGATCAAATCAGACTTGAAAACCCGAAGATAATGGCATATTTCTGCCAAGGAACTCACCGAGATCGAAAATCCAGAACATCCGGATATTCCTTCTTGATCGATCCCGAAACGTTTTCTATCGTGAATTCTGATTGGCCGTGCTTTCGACTTATTTATTCGAGATTTCTGATTGGTCGAAGAGATCATATATATGCGCATAAAAACTGCGCAGAAGATATCGCCGAAAAAAATATTTTTAAACTCGGACATTTCCTTCTTCAATCATCAAAATATTGGTTTAGTATAATGTGGAAAGCACCAAATGATAGATATTTATCGTGATGATGCACTGAATTACAAAATGTGCCACTTTTTCCGCATTTTAGTGTAAGTAATGATGAAGTACTCTATAATCGCCCACTGATTTCTTTCGGAAAATATTTTTTCTGTGTGTTCGGTAATAATACTTGGTTATTCCTTGATTTTTCTTGAACTTTGTGAAGCGGGGTGAATGGTTATTAGGGGGTCGGCGCTAAAAACGGCAATTACTGTTACTAAGCAACGTGTATTTTTTGTTCTTCATTAATTTTTCTGTGTAGATCTATATATAGGGCCTAAAATTTGACTTTTATGAGGAATATCATGCTCAGTTTGCACAAAAGAGGTTCTAAATATCAATAATTTTCTAGAGGGGGAATGCTACCACCCCCCCCCCCCCCTCCCCCAGACCGTGGTACATTTTTAATCATCATCATATCATAGTGTTATTATTAGGGAATTAAATGATACTTTGATATAGTTGGATGCACAAGTTTGACAAATTGCAGATTCTATTTACTTTTTAGATAAAATAAATGATTTTCGTAAAAATTTGCGACGTAAGCGTAATTTTATACTGGCAAGTGAAAAATCTGTTTGGCCAGTGGTATCTGAAATCCAGTGGCCAAAATGGCTACCAGAAAAAAATCCTTATCTGACAAACAGACATTATAATACATTTACATATTTATGTTTCTCTTGGCTTAAAACTTAGTTTGTGATGGTGTCCATTTTCTTGCAAGGATTCTTCCTCATAACAATAAGGGTTTATCTTTTAAAAAACTAACATAGGCTAGCAGAACCAAATACTTATTTGGAGACTGTGTTGTAACTTACAGCATTCATTTCATCTGCAGTTGCGAATGTAACAAAACCAAAACCTCGGCTCTTATTTGTATCTTGGTTGATCTTGATATTTACATTCGTGACTTCTCCAAATTTCTCAAAATATGCTTTGACATCATCTACAATTATAAAATTTAGATCATGCAAAAAGTTCATATTTAGTTCATGCTGGAAAAATAATTAAATTTTAGCAAAGACCAAATTACATTTTCTTAAATAAACATGCCTATAATTTTACCTACACCAAAAACAAATTGATTTTATTTCGAAATCGGAAGTATAATTACTTCCAAAACTGAACTGACTTTCACTTACCTTCTGATGTATCAAAGGGAAGTCCTCCCACAAAGATTTTTCTAAAAAACAAAGAACATCTCTTAAAATATAATTTTTAACAATATAGAAATATTACAATCTGATTAACATACCCTTGCTTCATTGATCACATCTCTTCAATAAAAACTGATACCATGCTCAGCATTATTATTTTTATCTTAGTCTACTACTATTATTACTTTTAATCAGAGGTCGAGTTATCTGCTATTTTCAGATAAACATAACTCATTCCACACATCATCTGCATCTTTCATTCTTGCACAAAAGATGCATTAGTCTACCTAGACTATTAATTGAGGGTTGATATTTCGTCAGAATGTTTGAATAACTAGAATATTCAGTGGTTTACTTTTCAAAATTGCAAAAAAATTCACTCTGGCCTTAAAGTTGGGTATTTTTATGCCATTTTTATTCTGTACCAAGGTTATTTATTGAATATTCTAGATGTAAAAAAGGGTGACCTACATTTTCAATGATTTTGTACCTACTTTTTCTTTACTCGAGTCTCTAGCTTACAGCTAGACGTAACTTCATTGATTTCGTATGTACTCTAGAAAAGTAGTGTTGTCGCGATTAATCGATACATCGCGGTATACATCGCCAAAGCTGATTCTGGCGATGCATCGATGTCTGAAACAAAACATCGATGTTTTAAAAAAAAAGAAATTTGCTAAAAATCACCCTTTCTTATCTTATTTTGACGCAAATCGCTTACCTTTCTCATGTCTTATTTCATTTTCCAATGTTTTCTGATATTCTTTCGCTTTAAAACTGTTTTAGCCAGTCGAAATGAACCATTAATCTAGAAAAATTACTTTACTTTCATTTCACCGTTACTAGAAGTTCCCGGATGTACCAGATGTTCGGTATTTTAGTGGATTAGCATTCGGTATTTCAGTGCACTTTTCTCGGACTTTTTCTCGATGTACATCGCGATGTGCATCGATGTTTACTACTGAAAATTGCCGATGCATCGATGTACGATTATGGCACATCGCGACAACACTATAGAAAAGGTGCTACACGCACCTACACGCACCTTGAAATCATTTCTAATAAATTTTATAAATATTTTTAAGAATATTAATCATATTTAGGATGAAGCGTTGCTTGTCTGGATTTAGATATTTGAAAATTTCATTTCGGAGTTTGACACATGGTGAAATTTTCTCGCTGTAGCTAAAAATGGCTTCCGGTTCTGGACGTGAACAAAATTTGAAATTATTCTCGCTTTAAAGAAATCAAATATAACAATAGATTCAGACGGGGATGTGAGCTGATGTTCTTCAAACTATACATAAAGGTATATTTCATATTATTATGCCATATTTACTGTGCGTGTGACACAATGATTTACAATATTTATAATACTAAGGCAGCTCAATCTTCCTCCTCAAAGCCGGAATATAGAGAAGGCTTTGGACCGAAGTAACTTTTTCTCATTTCTGTATTTATTCTATTTTCTCATACATTTTAACTCCATGTTCATTGTTCAATTGGAAATAAAGAGATATAATAATAATGTACACTTTGAGAAAGACCGAAATATGTATATCAAGTATGGAATGAGTTTCGTGTTCGAGAAAATACCATGAGTTCAATGAGGAAGCCATTAAATTTCTGAGCATACAACCGAGAATGATTATCTTAGGAAGAATATCCTTTGAATTCAGATGTATGAGTTACATTCTGTATATCGGAAAGACGTTTAATCAAATCTCATTCATTTGCAAATATATTCTTATGAAAACTGATGGAAACAAACGAATATCTATAAGACAAAGAAATTTATCCAAAATGGCGTCGATCAAATCAAAAGGAAATCCAGAAAAGCTCATAAGTAAACCCACTTTTTAAGCCGTATCTAGGCTAAAATACCGATAAAATTAGTATTAACTGCTGCAAAAATACACCATAGAGACATTGTTTTACAAATAGTCTTGTTTTAAACAGTACATTACTTACGTATTTGCCAAGAGTACGTTTGCCATGTTCACGTTGTTCTTTGTTCCACCTGCTATGTTTGAAGTGCCCGGATGAACAGAGCTATTTCAGTTGAAATACGAACGTGAGTTAAAACCTTCAAAACGGCGAACGTAGGTGCGTTACAGCTAATAATTTAATTTCCATTATGAATGAAATCAGCAACAAACAAAATCATCCGATGAAAAGTAAAAAGATGTTTAAATGTTGTGCAGAGACGTATCCAATGATCACGGACCTAGTACCAAATCAAATATTTCGATCAACTAATATCTATTTTCATTAAACCATGGGCTCTACGACTAACTTACGTAAGGCTTCAAGCGGAAAAGAGTGCTGAGGTTAAAATCTGTCTATAAAATTGTCCTATCGCAGTTATAATGTGAAACTGAGAAGTTTAGACATCTATAACTCCACCAAGAGGTGTCGGTATCTATCTAGTGTGAAATACATTGTTTGTCATAAATATGTGAATCCACTAAAGTCATGAATTTTAAGAGTTTCTAAAACAGTTTTTGAGCATATTATGAAAAATGTTGACTTTGTAATTCAATTTCAACATCGAAAGATTAAAGATGAGGTATGTCCATTTCACTTTGTTCACGGCACAAGTTTCTCTATTCATTTCACACTAGAAATTCAAATCATATGATTTATTGTAATATAATAATTCCCAGTCACATGAAACAATTTGATTGGTTGAGATCAGAGGGGGAGAAACACCAGGGTTCAAAGATGACATACGCTTATAATGTAAATCTGTATTGAGATGACATCGTCGCTGATTGGTCAAAAGTCGACAAATAAATGACGTCATCAATGGCGGTTTCATAAGTTTCGAAATACGCTTCGAATGATATTATGTTCATTTCTGGCGTGTTAACAAATATCATAGCTTCTCATTTCACATCAAGATAAAGAAAGGTGTACGGAATATGTCTATATCAATTAAAAGATCCTATCTAAGTATAGTATTTGATAACTAGCTGGTGAAAATTCGAACGAACGAAGGTGGTAAGCAAGAGAGGTAATTATGTCTGTCATCTTTAAACTCTGGGGCTTTCCCTCCTCTTGGTTGAGATGGTGCATAGGACAAGGTTAAATATGTATTTTTGAAATTATTTTGGACAATTTGACACTGAAGAGCAGGCTTTTGAGAAGAGATGGAGGGTCAGTGGATGGAGGTAAAATATCACAGGAGATGATGATTTAAATAGGGGAAATCTGCAATCGTTAGTTTCAATTTATAATTGCAGAAATAGATAGGCAAAGTTTCTGAAAAAGATGTTTAGCGCAAACGTCGCCCTGATTGCCCTGATAGTGAAAAGTGAACTTGCATTTTTCAATTTTTCTCTCAATAGACCTTGTTGCCACTGCTCATTGGAGTCTCATTTAGTATATTAAACGTAACATGTATGTCATAACATTAGGCTACATTTCGACACCCTATCAAATTGCAGGAGACATAAGTCAGGAGGGGGGGGGGGTGCGATCGCCGAAAAATTCGGTTTTCAGTCAGGGGGGATTGTGGCATAAACAAGCCAAAACTGAGTTTTTTCTTGAATTTTATAAAAATTGATGCAGCTTCCTTCAAAATTGAGCCGTTGGACAAGCTGTACGTATGACCAATCGCCCATACAAATGCATCGCTTAAATAACTTCCGTACCCGTTTATGTTGTGAAAAACAGCGCAAGCTTAAACTCCCTAATGATATAATTATCGTCGTCAAGTACCGGGAAATCAAAGACAGAAAGGGGTAAAAAATAATAAGATCTGGGAAAGATGAAAAAGAAGAATTCGATTTTTACACAAGCCTCCACCAGGGATAGGAAACATGATGGTTAATGGTGACATAAGGAACCGTCGATCTGTTAAAAGCCCGGGGAATATCAGGAGTAGAAAACATTTGTTCGCTTAAGTGATCCAAACAAAGATGTTGATCAATCGCTTGCTTCTTCGGACATGTTGGAGGCAGGGGCGAATCCAGGAACCACTACCCTTTGCATTTGTTTGACTTCACTTCTTAAAAGAGAGCTTCGTCTTGTAGTTCAACTAGACTCTGCACGCAGGGTAAGGAACCACGGGAGGGGGCATATTTCAAGTCAGAAAAACTCTGCGCTTGAGCGGAAACATTTTTGGGCCACTAAAACCAAAGAGAAGTGGGCCCAAATTTTGATAATTTAAGGCCCATTTTCCCTTTGGCCAAAAATTAAAAAGATCCGCCAGTGGACCCGCCCCCCAGATCCGCAAGTGGGAGGGGAGATGATGCATGTGGTGTCTTCAAGGTGCGATGGTAGTTAACAGGAAATGACAAAACAAAAAATGACAAAACCATGCTGGATTTTCAGAATCATTTGAACCAAGTTCCTCATATCATTTACATTACAGGGGACACGATGAAAATGTGATTGAAAAATAGCTAAAAGTAGGTGCTCAGGAAAGGTCACTGAACAGATTATTTTGATTTTTTCGGAAATTGTGCGCAATATATTGCTCTAAATGATACAATTTTAGAAAATTTGATATCACTATTAGAAAAAGAAAAAAAGAAAAAAACTGAATTGAAAATCGATCTATTTTCCTTTTTAGTACAGCCATTATTGTTCCAGACAGGAAGATTGTATCATTTAGAGCAATATATTGGATACATTTTATTGGATATATTTTCAGTCACATTTTCAGAGGGCTGAAAGGTTATTTCATCATGTTTAGGGTCATTCTGACCATTTCCATTGTGTTACCGGTCATAAATGATATGTGTAACTAGTTAAACTGACTGGACGTCAAATCAGAACTCTGTAATCTTGGTTCAAAAAATTTTGAAAATCCAGCATGGTTTTGTCACTTTTTGTTTTGTCATTTCCTGTTAACTACCACCGCACCTTAAGGTGCCATGATACTTAACAGGAAATGACGAAACAGGAAGTGACAAAAATGTTAGCGTTTTTAGACATTTTTTGAACAAAGAATCAGAGTTCTGTTTTGACCTCTATGGCGGATCCGGGGAGGGGGGCCATGGGGTTGGCCCAGAAAAAAAGGTTGGGTCCAAACAAAATTGTAGGCCAAAAAAGGCCTTAAGGCCCCAAAAAGTGGGCCTTTTGGTCATTATTGGGCCTTCTAAGGCCTTATTTTATTAATTTTAGGCCAAATTTTGAAGAAAATGGGCCTCAAATTTTCAAAATTTGGGCCCACTTTCGGTTTTAATTTTTTTCCGCGCAAGCGCGGCGGTTTTTTCTCTGACCTCAAATTTGGGCCCCCCCCTGTTGGTTCCTGGATCCGCCACTGGACCTCCAGTCAATTCAACCAGTTCCACATACTATTTCCAGGTCCAGGATCACAATGTTTATGTTCTGACCCTAAACATGATGCAATAACCTTTTCAGCCCTTTGAAAATCAAATCCAGAAATTACCAGTCACTTTCTTTATCAGGAGAGCTGTCAACACATCTGATAAGAAGTGTTCTAAGCAGCTCTTGTGAAACTTGATGCTATATTTTGGTCTAATACAAGATGCAGCCTACTTGTAAAAAAAATACAGTTATCCATGTACGTAATTTATGGTTCAACAAAAAACAACAACTTAATATGAGAAACTTATGTGGTATATGCCATGTTTATGTGTCTGATCATATAATCTTGAAATTATCCATCAATTTCTTAAGAAATTGGCAAAATTAAGGAAACCAGAAAACACATTTGATGAAAGGCCTGTTTTTATAGGTTGTATGAAATGCCCCTGCATTAACGCTCACATATATGAGTTTTAAACATTAATTTAGTAGACTAAAGTGTTGATACGAAATCTCAGTAATAGTACCAGTTAGGAGATAAGGTGATGTCCGATTTAACTTACATTACGATTGCTGGATATGGTGACTGAAAAATAGCTAAAAGTAGGAGCTTGGGAAGGTCACTGAACAGAATCTTTTGAATTTTTCAGAAAATGTGCCCAATATAAAGCTCTAACTGATACAATCTTTGAAATTTTAGAAAATTGTCTGAAACAAAAATGGCGGTCATAAAAAGGAAAATAGATCCCTTTTCAAATCAGTTTTTTCATTTTTTCTTTTTCTATTAATGATATCAAATTTTCAAAGATTGTATCATTTAGAGCAATATATTGGGTACATTCTCTGAAAAAAAATCAAAAGAATCTGTGACCTTCAGTGACCTTTCCTACCTCCTACTTTTAGCTATCTTTCAGTCACATTTTCAGAGGGCTGAAAAGGTTATTTCATCATGTTTAGGGTCATTCTGACCATGAACATTGTGATCCTGGACCTGTAAATGGTATGTGGTACTAGTTGAAACAGAACTCTGTTATCTTTGTTCAAAAAATGTCTAAAAATGCCAAAAAATTTGTCACTTCCTGCTTTGTCATTTCCTGTTAAGTATCATGGCACCTTAAAATATTACGTATACCGTTCCTGTATAGATACAATATGGCAATATTTTATATATACAATACTCCAGACGAGTCTACTAGATTAGGGGAGTTTGGTATATTCCAATATATTCAAATTGTCTTCATCAAGATAAAACAATCCTTTGAAAAGGTTACAATCTGTAAGTATTGAGAGTTTGAGAGGGTGAATTATCCGAATGGTGCATGAACAAATATAAATATAGGGAATTATTTGAATTCTTATTAAAATCTTATTAAAATCTGCGTGCTAGATACAATGCACATAACAGGCCTTTAATCAGCTTCTGCCGCTGGGGGTTTATTTTTTCAAAGGATTCCAGGTGGGGAGGATGGGGGTTCACATCTGACAACTTTGGCCCTAAATCACTTGCAAAGTGCATGGTGAAAAACGGTATGATTTTGACTTTAAGATAATTTCAAGCTAAAGGGTGGGAGGATGGGGCTGCCCCGCTCCAACCCTCCAAACCTGGCAACGGGCCTGCACAGGTGCATTTCTAGGTACCCGGTACCCTTATAACCTTTTTACAAAATATTCATGTGTACTTTAATGAAACCGTTCAATGAAAAATGTTTGTAAGTTAAAAATGATCCATGAACTTAGGAAATAAAGTTATAATAAATGATCGCGTCGAAATCTTTCCCAAAGTCAGTTTTACAAGTCATATTCTACTGGAGGGCATTTAGAGGGTGACACTATTAGAAAAGCTAGAGGATGATGTTTAATTCCTTAGATTCATTCTGCAAGTGACAAAACAATTGCTTCTGTTGGATTTCTAAAAAATACTTACTCTACAATCGTATCAGAAGATTGTGAAGACTCTGTAGCTGATTTCCACCATTCCACCGAGGCGTCATCTTGATTCACATGGTTTCGATTGTTCCTACAAGCGACGATGCGTTTGGGATTATCACCACGAGTAGATCTAATCGGTGCATTTGGGAGAATAATAATAACCTCATCGCATTCAGGCATCGAAGACCGAAAATGTAATTGCAAAATGGATCTTCTGAATGAAAGCTGATTTGCATCCCTGTGTCCATCTTCAGTGTTTAGTTACTAATTAGTGCGACACATCCCCGAAATGCCCGATAAATGTCAGTTTCCCCCGAAAGTGAAATATTTATTCAATCAGGCTTAAAAAAGATCTATTCAATTACGATGTTACAAATTCATCAGAACTCTCCGTTTCAAAAAAAACAAGAAATAATTTTCAATAGAGTGCGCTGTGATCTCATTTTTAAGGCTCACCTCTACGCTCATTATTCCACTAATGTAAACTCCCCCATCTGCTAGTGTGGAATGGATGGTGAAACAACCAATCACGTAATTTTTCACTGTAATCTAAGATCAACATTTTGGACAGAGTTTGAAAATGAATTAAAAAATATGAACATAGAATATTTACCTAAATATAGAGCACAACGAGACAAACTCTCTCTTATCCTCAATGGTGATAAAAGGCTACCTAAAGCTGTAAACATAAATATCCTCAAATGTAGTGCCATCTTTTTTGAACAATGTAAAAATGTCTAGGTCACCCCCACCACTGTAACCCTCCACAAATACAACCCCTATTTTAATGTCTGATTGAATACTGTAATTGATTTTTATCATATAACGTGGCTGATAATGCTGATACCCAGCCACAAGCACATATGCACTTGTTCAATGTATTCTTTGTATAAATATATAAATAAATAAATAAAATTATTCAATCACAAAAGCGTGAATTCTCATGAACTAATTGAAGCATCTTTTAAAATTAGTTTTGAATAAGACATCATTATATATCCTAAAAATAAAGACCAAGAAAATATCTGTTTCTGTCTCAGCTTTTTAGCTACAAGGCTTTAAAAAGGACACGATGTCATCGAATTGTCATGCTTAATTTTTCTAAAAGTTGTCCAACATTGTATATTTTATATTTTATTTTAGAGACTGCATATGAGAAACGAGATTTTAGATAACAGGGAAGCTTTTTGTTGTGTGTGTTATTAGCAGATTTGATCGCACTAGTAAATTAAAGCTAAGTAATTTTCCATCCTGCATGACACGTTAGCATCAATAGTTATTACAATATATAATACAAACCAGCATACTGAGTTATTCTCCCTCCAACTAGCTCAACTTCAACTGACTTTAGATACATCAATCAAATGACCATAGCACAAAGGAACAGATATACTTCATTGTCATACCTGCGTATTGCACAAAACGACAATAAACTAAATGAGGATTTCTCGTTAATCAACGGTAGAATATCGCATTTGGTTTTAACGAGACAGACACGGTTGTAATAAACGTAGTTACAGATGATGTGAAATGAAAAATGGGGGAACGGAGAGAGCGAGAGAACGAAAAGACCGATCAGTAAATGAATCACAGGAATAACTAATTTCAGTAAACAGAAAGAGAACAGGGAAACACCCGATAATAAATGAATAATTGCGCAATTGCGCGGGTGTCTAGTTAGTCATCAAAATCCAGGTCCGTTCCGAGGACGTATGCCGTGTCCATGTGATGCTGCGACGATATACATTATACAGATATCAACCTATGAAATCTATTTGACGTACATCGGATAACCGTATTCCCATCCTTTATCAGATTTAATACGACGAAGCAAATTAACATGTACAAAACTACCTAGCTTGATTATTACCGTATTTCATATACTATCGGCATGAACTTTTCGCAACAAGTATGAAACATTGTATGAAATGCTATCTTTGAAATACTAATATGATGTTTTGCGGGATTCGACTCAAATTGATGATTGTTAGAGATACACCGTTACTTTCATAATTGCAAATTTTAGTGTTGAATAAAACATTGGTATAATGGTAGTACTTCTAGCGTCATGTGATATAATACCACTACGTTAATGACAAAATGAATTTTGCATAGACCTAATAAAAATAGGATAAAAGAGGAACGATTTACATCATTGGCTGGGCGACCAGCCATGGACAGCGGGTTAGCAGAAATCAGCTGTACCAAAGGATCGAATTTTGAGGTACGTAATAATATAAATTACTTACAATGTGTTCATAAAAGGATTGTGTCTCCAAAGTAACAGCTAATGGGTTTGCCAAAAATGTACATCTGGCACTTTACCTTTAGAGATTGAAACGGGTAGGTGGCAGAATATACCAAGTCAAGAGAGATATTGTAGGCAATGTAAGAATGAAATAGGTGATGAGTTTCATTTTTTATTCAAGTGTAAAGTTAATCATAAATTAAGAGAGGAAATGTTTTGTAAAGTAAAAGGTATATATGATCTATTTGAGTCTTGTGATAATGAAAAGAAAACAATGTACTTATTGAATTCTAAATCACTCTGTAAATATGTTTCAAATTTTTTGCTTTTGTCTTTGGAGGCTAAAGATAGATTAAAGTAAGTGTTAATTCTGACTTATCTGCTTATAATATGATTGTAATTGTGTCTCATAAGCCTTTGGAGGCTGGCCGTATAATTACGGGTGACACTGTAATAAATAAATAAATAAATATACATTCACATAGCTTTTGAATCCAAATAGAAACAAATAGAAATACCCACTGCTCTTCCAGCATGGTATAGGTTGGTGCCACTGTAAACGTTCTATGTTAAAGAGAGCTTCATCCGCTCCTTGAATTTGGCCCTTGGCCTCAAGCAAGGTATTACCTCGTTGGATCAGGATGAAGCGAAATAACATTACACTGGGAAATTGATTCACTTTAGAAAGTACACGTTGGCAATTTGCTGTCAGCAATTTTGAAAATATGACGAACATTTTTTGAAGTTTTGCATGTCTTTTTTACACACAGAGACGCAGAAAAAGTCAGCTCACTGAATAATTCTATACAATAGAGGAGTTTCTATATAGTTTTGATATCTCGCCAATTCTCGTTTTTGTGAGATTTGCATATTAAACCTGTAATTTACTTTACCTTCTTTTTGATAGCGTATTTGAATTCAGTGAAAAGTTTTCCACAAAATAACTGATTTATACAGTTATGTTATTTAAATTATTTTCCATTACTTTTTCAACTTTTCTAAAAAAACGTGTGGGCCAAATCTCCATTGATACAATGTTAAAATTCTTTAAAGCCTTAGTTTGACAACCAACTTTTTTATGATTAGTATTAGTAATATGCACATGAAGAGGGTCATTCCATATGTCATTCAGGTTTTAAACAGATTCAACAAACACTTTTTGATAAATCATGAAATTTAGTGACTATTGCAAGTTTTACCGTAGAAGCCTATGGCAGTGTAACCCAACAAAAGCCCAAAACAAGTGCAAATATTTCACCGAATGAGTAATGTTCGTAATTATGTCAACACCAAAAAGTGGTGACATATTGTTATGGTCGTTTTTTGTGACGACGGTTGGCCGGTTGTCCGGTGGTCGGTGGGTTGCGGTTGGCGTCTGTAACAAATTCTTACAACTTCCAATAACTTTACAAATACTGTTTAGACTGACTTTCAAAATCATCCACAGGTTCTCAGGAGTTCAAATCTGACTATAGATGTGAGATTTGACCTTGACTGACCTTCAAGGTCAAACTAGTTGCTCACAATTTTATGAGTTCAATCTTAAGTCAGATTTTTATTTTTTAGAACTCTGTAGATGATTTTGAAAAAGATTTTTAGACCCTGAGAAGGTCATTGAATGTGAAATCTCAAATCTTAAATCTTATGTCACCACTTCTTGGTGGTGACATAAAAATGTCAAAAATGTATTTTTCATCTTGCTTCAAATTGACAATATATTTTTTCAAAATCTTCTACAAGTTCTCAGGAGTTCAAATCTGACTTTAGATTTGACCTTCAATGACATTCTCAAGGTCAAAGGGGTAAAAAGTCTTTCTCAACTAGTTTCAAATTGACCATTTTTAAAAAATCATCTTCAAGTTCAGAAGTTCAAATTTGACTTTAGATTTGACCTTCAATGACCTTCTCTTGGTCAAAAAGGTCTTTTTTCAACTTCAATGACTAAAATCATTTTTCAAAATCATGTACAATTTCTCAGAAGTTCAAATCTGACTTAAGATTGTACTAATAATATTTTGAGCAACTTGGTGGTGACATTTTGTCATGTTAATACCTTGTCTTCTTTTGCATTTTTTATATTTTGCAAAAATAACTAGATTGGTAAATTGAACAAAGTTCAATTTAAGACTCCTGATTGATTTACTTGAATAAAGAGCTGAGTAAGTAACTGAGTAGGAAGCTGAGTAAGTAGATGATTAAGTAATTGAGTAAGTAGCTGAGTAGGTAGCTGAGTAAGCAGCTGAGTAGGTAGCTGAGTAAGTAGCTGAGTAGGTAGCCGAGTAAGTAGCTGAGAAGTAGGTAGCTAAGTAGGTAGCCAAGTAGGTATGTAGGTAGGTAGGTAAGTAGGAATTTTTGACCGGAAGTCGGATTGAAATTTGGTTTGCAGATTCGGATTCCTGAGCAAATTCTACCCTTAATTCATAACTCATAAGTTAAATTATGAGAACTTTTTATTTTGACCTACTTTACGGACACCATATCTCAAAAGTGGGTCAAAATACTTTCTGACGGCAAAAGGCTATCGATATTAGCACACTCTTTGCTACCTGTATACAAAATTTCGAATCAAATCATTAAAGTGTAATGTCAGAATCGCAAAAATAAGGTAAAACTATGAATTTGACCTAGATATTGACCTAGGCATTTAGGTGTCCAAATTTTAAAGCTAGATAGCCTTCGAGGTCCCCTTCTTTTATAGGCTTTCAGAATCACTTCAAAAAATCTTTTTACTCATTGACACAACATTGGGCACCAAATTTAGCGATTTTTGAGCTTTCAAAACGCCATTACTTCCGGAAGTCGGATTGAAATTTGGTTTGCAGATTCGGATTCCTGACGAAATTCTACCCCTAATTCATAATTCATACATTGAATTTGGAAAACCTTTTGTTTTGACCTACTTCCAGACGCCATATTTCAGAATCAGTAAGAGTAATCAAAAAACGGATGGCACAGTTATAAAAGGGCTGTTTATAAGCTAAATGATGAAAAAAAGATGAAGATGTTTCGATAAATAACGACGAAGATAATTGATAGAATATTGAAAATGTAAGATTTGACCCAGTTCTAGGATAGGATAGGATATAGAATAGGAAGGAAGGATAGGATAGGAAGGAATGGATAGAAAGGAAGGATAGATAGGAAGGATATGATCAGACAGGATAGGAAGGAAGGATGGATGATTTTTTCTATATTTTCTTTGCTACTCTTGACTTTCTATCAGGATATCATCAGATCGATTTTTCTCGAAATTTTCAAAACGCCATAACTTTCGAACCGGAAGTTGGATCGGAATTTGGTTTGCAGATTCAGATTCCTGAGAAAATTTGGTTAACTTTTTAGTTTGACCTACTTTTCGGACGCCATATCTCAAAATCGGTAAGAGTAATCAAAAAACGGATGGCACACACTCGATTTGTTTTTTTTCTAAGCTACATGATGAAAAAAAGATAAAGGAGTAACGACAAACAACAACGAAGATAATTGACAGAATGTTGATTTGACCTAAACTTGACCTAGTTCTTGACCTCTGACCTAGATACAAATTTGACCTAATTTCCCAGAAACTAGGTTGATGGGCTATGTTAGCCATGTAAGTAGGTTAAAGTAAGTTCTTCTAGTTGCTGAGAAAAAGTGTTCAGAAAGAAAGAAAGAATAAGAAAACTGGCAAAAGCAATAGACTCCAGATTTTCAATCTGGAGTCTAATAATTTACTTCAGGTTATTTCTGCTCACAACTAATTGAGTGATAAACTACGAGACGGTTAGCACATATTTAATTTCTACCCCATTGTAATAGTGTGTAGAGGAGGAAATACCCAATAATTCTTAGGAGAATATGTAAAGATGAACCTCAATGACATTCCCTTCAATGGTTTAGAATCCGTATTAGCTTCGTGCACTGGACGAATCGCCAGAATAATGTATGGAGTATCATATTTTCCGCCCTCGCTTTACTGAATTGATATCTCTACAACAGGCGACATAATTCCGACAATCTTAATTCTTAAATGTACAATCTATAATATAATTCATCAAAAATAATACAATCGACCTTTATTTTTCCAATTATATTCCATCTTGATTGAATAAAGGCACGTTGTTAATCACACACTTATCCAATAGATTACAAACTCCAATCAATTATACATAATACCGGCAGCTAATTTTATTTGCAATGTTACATCAAGGCAGATGCATTCAGAGCCCTATTCCCGGGAACTATTCACCATGATATACTCAAGTTGACAGATGCTTTGTTGATTTATCCATCCGTCACAAACGTGTGTAATATTGTATTGTACTGACGGATTATCTGTGTATTTATTCCTTAATGCTGATTCTTAATATCAATACATATTGTAGACGTCTAGTACAATATGTAGCCTACATGTATGTATTTGTAGTCGCCCACACAGTCCTAATGCATCCTTCTTCAAAGGACTTCATTTATGCTCAAATGGTATTCTATAAAATACTATGTACCCTTGCTGCAAGGATGTCCTAATGAGGATAACTTATTTCTCCCATTTGTATTGTGTGGTTATTTGTACATTTCTCCTTTAATACTGATATCGATATTATCTACAAATGTAATTACTTCATTAGGATAGCCAACTTGAAATAAATCTAAAAGTATCACCTAAAAATAAAAATCAGTAGAATTAAAAAAATAGCCATGCTTGGTTGTAATTTCAAGAATGTGGATTATTTCAAATATTATGTTCAGATCGGTTGGAATTTGACATGTCAGGCCTATCTTACTATGTGTGAATGTAGATTATTCGAACCCCTTTGCACTGTTCCACAACTAGTTACAAAATGGATGAACTTCCTGGATACGAGTTTTTACAAAAAGTCAAGTTGCAGATTAATAATTTGGCACAAAGCTAGAAAATATAGTTTAGTTTTTATAAGTTTCTTCGATTTGGAATTTTTTTTGTAAATTAAGTTGCAATTTATATATTTAGCCCCTCGCTTTTGTTACATTGACGAAAGTCCGTTATATTACCAACAGTATGTTACTTTGACCACTTACGTCAATGTAACAAAAGCGATGGTCTCAATGCATGAATTACAGCTTTATTTACAAATCAAATTCCGAACCGAGAGCATTTCTAAAAGCTAAACTATATTGTCTGACTTTGTGCCAAATGATAATCCGCAACATGACTTATAAATCGAGAAAACAAAAAACACGTCATTATTGTAGAAATTTTCCATTTCCCGTTGGTTTATATCTCTCATTCCTTAGAACGTCCACCTCGTTGTTAACACGTTGTCACTCATCCTATTGCAGGAGGGAGTCGTATTTTATCAAATCACAAGTAATTTTGCAAAATGAAAATGTATCATATATAAACGTTATTGACGTTGTTGATGTTTGACAAGCGAGGAAGTATTAATATTGAAACACACATACATTTATAACAAAAGTGATGAGCCCTGAAAACAATCAACAACTTAACAAAAGAGATAGCAAAGAAACAATGGGATTGATAAAAACTACAACTCATGATAGCTAGGATTAGTTTTCATTTATCAATACATTGGCCATTTATAAACAGGTGCAAGCAGGTGAAGTTAATGATACTTTACCTTGCCTCAATATTAAACGATTTTCCCATTACTTAAAGTTAATTACGATTGTGATCATGTTCCTCAACCACGTACAAATGTATCTATTTCTCCAAGTTACGGTTCTATGTTATGGGAAGAATGTAATACACTCTCGCAACGTTCATTTGGTAGCTTGGTAAAGCCTGTTAATAATGTTTGAATATATGGTTCGTTTCTTTATTACAACAGTCCGGAAATTAATGACAATTTTGATGAATCTATTTTTGAATTGCCAAACATAAATAGGCTTTAGCATCTCCAATGCATGGGACTTCAAGTTGCCAAACTTGTGGCGGGAGTGTAGATTGTACTTAGAATCATGAAAGGTATTAAATTGCTATGATGCTCATGTTCCATTTGTTAATGATTCGGATAGACACTCAGAAATATTATGTTATCGTAAATTGTACACACGACAATATCCTATAGAGTTTTGAAAACCATTGAATTTGAATACACTGTTGCTCATAAATATGGAATATTAGATTTGGCAGCTCAGAATTCAAAGTTTGGAGTAAGAGAACATTTATTTGGAGTTGGCTCAGACATTTATTTTCTAGGCAAATCATAACCACATATTTCACCTACAAATCAACATTTTTTAGAGAAAAAATATTAACATTTAAGTTTAGAAAATTACTGTTACTTAAACAGGGGTATGCTAAGAATTTTTGCATTTTCAAAACACCCCGATCAAAATCTACATGTAAAACAGATCAAACAAAATAAACTTCTGGTCATGAAGATTGAAGTGTCCTCTATCCAATGATAGCACTAATATGTGTTATGTCCTCTTTGTGCCGCAATCAGAGCATCAACCCTACGGGACCAGTATTGAATGAAACATCTGACCTTTCAAAGTGAAATAAGGCCCCATTTCTCAATCTGGGCAGTGCGTAACGTGTCTAAATTTTGAGGTGGGGGTCCAAGTCACGAATCTCATTAGCAAGGTCGCCCCACATTTGCTCTGCATTAGCCTGTTTGGCTGACTTTTGTGCCCATGGTAGCTGGTCCACATTGCCTGCCCTGATGTAATCCAACACGATGCCACTAGCATATGCAACAGCATGATCATTCTGCAGTTGAATGTTGCCCCAAAACACTCTGTTTACATGTGGTACTTGATGGAGGTCCAAAAGGTCAATTTACTCTAAAATGATGTTTGGGAATCACCAAGGGGTGCAATTTCTGTAGAACTGCTCCAAACAACCTCTGTAATACTGCTATACTGCTAATACTGCTAATACTTGTTGATCCCCATGTTTTTTTCTTCAGATTATCCATCAAAGTATTGTTGATCCCAATGTTTTTTTTCTCCTCAGATCATGTGTAATAGGATCTCTGATGACGTCAATGGCTATTCCAATCCCTAAGTTTGCTGGTCCAAATGATATAAATACCAGTACCCTACATCATCCAACATCAGTCCACTGAAGCTATCAACAAGACAACACGCGAAAAGAGTAAATATTGAAACTTGAACTTGACAATGGAACCAGCAGCAAAGAAATTCAAAGGCAGAGCACTCCCCAAAGACATCATGCGCCAACTGACGGACTGGTTGCAGGCAGTTATTGAGCCCATACCACCTGTTTCTGCAGGGAGCCGCGTTCTGTATGATTCACTGGAGGAGAAAATCGCTGAATCATTCCCAGCAACTCACAGGATTTTTACAAGAACGTTGATTGGGAGAGAGCTTTCAAAGCTTTTCCCCGATGCAATGGCAGCAGGAAGGGGACAGCTGAAAAAAGACCCAGTTACCAAGAAGCGGCCACACTACTACAAACATCTCTCCTGGAAGAGCTCAGCTCCAAATACAGACTTCGGTGAAGAAATGATTGACGACGGGATTCGAAACAGTGACAGCTGCCGTGCCGTGATCGTGAATAGTGAACATCCAGTGCAATCCATTACGGCAACTACATGCAATACAGAGGTTCAAACAGACATCGAGCGGGAGGATACCAGCAAAGACATCGAGATTGCTCGACTCGGATCGGTGATTGATGACCTCAAAAGCAAGCTAGCTGCGGAGAAACGGGAGAAAGAACGCCTTTATCGCCTTCTTGCATCCAGGCAAACGCGACCAGAGGATATCAATGTCGTCTTCGACCATAGAAACGCCCCCAGCCATAAGAACACATCAACTCTCCACCACATTGGAGAAGGTGGCTTCGGGAAGGTTGACGCATGCCTTATGCCCGGATCAGGCGAGAAAGTGGCAGTCAAAGTTCTCAAGCAAAAGAAGGACTTTCTGGAGGAGCTGCGCTACCTGATTGCTGTACAGAGCGAGCACATCGACAGTATTCAGCGCCTAATTTCTTTCGACGTTAAAGACAAGGTAATCGTCTCAAACCTTGTGGAGTACGACGATCACACCCAGTCGTCTCTATGGCATGCCGTTTCCGATCCAGAAGAGTATGACCTACAAACCAAAGACTATATTCATCAACTGCGTTGCTTCATCCATTCCGTACAACACATCCACAGCCTTGGAATACTCCACAACGATCTCAAGACCGACAATTTCGTCATGAAATCACGCACTGCAGGCGTTCTTATAGACTTTGGAGTGGCATGCTCCATGCTTAGCCCATTCACTTGGTCTCAGGTAAATTCGAATCAGACCTGGATTGCACCAGAAGTTCGGGAAGCCAGATCACCAGTAAGCATCGCCAGTGACATCTACTCAATAGGAGTTGCGTTCGAGGATATCTCATCCCTTGTTGATGATTGCCGTCTACGCTCAGCGATTACCGCCTGTTCAGAGCCTGAAGCTTTTGACCGCCCAGGAATAGGTTTCCTGGATGAAATTCTTTGTGCCATTTTAGCTAGTTAATACCAAGAGGACAATAGTGTGTATAAATGATCTATTTCATTTATGAAATCGTAAAATATAATGAACTCTGTAATTACTGTATCCTATGTAATTGACAAATATATAGAAATATATGCATATTTTATACTTAAACTTTTTGTTTTGTTCTGTATCGTTTTGTGACACTTGTTGATAAGGTTGATCCGTCCTGTTATTTATGTTATAAATTGTACATTTAACCTAATGATATGCATACAAAAATAAGTTTTCGTTCAGCGCATTCCCTCATCCTTTATAATATTTAATCCCGGGGATTTTATACCGATTCCTTATTGTATTTCATGCACTTGAATATTGTTTTCTTTTTAACATTTAAAAATGCATCATCATCATTAACTTCTGCCACATAATTATACAAAAATTAATTTTCTTCCAGGTCTTCACTCTAAACCTCCAAACCCCCTCCCTGACTAGGGGTCTATTTGTCATAGGAAAGTCAGGATTGTCTCAATTTAAAACTGACAAAAGTCGAAGATATCACGATACGCTTTACTTCAATTTAATTTTAACTACACCGAAATTGCTGCTGATTTTTGGTAAGACTAAAAACAAACGTCAAATTAATACGCGCTTATTTTACTCAAAATGGGGAATAAAGAATTTACCGATTTATATTTGAAATATACCCAAATTTTCATTCCACTTTTTAAATTGACTAACATTTTTAAAATGGTTACGTTCATTTAAAATCATATACATCATAAAATTTTAAGTGAGATCTAAGACATTAAGTTTGATTAAGCTTTGTTAAGTGAAATGCATGATTTTATTAATTGTTTACATTAGCGCTTAATTGAAAAATAAAATAGGATTAACTCCAAGCAAATTAAGGCACATCAAAGAATATCTAGCCTCGCGTATAAGAGGCGTATAGTTTGTTTTTAGATTACGTAATACATACTATTCTCATCTTTTCTATGTACTTATATCCTACTATTCCTGGCTCTTAAGAATAATCGGAGAATAGTTTAAACGATATTTAGTATCGTAGAGTATATACCAACAATACTAATTGTTCCGCTTCTGAGGCAAGAATAGTTTGTTTCCCATACCGAATACAATATAGTGAGGACATACTGAACTATTTTCACAAATAGTTTGCCACTCATACGCTACTATATTTGGCTTTTTGCACAGTGTCCGAACATAAATAGGGTCGCTTTCATGGACTGCCACATCAGTAAGTGTCCTTATTGTCTCTTTCCCCTGGTCTATGACAGAAACGAACACGATTATCCACTTTGTTGAGGACTCATCTTATTTCTTCACATGCTGTCATATGACACCAAAGATTAGGTCCAGCGTTTTGGTGCTTCCCTGCCCATTGAAGGCACCTTTCTTTGTTATGATCAGTCAGCTGTGGTCTCTTTGAAGGTCTCATGGCCTTGCATCCGATATAAAGAAATCACTGGTTGTCTATCGCTCTGGAACACGGGCTTTGATGTGAGTCAGCCATTCATCTCATAGACTACTGGTTGACTTAAAGCGATTTTGATGACATAAATGCAGCAGGTGGTGGTCTTTTCTTACATTTTTCTCTCTAGGGCTACTATTGCTGTGACCTGGAGTCATATTCCAGTGCCTTTGGTACCACTGCAAAATTTTAGGGACTGTTACCGACACACCCCTAGGGTCCTGGCAATGGCAGTTTGTTTCATGCCAGAGAGCGCCATCACTATGACCTGCCATGCTCTTTTTCGCTTATTCTATGGAGCATGCCCTCAAAAAACACTTCCAACTCTAAATTACATTTTTATAAAATGTGCACAATGATTACAACTAAGATTTGGACACCTCTTACAAGTTGCCAATATCATGAGGTCATGGGGTCACCTGGGTGAATACAAGTTTAATCAACCATAAATGTTTTAACTTTTCATACCAATCAGTTTTATATGCAAAACTGATGAGGGAATGAGAACACATTAAAAATTTTCATCAAAATGTTATCATTTTGTAGAAATTCCATCGAACAGTTCGTATCTGTAAAATATTCCATATTTATGAGCAACAGTGTACATTGCAGTAGATACGTTTGTCAAAGCCCAAGTATACTTGGCTACCCATCTATTCTGACTCTTGCCGAAGTATACTGACCTGACCTAAGTATTCTTAGTTTACTTATTTCTTCGAATACACTCGATAGATGTCCACGTTAGTTTTTTAATCATTTTGTAGTTGGATTTATTTTATTAAAAAGGTGGCTCCTGTTATTCTGGTATAGTTTTATATTTTTACTTCATTGATGTTATACGTTACGTTACGTCATATTACGGCTTCATCACTGGTTGTTATTTCTACTTTTATATACTAGTAAGTAATTTCAGGTTCCGACTTCCATATGTTTTTATAAAAGGCAGTTTCCTATCATATAAGGGTCACTATGAATAAAATATCTTATTAATCGTGGATATTGGATTGTTACAATAACATTTTGGTAGGTGGGTGATGTTGTTCTTTGTGCGTTAACCAGAATTATGCTGGGGATTCTTTTTCTTTTCTATGACTGATTCAATCAATGCTAGAACTAAATCACCAATAAATTGATAAAGCTATCTCGTAATTTGAGTCATGCAATTAAGGCACAATACAAGTTAATAGTTTCAATGATATTTTCTTTATTACATATAACCTTACATGTAACATATGGACATAATATTTACATTTTCTAGATTATACAATCAGTATTGTACATCATACGAGCTGCTTTTATTTCCATGTTGATAGGGAAAACCTTTGATGCTCCTATTAATATCAACGTGTTATCTTTAAAGTATACAATACGTGTATATTTATTATTTAATAAATTTCAAATATACACACCCTATGGATTTAAAGTAGCACAATTTATTCAGAATATGTAGCATTTTTACCGTCCGATTATTTATCTCATAGTAATGTCAATAGGCGATTATTTCCTATTCTACATACACAAGAAAAATATTGAAGTATTGATATTTAAATAACAAAAAGAGTGGGTCTAATTCTTTAAATAATGTCAGGAATTAAAAAAAATCAGAAATACAGATACTGACCCTTTAAGTATAAAATACAATGATAATAAAATAGGCGAGTATACTGTGTATCACTTAATCACTTTTATTACAATATATCATACATGGTTACAAAATATCTTATAATATACAGGGTGGGCCAAAAACATCCCTAGTCAATATTATTTTTTAACAGAAACACCAACAATGATATATCATTTTAAAGATTTAATTTAATGATATATAACAGAATAATTTTCAACAACCCTGGCTTGAGATATAACCAATTACACACCCGGTGATCGTACAAATTGGATGGAGGGGATTAGGCGATTTCTGCAAGAAAACTCCAAAAATTTGGAAGATTTTTTTTTCCAAGAGAAAATTTACAACTGAATTGCCAAATGAATAGGCGCAGTGCATGGCAAAATATGTTAGGCCACCTAGTATTTTTTTTTGAACTGATACCCTTCTAAGATATGAGATCTATTAAAAAAGGCGCATCATCAACAACGTGCAAGAGTCAATGTTTTTCCTATAAATCGGGCAACAATGGTCTACACGACCTGTAATAAGGGACGTTATTATCACAATACTAATGACATTGCTCACTTTTTAAAGTTAATTTCCATGCGTTATACAAAAAATAACGGGATAATGTGTATATAAGACATGATAAGACATGCTACTTGAATTTATTCTTATGACTCCAAATTTTCGTCGAAAGTCGAAACACTTTTGTCAATCAGTTGTAGAAGTCTAAACACTTTGGTCAATCAGCTGGAAAAGTTGGAACACTTTGGTCAATCAGTTGTAGAAGTCTGAACACTTTGGTCAATCAGTTGTAAAAATCGGAACACTTTGGTCAATCAGCTGTAGAAGTGGAAACACTTTGGTCAATCAGCTGTTAAAGTCGGAACATTTTGCTCAATCATCTGTAGAAGTCGAAACACTTTGGTCAATCAGCTGGAAAAGTTGGAACACTTTGGTCAATCAGTTGTAGAAGTCTTAGAGCACTCAGTTTGGTCAATTAGTTTTAGAATCATTGAAAAATGGGACATTTTATTCAGTCATGGTAATTATGTACTAAATGCGAATACATCTTTGTGATTGTTGTTGTTGTTGGTGCTATGCTTTTTGAAACCCTTGGAAAGTCAGGTTCGATACTCAACTACTACAAGAATTCTAGCAATGTTATATTTATCAAGTCGCATCCTCAGGCTTGGATGAGATATAATTAAACAATGACAATACAATCATTAAAATGTTTGATTTTAAATGTTGTTCATTTAGTATTTGCTTTATTATTTCAAAACTACTCACTGAAAGATATTTCTGTTCCTCGTATTGTAGTTTGTGACTTTGCACAATCGGCCTCCTCTGTCTTGCTTTGCAGAACAGCTTGTACATATTACACATGGCCTTAGATTTTGTATCTCAGGTTTCCAGTTACAAAAAATCTTGATGTATTAAACAGATAAAAACATGTTTTCAACTATGCATTGGAAGTGTTAAATGTACTACATTATAGCATTACTTCTAATCTCGGCATGTTTGTATTTATAGACTAATTAAGAGACTTGTAACATAGATACAGATGAGTTCATCTGGTGTATTGAAAAATCTAAATTACACGAAGAGCGCTGAGCAGGCTGATATGGTGACCAAGATTTAAATATTGAAAATTCTTGTAGCTACTTTTACTGAAATTCAAACATATTTTATCTGATAAATTCAACGCTGATCCGACTCTGACCCTCTCAGGTTTGATGTTTATAACAAGTTCAGTCGATTTCTCCTAGAAAAAACAAGATGCATTTTGTCACGTGAAAGTTTACGAATTATTCGCTAAATGAATAGGTGCACGTTATGGTTAAAGGTTTTAGATTTTTCTTAACTGATACGCATCAAGGAGTGGTAGTCTACAAGTAGTGACATATTGCTATTGTCTCCAATTTTTTTGTGGACGGCGTTCAGTGGTTGGCGTGCGGCGTCTGTAACAAATGCCAGGGGTGACATTTTGCATGTCAATGCCTTGTTAAAATATGTTGCTGTCACTTTCAGCTGGCAAAGATGTCATAACATCATAACGAGGAAATCATTTTATTACTATTACATTTTTGTTTTCAGGAATACACTCATGTTTATTTACACGAATAAATTTGGTCCAAATTTACATAAAAAGTAAAAATCGCACAGAAGATATACAGTGGCTGTAAAAAATATATTCGTTCCAGGGGCGGATCTGAAAATCAAGAGTAGGGGATCCTAAATCTGAAAATTGGAGTCCAGTTTATAAAAAAAAACAGACTCAAAATTGAAATAAATAATGCCCAGTAATGCCAAGTTGTTACCTTTATTGCTCAATTTATGTGGCGAGAAGCAGATCTTGTGGCCGTATAAGTTTTTTGGCCCTTACTTTTTGGGGCCCTCCAAAGGCCCTCCGCCAGATCGGCCATAGCATTTTACCTTATGTATGCCAACACGCATATTCAAAAATTGGGTCCTCAGCCCTTGTAATTTTTCTTTTTTACATTCCGACACGAGGTAGTCATCTATCTTATTTATAAAAACATGAGCGGTTTCCAAATTAATTTCAGGAGCCATCTTTTGAATATACGTGGAATCCATCGACAAATGATTAAAAAACGAACGCAGACATCTACAGGGTGTCCCAGAAGTAATGATAATTATGCTCTTAAATTTTTATTTGACAAGGAAACAATATGAAATTCATACAAATTAAAGTTTAAGATATAAGCTTCATTTTGCTATATTACATTTATGAATTTATACAAAAATATTCCATGTATAGTTGCCATAGCAACATGTGTGCGCGTTCTGCGGAGCAGTTTCCGTATATTATAAATGTTCAAACTTAGTTTAGAAAAGCAGTTATTCTGTGATAATGTTTCAAGCTTTTGAATCATTGTTATGGTAATCGTATACAGTTGCATGATGTCATAGTGGTTTAATATTATGTAATTTATCTCATTGTGACAGGATTATCACTTTAATCTGATATTATGACATCACATGATGATGTCATATAGGGTTTCACAAAAGGAAAACTCTTGGGAACACAACCTAGGAATTTCCAGGGAGGTGTACACTATGCCACCAACGTTGAGCAAAGATGAAAAATTAGAGCAGAGAGCAGTCATAAAATTCCTTCAGAAGACAGGAGGTAAACCCAGTGACACTATAAAGGAGTTTAAACAAGCATATGGTGAGAGAAGACTGTCCAACCCCACTGTGTATAGGTGGCATAAACACGAGAGCGAGGCACAATTGCGCCGCTTGGTTCAGTTGGCTCTGCAGGATATGTCCAACAGTGGTTTTGATCATGTCTTCCGATCCTGGCTGGAAAGGCACAGACAAATTGTCTCCAGCAAAGGACAGTATGTGGATAAGTGAATCAACAATGTACAATGCTCTTAAGGAATATCAGGAATGAAGTAGCAGCATTACAGTAGTGATGTGAACAGCAGGGAAACAAATGAACATAAAATCTTTTTCAAAAATGTATGAAAAACACACAGCTGCTCCGCAGAACGCGCGTACATGTTGTTATGGCAACTATACATTGAATATATTTGTGTAAAGTAATAAAATGTAATATAGTAAAATGAAGCTAACATCTTGATCTTTAATTTGTGTGAATTTCATTATTGTTTCCATATCAAATAAAAATTTTAGAGCATAATTATCATTACTTCTGGGACACCCTGTATCGAGTGTATTCGAAAAAATAAATAAACTCAGAATACTTGGGTCGGGTCAGAATACTTCGGCAAGAGTCAGAATAGATGGGTAGCCAAGAATACTTGGGCCTTCACATACGTTCTAAGACGTTAGAGTCAGGGGTAGGTAACTTGATTCCCTAAATATGCATTATACAATTGTAGACTGTTCCTGAAGTCTACCTTATATATACCGAAACTGTAAATCTTGGATACTGTTAGTTATAACCGAGATAGAAGGAGATTGGGATTCCTTTCAACAGAGCCTGAATATCTCATTATCCTATCGAACAAAGTAGGATCTGTGCCCAAGAAAATGTTTTCAAGATGGCCGCTGATTTTCAAATTGCCCGCTATTTTTTCATGTAATTTACAAAGACGTGAATATCATTTGTTGACCAGATATGAAACTTGAAGGCAAATTACCTCTAGGTATGGTGGCATTTTCAATATGGCCTCCATTTTCCTAGAAAATTGATGATAACTCAAATACCAGTCGATGGATTACGTTCAAATTTTATATGTTGATGCTTTGGGGACAAAGGACTCTGTTTGGAATTTCAAAGATGGCTGCTCAAATCAAAGAAAATTATGATTAGTTTTTGAAACAAGTACCAGTTCCAAGATAGCCCAAATTTAATGCTTTTATGACGCCATATCACATTATCACGCCTAACCATTGACAACGTACAGTGACAAGATATACCGTCGTACACTTTAGGTGTACGGTGTCACTATTAACTGATTTTAAGCGAAAACTATGATGAAGGTTTAATTGTGATTTTCAAAAATATATGGGTGTAGATTTTGTTAAAAGGAGACAATGCCACACGTACTACTATTTGTAATGACCAAAATAACTCCGTGGATATTTTCCAGTTATATTATAGTGTGTGTACTTTTCTTGAAGGAAAATACATGGGCCTAAAACACATTTAACTGTTTTAAAACGGTCTGTAAATGCCAACGATCAAGAATATTCTGTCTTACTTTGGATGTACTATCACGCAAGCTACTCTCTCCACCGGACTAGTACTAATATAGAGATTTTAGTCCATTTGTCATTTTCTGAACGCCTAAATATTTAAAAGTATGATGTTTTTCTGTGTAAATACTATCATTAGGGATTATTGGAGTGATTTAGCTGGGTTGCCAAAAAAATAACTTTGGGGAAAATTTTGTATCTATTACCATGGTAACATACCAGGTATATGGTGGTATCCAAACGCTAAGTCAATAGTCAACGCCATGTTAAGCGATTGCACCCCTCCCTAATCAGGCTATATTATTTTTTCCCCAAACAAAATTTTTGGGCAACCCAGTTAAATCACTTCAGAAAACCCTTATTATCATAAATCGACCATAAAACATCGTACTTTTAACAATTTCTAGGTTCACTATTGGATGTATAGGTGTGACAAATGGACTATTTTGTGAAGGTGAGCAATAGAACTAGATCTGATGTTACAAGTATAGACATATCAATTAACTGGACATGATTATTTGCAATAAATGATCATCTAAATAATTAATTAACAGTTAACACCAATGTAGTTCAAGAATACTCCATGCAACGCCTAACGTATCTACAATAACTACAATGTCTACAACAACCCCGTCCTGTTAATCTTACTAATGCACTTATTATCCTTCCAAAGCTTTTATATCCTTGTATAAGGATAGTTTTATAATATGATACCACCCTTGGTATACGCAGCTAACGAAAATTGACCGGTACGGGTCAAAAGCTGGACCGGTACGGGTTAACGGTTTTATTTGAATTTAAAACAGCCATAACTTGCTCAATATTGACTTCCTCGTGTCTAATTTGAAATATATGATGCCTCCCGATGCTTTTTAGTACCCCAATTATTTACAGATTTTTAAACGGACCAAAACTCTCTAAATGCGCATTTATGTTCTTTTCTCTCGAAAACGACTGTCTCATTTTCACGATAACTTTTATTTAGTACTTCTAACATATAAGATCTATTTTTCCCCATCAAGGTATGATGTAAATGACATGCTATTTACATCTTGTGAGTTTCAATGACGCGCGTTTGATTTTATAAAAAATGCCAAACTTTGTGACAAAGAATTTCATCAGCTATTGCCCCGAACCGGTCCGTCTTCTCGCTGCAAGGAGATTGCCCCGAACCGGTCCGTCTTCTCGCTGCAAGCAGGATGAAATTCTTTGTCACAAATGGACATCTCGTACAATCGTGCTCGCAAGGCGAATTATAAATATTTTTTTCTGTATTAAGATGTCACTTAATCTGCATAGTCGTCCTAGAAACATTAATTTTAATTTATGTATATAAAATTTCACTGAATATTGCCCAAGAGAGCTTATCACAGCTCCACTAGGTGTACGATTCACCATACCCTGAAATCTTTTTGCTATGTGACGCTGTGTAATCTCTACTGTTTCAATTTCATTAGGACTTAAAGAATACCATAGTTCGCATCCGTACATTGCCGTCGGCATAATGATACGATTCCATATTTTAAGACTTACTAATGGGTTAAGTCCTCCATTATATTGTACATTCCTATGTTGCATAAAGAGTTAAAACACGCTCTAGCTTTTTCATTAGCATCTATCAAGGCAGGTGCCATTTTTGAGAATTGAACAAAAAAACATTTTGTATTTCTAAATTGATAGGTTTCTTGGAATCAACATAACTGTTAACCATTTAAGTCATTAATAATGTTTTCCTGAGTGATTCCATGATAAATAGACAAAAAACTGGGCCAATGATTTATGTTAAACCTTGTTTTCATGACTTTTAAACATGAGGAAATTCCAATTCCAAATATCAGCGTGTCAACTCGTGTTTTTCACAATATTTAGCCTTTTATCAAGATGGATCGCCAAAAAGTGCTTACCTTTCAATGAGATGATATGTTTTTAAATTTAAAGATGTAAGCTATAAACTCAAACAAAAATTCAAACTACCCGCTTTTATTTTGATTGCAAAAGACGAATTTTCCATTCCCAGGAGTAACACTTTAAAAGAGAATTATTGAAAAATCATTCGAATTTTCACAAGGGGTATTATGCATTTTATTGCTTTGTTTGAGCCTCTTTCGAAAATTAAGTTGGAAGTTACAGTGGCAGGAGATTACCGAAAACGTCAATCACTGTATTCAAATATCCGAACGACGTCAAGTATTAACAATACACCTTTCGTGCATCTCGAACAAGGAAAGGGAGTATTTCCAAATATCAACAATTTTCATTGCGAAGGAGATTACATTCGAAATTACAACTTTCAAAATATTTCCTACTTGAAACATGTTGTTAGTTTTTCAAATCGCATATCCTCATTCACGTTCTTTTACAAGGATGAATCCATTTGAAAACATTTTCTTGATTAGTTTTCAAAACTACCCTTATGTAGGATATTACAGTGTAAACTGACACGCCCTTGTTTGCTCCATATCATGAAAAAATAAATGCAGTACCATCTGTCAATATTCGAAAATAGAAAGTTCATTCTATATGTAAACAAGAAAAAATACATTTATGGTTGGTTCATGATACAAAAAGACAAATAACATACATCTTTTGAAGTAGGAGTATACATGGACAGAGGAAAAATTAAAAAATTTAGGCCATATCCTCAAGATTGCCAGAGGTTTACTTCAATTTTTACACCATTCTCAGTAAATATTAAGGAGCATACGGATTTCGAATGTTCACTCAGTTGCTGGGCCTGACTGTTTATCAGTTCAAAACTTTGGTTGAAATAAGATTTTCCCTTGTCTTGTTCTTATTTCTGGAAAATTATCCTAGCAAGATTATTGATACGATCGTAACATCACGATGCCCATGTCAAGCAGCGTGCCTACAAGGCACGCAGTTTGAAAGTCTGACAAACTGCGCGCATATTTCAAAATGTGAGACGGGGAGGACACGACTCCCAAAAAGAGCCAAAATACGAAAAATACAAGGTTAGTCTCGTTCCAAAGATAGTACCATTCTGTGAAGATGAACTTAATTTACTCATAGTACTCAATGTTTTTCCCGATGTAAACCTAGTTATCTCAATATAAGGGTCTTAAGTAACTTCTGTGTTCAAAATTTACAGTGTAAAGTTATATCTATGTCTTTTTATCGTCATTTGCCGTTTATTCAGCCATTGTGTCTGTGTATGCTAGAATATATAGGATCACTCCATCTGATTAAAACAGCAAAGTTTGTGTTCAAAACGATAATACGCCATAAACGTGATTTAAACATTTTTCTTGTCAAACTGCGCGCCTATATTCACATGTATTTCCCAAACTGCGTGCCTAATATTTCAAAACTGCTTGCCTATCCAAGCTTGTTTTGTATTATTAGAAAACATAAGCACCGTACAAGGCACATATGTGTCTAATAGTAGAACCCCATAATTGAAACACTATGAGAGTCCATCCACCAAGATGGTGATCTGAAAATAAATGTTTTTTTCGTTCCCAACTTAATTGTCACTTCTATTATACATTTTGACTTTCAATATGAAAATCTCATAAAATCTGACGATAAAGCAAAATTTCCAAAGCTACATCGAAAAAACCTACACGTACCTCTGTAGAAATTCCAATGATAATATGTAGTTTTAATAGTGTATGCGCACAGATTGTAATTTCTGGCTAAAATAGGCGCGCAGTTTGTGGTTTATTTCTTTTTAATCTCCCGATTATCTGTTTTATTTCGAAATATTTTGAATTAAACATGATAAATGTGTAAGGAATTAAATATAAAACGAGTCTAAAGTATTTGTCATTTATGTTTAAAGTGCTAGATCGATTTACGTATAAATTCCCATTAAATCAGTGACGAAAATGCCATTAATCTGCTTATGTTTTAAAAGTAAGATTCATTTGCACACAGTTTTTGCTAGTATTTGCAAGATTCGTATATTCGCCACAGAATGAACGCATTGAACAAGAAAACAATGCAGGATAAATGTCTTTAAATAACGTTTCAAAATACAGACTCCAACTTAAATGATCCAATGTTCTTAGGCACGCAGTTTGTGATCGAAACAAACTGCGCGCCTAAGTAGGCGCGCAGCTTGACATGGGCACCGTGAACATACTCAATGATGAAAATGATCCAGATCAAATGGTCGAGTAATGCACTTATGATTGTGATTATTTCTCAAACTCTGGCCTTTTCGTTTTCCGTTGACATTTACATTGACATTGAGTCTGTCTGAATAAAGCAATCTGAGATGGGAGAGATGTACCCATTCGTATAATCACAAGCAAAAGATGTCCATGTTTCCAGACGTGTGACATATTCAGTACAATGAATTTATCCCGTTTTTTCATCGGACATGACATCTTTTAAAAATTCATATACCAAATGGCTAGAGCTACCATATCAAGAAAGAAAATGGACTGGCAATATCCCTTTTAATGTGCTTCTTGCGTTATTGGATTTATAAATTCATTCCATGATGATATCAGACTGACTTACTCCTTACTTGAGCACTGTTCGAAAATTTGTTCAAACGATGTAAAATGTTTCTTTTTTTGAAATTGGAATGGACCATAGTCCATCATGTCCATCTATTACAAAACAAGCGACTTTGACTTTTTCGGAATTTTTCTGTCCTCTGAACAATACGTTCAGTCATGTAACATTTAATTTTTCGGCAATGTGTATTTGAAAACGGTTCACAACTTCACACTTTATCACATTCACTATAACATTGAAAATAATCCTGATTATGTTCAGAAAGATGAACAAAAGTGACTCAAACTTTTCATGGGACCTTTAACCACATAATTTGTTCTCAGATATAATTCAATCGATGTCTAATCTAATATCGGATCAATGAAATCTAAGCCCGATGATTTATTCTCCTGGATCATCATTGCGTAAAATATTCATATAATTATCAAACGCTAAAGATAAGTTGAAAAAGAATTATGGGAATGAATGAACAATTCCATGACGTCATATGTGATCAGTTAAAGCAATAAAGCAATGGTCGCGGTTTACGATCTTGTTTGCTGTGGCATTTAACAGTATTGATTATCAAATACCACCAGTAGCACTTTGGAAAATGCATGTTTCATGTTATTGAGGTAATAATGTATTCAATGCTCTGAATAATGATGTTTTTAATATCATCGTGTACTAGTAGATTAACTAAGGCTTTACTTATCCACCTGGTAGCAATTATGATTCAGAAACAACGACTGAACACCTAATTCAACAACGTGATGATAAGTTGATCTGTAAATGCGGAGCATCACAAATTAATTAAAGTAAATATGAGCGTTTTGCATGGGATGTATATGTTTTAATTAGCGTAAATCATGATAGGTGTGTTAATTGAAGGATCACGTTGTAATTATATCTGGACGATAGAGTAATGAAACACAAGGGGCGTCACAAAGGAGCAGGGATATACTCAATTGACGTAAGTTAAATACTCATTTTTTCTCATATTCACATAAATACGGACATGTAAATGCTATAATATATAATTTGATTAAATCTTCCCTAAACTCTATTTAGGGCATTTCGATTTCTAAAGTCACAAGAAATTTTAACAATACGCTGTAATTTACATAAGCGTTTAGTTCAGTACATATGGCAACATTAGAAACGCCCACAACAAACAATAATTCAATAAACTTGTTACTGGTGATCAGGTGATGAGTTTAGTTTATTCGCGGGGTATTTCAAAAACCCATGGACTATGTAATGAAAACATTTTCAAAAGTGTGAATAAGATTAATCGAGTGTCACACCTACCCTTTTAGTACGGAGGTGGTCTGAATGAGCCCTCCAATTACTTTTCAAAAGTCGATATTTCCGGCACTGGTTCTACATCAGAAGCCTACCTTATATATTCTTACATTCATTTTCAACGTTCTCCAAAAGTCACACAAGTTTCGGCTATTACAGAGGTGTTCACTTTTCTGTAAATTCAGCAAGAATTTCAAAATAGTTATTCACTTGGGAGAGTTTATTCATTTTTGCGCATACTCTGTTGTGAAGAAATCGGGGAAGACATTCATTTATTCTGAAATATTGGCAGGATTTACCGAATCGAAAAATAGAATGAACATTTTGAGCATGTAGTATGCCTCTTTAAGAGGTGTCTCGTCGAAATTAGGTATTAAGAACTAATATTTTTCTCAACTCGGTAAAAAGCATTATTTTGAACAATAGACTCCTGTTCAAAATTTTACATTTTTAGTTTACCAGATTCTGGTACTTTAAATGAAATTGAATTCGCTAGAGCAATTTGCGTATTTCTACATTTCATTCCCTTTGTACATGTGTAAAGATCCATTTGAGATTCGCCAGTTGTGATATCACAAAGATTCAACTGGTCTGGCTCTGGAAATAAATGTGCCTTTCAATCAATTGACATAAAACTAAAGACTGCTTGTCTAGATGCTATGATGGATGGAATTGCAATACAACGATTAAAATATATAGAATATTCAAACAATTAAATATTATTAACATTAATAAGTCGGATGTGATGAGGAATGTGGATATTGGATTTAATTATTGAAAAGGCTAGGCAATGATTCCAACATCTGTCACCAATTCTTAGAAACGCGGATAGTATACTTGCCTTCAGTTTGTTTGGTTATACTATTGTTAATCTTTTATTACTTTATATGTTAAAGGCTTCATGTAAAGTTTAAACCGCATTGGAAAATACTAGTCTTACATATATAGTTCAAATTTTACACAGGTTCTTAAATAAAGATACAGACACAGTTTAGATAAATGAGCTGCCAAGGATGCTGCGAAAGACTGCTATAAATATTACATTATGATTTTATGGACGCACATAAGTTAGGTGTTAAGTACGCATTCTTATGGCAAACATAATGTAAAATGCATTACAAACAGTACTTATCATTGTCATTGTTCCCTTTTAAAAGTACAAATCTTGATTAATTTCTCTGTTGATCGTTTGATCATCAGATTACTATGTGTCATTCTTGGTACTTTTACTATCATACATTTATCTTGGATGTCGCTTCTCGCCAGCTCAGTGTGGTTTAGGAGACAAAGAACAATAATACACTGTCATGTCATGTCATTCATTTCAACATTTTCCCAGTGTCGGCTTTCACTGTAGTAAATATAACCTTGTCCTTGATGATTTTAGTTGAGCTCGATTGGCCATGTAGGAAATAAAATATTTGTTTTTGGACATTGAGATCAATTTGCCTAATTGAAGAAATTTATGAGGATTCAAAATGAGAAATTTGACTACTAGTCTAATGCCATGGGCTCTGATAGAGCCCATGTCTAATGCCTACTAAGTATTCATTTGAGATTGTGTTTTTTACTAGAATGTTGTGGTAGAATGACGATTATTTTACCAGACGTCTTGTGGCTTCTGTTAGGTGAAAGACATAGCCTTTTCATTTCTGAGGATTTTGTGCATTCTGTTGAATGAGTTACAGTTCAAATTTCTTATTGGTTGTGAGTACCACACGAGTTGTTAATTTTACTGTTGGTCGCGAGATTCATATTATTTCTCTTCGAATGGAAACAACCGTTTAAACATCAGTAAAATAAGAAATATGTGTATAATGCAAAACACTTATTCATTCTTATCTGATCATGATTGGCAACACGTTTCCTGAATATTAATTTTAATCTGATATCGTTCTGATGTGACACATTTTAAGATTAAGTTGTACTAGTCATTGACAAACCTGAGTATCTAGATTTTCTTATATTTAGATATGAATCAAGGTGCCATATACGACAGAAACATGAAATAAAATATGATGCTTCTTTCACAAGGGGGGGGGGGGGGGGGGATTTCAGATGCATACTTTTCTAAAGTCTTCATAATATATCATAATAACATTTATCACAATATCAGATTGAGTTTTTGCATATCACAAATACACCTTACGTACTGCAACGAAATCGAAGAGCTTCGCGAGCTGATTTCATAGTTGTTAAAAAATGCTTACGTTCAAAGTTTTTAAACCACCTTTGGGCTCTATACAATCGTTAGAGAACACAAGTTGGCTAATCAAGACGTATACCGTATCTATTGGCTATTTCTTCAACAACATTATAAAAATTGTGCTTTTGATTTCTTCAATGACCATATCCAAATATGAGGATCCAGGAAGACGAGGGGACAAGCCACAGTACATACCTTTTGCCATCTATGATATCTAATTATCTAGGCCTATATAAGTTCTCATTCTAACGTGTGTTCAAGTATGATTACCAATATCAGGGGTTGCTGTACATTATTATTGTAGATAAAGCTGCAAAGTGCATGCTATATTCACATTTGCATATTGGTAAGGTGTTTATCATTCTGAATAAAATTATATGGAATTGTGTACGTGAGAAAAATATATGACAAGATATCTACAACGGTGAATTTTCTTTCAGAAAAAGGTTTCTTTAAAGGTAGTTTCTATGTCTAATTTTCTCTAATAAGTGCAAGATATCAATCTCCTTTCCTTCCCCTTAGTTTTACCTACCTATCCAAGATGACACAAATATGCCACTCACCAATATTGTAATATCTTTCTCAAAAATGAAGGATTCTTCATGATTTTTGGTGTGTAGATAGAGCGTTCAATGGAAGAAACTGAGATTTAGAGATATTACGTTTTCCGTCCAGGTATGCTTTCGATGAAATCATCAAAAACTGAAAATACAATTTTCTGAAATGGGGATTTCTGTCCTTGCAATCATTTGAGTCATTTCTTTATTCCTTTCACATAAATTATCATAAATATGTCATACCAACCGATTTTTCATAAATAATTTTGTCAAATTTGATGGACTGACTCGTTTATTGGATACATTTTAAAAATACAGCTTTTTCAATTTACATTTTGAGTGATTTTGTTTCAGAGACTGCCTCCACAAAACGTGATGTCTCTTAATTTCGAAGTTGTTGATGCTATGCAAGCATACCAATCTTTCTTCCATTGAACACTCTTTTTACACATAAAAATCATGAAGATTCCTTAATTATTGAGAGAGTTATTCCGAAATTAGTGGGCGGCATTTTTTGTGTCACCCTGTACTATGGAGTCAATGGTATGTTTCAAATTCCCATTGTGGCTTGTGCATTTGATCAAGCTGTCAGTGGATCACCTAATTGTGTTTTGGAAATATCTCGTTTTATTTCTATTCCCGGATGTTATTACCTGAAAAATGCTCGTATTAACCTATAATAATTACAGAGACAACTCGGATCTGTGTCGATAATATTTGCAACAAGAACAGCCTCATAAAGCTAAAAATGTATAATTCCTGCTAATAAGTAACACTTGTATTCTTTTATGTTAATATAATTTGCCCTTTCATTGAGAATAATGAAATATTAGTCCTAGATGATTATAGATTGAAAAAATATTCAATGAAAGATAAGCCGCTTACTTTTTTCCATTGTCAAGACACAACAAAAGACCCGCTATCGAGAGAAAGACATCCAGGAAAATGATATCCTTGATTATACTTTTTATTAAAGCAATTAATGGATCAATATGATACAATATTGTTGAATTAGAAACATGATATCTTTTTTCCAATCGGAATATCATTTTTCAAATCGGCGCTATGTCATAGGCTAGTATGGAAATAATTTCGAATCCGACTGGAGCATGCAGTCTTAATGGGTATATGCTAGGTGAGTCTATGGAATTCAACCCATACTATAAATAAGCGTCAAGTCATATCGGGCATAAGTGGAGTATTGTCTTTGGCCCATATGGGAATACCATGCATCACAATACCACACAATTGTCATCATTATGTTGGAACTTGGAAAATGAGTGGACTTAATGAGATCGTTGACAACAGGATGATCAACGATCAACGATTTAATTAACCCATCGCCATCAGACTCGATGTACCCAAGTCCTCATTTGATCACAATAGGCAACTAGGAATTGGATTTTGTATTTAGGAGGCCTGTAAGAGTTTATGACACAATTTATGAGACTATCAAACTACGAAATACCTGATTATTTCGATAAAAGGTTATCCTGTTTGGCCATGTCTAGTGGGTACAATATGTTAGAGGTAATATCAGTGAGATCACTAAGCGATATCCGATGTATAGGGTCCCTTGACAAACGCCTTAACAGGAAACTATATATTCCTGTTACACTTATATAGGATATCAACTTACAATAAGGGTGTGGCACATTATGTATCTCAGCACAGTGTCGATTTAAGAACACTTGGAAGACTGGTTAAAATGTGCTGAACATATTGGTAAAATGAAAGTTGATGATAAACCAAAGGTTCAGGAAGAGGGTGTTGAATCTGCTGTTAAGAAGTCAGTTGAAAGTGCCGCTGCATCGGGCTCGGGTCACGTAAGTATGAGATTAAATTGACAATCCTGCCTTCGACGGTTTTGTTTCATTCTAAAAAGACAAACCCGACTATTTCATTGTATTGTGACAACTATGAAATCACTTATCTTAGTCAGAGACATCTCAACATATTTGATCGAACAGCTTTTTATCTCATCATCTGAGTGGATGAAACTCAACCAAAGATATTTTTCCAATTGATTAAAGTTAAATTATTTATAGATTGGCATTTAATCGAATCATACCTTTTAGATAATGTTAATTTGCAAGTAGATATAACATCTATATCTGATTATGAAAATGACATGAGATCAATTAATCAAAAATGAAATTCAATTAGAACTATTATGATGATACAAAAGAATGATTTGTCTTTAACTTGAGAAGATGCAAAAGTCAACACAGGCCATACAGCACTACAAACTGCGTACACTTGAAAGGTAATAAGAACAAAGAACTAGTGCTGCCATCTTTTATTCAGATTTGTATTTGGGCCAGACTGCTATAGACGTGTTAAGTATCTTGGAATTTTGACTTAGTTTAATAATTTAACAAAACGTGTTGGTTGAATCTATCTAAAACTTGAATGGTATACCATATGATGACCCTGTAAGCAATGTGATTAATCATCAACATTTGGGTTGTTAAACGAATAAACACAGGATTTTGGAGAATTTAAACATTGCATCAATGGAGATTTGGCCCAAGTTTTTTCAAAAAAGTTGAGAACGCCATGGAAATTATTTAAATAACGCAAAAATCAAAAATCAGTTATTCTAGTAAAAAACATATCACTGAATTCAAATATGCCATTTAAAAGAAGGAAATATAAGTCATTAGAGGTCTAATATGCAAATCTCTTAATGTCTCACAAAAACGAGATTTAGTGAGATTTCAAAAGCTATATGGAATCTGTACTTTTACACGGTGCTTAAAGTCACGCTATGAAATTCGAGATTCACAAATGTTAGGTATCATAACATCAGCGTTGTAAGTTTTTATATAATGTGTAAACATCTCAAATGTAATAGATATTAGATTTGAGATGAAATTCGATGGGTATTTCATACTGATGTTTAAAGGCCCTATACATAGTTTGAAATTATGTTTTTGTCATTCATTTACACTTTTCATGACTTAAAAATATTTAGAGATTTCTCAAAAGAATATTTTTAGGAAATATTTCAAACTCACCGCCATTTTTCGAATAGATAAGACATTTTTTAAATCATAAAATTTTCCTCATTGCAAAAACACAAATTGTCTTTCATGGCGAAGACTGACACACTATTTCAAAAATGAAATGTCAATGATAAAAAAGATGCCATGTCAATCTTTTATAGATATGGTCAAACTAATCCAATGTTTATTGTTTTGATAGGTTGAAAATAATATATTATGTTTTAAATACTACATACGATTGGTTTATAGGAGAACTAAAATTTAATTTGAGTTATGTCAATGTGTCGTTTTTAGCATTCTTTATCAAAATAAAGACTTACTTTTCATCTCCATAGTATTTCTAATTGGGATTGATAAGTACTCGATCTTACTGGCTTTCATTTGACACCAAAGACAGCTGAAGCGGGCAATATTTGAGCTTATTATTAAATGATTATCAATATAAACTTTGGACAGTCGTATTTCTAAGACATGTCTCTTATCAAACGACAGATGGCGAAGGTGGTATGCATATCAGATGAATCATTTATTTGGTCTCGGTATTTTCGTTGGCAAAATGAACCGCCGCTAGTTGTCGACCGTATACGCCATCTATTCGTTGACAAAATTAAATTCAAAACATCTTCATGAAGAGAATATGTGAGTTATGTTTCACTTTACAAAAGAAGGTCTGAGAATCAAAGTTTTCAATCGATTGTGTAACATGTTTTCAGGCACAGTGCCTCTTTAAGCGAAGAGGCACGTGAACTGAATTGATACTTCGTAAGGATATATTTTACTCAAGGATTGAAGGCAAAGTACAAAAATCCATACGAACCGATAAATATGGTGCTTTCAATACGATAGTAGGCTATAATGGTAAGCTTACTACTTTAGTGACACGCAACTGAATATTTAACATTCGTCACTGTGATATCATATGACTACTTTATGATATCACCAATTTTGGCAACAAAAACGCGCGGGAATTATTGATATCTCATATATTTCACTGTAGACATTTTTGAATGGCTATATGTATTTGAGGTCAAATGTTAGGAAATCATTAATCATAAAAATCCAGTTCATAAATTGTGGGAGTCTCTGGGGCATAACGAGACACGGGCTAAGAATGGACACTAAATTATTCTCAAATGTTTGTGGGGACAGCGTTTGTCAATGACGTCATCCAAGAAAGCGTCGTCGGACGTCATCTTGAGAAAACGCAGACGGCAGGAATGCATGAGAATCAATTTAGAGAAATTTAGATTTTAGACCACGTTGACTAATCACATCACTTTCAATAAATTGTCTTTATATGAAAAAGTATTCAAAAGAACAGTTTTTAACACATCGGATTTATATTTTCCTAAAACAAAAATTCAGAACACAGGGGTTTATTTGAAAAAATGTAAAACCAATATGGCTGAAGCTCTGCGGGGCAAAGCGGGACAACTGTTTGTGCTTTTAGAAACATCCAAAATTGCCTAAATGTTTGCGACCGTTGGTACTCACAGTCACCGTGATTTAGAAAAAGAAGATGGAATATTTAGTCCCAAATGATGACGCACAGACAAAATCCAGACAAGTTTATACTTTCTTTGTTAACTATAAATAAACAATCAGGTAATCACAACGTACATCCTATCCTAGTTCATTGTTACCCCAATAATATGTAATGAAATAAGATTTTAAATTCTATTCTTCCTCGTACTTTGTTCCCGTTAAAAGAGGTCTCATCTTTCATATAGAATTCTCGGTTATCGTTTCGCATCGTTATTAATTGCGTCTTTCCTACAAATAATTGATTTTACTTTCCCCGAGGATCAATTTGTAATCTAAGAACCGGTGTCTGAATAACAAGAACAACGTTAATTAATAGTTTTCACTGCGTAAACCGATAACTTATAACTTATGTATATGTAATCCGATTGGTTCGCAGATGGTTATTGTGTTCTTCAATATACATATGAGTGGGGCGTTGGCTTATTACTAATCGAAGCTATTACTTACTTCGCGCTTGGGAATACATTCCCTTTCCAGCCAACACGATAGGAGATATAGATGCGACTGTCTGTTTGGAATGCGATTGATTGCTTTTGTACATGGGGACAGTTTCCCATTTTCAATTGAAATTTTATATCTTATGACAAGGGCCGGTTCAGTTCAGTTCAGTTCAGTTGTCAGTGACAATTACTGGCAATTCTAAGAAATAAGAATAACTCTACCCCATTATCACTGGTGATCCACTCGATTACGCTGGTTACCGAAACGGTTCGTTTTGGCAACAAACGTGTTCTCGTCTCCTTAGATGATGATATAATTGACGAAAATATTATAATAGAAAAACGATTTTTCGGAGTGTTGGACATTTTCAGAATATTAGATGTTTTCTCGAGTATGTTCGAGAAATTATCAGTTATCACACGTTTCAGCATGTGATACAGGAAATATTCCACGAAAGGTAATACTGTATCATCCACGAAAGCGAAGCTTGAGTGGTGATACATTGTTACCCGAGTGGAATATTTCCTGTATCACATAAGCTGAAACGTGTGATGACGATTTTATCACATGTCTAGGAATTTTGAAGCATTTTGATTTGGTCAGTTATGATTGTGTTCAGTACTTCTGGTAACTATTATAATTTTTGATTTCGCTTTGAAACAATATGACGTCATACCGTTGTATTCGTACTTGTTTGTGAAATAGTATGACGTCATATTGTTTTCCTTAGCTAGAAGTGATATAATCAGTGACGTCACATCGTTGCTATTGATCATCACTGGTTGCCTCTAGTAACGTGTGTGACGGCCGTGTGAGACGGGAAAACTCACACGGTAATCAACCAATCAGATTACTGGAATTTTACAGAGCATGTGATAAATATAGGTTATTCACTGGGAGGGATTGAATATGGGTTTTATTCCGAGGGACAATATGATATTGACCGAAGGGTAATATGATATTGACCGAGGGAGCGCAGCGACCGAGTGTCAATATCATATAGCCCAAGGTCAATATCATATTTTCCGAGGAATGAAACCCATATTCAATCCCGACCAGAAATAACCTATTTATTCCATAATACACCCCTCTAAAATGCTACATTTGGATAATGCAAATAACCGGGAAAAAATGATCGGGAAACCGGAAATAGGGTAAAATGCTCCAATACGATTTTTATCCCGGGGACAATACGATTTTTTCATGTAATACGCTCCAATACGATTTTTTCCCGGGGACAATACGATTTTTTCATGTAATACGATTCAATACGATTTTTATTCCTTCATATTTCCCTGGGAAAACAGTAGTATTATGGAATAAAATGTTATTTGACTCGAAGTTCTGATATATTATATATAACTGGCAATAAATAATTGCTTAAAATACATTTTGGTTTTTTAATTAAAGGAAGTAAAGGCAAGGAATCAGAGTCCAGAAAAGTCGGATATTCTGGTCCATTGTAATCATTAAGCTCACCTCATCTGATGTTCCTGCATTGTTAGTTAGGATTTCATTGCTGATTATTTGATGTCATTGTAACATTGTTGCTCAAGGCCATGTCAGGATGTCAAGGACAATGTTTTTTCAGATGTGTATTCTTATTTCTTCCGTTCCTCATTGTGGGCCACGTTAAATCATATTATTGATAAAGCGTCAGATATGTTTTGGAATGGATAAATAGATTCTCGCTGGATGACATGATTCACTAGAAGGAATATTAAGTGGCTGATTGCGTATTCTAAATCAGAATACAAAGTGATTGATAGGTAGAAGGGGCCGTAAAAGAACAATTGTATTAGCAAATTGGCTTTACTTGCATGCATTGATGTAAGAGGTAATTTTCGAATAAAAGTATACCTTGCAACTTGTACAGCGGCAAGTTAACTCGACTTGACATTATCAAGCTATGATATGTTGAAGCAATGCGAATAAAACACTACGAACAAAGACTTGATATAGATTGTAAATATGTCTACCAAGGAGAGATAAGAAATGTTGAAGACTGATATCTTGGTACCGTTTCTCATCACTTTCTCTTCATTTAATCACAATGTTCTTTTTCTGTTACATCTAGATACATATGTCTTATTTTAGCATTTAGAAAGAGTCTATAAATAATCAGACAGGATGGATCACTTATGGCACGTTTTTATCTCGAACTAGTAACTATGCTGTATATAACGGTATTTCAGTAAACCTGTACTAATATAATGGATAATTTTGACAGCATCATAACAAGTTATTCTATTATCAAAATCAAAGCATGTTTGCGAGGCAAAATAAACAATTCCTTTAGTTATGATAATAGTATTCGTTTTCGAATTATATGTTTTCAAATCATTTCTATTCTCAAATCTAAATTACTATAAAACCAACCAAAGTAATTGAGGATGAAAAAAACAAAATATAGATACAATACTACTAAGCCCAGAGGCCTGCGGATCATTAAACTAAAGAAGCGGGAGAAATCGGATTGGAACACTCTGGGAGGAAGTCCGAGCGATATTGCTTATGTTGCAAAAATGACAATGGTATGTTACAAGAACGATTGTATATGTAACGAGTACGATACATAGACAGGTTCCAATTCTAATAATTCAAGTTTTTGAGGCATTTTTTAGAAAAAGCAACAGACCTATTTTTACTCAATCAGTTTTTCATGCTGATAAAGATATTAAAAGATGACAGCTCAACGGGGTGGTCACGACACTGAATTTTGGCATGTTTACCCCCCTTGGAAAATATTCTAGGGGGTACTATGAAACTAGTTCATAACTCAAAGGATATATGAGCTATTGTTCTGAGTTGTACACCATACATTGCTAGTACAAATATAAATACTATCCGAAAGTTATAGGTTGATACCCTTATTGGTCTCAGAAAAAATACAATAAACAGGAAAAAGATACGCAATTTTTGTCTTGCCAATTTTATATTTGTAGCTTCAAGCAAAATATGACAGCTTAAACAGCTCATAGTAGTATTCTAAAAACATTTCCAGGCTATATGGGGTATTGTAATACATTTATTTTAGTTATGAAGTACTATTTTGTAATTTTAATATGACTTTATAGTGCCCTACCCCTGGAAAATTGAAGAAAGTGGATGTGGTGAATATAATCATTTTGCAGCATTAAGTTAGAAACATGTATTGATAGACACCAAATCAATAAATTCATACCATCATCAAATGTTAGGTGACATTCTAATTTATTTATTACTAGAATATAGGACTTAAGATATTTTATATGTAAGTTTTCAATTTAGTACATGTATCATAATGAAATCTAGTATAATCATCAATTGATCTCATTTGAGCAACTAGACTATGGTGGTCATCATGCACAAGTAATGTACTACAGTGCCCCATGTACTAGGGCACGAGTCATTTGAGCCATATATACCTCCTGGTATATACCTTTACAACCCATTCAGAAGGGTCATTTACAATGTGCAAAACATGGCAAAAGTTCCGTAAAACTGTTAGTTCTCATCATCTGACCATAAAGCAGAGTCCTCACATTAAAAACTAATGTTTTCTTCCATCTGATGGCATATTTGAATTCTGTGAGTAATTCTCTATCAAAACAACTTTGATTTGCACTGTAATTTACCATTATTCAAATTCTAATGATTTACTGGTTGTCTAAAAAAGGTTGGGCTAAATCCCCATTGACACAATGCTGAAAAATCTTAAAAAGTTCATTTACTCTTCCAAGGATCACAATTTTAATGTGAAATCACAATCCACGTGTCAATAAGATCATAAAGTTACATTCCAATGATGTTTTAAGTTGATCCAAATGGAATTACTTCTTAAATCAAGAAATTAAGTGACTCTGGCAATACATTTACATGTATTCTAGCCCTACCCAAGCTCTACCAATACCCATGATGCCATCTACTTTTCATTTATATGGAAGAAGGTCAATTCTAACTTGAATAATGAATAGTTTCTGACCATGAACATAGGTATATCTTTTAGATCTATTCATTATCTTCAAGAAAAGTAAATATAATGATTAATCAGACCTAAGTGATATTAAAGGGAATGGACCAATCAACATACTTTTTACTAAGAATGATGACCTAGTTTTTACCAAAGATGCAACCTTTAATTATATAGGGTGTCAAAAAACAACGGCACCCCCCTCTACAGTAAAAAGTCCCTAATGTTTCATATCGTGGCATACCTCATTTGAAAGATAATTTAATTCTGGAGTTACTCATCAAATTTCATTAAGTAAAACTTAATATTAAAAAAGCTACATTGTTTCAAAGTTTGCTACTTTGGCACTTTGTTTGCTGCTCTATAACTGGTGAAAAGTCAAATCTTCAGAAAGTGAAATATGAAAGAATTACACCAGATTTCAACTGCACTGAAAATATAGGTTCATTTCTGAAAAATAGGGTATAGGAACTGATGGACAAAGAACCTCTTGAAAAAAGACACAGTAAGGATGTATTTCTGAAGAATGTGAGGAAAGTGCGAAGAGGATTATGCAATGCTACACCTTTATGTGAATTTTTATTGAAATCATATCTGTCCTAATAAGCTGCTGTTTGAGCAGCAACTGGTGGTCGTACCAGCTACTAAGAATCAGCTGTAAATCTGTAAAATTATATGATATAAAGCTGAAATATTTCAGGTAACTCCAGAATTAAATTGTCTTTAAAATGAGATATGACACACCATGTAACATTAAGTACTTTTTGCTGTAGAGGGGGGTGCCGTTGTTTTTTGACACCCTGTATTGTTGAATGCATAATTAGAATATGCTTTGAGATATGTTCTATTTCCTAAGAGGAAAAAAGGATTGCTCCAGGGACTTTAAAGACACTGAATTTGGATGACCAAAATGAACTGAAACCAATGGATAGCATGAATTTTTTCAAAGGGGAAATAACATGGGGAACACTAATCTTAAGGGAATTCAGTTTTCGTTTCAAGAGCTATTTGATATATTAAAATAAAGAATAGTAATGCATTAAACATTGTTAAAATGATTGCATTTTTGGTGAAAATGAGGTCAACAACTTTGAAAAAATATATTGATGGGTTGATTGCTAGTGAAATATCTCTGAGTCCGATTGACTTTATTATCCCTGTATACCTGTCTTCATGGTCGGGAAATAGTCATAATCAAAGATATAACTGTCTGAAATTGTTTGTGATAACTTACCTGAACATTTCCAGGTCAAATCAGGAGTGACACAATTTATTTCCACCAAATTTTTGACATGTCTTCAAATATACGATAGTATTTTCTTCATAAGATAGAGTGTCACTTGTGAAATTTATTGATTGACCTGAGATCGTATCATATCTTTATGACATAGAAGCGAAATAGCCATATTGAACTTTAATGAATGTTGTTTGCCACTTTTCGACAATTTCGGCAAAATTTGGGGGCTTTGGGGGAGGGGTACAATTAAGTTAAAAAATTCACCTGATTCAGACTATCCTTAAATGAGCACTGATTCACCAGAGAGCATAACTTTTCCAAAACATGTTAGTGTTATTTTTGGACCACTCACATTAATGTTTCGTCTAATTTTCCCTCAGAGTTTCCTCATCATTGTCTTAGGCCATATTTATTGAGATATATGAATGTTCATTATTAAAATCTTGCCTTCCTTTGCAGTTGGAGAAGACTCGGCATTAGGTGTTATAAGTCCCAGACCACGATAAATAAAAAATAACAACACAATGACATACAACTGATAAACGTTTTCTCTTGTGCGTGTCAGCCATGGTCTACCAAATTAATTGCTATTCAGTGGGAAGAAACTCATTTTTCAGTTTCCATTTTAATTTCCTGACAAATAGAGCGATCATCCCAGCATTTTTTCTATGATCTATATATCTATGTGCCTTAACAACTTCTGTTTTAGAGAACAATAAAACAATTGAAAGGATTACTTTACCATAATTGTAATCATCCCACATTGTAGACATATTTAGAATAAAAATATGAAGAGAATGACAAAACCTCTTAAAACACATTTCTTAGGAAACAAATAGTGTGGTATTCTTGTTACTATGGCAACAGAGTTTTTTCTTTTTGTCATTTTTGTCATACAGATTACCTATCATACCAGGACCAAATCCTGAAAATTTGAATTCAGTATCTTCATTAGTATCTTAGATATATAGGTTTCTTATAGTATCCCCTGCAGATTTCATCGGAGTATAAGGAAAATGCTCTGAAGAGGGATGCCCAAGGATGCCACTTAACAGTTCTGGTATTTTTGAGGTCCCAACCCTCTATTCATGGGAATAGTTAACCATTGTAAAGCTACTCATGGTTAACTGACAGAATTGATTGTATCTTCAACTAAGAAGTCAATAAAATGTTAAAACCAGAAGAAAACCACACCAACTTTCTTCTATTTACCAGGGGTAGGGCATTATAAAGTCATATTAAAATTACAAAATAGTACTTCATCACTATAATAGATGTATTACAATATCAAACATAGCTTGGGAATGTTGTTAGAATACTACTTTGAGCTGTTAAAGTTATCATATTTTGCTTGAAGCTACAAATATAAAATAAGCAAGAAAAAATGACAAAAATTACATATTTTTTTTCTAATTAATTGTATTTTTCCGAAACCAACAAAGATATCAACCTATAACTTAAGGATAGTATTCATCTCTGTACTAACAATGTATGCTGTAGAACTCAGAACAATAGTTTATATATCCTTTGAGTTATGAACTAATATTATAGTACCCCCTAAGATAATTTCCTAGGGGGGTAAAAACGCTAAAATGCAGTGTCGTGACCACCCCGTTGAGCTGTCATCTTTTAATATCTTTATCAGCATGAAAAACTGATCCAGAAAAAATAGGTCTGTTGCTTTTTCTAAAAAATGCCTCAAAAAGTCTTTCCCTTGAGATATTCTGAAATTGGAACCTGTCTAACATGGGGCCGCAACGGAGTCCGTTTTCGCATCCTTCAAGATTGGGATTCACTGCTATAGCAGCTCTGTAGAAGGTTTTAGTTACCATTTATTATTGTTCGTACCAAAGAATAACCCCTCATTCGATTACAAGAAATCTTGCAACTCATGCTATTATCGCCATCGCAATATACTAGACTCGCTTTTGATGCATATCGGGGAGTCTAGAGGGGGGGGGGGAGCTACTCACTTCTTCTTGGGGAGTCCATTATCGCAAACCAGTCTATGATGCAATGCAGGTTCAAAACAATAGCAAAGTTTTATGTTTTTAATCATTGACGATCGTTTTACACCTGCTCCAAGCTCTGAATAGCTGATCTGAATAAAAAGAACATTCGAAACTCCATAAAAACTGCAAATTAGCAAACTAGGTAAAATAGCACACATTACGAAATATAAATATGATTCAAGTGTCAGTAATTTATGTAGGAATAAAGAATCATTCTTTATTGGAATTTAAAAGCATGCGTGCATGTATCAACCCGTACACATAATGCACGAGGAAGGTGAAAGTACATTGTAAGGATGGGTTTATACATGTAAATCACTCCTTTATTAGAAATGACATTGTCCTGTTCTTTTTATGAAACCATAATGCACTGTGATACCGTCACAAATAATGACAATGCTCAGTTCATTATGAAACCATAATGCACTGTAAAATAATGTCTCAGCCCAGTTGACATCCCAGTATTTTCGTTTACGTAAAGGCCTTTTAGTAACGAATGGCAACATACGTGAGTCCGTTTTGTGACCTCTAAGCATCCCTTAACATGTTAAGATGTGTGTACTAGTTTTGCTGTCACGGTCCTCTAATCATTGACATTAACAATCTCGAAGCGTTTTTCATGCACAATATCCAGCGACTCGGCCTTGCCATGTCACCCTGCTATAGCATAACGGTTACGCCACCTCTGAAAACGAGGTTGGACGGCTACGTTGACTGATTTATCCAATAAAATGGCCGCGGTGGAACAGAAAACTAAGGTTCTTCTACTGTGTATCAATGAAAGGATGAACGATTTTTGTAGGTATTGCATTCGGTGATGCATTTAGTGATGTATATTTTGAACGTATTCTTTGCAAATTGATGCCCGGGGATACCATGAAATAAGCGAAAATCTGTTGAGTTTGAAATTAAAAAATCCTATAAAGAATGATACAGGGCTCTTTATTGTAAATCACTCCTTTATTAGAAATGACATTGTCCTGTTCTTTTTATGACAATTAACAATCTCGAAGCGTTTTTCATGCACAATATCTCAGCGAATCGACCTTGCCATGTCACCCTGCTATAGCATGACGGTTACGCCATCTATGAAAACGAGGTTGGACGGCTACGTTCACTAATTTATCCAATAAAATGGCCGCGATGGAACAGAAAACTAAGGTTGATGCATTATTTTCTACTACTGTGTATCAATGAAAGTATGAACGATTTATGTAAGCATCGCATTCGGTGATGCATTGAGTAATGTATATTTTGAACGTAGTCTTTGCAAATTGATGGTCGGGTATAACATGAAACAAGCGAAAAACTGTTGAGTTTGAAATTAAAAACTACACAGAATTTAGTAATTTGTTTATTTTTGTCGTTAGGGCATGATCTACATTGCCTAACGACCTCGGGGTATATACAGTAGATGTAACCTACATACGATCATTAAAAGCCAATTGAGCATTGGAAACCACCTAAAATGTTCTACTCAAGCCATAATAATGTATTTTGAATTTGCGGGTTACGCAAAAAATTGATGGACGGTTACGCGAACCTCGTTCAAATATGTATCCCCGATTCATTGTTATTAATTTTGTCATATTCATCAGTACTTGATTCTTCTTTTGCCTCTTCATTGCTATCTTTTTGACTTACATTGGTTTCATAAATAAAGCACTACACAATTTTTTCCTTGCCCTACAAAGGCTCAAACAAGAGCGTCTCTTGCGAGTCCTGAAAACAAATATAAGCAATTCAATATTCCATTTCTCAACAATTATAACAATGTCATGGAAAGAGGCTATCAGAACTAGCAACCTTGACTTGAAAGGTGTACATGCACGTAACCGTCCGCTAAAATCTAATGTACAACTAATACAATACGTTACCGTCCATAGAATTCATACGTAGTCGTCTAACGACATTGCGTTTGAAACTTTATTATTTACAATAAACACCACGTTCCTGTTCTGGATTTGTCATTTTATGGCCTGTTTATACACAGTTTACTTACAGTTAATAGTTTTAGTGGCTCTGAGGCACATATACTGAGAAATCACGAGAATGGCCTAAAAATTATGCACTTGGACATCTCAGTCGGTAAGTTTACAGCTTATATTCTGCTTCTAGTAAACCACCTGGCAGAGTTGACCCAGTCTTTATAACCATCCATATATACGTCACCGAATGATCTAGTTGAAAAGGAAATCTTATCTGTGAATCTTGCCTACAGGCGAGAAAGAGGACATGCTGTCTTTCCCATCCTCCATTTTTTGTCATCGTTACCGCAAAATATTGCAAATCGCCTTGACGTAACCGTCATGCTATAACACCGGGCATGTTAAACACCGTCAAGACTAGAAACTTGCGAAAGGGCCCAGTGGGTATTTCTAGGTTAACAATTATGCACTGTACTGATAGAAATACCACGTAAATTATTCATCACCTCCCCAGTTAAATGTTACCACGTCCCTTGTTCAGCTTCCACACTGAGATAAAACGGCTCTGATGATAGTAAATAAGACTAAGCGGAAACCATAGAACGCCATATGAAATATACTAGTCTATAGACATGGGGAATTCTTCAGATAGGCTTAATCTTTATTTCTTTGGCGAGAATAAATCTGACGCAAATTGTGTTTCCATACATTTTTCATATCTGGTTCCACCACTGACCAAAAGTGGCTCCAACCTAGGGCATGTAACATCATTTCAATACTGCTCATATCTCTCCGATATTCATCAACGCATCTAAATGAAAGATGAATTCTAATATATTCATTTTAGATTTCAAATTATCGATATGCATTCTGATACTCAGCATATTTTTCTGTTTTCAAATTAGCAATATGCAATCTGATAATCATTACGTTTTTCACATTGACCTCTCATGATAAGTTAACATGGACACACCTAAGATATGATTTATTGAATTGTTATATGATTCATTTTCAATATACACGCCCTATAGTTTACCCAATAGTGTCTAACACGAAAGATATTTCTCAGAAAGGTATTATTGGTTCCGCTGGTAACATTATATTATATTACCTAAGTGTTATTCTCGTTAGGCAAAAATCAATTTCAATCTTCTCGGACTTAAAAGTGTGACGACGATCCAGATAACTTATATAAATAAATTGAAGTCGATTGAAGAAATATTTATGCAACTTTTTCATCTGAACATGTAATGTATGTACAAGTGGTCAAGTTGGGAGTACAAATAGACATACAAATAATTGAATTGCATTCCGTAATCAATTCGGATTATATTCTTCAAACTAATATCGCAATGCGCAAAATTACCAATTACTATAGGTGTACCACTATGCCGATCAAGATAATCAAATTTGTGAATAGGTTTATGTATATTTAATTCGTTTATTCTTCTCATCTATATCCGGGTAGAGGCTCTTGAAGGTAATCAGTCAAGTCAGTAGGAGAATAAGGATTATCGTCCACCGGGGCAGTTATATTGTGGAGCTAATTGCTTTTACCTGTAGCGTGGAGTCTTTCTACCATCGTACATCCCAATAACCATTACCTGTATTGATTACGAAGAACCAGAAATTCTGATAGTCACAGCGCACGACCATTGAAATCAAAGCTGTAACCAACACAAAGTAATCATTTCAAAGTGGAAAGCGATTTACCTCAGAACGCTGCATCTGGAGAAACATTTGTAGTGTTTCAATATTTAATTAAAAACGGAATGGCGTTCGGAAGGATTGTTCTCATTGCGGTATAGCAGAAGTATCGTATACTAGGTTTGGTATAATATACGTCGTCGGATACAAATTGTTCTAAAGCAATGGTAGAGCTCTTCATTAGGTCTGGGTTGTCTCATGAATATCATGAGTAAGATACGTGAGCTTTTAGTGGCAGTATTTCCTTTGACAGAAGTCACTTACGAGAGCTGGATGGTAGCGGGTGGCAGGTAAATTAATACACTGAAACATCACATTACAATTAGGAAATAATTGCAATTAAACGAGTTTAATGCAACACAATAAATTACAATTGGCGTTTTGTCACTTAGCAGATCCAACTATAGTATTGAATTGACAACAAGAGTATTAATAATACTCACACAAGTGACACCCAAGCGTTTCGCTGTGTAGACTGCTCCATGACGGAAAGCAGTAAATCACAGAAACAAGGATCGTGAGTCAAAGAAGTGTGGTGGTGAAATCAAAACTCTTTGAGATTTGCAATTAACACAGATCGTAAATCGATACACGTAAAATAACAGTAAACTATATTTATAAGTCATCAAAACGAACGGAATGTATTCATTAAAAGAACACTAATTCAGTAGAAAAATCGAATAAAGAACCGCTATCCTGATACCAGTATGGTTACATAAATGGTTATGGTTATATAAATGTAGGATATAAGCCTCTGGAACACATGAAAACTGAATGTGAAAATAATGTAACAATTAAAAGACCATGCATCACTATTGCTACGATAAAGGATGAGAAAAAAGAAAGGACGGAAACACCACAAAAAGGCGAATTTGAACTGGGTAAGCATTGAAATATATGGTCTCTTAGCTTGAAAAAAGTTGATATTCAAATAAGTGAGCAACATTTGGAGGTGCGAAAACAATGTTTAAAACAAATATCATTATTGCAATATAAAACACCAGTAAGCATGTTTTATCTATGTTAAAATTGTTCTATAATTTATCTGTTTAGTTTACAATTTTTATTTAAAATTGGAGATATGGGAGTCTAACCTCGCATCTTGGTGTACCTAAGATGCAGTGCTTGCAGTTTCTTGAACTGGAATAAGAAGATGTTGTAAAAACAAACAGATATTAATTAGATGGGGCATATAAAAAGGCCCAAGCATGTTTTATGGCACTTGGATTTTATCGCATTTAAAATGTGCTATATTGTCATAATCGTCAGTTGTTGTGTGCATCATCGAGATAAAAGTCGGTATCCTTATTTCTAACGTTCACAAATATAACAACAGGCTTGTGACTTTCTCTCCCTTGTACTGGGGAAGGTTTTTGATATCTTTGTGCAGCTACCAGATGGCGCTCTTTTTAGGACTGTTTCTTGAAGTCCAAAGATATGAGGTCGTGTTGATTGGAAAGTGCGTTTCTAACCAAGTTAACTTCAATTGGTAACTAGGTAGCCACCTACAACAACGATGTAATTTACTAATGATTCAGCTTATTCTATTAAGACCATATATATTTTATTGCAATGTTCAAATGTCAGAATTGGTTCTCTCAGGATCTATTAACATTGATTAACGTATTCAATATACAGGGCGTCCACAAAAAGTAAACCCAACTTCAAAACCAAATTAATAGAATTCTGAGCAATTTTCGAAATATATAAAGGTATAGGAGTTTGTTCTTCACTAAATGGTACTAAGATCATTATGTAACTGTCACGGATGACTGAGCAATAGGATAGTTTCTAAATAGCCGAAAAATCAATGAAATCTCGTGCTGCCATCTTTTATTCAGCTTTTAACTCTGGCTAGAGCTCCATTCACTTACATGCTAAAATCTTGGAAAAGTGGCTTAATTTCATGATTTATCAAAGTGTGTTTGTTGAATCTGTATAAAACTTGAATGATATACCACACGATGACCCTGTTTATGAACATGTTGTGATTAAACATGCTAATGTTGATTGACATACAAATAATCCACGGTTTTAAAGAATTTTAGCATTGCATCTATGGACATTTGGCCCAACTTTTTTTAAATTGTCATAGAAAATTATTCAAATTACATAACTGTGTAAATCAAAGCTATTTTAGGAGAAAACATTCCACTGAATTCAAATATACCATTTAAAAGAAGGTAATGTAAGTCATTAGAGGTCTAATATGCAAGTCTCTTAAAATCTCACGAAAAACGAGATTTAGCGAGATTTCAAAAGCTATGTGGAAACTATACTATTGTGACCATTATGAGAGGTGGTAAAATTAGCGCTGTGCTAAGTTACCTTCCTGTGTGGCAATCGATGTGTAATTGGCTTAGAATCCCTTTCTGTTACATTATTTTAGGTGACAGGCCTTTCATAATGAAGTAGACCGGGGGCTGGGTAACTCTCTTATGCCTGGGTCACATTTGCTCCGATTCATCATAAAATTCTAAAATGCAAGTCCGATGTACCCCATATTCTTACTATTGAAATGGATCCTAGCAATACTGTCCCACCTTAATCTACTCGTTGAGTTCTTCTAGGAAAATGAGGATTTCAGCAAGGGTGTATTTACTTTACATGGAGGATACAGTTGACTTCAAAGCTGCACATCATCACATCGAAGTTTCAGTGCTGATCAACAGGCTCTTGGGTTCCAATTTCCCGATAGGGAGGTACCAACAAAAAGTGAAGATCATGGAATAAGTTTGAATTTGAACATTAATAATGTTTTGAACACAAAACAACATTTACTGTGTCATTCCTACTTGAATGTTTATCTTGGCACAGCGCTAATTTTACCACTTTTCATAATGGTCATGATTGCTGAGTTATCCACGACAATTACATAATGATCTAGGTACCATTTGAGGGAGAAAAAACTCGATTACTGCTTCCTTTGTACTTTTAAAGAATTGCTCAGAATTCTAGAATTTTGAGTTTGAATATTGAGGGTGGGCATTTGGAAATTTAATGTCATCCCTTCAAGGTCAAAAAGGTCTTTTTCAACTTGCTTCAAATTTTTGAAAATCATTTTCAAGTTAGTTATCCGAAGATCAAATCTGACTTTAGATTTGAGATTTGACCTTAAATGATTTTCTCAAGATAAAAAAAGTTAAAGAGGTATTTTTCAACTTGCTTCAAATTGACCATTTTTTCAATATCATCTTCAAGTTATCAAAAGTTCATATCTGACTATAGATTTGACCTTCAATGACATTCTCAAGGTCGAAAAAGATTTGACCTTCAATGACCTTTTCAAGGTCAAAAAATTAAGTTAAAAAGGTCTTTTTCCAACTTGCTTCAAATTGATCAATTTATTTTTCAAAATCATCAAGTTATCCGAAGTTCAAATCTGACTAGATTTTAGATTTCGCCTTCAGTGACCTTCTCAGGGCAAAAAAGGTCTTTTTTCAACTTGCTAAAATTGACCAATTTATTTTTCAAAATCATGTAGAGTTCTCAGAAATTCAAATCTCACTTAAACCTAAACTAATAATATTGTGAGCAACTAGGCACAGCCAGCACCATCTATCTAATATCTAATATAGTAGAATGAAGTCCGGTTACTTAGAAAAAAGGAAAATTCTAAATATATTTTTCTCATGTCAGAGACTTTGATCAGTGATATTATATGTTTATTCAACTTTCATATTTTTGTATCTTGTCAGAATTTTTTTAACATTTTAGGCGATCTATAAATTGATAAGAGGTCATGTCCGTGAGCGGAGTTTTGGCCCAAAACAGTAAGAAATTTGTGCTTCAAGCTCAATATCTACGATTTGCAAGCGATTCTGACCATGTTTTATTTATCAAAATAATGCTTAGAGTATTAAGACTCAACTGACGTTAAAAAATAAGGTGGGATGTACACCAACAGTGATTATGACCAAATCAAAAAAGGACTCCAAACCAGAAGTCAAAAGAGTAATTACCGCACGTTTAGTCTATAAATAACTGAAAAATGAAGATTGATAGTGCTCACCGTGTAACTAGGTGGTGACATTTTGTCATGTTAATGCATTGTTACTATTGCTCCTCGAAAATATGCAATTTTTCAATTCTATGGAGGATTTTGTCGAACATTTTGCTATTTATGTACTAAAGTGCCAAAATATACACTAGAATGTCATTACTGGGTATTATTCATTAAATCCATCAAAATTGTAATATATATAAGGAGGATTGGCTCTTGCCGACACAAAACTCCATATTTTCTAACATTGAGAATGTCGTTACTTTATGAAATTCTTACTATAAATTCATAATGAGCGACTCAAAAGATTTTTTTCATGTTATCAATTTATATTTCTAATAATAACATAGATAAACACAATCAGCAGATTGCCAAAGTTTTACAACATTAGCGGCAATTGAATATATACATAGGTGAAATAATAGATATAATATAAAATACAATTATGTTTACTTATATAATTCCAAATCCCTGAAAAAGATTCGAACCAATGTCTCGATCACTTCTTGTGTTATTTGGCATTTTTTCGGAAATAAGACCAAAACTCGCGAAGAATCTATTTAAGAAACCATAAAAAATTAAAAACGAAACTTCAGGCTTATGTGCTCTAAAGGTAGAATATCAAAATAGAACGACCATATTGTATTGTACGGTAGATAACTGTAGAGTATTGATATAGAATATGGCGATCGCGATTGATCGTGTAGCTTTGATCAAATATACTAAATTGCATTACATGTTATGCATTCGTAGTGAATTAAGGATCCTTCCTGAGAATAGGTGTATTTCTGCTACAAGCCTTTGATTGTTGCATGTGCTACACTCCCCTTCTTCATTTGTTTACCTATCCATTTTATTTCAGCTATTTCGTTGCTACGAGTCTTCCAGATTTAGTTAGCTCGTATTGATGGTTGTAATTTCAATTGATTGGAATGATATGAGAAAAACATGACAAGGATTTAGAAAATTTTAAGATTGTGTATATTCTTTAAACTCAAGAATTCAATTTTTGAGGAAATAAAAAATTGTTACGCATGCGCAGTTGAGACACAGATCCACATACAAACGCCATAAATATTAAATAATCTTCAACAACCCCCAAGTAAAATGGAAAATAAAAAAGTAATGTCACATAATGTCAATATAATTTGATTTTATCATTTAAATAAGTTTTTGGAACATAACATTACAGGACCAAGAGTCTCATGCTGAAGGTTCATTAATGCATATATCAAATGGTTGAGTACATATTGTTTGATGAACACACACTGATGAATTGAATGTTGTATATGTTATTATGACAAATACGCCATTACAGGTAATTATAGTTATAAATATTCGTGTTCTCTGTGTGACAACAGGCTTATCTTCAACATAATAGTATACAATTAATTTAATTTGTCTTGATATATGGGTATACTAGTAGGCTATCCTACAGCATGCATCTTTCTTGAAATTAAAATTTCTGTTAGAATATTCAGAAAATTCTTGTTCTTCATGTAATCAAGAGGAAAATACAATATATCTGCCCGAGGGACCATGGGTTATAACCTGTATCCAAAACTGAGCATTAATTAAGAAATATAGACCGAAGAGCAGAGGTAATATTGTCGAATACACCCCGCAGGGCTAGGCACAAACGTTTTCTGTACCCCGAACGATCGAAGGGCCGGAAGTGAGGGGTTTGAAAGCTTTTGTGCCTTGCCCTAAGGGGTGTATTCGACGATATTACACCTGCTCTGAGGTCTATTTTACGATTCGAACATGAAAACTCACCAAAATGTGACGAATATTCATCATGGTTCACCATTGCAGCAAATGCAGTCATGTTCGAATAACTAATTTATCCTATACCGTTTACGGCGTTTATATCATCGTTCAGTGCACGAACGCGCCCACCTTAGATATCAATTATATTCACGCATGTTATTTACCAAAATAGGATAAATCATAACATTTTATAATATTTCGCATGAACTTTAAATGTGGTCAGTAATGACACAAAATAACCGAGATAATATATCATTTGATGTCCATCGTCCTCTTTCAGTAAATAACCGATATGATATCATTAGACGGTTACCTGCTCCTGTCGTTGGCGCACAACAAGTTCATAAAGCAGGTATTTATCATATAAATACGGAGATATTGGATTTCTAGATCACGATTATCTTTTGAAGTTGTCGGTTAATTACACCAACTGTTCCTAGTCATTCGTCTCATCATTATTTATAGATTATGTCTCGTCTGTTTATTAAGTTTTATGATTCGTCTAACTGAAACTTACTGCTTTTGAGCTGCAGTTGGTTATTTGACAAGTGCAGGACACCCATGATCGATGAATGCAAACAAAGTACTAATTGTTTAGGCAGAGATGTTGGTAATAAATGTCTATTTTGAACATCACACCCAAGTGCGTATAATATAATAGGGCGTAGTCTGATATAGAGGCGTTTGATATGGAATCTTGTGATTTCAAAGGGTTTACTCATATAACTATTATATTAGTTATACGCGTATGATCATATATCTCTTTAGTAATCAAATGTTGTTTTGATATTATTCGATATTCACGTGCAAATTGATGCGATTCCTGTATCGTATACCAATAGAATCTGGTGTTGTTCACCCCACGTGTATTTAGTATCCATTATATAAAGGACGGTAGAACAAGATACATTTTACTTGGTATCGAATTGATTTTTCCAATACAGTAGTGTATCAGATCATATTCGACGAATATCATTCTTTTATTTCCGTAAGTGGTAATTTTGCCGTATCATTAATTTGCCTATTGCCTAATTTTTGCCGGTTCGGAAAATTAAATGACGGAGATATTATCCTCAAAGTATCATATTCGAAATGTAAAACTCGACAACGATGAAAGTAACCACCCTTGCACTTTTTCGTAAGTTTATAAAGATAATTGCAAAAGTAAAAAACGACCCTTTAATGCGATACAAAAGTATAAAAAGTAACATTACTTGTACTACATGAGGCAAGTACTACTGTACTTTTCTGTCATCAAAATTGATAAACTGATATAAGAAGCAATAATATTGATAATATTATTACAAGTTGGTTCCAGTTAACACTACAAAGCAGAAAAGCATGTTAAGTGGAACATCAATAACCATACTTTACGAAGAGAAGACAATTGATTTTATTTTGCCATATTTTGCTGACAATTTGTGTTTTTTCAATTCTCTCGTTTAATGGCAAAGGTTTAATTACAAAGTGGCAATTAGTTTAGCCTTCGGAACAACTTTAATCTTTATTGTAAAGCTATGAATTGCATATCTTGAAATCGAAGGGTCGGTGATAACCTCAGTTCAGTTTTTTTTATTAACGACGTATGTAGATCATTTTACTAGAATGTAATTTTTCAATTCGGAATTATTTTTTGGCTTTTCTGTTAAATTCACATTAAAGCTTATTTGCCCCGCATTAATCTTCATTTGAACCGTTATACTAATATCGCACCAGTCCCCACATTGCCTTTTTATGAACATTTATCCTATGGCAAGTATAGCTTCAGGGAGATAAGTCGGTAAGATATATCCCGTATCCTGGTTTTGAAGTTTCCATTGCATAACCTCCATATCTCCCGCTCCAGTGCATATCTTCCCACTTTGAACTTTGAAGAAAAGTTGAAAAAAACTTTGAAAAAAACTTGTTGAAAATGTGATGTTGAAAAAATTAGAAAAAATGAGAAAACCCAACCGGGTAAAGGATAAAGCAGTTATTCACGGTCGGTTTGGCTATGGGGTTTATCCCTCGTGAGATATGCACATGGATTATATCCCTCTGGATAAACTCCATATCCAAAACCTCCCAGTACACAACCCTTATTTACGTCATGTGCATTTTACCAAATATAAACTGATGGATTCATAGATTAAAATAATTTATACAAATAGGACGAAAAGTTCAAATCTTATTTATAAATTGCAAGCATGGACTGTTCTTAGCACAAATAAACACAGAGCATCATTATTGATATCCACTTGAGATCAATGATCATAAAATAGATATAAAAATATTATAACTGATGAATATATGTTCCTAAGAAAAGGAAATATGAAAAAATGAAAAACAGTCTGACTTCTGCCAAATCGATCGGCAGCAGCACACCATACTTTCGCTTTCCTGATGAATTGCCATTTTCTCCAGCTCATATTTCTCAACGGGCTTGTACAATAGAAATTATTTCCACACTTAGTGTCGACTAATGGAATAAAGATATATTTACATTAGCGAGGTTTTGGTGATGGCCTGTGTTTGTTCAAATTGTATGCGATTTCTTGCATCCGTTTATTTGTACAAATAGCTCTTTAGAATCTAAGATACGAGTGTGATATTCAACCAAATTCTTAACATGAGCAATTCATTTTAATAAGAATAAAATTCTAGCAGAGAAACACAAGGGGTCAATTCCAGGCATTCGACTCGTTATTAATGAAAGATGTACGGATGTAAAATGTGCGAAACTAAACTGGTCCTCGAACGAGGTATATAAGCCTTATTATAAGGTCAACCATGATCGAGTTACGGTGTTTCTCCCACCCACCCCTTCTTTTGTACTTTTTAATTCATTGACGAAGCAAAGAATTGTAGTTATATACTTTATTTTTATCTATTTCTACGCATCACTCATGCGCATGCGTATTTGAATAACGTAGACCACCACACGCATCTAATTTCGGATGTAAACAAACCGTTTCAGACAACACAGCCCGTTTAAAGTATTTTACAAACTCCCACAGCCAGTTTTGTTGAATACTAGTACTCGTACTGCCAGTGAAAAACATTGAACTTCATTTCGTTGTTTCGGGAAATGGCCACATATTCTAAAAGGAGATACAGTCCATGGCATGTTTGACCTATGTTATACACACCTATGTCCTGTATGTTTTTATTATGGCAGGCCAACTTCTGGCTTATTGACCGAATTACGTTTGTCATTAGCAGGTGTCAAAAAAGTAGTGAAAACTATCTAAGAAATATTCTATTTGATTCTTTGTATACTGTATTCCAGGAATATCTTATTTGATTCTTTGATCACTAATACTTTATTCCAGGAATATTTTATTTGATTCTTTCTTAAATGGTTTATGAGCTATTTTTCAGTTTATTGGAAAATACGAAAGTTGCGTAATATTAGTGTATTGAAATTTTTTTGTATATTAAATATCGGTGGAGTAAACGGTACGTACATATGAATCATTTTTATGTCTGAATGATAAATACTAATATCACGTTCGTTTTTCACAATATGTGATCGATAATACGTTTTGAGATATATGCTTTGTCATCCATATCCAGCAATCGTAATGTTAAATCGGACATCACCTTATCTCCTAACTGGTACTATTACTGAGATTTCGTATCAACACTTTAGTCTACTAAATTATTGTTTAAAACTCATATATGTGAGCGTTAATGCAGGGGCATTTCATACAGCCTATAAACACCGCCCTTTCATTAAATGTGTTTTCTGGTTTCCTTAATTTCGCCAATTTCTTAAGAAATTGATGGATAATTTGAAGATTATATGATCAGACACATAAACATGGCATATACCACATAAGTTTCTCATATTTAGTTGTTTTTAGTTGCTGTTTTTTGTTGAACCATAATATTACGTACATGGATAACGTATTTTATTTACAAGTAGGCTGCATCTTGTATTAGACCAACATAGCATCAAGTTTCACTAGAGCTGCTAAGAACACTTCTTATCAGATGTGTTGACAGCTCTCCTGATAAAGAAAGTGACCGGAGATTTCTGGATTTGCTCAGAGGTCCATTATTATTTTGCTCATAGTTAGATATCGCTCAGTTGCTTAACTACCTAAACTTGATCAAATTCATGAGAATTCTTTTTGAATTTCACCATTTTTTGAAAAAACAGCAATGTCGAAGAAGAAATGAGTGAGATGTTTTTAGTTTTGGGAGTGGTGACTTATTTTTGGGAGTGGTGACTTAGACCATGTCTTGAGACATCGATCACCCGTTGTGAACACGCATAAGTCATGCAATCTGTGTCAAATGGTGAGCGGTTTCTTTTAGGGGACCTGGGAGTCATAGTCTAGTGTCTAAGCTTCCCCGAACCACCGTCAGTGATTATGTGACAGGTAGAGTATATTTAGTTGATCCTAGGATGATGACATTGGTGGTGTCACTCCTATTGTCATTTTTGTAGAGAAAGGCCGGACATCCCGATCCAGTAGTGGATCTTCTCCCTTACTTGTGAGTCACAGTAAGGGCCCAAGATGTTTCGAACTCATGGTTGGTGGTCCATGATATGTTCTTTATCAGCAGCCTAATGAGGGAGAGGGGGAGGGGGGATGAGTTGTCCCCGATTTGTTTTTGTTTTGGGATTGTCTCCAGTTGGAGACAGTTAGTTGGGTACTAAGTAAATTGGTATTATAGTTTGGTTGTGTTTGCAGATTGTGCCTGATTGTATTTAATAGTGTAGTTTAATTGATTCAGTATTGGGTTGTGACTGACTCTGTTGTGGTGGTTGATGTCAGGTTGTGTTGTGATGATTCAACCATGGGTTGATTTGAATTTGGTCTCGTTGGCTATGTTGTATTGTGTTGGTTTGTTGTTTGGTTGTGCTCCATTGTGTTAGTTTGATAGTCGATTGTGTTTTGGTGGTTGTTTGTCTGGTTGAGCCTGGTTGTGTTGTGTAAGTTTGGTATCGGGTTGTGTCTCAAAGTTAATTTCAAAGTGGTTGTGTTATGTTGTAATTGTGTTGTGCTGGTCGGGTAGCGGGTTGTGCCCAGTAGGATGAAGTATCTGGTTGTGTCAGATTGTGTTGCGTGATTGTTGTTGTTTTCAGAGAGTGTTGGTTGGGTGCTTTGGTATTGCAGTTTGGTTGTGCCTGATTGTGTTTTGATTGTTTTGTGTAAAATTGTGTTGTTCTTCATCAATAATGGGTTGTGTTTTGGTTTTGTTGTTTGATTATTTGGTTGTGCCAAATTGTGTTGCGTATATTTGACAATTGGTTGTGTTTTCGGAGGTTAAAATAAGGTTGTAGTATTGGGTTGTGTCGTATTATGTTGTTGGCTTGTAGTTGGGTTGTGTCTGCTTGTTTTGTTTTAGCCTGGTTTCGAGTTGTGCCTCATTGTGTTATGTTAATTTTAGAATGCGTTGTGTTATGTTGTGATTGTGTTATGCTGGTCGGGGGGGGGGCAGGTTGTGCCCAGTCGGGTGAGGTAGCTGGTTGAGTCCGATTGTGTTGTGTGGTTGGTTGTGCCTGATCGTTAAATGATGGGTGGTGGCGGGTTGTGCCCGATTATGTTATGATAGGTGGTCGGTTGTGCCCAGTCAGGTGAGTTATTTGGTTGTGTTCGGTTGTGTTGTGTGATTGTTGTAATCTCTCTGTGTTGGGGTTTTAGTCTGGTTGTTCCTGATTGTGTTTTGATAGTTTTGTTTTGTTGTGTGGTTGTGCCAAATTGTGTTGTGCTAATTTGACAGTGGGTTGTGTTCTTGGTAATTGTGAGTTCAGTTGCGTTCTAATTCTTCAGACATTGGTTGTGTTGCGTTGTTGGTGATCTTATGGGTTGTGCTTGGTTGTAATGGTTGGTTGTGATAGATTGTATATTAAGTAGCAGGTTATGCCGAATTGTGTTTTGGTGTATCGTGGAGTTATACAATTTAGTGGTTTGGGGTATTATAGTGTAGGTATATTCGTTAATTCTTAGTAGAGTCAATAATTTAATGTATTTGTGTACATTATTAGTATATGCGATAGGTTTGGTACCTATTCATACATAGTGAGATCTCTGGTGTGAGAAGTGCACCTGGTATGATGGGCGTTAGCCTTGCGTTGTTCATTGGGTCTGAAGAGGTAGTTTCTTGTTGTTCATTGAATCTCAGAATGTGGCAATTTAGTTCGGCGCTCCTCTTTATATAATATTGCGCGGACGTTAGGGAACAAGCTTCCGGTTTTTGGAAATGCCTGTAAAGTGAACGATTTGTTCGGAAAGTTGTGTTTCTTGCCTGTTTTGTATCTTTTATAGTTTCTGTTGTGGTTTGTGGCTACATTTTGATGTATAGTTTTATATGTTTTGATATGGGTTTGGTGGTGTATGCGAATGTTTTGGGTGATAAACAAACACAGTTTGGCGCCGTGGGTTATTTTAGTTTTTATGGTTTCTTTATTTTACTTTACAAAATTATCTACAAATGACAGGGCCGAGGCTGAAATCAGCATTATTGGCCCTGTTAATACAAAGTTTATTCAAATTTACAAAATAGCAACAAAATGACTACCAACATGTATGTATGCAGGAATGTGTTAAAACTATATAATTATATCAATGCATTCACACAAAAAGGATGTAAAATGCTTTAATATTGAAGAATTGCATGTTATGCTAACTCCATCTCTGCCATACATGCCGTGGGTTATGGTATTGAGATACGCAATTGATGGATCCTGAAATACAAAATTATATCATCCTTTAACGCTTTCCTATCCGTTGAAGTAAATTACTTTAAATGTGATAAAAAGAACAGAATATTTTTGTGTCAAAGAACCTTGCCAACAATGTTTTCACAACTTTGTAAGTCGCTTATCGTTTTCTAAACAGGAATGTTCTGTTCATGTACAGGTCTGAATAAAAGACGGCATCAAATCGGCATTGTAAGAGATGATAATCATTTTGAATTGTTAAAAGTTACAACTGATATAGACCATGGGCTTTCAACTAGACTCAATATAATGTTTTTAGTAATAAAAAACTAACATGTAAGTTATCATAAAAACAAAAATGTTTACGTTTTTGACCCCTTATAGTGACAGGTAAAATTCGACCTGAAAGTCGGAAATTTTCCAAGCTGCTGGTATTAAAAGAAATCAAGACATGTGCTACAAAAACTTCATATTCTGGACCCGTTCCATGTACTCATTAATACATGGATGTGTTAATAGAATTCTGCTCAAAGATATAGCATGCGAGAGGAAGAACATGAATACCAGAATTTTGCGGCTGTGTACCAACAATTTACAGAGACGACCCTCGGAACAGGATAATCCTATTCTAATTTGGGGCACATTTATTTCACTTATAGTTAATTGAAATTGGCACATATTCGTGGAGCTAATTATTTACATTCCCACGTTTCATAAGGAGAATTAATTAGCATCGTCTCCAATCGCTTCTACAAGGCTAACTTCAGTATCTGCTCATAATTGAGCTATCTACAAAGTGAATTTCTGGGTTACCAGGTGACATTAATTTACATCAGTTTACTTGATGCAGAACTAGAATATATAATCGGTCAGTAGAATATTTAGAGGGGACTATGGTTGTACTTAACGTTTGGTAAATAATTGAACGGGGTCACCAACGCACATTATTGCAGCTATATATGCAGATGCATCTAAAAACGACCATGTTTTTGAGATTCACGTATGCATTGTTGTTTCTGGTAGCATTATCCTAACGAATTTTTTTTTCTAGACGAAGCTCACTCACCTTCAGTGAAATATATACTATATAAAGAGAGATGGAGGAACCAACTCGTAACTAACCCATTTAGTCTCACCATTGCTAAACGTTAAATTACTGAGCTTAAACGGGTTGTGGGACCACTGGAATCGCTCTGTTCGATAGACGCCAAAAACTAATGTTTATTATAATATTTTGCTTGAACGAACCAACAAAATAGTAAAAGCACTTATAATTCGGCATCATTTTGAGAACTAACATATTTTTGCCCTTTTCTACATCATCTTCCATTTGCAGGGAAAGACAAATGCGATTTACTGCATTTGGTTGCATTTTTTCTTGATCAATAAAGAGGAATGGTAGAAACCATAGCAGATTAACTGACGAATGAAAACAACCTTTTGAGAATGGTTAAGATGGGGAAACGCTCTTCATTCTTGGTGATGGTCAGATCAATGAAAGCCACGATAAAGTGAGCTGTTTCCAATGAATTAAGTTGGTTGCGATGAAAAGCTAGGGGCACCTTACCCCCTTTTGATTAATTAATCCGCTGCTTAATAAGGTTTATTTAGTTCGAGAGTGTTTTACTTACGCAATCAGAGACATAAATCAGTTTCAATCACCTTCATAGACTCACTTCATTTGCAGTTTTATCTGAAATGGGATGATAAGTTTAAAGGGTGTAACCTACCCCATATGTACCATTGGAGTATGCGCTTTAAAGGGGTCCATTCTTCTGCGCACCATGTGCAACATGCAGGGTATGGATCCGAAAGGTATTTTGACTTGTTTGACTGGAAAATCTACTCTTCCCAAAATATCGTTCGTAATCTGTGAACTGTAATTCCAGGTGCACCACTACGACAATCCAGCGTTTGAAAACGATGGGTCAGCAACAACTGGTAACGCGAAATCAGGGACGTCTAATGGGACAACAAAACACATACACAGATACACCCACCCTTTTGGTGACCACACTTCTGTCGAGGCCTTATTGTATGGACGGAGGGACACGTCAAATATCAGAGACTTTGGACGATTATTCGTGTGGATTCTTTTCACGGGTGTCTTGCTTGTCGTGGCTGCAGTTATAATTTACATGTCAGGTTAGTATACAATTTGAGAGTGACTGGACCTCTTTGGATTTATCAATACCTTACAATTAAATTCGGTTAAAAATAAAGATTCATGATTATAACAAAGTGGATCCAAATATGTCCTCGTGCTTGCGGGTTAGTACATACACTCACACTTTCCAATCATACAGGGTGGGCCTGAAAACACGTCAACATTTTTGTTTTGCTACAACATTGTTGATATTACAGACAAATGTACTTGGCTATATGTCATTGGAAAGACAATTCAACTTCCAACAAGATGATATATAATTGATTCCATATAAATGAGTATTTGTCTTAAGATATCATTTTGATAACCACGGGGGTCAAACTCATGATTTACCAATTGCTGAATACAGAATGCAAAGAACCTGACCAGACAGATATCACCCCTTTGTCAGTTTTGGGGATGTAATTCTACTTATCGTAGATTTATATATCAAATGAAAGAAAATTGAGTTACAAATGCAATGTAATTGAGTTATTTTACCATTTTGATAGGTATTGGTAATATAGCCTAAATAATGGAGTGAAGTCTGTATCAAATAGTTGAATATTTACTCATTTTCAAGACATTTTGGAGATAATGCCTATTTGAGGCTAAACTATCAGGAGGTGGGCAATGATGATGTTGTACTTTTTGTGACATTTAAGTGGCACACAATGCAATTATAGGCATCAGAAGAGGAAATAATGGCAATTCATTCCATATCATGAGTCTTGGCAAAATTTCAACTGGGTTTCTTAGCAAAACGTGTTTGAAGCAAATATAAAATGTATAAACAATCTAACTTCATATATAGAACTACAATGCATAAAAATAGGGTTCGTGATTATTTTAGAGCTATAAAATGACTTACAAACAATAAAACTTAGCTCCAATCCTTTTTTTAATTAAAGGCCTAGACGTGTTGATTAAACAATGCGATATTATAAGCTCAAAACATAAAGCAAAATCTTGTTTTCGACTGTTACCCCCCTATCACACCAAACTAGTTCTTACCCGTTCTTGCCAGTCCTACGAAAACGTCGTAAAACGGGATCAATCTGGCTGTGGTCGGGAAGTATGTCTAAAATAATTAGCTACTTCGTTCATTTATAAACAGTCTTCAATACGTCCATCTCATTCGCAGTTCGTTCAGGTCGCACCACGTCGGTGTGCAACGTCGTATAATGCGTCCCTTAGTCTTGAAGGTCATCATACCTACAGAACGGTATGGTCGCCATCAAATTTTGAATCGATTCAAAATTCTGAATCACATTCCCCGTCCGGGAAAGGCCATGAAGTTCGTAAACAGACAGTAGAACGTTGTAGCTACGTTCATTCAGTTCGCACACAGTTTAAAACCGATTCGGCAAGGTTTTGACGATCACCAGAAAATTTTGAGCATGCTCTAAGTTCTGGAGGACCAACTCGTTCTAGTAGTTTCATGAAGTTTGTAAGCAGATCCCAAACGGTTCTTCGTGGGTTCTTAGTACGTCAAATCCGTTCGTGCACAGTTTAAGCCCGTTTTCGAGAACGTAGTGAGAACTAGTTTGATACCTCATGATACCGAAAATATCATGGAGTCACCAATAGCCAAAAGTGATATTACAAGAGGCAATCGATCAATCAACATCCTTTGAAGTGTTGACCCAATTTTAACTCAAAATTCAACCTTCTATTATAATGTTGAATGCATAATTAGAATGTTTGAGCCATGTTCTATTTTCCAATTAAAGATACCGAATTTGGATGACCAAAATGAGCTGAAACCAATGGATGGCATGAGTTTTTTCAATTTGGAAATAACATGGAGAACTTTATTTTCCTTTCAAGAACTAATCGATTCATCAAGATAAAGAATAGTAATGCATATAATATTGAAAAAGTATGTCGATGAGTTACTGATTGCTAGCTAAATATCTCCGATTGACTTCATTATCGTTGTATAGTTCTAATCCGAGATATGACCTACCTGAACCTTTCTGAACAACACGTATGAGAATGTTCAGGACTCAACGATCCTCATACGGCCTTGTTCGGGGTCCGATGTAATTTGCCTCTGTAGTATGTGATTTCAATGGATTATGCCAACTCAAATATGGAATAATTCACTATTATATGGTAAATGACCTCACGAGGCCATGTGAGAAAAACCTTGTAAGTTGTGGTAACCTCATTATGTGATGTATTTTTTCTTTTACTTTCAGAGCAACCAAAGGATGAGGTCGACTTTCCGTCCACGACCCCAACGCCGCATAGATTCCAAAATACTACAAACTCGACCTCATTGACTTGAAGGACGACGATACCTGAATGTTAAATTCAAGTAAAAATTGTGCAGTATAAATGCAAGATATTCACGAACGTTCGTGATACTAAATCATGCTCACTTGAAATTGCGACAGGTGGAAATTATATAGTTCCAAGAATATGCATATATTTTTAATCGAGAGCAATCACTGAACGAGATACGGACGTTTGATTGTGATTGATGGTTGGAGTTTGAAGTGCTTAATGAATCACTTAATGTCGTAATGGAAAGATTGCGTCTGATTGTCGACATTTAGATGTTACCATGCACAGGAAGAAATAACAGATTACCTTATATATCCAAGAGTTATATATCTCCCGTTATATGGAAATTTACTTACCGGTGGAAAGCACAGAAAACTGAAGTAATTTGCAAGACGAGTAACTTGATTGCCACTCGTTCACTTAGTCCATTCATCATGGCCTTTGTGATGAAGTTTGTATATTTCATCTGGAGTCTGATCAAAGGTCACACAAGCAAATCAGATGGAAGCCGATCCATCACCTCGGTGTTTGCATTTAAGGATTTTGTTCGTCTACTTTATCTTCACAATGATCGACCCACGTTCTTATGCAACACTAGTAGAATATACGTTTGTCATGAATCCAATTTAATCAAACCCAGACAAGGAACTATATCTACTTAGCAAACTATATTATACCCTTTTTACTGATGATAGTATTTATAGTTCTGTCCTTCGCCTTGGGCTCTTAGGGGCTGCTACTGCTAACGCCCTAAAAGGTAGGACAACTAATGGACGGTCATCTCTACATAATGTAGGTTCATGTTTGAATTATGAATTATTCCCCCACCCTCTCTTAAACCTGGTAATATGGAGAAACTTCAATCACATTACCGACGTATAAAATGAATGTATCAATATCTTCACTTACATTCTTTTACTGACATTTTGATATCCTTATTTCATATATAAAGCTACGTCATATTCAAGTGTTATTTTCTTACGAATATATGCCTATTGAAGGAAACTCATTAATACTTTTCTCTAAAACTGCCAAAGGCAAATTGTATTTATTTCGATGACATATGAATCTATCAATTCGATTTTGTATACGTTTCCTAAATTAGCCCATATTTATCATCCAAAGAACAATGAAGATGTTCGCAATTATCTTCTCCGCATCAATTGGAAATAGGGACTTTAGCTCTGGTAATAATACGTTTAAACGTGATAAGGAAGGAAAACAGGAACCAGATAACAATAGGCCACTTGTTTCTCTCCATGCAGACTTGGATTTAATATCCTCAATTGCAGTACAATTAGTAATGTCACTTTTCCTAAGATTTACTTATATTTGTTGAGAAAAACAAAAGCAAAAACGAAACTTCCTCAGTCAGATGATTATGATAATTACATTGTCTGTTAGATGACTAAATGTCAAGAATATTCCTTCATCACTCACAGAATTATTTTGTGTTTATCTCATTCAATTATTGTGTCACCCTGTATACCGTTACGAGTTATTTGCTTCTCCGGCAATGACTGTTAACAAGATGTAGAATGTGAAACAATAATGTTTCTTGGATTGTATTTTACAAGTGGCATTACTCGGTGCCATTTGTCTTTATGCAGACTTATCACACATTTAAAAAGGTGAGTCTTATTTTCTAAAAGGACGCATATTAATAGTGACGATGCATCATCTAAAAATCGACCTGAACGAAAATTAATGGACCTGCATTTCAAAAAGTGGCCTCTCAAATTTCAAGAAAGAGCGCAAATTCTTTTCCTACAACCAACATCTTTCCCTGTTCGCCCGCTGCACCTGTAAAATACACCTATGATTACATGTGCATCAAGTTTTAATATTTACCCCCTCTCGAGATCTTTGTTGCATTGGATGAGCAGGACACATGCTTAACTGCATTAACTTTTAGTAATTATCCATAGAGACGTTGATTGAACTAAATAAATAATTGAATGTAAAATCTGTTGATAAGCTATATATCTATGCACATGACAACGTCTACAGTTTAATTATAATATACAGATGACGCTATTTTATATATTCTACTTATGTATCATATCATATTGAATGTGCAGATCAATGTTACACAATACAAATATATAATAGGAAAGCGTATTTTATATGTATTATCTTTGCGACAATTGGATGTTTAATGCGAGAAAAATACAGGCAAAATAGTTTTATTTTGTCAATAGGTAAAATATTCATATCTGCCCTCCTGTCGATATTTTATCTACTCGCATAAAAGGAATTGAAAAAATCCAATAATTTGTCATTTTCGGGGCGTTTGAATTACCTGCTAAAGCAAAACACTAAGTCAGTTGCGGCTAAGGTAATGTATGCGTTTCTTCTAAAGATGCAGCTTTCTTTTATGAAACTCATAAACGAGGACGATAGCCCGATTTTCTAGGTAAGCATGCGAAATAACAAACTCCAGTCCAGCAATAGTGTTCTAGGAGGATAAATGGTCTCGTATAGGTATGGCACAAACTGTTAGTTGAGCCTTCGAATTAACGAAACTTGTGACATGTCTTTGAAATGAGAATTTATTATTAAGCGTTATGATACAAATTATGTTTGTATAGAATATCATTGAATATAAAAGCACATGTATACAGAATATACAGTACAAGAAAATCCTGTGTATATAATTGTAGAAGTATTGAGAGGAAGACAAAGAAATTGTATACCTTTACTGGAATATTTTTTTTTATATTTTACCGAAAAGTAACAGATATAATACGCCATCAATTTCAAAAATTCAATATTACATGACAAACGCAGACGTATACTTGCAATACTTGAAATAATAGTTATTTCATTAGAGTATTTCAAATAGTGGAATGTCTGGATTGTAAGCATAATACACAGTCGTCCTACAAGCCAGTAGGGAGACATTTACTTCATCTATATATGTTCTCTGGGGCTTGTGCCCAGAAGTAACCTTCTCATGACAAGATACCGGGTGTCCCAGAAAAAGTAAACCGCTTTTTCGACAATATGTTCCCAGTAATAGAATAATGATTAATCATATTCTGTTACACCGGGCTACTCATATTCAAAGTTATAATATATCTGAAAAATTACAACGGACGTATTTCCTGACGGACTTATTTTCCAATGGGACTTATTCTCATGTTACACCGGGCTCGAAGTAACCTTCTCATTTCAAGATTTAAATTGAGCACAGGCCGAAATCAGTGATTGGTCCATTGACACTGTTTTTGGCACGCTGTTTTGAATTACAATACTCGCATAATTTTCGACTGATCGATTATATATTTTGCAAACTTGTTGATGATACAGATATTCAGAATTATTTTTCAATAAATCCGGTTCATCTCTTGCTGACAAAATACTTGTTAAAAAGCGGTTCATTTTTTTCTGGCACACCCGATACATGTATGAGATGGCATGGACACAATTTGTCATAATTATTGTAAAACACATATATATCCTAGATCTAAGCTTACAAAAAGCTTTGGATTATACGTTTATAAAAATAAATATTTACATAAAATCTTGGTAAAAATATGTCTAGTTATTATTTATATGGCCATATTCAACCTACCGTGTTGGCCTTTTTGCCTGTGCATATTACAATAAAAATATAGACTACATATCTGAACCCCCGATCCCATGTTTGTTGCTTGATAATATCAATTACAAGCCCTTCATAATATATCAAATGGGCGTCAATGTTACTGATTACGAGATACGCGTAGGTCCGTTCGAATAGTGCAGCTAAAAATGTTATCATAAAAATACATCCAAAGCAATTAGCTTAAAGCATTCATGGTTTTAAATGTTATAATTTCTTACTCACTTTTGCTTACCAAAATAGAAATATAGTCTCTATAAAAGTAAAACTAACAAGTAAAAATGGAGATAAAAAAAAGTCTTTAGAATATGTTCCAAGATGTTCAGGATTCAATTTCATCTACTAAAGTCGGGTATGTGGCGCTGCAGCATCTGGCTCATATGCAGCGTTGATGATGGCGTCTCCATTAGACCGGGGAGGTCTATAGGCATCATTCATCATTTCATCGTGTTTCATCAGCTCTTTCCGTGACCTCTGCGCAACAATCATTGCTCCAACACTATCACCCCACACGTTGATGGTGGTGCGACAACGGTCCCTGGAAACAAATTTTTGCCCACCCTGTATATCACAAATGATACAGTTCTTCCGTGGGATGAATCTTTTCAAAAGGCATGTCAACATTTCTCTTGTTATTTTATTGTCTAATTGTGCATTAAGATACCTGGTCAAATATGGATGCTAGGGAAGAAAGTCATTTAGATTGAAAGGCCGGACGTCTGCTTTTTCAAAAAAATTGCCAGAAAAAAACGATTATCATTTTGCAAAATCATTATCATGATACATATCAGAGCGGTTTAAACTTCGAAAAACATATCATACACGATAATAAGATAATATTGTGAACAAAGTTGTAAAATTATGAACATTTTTAAAGCTACTCTCAATTCAGGTCTTGTTATTCTTACACCTAATAGTTAGCAAATGTGGCAGGAATAGGGACGATAACAACTGTAATTTCAAAACTAGTTAGAATGACTTACAAGAACCAATCTATGGCAAAGATGAGTCCAATGTCGTCCACGGGGAGTCCAACTGCTTGGAGAACAATTGCCATGGTGATAAGACCAGCTTCCGGTATCCCCGCTGCACCAATAGATGCCGCTGTGGCTGTCAAGCTGAAACCAAAGAACACAAACATGAAGTCGTTGCAATAATGAAATCTTAAATAGAAGTGTTATCTTGAAGTGTTATCATACTGTGCAGAGAACAGTATCTAATTGATTATTAGATCAATTTAGTGAAATTAGAAATAGAGTTCACCTGATGGTCACGTATTGTCCAGGGTCGAGTGGGATGTTGTTAACCTGCGCAATAAAGATGGCGGCAACAGCTTCATAGAGGGCGGTACCGTCCATATTTATAGTGGCACCTACTGGCAGGACAAAACCGGTGATTCTCTTGTCAACTTTACAGTTATTTTCCAAGCATCTCATTGTCAACGGTAGTGTCGCTGAACTGAAAACAAGTAAAACATATTTTATACTTTAATGTGAAGTTATATTTGAAGAAAATCCTATGAGCAATCTTCCCGGAGTGAAGGTTTATGGCAAAACGTACAAAATTGCTGCCAATGAACACGATTTAAAACCAGCCTACAGAATAGATAACGAAGTGTCGAATTTGATATCCGCTAAATATGTATACAAATTTCGTCCTAACTTCACACTCTCTAACCATTTGAAGAAACCGATTAGGTGGTGTGATTCAATTATGTAAATATATGTCTTTTAACATTAACTTCTTTCAAAAACTGTGAGATTATAAATAAATGTAGGAATTAATTGATAGATCTCAGTTACCTTGACGCTGTGCTAAATGCATTCATCAGAGCAGGAGACATCTTTAGGACGAATTTAAGTGGATTATATCTTGCGAAAATCAAGAGTATTATCGGCAGAACAATGAAGCCATGTGCGAAAAGACCAACCATGACAGTCATCATGTAGTAACCTAAAGCATATACGAACATTTAAGATTTCGCAACTCACTTATAGCGTGTTATCATTCCCGTATAACGTATAACTTATGAAGCGTTTAATGTTTTCATTTCTCATTCCATTTGGAGTTTGAGTTGTGAAATACCATTAATATTGCTCTTTGTGGTACAATTTTTTTGCAATACTTTTTAGATCGTAAGAAAATGTAGGGATTCGGAAATTCCATGACATTCCAATATTCTCATACAGTTATTCGTCTGTATATTGATGCAATTATATGATATATTAAATGATTAATACTTACCAAGTTGGGTGAGTGTCTGAATCGGGTTTTTCATGCTCACAATTTTATGGGCGATTATAAACATTATTCCAATCGGCGCACACCTATAAACATCGATGAAATGTTCTATTTTTCAAAGTACAACGGGATATTTTCAGATCAATTATTATAAAATGAAAAACAATTTTTTTATCTGGCTTTGAATTGGACTTGTATTACATTAATATTTCTCACATCCGAACACTGAGCCAAACATTCCGGAACACACGTACAACGTGTACAGACAGTCACAACGTGTATATGGATTGTACGTACCAGTTGGACGTTATATCGTCTAGAAATCTAGTAGTTTAACTGTGATCTAGATGACAATATTGTATGTACCTTGAGGATTACTCTCGTGCAATTGGGAGAATTTGGTAATAGATTTGTCCTGCATTACGGGAGATATTTATTAATTAATCTGTTGATGGATCTATCAGCTTGAAAATGAGAACGGTCACATAACTACATCTGAGACGAAACACGTGAAGGAAAAGACAGTGATTTGAACCTGAAAAAACGATGGGTGACTGTCATTTGATAAGTAGCCACGATCCATTCGTTCACTCTCTTCACAGAGACTATCTAATACATCAACTTACCACATAATTCCCATGACCATTTTCATGATGGCGTAGTTGAACGATCTAAACACTCGGATTAACGGCATGCCCTCGTTATCCGGTAGTCTTCCCAAGCACAATCCAAATATAATACAAAATACGATGATACCCAACACGTTCATTCTCTCGGACTTCTTCACTTTGGGTACCGATTTTGAGAAATCTGGTAATTGGTAACTGGGTCCTGAAAAATTAGGTAGTAAGCAGAAACAAGGCATTAACATGACAAAATGTCACCACCTAGTTGCTCACTATATTATTAGTTCGATCTTAAGTCAGATTTAAATTTCTCAGGACTTGTAGAAGATTTTGAAAAGAAATTGGTCAATTTGAAGCAAGTTGAAGAAATGCCTTTTTTGAACCTGAGAAGGTCATTGAAGGTGAAATCTCAAATCTAAAGTCAGATTTGAACTTCTGAGAACTTGTAGATGAATTTGTAGATGACATTGAAAATAAATTGGTCAATTTGAAGCAAGTTGAAAAAAGACCTTTTTGACCTTGAGAAAGTCATTGAAGGTCAAATCTTTTTTGAGTCATTGAAGGTCAAATCTATAGTCAGATTTGAACTTCTGATAACTTGAAGGTGATTTTGGAAAACATGGTCAATTTGAAGCAAGTTGAAAGAAGACCCTTTTGACCTTTTTTGACCTTGAGAAGGTCAATGAAGGTCAAATCTAAAATCTAACGTCAGATTTGAACTTCCAAAAACGTGTAGATGACTTTGAAAAATACTGAAATCAGTCTTAAACAGTATTTGTTAAGTTATTGGAAGTTTTAAGAATTTGTTACAGACGCCAAATCTAAAATCTAATGTCAGATTTGAAATTCTGATAATTTGTAGATGATTTTAAAAAAAATTGGTCAATTTGAAGTAGTTTGAAAAATACCTTTTTGACTTTTTTTTACCTTTAGAAGGTCAATGAAGGTCAAATCTAAAAACTTAAGTCAGATTTGAACTTCTGAAAACTTGTAGATGATTTTGAAAAAAAACCTGAAGTCAGTCTAAACAGTATTTGTTAAGTTATTGGAAGTTTTAAGAATTTGTAACAGACGCCGCACCGCCGATCGCCAACCGCCGCAACAAAAAAAAACGGAGACCACCCCAATATGTCACCACTTTTTGATGGTGACATAAAAATGAATGTTAAAGCATGGGTTTTTCTTGAAAGCTCGTGGTTAAAGCTATTGTAATATGCAGTATTTATTTGCAAATGGGCGTTCAGCATGCATAGATTGTGAGTTTGAAAATAATCAAAATAATGAAGGAAAACTCTTGAGTTCCAAGCTGTTTCCAAAAAGAAGAATTAATGACACAGAATGAATAAAAAGTATGTCAAAGAGAGAGGATGTTGCGCGCGTATATAATATGAAACACCCTGTGAACAATGGAACATCATTACGTTCGTACATATGAAACACCCATTAGATTACAAGCGGAAAACACTGTTTAAAGTCCATCACTTCAGACTGCCTTGTTTATAACGAATCTTGAACTGAATTTCACATCTTTATGCTTAACGAAATCTTGATTCACACAGTTTCAGGACTCGGTTGAAAGCGACGATGTGTTAAGAGAGCACTTACTTGGTGTTGTAGTATTGGGCGCCATGGTGGTGTTCATAAAAGTCTCGTTCATAGATTGAGGTGGAGCCACATTGTAAATTTCAGGAGGATAAACTGACTGTGTCTAAAATTTAAAAAATCTTGAAAATCAAAGAGAAGCATACATTAAATATTGCAGGCCTGATATTACTTGGGTGGGTTAGTCGAGTAGAGCGAATCTTGGATGAAACTGATAGTTTATCCATATTTATGAAAATAGGATTGTCCATTGTTCATTATTGAAAAATATCAGTTCCGCTAAATCCCTATTACATTGCCGTTTTAATTGTTGATTCCCAAGATTATGACTCAAATGCTACGTCTACTTACCGACCTGAACGTTGATTCAAGGATATTGTCAGGGAAGCAATTCCTAGAAAAGATAGAGGCATTTTTACTGAGACATAACGTAAGGGGTGACATCTATAGAAACATATGAACTAAAAAGTGTATATTAAAATTTGAACCGATCTGGACTTGGGAATTTCAGTCACACGACATAAAGTAGGCATAAATGTAACAAATGTTGCCACAGAAGACATATTCAGATTATTTTAGGCACTCTCTGCATTGAATTTCCGAAAAATGAGTTTTGTGGCATGATAGCACATGGTTCACCATGTTGAGTAAAATCGACTTGAAAACTTGACCTTTGACCTTTATTGTCATACCTGATGAGATCCAACAAAGAATCTATTGGTTCAACGGGCTCTCCCCTGTTCGCTTTGGCCAATTTTTCGGAGCCCTTGTAACCTGGCTGAATGATCACTACCAGAATGATACCAATGACTACTGCTATGATAGTCGTCGACATGTAATACAAAATGGTCCTTGCCCCTATCCAACCGGCGGCCTTCAGGTTAGCCATACCTGGATGTAAATGCAGACTTACTTGAAAGGAAGATGCAAAATGAGGCCAAATATGCAATTAAGGAATTGAAATGACCATATTAGGTTAAAGGTAATCTCTCATCACACTCCTGCACAATCGAAAGAAGACGACAAGAACAGACATCCTTAAATACTTAACTTAAAAAAAACATTAACATTGACATAGAATCATCATATACATTGAAATTACAGATATTATATCCCACAGCCTTAAATATGAACGTACCAAAAATAAGACTTGACATGATCAGAGGAAGGATCATCATCTTCAGCATTCTAAGGAACATTTCCCCGGGAAACTGGAAGTAGTGGATTTGTTTATCCGTCAAATTCGCGTATCTGGAATATCAGAAACATTGGTTGGCTACTTGTCTGGTATATGGCATATGTTGTCTGATAATAGATGGGGCAAAGTTAAATAGGAGGGGAAAAGTTAAATAGGTGGTGCAAAGTTAAATAGGTGGGGTAAAGTTTAATGGATTTGACAAAATCTAATAGGCGAGGCAAAGTAAAATCGGCGAGGCAAATTAAATAGATGGGGTAAAGTTAAATAGGCGAGGCAAGTTTAAATAGGCGAGGCAGAGTTAAATAGGTGAGGCAAAGTTTAATAGGTGGGGGAAAGTTGAACAGGTTGTCAAAATTAAATAGATGGGGTAAAGTTAAATAGATGGGGCACAATTAAATAGATGGGGCAAATTTAAATAGGCGAGGTAAAGTAAAATAGGTGAGGCAAATTTGAATGGGTGACGCAAGTTAGAATAGACCAGACAAAGTTAAATAGGCGAGGCAAATTTGAATAGGTGACGCAAATTAGAATAGACCAGACAAAGTTAAATAGGTGAGGCAAATTTGAATAGGTGGGGGAAAGTTGAACAGGTTGTCAAAATTAAATAGATGGGGTAAAGTTAAATAGATGGGGCACAATTAAATAGCTGGGGCAAATTTAAATAGGCGAGGTAAAGTAAAATAGGTGAGGCAAATTTGAATGGGTGACGCAAGTTAGAATAGACTAAACAAAGTTAAATAAGTGAGGCAAAGTTTAATAGGTGGGGAAAATTTAAACAGGTTGTCAAAATTAAATAGATGGGGCAAAGTTAAATAGATGGGCAAAATTAAATAGATGGGGCAAAGCTAATTAGGTGAGGCAAATTTGAATAGGCGAGGCAGAGTCAAATAGGTAGGCAAAATTAAATAGTTGGGGCAAAGCTAGATAAATGAGGCAAAAATGAGTGGAATCAATATATTTCTATCAATAGACTTCCTCTTCACAATATAAATTGAAAGAATGTCTGAATTATTATTTATAGACTGTAAAATAGTGGCGAGGCAATTGCCTCTGCTGCCTCATGGCTGGCTACACCCTTATCTCAACATTTCGTTCAGTGTACCTGAGTCCTATTCCCATTCCGATGCCTACGAGCATGCCTATCAGCATACACACCACAAACACGATGGATTCTTTTTTATTGGACATTCCACAGCATCCCTTGTGATCCTGGAAATTCATTTCAGGATCTCCGATGACCTAGAAAGAAAGGTGAATCTATTTAAAAGTTCCAACGTCATATTGTGAATGGTGAATATAACATCTAAAAGTAAAAAAATATGTGATGACTCAGAATATGAGTATCCAAAGTTTATTGATACGAAATTCAATATCTCATTTTTGGAATAAAATTCACGTCTACGAGGGATCTCAGACAGTCACATTTTGTGAGTCAATTCATGGAAGCCAACATGCCTTTTCCAAATTTTCTTCACAGGCAACCTTTTAACATTAAATAAAAACCATTATTACCCGGATAACTTTATCTATGGCAATATCAGCTACTTTTTACTTTACATTAATTTGAGTTGATCAATTGGTCTGAAATCAAACTTGTTGTCATGCATTTTCATGACCAGAAAAGTGAACGTTTTGAGGGTAAGGTGACACTCCACAGGTAATTTTATATATGTATTGGACAATCGGTTGGTATTTATTTATACACGCCATAAAAATATGTTCAATAAGATATGTTAGAAATAAGCAATCATGGTATGCATAGCTTCAATACTCGCATTATACCAAATGTCATTATACCAAATATCTTAATGTTTATTGCACTTGTGCCATAGGGCTATAAAAGCCAACCTCCATATTCCATTCTAACCATTCAAATATTAATTCAATTGAAATTCAGTCGACTGAACCCTGATATTGTCTTTGACTTTACACTATAAATTCTATTCTTACAAAAGAGGCGTTTTCATACGTTCATTCGACACATACCAAATCAAGATCTTTCCATCTTCCTACTCCCACAAGCTGTACTAATATGTAATTACAGGGTGTTCCGAAAGTATGGTACCCCCCTGGGCAGACATACACCAATGTCTCCATAGGATGTGCCACATATAATTTAAGCTTATTCCAAGTTACATTAATCTGCCAAGTATCACGGTTCAAGCCGCTACTATATTGTGGAAAAAGTAATGCAGATATTTCAAAATTTAGTGTTTGTGTTTGTGTTCTTCATCCTTGAAAACAACTTTCGCTTCGCTCGTTGGAGTTGGCGTTCACCCGAAAGGTCTAAATCCTCTAACTGGCTTGAAGCTCATTAACACTATTTGCATCCCTTCCGCCTTACATGGTTGTGAACTGTGGAATGAATTGACAACCTCCCAGTGCCTAATAATACAACGGGCCTACCGATTTATCCTCAAGCGCTTGCAAGGCCTATACAGATGCACGAAGACTGATATTGTACTTGGACTTTTAAACTGTAAAGACATTCTTCAAATTATTGAATTAAAAAAATTATCTTTACTTGGGCGAATCTGCAACATGGGCAACACTGTTACAAAGAACATATTCTTATTTCGTGCACATCTATGCAGAACAGAAAATGCTTCCCATAAACAAAAAGGTTTTATACCAGACATCCAAAACATACTTCAGAAGTACAGTCTAAATGAATACTTAGAAAGATTTTTAGATGACGGGTACTTTCCCCCAACAAAACTATGGAAATTGATTTGTAAAAATAACGTTCAAATACAAGTTGAAGCTAGCATCAGCACTCTAAGGTTGACCAAAGTCGAATTATCTAACAATATCATATGGACTACTGGTCAAAAACATCCGCATCTATTAGAATACTGTTACACACTAGCGAAACTAGTAGCACTTCCTGAAGACAAAGAAACCAATCATTTATGTGAAAAATGCGGAAATTTATTTAAAGATACAATAAATCATTTACTCTTTCAATGCTGCTGTGATGCTGTCTGCAAAGGTATGACCATGCACGACTTAGTATGTGACCCCCGCGACGCTGATGAAGACACAAGCGACAAAATAGCAGCATTAAGTAAAATTTTGCCACAAATACACAAATTGATTTTTGTAAACGGAATCTCATTGGTTCCAGCGTTTCCAGATTAAAGCGATAATAATGTAAGGTGTTAGAGCTTTCTGCTCAACATAAATGTATAAATGATGTAAATAACTACCATTTTTAAAAACAAAACATAAACAACCTTCGTTTGAAAGTTTTTTATACACTTTATTAACCTGTAATTACGTTGTAAAATGATCCATGAATAATGGGAAATAAAGATATAATAATAATAAATATCATTTTACTATCCTCGAAACACCTCTGACCTGAATGTGACTGAAGATATGGGTGCCATCGTCAAGGATTGGATGGGTATTGAGTTGGAAAAGGGGACCGAGATAATCCAAGGAAATCCTTCTAAAGTGCCTTAAAATGGTTTTAGAGGATTACAAAACTGCAACAACCCTTTTTAAAGCGCGTTTAAGGTCATATACAAGAATCAGTAACTAGTCGAGGGGAGGACACACTGACTATTAATCAGAGACATATAAAACATCTAATATATACGTGTACTGAATTTGATATTGACCAAACACTAAATTTTGAAATGCCTGTAACATTTTCCCATTTGTGAGTTAAATCATGATGGCAAATCAATGTAAAGGATATGCTTTAAAATGATATATGACACATACTATGGAGACATTGTTATCTCTGCCTATGGGGAGGGGTACCATACTTTCGGGACATACTGTATACAATTGAATTTTAATTGCATATATTAAACTCAGCCTCTTATTCATACGGTATGTTTACTACATAAAAGATTATAATGATTCTGTAGCAAACACTGATTGTTGGTATTTTAAGTTCTCTTACCTCATCGTCGTCGTCAGCGTCGTGAGGAATCGGCGCCTTCTTATGATCAACGTAATGATCCTCCATAATGTTCGTTGATCCTTGAGATCCTTGATAAACTGACGTGTATACCTGAATCGGGAGTTCTTAAGATGGCTTCGTTGTGTCTATAATTAAAGAACCAATCACAATATACGAGGAAGTGGAAAACACTACTGATTGATTTTTAAAATGTATATATGCCGAATGGATTATATTTATGCATACACCTCTCTATCCTAGGCATGCAGCGAATAAAAGTGTATACGACAGGTAAATAAAGTATTTGAAAGTCAAACTATAGAACCACTACAAAATAAGTAGGACGAGTTGGAAATTGCTTGTAGGTCAGGTTAAGAATTTCAATAATCCCTAATACTATTAAAAGTCCAACCAAACACAGAAACTGAACTTTCACTGAATTAACCAAGATTAGATGTTAACGTTCGAGGTCAATGTACATATGCATACAATCAAAGAGACATCAGAATGTTAAAGGATAATTTGAATTACAACGAGTGTCAGAATTAAAGAAACAAAACTATTAGAACTTTATTTTGACAAGCTTTGAAAATCTACTTAATCTTACGAACAATATACGTTGATTTTAATTGATTCACAACCTTTATAAAATAATGATATTTTTCAGCAAGATCATTAACCTCTATATAAACATAAAATGAAAAATAAAGTAAAAAACCAACCTCTTGTTTGGGCTAACTAGAACTTTACTTAACTTACGTAACATTACGTGTTGAATCAGAATTAACTCCATTGACAGGTTTCAATAGTATCTTAGACGCCCGATGTAATTTTAGTACAAAAAGATGATGTTAGAGTAAACGAAGCCTTATAATTGTTCATTAGGAATCAACGAGAAGGTATAATAGCATCATGATAGGTGAACATCCTCAGGTGAAACAGAAAGATGCTATGAGTATCATAATGGTATAATAGCGCCAACTAACACTAACATACAAAAATGTAAAGCAACACATGTATATGTAGGTGCAACGCCAATCGGTACATCTTGATTCACAGGGTTTTAGTTGTAACATGTAAACCTATGGGGAAAACCACTGGTCCTTAACTTTTTTTGAGGAGTATATGTTAAAACACTTTGGAAGATACCATTGGTACGTTTGCTTCTGAATACTGTTTCGCTTGAGAGACGTCCAATTGACAGAGGTTAATTTGATATGAAATCGATATATGTATGTTCTACTTATGTATGGAAGTCCCGGATGGAAGTGTTCATTCTAGTTTTTCACTTTTCACTCTACACTTAAGTTATAGGTGCCTTCCCTGATCTCATACTATTAGTAAAGTTACTAAAATCACCAAAGTATCGTTCGCCAATCTAAAATCATGAACGATATGTATTGAAATGTAAACATTTTAGGCGATGTGAAGATTTTTGAAGAATGGAATGGATGCACCATGGGCAGAATAAAGTACAAGATGAATGTTGTTATCATATTTTGCAAGGTTGTTTTTAATTATATTCCATGTTTCCCCAGAAATGTGCACAAACGATCAAGTGCATTTGACTTTCCTAATAGATCCAATCCATCCATCTTATTACGACAACTGTCGTTTCGGTCAAAGTGGCACCAGGTTGTTAATTATCGTCAATCTTTCATTTTTGTATGCCTTTAAGCAAATGTCATCTGTAACTAGCAACCCATTCCATGTGAATATACTAGCTATTCAATAAAAACGTTTTTTTTTCACATTTATATTTTTACATATTTTATACATTTATAATACGTTGATAAGACCATGCGCGTTTGGAGATGATACAGTAATATGGGAGGCAAAATATTAACATCCTTCGGTCAAAATACTTTGTGTCTATTATTTCTAAAAGTTTGATTTTTGCTTCTTTAAAAGTCATCACTGACACACAAGGTACACTACTACCAATCTCCATGTAGGGATATAGAAATCCACCTTACTATATTAATTTGGCCTATGCTTGGAAACAGTGCTGGATGTGTGTACTACACTACTGCAGAAGTGCTAGGTGTGTCTCGATGTTTCTTGGTGTGTCTCATATTAATTTCAGTGTCAAAATACTCCGGGCAAAATACATTCGCTGAGACAGGATGCTATGTAGATTATATCTAAATGACGCAATAAATCCTGATATTATTTACGACATATTCAAATCTCTAGAAAACTATATTCCAGTGCAAAACAATATAGGATTCTAAATTTTACATTTATTATTTACTTTGACAATTAAAGTTAATAAAAACAAACCAAAATCAAGCAATAACGGTGAAAGTTCAATATATAGTTCAATTTATAGCATACCTGTATTGAATGCGCACTTTTTATCCTTACATAGTACCCCGGACAGGTTGTATGATGCAGTCGTTTTTTTACTCAATATTTGCAATTGAACAACCATTCATATTACAATTTTCATATTTTATTCTCTGAGACAATTTCCAACATGGAAAAAAAATATTTTAACGAAATTCCCAATTTTATGATTTTGACGGGCTTTTTTAAAAAACACTACACTGTCAATAAAATACAGGTTTTGCTTGAACAATTAAACTTTTAACGTCATTTCAAAGATTGTCTAGTTATTGAATTTTTGGCCGCCTAAAGTCTTTCCAGATGTATTTGATGCCATATTAATTATGGCTGATTATTGTTATTCATTTTTGTCATATTCAATAGGCCTAATATTATTACAGTGCATTAGGCCAATAAAAAACTTGTCACTCTGGGTCACGTTTCCTCTGAAAACGCACCTTTTTCTCCACTGGGTTTTTCCGCCACCGTCACCCAGCATGCAAGCCCGTGGCACGTAAATTGTACCACGCTTTTAAAATGTCAGGTCTCCCTGACAATTTCATGATAACATTTGACACAGCTCTATTAACATCTCTGAAGGATCTAATGCCAAGAATACTTGAAATTGGAGATTCGTAATGTTTTACTTCATTTTGGACAGTATTGAACAGTCTGATCGGGTTGAACTCATGTCCATGGAGAAGAAGATTGACCTCCTCTATCTGGGCTCAATCTAGGGAACATTTCACAAAACGAGACCCAGAGCAACAAGTTTTTATTGGCCTAATGCACTGTAATAATATTGAATATGACTCAAGTGAATAACATTAATCAGACATAATTATTAATATGGCAACAGATATATCTGGAGACTTTAGGCGGCCAAAAATTCAATAGCCAGACAATATTTTAAATGACGTTAAAAGTTCAATTGTTCAAGCAAAAACCTGTATTTTATTGACAGTGTAGTGTTTTTGAAAAAAGTCTGTCAAAATCATAAAATTGGGAATTTCGTTAAAATATTTTTTTTCCATGTTGGAAATTGTCTCCAGAATAAAATATGAAAATTTTAATAAGAATGGTTGTTCTATTGCAAATATAGAGTAAAAAACGACTGCATCATACAACCTGTCCGGGGTACTATACATGTATGTTCCTCTTTATATTGCTTATATACGTCTATTTCGGCTAACTTGATATCCAACTCTTGCCAAGCAACTTTAAGAAAAAACGTTAAGTAAAAATGGCTTCTTTTTTAAATCTCAATAAAAAAGATTGACCTCGTTGATTCATCATAAATAGGAAGGCAATGTAGTTTCGTTCAATACCTAAATAGTTTAGTCACTTAACTATATACATGTATTTTGTTGATGCATTTACACTGGCAACTATGTTTACCGTACCTTCATGTATTATCTTTAACTGCTATTTACATAGGGAAACAAGGGGGGGGGGGGGGGGGTAGAAGTAAGAGAATTCCATCGCTTATTTTTTATGAATTTTTAATCAATGTACATGTATATGTTCAGTGGTCAATCGTCACGTTATTTGAGCAAAGTGTCTTTCAAAAGGATCACTTTTTTTATATATAACACGGACGCAAGAATTGCAAATAAAAAAATTACTCATTCTGTCTGAAATACCTTAAGTAACCAAAACCAATTTAAACGAATGTCGCCGTAGCCGTTCTTTCATTTAACAATAAAGTTAAGAAACCTGTTTGTTGGGTAAACACTGCATTGCTTCACGACCAAATAGTGAACGATTCATTTTGAATTAAGTTTTTGTGTCAATTATAACCAGACACGTTGTGGACCATATACAGTACTTTAATACAAACCTTACTGCCATCTTTTTTATGTGCTATAAGCAATATTTTGTAAAAACGACAACATGAAAAGATTGTGTACTAACACAGGAATCACACATTGGTTTACGTTACTGACCATTGACAAAAGTTTAATTTGAATTATTTCAAATGACTCCATTTGAATTAATCTATGAAAGTGGTTTTCAGATTAGCTTTTTCAAGGTAATGGCCAATTTGACCTCAAATATACGATGTCCCTAAGAAATTGTATCCAAATGAACGGGGTCAACTCGTTTTTCCTTCATCAATTTTCTTCAACATTTTAGATGACATGATGCTCTAAATGATCTCCATTAGTGCATCAAATCATAGATAACATCATCACTAACAGGGTTGTTCTATGATGTTTGTCTCGGAACAATCTGTTGGGGACATCAAACGTGGAAAAATAGGCGACGGTACTAACGTTTTTTTAAGTTTTCCGATGAATCTTTCAGATGTTTATGAATATTTAAGTTTGTGATGACTAAACATCAAGAACATACCTTCATCACTAACAGAGCCATTTTATGTTAGTCTCGGTACAATTTGTTCGGGCTATTAAACATAAAAAACATGCGATGCATCCTCCGTAAGAAGATATTCTGAATTTTGGACACCTGCTCAGGATGGTGTTGCGATGGTACTAAAACATGTTTTCTCTAAATCAAATAGAGTTTCTGACGAGGATTTAAGCTAAAAAACTATGTCCACATTGCCAATTATCCAACGTAGCACCAGGCCCTTCCGCCGAAAGATTTCCCTAGAGGTGGGGGCGACTTTTGCGTATGGATGGGTTGCACCAACGACACACACGCAAAGAGTCGATGGTACGCAAGCTCTTGGGGCATGCCATTCAGGAAAAATTTGAAATTATTTAGACCCTCTCCGGTACTTTCTCTTTTTCTAATCTCTAAAAACACTTTTGAGAAAGGGGGGGGGGGTCGCCCAAAACACCCCACCCTCCCCTTCACAATATTTTTGGGGAAAAGTCCAACTTAACTTCCACCTGGAAGAAGGAGGAACTTAGTGGATGATGTCTGGAATCATACGTTCGGAGAATGCTTCAGATGAAGTTCAAATGTTAGTTAGCATTCGTTTCACTTATTTGTTATTGAAAGCGACTTCAGTCAGGTCAGTTTATATTGAAATGCTGTCTCCAATCTGAAGATACCCTTTGCATTCGTTCGACTTCACTTCTTAAAAGAGAGCTTCGTCGTCTTCGTATTTTATAACTAGAATCTGCGCGCATCTGAAGACAATATTTTAATTTATGGCACCTTCCACGTAACTTAAATTATAGATACCAATAGTAATAATTGTAATTGTTTCTTTTAGTTTGCAAGTGAGGTCCATTGACTATTAGTAATAGTGTTTCCATGGCGAAATCATCCAAGGAAAACAGAGTACAATACAATTAATGCAGGAATGAATAACTGTGAATCTTGCGCACATTGCTGCGATCATCGCGTTAGTTATAGCATCGTGATGATCAGCAGATTTATGCCTATTGGATACCTGATGAGTCCTGATAGCTTTCTTATGTCTTTTGTAATGTATTCATCAGTATTAATGAGAGGTTTGACGGAAATTTATATCATATACTTGCAGGATTTCTCTTTCTGGAGTCCCTTCAACTAATGACAGGATTTACATTTTATAACAACTTTATTTAAAAACATCGTAATAACGAAGCTCGCGCTCTGGATTAAGCCATTCTGTTTTTTATTAGTCGTAAACATGACACGTAACATAGGCATTTAGATCTACGATTTAAACCATTAAAGATGAATTGCTAAAATGGATAATATTCCTTATAGTGATCCAAGTGCTATCTGAGCTTCATTTGAGATTATGTTATACTTTGAAAATATGAGTTGCAGTTTTTGGACTTTAACTATCTATATGGTGTTTGTTCTGAGTGAATTTCATAGTTGTAAAGGTAGGAAAACGTTTTAATAAATAGAAATAAATTTCATATATTGACATCTCATATCTTTTAAATCAATTAGTTTTAAAATGATATTTCGTTTGATTTCACAATATTACGACTGCAATGAGTTATATAATCATGCATCGAACTCATATTTTTAAACGGGCTCGTTTAAAACGTCATTAATGAGTAGTTGAGTAATAAAGAACAAAACCAGCCATATTTGTCCTGAAGCATCTTTCATTCAAAGGACTTCATCATGGAAATAAGTGAAATACCTTTAGACCAACGATGTCCTGAAATGACTAAAAGATTTGCGTATGGAGTGACATATGTCACTTAATAGAACATCACCTGTTGTATATGTATGTAGTTAAATCTGGTAAAAATGAAGAATTCCCTGGTTTCAAACAAATTTTAGAACCAGGGATTCAAGAAATATTATACGTCCATCAACAGCACTGTTGATCCGCTCGATTACGCTGGTTAGTTCGTTTCGGTAACAACATGTTGGAACGTCGAAGGTACGATTTTTCTCGACTTTTTTTTCTCACAAACGTGTATCAGTATCATGTGTTTTAGAAAATATATATGTTTGCGAAAATAGCTCAGAAGACAACAGAATCGTCGATTTAATTCCTCACTTAAGTTACATAAACGGTAAGGGTTAAAAGTGCAGATCTTAACTGTTTTTTAAAAACCGTTTGTGTTACTTAAGTGAGGAATTAAATCGACGATTCTGTTGTCTTCTGAACTATTTTGTTCGCAAATATGTACATTTTCTTAAACATGTGATACTGATACACATTTGTAACAAAAATGTCGTGGGAATTCTGCCTACAACGTGTGAAATAAGGAAAAAAGAAAAATCGTACCTTCGATGTTCCGTCTTTTGTTACCCGTTTCGGTAACCACCGTAATCGAGTGGATCACCAGTGAATAGGAGTATAAACCAGGGTTGCTTCTTCATGACGTAAAGCGTCATTTCTTACTCAGTTAATATACATTTTGGTGTTTACTGTTCAACAATCAATATTAATTCTGTTCATGTCAGCGACAATAAAAGTGATATAGAAAATAGTTAAAACAAGTGGTGGTAAGTAAATAGAATCTTGGTTCACACTTTTAACATTTTTGGCGAATACCTAAATATGCATTTTCAAAGAACCTTTGTAGATAGTGCAACCGGATTTTAGATCATGAATGGTTGGCAATGGTATTTTGCGACGTTTACTGTATATTCAGGTAAAGTACGCGAATCAAATGACATTGTGATATCCATAGACAACAATTAACTTGTTAGCTTTACCACTTGTTAATGTGGTTCTCCAGAAATGTTAACATGACTTTAAATTGAAAACCTATTTTCAGGTAGCTGCCTCATAAGAAACAACAGGCATACAATGGGATATTTTCAATTGTCAGACCGGTACCCTGATAATAGAGCTCATAACATCCCAGCGGGTTGGAGTAGCGAGGATGGAAAAGTGAAATATGGTGTCAAACTGACCGATTGCGCAAGGGCTTGTCTCAGGAAAGATCTCTGCAAAGGCTTTACGTTCAGGCCGAATACCGGCTTTTGTGGGATACACCCGGTTGATCAATTTGTAGATGAAACCATTGGAAATAATATGAAGGCTATGGGAATGCTCTCATATTTTGAATTCTGTGCAACAAATGAATAACAACGAAACAGGAACACGAGTGAATCAAACAATGTTATTTCTGTCGCAAACGTCGTAGTAGTCAATACAAGTATATGGTGCAATTAAATCAAAGCTATTGTAGCTATTTCAAAAAGGACCAGGAACATTAGAATGTATGTACACCATCCACACGAGCAAGCCCATCTGTTGCGCATCTCGTCTAATGTCTAACAATGCACTATGACTTGATGCTTTAGGGTCCATCATTGATGGGGCGTTCCTATGATGTTCACTTCTGCTGTGCATGACATGTATAACTGTATCTAATCATGTGGTTTCTAGCGATAACGCTAACAATGAAGTTATTTCAACGAGGACGCAATACGCAATAATGACTTTTCTTTATTGTTAGCCTAATGACGTTGATAATTGAAACGTCGATCATCAATCACCCCTTTAATAGTACAACTCTATCTACAACTATTTTTTCGTTTAATTTATTCTCTGTTGTATCATGAATTCTATGAGATTCCAAGTGATAAACTTGCACTGGGACGCACACTTTTGTAGATGTACAATGCGACGGGAAGTGTAAACTTGAATTTGTAAATGATATATTGAACGATATATACGTTGAAACTTGACAATCTCAGTGAAAAAATGTCATCTTCATATACATCAGAGCCTTACCGTTGAAATATGGCTCATTTATTTCCAAAAAACACTTTCCGTTTACCTGTTGGCCTTGGTTTTCTAAAATTATAACTCGGAAAGAGCAGGGTTTAGCTGACGAACGAAACTAGTACAATGAAATTACAATGCTGGATGATAAAATCCCATGGCAGATTGCATTTAGTCTTTCACATTCAAAGGATTGTAACAATGTATTAGAAAATGCAAAACGGGCATTGTAGACTGAACTTCATCACTATATCGACAGGAAATAACTATATACAGGGTGGGACAATAAAAATGGGGCACTCGCATATATATTCTAGTTTTAAGAGTGTGCATATACTAAATGTCATGAAGATAGCTAATGAGAATAAAGTTCCAATATTTGTAAATATTATATACCTATAATAGTCAGATGATACATATTTTCATTATTTCTATAACCTTAGGTAAAATTCTTTATTTTTCACTATTTTGACATAATTTCTCTCAAATCTCACTAGCATATCAACGTTTTTAGTAGCCTAAGTAGTCTTCTGTTTAGTAATAAAACAAGATTGTGACTTTTAATATGTTTTGTGCCATTTACTTGAGGAATCGTAAGAATTTTGGAAAAAAGCCTGAGCTGAAAATGCTAAAATTGGACTAGGCTATGCCGATTAGCTGGTAACACCTATGCATCGGGCTTATAATTAATTATCAACAAGTTGATGTTAGAATATGCATAAATAGTAAAAAAAAAAACAATGTCCAGAGATGACATAAATAATGTAGACTATGAGGTTTTTACAGATTAAGAGTTATTATTGCTAATAAAGGTTAGACACATTCAATATATTCTTTCACGGATTTCCTCTATGTTAATGAGCAAAATCTGTTTTAGTGTATTTTAACATCACAATCCAAAAATTATCACAACTTCTACAGCATCCAGGATGGCATATAAATGCGTCTCATGAAGCCCATTAAAGTTCCCATCCTTTGGTATATCACACACGGTTCATCTATTTGAATCTATATTTTAAGAATGGTGCAAAGTGTCTCATTTTTATGTCACACCTTGTATATATGAATGGTTCTTGGACGATTTTGGCCTTGAAGCATCCGAATTTCAATATAATACAAAACAATCTTAGGATATTTATTCTTAGAATTATTTTTGGAAAAGGAGATGTTCATTACCAGAAACATATAAAACATTGTTTTATATTGTCTCTGTCATAACTGACAGACGATTGGAAATACTACGATTTCATTCTGTCACGAACTCAACAATATATAGATTAAAATGCCAGACGAGCCGGTTAGATCCAAACAAAGGTAATATGTCATGGTGATCATGAACATGTGGGCAATGATCTCCCAATACTTAAAGTACTTTATGCATGGCATTACGAATGGATTATATGTTAAGTACACACTAAGATTGGTGTGGTCATTATTTAAAATGCCATGATTTCATCTTGATGGACATAGGAGTAAGAATATCGTTCAATATAAGTGACCAGTGCTCATATGCCTTCATTGGTTGAGGTTCTGGTCTCTCTTACCTTTTAGTCAGTGATTCATATGGGTTTACCATAGAAATGATAGATACAATAAATATATAAATTCTGAGGAAACACAATGAGACATAAGACTCAAGAGGAGTATATGACATCTCCGTCTAGATCTGCTTCCAGAATATTTCAGCTTATTCTGCGTCACTGCAAATTGAGTTTTGTATTTCATTACACTTTTTCCGATCGGATGTGACAGATCATTTTTATTTCATGATTTTGGTTCTTGGCTACTTTGTGATGCACTAATGCCTGGCATTTATCATCACTAATGTATAACAGAGCTGCTTGTGAGGAAAAACAATTTTTTATACATCTATTATTCATTGAGACACCTTTATTTAACGATAAAATTCATCCATTCATAACATATTACCCAAATGAACAATTGCAAAGTATGTTATTAATGAACTTGAGGAATCTTGTGAGATTATTGCTCAATAAATCTATCTTAATTTCGCTTCTGTTTATTCCAAATGAAAAATCTGTGTATTGCAGAAAGAGTAATCAAATATAGCAGGACTTAACATTGTAAACCGTATGCCCATTGATTGTGATTTATTAACTTGAAGTAAACAAATTATATATTTAAGTTAATATAAAGCTAGAAATATATATATTATTTGGTCATCTTTTACATCTTGTTGCAAATGAATATGTATGTGATGTAAGTACAAACAGGAAAGAAGCAAAAATGGTTACAGAACACAGCAAGGAAAAGAAAACATTTAATAAAGAAAAACAAACCCCAACAATTCAAAATCATAATCCAACGTGAAAAGAAACAATGTCTCATACCCCCTTCCCCACTATTCAAGTACCAATATCACAATCCGAGATCGTAACACCAAGGGACATTTCATTCATCTTCAATTCAATAACTAGGCAATATATTTGAATTCAGTATATTTATTTATCAAAACCACTGAAACATATATCTACAGTATATGCTGCAATTCATTTTATTTAACTAAACAGCGTGTCCAATTTTTATACGAATTCTAGAGTGCCCGAATGTGTGGGTAGAGGTAGATCTATTATAACTCATTAAATTCGGGCTGGCTTGAGATCATGTTATGTAGGCTTTTGAAGTCCTAGGGATTGTCTGTTGACAATAATGCTGACAATTAACGTTTTCCTTCCATTAATCATCATTCTCCTTCCCTATCTCTCTCCAGAGACAACATGCGGCTATCATTCCAATTATCTGAAACAACGGTATGAAAGAATCAATGAGGTCGTCGTACAGCTAGAGTAAGTATAACAAAGAAATAATCCGCATAAATGTGATGTCATATTAACTATACTATATGTAAATATAAAAATTTATTGTCCGGAAAGATAAACGTTTAGTTCAATAACATTTATTTTGTACGAAGTAGAATATAAGATAACTAGCATAAAAACGTACCTCTAAAGCAGCAACGGTTGCAGCAGCGGCGATAAAGTAGACTGAATACTGACTCACATAGTCCAACACAGCCGAATAACAACCCTGTAAAGTGCAAGCGCATATCATCCTCAGTTTGATGGAATGGCAAAATGATTAATTAATGTAAGTGATCGCTCGAAGCCTAAAACATAAGATTTTATTTTAAAATGCTCATGACAAAATTATATTTCAAAATCAAGCCAGAGGATAGTAGAAGATGTCATCGACACCTTTTTACTAAAGCAAGAAAATATCACGATCTCACGTGCCGTATTTTTGTAGAGGTGAGGATCAAATTAAAGCATAGTATGTTTTTCTTTTTTCACAACGGACATTTTATTCACACAGAATGTACTAACTCCAAAACTGAACACTCGTGAAATCATGTTAATCTTAAATTACCAGTGTAAACTACAGGGATGGAAAAGTTGAAACTATTTAACATCGATTCAATTTATGGTTTATCTTCCCATTAATATTTCCTTGTGACATGAAATTACTGTATATGTTGAAGAAGTGGATATTCAAATAAATGACGACATACCGTCATGTGTGTATTTGTTTCAGTAGGTTCAGACAGGCATCCTGTTATGTTGACAAACCCATCCGTTCCTAGATTATCTGGAAAGTTGGACTTGTCTTTTAGTTTACAGCAAGACACGGGGACCTTTGTCTCTATGTTAATGTTGTAGCCGGAGACAGTAAACGTGTAACTACTGTTCCACACAGTGGCATAGTCCGAGAAGTCAGTATGATTGTACAATCCACAGCAGTCAAACTGCAAAAACATTACTTTTTCAGAACCTATCTTAGATGCTTATTAATTGAGGGACGCTATGAAATGTTTTAGTAACTGAATTCCTTATATTGAAGACGCTGAACAAAAAAACAATTTGAATTACTACATCTTAAATACTGAATTATTTAGCCGTTAGCAACTTTGGGAATAACAATGTATAATAGTTGTTGGCACATAAACTGGAACTTACAAAGATATGTGAAAAGTCCCATCCAGCAGAGTATGGGTCTATGCTCTCCACCACCTTTGAGTAATTCCCACTTTCAACTGCTTGTAAATCCAACCCTATAAACATATTCAATTGTAAAAGATCATAACGAGTGTGATAGTTGTTACAAGTGTATGAAAACTGTCACATTTTTGAAACAACTTGATCTTGAATCTAAAAATCTAGAAAAGACAATTATGTTCCGAAAACTAATTTCTAGCTGTATTCCTTTATTGAGAATTTATTGCGCATTCCAAATCAAGATCATTAAACTCCCAATGAAACATGTAACTCACCTTTATATTTTTGGATTATGGTGTTGTTTAGGAAAGTAGTTGCTTCTAGTTTTACTTGGTCTCGGAAAAGGTAAGCAAGAACGCCACATGTAACTTGTGCTCCAAATATTAGGAATATGATAATTGTGTACTAGAATAAAAAGAAATAATTATACCATGAGACCATTTTTCTTTTAAAAATTTCAAATTTTAAAAATCTTTATTTTTAATCAAAAACTTGCAATTGAATCCAACATTTATTTGATTTGATAAACTTTATATACGTATTTCTATCATTCACTCAAAAGAATTATATTTTAGGAATATACCTAATTTAAAGGTACCCTTTACACATGACAAGCAAAGCATTTTGATATTAAGAGTTTCGATAATCTTGTTTATCGTATCGGAATTGTAATATGTACATTTTAATTAACCTGAATAAAACATAAAATAATATGCACAATAATTTTATTCTTAATCATTAGCAAAAAAAGTAATTCGAATATTTATTAAGTGATATATCATTACCGATGTACGTGATATTTAAATCATCACTCAATCATACATGTAGTATTATTGCCACCCTATCATATTATATAACATTTTGTTCCTCATGGAAAGTTACATGAGATCCAGAGGTGTCCCTGAAAAAGATACGACGTATCAAAGTATGTGAGTACGGTCATTTCGAGGAGAATGTCTGGTCTTTTTGAGTGCAATTTAAAGAAAAAAATTAGTTTCTGTATTGCACATTTATAGAAGTTGTCATCATGGTAGAGTTCAGTCCACACGTGTCTGACAGTTATGCACGAAGATAACTAGATGATGGCAACTCCGCGGAGTAGCAAATCCCAACGAACAAAATATCAATTACCGAATTCCAATCAATTATACTCATCACTTTGGTTAAAATTGAAAAATTTAGATTTTAGAATTGCGAATTCCTGCAAAGCAGCCATTTTGAATTTTCTGAGGTACAAATCTGAAAAATAATACCATAATTGTGATCTACTCCAAAATTCCTTCAATTTGAGTATTATATAGCCATACGTTGAGAAGGGATCGAAAAATTATTGCGAAATCGTACATTAGACGGCCATTTTGAATTTTACGAGGCTCGAATCAGAAAAAAGATAAATATTTGCAATCTACTCTTAATTGCCTTTCATTTGAGTATAATAAAACTATACTTCAGAAAGATCTAAAAATTAGCGAAAATTTCTGTTTTCCTGACCCCCCCCCCCCCCCCCCCATACACGGCCCCTGGGGGTCAGGATGAAAAACACTGAATATATGTGAAATAGATAGATGTTGCGAATATACTACCAAAATTTCAAACAATAATATTAATTACTTTGGTTTAGAATGAAAAATTTATGATTTTTGCGAAAAAGTCCCGTCATTTTTAAAGCAGTGGCCATCTTGAAAAAATCCATTTTGAATTTTCTGAGGTACAAATCTGAAAAATATTACCATAATTGTGATCTACTCCCAAATTCCTTCAATTTGAGTATAATATAGCCATACTTTGAAGGGATCGAAAAATTATTGCGAAATCGTACATTAGACGGCCATTTTGAACTTTACGAGGCTCGAATCAGAAAAAAGATACAATATTTGCAATCTACTCTTAATTGCCTTTCATTTGAGTATAATAAAGCTATACTTCAGAAAGATCTAAAAATTAGCGAAAAATTCTGTTTTCCTGACCCCCCATACACGGCCCCTGGGGGTCAGGATGAAAAACACAGAATATATGTGAAATAGATAGATGTTGCGAATATACTACCAAAATTTCAAACAATAATATTAATTACTTTGGTTTAGAATGAAAAATTTATGATTTTTGCGAAAAAGTCCCGTCATTTTTAAAGCGGCGGCCATCTTGAAAAAAACTATTCATCAATATACATCTTTCCACCAAATATGAAGAAAATCCGTCAACTAATATTTGAGTTATCTTCCGGACGGACGGACGGACGGACTGACGGACGGACGGAGGGCTTCACTATATCCCTACCAAACTTCGTTCGTTGGGATAATAATAATATATAGAGGATATCCTATGATTTATGAGTGATATGATTTTTATCCACGAATGGATATGATATCTGCACGAGCGAGCGTAGCGAGAGAGTGCAGATTTCAATAACCATGAGTGGATTAAAATCATATCACGAGTAAATCATAGGATGTTCTTTTTATTCCATAGTTAAAGTCATCATCAGAATCTTCGGAAATTAAGTCATTTAATTCGAATTTTCCAAACGATCCGGCGATGTTGACACTTAGCCTCGTTTTGAGTCTGAAGTAGCAAAAATCCATAAACCATCGCATACGACATCGTATGTCATGGCTAAAAAACCGTATGCTATGGTTAAGTGAAAATCTGTCAAAAATATCATATTTTACCACTGATTAAAAAAATACCGTTTTTATTTTCACATGTTATCCTATGAATATCATGCTAACTATTGAATAAACATAGATATGTATAGATAGGATTCTTTCGGTGACCAGAGATTACCTCTAAATGACACCATACCCACAAACTTTGCGTATTTTCTGTACTGTGGGCGTGAATAGGCTATTTTATAATAGTTGTACTGCTTTTTTTTATTTGTAAGGGGTCTGATTGGTCGTTCTTTCGTTATACTGTCTTAGATGTGTTTTAAGAATCACATTGGGCTGGTATATAAGGGACATCTATTATGAACGAAAAACCAAGAAATAATAGACCTGTGGGAATAATCGAATGTTGTGATTAATTCAGATAGATAGATGTGCATATTTGATTTACTTACAATCAGAAGGAAGCACCTGATTTCTTTCATTGCCCCAAAGCAGCCAAGGAACGCTATGATGAACACCACTGACCCAGCCCCGATAAGCACGTATGCAGCTGAAAGATGATTATTCAAGCGTATCATATAATCGTCATAAACACAGTTGGAGTCACGTTATAACAAATAAAGTGTAGAATAATAGTAATAGATAATTACCGTGATAACTGATAAGTCAGATTATCCAACGACATGGAACTTATGAATCTCACTAACGGGCTAGATTCATCTTTTACCAGTTCCTGGTACGGACAGAGCAACATCGTAAACAACGGTGGTAATTATCATAGCTTTTGTTGTATCTCGGATAAGTAATGAATAATGATCATAACTAATGGTGATAAGCATTATTGCTTAATCAGATATCTTACATAAGGACCTTACAAATTGATAATCATTATGACTTACACATAACGAAAGCACTGGTTCGTCATTTAATTCAAATGAGACATCGCGACGTTAATCGTTTCTAGAACTGAGAGGTCTCCAGTATCTACAAGCTCACATCTGCACCCCATCCTTTCAGCATGTCAAGCAATTCCGTTCTTACCTGTTTCCAGTAGAGATGGGTCTACGGCATCTACAAGCTCCCCTCCAGCACCCTATTCTTTCAGCATATCAAGTAAATCCGTTATATCTTACCTGTTTCCAGTAGAGATGGGTCTACGGCATCTACAAGCTCCCCTCCAGCACCCCATCCTTTCAGTATATCAAGTAACTCCGTTATCTTACCTGTTTCTAGTAGAGATGGGTCTACGGCATCCACAAGCTCCCCTCCAGCACCCCATCCTTTCAGTATATCACTGAAGTAACTCCGTTATCTTACCTGTTTCTAGTAGAGATGGGTCTACGGCATCTACAAGCTCCCCCCCCCCAGCACCCCATCCTTTCAGCATATCAAGCAATTCCGTTATATCTTACCTGTTTCCAGTAGAGATGGGTCTACGGCATCTACAAGCTCCCCTCCAGCACCCCATCCTTTCAGCATATCAAGCAACTCCGTTATCTTACCTGTTTCCAGTAGAGATGGGTCTACGGCATCTACAAGCTCCCCTCTAGCACCCCATCCTTTCAGCATATCAAGTAACTCCGTTATCTTACCTGTTTCCAGTAGAGATGGGTCTACGGCATCTACAAGCTCCCCTCCAGCACCCCATCCTTTCAGCATATCAAGTAACTCCGTTATCTTACCTGTTTCCAGTAGAGATGGGTCTACGGCATCTACAAGCTCCCCTCCAGCACCCCATCCTTTCAGCATATCAAGCAACTCCGTTATCTTACCTGTTTCTAGTAGAGATGGGTCTACGGCATCTACAAGCTCCCCTCCAGCACCCCATCCTTTCAGCATATCAAGCAACTCCGTTATCTTACCTGTTTCTAGTAGAGATGGGTCTACGGCATCTACAAGCTCCCCTCCAGCACCCCATCCTTTCAGCATATCAAGCAACTCCGTTATCTTACCTGTTTCTAGTAGAGATGGGTCTACGGCATCTACAAGCTCCCCTCCAGCACCCCATCCTTTCAGCATATCAAGTAACTTCTTGTATCCAACTAATAGGAATATACCCAGAGCAAGCATGCCTCCACCCATCAACTTATGTAATGAAAGATGTAAGATAATGAAATATATGAATCGGTGTACACACAATACGAAACAATGTTTTAACACTTTCAGAAACAAGCTTGAAATAATTACAACATTGTTTCGTATAACTTGTACTTACAACACTATTATGAGTATGCAAGCTTGTAGTTACAACACTATTGTAAGCAAGGTGTAAGTACAACTTTTAGCTCAACAACGACCGGGTAGATTGTACCCATACACAAATATCGGGAAATGGCTTTTTTAGTTTGTAATAAGAACCTTATATTGTAAGCTAGCTGTAAATACAACATCATCAGATACTTACAACAAAGATTGAATTGAGAGTGACAAGAATCGTCTTAGCAGCTTTACTTGCCATCGTCTCCGGTCTATTCTAGTATCCTAAAACATAAATCAAGCCACATATAATGCCTCCCAATGATTTAATTATAGACTGAAATAAAGACTGAACATGAAATGATGACCTTCTTACATTTCAGCGCAATCGGAACCCCCTATTGAATAGCATGTTATGCTTGGAGGAAATGGAGAATGGCAATCGACTTTTGTTGCTTTTGAAGTCACGTCCGCACTTCACAGTTCAAAATCAACTTCTGTAGTAATGTGGAACCACCTTCTAATTTGCCTCACTGACCTTTTATTGTTTCTCAAAACCTCAAAACACATTCTCTGAAATCAGGAATTTAGGGTGATAAGTAAGAATATTCTGTAGGGAGGGAATCTCACTCACATAAAATAAAGAGTACAAGTGACAACTTCCCCTTCCCCCAAATGAAATGCCTCTTAGTTTTTAGTCTTTTTAGTTATGTCTGGAATTTGTGATCGATTTCGCAAAGATCGCCAAAAAGGCACTAAAATCTGATTAAAAAAGTGAACTTATGGTTGCCAAACTTTTGCAGGGGGTGTAATGTTAAATCATTTTCTTGCAGCATCATAGAAAATGTATGTCCGCTTGGGAACATTTAGATCCATTGGAATGTCATCGTGGTAAGCCACGCCCTCTCCATCTCTATCTTCCTGCGACGCAGAAAAAGATGCTATGAGTATCAGAATGTTAGAGTTGCAGTAAAGATGATCCATAAACAGGGAACGTTATCATGCTTAAAACTGGAAATAATGTTTATTTCCTTAGATGAATCATAAATTTCTAAAATTAATTATTTGATATGCGTAGCATATATGTTTATGAGACTTTTACATGTATGTGTAATCTATCTATCTAGACATGGAATTCATTTTTAGTTTTACCTACCTGAAAACAGCGAAAAATATAATAATCCAAACTCTTAAAAAAGAATCATTCAAATGCTACGTTTTAGTTGATATATTTGACATAATTTTATCGACTTGATCAATTTACTATAGTTCCGTGAGTTAAAGATTTTTAAATGGTGAATGCCAACTACTGCTATTTGATTTGAAAAGTTCTATTTGAAGAATTGGGAAATTGTTGTATTTAGGGATTATGAATTATGAATGAAATGGGCTTTAAGTAAATTTGTATGGGAATCATGGAATGAATAGTGATAATAATGAACCTTTATAAAATGTTTTGCCAAGGACGAGGTGTTGTGTGATGGTTACTTGGCTCCCAAGTTCACGACAATATACAATGATGTTAAAGAATTTTAGCTCGGGAGTGCGAGTTGGAGGTGATTGGCCCTTGTGTAAAAAAGGAAAATCGTTATAAGGTCGGATTAAGGAATTGGATTTGTTCGAAATGGTACAGAAATAGTATCATCATGATTATCCAATAAGTTTCTTATGCAATAATATGGTGATCTTGCAAAAAGCGTTATGTTTAAATTTTGAATGTTTTGATATTGTTCAAACATAATCTGAATAAATGTGTAAAAAGAATTTTGGCACATGAATCAATGAATCGTTTATATTGTACCTTTATGTCAGCATTATCATCCGGATGCTCTCAGTCAAAGATAAACATACAACGGGACTCGTTCATAATTGACAACGTTGAGACTTTTTATGACGTAATTAATTAAACTAACGAATAAGAAGAGTATGACAAAAATGACAAATTACACCACAAAGCTAGGTGTAGGTGCCCACGCAAAGATATATTATATAATATTTCTCTGATATACATCAGCACGTTTCGAGTGACCATCTACATGAGCCCAAAGTTCTAAAAGATTGAATATGAGGGCCAGATTGGGATATCTGTCTGGCATAAGAAAAACAATTACATGCTTATGCCCATGCCCATGCCCTCCCCAGCATACGACATTAAAACTCAATAAAACTGCCAAGTGGAACGATACTGTTTAAGTGGAACACTTTTGAACAGATGGAGCAAAGGAATATCAAAGAGAAACATACACTGTATTATGCTGCCATCTATATAATGTATGAAGCAAATATTTGAAATCAGAATTATTGAATGCTGCCATCTTTTGAACTTGAGATTTATAAATTATTGTTTACATGGCCACCATTTCGTGTTCAGGAAAGAGGCTGGTCACGAATAAAACTTTTTCATGGAATATAAAGAAAACGAAATGATCTCATACCCAATAGATTGCTGAAAATAACACCAATATCTTTGTTATTAATGGTTTTCGTTTACAAAGTGAATAAAAATGTCAGTTTACTCATGGGAGTATTCAAACTTATTAAACCATATCAAGGAAAAAAGTATTTATCTTAGAAAACAATTTCTTTTTAATTGATGGTAATGAGAAGACTGTCTCTCATCATTGATGGGATAAGGTGTAGGAAATAACAAGTGGGCGATTGTACTCTTTAAACATTAGTATTATAAATTAATTTAAAATTATTTATTTATAATAATACCATTAAGTAAACAATAAATCCACATAAAACCTAAAATTATTTTTAAATTTTATTTTATTATTTTTTTCAGTTGTTTTTTATTTTTACATGTCATTACGTTTGTAATGTTTCAGCATAGAAGTCATCCTGACTTGTACAGGCATTGTTCCACATTCTAAACATGTTTATGTATCCAATGTGTTTACAAATATTACACCAGGAAATCCTTGTCATATAAACATTAAAATGGTACTCATTAACAATACTGTATTACTACTCAATTTGATGCTGTTTTATTTGGTGATTTCCAATCTCTGGAATATTGAAGAGGTTTAATCTGTTGGGTTTGAGGAAAATTATCCATTGGAGGAAAGTGAAGAAAATTATATTGGCGCCAACATTTTAAGATTTAATGGCACAAAATCTCACTTGATCACTATAAAGATGGAGATTAACAATTCCAAGGCTACTATTAAATTGTGAACAGTATGTTGGTATCTGAAACCATCCTATAAAACAATAGTTATTATATCAAGTTGTAACAAAGTTGTCACTTCTTTAACATGGCCTTGAATAGAAAACATTAATTTCATGTCTTAACTTAATCTTTGTTTTCTACATGTATTGATGGACTTTGGAGTATATCACAAATAAATTGAAGCTATTCATTTAACATGTACATTGATAACATTATCTAAAAAGTTGCTTTGCTACAAAAATTTCTATATGCCTTCTGGTATTTCTCTCATAAAGTAGGTCAATTTTAGGGACATGTTCTATAATTCAATAAACAGAAATGTAACTTGCTCGGTTATTATTGAGTTCTTATCTCAATAGATTTCTTAACTGCAACATTGAGAAAATTATTTGATTTAATATTGACAAAGTCCTTAATAACATACATTTACAATCTATAAAGCCAAACAAATGTGTATAAAATAGAACCCTGATCTGCTGATAGTGTGCGTGAAATATAATAGAAAGTCTTGCAACAAGTCCCCCATCAATTTCCCAGTACCCTCTCTTTTCCCTTTGCAAAAGAGAATGGGACAGAGGTTTAATGCAGGGACTTGAAGCAGGACTATATTATAGAAGTTTATGTAAAACTTACAATATTTCAACATATCAAAAATCAGATCTAAAAAAAATTCTGATCTCGAGTTTTTCAACTTGGTTAACAATTCCTCTGGTTTTGTTTCTATTTACAATATATACAGTATATGTACAATGTCGTATTGTATATGCTGGTGTGTGTTCAATCATACTTTCACTTGATTATGTTTCAATTTCACCGGAAATTTTTTAATGCAAAGCAAATGATGGTGGTTATAAGTTACATCATATTTTGATATGACTCAATATTGGATTGCTTTTGAAAATATAACTGAAGTAAACACACTTTATTATACTGGCCATTAACACATGGAGTATTCTCATTGTCAAAAATACTAATAATGCTTTCATGACCTTCATTGGTTTTTTAATTTTAAAATCAAATTACAAAAATACTGCATATTACAAAACTACAAGATATAAACAATATGTACATGGGGAAGCAAATAAATCTGAACATGGAGAATTTTTCTCATAAGCTCTTTTGTTAAAAATTGCACTTTTAAGTTGGTTTAGATTTCCCATCAATTTCACTATAATAAAACATTCAAGAATGCCAAGCAAGAACTGAACCACATTCCAAAGACATGCTGAGTAATTATTTAGTTTGGGAAATAATAGTTGCTTATTGAACAACTATAAAGTTATCACTTCAGAAAATCAAACAATAACATCTGGAAATATGAACACAGCTTCTACTTAAGGTAAGCAGATACAAGCTCATAGACTGATAGAGTTATCGCCATTTGTGGCACTTGTTTGTAAAGATAGATCCTATAGCCTTTGTACAGGCCTGGGATGCCATCTGTTGAGTAAATGTGTTTGACAATTTGCCGCAGAGACCGACATTGCGTACTGGCCTCCTGTAGCTGTGTTCTTAGCACCTCTGTAACAAACAGCTTATGTTAGTACATTGTGCAGATATTAATTCACTCACAATAATAACACATGCACAGGCAAGTGTGACAGCCTAATCAACAAGTGTGACAGCCTGGAATAAAACCAAGGCTGCAAAATAGAATCTATCTATACAAACAACACAACAAATCTACTGGATTGAGCATATCAAAGTCTTTAACCTAGATATGCACATTTCAGCATAACATAGCACACAAAAGCTCTGCTCATATATATACTTAAAAACGTTACACCCAAACAAGGGCAAAAAATCTCATACTGCAATTCAAACTGTATATTGATTTGATATACAAACGATTATGTACAAAATTTGGCCCAGAGATTGAGCAGAGCAGACTGCCAAATGCAAAAATAAGTGTATTAGTAACCAAATTACCAGCCTCTCTAAACTGATCAGAACTGTAGAGACTTGATCTGAAATAATACAAGTCTGGATGACAATTAAGTCCTGTTCTGGAGCCACTGGTATCTGTGTTTGGAATAAACCAGACATATTAGCCACAACACATGGAAGATGGATAACAATGTCTCATTCAGTCAGCATGTCCAACTCGTCCAAAGAAGTATATAACAGCTTCATATGTTGCCATCATGATTGCTGTGTTAGGTATCTGCCTGACCATCTGAGTACCTAGACCTCTATAGAGGCCCATGTAGCCTTCCTCTATGTAAACTGTTCTAAGAGTCTGTACAAAAGACCGGTATTTGTTACCTTCCTCACGTAATCTTGTCCTTGCGACCTCTGGAATAGAAAAACAATTGGAAAATTACATATAAGTTATCATAAGTATATCTGAAATTTTTTTGGAGGGAGGGGCCGCAGATGTTGCAAAATCCTTAGCTGAAGGTGGAGGGAGTGAGAATAGCTAAAAGCAAAGCATTTACACATGCAGTGTACAATATTCCAATTCATTAAATGGAGGCAAAGTAAATCATTTACTAAAATAGATATTGCTCATGAAACAAATATTACTTGCTGTTCAGACCAGTAATGGCTTCTTACTAGGTTCCTTAGGATTAAAATGTACTTTTAATTAATCTCACAACCAATAAGTTTATAACTTTTGCCTCAGTTCTCACCTTGTCAAGCCATGCTTCTTAAGTCTAAAATATGTGATAGATGAACCTAAGCTGTGAATCACTGACTTACCATGAGGATATGTTAATGTTGAAGCACATGTTTTCGATGTAGCACCAGCCAGCATATACTTAAGGAAGTGTCTTATCTTTGTCTCTGCTTCACTACAGTCTGTATTATTGGCATATTTTTTTCTGTCACTCTCCATTAGTTTGGCTTTTAGAGCCTCGTAAATGACAAAATGAATCATAGTCTCTGAGATCCCGAAATATGATGCTGTAATACCTTTGTAGAAACCTTTCAATCCATGGTTTTTATAGACATCGGATATACACTGGCGAATTGTCATGAAGCTGTTATGACTGGAAATAAATAAATTTGTTTTTGTAGGACAATCAATACAAGTTGCACTACAAAAGTAACACAATGATGAATCATAATCAAAGATTTGAATTATATGATTACCTAAATGCCAATTAAAGGTCTATTTATTAGACATATGCAAATTTAGTATTTTCAACCAAATGATTTATTATCTTCCTGGACTTAGTTTAAAACTAATTCAAAGTACAATTGATAAAAAAGATTGATGAAAATCTACCAAGAACAGCAATGACAACATTTTATCTTCATTTGAACAATATTAGTGAACAAGGCATTAACATGACAAAATGTCACCACCTAAAACAATTTGGTCAATTTAAAGCAAGTTGGAAAATACCTTTTGACCTTAAGATACCTCTTTGACTTTTTTTGACATTGAGAAGGTCATTGAAGGTCAAATGTCAAATGTAAAGTCAGATTTGAACTTCTGAGAACATGTAGATGATTTTGAAAAAAAATTAAGTAAATTTGAAGCAAGTTGAAAAAAGACCTTTTTGACCTTGAAAAGGTCATTGAAGGTCAAATGTCAAATGTAAAGTCAGATTTGAACTTCTGAGAACATGTAGATGATTTTGAAAAAAAAAATTAGTCAATTTGAAGCAAGTTGAAAAAAGACCTTTTTGACCTTGAGAAGGTCATTGAAGGTCAAAGGTCAAATCTAAAGTCAGATTTGAACTTCTGAGAACTTGTAAAGTCAAATTTGAACTTCTGAAAAGATGTAGATGATTTTGAAAAAAAAAATTGGTCAATTTGAAGCAAGTTGAAAACAGACCTTTTTGACCTTTTTTGACCTTGAGAAGGTGATTAAAGGTCAAATGTCAAATCTAAAGTCAGATTTGAATTTCTGAGAACATGTAGATATTTTGAAAAAAAAATTAGTCAATTTGAAGCAAGATGAAAAAATACCTTTTTGACCTTTTTTGACATTGAGAAGGTCATTGAAGGTCAAATGTCAAATCTAAAGTCAGATTTGAATTTCTGAGAACATGTAGATGATTTTGAAAAAAAAAATTAGTCAATTTGAAGCAAGTTGAAAAAAGACCTTTTTGACCTTTTTATTTGACTTTGAGAAGGTCATTGAAGGTCAAATGTCAAATCTTAAGTCAGATTTGAATTTCTGAGAACACGTAGATGATTTTGAAAAAAAATTTAGTCAATTTGAAGCAAGTTGAAAACAGACCTTTTTGACCTTGAGAAGGTCATTGAAGGTCAAATGTCAAATCTAAAGTCAGATTTGAAGGTCAAATGTCAAATCTAAAGTCAGATTTGAATTTCTGAGAACATGTAGATGATTTTGAAAAAAAATTTAGTCAATGTGAAGCAAGTTGAAAAAAGACCTTTTTGACCTTGAGAAGGTCATTGAAGGTCAAATGTCAAATCTAAAGTGAGATTTGAACTTCTGAGAACATGTAGATGATTTAGAAAAAAATTGAAGTCAGTCTAAACAGTATTTGTTAAGTTATAGGAAGTTGTAAGAAATTGTTACAGACGCCGGACGCCAACCTCCAACCACCAACCACCGTCGCAAAAACACGGAGACCATAACAATATGTCACCACTTTTGGTGGTGACATAAAAATTAGATTAAATTCAAATGTGCTAGATAATTAAATTGAAGATGTAGACGCTAATTGATCTTAAATGCATGTTTCAGACATGTGTACACACATTTACAAAGTACACGTGTTTACAAAGCATGTGGCATCAAATTGCTTTAGACATTGACTGAGTATAAATTCACATGTTTCAGACATGTGCATACATGTTCACATAGCGAACATGTTGATTGATGTGGCCAATTGCTAGAGTACAAAGAAAAATGACTTCTGACCTTACTATTACTATATTGAAGTATGAGGCCTAAACTTTTCAAAAGCATAATTAACTGGTTTCCTTGCTTTACTTTCATCGACTTAAATGAAATATTTTAATAAATAGATAACAGCAATGAGAAATCTAACCCAGATATGTAAAATATTATACAGTTGAATAAGTTGATCCACTTGTACTGTTTAAATAAATTAGATATGAAATATGATAATTCAAAACAAGACACACTTTTACAGAGCACGTGTCACCCAATTTGCTGTAAATAAAACTGTCCAGATTATGACCTTACTTTATATACATGTTATGAGTCTTTATCTTTTGCTACAGTATCTATGTACAAATTATTAAAGATGAATGTCTAACTGATTATGTAATAGGTGCTAGGGTTTAAGTAAAAGATACAGAATGGGCAATTGGCAACATATTTAGAAATCACATAGATCTGAGTTGTAACATTAGATTTGGAGGGGGGATAGCTGGAGTGAAAATGTGGCAAATATTCCAAAGATTATAATACACAAAATGCAGCCTCATTAAAATTGACCTATGACTATGACTGAACTCTACTGGGAAATCAATGTCACTTAAACAAGATGGCAAATATTCATATTTATAAATACATGTACCACCAATATGAATTTAACAGTAAACAGTCTGTTTTTATGTTTACAATAGAGTACCCACATTCAAAAGAGTGCGTTGTGCTATGTTTCTATTCATTTTTGTTGCAATATAAAAATCAAAACAAACTTGGTGACCTCCTAGTGCCACCCCTGGTGTTGTTTACAAACACCAAGGTTTTACAGTAATGTTGTTATGAACTTATGGTCAAGACGGCTGCTCTAGAATATGATTATGAGGGTTGTTTAGGGTCGTGGTCAAGGAAACAATTTCCACACATGTGGAATAATATTCTCAATATAAACAGGCCTTCCATCTATACTAAGAGTGAAAAATTTATTTTACAAATTAAAGCTTATCTATGGCATTCAGAAACAGATTAATTTTTCACGGACTAAAAACAAAAATATTTTTCCATTAGACTAAGATGTAAACAGGAAAGTTCATATCAATGAAGTCAATCTAACCTTATGTAATGATGCTTACTGACAAAACTTTGACGTCAATTCAGTTAATTTCCTTCGAAATTTGCTCAAAACAAATAATTATACAAGGCAATTTTCTTAACTGATCTGAGTACTTAAAGCAATTAACCCAGTTCGAAGTTATGTTTATCTTTAAGTTAATAGAATTCTAAATATGTGTTATACATGTACTTTTAAGAAAGTATGACATTAATGGTTAAAAGCCTAGAGCCTATTCGCATCCCTCAAGTTCACAAAAGCACATTTATAAACTTTTTAATGGATACTTAAGCTCAATGAGACAATACAATGGTTTGAAATAGCTGATGCAATGTCAACTTTAAGCAAGGCATTAACATGCAAATATCACCACCTGCCATTTCTTATGACTGCCAACAGTCGAACACCATCCAAAAGTTGGAAACTATAACTACTGTATATGTCACCACATAATGAAATGATATGAATAAAGGAAATCAATCATTTCAATGGTAACTAGTGTACTGTTAATGCTTATAATATTTACAATATATGATGAAATACTGAATTACCTTTGGTCAAGCTGCAATCTGGTTTTGATGAGCCATATTGGATTGGTACAAGTACATGCTGAAAATCCTACAAGCAAACAAACAAACAATTATATCATTTGTTCAGTTATCTACTTATTAAAAAAGTTTGATGTTTAAATGACTCCTACAGAAATCAAAATTTATTTTTGTACTTATTCGTTTATGTTTTTGTATTTATATGTGATGGACACTTTTCACATTTCATAAATAGATCCAACATTTAAAAGCACATTTTAATCGAATATCAAATTTATTGAAATACATGTAAACAAAGACATGTTGCAATGCCAATATACTAAAAAAATAAAGACCAAGGGCCAAAGCGAGTGTAAAGGTCATAAAAGAAAAACTGTATCAATGATAGCCCTTATCAACAACATCATTTATTGAGATTAAATGACAGCACAATATGAATAATCAAACAACTTCAAGGCTGTAAGGTCAACTTGACTTATTAATGAGTGGAAAGTTTTCAGAGTTAAATACCAGGAGTCAACAAAAACAACAACATATTAATGAGTATATGATGGTTCAAACTCCAGTGAATTAAAAAAACTTTTTAAGTGCACATAAACCAAGCTTTGTATTTAACCTAACCTAAATGTCTAGAGCAGTGTTTACATAGGATCATTCTAAAATAACATTTATGAATTCCTCCAATAAATAACAAGTTCACTAAGTTAAAGAAAAAGATTGAGGTACAGAACTAGAAGTATTTCGATATATCAATATAAGATATCTAAAATTAGATGTTATGTTATGAATTGGGAAATGAAATGAGATCAGTTATTGATTGATTTAACATATGCCGAGTAGTGAGTCATAACAACTTTATAAGTCAGTTAAAGTACACAGTGAATTACATTACATTGATTGCAAGGAATATCCAGGGTAGTGGAGACAATCTGCCACAGATTCATGATGAATCACTGAACTAAAACAGCCTGAAGCTTTCATCATGATTTTATATTACCTTGTGCCCTAATAAACTCCTTTGGAGGGGATCTTAACATCATAAAAGTCACCTGATTTAAATCCAATTTGTGTCAAAAATTTACCCGTGATTATCTGACCTCATCTGGTAGGGAACAAGATGACTTTTATAAACCTAAGTAAGGCTTCAAATATTATTTTGGAATTGTTTGACAGCATTTAATATTAGCATCTAATTTGAACCCTTGGACATCAGGCTTTCAAGTATCAAGAAAATATTGTTTTTAGGGTTCTAATAAGACAGTAAGTCTATTTCTATTTCTATTCTATTTCTCAGCAACTATCTAAACTGGTCTTCAAATAGACCTTGCAGAGGTATTCAACAACATCCTTCCAAAAACTGGATGCTCAAAAACGCAGTAAAACTTATCCAGCAATGCATTTTCAATTACTTCCATAAATTTCCAATAAAAATTCTCCATGACTAATGTTTAAATGCAACATGTGGGCTAAGAAATATCTTACAGACCAAGTAACAATTTATTTTGAGATATCTAGTCAGGTTATACTTCAGTTGAGTTAAAAATGTCAAACAACATCAAAAAATGCCCATGAACCCAAATTCTTAACTTGAACTTCAAACTGAGTGATGATAAAAATTGTAAATCAAGTGAAGAATGACATGTCCTACACTTAAAATGCAATAAAAATTGCATATTCTTGCAGATGATAAAAGCGAACTTACCGGCAGCACCGGCTGCTGTCATGTGAACCAATGGAGTGTCTGGGGTAAGCACCTTGTTGAGGTAAAGTTTTGATTGAGCATATGTCACGAAATATATCGCCCTGAAAGTAAAAACATAAATTAAGTTAATTGTCATACCATGTGGGCCAATTAGAAGAACAAGTGAACAACAACAGAGGGCTTTATTTGAACAAGGATCTGATATTTAACAACAAACCGGCCAATCAGATCCCAAGAAATTTCATCATCATAGAATAAAATAGAATATTACACATGAGATACATTACAGAAAATATTACAATTTTATCCAGACAGAAAATGTCTGCATTGGCAGGCAGCCAGAAAGTATTGATTGTCAGGATCGTTAATTGAATAACCTTCATCTAAGAATCAATACATAGAAGGTAATGTTTGTAAACATCATGTGACTAAATGAAACTGAGAAGATGGATCATACCTTGATGGAGCAACACCGACTAGATTTGGTCCCAAACCTTTGAAAAGACCCCTGTATCCCTCCTTATGAAGAATTATCCTGAAATTACATGAATGAAATAATGTACAGGTGCTGTTCATAATTAGGAGTTCGCAACAGGCAAAAGTTGCCTGTTTTTAGGAATTTTACAACTGTTTTAATGTTTAATATTATCATTTTCAATAATTTGGCCTTTTAAAATTCTAAGAACAATATCTATAGTATAGTTCATCATCATTATCAAGATAGATACAATCATTTCATAGTAAATGCAAAAATGGGTTTGTTTTTTTACCCAGTCTAGATCTAGACCAGACATAATATGCCTCACATCTGCTGATATAAATCAACCCTGTGCCTTAGTTCTCTTAGATCTAGCTTATGCAGACAAGGTGAACAGGAGGGGAAAAATAGCCCAGGCACTAGCACAATACATGATGAGTTTTTCCAGGATGTTTCTACTATCTCTTAACATGTCTAGTTAGTAGATGTTTATGATAACACGCTCATAGGAAGTGAATGGAAATTTCTACTATTTGTGCCGTCAGCTGATACCATGTCGGATATTGAGGTGAATCATTAAACCAAATAATAAACAAGAGACGGAACTCAGAATTTCATACTGAAAAAATTAAATATTTATCGAAACAGGTTTTAAAAGCTCAAAGGATTCATGAGAGTTTCTCACATCAGGCTAAATAAATGAAAACAACAGGCAAATTTAATGGAAATCATACATTTAACATGGAAAAGTTGAAAAGTCCAGATTTTGTGAAACAACCAGTGAAATTTGCATGTTGATTGCTGCTAATGGAACCCCTGCAAGCGAGAGATTATTCTCATTTGATGACATGATCAGTTAGCACACCATTTATTTAGCAGGCATCAATATTGCCAATTTGCAAGAGGTACCTGAACCCCTCCCTCTTTTTTAAATAAACTATTTTTATGCAAAATGTGCTGATGTGACTAATAGAAAAATGTGACAACAATGATATGGCCTGATTTTTAATCTCAAATCTTAAACTTACTTCATACATCTTAGTAGACTGATACTTCCTCGTTCATTACCATTAAGAGGGATGGCTGATGTGCCAAATGTCCGCACACATGTCTGCATGTAGGGGGAACATTGTGGAATGAACCTTAATGTTGAACCAGATGACTGAAGACGGGTTTTAACAACTTCAAGAGGACATGTTAAAACAGCTCCAGCAGTACCACCAATTCTGAAAGTAGATTAAAACAAGGCATTAACATGACAAAATGTCACCACCTAAAACAATTTGGTCAATTTAAAGCAAGTTGGAAAATACCTTTTGACCTTAAGAAGGTTTTTGAAGATTTGAGCTTCTGGGATCTTGTAGATGATTTTGAAAAAAGAAATTGTTCAATCTGAAGCAAGTTGAAAAAATACCTCTTTGACTTTTTTTGACATTGAGAAGGTCATTGAAGGTCAAATGTCAAATGTAAAGTCAGATTTGAACTTCTGAGAACATGTAGATGATTTTGAAAAAAAAATTAGGTAAATTTGAAGCAAGATGAAAAAAGACCTTTTTGACCTTGAAAAGGTCATTGAAGGTCAAATGTCAAATCTTAAGTCAGATTTGAACTTCTGAACACATGTAGATGATTTTGAAAAAAAATTAGTCAATTTGAAGCAAGTTGAAAAAAGACCTTTTTGACCTTGAGAAGGTCATTGAAGGTCAAAGGTCAAATCTAAAGTCAGATTTGAACTTCTGAGAACTTGTAAAGTCAAATTTGAACTTCTGAAAAGATGTAGATGATTTTGAAAAAAAAATTTGGTCAATTTGAAGCAAGTTGAAAACAGACCTTTTTTGACCTTTTTTGACCTTGAGAAGGTCATTAAAGGTCAAATGTCAAATCTAAAGTCAGATCTGAAGGTCAAATGTCAAATCTAAAGTCAGATTTGAATTTCTGAGAACATGTAGATGATTTTGAAAAAAAAATTTAGTCAATTTGAAGCAAGATGAAAAAATACCTTTTTGACCTTTTTTGACATTGAGAAGGTCATTGAAGGTCAAATGTCAAATCTTAAGTCAGATTTGAATTTCTGAGAACATGGAGATGATTTTGAAAAAAAAATTTAGTCAATTTGAAGCAAGTTGAAAAAAGACCTTTTTTGACTTTGAGAAGGTCATTGAAGGTCAAATGTCAAATCTTAAGTCAAATCTAAAGTCAGATTTGAATTTCTGAGAACACGTAGATGATTTTGAAATTTTTTTTTAGTCAATTTGAAGCAAGTTGAAAACAGACCTTTTTTGACCTTGAGAAGGTCATTGAAGGTCAAATGTCAAATCTTAAGTCAAATCTTAAGTCCGATTTGAATTTCTGAGAACACGTAGATGATTTTGAAAAAAAAATTTAGTCAATTTGAAGCAAGTTGAAAACAGACCTTTTTGACCTTTTTTGACCTTGAGAAGGTCATTGAAGGTCAAATGTCAAATTTAAGGTCAGATTTGAAGGTCAAATGTCAAATCTAAAGTCAGATTTGAATTTCTGAGAACATGTAGATGATTTTGAAAAAAAATTTAGTCAATGTGAAGCAAGTTGAAAAAAGACCTTTTTGACCTTGAGAAGGTCATTGAAGGTCAAATGTCAAATCTAAAGTCAGATTTGAACTTCTGAGAACAAGTAGATGATTTAGAAAAAAATTGAAGTCAGTCTAAACAGTATTTGTTAAGTTATAGGAAGTTGTAAGAAATTGTTACAGACGCCGGACGCCAACCGCCGGACGCCGGACGCCAACCTCCAACCGCCGGACGCCGTCACAAAAAAACGGAGACCATAACAATATGTCACCACTTTTGGTGGTGACATAATAAAAATTGTATGGAAAACTGTTATTATGTACCACAAAGTCCACACATAGCATATCAAGTAGAGAAAACCATAATTCAAAATTTGCTTCTTGTATTAGTATATAAGCATATAAATCACTTTTCAATAATCATTTTATATTCTGACTTTATATTGTTTTAATATGAACATACAGTGAGTGAGTATATACAATATTATGTATATGAATCTTTAGAGGCAGTAGGGGCAGTGTCTGTCCTGATAGGATCATAAAAGCATAATAATTAGAGTCCCTCTCCCTCCTTTTGATATTTATGCATAGATGTACATGTTGTTCATCCATCTACTGGCGTGATGTGCCATAGTCGTACATCAATACAACAGCAATTTCCAGGAGTAAACATTGATGCACATCGGGAAAAGGTTGGAGAAAAAGTAAACTAAAATACCGAACGTAAATGCATTAAAATTAAAATGCTGGAAAATAAGCAATAATACTTCGGTACTTCCAGTAACGATGTAGTGAAAATAAGTAAAAATTGGAGGTCATTGGTTAATTTAGGCAAACTATTAACATTTCAAAGTGAAAAATATCAAAGAACATTGGAAAATAAACAAAGAAATGAGAAATGTAAGATTTTTTTTTTGAAACATCGATGTTTTGTTTCGGACATCAATGCATCGCCAGAATCACCTTTGGCGATATATCACGATGTATTGATTAATTGCTCCTACATTGTGGTGTCATTCCAAGACTGTATGCAGAAATGAATTATTAACTGTACAGTCAGAAATTTGAAAAAAATTTGAAAAAAAAATGCTATGAATCTAATTGGCTGCCTTTGTTCAAATAACGAAACAACGCTCATGTCAAGTGACAAGAAATTCCCTCTTATGGCGGTTACATCAAATTGTGTTCAATTCTGACAGTTGGTTGTTCAGTTGATTTTCTCCTACCCATAAGTTGGTCTCAGGACTCAGATACATGTATATATATATAAGCATTTATAATGGAGCAAGATTGTCGAGAAACAACAAAAGATCTGAAAAACTGAGTGAGAGTTTACTTCCTGCGAAAGCTATTTGGATTTTGATATAATAGCTTTCCCACGGAGCATTTGGACAGCTGAATGATTGTGAACGATCAAGACTTGTAAATTGTTCATCGAGTGAATGTTTTTTAGACCTATTTCCAATATGGCGGTTTGCTAGGAGCGAGATACGCAACGAATGAAATGAATTTTGAGAATTAGTTAGGTTCGGACAACCTCTGGAGATTTACGAAAATGTCCGAGCAGAAAACGCCATATTGGAATTTGGCAGTAAAAACATTCACTCGACTAACAATTACAAGTCTTGATCGAAAAGGAAGTACTTCAGCGCTCCAATACTTACACGAATTGATGATACTGATGTAAGACACAGTTAGAGACCAAAAGTAAGCCGCGGATCGACTTAATTCGATTTCAAAGGTCACTATTGATCAGCTGTTCACTTCCCCTTTGAGAGCCATGAGTTTCAAAATCTAACATGGCTCTCGAAGTGAGTAAAGTGAGAGTATGAGGCAATCATAGTGTAGAATTGCAAAAGTTACTGTATCTATTGCAGATTGACAAGGTCTAAACAGAGATGTCTCTGGTCTAAATCACATGTTCCAAATGTACCAGTTGATCATTACTGGACATACCGACTGACAGATATTTATATTATACCATTATTTATCTTGATCTAGGCCACAATGCCTGACATTGACATGGGGGGGCGAGGGGGGGGGGTGACTAACTCCCCGTGGTCCAAGCCTCACAATATTTGAAAATAAATTTGTCCCACTTTTCTTCTCATTTTGGGCTATTTGAGTGATACAACTGAAAAGATATACAGTTCCACAGTTGATCATGGAATAAATGATTTCGATTATTACAATGTGTGTCAAATTAAACTGATAAATTGACGGTAGTCTAATATAAAAAAAAATACACCGGCTGAAAATCAAGGCCGGTTGGCTTATGACAAGTTATGTAAGCTAGAATTAGGTCAACTTCACTTGACTCAATTTCTTGTGGTTCCAAATGATTTGTTCATTGTAAAAAACGATGTAAAGTTGAACTCACCCTCCGGCGATCAAATGAACTATACTTTTATCACTTGCCATCGATGGAACAGCGTTGTTTTCTTCATTTATTGTGCAGAATATATTTCACGTCTTCTCTCTACATAAATGATCTGGATCTGATTGTGTATTTTCCACCATGACCCATTCACGTGAAAGTAACAAATATGCGTTGATTGGTTGATCTCAAGGACGTTCTCAGTGTGGTTTCGTTCAGTACATTATGACATATTTAAATTCCCGGGCCCGTGTCAATAAGACTTTTCTCTCACAAAGTCGGCTGAGCCCTTCGTACTATGGCAGTGGCGGATCCGGGGGCATGGGGCTAAGTTGGGCCCAGAAAAAAAAATTGGGCTCAAAAAATATTTTGTCCCAAAAAGTGTGGCTTTTGGTCATTACTGGGCCTTCTAAGGCCTTATTTTTTTGTTTCAGGCCACATTTTGAAGAAAATGGGCCTCAAAATTTCAAAATTTGGGCCCACTTTTCAGTTTAAGGGGCCCACATTTTTTTCGAGGTCTCCTCTGCCGAAGGCAGCGCAAAGTAGGAGCGTAGCGACTACTTTGCGGGAGACCTCGAACCATTGATCACGTTTGCTCCTGTAATTATTCACTTCTTCACCTCTTTAAAATGTGATTTCAATTAGTTGATCAAATTTTCGGACTCTGACCTCAAATTCAAATATTAATATTTATAAGAAAAAATACTGACTCATTATTATATTTTTAAAAGTCTTAAATAAAGTGAAATGAAGCCAAAATCAGCTAAAATTATGCAATGTCGTAAAATGGCGTGACTGGAATATGATGCAATCACCTGTGACGTCAGACATGTATTGCCGCATCAACAACTAAACAAACAATTAATATAGACTTCACTGATTGGTTTAAAGATTCTTCGCATCATTTGTGACGTCATAAACATGTTACCCAACCAACAACTAAACAAATAACAAATAGGCATATAGGTTCGTTCAGTGCAACGCTCTTGAATCAGTTATAAACAGGATAATCAACAGATATATGAGAGAGTCAGGCATTTTTTTGACTTGGAGACCTCGACTCGAGGAGTTTGCTGCATTTTCTTGTTTACTCTGACCTGAAATTTGGCCCCCCCTTGTTGGTTCATGGATCCGCCCCTGTATGGCATGTATGGTACAGGTTAGAAACATTCCTGAGACTTCCAGTTCAAGCAAAAGCTTAATCACACATCACTGTTAGTTCTATGTTAATCTGTGATGTCATTAACATGTTACCTTAACAACAAAAAAGAGGAGGGAAAACCCCATGATTCAATTGATGACATACGATTTCCTCCTTCGCGCACCTCCTTTCCCGGAAGTTCTTACCCTCCATCTTGGTTTTCAAAGTTTTCAAATTGACCTAGTTTTAAACCAATCAACGATCGACTCGCTAAACCAATCAGCAACGATGTCATCTCAATACAGATTTACATTATAAGCGTATGTCATCTTTGAACCCTGGGATTTCTCCCCCTCTGACAACAAAACAAGCATTTACTTTCATTTACTGTCTATCCTTGGTCTTTTCATAAAAAGTGGATCAGTTTTCTCAACATGGCCTGAATATTTTTATACTGAAATTTTCATCACTGGAATGATGAAAATCAAAATGATTCTATTTGCATCTACATTGTACAGGGTGTTAAAAAAAACGCAACCCAAAGAAATCGCTATATCTTGGAAAATACTAGTCCAATTGTGTTCATTTTTTCAGGAAGGAAAGAAGAGACTGTGTATGTATAGCTCATGTTGTAAGTTAGTTGTAAAACATGATGCCTTGGACAAATGCTCAAAAGACATTAGTATTGGAAAGATACGAAAAACGCAGTCAGAGACAACTGCCACAGCAATAAAACCAAATAACTTTCTAACCTTAGTGTTTTGGCTATTCAAATTTGGCACAAATCATCTTCATTCAATGTATGATTAATCTGTAGATTGAAATCAAAATCACTCCCGGGACTTTACAGTTTTGGTCGAAATGCTTTCAAAACCCAGTCAAACACCCTGGTTCAGCCAGACTTAAGAAGGCATTTTGACCATGACTGTAAAGTCCCTGGAGTGATTTTAATGAAACTCCCCCAATTCACTACACATTATATGAAGATAATTTGTGGTGAATCTGAAGTGCCAAAACACCATGGTTAGAAAGTTATTAGGGTTTATTGCTCTGGCAGTCACCTCTGGTTGCGTTTTTCGTATCTTTGCCAATACTAATGTCTTTTGAGAAGGTGTCCAAGGCATCATGTTTTACAACTAACTAACAGCAGGAGCTATACACACATAGTCTCTTCTTTCTTTCCTGAAAAAATGAACACAATTGGACTAGTATTTTCCAAGATATAGCGATTTCTTTGGGTTGTGTTTTTTTTTAACACCCTGTACATGTTTCTATTTGTATATCTGTATATTCTACTCTTTTGAGAAATTGAACATTGATATATTTGACCTCCAAAGTTCAATTAAGAAACAAAAGTGGTCCTTCCTCTATATTTTTCAGATGATGATGTTACCATTAAAATCGAAAAAACTATTAATGTAGTTTGAATCTGACAACTTTGCAATGTTACATGTATCATTAAAATTGCTGTCTAATATATATTATAGTGTGTGTATTCGATCATGTCAAATCAAATGTACCTACTTGTGTCATGTACTGTATGCTTTAGATAAATTATTTCTAACATTTACACATTAATAAGGCATTATATTTTATATACATTATATATTATGAGACAAGAATAAAGCTGAAAGTAAAGCCAAGGATATAGCACAATAAAAAAGAAAAATGATTTTTTAATCTTTTATACAACTGATTGAACTGAACATTCCCTGGTCTCACATAAAGATGGCATTGGTGGTATTTTATATCTTCAGTTCTGCCATCTTTTTATCAACCTAACATACATGTTGACTAGCTTTCTATTAGGACATTTTTTCTTTACATCAGCTGCAACTTGAACTAACTGCCACCTCATAATTGCATTAATAAAGCAATTATCATGCCTTAATTCAACAAAACAATGAAAACATAACTTGAACCATCAAAAGACAATGTTGCAAACCTTCTTCAATATTAGATTGAAGAAATTGCTTACATATCATTCACCACATACTGTAGCTAATGAACTATTAGAATCTATAAGACATGCATGCCATCCTTGAAATCTGCACATCCCATGCTGCTTACTTAAGTGATATCTTTCAAACCTTGATATTTTCAGAGAGAATCTTATTTCAAAGACACAACAACTTTGAATTCTGTCATGTGCCTTATGGGCATGTAGTCACTAGTTAGGCTGTCTCTACCCCGAAACACAAAATGCAACATTGAATGATACTAAACTATCATTTTTATAACCTAAGGAGTAGCACTTAATTAGAGTATAATTTGTAATGGACTGAACTAGACTAGACTTGTAGGAAACGTAAACGTTGATGTATTCCACTCGCACAGTTTGAGGACTTCACGGCTTACAATGCAGTTCCTCAATTTGTTACATTTCTGAACCATTAATTAATTCTGCAATTCTCTTAGATCTAAAACAAATCATTTTTGTAATTGCTCATTAAATTTATTTATAGATTTATTTATCATGATTTATTATAACTTTCCAATGAAACCCAATTTTCAAAATTGTTTAATATATGAGTGAACTAAAAGTCTGTTTCAGTCTCAGAAGTATTGCTACTAGAAGCACAACGGCTGCGATATTAAAAAATGTCCTCGCTGAAAATCTGTCCATTGATTCCTCTCTCTGGGCAATACCCGAGATCTCTCCTTTCTTTAATGGAGGAGGTACAGTCTCAGGACGCATGGCAGTGTCTTTGCTAGAGACCAACTTCCCAAAGAGGTAATGTTTCCCCGCTGATGTGATCTCCACTTCGAACATCTTCCCTAGGAGTTCTTCATCTTTTGGGACCAGCACCTGGAGTTAGAGTCATGAATTGTACACATGAGATTTTGCATATAATGGGAGACATTAACATTCTTGAATCACCCAATCTATGACAATTATGATATTAATTTATTTTTTTTAAATTGAATAGAACCAATCTTCCATGCAGCTGTATGACTAAGAAAAAATAAACATGTTACCATTTTTTTGTGGTGACATAATTGAAATGAAATCAAGATGAAAAAATTGGAAAGTCATACATGTACATGTACTTGCACAGGGTGTCCATAAAGTATCTTTACATTTTACACAGACTTTGTATTGCAATTGTAACGACACTATATGGACACCCTGTATATATTATGTAGAGAGCTAATTCCACAAGATCCACTCACTTGATCATATGATTTGTTATGTGCCACATAGTACTCCTTGTCATGTGATACTTCTGTTACTAACACCTTCTGTACAAGCCCTACCTGCAACACAATTATGCAAATTAGGAGGTAAATTTATATTTTTCTTTTCATTGGTTAGTCAACAGTGAACAAAAATAGCAGCATTAAGGGTCAAGGTCACCAATGGTGCTATCAAGTTATGGTAAATAATAAATTCATTACTCAACATTACTTTTTGATCCTTTTATTCTATGGCAAATTAAAATACTGTCATAAATCATAGCCTGTACAGACCATTATTGCAAAATTTCAAAAATACTTGTATTTCAAAATTTTCAATGCCATCGAGGGGTCTCTTGAAAGCCCACAATCCCACACCCCTCATTGTACTAGTACCTTGTGGTCATAGGGTTTGTAAGACTGGAAAAGCTCAGATATCTTCTTGGTTCTTGTCTTCACATGTTTCTTGTCCAGTTGTTGCATTTTAGCTGCAGGGGTGCCAGGACGGGGAAAGAACTGGTTAATGAACAGACTAGGGAACTTGTACTCGCGAACTAGACTCATAGACTCCTCAAAATCCTAAAAATTAAAGCATAATATATGTTTGCATTAATCTTTTTTGCATCTTATATTGTTTAATGAGTATGAAAATGTTAATGTTAACAAGAATGACAAATGATAACTGTTACAAAGTAAGCATGCATTGTATGTACAAACAATGGCAGACAATTGGATGGAGCAAAAATTAGTTAAACTATGAACGGAAAAATGAAGATGGTAACATATGTGTAAGTAAATTGAAGAACGCAACATAAGTCAATAGACTAGATGTGAGTAGAAAAAATCTTAATTTATGTCATTAAATATCGTCTAATATTCAAAATTCAGTCAAAGTAAAGTTATGTTTGAAATCTACATGCAAAAGTACTTTTGGAAGTATGGTTTTGAAAATTGTTTATCAACTTTGGAATTATTTTTTTTGAAAATGTGACTTCTAGTTCGGGAAGATTCCCCAGACTATAAAATGCAGCTATAAAATCACAAAATGTGAAATATCTTTTCTTGTAATGGATTGGTAACATTTTTCTTTTACTTAGACATATTTTAAATTGCATAACTATTAGATACATAAGTGTGATATGAAAATTGAACTACTTAAACAGATAAATGTTTAAGTTAAAAGGAACTTTCTACTATACCTGTCATGCTATCTGACCCGAACGAACCACTTGGTGGTGAAACTGGTGACTACCTACTCGCATCTGAGTTATTGAAGAATGTTACACAAGATAACTGAAAAATGAAGATATGTAACAAACCTCTTCTGTTTCTGTAGGAAAGCCACATATCACATCAGTTGCTATGGTAACATCAGGCACTCTAGACAATGTAGAAGAAATAAATTAGTTATCTACATCTACATCAATAATCCGCAAACGGCTAATAAGCCCATTTAAAGCAGATATATAGTTTAACAGTGATATAATTTGAATAGAATACAATTTGAACCTTAACATTTAAAAAATAGATCTACAACTCATTTTAAAATGTACACTGAAATCATGTAACACTTCTCCAATAAGGAGGCATCTTCCCCAAGGTCGATGCTCCCGTTCGTAGAAAAGTTGGCCATATTCAAAAATCATTTGTATAGAACAAAAACAAATTTTAAGAATGTACCATAGACCTATTGCTAAAATACAACTGAGCCAAATTGTTAAGCTGCTTAGTGACAGAAGATTTAAAACTGTGATAAAAATTGTATATATCATATATAAAATAAAGTAAATATAATTGTAATGGCAAAAGGAAACAATCAATGTTGTTAAATGTGCTATATACAATTTCACCCTTTGTTCAGTAAAGAGAAAAGTAGTGCCCAAATTGAGTGGTTCTAGAGAAAGCTTGAGGATATTATTCTTTCTGTTTAAACAAAATTGATAGCCATCATCTCAACATGTAACTAGAAAAACAGCAACTCCACGGAGTAGCAAATCCTACCGAACAAAACATGTTTTGATAAATAGTGGTCATATAAAATTTGAGTCAAATCCTCCCACTGGTATTTGAGTTATCAAAGATTATGTTTGTATGAAACATGGTTGCCATTTTGAAATTCAGCTGTCATCTTTAAATTTTTTTCTTTAGCAGAGCTCCCGTGTCCCAAGGCATCAACATATAAAATTTAATCCAAATCCGTCAACTGGTACCTGAGTTATCAAGGATTACACATTTAATGAAAACTGGCGGAGATTTCGATAAATAGCAGCCACCTTGAAAATTTCTTCTCAAGCAGAGCTCCTGAATCTCTGGGCATCAGTATATAAAATTTGAAGTTAATCCGTTCACTGGTATTTGAGTTATCAAAGATTACCTTTTTTATGAAAAATGGCAGCCATTTTGAAAGGAGGAAGGAAGTATCAGATTTCAGAAGTCATATGTTGGATTTTGGCTATTTTCTGAGGATTTAAACAGGTGCATATGTTAGACCAATGCATTACCTCCAGGAAAAGCACTCCTAGAGATGATAAAATAATTTCAACTTTGAGACAGGGAAGATGCAAACAACCAACCCACATGTTTTTTCTGAAATGTTTTCCTGATTTTCAACCCCTTCCACCCCTGCTTTTTTAATTTTTCTTGCATCAATATGTTGTGTTTTGACACACAGTTAACCCTTTTAAAGAAATCAGTGATTCCTTTTAGATAAAGTGGAAAACAATATTTGAAGTCGAAATTATTTTATCATCCAAATTATTTTATCATCCATTTTGAAAATGTCTTCTTGAGCAGAACTTCTTTGTCTCTAGGCATCAGCATATAGAATTTGAACCATATCCGTCAACTGGTATTTGAGTTATCAAAAGTTTCATTCTTTTACGAAAACTGGTGGCCATTTTAAAATTTAGCTGACATCTTGAAAATCCTTAACCTTATCAAGCAGATCTCCTATAGTCCCTAGGCATCAGCATGTAAATTTGACAAATCCAATCAATGGTATTTGAGTTATGAAAGACAATGTTTTTTAACAAAAAATGGCAGCCATTTTGAAATATAGTGGCCATCTTGAAAATGTCTCCTTGAGCAAGGCCCCTTTGTACCCAGGCAACAGCATATAAAATTTGAATCAAATCCATGTACTTATATTTGAGTTATCAAAGATTATATTTTTTCCGAAAAATGGCTGCCATTTTTAATTAAGCAGCCATATTGAAAAATCCTTCTTCAGAGCAGAGGCTGAGTACCCCCATAAGGCATAAGCCTATAAAATTTGAATAAAATCTATCGACCAGAATTTCAATTATTGCCTGGACAGCCAAACAAACGGACAGACAAATGGATGGACAGACAAACGGATGGACGACTTTCCTATATCTTCCTCGAACTTGGTTCGATGGGATAATCATAAAGTTAAAATATAATTTTGAATACAAGCAACCAGGGTATCTCTAATAATCAACTTACCTTTCCTTGAGAAAATCTGCCACATGTTTGAAGTCTGCCCTACAATATTCCCGCTTCATATCCATGAGAACACTATCAGACCCTGACTGCACTGGTACATGGAGAAATGAGTAAACCCTAGGGTGGTCTAAGATCTTTGCCATCTCCTAAATTAAATAAATAAAAAAGAAATTTAATCCATTTTGATAATTGTGTATTATTTAAATCTTTATAATTGGTAATTTACATTGATCATACCAACCATTGAAAGTGTCAACAAAACATGAGATATTCACATACAGTGAAACCTGTCCAAGGAAATACCTCATAAGAGAAATCCTGGTCACAATACCTGTGTCAAATTTGAGATTACATCTGATTAAAGGAACTCTAGCAAACAAATTCATAATGTAACACAATTTTACACTTCAATAGTTCTACATGCCTCCAAATGCTCTAATATATATGGAGGATTTGTCATTCCGAGCCTCATCATAGCGCCCTCTGGAATAACATCTACAAGTTTCCACAGCAACTGAGGAAGTGTCACACCTATGTCATGCCCATAGGCCCCAAGATCCTCTGAGGTTAGCCAGATTTCTACAACCCCTTCTGCAAGCATTATACAAATAAACATTAAGTTAAAAAAATATACAATAGAGAGATTTCGCAACCAAATCACATGAAAAATGCCCAGAATCTTGAAAAACTGAATGATTTTTGAATTTCCCCCAACTGAACTCAATGTATTTCAAAATGATCAGCTTTGGAATAAACATAATATTGTGATAATAAATCTTCAATAAACTTAACTGCAAAATGCATATGATCAGAATTTATCACAATAAAGAAATATAACAAATTAACACAGACGACTAGAATAATATAAGTACAATCATCTTGTTTTTACCTTGAAATGACTGAACTGCTCTGTCCACAATGTCTTGTGGTGGGTAGCTCCCTAACTCGCCCCTAGCATGCTTTGTTTTACAATATGTACACTGATTCAAACACCTAGAAGATTAAGAAGCAAATATAAATTTTTCACCAGGGGTTGGTTGATCAAAACATTAATGTTTTGTGTTTTCACAAAAGTCAGTAATGAATAATGATCCCGTCCTAATCCTTCTCTTCGTGTCTATAGTAACTTCAATGTATTTACTGTAATTTACTTTAATGAGGACATGCTTCATAATCAATTGGCAGAATTCTTTTACAGAATGAGTTTATAAATTAATCTTTATGTTACATATGTGCATGTATATATTTTTCATTCAAGGTAATTTGAATTTGAATCTTAGAACTCACCCTGTGTTAATTGCTATTATTTCAATCAATGGGTTCTTCCGAACTTTTGGTAAATTTAACTGAGCGCCACCTATCTTTTTACCATCTTGTTTTTTCTGGCCAAATAATCGCACAGTGTGACCTGAATAAATAAAGAATCATCCTCAAGAAATAACTATGGTGTTAAAATCACAAATGACATACACATGAAAAGTTTATCGACATTTTTGTTTGCTGTGATGCTCATCTTAAACCAATGTAGAGTACTGTCACAAGACAAGCATCATATCAACTATTTGAGATACAAGTACAGAAAAAACCTCCAAAAGTGGAACAAGTCCAACTCCCATGTTCAAGCCCCATTAATCATATAGATTACAATCAGATACAATAAACCTCTGGAAGTGGACCACCAAAAGTACTTGAGGTACTAAATGTTCAAATGACACAGGATTTACTGTATTAGGATTATGACGTGTTTCTTAACCTTTCAATGTTTCTTCCACTACTTCAACAACACGGTCGATCTGCTGTACTCCTATAGTACTCAATCCCTGAAACATAAATATGAACTTTAACAACAAGGCATTAACATGCAAAATGTCCCTACCTGCCATTTGTTACAGATTCCAAACCCCAACCACCAAATGCTGAACACAGTCCACAAAAAGGTATGAGACTATAACAGTTTGTCACAACTTGTAGAGGAAACTTAAAACCACTCAAGATAATAAACTCAATATAATCAAGATCTAATTTGTTAAACATTTTTCTTAAATTGTAACAAGACACAAAGTAATGGAATCACACATTTTCATCAAAAATTCAAAATGGCAACCAAGTAAAACAACCATGCCCGAAACCTTATCAGATCTTGGCACAAGTCTGCGCTTGTGTCTGCAAAAACTTCAAGTTAAACACTTTCCAGGAATTTTAATCTGAAAAGACACCCACCCACCTACCTAGCAAGATGGTGACAAACATAACACTTTAAAAAGTGTGAAAATGCAAAATGCCACAATTTGATTAACCCAGTATGTCAAAAAGGGGTCTTCAACCTGTCTTGTTATTTACCCTGAACTAACCACCTGGTCGTAAAACTGGTAACTACATGTACATAGTCGCATTTGTGTAATTTTATGTTACAATTTACCTAAGTATTCATTATTATCAGATACATAACATCTACAATTTCTATATTATTAACATGTCTATGTTTGAGATGTATTATAATTACATAGTTATACCCAGTTGAAATATGTATCCTTTTTGAGATTTTATTAATGGTTTCTATTGTCTTAAGTTGATACAGGTAAAATATGATAACAATGCGCAACTAATACTATTGCAAATCAATTTAAGGTGTTTTACAGAAGTTATTACAGAAATTTTTTTAGTTATATTTTTCTGGTGCTTTTCAGACAAATTTGCATTTGGGTAGTTTATGTTACAATTTCCCTAAGTATAGCATTTCATTATTATCACATAAATAACATGCACAATTTCTATATGATTAATATGTCTTCGTTTGAGATGTATTATAATTACAAAGTTATATGCACTTGAAATATGTATCCTTTTTGAGATATTATTAATGGTTTCTATTGTAAAGGAAGTTGACACAGGTAAAATATGATACTGTTGTTAACAATACAGAACTAATACTATTGCAAATCAATTTAAGGTGTTTTACAGAAGTTATTACAGAAGTTATTTTAGTTATCTTTTTCTGGTGATTTTCAGACAAAGCAAGCAGAGCTTGATATAAATAAATTACTCTGGAACTCAGGGAGTAACTTCGGTTTTTACTCTGTCCCAGAGTAGCATATCCAATCCAACAAAAAGATATTTTGTCACTTTGAACATAACATAATAGAAACAAACTGGCACTAGTATAGTAGCATTGTCTCACTGGTTTTTGCATTATCAGACAAGGCATTTACGTGCAAAATGTCACACCAACTACCAAACACCAACTGCTGCCACAAAAAAGTTGAAACCTTTAACAATATGTCACCACTTGTGGTAGTGACATGAAAAAATAATCATTTTCCTTTTAAAGGGACGCAATAAAATTGGCTACATTGACCAAACTGTTTACATTTTCAGATTAGAAGGGTTTATTTGTTTTGAAGGGGTGTATGTATTGTCACTTTTCGAGTTATAGTAAAAAAAGGTAAAAATGACAGCCATTTTTTAAAATGGTTGCCTACTACCCAAAGTGTCATTAGACAGTGTGCCATGCCTATAGTATTCACATATGAAATATGAACAAAATGGCTCTACTACTTTTTGAGTTCTAGTAAAAAATGTAAAATAGCACATGTAAAAATGGCGGACATTTTTTAAAAATTGTCAAATGTCATTAGACATCGTGCCATGCTTAAAGTATTCACATACCAAATATGAACAAAATTGCTCCACTACTTTTCCAGTTGCAGCAATAATCGTAAAATGATGTGCAAAGGCAGCCATTTTTCAAGATGGCTGCCATGTATTTCTTCTATATTCACATTTCTAGCTTAATCAATGTTCTATATAACTTTTGTACATTTAAAACATATTGCTATTACAGTTTTATATGCAGAACCTAAATTACTGTAAAATCGGCACTAAAGTGGCCTCCATTTTTAAATGAGCGGCCATTTTGAAAATCGTTTTTTAGAGCAGAACTTCTACCCTCATTTGGTATATGTGTACAAAATATGAACAAAATCGGGCGAACGGTATTTGAGTTATTGCCCGGACGGACGGACAGACAGACGGAGGCGTTCCCTAAATACCTCCGAACTTTGTTCGATGGGATAATAATTCACGGATTCCCAAGTGTGTGCGACTTGACTGTCTCGTTGCGTCCGTCGTCTTAATTGACCTGTTGGTCTGTTGGCAGAATCGTCGTCTCGGGTGCGTCAGGTCGCGGGTTCGATTCCCGAAAGAATATATCTTTTTTTGTACTTTTTTTGGTTGTAGGCTCGCTTGTTATTATGCAGAAATAACAAGTATCAGAGTACTATAGCCACATGATGTCAGTTTTATAAAACATGTAAAGTTAAAGGTGCAACAAGTAGTGCAGAGGTGCCATTCAACGATCATGGACTAGAGTCAAAATATGTTTAAGTTTGGATATTTCATCAAGACGAACATATATTTCTATTATCTATTTCAGTACATGGGTGGCACATTTTGGTTATCTTGAGATGTAGCATTTCACAGTCCACCAATATACAGGAGTTTCTAAGCATTTTGATTGTTCAATTGTGACAACATCACATGACACGTGACTAATTTTCATGTGATATGATGGGCTGTATTACTACAGAGTCAATAGTAACGATATGACGTCACTGGTTATATCACTTCATAGCTAAAGAAAACAGTATGACATCATATTATTTCACTAACAAGTACGAATACAACAGTATGACATCATATTATTTCAAAGCGAACTTTCAAAACACACAAAATTATAAGTTACCAGGAGAACAGAGTACTGAACACAATCATAATGACCAAATCAAAATGCTTCAATTCAACTTTCCAAGACATGTGATAAAATCGTCATCACATGTTTCAGCTTATGTAATACAGGAAATATTCCACTCAGGTAAGAATGTATCACCACTCAAGCTTCGCTTTCATGGATGATTTTGTGTGTGGATGACATTATTACCTTTCGTGGAATATTTCCTGTATCACATGCTGAAACGTGTGATAACTGATAACATATAACAAAGACCTCATAAATAATAGAAAAAGGTCCATAAAGACCTTTAAGGTATGAAATATTAATTTAAGACTCAAATATAATTTACACAAGTTAATGAAGCAGAGAGCCTGCTATGCTATCAATAAGTAACCCCAAGTAATGATAAACCAAGTATAAAGAATAAATTCATATCTGAGTCCAAACACAGAGAGGAGATATTAACAATGGGCAGATTAGGGTAAGATCTTTTAAGGAATTAAGGTCTGTTTATAATTACACCTAAAATACTTAAACTCTACATACAGTATATGATTATTGTTCTAGGTACCTGAGCTTACTTTTTCTCATGAGCTTCACATTTTGTGAAGTACTTGGGAGAACATGTAAGAAAAGCAAGTGTCCTGTGGAGGGCACAGAAGGTACTGACAACTATGACAGGGTGCTTGTGTTTGCTGGAGAATTCAGAGGACTTGTTGCCCAAGCCATTAGCATTGAAACAGCACATGCATATCATAGAATGGCAGGCAGGAACACTAGGGCTGAAATCATAAGTGCAGGTAGGAAAACTAGGGCTGAAATCATAAGGGCAAGTAGGAACACTAGGGCTGAAATCATAACATGGCAGGCAGGAACACTAGGGCTGAAATCATAAGGGCAGGTAGGAACACTAGGGCTGAAATCATAAGGGTAGGTAGGAACACTAAGGCTGAAATCATAAGGGCAGGTAGGAACACTAGGGCTGAAATCATAAGAGCAGGTAGGAACACTAGGGCTGAAATCATAAGGGCAGGTAGGAAACAATCTAAAAAACAAAAATATAATAAATAAATAAAAATAGAAAATGGGGAACACTTTCTTTTAAAGGAGAGCAACTTGAAAGAATTTTTGGTGTTTATTTCTACAAATACATTTAGATACCATTTTTGAATCAACTGGTAACTATTGTTTCAAAAACCCTAGGATCATCACTACATTAATTAATAATAAGTATACAAATATTGACATAACATCAATTAATCAACAAATATGAATTGGAATGTGGCAAATAGTAGCTAGATAAGAGATAAAAAAAATACTCCTTAAATGCTAACAGACATTGCCTCTTTAAGTCTGTAAAATACATGTACTTCTCATATATTTCTCAGGAAGGAATGCACTTGCATTCTTCAAGTGTAGGTTTGGATTGAGCCCTGATATTACTGATGACGAACTTTACAATGCAGAAAAGGTTGATCTTGGAGATTACACATTCTCAACTGAGAATCACCCACTTAGGCCAGGGCCCTATCGTATGATACTGGAATCCCATGATTGTAAGTCACGCGCCTATCACACAGAACAACCGGAAGTACTGGAAATTGGGTTTAATATTGTAATCAAGAATGAACTCAATGCAGGAGGTACCTATAACAGAACACTTTATCCTGGAGAAGTTGTGATTGCTGGCGCCTACATGATTAAGCCAAATCCAAAGAAACGCTGTTCTATGGAGGGTTTAATAGTACTTCCTGTTGTTACCTATGAACCAGTGAAGCCCTGCGGAGGAAGTGGTTTTGTCACACACCCTGAATATGGAAATGGGACATACCAAACCTCATTTGTGAAAGACAACGATGGTATTGTAAGCATCACAAATGTGATTCGTTTTCCAGCAAAAACTACAGGAGTCGTTTGCAATCTCATGTATTCATAGTTGTGGCAAAATAAAATCATCATATCCAGACAAACATGTTTATGTATTTATTAAAGCAGAGCTTGTGTTATTAAATCAATTTAATACATTTATGTTAAAATTAAGACTTATATTATTTAAACATCAACATTTCTGGAGAATGTGTTCATATGCTTTCAAAACCTTGAACCCATTGAACACATAAAATGTGAACATTCACCATGAAACCTTTTACCCAATCCTATCAATGTTCAGCTAAGACAGGCTTGAGCGAACACATACTTTTCAATAAATTTTACAATGTGTTGTTATGTCACCACCACTAGTGATGACATATTGTTATAGTGCCTAAAATTTTTGCGGACAGTTTTGGAAGTTGGTGTTTGGCATTCAGCGTCTGTGACAAATGGCAGGTGGTGACATTATTCATGTTAATGCTTTGTTTTAATTTGTTATACTCAAAATTTTATGCAAAACACTTCTGTCTAAGTGTGTTTCACTGAAGGGTTGACTAATAGTAGATGTGTCTTGTTATTTAAGTGAAGGAAAAAATAACATCATATTAAAAGATAATCATTTCTCATATGAACATTCTTAACATTACACAAGTCACAAAAATTGGAGCTTAAAAGATCTAAAAGCCACTACTTAACCATGCTATGACATGTTTTGTTTTAAATACACTACATACACACAGTTACAGAGCAAACAAATGTATGAATGATATCATGGACTTGATGATATTTACCATGGTTATGATGAGATTTTTGAATGGGAGCCAGGACTCGTATAGATGGCAGTTAACTACTAAGTTGTTCTTCACATCTGGCCCATTGGTTTGTGTGTAAATATTGCTGTTTTAAAACTTCAAATTCACTACACATATCATATAAATATCATATTTTCCTTCATTATTATTTACAAACAAATTTTAAGATTCAAAATCAAAAGGTTTTATTTAAATTTATCTTGTGAAATTTTTGGAGCAATTTTTACATGTTAAAGTATGCTATTAAACCCACTGAATTTTTCGCCATCTATTGACAGTCCTAAAGGCCATTGTTCTTGAAAAGTAGGGGAAGCTAGTCTATTAAGGATAATAAGGATTTGCTCTCCTATAACTGGTTTCAGTCTCCTATATTTTTGCTTATGTTATATGTTTCATTGTTTAACAAGACATTAGTGAAAAATACTGCATTATTTAAATCTTTCTCAAAAAATTAAAAATGGCCACCAGGTAATTAATCCAGTCTTCCCACAACGTAAGCTGACCTTAGGCAATAGTCTCCTCTTGCACCTGTAAAAATTTCCCAGTTGATCAAACAAGTGGTTTTCTTGGAATTTTTGATGTCAAGATGTATATGATGCCTGCTGCCTGCCTGTATGGCCAGCAACACAAGATGCAACAATATAGCACTGAAAAGGTGCGATAAATAGTGGTTTTGTGACAAAATTAGTTCTAAGTAAATGCATTTGAAAAGTTGCATCTCCAATGATATAAAATCATTCATGAAATGGTTTACTTCAAAATGCACGGATAAGACTTTCAAGAAAAAATTTTGAGACAGAAAAGCTGCATTAAAATCAATATACCAAGTCAAAACGGTATAAACAATATTCAGAAAAATGGGGAGGGGGGTGGGGTTGTGCCAATTGTCTTTACTAATATGTAAGTCACCTGTATATAGTTAGCTTTCCTATCTCCCTGAGGAACACATCCTGCTACAACGACACTTTTCTCAAGACTACGGGCACTATTGATCTCATTCCTAAAGTGGTCTTCTGCTGGATTCTTTACAGTGCAACTGTTTAGCAACCAAAGGTCAGCCTGCTCCTTTGAGTCTAAATATAACACATAATATAGAAAATTTAGTCTTCATATTAAATTTTATGTGTTTTTTAACCCTGTCACGAAGATAGTCTCCATACGGAGCCCTGTTATGTAATACCTTTCAGGACGATAGGCTCCTTTTGGCACCATTATTTTTATTTATATACATTAATGAAATGACAATATCTCCTGTTCTATTCAGTATTTTTACACCAAATTTTGACAATTTGTTCTAATGTGATAATCCTTACTAAAAATTGTGTTTCAGTGATGAAATTCAAGGTATAGGTCCTGGGGCGTATTTTTTGCAGTCTTCCCCTAAAAACAGCTCTTACTTATAACCAGGGCCAACATTTTTCTCTTATATTCACGTCGGGAAAGGGTTAAGTATGTAATAAACATGAGATATTTTCAATGAAGCCTACTTCTTAGACAAACAGCATTCGGGCCCAAAGGTGAAATGAAAGACATAATTCATGATATTTATTCCATTAGCTCACAGATGTATTAAGTGCAAATCCTGGGGGATTTTACATACGAAGGACTTATAAAGCCAAGTAATAATCCCAATCTTCTGATGAAAAAAACACACATGAAAGGTCATATGTACAATTATGTAATATAATCATATGCAACTCTATACACCCGCATGGGTGTCAGTTGCCTGTACACTGTACATTGATATACTAGTAATTGATGAATAAACAACTTTGCAAACTGTAAATTGTATATCTCAATGAATTATTTCAGTGCAATGAACAAAGTAAAATACCTGTTATTTTATAGCCATAAGCTGCAAGCTGTCCAGCCATGTATTCGCTGTCGGAATTATTATGAGAACACCCCCATGTCTTCAGGTAAACACTCTGGGTACCTGGCAACATAAAATAAACAAATATCTTTAAACAATAATTAAATGCAGGGGTTTCACTAGGATTTCTCACAACAGACTAAATAATTGAAAACAACAGGCAAAATTAATGGAAATTATAAATTTAACATGGAAAAGTTGAAAAGTCCCTAAAAGCAACAGGTGATTTTGTGAAAACAACCAGTGAAAATTGCCAGTTCCCTGCTGCTAATGAAACCCTTGATATGCATATACAGGTACATATACCCAGAGTGTAAAGGCTGGTTACAAACTAAAATAGAGTTTAATTTTCAAATATTTGACCAATTTTGAATGAAATATGACTTGTGATATTTTATGTAAAGTGTTCAGAGTACAAACAAGTTAATTCTTCAGATATGACTGCTCACTCGTCAAATTGGGAGGTTTTCAAATTTCAAGTTTTTAAACATGAAATGGGAGTTAATGGGAGGAAAATGAGACCAAGAAGTGTTCAGGTTGAGGGGTAATCAGATTAGCCAGGTGTTGGGATATACAAGTTTTACTGTATACTGTATGATAATAAAAACAAATAAAATATCCCTAATAATAAAAACTAAAATAGATGAAGTTCTCTTTCAAGGAGCAAAGTCAAATGAATGCAGAGTATTAAGCTACAAATCACAGTCACCTTCATAATAATTGAAAACCTTAATCAAACACAAACCTGGTATGATGCTATCTGTCTTAAAGTCCTTCACATCAGCATCCGTTTTATTTACACATTTCTTTTTAACTTTATTATGTTTCAATATTTTGGGAACAACTTGTTTCTTGTTGTTTATTCTCTCATTGGGAGTGATATCAGCTGAAGAGATGATATCTTCTATGTCATCAATATCTCCAGATCCAACATAGGCCGCTGTATTTGGCATGGTTGCACTGTAAAAACAGAAAATCTCTAGATAAGTTGTGTTTTAAAGTCAAATTAGGGATAGAGCTATCCTACAGACTAGTTCAAGCATTTTTTGAAAATTGGCTGAAAACTTTTAACTACAACCATTATGTTCCAACAAACATATTTCAAATTTGGTATTAAAAATATTTATTTACATTGGAATTACTAAAATGGCCAAAGTAGCAAATTAATTTTCATTGACCAATTAAAATATCTTATTTTTGAAAATCTCTCTTTATTAGAACATGTTATATACAGCCAACTAGAATTTCAATTTAAAGGAGTGGTATCGATTTGGAGAACTGAATTCAACAATTTTTTCTCTTAAACTAATCATTGAAAACATTCTGTAAAAAACATGGTATTCTATATAATGTTGACTGATTGAGAACAATTTAATGCAAAAATTATTTAGAAATATTTTATATAACTGTTTTTGTTAACATTTTTGTTTTTTTAGTGCAATATTGTTTTTGCTCCTTTCTACCTATTCTTTAGAATGAAATAAAATGTCTTTCCGAACCTTGTTGGAACAAAATAGCATATACAACATTTTCTTAGACCTCTCAATATCATAGTTATACAAAGGAATTTTTGGTTAATTTTAAAAAAGTGCTCAAAAATTAAAATAAAACCCCCCAAAATAGATAATAAAAATCAAGATAAACTTTTATTTCATTCACATCGATACTTTTTTACAATCAACCAAAATTTCCTTTGTACAATTACAATATTGAGTTTATGTCGTTTTGTTCCAATGAGGTTTGGAAAGATGTTGCATTTCACTCTGGAAACACCAAGAACAAAACAAGTGTTTGGTGTGTTTTCTAAAACAATATACATGTAGTTGAAAGTATATATATATTTTTCAAATTATATTGTAACCATTCAAAAGATGACCATTAAATTGACGATGTGTTAAGTTTTTAGATTTGTTTTATGACTGGTTTAAGAGAAATGTGTGTTCAAAAAATTCTCCATTTCGATACCACTCCTTTGATTCAAATCTCAACTTTCTCTACCCAAATACTTCCAAGTATAGGGAGGTCTAAACGTCTAAATTTCTACCATGCTAAACCAACCCCGTTCATAATGTAAAGGGCACTGGCAGATCTTGAAGCTAACAAGAGGGAACCAACACATTTCAAGTCCAAAAAATGTCCGCTGGGCCGTTAAAATCTAAAATTGGGCTGAAATTTGAAAATTTAAGGTCCATGTTTTGATAACTCAGCCTAAAATTAAAAAATAAGGACCTAAAAGGCCAAGTAGGGCAAAGGGGTGTAACGTTGACACCATTTTGGGGTAACTTCAACATATTAGGGTAACTTTGACACATTGTTTATTTGCTCTAAATTCCAATCCAGGGGGAAGCCAGGTTTTTTCCTTGCATGGATCGAGATCTCGCGAGATTCTAATTTTTCCAGAAGTCAAACATGGCAGAAAACAAAAATTCTACTTCTAATAAATAAGTGTCAAAGTTACCCCATCTATTATGTCGACATTGCCCCACACGTCGATGTTACAACCCTTTGCCCTAATGCCCAAATGAGGCCCTATAAAAGGTTGGGCCAAAATTTTCAGCTGGAAAGTAACATTTTGGTAAAAAAATTTGCTATACCTGCACATGTTATTTTCTGGTACAAAATTAAGTATGAAGGCATTAGCCTTTCCCAATGGCCATGATATCATGGCCAGTACGCGTACCTATATTTATAATGATGCAGCAGCAAACTGCGATAGACTATGCACCTACACTACTTACCCTACCCTATCTTTGAATGCTCCGAAATCAATCTGCTACGTTTTTAGTGAAGTAATTTGGTATTTCATGAGTATTTGTGAAAAAAATTTGGAACTAATTTTGAAAATTAAAATCCTCTTTATGCGCACGCACGTGTCAAACTTATTAACTAATAGAAATCATTATTTCAATACTAGTTTAATAACATAAACGGACAATTATATGAATATATATATAAATTATATGAATATATGAAAAGAATATGATATCTCGCTACACGTTTAGTAGCTTTAGCGAAATCTTATTATAATAATTTCGTTCTTGGTGTTCATATACTTGACATTTATGTGCGTTTGAGCGCAGCGACATTAGCTCATAAATGATTTCTTTAGGCGTTGTGTAAATGGAACAGGTGTACGAGTTGATGTTGAGTTGTTTTGCATGAGTGCATGTTAGAACGGAGTGTAACTTCATTCTGAGCTTTGCCACGTATCGAGACGCACTTTATTTTAATAAAATTATTATGTTTTAGAACATTTACATGTCTTTGATTGATCGCGTACCTTTTCCGCATTAATTTGAGGTTTTTAATGGCCGGGATCAATCAATTTCGATAAATGTTAGTTTATATTTCTTTGTTAAGTCTTAACGTTCACATTTAGAGTGTTCTTTCATGCTATAAAGGGAATCATGTCATAGTATCGTTACCTGCGTTCTGTACTTAATGTGACTTGTATTTACCATGTTCATAACAACATGCTGTTACAGAGGCTACTTTTTCAATAAATGAAAGTGGCAAGCTCACTTCCTTATAATTTGATATCGTTGTTCTGTTGCATCGAGCATAGCAAAGAAATTTGCATAACGACCAGAGGAACCAGAATTTCAAAGTTGAAATTGCTTGGACATTATACTTATAGAACAAAGGATTTACGATAATTAAGAACTCAAGAATTACAATTTCAACTGTATAAATGAGACAGGAAAGAAGTGGGCTGGTCAAATAAAGGGTAGGTCTCCAACTAACATCATAATTTTAACATTTATGAGTGCCGAATTCTGTGACAATCTATTCAATGGTATGTGAAGTCTAGAAGGCATGTGTATATTTCCTTGCCTTGAGTATGATAAGCATTTAAGGCTCAGCTGGAAAGTAACAAAACTAAGTATGAAGGCATTGTGTGTATTTCCTTGCTTTTTTCAGGAAAGTATCATTACATTGTCTACTTTTAGTAAACCTGGAAACAGGTCAATGGTAGCTCCTGCGTTGTCTGGAAACTTTGAAAGAAAATTTGGAAAAATAGAAAGTGTGAAATATCAGAATTTCCTGGAGTTCCCATTGACCTCTTACCAGATATACTAAAAGAAGACAATGTAATGATACTTTCCTGAAAAAGCAAGGAAATTAACACATGCCTTCATACTTTACAGTGTACCAGAAAATAACATGTGCAGGTACATGTATAGCAATTTTTTACCAAAAGGTTACTTTCCAGCTGTACCTTACAACGCCCCCCACCCCTTCCCCCATTATATTCAATTCAATTTCAATTCAATTCATTTTATTTCAAATGTTTCAAATACAGTATTTTACATTTACATGAAAAGACACCCCGAGGGGTGTATAAGTTCCATGTTTAAACATACAATATATCATTTATTAAATTAACAGTCAGGTTATATGGAAACAAAAAAAATGACAAAGCATAAAATGCATCATAATAAAATACAAGTAATGAGAAGAAAGTATTTTCAAAGAAGATCTAATAATGACTTAGCAAATCAAACTTTAACTTTCGTTCAAATGATTTGATATGTTTAGACTTTTTGAGATCAAGTGAAAGAGAATTGTAAAGTAATAGGCCACTTGTTTCAATTGATTTTCTTCCAATTTCAGTTCTGAATTTTTTTACAGTTAAATTCTTATTAATTCTTGTGTCATGATTATGAATTGCTGTTCTTGGAACAAATAAATGTTTGAACTTTTGAAAAGGAAATTCTGGTGATTCTGAAACAGTTTTCTGAACAAAGCTAGCGGTTTGTAGTTTATTGATGTCAAATATATTCAATATTTTCAGTTTTGAAAAGAGAGGTCCTGAAGGAGCTAGACGATCAGAATAGGACTGATAACTCTCAAGAATTTCTTTTGCAGAACATACAATTTTTGAATAAGAGTTTTTATAGCATTTCCCCACAAAAGGTTACAATAGCTTAAGTAGGAATAAATCATGGAGTAATAGATAGTGGTCATTGTATTTAAAGTCAGTCTATGTCTAGTCTTGTAGAGAAGATCTATCAGGTTAGAAATCTTTGTACAAATAGCATTTATGTGAGAAGACCAATTTAGCTTTGAATCAATGATGACACCTAGAAAATTGATTTCTTTAACTTCTTATATAGGTTGTTCATTTATTTTGAGAACAATATTGTTTTTATTAGGGTCCTTCTTTTTATTAAATATCATATATTTTGTTTTTTCTACATTAAGAGTTAATTTATTAGATTTCATCCAGTTAGAAACAGTTTTTAATTCAGCATTCATATCTGAGACTAGAGTTTCAAAATTTCTATTGGTAAGTAGGATATTAGTATCATCAGCATATAAGACAAAGTTTAGTTTATTTGATATTAAATGTATGTCATTTATAAATATAATAAACAAGAGGGGACCTATGACTGAACCTTGAGGGACACCATATTCAACTTTATTTTTACCGGATCTATATCTTATATCTGTAGTTGTAAATTGATCAATCAAGACATCTTTCTTAACAATTTCTGTGACCATAATTCGATTTTCGAGATAATTTTTGAACCAGGAAAGAGCTGTTCCACGAATACCATAAAATTCAAGTTTTTGTAATAATATTTTGTGATCCACTGTATCAAAAGCCTTAGTCAAATCAATGTATATCCCAATGCTAGTTTCCCCGATATCTAATGACCTACGAATATTTTCAATGAAATTTAGAAGTGCCATATAAGTTGAGTGCTTCTTCCTGAAACCATATTGTTGTAAATATAAAATTTCATATTTTTCTAAAAATGTTGTCACTTTAACGTGAACAATTTTTTCAAGTACTTTAGAAAATACACTGAGAATTGAAATTGGTCTATAGTTGTTAAATTTATCTTTAAGGCCTTTCTTATAAATTGGAATTACTCTAGCTATTTTTAATGCATCAGGAAATGTACCAGTAGTTATTGATAAATTGAAAATCTGAGTAAGAGGAGTTGACAAAGATTCGTTCAGTGTTTTCACTACTCTGGGTTGTATATCATCTATAGATGCAGCAGAGTCTTTTAAAGATTTTAATTGGGCCATGACATCTGTTTCAGTAATAGGTGTTAAAAATATTGAGTTATTATTTGAATTAGTTTTCTTTAAATTTACCATTGGATCTAGATTATTGTTTATCTTTTTTGCAAGTTTATGACCAATTGAACTGAAAAAATTATTGAAATTCTTAGCTATGTCGAGACCATCTGTGATTTGTCTACTTTCAAGATCAAATGTATCGTTGATATTAAATTGATTTGGATTTCTGTTTAAGATAGAGTTAATTACATTCCAAGATTTCTTTATATTGCCTTTATTTGTCTCAAATTTATTTCTGTAATATGATTTTTCTGCATTTCTAATGACATGGTTAAGCTTATTTTTATATCGTGTATATATTGCATTGTTTTCTAGAGTAGGATTCTTTTTATATTTTATAAAAAGTTTGTTTTTATATTTAGCTGAAATAATGATCCCGAGAGAAATCCAAGGTTTTTTATGATCATTATAGGTTTTAATTATTCTGGATCTGTTTGGTAGACATCTATTATATGAGATGAAAATAATATTTTAAAAGATATGGAAAATACAGAAATTTCCTCTTCTTTCCAGAATAATAGATATAGATATTAAAAAGATCTAAATACCAGGCAATAATAAAAACGGAGTGGCTCCAGGACCGACAATTGTCGGCACTGGAGACTGTCCAGGGGTATTTGCTGGGGTACCGACAATTGTCGGCACTCTATCGTCACCTAGTAGTGCCATATAGGGAACCGACAATTGTCGGTACACAAGTGGCTCCTACAGTACGTGTTTTGCTAGAGAGCCAACAATTTCATAAATAAATCCACTACTTTTACCTCTCAGAGCTGTCAAGTGTCCCGCGAATGGCGGGATTATCCCGCGAATTTGATCAAAATTAGGCTAATTCGCGTGTCCCGCGTTGTCCCGCGAAGTCCCACAAAATGTGGCTTTGACCTCCGCGAATTTCCGAAATTGTTGCAATCCCCTATATTTTGATTATCTTATCTTATATAAGAAGCTAAGTTTTTGCACTTTTGAGGAGTAAAGTTTACCTAATTTTAAGTACCTAGCATGCTGTTGTTTGGTATCAAAATAAAGGGGAAGGGTTCAACTTTCATTTTAATTACGAAAATAGGGATGTAGGTCACAAATAGTTCCAACGTTGGCCTTTTAATTACCCGTGTGGCCTTTATCTCAGAACTGAGCAAATGTTACCAATCGCGAGTTACAATAAATGTACGCTGATATCTAGAAAGGGTTTGTATAAAAAACCGGGTACCGGGTAGTAAATCCTCCATGCTTGGTTCAAAATTGGTACCCGGTACCCGGTCAAAAAAACGGGTACCCAAAAAACGAAAAATACGAATATATAACATAAATAGATTATGAGAAAACGTGTAAGATTTGTTTTGAATTTGCAAAAATGTATGTAACATGATTCAAAATTGAGCTAGAAGCTTCAAATAAAAAGCATATTTTAAGGCACTTTTCTTCCTCTATCGTTATGGCCATATTTTCATTGGTTATGGGGGGGGGGGTGCGATCGCACCATCGCACCCTCTCCTGGCTACGCCTATGACATTGTAAGACATAACAATTTACAATTCAGTGGACATTTTGTCATAAATTGGGATAACTTAAATTATGATTAATAATCAAAATCTTACACGTTGCATCATGCAAATTAACACACGTCACCTCTCTGCTAAAGCAACGATAGCTATTTACAGATTTAAATCATAATCAAAACAATTCACGTACCAACATACGAACTATTGAAAATAGAGTGAGATTGATTTGTCTTGTTTTTCAAATCGTCTTACAATGTCATTGGCGTAGCCAGGTGGGGGTGCGATCGCACCCTTCCCCCCTTCATTACCAATGGAAATATGACCAAGATGATAGAGGAAGAAAAGAGCCTTAAAATGCTTTTTATTTGAAGCTTCTAGCTCAATTTTGAAGGAAGTTACATACATTTTTGTAAATTCAAAACAAATCTTACACGTTTTCTAATGATCTAATTATGTTGTGTATTCGTATATTTCGTTTTTTTGTTTTTTTTTGACCGGGTACTAAGTTTGAACCCAGCATGGAGGATTTACTACCCAGTACCCGGTTTTTTATACAAACCCTATCTAGAAAATTAACCTCATTCCCTATAATTTGATGTAGATTAATCGAACCCCTATATCATGGGCTTTCAATTGAAAGCCCATGCCTACAGTATATGAATAGGTACATTTTAATATATAACATTATGGGGGTAAGCGTTTCATAGTTGGTCACGACGCCAGAAGTGCAAAGTATTGTTCCGAATTTTTGAATTTCGTGTTAGATTACGGTAATCACACCTGAAGCATGGTTTTTGTTTTTGATAAATTACAATAAAGTTTAATAATATTCCTATGCGTATTTTGTGAAATTGTGTTGACGTTTATTTAAGTTACAATGTAACGGTGCATTATATTTGATTAATCAGTATCTGAAAGTTTGATTTAAGTACTTCTACACGCTTTTACATTAGTCCCAATCACGGAAATCCCTTGAATGTCCCGGGACATCCTGCAAATTTAGGTGGATGTCCCGCGAAATCCCGCAAATTTAGGGCACTTTGTCTAAAAAATCTGTCCCTCTATGAAGTTTTGGTGGTACACCTGTTAACTGTCCCGCAATTAGGGTGTTTGTCCCTCGAATGGTCCCGCGAAATCCCGCGAATTTGATAAAAAAAATCTCCTATTAGCGCAATCACGCAAATCCCTTAAATGTCCCGTAAAATCCCGCGAATTTAGCCGATGACCCGCAAAATCCCGCGAATTTTGGGCACTGGGTCTAAAAAATCTGTCCTGCGAGAAAATCTTTAGGGGTTGACAGTACTGACCTCTAGATAACCTCATCACTGGTAGCCTATTGGTTAGTGAGCACGACTCGTACACACCCGGTCCCGAGTTCGAATCCCGGCAGGACCTATTATTTTCTTTTGAGGGGGGGGGGGCATAGTGCTTCTTTTGCAATATGGAATCGTACAGGCATTAACTTATAGTGAGCCATAATTTATTTCGACAAAAATTGATTCAACTTCCATCAAAATTGTCCTACAAGCTTCAATTAAAAAACATTTTAAAGCTCTTTTCTTGTTCTATCTAATGGGTCGCCGATATATACAGTTAGGGGAGGGGATGCGTTCGCCACCGTCGATCTCTACCCTTGCTACGCCAAGGCACAGGAGAAATATCTCATTTGGAATATATCACTGTTTACTTTGCATTTGGTAGCTCTCTCATGCGAGATGGAATCGTGGCCATTAACTAAGGGAGCCAAATGCAACTTCCATCAAAAATTGTGCTTTAAGCTTCAAAACATTCTAGCTATTTTCTTCTATCTAATAGGTAGCAAACGCCCCTTTCTACGCCTGATCGGCTCAGGAGAAATATCCTGTCTGTTTAGAATATATATAGTCGTTTATTCTGCATTAATAGCTCTCTCACGTCTTACTTGTTCATGTTTTTTATTGCGTTTTCAACGTTTACTACCATTCCCTGTTCCCGGGCTACCATTTTTTGACTGGGTTTGGTAATCCCCTGGTAACCGGGGCTAATGCCCTCCCCGGGTTTTGCACTTGTTCCCAAAATATCTGTATGATATCTGAAATATCCTCCCGCACATGCGCCAGAAAATTCGAAAATCAAAAATATTATTTGTCGGTCCTCTAGCGTGTAAACACAGCATATCTCCCGTACCGACAATTTATTTGTCTGTCCTCTAGCGTGCCACCACATCAGTGTCTAGAATACCGACAATTGTCGGTACTCTAGCCTTTACGTAATAAAAAATAATAAAAAGCTTAAATATTTCAAATGGGCGATAATACAATGAAAATTGAAAACCAACCGGGTTTTTTAATATAAATTTCGCTTCTAAACAAAATTCATTATACTTACGTAAGTTTATATCTACATAAGTGTATAATAACAATCAATGTTCTGTAAATTCACATTCAAAACACTTTCAATTCAGATATTTTTACAAATTTCCTTCACGTTGCATTCCTCTTATTTTGAAGAGTTGAACATCGAAAGTGAAACAATGAAATGAGATCTGAACTGTACAAAAATGCAATTTAGAAGTTATTTTCCATCCAGAAGTATCACAAGTGAAACTTCAGAAAATGAGCATGGATAGGTGTTTATATTGGTAAGGTAAACTCACTCGTTGGGGCCCAAAAAGGAGGCTTTGTTTGAAATTTTATACCGTTCGCAATATAAGCGCATCAATTACAGTGACACCTGGTGTAAGAAATGTTGAAATTTAAATTTAAAAAGATAATATTTTTTAGTTCGTTGTTACATATAATCTGTTAAATAGACGCATTTTAAATGGTAAGTTACATTGTTCAATAGTTATCTCTTGTTTTGGAAAACAATATCGAGATGAGAATCAAAATAACCTATCTGAAATCTAAAAAATTTATCCTGTGCCACACAGGAAGTTGTATCATGACCCCCCCCCCCCCCCACCTTTCAGAAGTGATGTTTTCCTTGGGGAATTCATCTGTTCCGAGATTGGGGAAGGGCAAAAGGCTCCGTTGGGGCCCAAAAAGGAGGCCCGAAAAGGTCTTGATACTGAAACGAATATGCGTGCTCTGTTGGTCAGCTACTCAGGCCTCGCATGTTTGCGGCCAAACAGCAGAGCCAACAGTTACTAGCTTCCGCTTGTTGTCTCCACATCGTGAGAGCTCAAAGCAGGAGTAAAGTTCTATCTCTCAATATCGGATATTGTGGTAGTGTCTCTCCCAATCTCAAAAATATGGTAGCGTGTCTCTTAACTTCAAAACTTATGGTAGTGTGTCTCTAAACTTATAGTTGTGTGTGCCGGCGTCTTTGATTGTAGCGTAAAAGTTCGTGGGGTGAAAGTATATCACCAAGAAAGGATTTATATTAAAAAGTCTCGTAATAAACTCAAAATAATAACTTTTAGAACTTAGTCCCATGACTTCAAATGTAGTTTACAAAACATTACATTCTTTCTATCAACAAAATAAACCCATGTTATTGCATTTACAGTCCCTCCATCTAAGTTAAACATTTGTATACAAGTTAGGGATGAATAATTCTCATACTTTCATTCTTATTTATAATGATGGACAGACACAGTAGTTCATAAAACTTCAATCAATCTATTACACTTATGGATAATTACAAAACATTCAATATGCGGTAATTTAATATATGGAGTTCTTTTTGGCTTAATAAACAGATAACTATATTCTAAGATGCACATTTAAGGAGAACAAATATCAATGTAATATCAGTATAAATTAGACAGGCCACTAACTTTACAAATACTTCAATTCAAACAGATTATCATAAATTCATGAAATAATCCCTGATTTTGTAATGTTCACAATTCTACTTTTCAAGCTTCAAGTGATTGATTATTTGATTATTAACTCCAGTAATTGATAATGACATGTGAGAATTTGAATGTTTACTTTATCATAGTATTATATGACCTCTTCGACAACGTTACATAAACTAAAGCTCCGAAATGCACTGGAGTGAAAGATCAACAAATCAAAAACTGAATACCAATATGATTACAAGTTGGCTAAATCAAATTAAATTACAATCTTCAGCTTTATCTCCTCTCCTTGATACAACCATTAATAAAATTCAATTCATAAAAGTTTTTACAATAGAATAGTAGTCATTTAAAATAACAACATCAGTCATTGAATCAGTCATTGAATCATTGAAATGCTACAAGATATGAGCTAAAATGTACTCTTTACAAATAACAGTAGAAACATTCTTGTTTACATCAGCTTTATCTCCTCTCCTTAATACAACCATTAATAAAATCCAATTCATAAAAGTTTTTACAATAAAATAGTAGTCTTTACAAATAACAGTAGAAACATTCTTGTTTACATCAATCAAACAAATCGTTCTCTAGCAAAATCAAAAATTGCATAATCTTAAGTTCCGAACTTCAAAACAAATAAAAATGAATCTATATTGTTTCAGTATAATTGATAATTGTGGGCTAGCTTAACCCGATTGTTAACCCTTGAAAAATCTTGCTGCTGGTCAAATAAAATCATGCAAAAACATGTTTACGTTTACAAAAATGTATAATATTCATTTAAATATAAACAGACTAGTTTCATTTCAAATATCTAATTTTACTCAAACCTGGTAACATAAGACTTTAAAGCGGAATAGGATATAAAAGAGAAAATATTTCAAGATAAAGATTGTTGCAATTTGAGCATCGGGTAAATTTGTAATACATCTCCATCCACCCTCATTAGTAGGACAAATGCTGTGTCCATATGTAAACAAAAACATACTACCCCTTGTGAATCATTAATTTGGTTTACAATTGTAACATTCTCTAAATATGTTCATCTCCATCTGCCCTCATTAGTAGAACAAATGCTGTGTTCATGTGTAAACAAAAACATACTACCCATGGTGAATCATTAATTTGGTTTACAATTATAACATTCTCTAAATATGTTCATCTCCATCTGCCCTCATTAGTAGAACAAATGCTGTGTTCATGTGTAAACAAAAACATACTACCCATGGTGAATCATTAATTTGGTTTACAATTATAACATTCTCTAAATCATTTGTATGAGCAATTCTGTCTAAAACCTCTGAGTCAATGTTATTCAGAAGGAGAAAGCATATAATTCAAATAATGGCGGAAACATTAGAAATGGTTTCAGAAATAAAGATAAGTTAATTCCAATACTTTTAAATTATCAATTGACATTAATTTACACTGGAGAATGACGAGATAAGCAATAACACAGATCGGTAATAATAAACTTACAAAACATAAATTGCATACTGCAAATTATAAGCATAAATTAGATTGAGTCTACTTCAACATTTAAAACACTGATTTGGAAAATGGTAAAATGCTACATAATTAGGGCAACCAAACCTCCCCTTTAACATGGCCATGATTCACAATAAGTCTTTATTCAACCACGAGCTGTGAGAAGTATAACATAATCATAAGGAAGTAATATCCTGTACCAAAATGACAGATTATTTCTAATTGATTCAAGTAATCCATTAGTCAGTTAAAACAAAAATGAAATAAATCTCAATACTTAAAATGGAAATAGCCCATTAAAATAAATGACATAAGATTCATTTTCTAATGATTTTACCTAACTTAAAGATGTACAAAATTTGTAAAATAATTCAGTACCTAAAAACATCATTTGGTCAAATATATTTTAAAACATCCAAAACATGTACTAACTTCTGCTAATTAATTCATATCTTGAAACCCTAGCCTCCATCTCAACCTCTGTTATTAGTATTCAAAATCTAGCCCATAATTTTTGTCATTAATTTCTCACCAATTCACTTTTAAACAAATTAACTGAAACTTTAACTGTTGTTTGAACAAAGGTTGTGATGAAAACCCATGTTTATCAAATAATTCAGTCAAATCTTAATTACACACTGTTTCAGCAAATACATTTCAACCAGTAAAATCATCAAACAATTATGTTGCCCTAAAAAGCAATTCTTACATAACGCAACAATTCAATTGTCCAAGTTACAACAGTTACCTCCTTAAAATAAAATACAAGTTTTACAACCAAAATACATGCTAATGTTCTTCGCCTAATGTTAAAACATAATGAATTACAAATCAACAGAGAAATATTTCTTCATCAAAAGACCAAACTTCTTACCTTGTCTAAAACCAGATTTAAATCAAACTGATTAACCAATTAATTCTCACAATAGCCAACATTGTCAAATAATAAATAAACCTTAGTATGACTGTCCATGTTGCCAATATATTTGAACAACAGAGGCTCCGTTTTTCCCTGACAAGATTACAATCTCTCACCCAAGTCGAACTAATCTCAACAACTTGTTGATAGCCCATCTAGAAAAGCTGCTTTTGTCCTCAGGTCATTTTATGTGTTCTCCAGATCCCCTCAAATTCGAACTGAACCTGTCAGCTCGACTCCTGCTTATATTGCCTTCACCTTATATAGGTGACTATTAATAGACCCTGTTGTAATATGCTATTTATAGACAATTTGTAATGCTTCGTGACCGATAATTTGTAACATAGACAGAAATCGTGATTACATTAATTGAAAGTTATGCAAGATTCGTGATTCTTGGCATTCCAAAGTGACCAAAGTGAATTCCAAGAGTTTAATTGGAATGTTAAGTGGCGGCTGGAATTAGAGATAACAAATTTGGAATTAACCGCAAGAATCTGAAACTGATCCTAATTAGTAATCATAACTTTGTAGCAGAGGCTAAACAATAAACAAAAATCCATTTTTGTAACATTCCCCCCCACTTTGAAAAATCGATCCTCCTGGATCGAACATAGCAAAACCATGATTTGAACAATAGCAATAGTAAAACCTCAAGATTGTCACATATTGCCTTATTGTAACACAGTTGTTGATTACAGTACTTATCTCAGTCTTGTCTCTCTCAGTCTCTCTTGTTTATACAGCTTCATTGTCAATTGCCTCGTTTTCACCAGCAGAAAAGTCTTACTCCAGTTTACCATATTTAGTATAAGATTCTAATGTTCTCCAAAATTGTCAATTTGCTCAATGACTGGTTCAGTTGGAAATAAATGTTATTAGACTTCGCTTTATTATCATATATCATATTTAACTTTCTGTCATTTGTTGACCTAGTCCTTCAATGGCATATTGTCTCGACAGCACATCAAGAAAAGTCAGGACCTTATTGGTGCCATACAGGAACTTCTATTCAAAGCCAATGTCTGTTCCTCCTTTAGTAATAGAGTAATCATGAGTTCAGTCATAATCCATCTTGTTAGCTTGAGTGTTCCATATTGCTTGAAAACGTTTCTACCTCCAGTCTCCTTTTTGTAATAGTGTTAATATTGTTTGAATCAATAATGTGTTTTATGAATTGTTTTTGATTATCATGTTGTTAGTATATAATGTTTAGCTCTAATTGGTTAGTGTGTTGTACAACTCTACTATTTACATCATCAAGTGATCACATCGTCATCAGGAGTCTGGTCTGATTCATCCACATCTCCAGATGCTGCTTTTTGAGCTGCCTGTATCCTCGCACAGTGGATCAGCAAGTCAACATCAGTTCTGCCCGGGTCTTTCCTAAATCAGAGTGGCGATTTTACGGCATAATTCATCGTATATCGTTTCCACATCAATACAAACTTCTCTCATCAGAGTGGTGATTTTACGGCATCATTCATCGTATATCCTTTCCACATTAGTAAAGTAAAAACATGGTATTCTTCATAGGGTTGACTCTTTGTCATTATGGCCCTGGATTCGCACAGGTTCTGCTGCACGTTTCATCTTCATTTTAAGTTGTTGCAGTTCTGCATGAGTGGATCAGGCTCATCTTTCGTAATTTCCATTTTTCGTCACGTACACGGTTGTCACATTCACTTGTTTTGTCACGTTCACGGTAAAGGTTGTCACGTACACGGTAAAGTACTAGACCAAGCCACTGCACTGCTTGATCTCTCGGGTTCTCACGTACACAGTTTATGATGGTGGCAGTGTCCCATATGTTATAATTTGTTGGACTCAATACATGATGACTTCTCATACGGGCAACATCTGTATTGCTCCGTCCAACAATAGCTGGATGTCCACTCAACGTCCCAGTTGTAGATAATGCCTCATCTGTCAACATCGATAAGTAGCGCTTTGCTGCTTTGCTGCTTTGCTGCTTTGTCTTGAGATATCTTCACAATCTAGGGTGGAGAATTTGGCAAGGAAAATTACCAAAGACCTTCCACAGTACTTGAGGGCTCTCTCCAGTTCTTCTTAAGGTGCTTAATGAACTGATCTAACCATTATAATTTTGGTTGACCACGTTAGTCTTTCTACTAGCATTTTCGATAGCAAGTTCTGCACAATAATGGCCATTTATTGCCGAGCATGTTCTCATCATTAAAACTGGGAAAGTGTTCACCTTTCTCCTCATCAATTCGTATTAGATCAGCACAGTATTAACATAGGATTTGTTGTTCCTCCCAGTCTCTTGTTGAATCACTCTGGCATGATCTTAGTTTTGCTGATTAAGGCTCTCCTTCTGATCTCGATCCAATATGGGGTAAAAATTTCGAATGTCATAATCAGTCCAGTCTGCAGTCTCTGTTTAATAGGCTGGTCTTGGTTGAGAGCTCTTCACCAAGGCCAAGTCTACTAAATGTCATAATTGTGGTATCACCGTATTCCCCTCCCCTCATTGTTGGATCCTTGACCTGATGCCTAGTCAGCCTGTTGTTTTTATGACACAACGACCCTCCCTGCAGATGTTACTTGACAAGTTTGGTCTTCTTAAATTTGAAAACAAATCACTTTTGTTTCCTTGTATAATTCACGATAGACTTCTCTGCAAATGTTGACATCCCATTGACTACTCATTCAGTATAAGTGAGCTGTTATCTGCATCGCATCAACATTGTCTCATTTGCTAGATGGCCCCTGCTCCGAAGGTGTCAAAACGAATGACACATTGCATCAGTTTCATGTTGATGTCATCAAATGTCACTTGAAACAGCTTATCTTGAAGTTTATTTTAATGTAACTCATTTATTACTTTCGCTGTATTCACCACTGTCTCAATGATATAGAAATAACCTAAATATCTCAACACAAAGTGTAGCATAACAATTAAAATAGTCCCAAAACTTTTTAAATATCCTTCCTCACTAATTGATTATGTAATTAATGCCATCCCACCGCTGCCACCAATGAAACGAATATGCGTGCTCTGTTGGTCAGCTACTCAGGCCTCGCATGTTTGCGGCCAAACAGCAGAGCCAACAGTTACTAGCTTCCGCTTGTTGTCTCCACATCGTGAGAGGTCAAAGCAGGAGTAAAGTTCTATCTCTCAATATCGGATATTGTGGTAGTGTCTCTCCCAATCTCAAAAATATGGTAGCGTGTCTCTTAACTTCAAAACTTATGGTAGTGTGTCTCTAAACTTATAGTTGTGTGTGCCGGCGTCTTTGATTGTAGCGTAAAAGTTCGTGGGGTGAAAGTATATCACCAAGAAAGGATTTATATTAAAAAGTCTCGTAATAAACTCAAAATAATAACTTTTAGAACTTAGTCCCATGACTTCAAATGTAGTTTACAAAACATTACATTCTTTCTATCAACAAAATAAACCCATGTTATTGCATTTACAGTCCCTCCATCTAAGTTAAACATTTGTATACAAGTTAGGGATGAATAATTCTCATACTTTCATTCTTATTTATAATGATGGACAGACACAGTAGTTCATAAAACTTCAATCAATCTATTACACTTATGGATAATTACAAAACATTCAATATGCGGTAATTTAATATATGGAGTTCTTTTTGGCTTAATAAACAGATAACTATATTCTAAGATGCACATTTAAGGAGAACAAATATCAATGTAATATCAGTATAAATTAGACAGGCCACTAACTTTACAAATACTTCAATTCAAACAGATTATCATAAATTCATGAAATAATCCCTGATTTTGTAATGTTCACAATTCTACTTTTCAAGCTTCAAGTGATTGATTATTTGATTATTAACTCCAGTAATTGATAATGACATGTGAGAATTTGAATGTTTACTTTATCATAGTATTATATGACCTCTTCGACAACGTTACATAAACTAAAGCTCCGAAATGCACTGGAGTGAAAGATCAACAAATCAAAAACTGAATACCAATATGATTACAAGTTGGCTAAATCAAATTAAATTACAATCTTCAGCTTTATCTCCTCTCCTTGATACAACCATTAATAAAATTCAATTCATAAAAGTTTTTACAATAGAATAGTAGTCATTTAAAATAACAACATCAGTCATTGAATCAGTCATTGAATCATTGAAATGCTACAAGATATGAGCTAAAATGTACTCTTTACAAATAACAGTAGAAACATTCTTGTTTACATCAGCTTTATCTCCTCTCCTTAATACAACCATTAATAAAATCCAATTCATAAAAGTTTTTACAATAAAATAGTAGACTTTACAAATAACAGTAGAAACATTCTTGTTTACATCAATCAAACAAATCGTTCTCTAGCAAAATCAAAAATTGCATAATCTTAAGTTCCGAACTTCAAAACAAATAAAAATGAATCTATATTGTTTCAGTATAATTGATAATTGTGGGCTAGCTTAACCCGATTGTTAACCCTTGAAAAATCTTGCTGCTGGTCAAATAAAATCATGCAAAAACATGTTTACGTTTACAAAAATGTATAATATTCATTTAAATATAAACAGACTAGTTTCATTTCAAATATCTAATTTTACTCAAACCTGGTAACATAAGACTTTAAAGCGGAATAGGATATAAAAGAGAAAATATTTCAAGATAAAGATTGTTGCAATTTGAGCATCGGGTAAATTTGTAATACATCTCCATCCACCCTCATTAGTAGGACAAATGCTGTGTCCATATGTAAACAAAAACATACTACCCCTTGTGAATCATTAATTTGGTTTACAATTGTAACATTCTCTAAATATGTTCATCTCCATCTGCCCTCATTAGTAGAACAAATGCTGTGTTCATGTGTAAACAAAAACATACTACCCATGGTGAATCATTAATTTGGTTTACAATTATAACATTCTCTAAATATGTTCATCTCCATCTGCCCTCATTAGTAGAACAAATGCTGTGTTCATGTGTAAACAAAAACATACTACCCATGGTGAATCATTAATTTGGTTTACAATTATAACATTCTCTAAATCATTTGTATGAGCAATTCTGTCTAAAACCTCTGAGTCAATGTTATTCAGAAGGAGAAAGCATATAATTCAAATAATGGCGGAAACATTAGAAATGGTTTCAGAAATAAAGATAAGTTAATTCCAATACTTTTAAATTATCAATTGACATTAATTTACACTGGAGAATGACGAGATAAGCAATAACACAGATCGGTAATAATAAACTTACAAAACATAAATTGCATACTGCAAATTATAAGCATAAATTAGATTGAGTCTACTTCAACATTTAAAACACTGATTTGGAAAATGGTAAAATGCTACATAATTAGGGCAACCAAACCTCCCCTTTAACATGGCCATGATTCACAATAAGTCTTTATTCAACCACGAGCTGTGAGAAGTATAACATAATCATAAGGAAGTAATATCCTGTACCAAAATGACAGATTATTTCTAATTGATTCAAGTAATCCATTAGTCAGTTAAAACAAAAATGAAATAAATCTCAATACTTAAAATGGAAATAGCCCATTAAAATAAATGACATAAGATTCATTTTCTAATGATTTTACCTAACTTAAAGATGTACAAAATTTGTAAAATAATTCAGTACCTAAAAACATCATTTGGTCAAATATATTTTAAAACATCCAAAACATGTACTAACTTCTGCTAATTAATTCATATCTTGAAACCCTAGCCTCCATCTCAACCTCTGTTATTAGTATTCAAAATCTAGCCCATAATTTTTGTCATTAATTTCTCACCAATTCACTTTTAAACAAATTAACTGAAACTTTAACTGTTGTTTGAACAAAGGTTGTGATGAAAACCCATGTTTATCAAATAATTCAGTCAAATCTTAATTACACACTGTTTCAGCAAATACATTTCAACCAGTAAAATCATCAAACAATTATGTTGCCCTAAAAAGCAATTCTTACATAACGCAACAATTCAATTGTCCAAGTTACAACAGTTACCTCCTTAAAATAAAATACAAGTTTTACAACCAAAATACATGCTAATGTTCTTCGCCTAATGTTAAAACATAATGAATTACAAATCAACAGAGAAATATTTCTTCATCAAAAGACCAAACTTCTTACCTTGTCTAAAACCAGATTTAAATCAAACTGATTAACCAATTAATTCTCACAATAGCCAACATTGTCAAATAATAAATAAACCTTAGTATGACTGTCCATGTTGCCAATATATTTGAACAACAGAGGCTCCGTTTTTCCCTGACAAGATTACAATCTCTCACCCAAGTCGAACTAATCTCAACAACTTGTTGATAGCCCATCTAGAAAAGCTGCTTTTGTCCTCAGGTCATTTTATGTGTTCTCCAGATCCCCTCAAATTCGAACTGAACCTGTCAGCTCGACTCCTGCTTATATTGCCTTCACCTTATATAGGTGACTATTAATAGACCCTGTTGTAATATGCTATTTATAGACAATTTGTAATGCTTCGTGACCGATAATTTGTAACATAGACAGAAATCGTGATTACATTAATTGAAAGTTATGCAAGATTCGTGATTCTTGGCATTCCAAAGTGACCAAAGTGAATTCCAAGAGTTTAATTGGAATGTTAAGTGGCGGCTGGAATTAGAGATAACAAATTTGGAATTAACCGCAAGAATCTGAAACTGATCCTAATTAGTAATCATAACTTTGTAGCAGAGGCTAAACAATAAACAAAAATCCATTTTTGTAACAATACAACTTCCTGTGCCGTGCCAGGACTATAGTGACAAGTCCTGGACCGAGCCCAATCTTTTGCCTGTATGATTACAACTTGGGAGAATTATCTACGCCCCTTACACTTAAGATACCTACTTCAATAGATTCCTTGGTATTTTAGCATTCTTTTTGTGTAGTTGAATCCACAATTGTCTGGGTTTATCGGCAGAACGAAGAAATTTTCCTACTAAAAGTAGAGTCCATTTCACTGCTTCATTTCGTCAGTAGAACGGCAAAAATAAGAAATTGGGAGACCATTGTGCAATAATATATGGAAAAGTATATTCATAATGTACATGAATGACATTTGTATATCTTGGATTGCTTCTAGTTTGGCTTATAAAGTGCGTGGCCTCTTATATTTGGATGTTTCTCTGCCATGTTATTTTCAATTAGATTAACATGGCTGAAATTCTTCAAATTACAAGAATGCACAGGCTTATTGCACAAAAAACTAAAAAATCTGAAATATACAAATGTCATTCATGTACATTATGAATATACCTTTCCATATATTATTGCACAATGGTCTCCCAATTTCTTATTTTTGCCGTTCTACTGACGAAATGAAGCAGTGAAATGGACTCTAGACAGTGAAATCATACTTTCCTGAAAAAAGCAAGGAAATACACACATGCCTTCATACTTAATTTTGTAAGGCCTTCGTCCAAAGATAAATCCCTGCACATTTTTTATTCGCTGTGTATGGGTCTTGTCGTAATCATAAAATTTGAAATCAAATGTTCGCCATTTTTCCACATCACAATTTGAATTGCTAGTTTTGGTCTTATTACCTCACCAAATATTCCAAAACACACATGAAGTGATCATTGTATTAGTACACATCTTCTGGATCGCTAACTTAGAATTTACAGCCAGTTACTAATGTCAGACATTAACGACATTTCCTCCAGTTTTTCAAATATCACCATTTTTCTTGGATCCGTTTGTTTAAATTTTAGATGAAATCCTGACGAAATCATGCAATATCTCATCAAGGAGCCCAGCCCATTCCATTTTAATTCATGATATATTTTTCTGGCGATTTTTAGAATATTTAATAAAATAACACGCCAGCCAGCTTTTTTCAAATGGTTCATGGTGTTCCAGATGAAATTACTTCTACCCAAGAATTGGCTAGAGACTCAAGTAAGTTGAAATAAAGAAATGATTTGATGTAACCATGTATCTACTTACCAGTATGTTCTATGTCATCTCTCGTCCGAGGTTTCATTGTGAAGGCTACAACAAAACGATCATCCATTTTGCCAGTCATGTGTCTGATCACGTGTCTAGTTTCTAGATGATATCACGTGACTTATGACTTGTCGCTCAACCATGTCTTCAAAGAAGAAAATGGTTTTCAGAAAATGTTCCGAGATAGCGATGTCAAATATTTTAGGAAGGCTGCTGAAGCTACTGACTATTTAAATTAAAATCAACTTTATTCAAAAAACACAAACAATATTTGAATCAATAAAACTTGACAAGCATTCCGGCATGTTGTGCATTTTTTAGTTGAAGTGTTTGTATTGTCTTACATAACCAATATTTTCTATTAACGAGAGTTTCTATATGTGTACTTGGAATTTTAAATCAGCTCATAAAATTATGTTTTCCATGAATCAAAAATTTTCTAACTAGGCTTTGTGCATGACGGAAATCACTCACATGTAGCACATGTAGTTTTATAAAAAGATGTCAGGTCTGTTCAAATGTATGTACATGTAACTGATAAGTTAGATAAGTAAGATATATGCATCATTCGGAATAAAAATCCATTCATACAATATATAAATAACAAAAAACTTTACAAAACACAATATACATTATATCTTGGATTAGAATTTATACAATAGTGAAATAAGATTTACACAGCAATTATATAATCTATCAAACTTTATTCAAGATATTATGATAGGAAACTTGATTTTATGAATCATAAAGACCTGAAATGATGCATTGAAATAAGTAAATGAAAACACCACACATTAAGTAGTGACAAACAATGATCTAAAGTTGAAAGATCGCAACATTCACTTCTTTGTTCAATTCAGGAATTCTAGAAATAGAATTTTTTTCGATTTATATTTTATAACCTCAGAATACTGCCTTCTGTTGTGGAATATTACTCCCTGTTGACCAGTCTAGATATCCTGTATTCCAGGTAATCCAACAGTCAAAATGACGCAAAGAGTAACTCATTCTGTTCACTATGGACTGAGATATGCACGCTTAAAATGAGCTCTAATTTTGATGTGAAATCAATGCAACCAAAAGCCACTGGTCAAAAATGTATCGACTTCCTTCGATTGTGAAAGTATTTGAAGACTTTCCGGATCAATTCTGTGCCAAAATGTCCATTCGGATGTATTCTTTCAAAAGACTTCGAGGATAGATGTCTGTGTGTCACATACAATTATAAATAAATAAATGGTGTCACATTTGTCAGATTTGATTCACGGTCACCATTTTTTCACCTTACTCTAAAATTGATGACAATTACTGTAACATAGATAAAGGAATATTCTCAAAGTGTGTATAAAAGCAATGAGGCAGCAAGTGCCTTATCTGCCTCGTCCTGGCTATGCTAGAACATACTAAAATAGATAGCACTCATGAACGGAGGACTCTGATGAAGGTTAAAACGGTGAAATTGTACCAAGTACACAGACAACGCTTTATGAAATGTTTTTGAAATAATCAGTTATAATTTACTTTTTTCTTTTATTTAGGAAAAATGGAACGTCCAAAGCGTAAACGAAAACTTACTTCTAAAATTCAAGAATTTCTGGGAAAATTGAATCAACCACAAGATGCTGAAGTCTCACGAAAAGAGTCCCCAATCAAAACAAAGAATCTACAGCTACCTGCCACTGTTAAAGGTTTGGACCTTAATCCAAGTGTTAAAATAGAACCAATAGACTCAATCCAAGCTGCTCTCAGCACAGACCAATCAATAACATACAATGAATCTGAAGTAAAAAATGAGTAAGTAGATTTGTTTTGCTACATGTATTATTTAATATGAATGTTCATTGTTATAGTCTGCATTGCATGTACTTCATATAATGAGCAAGTATAATAATATAAGTTGCAAGGCCTGCAATATATTCACATGTTGGTCTAAAATGAAATAAACTACATGTATTTATGTGTGTCAGAAGATACCAACAGCATTGACCACTCTGAGAAAACTCTTCAAAAAAGTGTCTAGTTGCTGCAGTTAATAGTTGATCATATTTTACTCGAGATGCATTTCAATTGTTTTTTGTAGATTCTAAAAACTTTCTCAAATTATTTTCAGACATATGGAAGGAACCATTGATGTCCTGCCACAGTATCACTATCCATTAAGATATGAAGATTTGACAGACTCCTCCAGAGAACAATGTCTCATAGAATCCTTCCATCCAACATCAGCTCATGGGGTACCTGACTTCATCCTTAATCAAGATAAGGTTTTTACAGTAAACTCAGGTTAGTACTGACCAGTATCTAACAGTCTAATATCATATCCAAGTTCTCTGAATTGGTAGACAAAGTCCTGGTTATGATGAAATGTATTATTGCTTGCTTCAAGCATACACAGGCATATTGAGTGTATTAGATGATCCATCATGTATGAGTCATATGCTTAAATCAGTATGCCACTAATTATAGTTTTTCACATATTCAAGGTTAACGTTTTCCTTTATTAACAATTCACCTGATATTCTAACATATACAAATGTTAGGATGTACTTTGTCTATTCTGACTGCTCTGATTGGCTAGAATGTGATGCTGTATAGTGTGTAATATATCAGAACATTTGTGTCACATATATTTTCAGAAATTGATTTTAATGTGAGAATAACTATAAATATTTCACATGTATTTTCAGACATAGATTTCAATGTGACTATAACTGTATGTATCACATGTAGTGGGGGATTCCTGTCCAGTGTTGAACTGAGCTTACACAAGGAGCAGGGATGTTCAAATTTAGCACTACAGCCACCCTTAGATAAAACACCAAGACATGTGGTAAAGACTTCAGACACAGAAAAATCTTTGATTGATTTCATCTCAAGTAAAAACAAACAACTTAAACCTAGACCTAAAAGTGCGAGAGTTCCATGCGTTGAGGATGGAGATACTATTGTTATACCCCCACCTAATTCAAAAAACAATGTGACATCAAAAATAACCAAAGATACTCCTGAAAAGAAAAACTCTGATAAAATTGTTAACGAAATTGGCAGTGAAATCACATCAAATGTAGAAGGTGAGCTTGTAAAAGATAAACCAACACCTAAAAGGAGAAAGACTACCAAACCCAAGAAGAATAAAAGCAAGAGCCCAAATAAAGTTGTACAAGCACTCTGTAGTCCTTCTAAGGGTGCCCCTGCACTAGTAACTATGGTACCAATTGAAAATAAAGGTGGATCCACTCTATTTAAACTTTTACCCAACTTGGAGAAAGGGACAGAAGCTTCTACAGCTATTGAAACACAGGAAGAGAAAGCTGCAGATAAAGTCTCTGATATTATTATGACAGAATCGATTGATTCTACACCTGATGTGAATGTAACTAATACTGTACAAATTGATCATGGATATAACAAGCAGAAGGGAAAACCTGCTAAAGAAACAACAATTGCAGTGGAGAATATCCCAATGTTAGATGATGAAGATGACAATGAGACATTTGAAAATATTGTGCATGAAGTACATAGTGATGAGATCATAGATAATGATGAAGCCATGAAAAAGAAGGGAAAAACTGTAAAAATGTTAAAAGATAAAACTGTGAAACGAAAACAAGAAACAGAAGCAGCAAGACTGAAAGCCATTCAGCCTTATTTGGACATGGTTGAAACAGGAATTGATGAAAAGGGCCAAGAACAGTTTAAATGTGGACATTGTGGTTTACTAATGAAAGTTAACTCCTCAAGTTGTCCGACACCAGCATCATTAAAAACAAAACTCAGGAACCATTTATTCCTTCATGCGAAGAAAAAATATAAATGTGAATTTTGCGATTTTGATAAAGCTGATAGACAGAAATTGAAATATCACACGGATAAAGAACATAACAATGGGAAGGTGTACATCTGTGAAATATGTGCAGCTTCATTTACATGTGAACAAAACCTTGGCAACCACATGGTGAGGCATAAACAAGGTTGTCCTCAATGTAAACTCTGCGGCAAGAAATTCAAGAACCACAAGAAGCTTAAGACGCATATAGAGTTTGAGCATGATGGAGCCACACTGTTGCCCTGTGATAAATGTGAGGCTAAATTCACAAGCAAATATCTGTTGAAGAAACATGCGTAAGTGTTAAATGTTATTTTGAGGTTTATTTTTTACTTAAAGCAGATATGAAATGGTATTTCTAACCTAAAGGAATCAATATAATGTTTTGATAAATGTATTTGGACATGTTTTCTCATCAGTAGTGTGAAAATTATTTCACTCTCATGATCGTTATAGCTGCTTAATAAGCAATATTCGAATTGGTTGTGATGTTATTGGCCCCCACGTGATCTCTCACTGGTCTCCACGTGGCCCGTTTTTGTCCATTAGATCATGATGTCATAATGCCAAAATGTTTTGTTATTTGTTTACACAACAATCCTATGGTTGCCGTGACGTTGTGATTAGTAAGGAACCAATAAACCAAAGCTATATTTATTATATGCCGTTACTAATCACGTGGGGGCCAATTTGATTGATCAGTTAGTTTTATTTCGTTATCTATGACTGTTAGCAGTTATCTAACATTTATTTTATAATGGTTATCGCAAGAACTCTTCGTTGGGCTTACAATGGAGAAAACCGCATTTTTGTAGCTGCAAGTTGAGAAAAGCTATTTCAGTTGTCCTTTAACCTATAAGATTCATTAATTAATTAATTAATTTTTGCGGATTTATCATACAAGGTCACTCTTTTGATTTCGATATCAGCCATGCATGGTTGTTCCTTTGCCAGATGACTTCGGATTCTTATTAAGCCTTGTTAAGTATTGAAATGTCACATTTTTAGCTTTGGACAAAAATATTGTCAACATTGAAATCCCAGGGAATTTCCTTGGAATTTCGCATCTATCAAATTTTGCAAATTAGAACTTTAGGAATTTCATGGCTATTATATTTCACGAATTTTCCAAAACTCGCGAAAAGCGCAAATTATATAGAAGCGCGCGAAAATAACTGGGAGTACAGTATACATTAATATATATAAATATGGATATATAATTTGTTTTTGCCTGTTTTCTTTTTATTATTCTTTTTCTTCCTCCTAACAGATTTTCTCTCCAACTATAACATCTTACTTAATCCAACTTACATGGTTAACTAAAGACTGTATCCGGCTTTCTGGGAAATTAGGTCAAATTTTTATCTAGGTCAAAGGTCAAGAACTAGGTCAAATCTTACATTTTCAACATTCTTCATCATATCTTCGTCAATATTCTTCGTAACTCCTTCATCTTTTTTTCATCGTGTAGCTTAGAAAAAGGCGAATCAAAGATATGACATCAGAATTTTGATTACTCTTACCGATTTTGAGATATGGCGTCCGGAAAGTAGGTCAGAACAAAAAGGTCTCCAAATTCAACATGTGAGTTATGAAATAAGTGTAGAATGATCTCAGGAATCCGAATCTGCAAACCAAATTTGGATCAGACTTCCGGTTCGGAAGTTATGGCGTTTTGAAAGTTCAAAAATCGCTAAATTTGGTGCCTATGTTAAGTCAATGGGAAAAAATACTTTTTCGAAGTGTAAAATACAAGATATAGACTGAGTACAGCTTAACATAATGAATGCTTATAAAAGAAGGCGACCTAAAAAGCTACATAGCTTCAAAATTTGGACACCAAAATGCCTAGGTCAAAATCTAGGTCAAATTCATAGTTTTTCCTTATTTTTACGATTCTGACACTACACTTTAATAATTTACTTCAAAATTTTGTATACAGGTAGCAAAGAGTGTGCTCATAGTGTTAGCCTTTTGCCGTCAGAAAGTATTTTGACCCACTTTTGAGATATGGTGTCCGAAAAGTAGGTCAAAATAAAAAATTCTCCAAATTTAACAAATGAGCTATGAATTAAGGGTAGAATTTTCCCAGGAATCCGAATCTGCAAACCAAATTTCAATCCGACTTCCGTTTCGGAAGTTCTGACGTTTTGAAAGCTCAAAAATCGCTAAATTTGGTGCCCCATGTTATGTCAATGAGAAAAAAGATTTTTTTGAAGTGTAAAATACCAGATATAAACCGAGTACAGCTTAACATTCTGAAAGCCTATAAAAGAAGGGGACCTCGAAGGCTATCTAGCTTTAAAATTTGGACACCTTAGCTTACAAGTATTTGGATGACTCAGCTTAAAAAAAGTCTGAAATCTGGAGTCTTAAATTGAACTTGTTCAATTTACATGTCTAGTTATTATTATTCTTTCAGAATCTTCCTCCTTACAAGATTTCTCACCAACTAGAAGAGCTTACTTTAAGCTGCTTACATGATCAACTAGGGAATGTATCTGGGATGATGGGAAATTAGGTCAAATTTTTATCTAGGTCAAAGGTCAAGAACTAGGTCAAATCCAGTACTTTGTCACTTTTTTCAATTTTCTCGCTCGTCCTTCAATATTTTCAATCCAGTTTTTTTTCATTGTGTTCCTCATAAAAAAGTAGGGGAAAATAGGTCGATTTAGTTTTTTGATATCTCAAACTGATTTCGAGATATCAGTGTCCGAAAACGAGGTCCAAAAAAAAGTTCTCCCAATTAAATGTCCAGGCTACTGGTGTTGTAGGAAATTTTCTCAGGATTCCGAATCTGAAAACCAAATTTCGATCCGACTTCCGGTTCAGAAGTTATATCGTTTTGAAAACTCAAAAATCGCTAAATTTGGTGTCCCATGTTAATTCAATGGAAAAAAAGATTTTTTTGAAGTGTAAAATATGAGATATAGACTAAGTACAGCTAAACATAATGGAAGCCCATTAAAGAAAGGGACCTCAAAACCTTCTTTTCTTAAAAATTTGGACACCAAAATGCCTAGGTGAAAATCTAGGTTTTTCCTTATTTTTGCGATTCTGACACTACACTTTAATTATATTCTTCAAAATTGTGTATACATGTAGCCAAGAGTGTGCTAATAGTGTTAGCCTTTTGCCGTCAGAAAGTATTTTGACCCACTTTTGAGATATGGTGTCCCAAAAGTAGGTCAAAATAAAAAAAATCTTCAAATTTAACGTATGAGTTATAAATAAGGGGTAGAATTTTATCAGGAATCCGAATCTGCAAACCAAATTTTGATCCGACTTCCCGTGCGGAAGTTATGGCGTTTTGAAATCTCAAAAATCGCTAAATTTGATGCCCCATGTTAAATCAATGGGACCGAATAATTTTTTGAAGTGTAAAAATACGAGATATAGAATGAGTAAAGCTAAACATAATGAAAGCCTATAGAAGAAGGGGACCTCAAAAGCTACTTTCCTTCAAAGTTTGGACACCAAAATACCTAGTTCAAAATCTAGGTCAAATTCATAGTTTTTTTTATTTTGCGATTCTGACACTACACTTCAATGATATTCTCCTAAATTTTGTATACTTGTAGCAAAGAGTGTGCTAATAATGTTAACATTTTGCCGTCAATAAGTTTTTTGACCCACTTTTGAGATATGGTGTCTGAAATGTAGGTCAAAATAAAAGTTCTCCAATTTTAAAGTATGAGTTATGAATTAGGGGTAGAATTTCCTCAGGAATCCGGATCTGAAATTAAAATTGCAATCCGACCCCCGGTTTAGATTCTACGCCATTTTGAAGTTTGAAATTCGCACTTGCCAGTATTCACGATGCAGATTGATCAAATATACTGCATACTGCATACCCTACTTTACCTCTCTACCTACTCAGCTACTTATTTGACTACTTACTCAATTACTTAATTAGTTATTACTTACTTAGCAACTTACTCAGCTTCTAACTCAGGTACTTACTCAGCTACTTACTCAGCTACCTACTCAGCTTTTTACTCAGTTACTTACTCAGCTACTTACTCAACTACTACTTAGGTACTTACTCAGCTAATTACTCAGTTACTTACTCAGCTCTTTACTGATCTATCTAGGTCAAATAAATCTGGAGTCTTAAATTGAACTTGTTCAATTTCACAAATCTAGTTATATATAGGTTTGCTATACTGCTAACTCGTATTGCATTGTTTTGACAATTTAAGCCAAATGTGCCTTCACTGCTCAAGTATACTTCTGTATGGCTCAGAGGCAATACTGTCAGGACTATTGAAATGTTGGCATATTTTTCACATTTACATTCGGTCTCTTTTGTAGGTATAAAATGCACATAGTTGGACAAGAAATCTGTCCCTACTGCGGACTTAAGTTCTCTGAGCTAAGATTCCATTTGGCAAAACAACATGGAGTGAATGCAAAATCATATTCATGCCCTACATGTTCTTACAAATCTAACGATCTAGCTTTGCACAAGCGCCATTTGCTTACTCATACAGGTATGTTATTTTGCTTTCCCTTTAACACGCTGTACTGCTGTACATCATACTATGAGTTTTAATATAACCAAATTGTGTTTAAGGAATTGTAGCTCCTTTAGATTTAAAGAGGACTTCAGTCACACTAAACAATAATTTGATAACAATATGAAAATCAAGAATTATGTTAACATGTGAAAATATTACATGACCCCTGTGTGTAAGGAACACTTGTTCCTATTTCATCCTAGTAACACTTATTTCAAAAACACTGTTTTTATAGCATAAAATAACATAATTAATTGATTGTTCATGTATATTATATTCAGGAGGCATACAGGAATTTCTCCCGAATAAGTCCATTATTTTGCACATGGCGTTTATTGGGCCTTGATAGGAGGAAAAACTTTTCAAGGGGGATGGGTGTTTATTCTGTAATGTCCGGGGCTAAGGCCGTGGGTGGCGATATAATATAGCAGAAAACTAAAGTTAAAATAGTATATAAAATCGTCTATTCCAACTAAACAAACACAGTGTTCTCTGTACAATCTCAAAGCAACTACTAAGGCTGGGCCAACACCCAAACTCAAGTGAGTTTCCATATATGGAAGTTACTAGTACACAATACAAAACAACATTGAACATACAACATGAAAAGCTAAAACTGGTTTGAAACAAAAGATAGTGAAAAGGTAAGGCATGACAAACAAAAGGATTAAAACATTTGGCACTGATACAATAGTAAACTAGGGACCTGTTAAAATGAGAATAGGGGAAGTATAGAGGACTGATCAATATGAAAAGTGAGATATATAAAAATAGGAAAATGGCCATGTTACAATTCAGAGGGATATTATTGATAAAAAATAAACTCCCATGGTTCTTTATAAAGAGGGAAATTTTTTTTATCCATTCCTCTTTCAAATAAATGCCCAAGGGCCTATTCGGAAGAAACTCTGGTATACAGGTTTAACTGTATGTAATATCGCTTATATTTCTAGGAGAGAAGCCATTTGACTGTGACCTCTGTTGCTGGGCGGGTATTAAGAAAGATCAATGGAATTCACACATGTTATTGAAACATGGCTTCAAGAAGCGCTATCGCTGTAGCATGTGTAACTTCAGTGCACCAACAGATCGCGATATCTACGAACATGAGAAAACGCATGAAGGTGATGATACAAATGATTATAAATATAGTATTACACCAAATGAAACCTCCAATGAACCTGCCATCAGTAATAATCTCCCAATTCCAGATGGGGATGAAGTAGAGATTGATGGAGCAAATTATCTGGATACCTATTACTCATGTGCAGATTGTGACACCCTATATAAAACAGAAGTTGAATTAAGTGCTCACTTTATGGCAGAACATGGAACAGATTTGGGAATATTTGGTGAGAATCAGCTGAAGACTGTAACAGAGGAATTAGTTGTAGACTCGGTTCAGGTTATTCCTGAGACAGAATCTTTTGAGATACCTACACAAGTAGAGTATATGGATCCAGTGCCTCAATGAAACCATTTGTTTTTTTAACCAAATGACATGAAAATCATGTGATTGTATAACTATATCGATTATCCATCACCATGGTGACAGTTACTCAGTGAATTGATATTGTATGAATGTACCTGGAAATTGAAGTGTCACAATTTATATTTGTAGAAATACTATGTAATCTCTTCAGGGCATCTGTTATTGCGCTCCATTCAAAACAGATTTAATCCCTAAAAATATGACAAAAATGCAAAAGGCACTCCTCATTGGGATGGATTATTTAACTCAATTTAGTTATTTTATATCATATACATGGGCATTATACAAAACTCAACATACTACAATTGCATCACTGAGTCTTCTTACAAATATAGCCCCATGTCTTAGCTACAATAGTGACAGCCATATTCAAATATCATGATACTCAATATATATATCATGAGGTGTGGTAACTAGTAGTGCCCATGATATACGAGGTCGTTTAATAAGTTCATTGTAAGTTCTGATCTTGGAGTTGCAAAATCATGCTGTTTTTAGATTTTAAATCATGTAAAAAGGCTTTTTTTAGTGGCCTCATTCGTACATATGTCTACTGTGTATGGTACAGTAGTAAAGAGTGTAGTAAGAGTGACAATAATTTTTACCATATGTAAATAATTTCTAAATATAGCAAGTTAATACTGATTTGATGTTATAATAGAATACATGTACATAAATATACCACATTATACAATTGTTTTGATGTGTTTGGACATTTGAGAAGATAACTACGAAAGTTGAATGGGTACTCTCAAAAATGAAATGAAATAATTGTTTTATTATTCAATGCTAGGTTTCTCATTCTGTGGCCCCAAAAGAAGGATATTTTTTTTCTCTTCAGAACGTATCAGAGGGCCTCAATCAGAAGTATCTAAGAATCAAGCATAAGAAATATTTACTCGTCAGAGCAAAACTTGTTTATGTTTACATGTCTATACAGAATAAGTTTAACAGGGAAATCAAACACCATGTCATGTCATGTGATCAATGTTCAGCTAATGATAGAATGAGAAATATGACATTGATTGTCTTATTTAACAATCTGTGGGAGTATCATTTCTACCTCATTTAAAATGTTTGGGTGTCTCACTTATAAGCCCATAGGTGTTTCACAAGGGTGTTCATTAATAGAGTGAAATGTTCAGATTTCCTACAGTATGTTGGTGGGGATTTATTTTGAGTTAATGATATAATAGCCTTGCCCAAGCTGGTCTCTTACTTTTCTTGATTTCTATTATGACTGCCGGTAATAAGTCAAGATCAGATAAGTAAAAAAATACTGACCTGGGCAAGGCTAATGATATAACCACAATTCTAAAATTGAATTGTATTTGTTTGTTATTATGATTTAAATAACAACTTTTGACAATAATCAGTGTTGTGTTATCTGTATTTAAAATCAGAATATGTTGTGTACTTCTACTTAACTTGGCAGCCACTTTAATTTGATCCGCCAAATTGTTAAAGTCCGCCAAATTGTTAAAGTCCGCCAAATTGTTAAAGTCTGCCATATTAAGTAGCCACCAAATTCCCCATTGATTTTATTACCATGTAAATTATTATCATTTGTGCATTGTAGCATTGCAAGTCCACTACATTAAGAAGCCCCCAAATGTTCAAAGCAGCAAATCCGCCAACATAAGTAGCGCCAAATCAAGTAGTTCATTCATATCTATCAGAAAAGAGCATTTTGTATTTTAGCTGAATCAGATCATTGGAATTTTGATCTCAGTGCTCTTTGTCTACTGGACCTTTTGTTGAAAGTAAAGTAGTACCTTATAAAGCTGAAGGATCTATTTTGATTCACCACTCATTCAAATAAATACCCATTGGAAAATATGAAAGATACTGTCACTATATTTCCCATTGGATGAACAAAGAAAGTCACTTCTTAATCATCCATAAAACACACTTCATAAATTGATGTGCACTCTGTCCGTGCACTCAAAACCAGAAGACCAATTTTCCTCATATTGAGTTTGAACATGTAGTATTATATTTGTTTAAGACACGCATTTAGAACAGGCTCTCCTGATTCATGCAATCAGGTTTGTGTGAATTTCCATTAAAACAATTAATTGAAAGAAGTTGACCTACTGTCACATTATTTCCACACCATTTGCAGCTATCTGAAGACAATGTAAAATTGCATACATCAATATTAAAACCAGGAGGAGTTGCTATACCCACTTCTCTCAAATTAAGAAACTAGCCTCTTAACACATGAAAGCAAGGCCTAAATTATTTTCCCTTGAAATGAAGACTTCTTGCCTCACATATAGATACATCTGTATGCCAGGGTATGAACATATAAGATTAGAATATTGAACGAATCACCCTGGTAGTCATTGCACAACCATTTGTGCATAGCACAATCACCATGGTACAAAATGTACAACCACAAATGTATGGTAGGCTGAAATAAAGGGTGATACAAAAAACACCACCCACTTATTTTGAAAGTATCATACTTGCTTGGTACACATTTCACAACCACAATTGTATGGTATTGATTAACCACCCTAGTAAATATTGCACAATCAAAAATACATGGTGCAGCACAAGCACCATGACACATATTGCACAAACACAATTATATGATTTAGCACAACCAACTCACAATTCCAATGGTATAGCAGGAGTCAGGGTTACCAATATCGCTTGGCCTCGGGTTCGATTCCCGGTTCAGACAAGTTTGTTAGTGCGTACTGCGTTATGTAATTCTGGGTGTTTGACTGCGTGGTTCACGACTCATATAAAAGGCTGTTGTGTGTACCTGTATGTCTGTGTACCTGTGCACACAAAAGAACACAGGGCTCCTCCAAGGAGGGGTTTCTGGCTCTATCTTCGAGTGTAAAATATGTAAAATACGGAATATACCAATGAGGTATTGCTCGCCAAATATGGCGGTAACCAAGATATAATAATAATAAAAGCACAACCATTCAAGTAATCATTGAACAATTTCAATTACATGTTATAACACAACCAATTGGTATTTATTACACAATCAGAATTACCTGGTTTAGCAAAACTACCTCACAATTACATGGTATAGCACAACCATTCAAGTAATCATTGAACAATCTTAATTACATGATTCACCACAACCGTACGCATTGCACAATCCAAAATACATAGTATCATGGTATAGCACAACCACCTCTGTATACAGTAACAACCACAATAACATGGTATGGATCAACCACCATAGTTCACATTAAACAATCACAATAACACGGTATAGCACAACCACCTCGTTACACTGTACAATCACAATAACATGGAATGAATCAACCACCATGGTTCACATTACACAATCACAATAACACGGTATAGCACAACCACCTCGTTACACTGTACAATCACAATAACATGGAATGAATCAACCATCATGGTTCACATTACACAATCACAATAACACGGTATAGCACAACCACCTCGTTACACTGTACAATCACAATAACATGGAATGAATCAACCATCATGGTTCACATTACACAATCACAATAACACGGTATAGCACAACCACCTCGTTACACAGTACAACCACAATAACATGAAATGGATCAACCACCATGGTTCACATTACACAATCACAATAACACGGTATAGCACAACCACCTCGTTACACAGTACAACCACAATAACATGAAATGGATCAACCACCATGGTTCACATTACACAATCACAATAACATGGTATAGCACAACCACCTCGTTACACAGTACAACCACAATAACATGGTATGAATCAACCACCATAGTTCACATTACACAATCACAATAACATGGTATAGCACAACCACCTCGTTACACAGTACAACCACCATAACATGGTATGAATCAACCACCATAGTTCACATTACACAATCACAATAACATGGTATAGCACAACCACCTCGTTACACAGTACAACCACCATAACATGGTATGAATCAACCACCATAGTTCACATTACACAATCAAAATAACACGGTAAAGCACAACCACCTCGTTACACAGTACAACCACAATAACATGGTATGGATCAACCACCATAGTTCACATTACACAATCACAATAACATGGTATAGCACAACCACCTCGTTACACTGTACAACCACAATAACATGGTATGAATCAACCACCATAGTTCACATTACACAATCACAATAACACGGTATAGCACAACCACCTCGTTACACAGTACAACCATAATAACATGGTATGGATCAACCACAATAGTTCACATTACACAATCACAATAACATGGTATAGCACAACCACCTCATTACACAGTACAACCACAATAACATAGAATGAATCAACCACCATGGTTCACATTTCACAATCACAATAACATGGTATAGCACAACCACCTCGTTACACAGTACAACCACAATAACATGGTATGAATCAACCACCATAGTTCACATTACACAATCACAATAACATGGTATAGCACAACCACCTCGTTACACTGTACAACCACAATAACATGGTATGAATCAACCACCATGGTTCACATTACACAATCACAATAACACGGTATAGCACAACCACCTCGTTACACAGTAAAACCACCATAACATGGTATGAATCAACCACCATAGTTCACATTACACAATCACAATAACACGGTATAGCACAACCACCTCGTTACACAGTAAAACCACCATAACATGGTATGAATCAACCACCATAGTTCACATTACACAATCACAATAACATGGTATAGCACAACCACCTCGTTACACAGTACAACCACAATAACATGGTATGAATCAACCACCATAGTTCACATTACACAATCACAATAACATGGTATAGCACAACCACCTCGTTACACTGTACAACCACAATAACATGGTATGAATCAACCACCATGGTTCACATTACACAATCACAATAACATGGTTTAGCACAACCACCTCGTTACACAGTGCAACCACAATAACATGGTATTGATCAACCACCATAGTTCACATTACACAATCACAATAACACGGTATAGCACAACCACCTCGTTACACTGTACAACCACAATAACGTGGAATGAATCAACCACCATGGTTCACATTACACAATAACAATAACATGGTATAGAACAACCACATTGGCTCACATTGTTCAAGCACAATCACTATAATGGAAATACACCATGTTAAAAATCAGAACGAGTAATCTTATTGTTCGTTCGTATATCTAGCGCACATGTTTGATTTCAATTTTTGATTTCAATTTTTGAGTGAAGCTTAGCATATTAATGCCACTCCTGGCATAAATACACACCTATGCATGTAAGTAAAACGTAACAATAGTAGAACTTATGGTCGTGATATGTTTAAATGTAGTGTCTTTTTGGTATATTTCTTATATTTGAAAATATGTTTGTTTTAAAAAGAAACGGGCGATAATATGTTAAATTTTCACTTCCTCATTTCTTTGAAGATGCCCAAGTGTGGCCACCATCGCGCTATTGGGAAATCTGAACAGGTTGTCAATGATCTGACTTTACCTTCTTCTAACACTGTTCCACAACTAGTTACTTTGACGGGACGTCTTCGTCCAAAGATAAATCCCTCCATGTTTTTTACTGCTGTATACAGGTCATGTCGTATTCATAAAATTTGAAATCAAATGTTCGCCACTTTTTCCACATCACAATTTGAATTGTGAGTTTTGGTCTTATTACCTCACCAAAAATTCCAAAACACACATGAAGTGATCAATGTATTAGTTCACATCTTCTGGATCGCTAACTTAAAATTTACAGCCAATTACTAATGTCAGCATTAACAACATTTTGTCCAGTTTTCGAATATCGCTATTTTTCTTGGAGCTGTTTATTTTAATTTTAGACGAAATCCTGACGAAATCATGCAATATCTCATCAAGGACCCCATCCAGTCCCATTTTAATTCATGATTTATTATCCCATCGAACGAAGTTCGGAGGGATATAGGGAACGCCTCCGTCCGTCCGTACGTACGTCCGTCCGTCCGTCCGTCTGTCCGTCCGTCCGGGCAATAACTCAAATACCGTTGGCCCGATTTTGTTCATATTTTGTACACATATACCCTATGGGGGTAGGAGTTCTGCTCGAAAGCCAATTTTCAAAATGGCCACTCATTTCAAAATGGCGGCCATTTTAGTGCCGATTTTACAGTAATTTAGGTGCAATATGTAAAACTGTAATAGCAATATGTTTTTAGTGTAAAAAAATTATAAAGGACATTAATAAAGCTACAAATGTAGATATTAAAAAACCACATGGCAGCCATCTTGAAAAATGGCGGCCTTAACTCGTTATTTTACGATTTTTGCTGTAACTCGAAAAGTAGTGGAGCGATTTTGTTCATATTTGGTATGTGAATACTATAAACATTGCACATTGTCTAAAGACACTTTTGGTAGAAGGCGGCCATTTTGGAAAATGGCCGCCATTTTAACGTATTTTACTATAACTCGAAAAGTAGTGGAGCGATTTTGTTCATATTTGGTATGTGAATACTATAAGCATGGCACACTGTCCTATGACACTTTTGGTACAAGGCGGCCATTTTGAATTTTTTTTTTGAAAAATGGCCGCCATTTTAATGTATTTTACTATAACTCGAAAAGTAGTGGAGCGATTTTGTTCATATTTGGTATGTGAATACTATAAGCATGGCACACTGTCCTATGACACTTTTGGTACAAGGCGGCCATTTTGAAATTTTTTTTTGAAAAATGGCCGCCATTTTAACGTATTTTACTATAACTCGAAAAGTAGTGGAGCGATTTTGTTCATATTTGGTATGTGAATACTATAAGCAGGGCACACTGTCCTATGACACTTTTGGTAGAAGGTGGCCATTTTGAAAAATGGCCGCCTTTTTAACGTATTTTACTATAACTCGAAAAGTAGTGGAGCGATTTTGTTTATATTTGGTATGTGAATACTAAAAGCATCGCACACTGTCTAATGACACTTAAGGTAGTTTTTTACTATAACTTGAAAAGTAGTGAAGCGATTTTGTTCATATTTGATATGTGAATACTCACGAGCCTTGCACACTGTCTCATGACACTCCAGGTAGTAGGCGGACATTTTAAAAAATGGCTGTCATTTTTACATTTTTTACTATAACTCGAAAAGTAGTGGAGCGATTTTGTTCATATTTGATATGTGAATACTCTAAGCATGGCACATTGTCTAATAAAACTTTGGGGTGTAGTCGGCCATTTTGAAAAATGGCCACCATTTTTATGTGTGTTATTTTACAAGTACATGTGTGCGATTTTTCAAAAATTTTATAGGTGGCTACTTAAGAGCATATTATTTCTTCTGATGACAACTTGGCTAGTGAGCAACCATTTTGAAAATGGTGGCCTTTCTGGTGTGTTTTTATGATATTTGCTGTATATTTCGTTTGTAAAAATGCCAGCCATTTCTGTTCGATGGGATTCGCTACGCTTTGGCGTTGCCGTTGTTCTGGTTTATCTGGCAATTTTTAAAATATTTAATAAATTTATAACACGATGGCCAGCTTGTTCCAGATGAAAAAATTACTTCAAGCCAAGAATTGGCTGGAGACTCGAGTAAATCTTACTCCATTTTTCAGCAGGTATGGCCTGAATGACATGGATGATCTTCTTTTTGAGGTCTGTAGTTATCCTGGGGTTATTCTCGTACCCTCTTTTTGGTCTTAACACCACACGTTAGGTAGGGACATTTTGGATGATGGTGCAGGTTTGCCAAAAGACTATCAATTTGATTGTCATGAAATATGGTAGGCCGGTGGGAAATTGAATGATGTACAAATGTGTCAAATATCAGGAAGTAATTTCCTATCATGACAAAGATATGAGGAAAATGCCGACAGGATTTCCGTTTTTTTACCACCCTGTACATGTAATTTACATACAGTAAAACCTGTCTAATCCGAACACCCATGGGACCAGCCAAAAGCGTTCAAATTGGCAGGTGTTCAAATTTCGAGGATATTGTTGGTCGGGGGGGGGGGGGATTTTCATTGTTCAGACCACTATATTGAACACTTAATACATAGTCAGAAAACAATACATGTTGTTGATGAGTTTATTCTACAATAGGCCTGTAGCCTACATGTATATGCTATGTTTTATTTACATTTTGAACAATTTCATTATTTTTGGAAAAATAACTCTTTAATTTTGGCAAAAACTTTGTAATACACTGAATAAGTATATGATAGTCTTATACGAAATCTTATGCTTATTAAATGACTTATCTCATATTATGGTTACATAGCACTGCTTTACTTTAGCTTGAAAAGTCGTTCATTGTTGTTTGTTTCTTGGCACTTTTAGCATTAGCAATATTTGAGTAGATACCCTCTTCAATTAAAAAGAATTTTTCACGACTGCTCATTCGAGATGATGCATAATCTTTCAAAATATCAAGGGCATTCAGTATGTCTGATGTGCCTTTTTAGGAGGCATTTTAGTGATAGGATATTACGAAGTTGAATTCTCTTTCTCATGATATAATCTTGTCTGCAAATGTGTCTGTGTTGTCTTTGTGATTATAAAACATTTACTGCTTGAATCCTAGCTATCATAACAGACCCATGGGATATAAAACAGTTAAGACTTGTTCATAATAATCCAAATCAATAACATCCAGTTAATTTGAAATAAGGATAAACCAATTATCTCCCAGATTCACACCTTTCTCTTAATCCAAATCAAAAACATCCAGGTAATTTCTAATAATGATAAAACAATTATAATCTTGTCTGCAAATGTGTCTGTGTTGTCTCTGTGATTATAAAACATTTACTGATTGAATCCTAGCTATCATAACAGACTCATGGGATATAAAACAGTTAAGACTTGTTCATAATCCAAATCAAAAACACCCAGTTAATGTAAAATAAGGATAAACCAATTATCTTCTTGATTCACATCTTTCTCTTAATCCAAACATAAAACATTCAGTTCTTTTCTAATAGGATAAACCAATTAACTCCTGTATTCACACCTTTCCTGTTGTTTTCCACAATTAGGGATGTCATTGAGACTTAAATAAGTTAATTAGGACAATATTGGTTCTTTGATTACATTGCATATGTAAAGATAATAAGAACTATAACATTGACTCAATATGTGGCTATTATTGAAATGTCCAGACATTTGATTTCTGATAAAATGTTCAGATTAGACAGGTCAGTTTTTCAAATCTGATTGTTCACTGTTCAGATTAGGAGGTGTTCAGATTTCAAGGTTTTTTTAACATGGGAGTCAATGGAAGGAAAAAATGGGACCGAAAAAAAGTGTTCAAATTGGAAGGTTTTTAGGATTAGCCAGGTGTTCAGATATACAGGTTTTACTGTAATTTGTTTTTTTTGGGGGGGGAGGGTGTAAATCATGGAAATATGGATTGTGGTACTAAAAGGCTTTTCTCTAAAACTAAAAAAAGTTACCTGTAGTGTTACATTGTACTTGATGAAACTTGTGGAAGTTACTGATATTATGGGCAGACGACCTTTCAAGAATAATCATCACTCACAGTCGAGTTATACCATGTTTTGTCTTTGGTGCAGTTTGTTTTGAGACACCCTGTATGTATATTGCATGTATTACAGGTATTTCATCAAGATAGTTTTAGTATCACAATATTTCAAAACAACATTTACATGTGCTTTGTATTTACTTGTTACAATCACAAAGTAATAAGATTAATTTATAATGTTCATATCATTTCATATAAAAAAGTCAATCCTCTAATCATAATTTTGATATCACATGGCTGATGCAATAACAATTGATTGATCTCTGATTAATTTAAATTACAACTTGTGTTTATAAGTAAACCAAAAGTGGATGTAAAAAGCATAATTGTATGTTCTTTTCAGAAATGCTGACTTGAAGACTACCTACATGTAGATGTACATGTATTGTGATACAGTCGATTCAGCCATACACGATTTACAGTTAATTAAGTATGGCACCATTGTGGAGCAAGTTACTCTTACTGTCATTTCTGCAATGTGTGATCTCTGATGATGTCAGCAGGGAATCAGAGTTCATTTGGGATGTTAATGGATATGTGATCTTCTGCCCTTGCATGGGTGAGCAGGATTGCTATTTTTCTTTATTACTTTTACTGTACATGTATATCTAAATACAAGAAACATGATTCAGAATTGTGGCTAAATGGTTGATCATATATATATCATTCCAACCATTCAGCCTAAAATATAAAGAAAACTGTTTAACTGTCTAGTGTAAGTTCCCAATACATAACAGACATGCATATACTATATAAATATACATGTACATGCAACAAATATTTGGTGAAATTGACCTTTCATGTGTCCTATCATTGCAGGAAGGTTTGGTAACCAGGCTGATCACTACCTTGGAGGTCTAGCATTTGCCAAGTCCCTCAACAGAACACTCATTCTACCTCCTTGGAGGACATATGTAAGTAGAGTTTGTGAAGTTTCTTTTGGGGATATATTGATAGATAATACAAGGCAATTATTACATGATGTGTTATCTTGAAGGATATAATAAATGAAACAAATGTACAAAATTGAGGTTTAATTTACAATTAATTTACATTATATTATTATTTATTTGTTTATTTACATTATGTTTATCAACAGTTAAATTGGCTCTGTGATAAAGTCACTGTGACACCAACTGTCATAGTTTAAAGGCCTCAAGTTAAGTTTTTATTTTCAGACTTTTCACGGAACCTTTAAGCATTAGATATACTGCAGTTGTAGTTGTTTTGATATATTTTTATAAATTAATTGAAAATGAGTAAGTATTGCATTATCACAATTCAAATTGTTTGCAGAAAAATGTTCCATTTGATGAATGGTTCAAAGTTGAACAAATAAGAAAGTACCACCGTGTGATCTTAGCAGATGACTTCATGAAGTATCTCGCTCCCAAGTATTGGCCTGTTGGAAAGAGGATTGGATGGTGCTGGTTGCCTAGTAACACAAAAGAAACATGTAAAATGAAAGAAGGTATACAGTACACAGTTGATATAGGAATGCATTTCAATTTGACCAGATTTAAAACTCAATTTATTTATTTTTATTCGTCTCTGATCTAAGGTAGCTATAATTGTGTTGAATACATGGCATCCTTATATGTGCAATAAAGTAGGAAGATATTTATGTTTATTCTCGTATGTTTTATTTCCTCTCACATTTCAGGCAACCCATTTGGCCCATTCTGGGATGGGCTAGGTGTTGACTTTGATGAGTATATGATCTACCAGATCAGTTTCCATGACACAGAGCTCTGGAGGTGGGGAAAATTGTGAGTTATCTACTGAATTTTACCCTTAATGGTCTAAAACTCATATTTCTAATCATACTGGTACATAAATTCCGATTTGTTACAAGAGGTTTGGATAAGCTTATTATCTGATTCAGATTCCCACTTACCTGTACATATCAGCTCTCCTCGTATAAACCCATGCATAAGCATTGGAATTCCTCTTATGCCTTATTTTTGTAGAAATAAAAAGTATAAAAACACAACCCCTCATCATTTGAGAAAATGCTTTAATCAGAACCAAGTACTTAACTTGCACCTGTATTTCATTATACCATTCTCGTTACTTATATATGGCCTCAATGTTAATCTACCTGTAGGTATCCCCCAGCAGATCACCCAGTGATGGCATTTAAAGGGGCTCCAGCTTATATATGGCCTCAATGTTAATCTACCTTTAGGTATCCCCCAGCAGATCACCCAGTGATGGCATTTAAAGGGGCTCCAGCTTATATATGGCCTCAATGTTAATCTACCTTTAGGTATCCCCCAGCAGATCACCCAGTGATGGCATTTAAAGGGGCTCCAGCTTATATATGGCCTCAATGTAAATCTACCTTCAGGTATCCCCCAGCAGATCACCCAGTGATGGCATTTAAAGGGGCTCCAGCTTATATATGGCCTCAATGTTAATCTACCTTCAGGTATCCCCCAGCAGATCACCCAGTGATGGCATTTAAAGGGGCTCCAGCTTATATATGGCCTCAATGTTAATCTACCTTCAGGTATCCCCCAGCAGATCACCCAGTGATGGCATTTAAAGGGGCTCCAGCTTATATATGGCCTCAATGTTAATCTACCTTCAGGTATCCCCCAGCAGATCACCCAGTGATGGCATTTAAAGGGGCTCCAGCTTATATATGGCCTCAATGTTAATCTACCTTCAGGTATCCCCCAGCAGATCACCCAGTGATGGCATTTAAAGGGGCTCCAGCTTATATATGGCCTCAATGTTAATCTACCTTCAGGTATCCCCCAGCAGATCACCCAGTGATGGCATTTAAAGGGGCTCCAGCCAGGTTCCCCATACAGGAGCACCATGTGCATTTACAGCAATACCTCGAATGGTCAGATGCAATAGAAGGGGAGGCACAGCAGTATGTGGATGACACATTCCATGGGGAACCTTACGTTGGGATACACCTTAGGAATGGAGGGGATTGGGTATGTAATGATTATGTACACTGACTATAGTTATAGATAGTTTGTAGAATTGAAAAGTATGTAATTAGCGGTACATAATTGACGATTCTGTATTTTATGGTTGTTTTTTGACACCATTCAAATAAACTAATACTTTTATTAAGATATGCAACTACTGACATACATGTAGTTTTAAAATGAATACATTCTACAAATAAACTTTATTGAACATTTTGAATATCATTATTATTAGGTGATTGAATAAACCATATATCAAGGAATTAATATATTAATCTTTCTTCACAGGTGAATGCATGTGCACATGTAGAGGGAGGGACTAAATACATGGCATCTCCACAATGTATGGGTTATCAAAATACAGAACCACTCACCAAAGAAATATGCTATCCATCAGAGGAAACCATACTTAGGTAGGCCCCCATCCATCTGGATGTTTCTAATATTTATTAATGATAGAATTCAAATTATTAAATTCATCAGAAGCCACACCACTTTAAATGCCCAGCCTCGTATGACAGAACCTTATAAATGCTAATAACAACAACTAGACTTGTGGCTTTCACCTAGAGTAGATATACAGTATATGTATTTATTTATATTTAAAGTACTTCACATTTTCTTTGATTATAAGTATGATAATTGATTGCAAAGTCATTCTCTTCCAATATATATCATATTCTTTATTACTCTTTCATGCGATACATACATGTACATCCCCCACTCTAAGTTTAGCAGTCAGAAGTCTCCCTGTGGATTGTTGATAAATCCTCTTGTTGCCAAGCTTATGGAGGGGAGTGTATATACAATTTACAGTTTTACACATATTTTTTCATGGATCCCATTTCATTGGACATGTTATGTTATTATTTAGTACCAAATTCTGATATTGTTAATTTCAGGCAAGTGAAAAATGCCGTGCTGAAGACTAATGCTAAACACATTTTTGTTGCCACAGACAAGAACCCAATGATCAAAGAATTAGAACAACATTTAAAAGAACAAAAGGTTTGTTATGTTATGTCATTTGATATAATGTCACATAGTGTGATGTCCTCTAAACATTAATTCACATGCACAGTCCTTAATTTCATTCACTTCTGTAGATTTTATTGTGAATAGAATAATTATTAAGATTCAAGAACATTTTACATTAATGAGTGAATTATTCCCTATTAAGTTAAACAGTGGTAGGAAAATCAAGACCATTTTATTTTTAATGATGAATTAATGATTAATATAATATTATAGATAAAGAAATAATGAAATATAATGTTTCCTTCTCGATTTTCCAGGTTAAGGTTCACCATTTAGACCCCTGGTTACCACTGATAGACTTAGCCATTTTAGGAAAATCCGATCACTTTATTGGAAACTGTGTATCGTCTTTTACTGCCTTTGTGAAGCGCCATCGTGACGTACATGATCTCCCATCTTCATTTTGGTCCCGTAGTTGATAAAACAGCTGAATGGGTGCAATTAAATCACCAAGTCGCTCAATTCCAATTTGACAGTGCTCAATATGTGTTCATTTCAGAGATATGACATCCAAGTAGAATAACCAGTTAAAGTAAATGAATGCTTATGCATGAAATCTTGATGTTAAAATGCATAGTTTGGATGTACGAGATGTGCCATAATATTATGAAATTCATTTATTTTTGTATTAACCACATTGATACAAGTTTTCATATTGGCTATGCATGATATATGTATGTATGATATTTTCAATTTAACATACTAATATGACATAATTTGATAACATATTCATAATTATTATGAGTTCAAGTCCAAATGGGTCCAATGTCTTTGACATCCCTTAGCAAATTGATTGTATGTTATTATTGTAACAAATCATTTTGATTCTTGAGTATTAAGTCTCATTTTGAATACATATATAAATGTACTCTACTCCTATACATGTAGCTGTAGTTACAAAATAATTCATGTAGACGATCTTGCATATAGGTTTTAGTGGTAGAATCTCAAATGTGTAATATTTGTAAGTTGAGTTTATGTTACAGTCTAACTGCACAATGCACAACTGTTGAGTCTAAGAGGTCTAATTATGCACAATGCACAACTGCCAGAAACAGCAATACATACCCTGGATTTTAACTTAAATTTTTTATTGTTTCAAATCCAAATACAATTATATACTGCAATTTTACATTTTACATTCACCATGCCACTGGCATGTACAAAACATAATAATGGATTTTAGAATCTGATTAGTTTTGACTAATGACTTGGTTTATGTCTTGTTTGTTGATATTGATCATTATTGCATTTATCAGTACATGTAAGTACATTGTAATATACCAATTGCACCAATATAAATACTTTCCATTTCAATCAATAATACAAAGATTTTGTATACCTTGCTTCACATATTTTGGGCTTTAATGATCATTTGTGCAATTGGATATCATTGTATTCATGTACTTGCAACACTCTCCTCCATAAGTTTTCCAACATGAAGTCCCCTTTTGAATCATGTAATAATAAAATCCTGTTCATATTTAGCAAAGACATAAGTTTGTTGTAATTAAGGAACAAAGTTAAGATTCAAAAATGGACAGGCTTTGATAGTCTATCAAGTGCAAACTTGAAATGAAAACTACTTGGCAAAGTTATGGATAGGGTGTACGTTTGACAGAATTAATCACTGAATCTCACACTGCTTTCTTTAACAATTAAACGGTTAGGGGGGGGCAAAAATTAGCGGAAAAATTGTGACCCTAACATCCCTTAGGAGTAAAGTCATAGCTCGCCATGTTACTGAATTACCCAAATTGTTAGTAGATTTGACTTGAATCGATGAACCTTTATTTTAGAATGTGAAATAGGGGATGGGGGGGGGGGCAGATCTGCTCTCTCCCTAACCGCTGGTGTGATGCTCAATAGGTTAATATGAATAAATATATATACAGGGCGTCAAATAAATATATTCTTCTCCTTTATTTTCAAAGTATGAATTCTTCTCTTTAAAAGTATTCAGTTGTTAGAGAGTATAGCAAGTTTCATGTCCATAATCCACACCAATTGTTTAGGGGTAGCACATATCTGATAAATGTTTCCTATTCTTTATGAAATCACAACGAAAATTTATGACTTTCAAAATGTAAAAATAAATTGTATAAAAAGGTAATTTCGATCACCAATACTGGGGACAATACTGAATGAACGGTGTATAAACCGGTGTGAAAGAAATGATGGTCCCCCAGGGATTATGGTCCCCTTTCCTAACGGCCCTTACTGGCCCTGATTGCGTATACGATAATGAGAGAAAGAGTTGTATTTAGGTCACCATATAAATCAATGGAGAGTAGGACCATAATTTGATAGGACCTCCTACCCTTTTACACCTGGGCACAGGTTGATAATTAATGTTGAAGACTTGTAGAAGGATGCTACAATTCAGTTGCTATCAAATCGACTCATCTTGCTTTTCAATGTTAATTTCATAATGGAGTGGTTTTCGTCTTCTCGGTGTTTCTCTTGTTTACATCCATCGGAATAGGTTAAAAGTTGATGGCGTTCAATGTAGGTGGATCCTGATACTGGTCAATGAAAGGTTGTATTTTAACTCGCATCTTTACTCGTGTCGACGTCATCCTTAGGTGGTAAAAGTTCTTTCTCCAGTCTGAGTTTCAGGCTGTCACTTAGATTGTACTTCTTGCTTTTTGGTCCATCATCCTTGTTAATTTCATCAGGAATGTCATCATCTGCTCGCTCCCTACTGCCTATTGAAATCTGAAAATGTTTTATGACATAAAAATTACTTCCGTGAAAAGCTAAACAGTGTCGCCCTCAATATTTGGTTCGAGATGTATTCATCTGATATGTATTTTGATAGTTTTTAAACGAAATCTAGATACTAGTTTTATATAAATTCTGTGAACTTACTGATAAGTGACGTAAGAGTTGACGACGTGTGACCTGCTCTGTATTAAAGACATCTTGTTCCTTGGAGTACCTGGAAGGAAAATTCATATATGGTTAAAATATATGTTTCATAACCTTATTTAATGGAAAAGAATACGTTAACCTTTTAAGCTCTACGTAATTATCGATTTCTGTGTGCCCAATTGCATATAGCTGCTGAAATACCCGAAGTAAGTACAAGAAATGTAGAAAAGAAGACATCCCGGGGAACACATAAACACTAACAGATGTGTTTCATTTCATTGTGAAAATGAACATATATACAAGGTGACCGGAAAAAAAGGAGACCATTGAAATAGGCAATATCTCCTAAAATAGACTAGTGACATCAATGAAATTTTGCATACATCAGGACAGTTCTATGGAAATTTGTTCCTGAAAGTGTCAATACAAGCAGTCAACTGGTTCAGGAGCTATGATCATTTACATAACATGCTCCAAATAGGCGCAATTGAGACCAACGCAGAGCTGGATACATTTGGCAAATACCCTTACATATTCCGACCTTGTTATGGCATTACATTTAGCATTTATTGCCACCTTTAGGTCAGCAATTGTCTCAGGATTGTTTTGGTACACATTGTCTTTCAAATTGCCCCACAAAAAGAAATCAGGTGGATTCAAATTTGAGGTGTATGGAGACGAAGCTTATCTGACCTATGGCTTCTGACTCAGTGGTCCCACTCAGTTACAGTATCATCCTAAGGAGGTTTTGGGCAGCCCTTGGTTTTCATATGGGATTTAATTGTGCCATATAGTGGTTTTAGTAACATGGCACTATGCCCAATACCTAAAGTGACTCTTAAGATTTGGTAAATCAGCACTTTGGCAACAGGATGATGAACCACATGTCAGATAACCCTTCATTGCCATTACAGCCTAGACTTGAATCCTGCTGATTTCTTTTTGTATGGATATTTGAAAGACAATCTATACCAAAACAATCCTCAGACTATTGTTGACCTAAAGAAGGCAATCACTGCTATATGTAATGCCATAATAATGCCATAGAGGGCAGAACATGTAAGGGTAGTTTGCCATATGAATCCAACTCTGCGTTGGTCTCAATTGTGCCTATTTGGAGCATGTTATGTAAATGATCATAGCTCCTGAACCAGTTGAATGCTTGTATTGAAACCTTCAGTAACAAATTTCCATATAACTGTTCCAGTGTATGCAAAATTTCATTGATGGCACTTGTCTAGTTTAGGAGAAATTGATTACTTCAATGGTCTCCTTTTTTTCCGGTCACCCTGTATTATAAATATTTTTTGATTGTCCAAACATGTTAAGACAAGGAAATGGCATCGCAATAAAAAAATTAGTGTAACCATTCAACAAATGGTATAGCATTAATTTTTTTGTGCTTTATAATTCTTACGTATCTGGCCTCGATTCGGGGTCGCCAACTGATTTGGATGACCTTGACCTGACAACACACGCGATTAAAATGATGATTAATATCACCCCAGCGCCACCTATACATCCAGCAATAATAGCGACTGAGATGCATCTTCCTTCTAATCGATGGAAACCATAACTGCATCTGAAATATAAGGATTCATTTGACACTTTACTGACTTCCACACACAAAGTGTTGATCATGGTCAGCATCAAATGTAAGGGCCCCCTCTATGATGCAACGTTTGCGGACATCGCTGTTATTTGACAAATATGTTAAGATAAGCTGGATTTTGGTGGGAGTGGTAAAATTGAAAAATGGTCCATTTATTATAACCTTTCGCGATATTACTCATATAATCAAAATGTATTCGCGTTCCTTAAATTTATACAAGTGCCAGTTGCAGGGTTAACGATGCAGTTTCAAGTGTAATTATGATGGAGAAATTATGGAAAAGGTGCATGGCCGTTTTTCACAGGTACATAAAACACGCGTACCAGTCATGGAGGTCCATGTACAATATGGAGATCCATGTATAATCATGAAGGCCCATGTACAATCATGGATTGAGGTCCATGTAAAATCGAGCATACTGTACCTGCAAACAGTGGTCAGTGAGGCATTATAGCCCCCGCTTATAGAACACCTTCCGCCATTACATCTATCACTGTCTTCAGGACTCCATGTGCCAAAAGGGATACGTTGACACATACTGTAACAGCCATATTCACCATTGTAGTAATAACATCTGTGTCCATATTCACATCGAAGAATGTCCCCTGTACACGCACTTGCTGCAATCATTATGACCTTCGAACAATTGGAGTTGTATGTTCATAACACTTGTGTAGTTTTTTTTAAATTGTTTAAAATCTCAAGTTACCCATTATCAAAAGGGATCAATTCTGCATTAATACAAAGTTGTGAAAGAGATTTGGAATTAATAAATATTAACTGGAAGCCCGTGTGGCGTTTGGAAAATATTGTTTAATAATCCAAATATTATTTGTCATGGGTTAAAAAAACATTTTCGAGGCCGATTTTAATTAGTTTTTGAAATATTATCCCGCAATTTAGATTATCATATACACAACAAAATACAAAGTGTAAAACATTGCCTACACTTCATTAGATAGACAATGTCATATAAAACGTTAAATTTAATTTAAAAATAAGCATACATGAGCTATAGGATTTTGAGGTTTTCGGTGTCTTTTTATTTTTAATTTTATTCATTTAATTAAAAATCAAGACAAATAGTAAAATATGACATCGACTTGCGCAGGGCAAGGCTATATACGGTTTTAATGTCAGCAGGTTATGTTGCGATGTCACTAAGGCTTGGGTGTGCAGAAAACAGTTTCTGAGTCGCTACATTTTCCTTTTCAAAAATTCAAACTTCAAATTTTTTCATTCCGAGATCAGCAGTTCATGAACATGAAACAAGAATCGAATTGAACTGTTTGAAAATTCAGGACAGAAATTGGAAAAAATCGATTGGACCTCATAAACTGTAACTCGTTCTCAAATGGTCCAAATATATCAAATCCTTGGAAAGAAAGTTAAAGTTTGACTTGTTGAGTCATTATTCAGTTATTAGATCTGTCTTGGCAAATGCTTCCTTCACATCAGTGTACATCATCATGATATCTTTATGCTCAGTGAGTTTGTTTCCACATTCTCTGACTGTTCGAACTTACTTTTTATATGATATATTTTTATAATTCAAAACATGATATGGGACCTATACATTCCAAGGGGTGTCTCTCTACTGTAAACTTTTACATGGGATCAGAAAACTTCAAATAGATAAAATGAATAAAATTCAATACAATTCAATACAATCAAGTAACAATGTATTATACAAAATATATAGCACAATGCAACAATACAGTACGAAGCAATGCAGTACTATAAACTGACATCTTTCTGAATTTAAAAAAATCTTTTGATAACACTGGGTTGAATTACAATATGAGCGATTCACACTTTATACGGGCCTTAATTAACATAATGTAACCCAATTTAAGATAATTCAAAGTTACCCTCATTTATCTGTCGATATGTCACATCTTGAAGGTAGGCTCTGTCTACGGTAAGATTCGTGATCGTTCCATTAATGCCAAATGCACGTGTTGGTATGTTCTTATCTGCCATTGATTGAATAACGTTGTTAATACGTGCTCTGATAGTTTCAGTACCATTTTTTGGCAGGCCGAGATAATTATATACGTAATATACAAGAAAGAATTCAGCTATTATGCTCCCTTTCCTGCAAATACAAACATTGTATAGTTTTAATTTCAATATAAGCAAAAAGAAGCTCTGAATATAATCGAAACATGAAAAGTTCTAAAAATGTTCATTGTTTAAGGAATAAATAAATTATAATGATAGGCCATACAATATTGGTGTAATTTATTTATCTAGAAAAGTGATGTTATCTTAAATGTCTTTTCACTTACCTGAATCTTGTAATGTTAAAATGAAGAAGTGGAAAATCATATAAATTGCCCAAGCCGCCATTATGCTGAAATAAAGAGAGCATAAATGATAAGGCAAAGAGAACAATCGAAAAAGACAAATAGAAAATTGGTCATTCAACTCAACTCAAGTCAAAACAAAGAAAAAACAGTGATGTAATCCTTTGGCAAATATGCAGATTTGTGATATTACTACTGCGCTTGATTAGGAATTAGCTGGATCAATTAATTACACCTTCCAAAGCGAAACATATATATTTCCGAGATTCTTCCAATGCAGGGATGGATTATCAAAAGCATATACTAACATCTGAACTCATTATGAAGTCCCGTACATCCCAAAAGAAATCATGGAATATATTTGTTGATTGATCGTGAAGGTCTTCATGGAAATTCACTCCTTTCATGAGAATCGTCAATCCAGTCATATTTAACCGGCTTCCACCCACTGTAAAGACATTTCAATCGTCAACATGTGTTGCAAAATGCATTTTTTCATAATTTAAAGTACATACATGAGGGTTATGGGAGGGTTTGGATATGGGGTTTATCTTGAGGAAAATATAGATAACTTACCGAGGGCCCAGAGGGTCTGAGATATCATATTTCCCGAGATATAGATCCCATATTCAATACCGTAACTAATTTATCCTATGACAAGTAAGGTTTCACGAGTGAGGTTTTCACGAGTGACACCCATATCCAGTTTTTTAAAAGTTCTCATTCTCATTACTTTCGAGAAATCGATGAACAATTTTACAGTCTGCTGCATACATTTTGACAGTTTGGCTTAATACATTGATTGTTACTGAGCAAAAACATTTTTCTGGAGCGGGAGATACACAGCGGGAGATAAAAAGGGTTATCGGATGGCAATATTGCCCTTTGTCACTGCGTATCCTTGGGAAATATTGATATCATCCTTGTGATATTCCCCATATCAAATCTCTCCTGGTGAATAACGACCATAAATATATTTATTCTATCATCCTATGCCAAGTAGGCTAGAGTTTTAGGGAGGTAAGTTGGTAAGATAAATCCTGTCCTGATTTTGAGGTTTCTATATCAAGAACCTCAATATCTCTAGCCATATCTCTCGCTCCTGGGCATATCTTTCACTTCCGGCAATTAAACAAATATTAGGTAGATATGCATATCTCCCTTTGGATAAACCCCCTATCAAAATCCTCCCAGTACATAACCCATATGTACATGTCCCGCTTCCCCAAAATATCAATTTTATATCTGTTGTTCCACTTATACATTGTGAAAAACATCGAGAAGCTGTAATATTCATATTTCTACTCATCAAAAATAATAACGACAATTCGTCCCAATATTTCTACATTGTTATAACTCACTGTATGCAGGTTTTGAGATAAATATACTATCTTTCTCAGTTTTTCACGAGGAATTCATTTCTGATCCATTTCAATGGATCTAATCTGCTGCAAAATGAGGGGAAAAAATTAGCCCCCCCCCCCTTGTCATATCCGTTTGGATAGGCAGCAGAGCCAATCAGATTACATAATGTGATCATGTGACTAAGTATGTAGTTCTAACAATATGGAAATAATGGGAAGATCACTTACTAATATAGTATACATTGCAGGTAATTAACAAAGGAGATCATAAATCATGACACTATGAAGTACAAACAAAAGAAAGCAGATTTGACATTATTTGAAACAAAAATAAAATTTCATTCAGTGAACTTAATCAATTACTGACCTGTTATATCATTACCAGTCAAAATGGAACAGAGTCATATTCTGTATGATTAGATGGGCATCAGTCAGGTTCAGTAACTAAGTCAACATTCGAAATTCGTTTGTTCATCAATATTTACTAAGAACGGTGCCACAATTGAATTAAACTGTTACCAAAGTGCTCACCGGGAATAGAAATTTCGTCTTGTGCAATCAAAATAATAGCGGATACTTTGAATTATTACCACCTTGCCGGGCCAGTTCTAGGGGTTTTAGTGCTAGTTTAGAAGGCGTTTATTTTACTATATCGACCTGAGAAATGTGTGACTTCATAGTGGTGGTCCATATGGACCGGTCTAGAATATATTCTAGACCGGCAATTTTCCCCGGGAAATTAGATATCGTTCAATGCGTAAGATTTTCTTGCTATTTCATCTCATTGAAAGGTACATGCAGCTTTTGGCGATCCATCATGATAAAATGCTAAATATTGTGAAAATACACGAGTTGACACGCTGACATTTGGAATTGTAATTTCCTACATAATTGTCGACTCATGTTTAAAAGTCATAAAAACAAGGTTGAGCATAAAACATTGACCCAGTTACTGTCTATTTATCATGGAATCACTAAGGAAAACATTATTAATGACTCAAATCCTTAACAGTTATGATTTATTCCAAGAAACCTATCAATTTAGAAATGCAAAATGTTAAATTTGTTCAATTATAAAAAATGGCACCTGTAGATAAAAGAACGTTTAAAAATTATTTAAAACAGAGATATTTACTTATGTTACATTCGTTGGCATGGCACTTGTCAGTGAGTAAATAAGAAGATGCCTTTGATTCTATATATTGTTCCCAAAGGAATTTGTTAAGAAGCGGTATATCTTAATGTACTTTTATCACCCCGAACATTTCGAATACTTATTTCGCAAAAGCTTTGCTGAGAATGGATTCGAGATGTTCTCAAAATCAATTCGTTAAAATGTGTATTATCATCTAAATAACCACATCACAAATTATTTTTGAAATCAAAGATGTACGATTTTTAGATTTTTATTTTCGAATGTTGACTTAGTTACTGAACCTGGCCATATATGAGACAATAACAAAATGGAAGTGAATAAAATTCAGTTTTCAGGGTTATTATGATATTTCAAAAACAAAAAAATACTACTCAAAAGTTAGAAGTCCCAAATCTTCAACGTCTGATTTCTCAATATTAGCAAAAAAGCAATTGTGACAATGTGGACATATTGGAACGAATTGTTTACCTGTATAAGTTTATAGACAGTACATGTAATGTATTTTAGCAATAGAGCAAGTAAGTTCTCTCAAAACTACCCAAAACAATTCGACAAAAAGTTGTCCAACCTGAATTATAAACTTACTATTAATAGGAACCATGCTTGGTGGCGGCGGAGGGAAACTAGGTTCTGGGGTGGTTGGTATCCTTGTATGCCATGATATTGTCTCTGGTGTATAATTTGTGTAAGGTGATGTTATTTCGACCCATGTTGTATTATATGCTGTAGTAGTAGTAGTAGTCCATGTTGTATTTGACAAAGTTATTTCAGACCATGTTGTGTTCGGTGGTTTTGTTCTGGTAGATGGCGTATACGTTGATGTTGGAGGTGATGAGTAAGACGGTATTGTTGTGGTGTTTTGCTCCGTCGTTGTGTTCGGTGGTGTTATTCTGGTAGATGGCGTATACGTTGATGTTGGAGGTGATGTGTAAGGCGGTATTGTTGTGGTGTTTTGCTCCGTCGTTGTGTTCGGTGGTGTTATTCTGGTAGATGGCGTATACGTTGATGTTGGAGGTGATGTGTAAGGCGGTATTGTTGTGGTGTTTTGCTCCGTCGTTGTGTTCGTTGGTGTTATTCTGGTAGATGGCGTATACGTTGATGTTGGAGGTGATGTGTAAGGCGGTATTGTTGTGGTGTTTTGCCCCATCGTTGTGTTCGGAGGCGTTGTTCTGATAGATGGCATATACGTTGATGTTGGAGGTGATGTGTAAGGCGGTATTGTTGTGGTGTTTTGCCCCATCGTTGTGTTCGGAGGCGTTGTTCTGGTAGATGGCGTATACGTTGATGTTGGAGGTGATGTGTAAGGCGGTATTGTTGTGGTGTTTTGCTCCGTCGTTGTGTTCGGTGGTGTTATTCTGGTAGATGGCGTATACGTTGATGTTGGAGGTGATGTGTAAGGCGGTATTGTTGTGGTGTTTTGCCCCGTCGTTGTGTTCGGTGGTGTTATTCTGGTAGATGGCGTATACGTTGATGTTGGAGGTGATGTGTAAGGCGGTATTGTTGTGGTGTTTTGCTCCATCGTTGTGTTCGGTGGTGTTATTCTGGTAGATGGCGTATACGTTGATGTTGGAGGTGATGTGTAAGGCGGTATTGTTGTGGTGTTTTGCCCCGTCGTTGTGTTCGGTGGTGTTATTCTGGTAGATGGCGAATACGTTGATGTTGGAGGTGATGTGTAAGGCGGTATTGTTGTGGTGTTTTGCCCCGTCGTTGTGTTCGGTGGTGTTATTCTGGTAGATGGCGAATACGTTGATGTTGGAGGTGATGTGTAAGGCGGTGTTGTTGTGGTGTTTTGGTCGGTCGTTGTGTTCGGTGGTGTTATTCTGGTAGATTGCGTATACGTTGATGTTGGAGGTGATGAGTAAGACGGTATTGTTGTGGTGTTTTGTCCCGTCGTTGTGTTCGGTGGTGTTATTCTGGTAGATGGCGTATACGTTGATGTTGGAGGTGATTTGTAAGGCGGTGTTGTTGTGGTGTTTCGCCCCGTCGTTGTGTTCGGAGGCGTTATTCTGGTAGATGGCATATACGTTGATGTTGGAGGTGATGTGTAAGGCGGTATTGTTGTGGTGTTTTGCTCCGTCGTTGTGTTTGGTGGTGTTATTCTGGTAGATGGCATATACGTTGATGTTGGAGGTGATGTGTAAGGCGGTATTGTTGTGGTGTTTTGCCCCATCGTTGTGGTGTTTTGGTCGGTCGTTGTGTTCGGTGGTGTTATTCTGGTAGATTGCGTATACGTTGATGTTGGAGGTGATGTGTAAGGGGGTATTGTTGTGGTGTTTTGCTCCGTCGTTGTGTTCGGTGGTGTTATTCTGGTAGATGGCGTAAACGTTGATGTTGGAGGTGATGAGTAAGACGGTATTGTTGTGGTGTTTTGCTCCGTCGTTGTGTTCGGTGGTGTTATTCTGGTAGATGGCGTATACGTTGATGTTGGAGGTGATGAGTAAGACGGTATTGTTGTGGTGTTTTGCCCCGTCGTTGTGTTCGGTGGTGTTATTCTGGTAGATGGCGTATACGTTGATGTTGGAGGTGATGTGTAATGCGGTATTGTTGTGATGTTTTGCTCCGTCGTTGTGTTCGGTGGTGTTATTCTGGTAGATGGCGAATACGTTGATGTTGGAAGTGATGTGTAAGGCGGTGTTGTTGTGGTGTTTTGCTCCTTCGTTGTGTTCGGTGGTGTTATTCTGGTAGATGGCGAATTCGTTGATGTTGGAGGTGATGTGTAAGGCGGCATTGTTGTGGTGTTATGCTCCGTCGTTGTGTTCGGTGGTGTTATTCTGGTAGACGGCGTATACGTTGATGTTGGAGGTGATGTGTAAGGCGGTATTGTTGTGGTGTTTTGCTCCGTCGTTGTGTTCGTTGGTGTTATTGTGGTAGATGGCGTATACGTTGATGTTGGAGGTGATGTGTAAGGCGGTATTGTTGTGGTGTTTTGCTCCGTCGTTGTGTTCGGTGGTGTTATTCTGGTAGATTGCGTATACGTTGATGTTGGAGGTGATGAGTAAGACGGTATTGTTGTGGTGTTTTGCCCCGTCGTTGTGTTCGGTGGTGTTATTCTGGTAGATGGCGTATACGTTGATGTTGGAGGTGATGTGTAAGGCGGTATTGTTGTGGTGTTTTGCTCCGTCGTTGTGTTCGGTGGTGTTATTCTGGTAGATTGCGTATACGTTGATGTTGGAGGTGATGAGTAAGACGGTATTGTTGTGGTGTTTTGCTCCGTCGTTGTGTTCGGTGGTGTTATTCTGGTAGATGGCGTATACGTTGATGTTGGAGGTGATGTGTAAGACGGTATTGTTGTGGTGTTTTGCTCCGTTGTTTCGTTCCATCTTGAATGAGGCATTGTAGTTTGTGGAAATGTGGAAGTTGAGTTTAGACTTGGAGTTGTGGTGGTATTAGTAGACTTTGCTATTATTTGTACTACAACTGCACAGAAATCTCGAATTTGTCTTAACACGAAGTTTAAACTGGCATTAACCCGTTGAGAGGAACAAGGAGAGCAATAAGCAGAGGCATCCATGGCACATCTCTTGGCTGTCTCTCGCTCTCTGAAATGAATGTATCCTCATAAATTTTTGACAACCTGACGATTCAAATCGATTACATTATATTTCAATAGTACGAATGTACAAGAAACATTATTGTTACATATTTCAAGTTTTTGTGGATTAACCCAACCTGCAGATTGCTTCCAGTTCTCCATCTGGGCCTCCAAGAACATTTAGTATTCTCTCATTGAATTCCACTACACATCTGACACTTGCATCAACTCCACAATTTGGTGGTTCTGTCGGACATGGAGGTACAGTTGGTGCGGGGGTTGGTGATTCACACGTCCCTTTGATTTGTGAAATGGTCGCCTCTAATGTCATGTTGAATCTGGCCCACCAGTTAGGATGACACGAAGCAACAGATTCATGGACACATCTGATCGTTGTAGAAACCTCACTACAAATGGCACTATGGTTTCCAGGTAAGATTATCTCAGCAATTATTCTCTGGCTGATGTCAACTAAACATCGACTGGCCTGTGATATTTTACAGTCTGGGCTCGTTGTTGTAGTGGAGGTAGATGGTGTTGTTACTTTGTTTGTCGGTTGTGAATAAGCTAGCCGGGCTCTTTGTATTGCCGGGGATAGGAGTGGTGTTGTTACTGTGTTTGTCGGTTGTGAATAAGCTAGCCGGGCTCTTTGTATTACAGGGGATAGGAGTGGTGTTGTTATTGTGGTAATCGGTTTAGTAGCAGCTGATGCAACGTTTTTATTGATAACTGGTTTCGTCGTTTCAACTGTTGATGGTATTGCATTGTCTGCTTTTGGAGTCATATTTCCTGACATCGACACACCAAATAGGCATGTTAAAAGGACTGAAGATAGATGCATGGCACAATTATCGAGATGGTACGAGTATAGTAAATTGCTGGTTGAACTATTTTAATTGAATACGTTTGGACAACGAATCATCGTTGAAGTAAAGTTGAGCTTTTGATAATAACTTTGCAACACACCTTACATTCCTTAACATTATCAAATATTTACATCATATTTAGTTTGAGGACCATTTATAATTGAAATCTATGCTTGAACCAGAAGTGGGAGGAACTTCATTCGGAAATTGCACCTCTTACATCTTTTGTTATTAACTACCAGACTTTGCAATGAATTTTGCATAGTTTAAAATAAAGTTCACGTTCTTTTAAACGGGCTGATCAAAATGGCCGCCAGCATAAGAAAAATTATTTAAATATTATTTCCACGAGTGTCTGCAGCTCAAAATGTCGGTGGTTGTACCTACTAGCAAGAGGCTGAGTCGATTGGAAATGATAAACGTATGTATCTCACCTGTGTGATAGAATGTCTCTTTCGGCATGTCGTAACGATGTTGTAATGTAGATTCGGCGTGCCTTTCGTTTCTGAATTTCACGAAAAATCCAAATATCAAAACACTGCAATTTACAGGGTGGCCAAAAATGTAACTCAAACAAATGTTAATTGCCCATGGTCATTCAGTATGGATTGAAGCATGAGCACTTGGTGGAATGAAAAAAGCATTGTATTGAACAAGGTTCATTTGTGCCAAATCTGACTTTAAACAGATGAGTTATTAACATTTGTTTCGGTTACATTTTTTGCCCCATCCAGTATGTCGATTTGCTAAATTGTTTTAATTGACAGACTTACTTAGTGCTTGATTATCCTAATAGGCTTTAATCTTATTCATTCCCGTTCCTTGAATATCAATGTGTGCGTGTACTTGTGATGTTGAGCTAATGGTAGTTAACTCAAATAATTGAACTTTGTAAAGAAACAAAAACGTAATTACTATGTAAATATCATGTTTTGTACTTCAACTTTACCCCTATCTCTGGGTAAGAAGGTTACATTAATTTGGTAATATGTCTTTAAGATTGATTCAAAAGACCAAGCGTTTTTACAAAGGTTATCTTCACAAATATAAATATTGATTGTAAACATTTTCGTTTCGGATCAACATTCATTTTATTTAATATCATTCATTCACTGGGATATTCATTAGTACTACAGACAAAAAAGTGGAAATTTCCCTTTCATTGGTGATTTCGGAGGGACCCTCTTTGAGTAATGATATAAGTTTTACTGTTTAATCAATTACCTATGGGATCATTCGTAAAAGTTCAATACGTATACCAATTTAATAAGCACAGAAGTCACGTAATTATATAATTGGAATTCTTCTTTCTAAAAATACTTTATATGACCACAATCGCAATAGAGTACTCTTGGAGTATTTTTTGAAATTATGGTTAAAAGGGTAGCATGGCAATATTCTGAAGATAAATGCATGAGTAGTGGATAAGGTTTTTATCCCATGATATCCATAACTCCACGAAATCATTAGTTCAAAATTTATATCTGATTTTTGTATGAAACAAAACCAGACTTTATGACATGTTCAACATGAAAATGTCATTATATTTGTAACATAAAATGATGATGAAATTACAATATTCGCCTTACCGGATTTTCTCGCATATAAGCCCTGGGCGTATAACTGAAAGAAGGGGTAATTTCGTCTGTTATTTTACCTCTTATTTTTCGCCCATGGGCGTATAAGTGTACTACTTTCGATTTTTGGCCCAGTGGGCGTAAAGGTGGGCATCAGCCATCTTCCTCAAAGACTACCGTACCTACTCGGTTGTAGTCCTACCGCATGTTTTGTAAGAATTATAAAGGAAATGTCACCTACAACCTTGGACTTAATGTTGAAACAAAGTAACAACAGAACGATCCACCACTGCCACTTACGGCACAGCGTTGAACTTAATGTTGAAACAAAGTAACGACAGAACGATCTGCCAGTGACAAAATACCCTTGAATTTATTCAAAAAATCAATAAATAGTCATTTTTTATAGGCCCATGGGCGTATAAGCGTTCTACATTCGATTTTTGGCCCATGGGCCTAAATTTAGGGGGGCGTATATGCGAGAAAATCCGGTATACTTAATACGTTCCAAGTTCTTTATTTTCACCTTTGTTTTGAAAATATCGTTTTTGACATCAGAACATCATTATAGCACGCTATATCCACCCGAAATAGGAAGCTTTGTTTGGCAGAAATCCCCTGGGGTGAATACCGTTTTCGCGAGGATCGGGAGCTGAATACGATTTTCGTGAGCAGGATTGGGCGGGACAATACGATTTTATCAATATCAAACATATTCCGTGTTATTCACCATGTAGTACCCGATGGGCCAAAAATCGAATGCAGTACGCTTATACGCCCATGGGCCTATAAAAAATGACTATTTATTGATTTTTTCATGAGATAAATGATTATCCCCACCGAGTTAAATATTGTGTTTAAATATTTCCTATAATCTATAAGGAGCGAGTGCGTATATTATCTGACATTTTGATGAATTCAACTTTGAAATTGTGAACTTTGAACATTCGGATAGTAAAAGAAAGTATATCTAGTAGGCCTAATAAATAAGTCACATGCGGCAAGGGTATACGTGTAAATAATTAATACTTTTTTTTAGGTTAATAATAGTATTGTAGTTTATCATGCTCAAGGCCGTCTCAAGGATAAGAAAAAGTATTTATCAAACGTGTCTTTCAATACATACCAAGATTGTTATGTAATTTGTAATGATTGTTAAAAACATGAACTTATGAAAACAATATTTTATTAAATATATTATATTCATATCTTTGATTCTTTAATATGTATACTTATTACAATTCCATTACATTTACAATAATAAAAATATTCATTTCAAGAGGCCTACATATATATTGTAGGGATGTTCTGATCATAAATCTATTCAATACAAATATCAATGTGTAAAATTATTTTTATATGAAACATAAATACATATAGATGACCATGAATGATTTATGGGGAATATGAGTATTAATATTTTAAAACTAGTACAATATATGGTTCGTATCGGATTTACATGTATGCAATTTGCTTTATCTGCTATATATCCACCGTCTTAATACTGACGACATGCCTCTTTCACCATGTTTACCCTGTTACATGACAAGCCAGAATACATCCTCCTAAGCAGGTTTCCAGAATCCGTACCTCCTTCTTCCCCCTGCTATAACCAATTTGGAAGCCCACGATTGAACTGAATCACGTGATCTAATTATGCACAATGACTTATACATGATTTATGTCGCAGTGTTGCGACAGCCAATCAGATTGCGAGTTCTTAATCATAGAAATGCTAACTGCTTATCGCAGGGGTAAAAAGAAAGAATATATTCTGGATTTTGAAGCCCTGTGATCTGAGGATGGCCAGAATATGAATAAATAAATAACTGCATTTGAGAACTAAATACCAATATGTATACATTCATTGTCATCATGATAGAGGGCAGGATATTTTACATGAGTCTCAGCCCCACCCCTTCTTTTATATTGTACATATTGCTTCTACAATGAAGCGGAATAACTTTAATGGAGCAAAATAATAGCATGTGCAGTGCACATGCTATTATTTTGCTCCATTAAATGAAATAGGGTAAATTATGTAAATAAATTGCCAGTGCACATTGTGCACTGGCCATTTATTTACATAATTTACCCTATTTCATTATCGAATACTGTTGTTTCTACTGCACAACTGTTCTTCACAATAATATTTATTGCTCACCATGGTAACAAAGTTTTAAGATTGAGCATTGAGCAGACAGAGATTATCATATTAAGAAACAATATTCTCTCTCGATGTTTCTCATATACGCTGGCAATTCCACCTACCCCAAGAGTCTTTTCCTCAAATTGGTGCAATATTTCCATTTTCTGAATTATTTTCAAAATCAGTCTCAGAATATGCCAATTATCATGATTTTCAGTGAGCGCAAATAGATCTTTAAGTGAGTGCATGACTTTTGTTCAAACACCAAGTACAGTAAAACCCGTCCAATCCAAAAGCCACAGGCTCCATTCAACAGTGTCCGGATCGACAGGTGTTCACTTCTTGAGGTTTTTAACATGGAAGTCTATTGCAGAATAAAATATATGGGATTTCACAAAGAGGTGTTCCAATTAGAGATGTGTTCAGATATACAGGTTTTGCTGTAGGTGCAGCACTCACTTGTGTCATTCTTGTAAGATCACTGACTGGCGCTGGAATATGCTCAGTCATTCAGATGCTGAATTGAATAGTACTTGAGTAGACTGTCATTATCTTTCAGAAGATGTCCACTGCTTGAATAGTTCTTCATGTTTCTTTGATGTAAACTTTGGCTCAAAGGTCACATTAATAATCTCAGAGAATCCTTCGGAAAGTTCAGGTATCTTGTGGTTTTTCTTAAATGAGTGGTACGCAACCATTGGGATACGTCTTATTTCCCCATTGGTTTGATTTTGCCGGACATAGTTCAAATGATGGGCTACCTCCTGTGGCGTTGACATGACAAAACATCTAGCAGGTACTCCTAAATAAAAATTAAAAGCATGAGACATTTATTTGTTTAGAAAACCTCCATTCAAATCTCTAAATACTAAATAAATGAATTAGTACACATAAGATGGCTTACCAAACTTTTTGGCAAGTTGCATATAATCTGCTCTGACTAAAGGAGATGGATTCGTATTATCTATCACAACACTCTTTCCAGCTTTCAGTGCATCTTGGGTTGCCTACAATGAAGTAAAATAAAGATTCCGAAAAACATTTACGCCACTTTCGCTAAATATGGCAGACTTGGTCAATGTAATTATCTCACTACAGTTCAAAAAAAGTTTTTAAAAGAAATGTTGTCATTTACTCATTCTTATCACATTGTCACAGAATATCTCTGATTATCTCTGAAGTGTTTCCACAAATGGAATACATAACATTTAGGTGTAAAATCTGGTGAATTGAGAGCTTTGAAATGTTTTAGAGATGGCTCTCACATTAAAGAATTACACATTTTGTCACAAAAAAGTATTCTGATGAATTAAAAGTAAGACGATGGGTTTAGGATTTTACATACACTCTACAATATAGTTTATGTTTTGATGGCATTTTAAACCATGAAATTTAGCTGGAAATATGGGTTGTGCATGTGACACTGCTCAGATGTCAGATCAATAAAGTTTGAAACAAGTACTCTTAACTTAAGTCATTCTTTTGCATAATTACCCTTAAGAAAAAAGCCATGGTAACCATGGTATTCCATGGTGCGTCCATGGTAATTCATGGTTTTCCATGGAAATTCATGGTTTTTCATGGTATTTTCCATGGAAATTCATAGATACCCATGGTAATCTTCCATGGATATTTACCATGATTTTCCGTGGTAATAAGTGGTTTGGTAATTGTTTTTTCATGGACATACCATGTTTTTACCACAAATTGTATCAATATTTTAACGAATGAATCCAAGCTGGATTGAGACTAGTCATTGACAGAATAATATGACGCCACTCCCCCCCCCCTCAAATTTTTTAGAAAGTCAACCTTCTTGACAAAAGCTGGTTTCAGGCCTGAAATACAACCATGTTTTTACAATCTGAATATATGTTTAGTACATTCTGTACATAGTGTCATATGACAAAGAACTTTTTACTTAATATTTTTTTAATTGATGATTTGACCCCACAATTACAAGTAATAATTTGTTTGCTGGGATTTGCTATCATTTAACTTTGGCGCTGATGTAAAAAAAGACAAAATAAATGATAAAATCAGCTCACTGGATTCCCTTATTGCAGACCTGAGACTTTTATGTTAGTCTCAGTTGCAGACTGAATAAACATTTGTACTTGGAGTAAATCCTATTTGGTTTCATTTGATCAACAATGAGTTTTTGACTTGCACTGTCTACACTCACCGACAATAATAATTACTGAAGAGGGAGAATTAGAAAGAGTAAGATTATCATATATAATAACAATAAGATCTGAATATTTAAGAATTATGCAAATGAACTATTATAATCTGTTGCAAAGAGATTAATTTTTTAACATTAATTTGAGAGATAATATGCTTATAGAGGTTGAATGGGACTTCATTTGGAGAAGTTCATTTAGAGACATAATGTATTATTCTTTTTTCTTCATGCAAAACACCAAACAAATAGCCCATGGAAAACCATGGACTTTCAAAAGATCAAAAGAATAACCATGGAAAAGCATGGCTTTTGATTGCACTTTCTGAAACATCAAAGAAATAATCATGGAAAAGCATGGCTTTCAATTGCAATCAACCGACTTCCATGGCTTTTGATTGCAGTTTCCTCAACTTCAAAGAAAGAAACCATGGTTTTTGATTGTATTCTCAAATGTACGAAATGTAATTTAAGAAAATAAGTTATTTATTTATTAAATTATTAATTTTATTCATATTGATTTTTAAAACTGAAAATTAAAGAAAGTTTTGAAATAAAACAGAGCTTGTTTGACTTAATCATATTGATTTTTAAAACTGAAAATTAATGAAAGTTTTGAAATAAAACAGAGCTAGTTTGACTTAATCTTTTTCAAAGGAAAGAAGTGTTTGGCTTAAAAAATAAGCAATCTCTATCTAGTCTTGATCTACACAAAAGTCCTTTGCACAATTGTTTTTAAAAACTTGTGGCCTACTCTGTGCTGCATTAACTGCACTATCATATTTCAATGAATGTTCTTGCTAAACCTAAAAAATGAAATGTCCACCCTTTTTTCTCAAAGATAAGTCTAAGTCCAACTAGGATATACCATCAAAACATTCATTTTGGAGATTTTGGTAAATACAAATCCTACCCAAATTGTTGATTTTACATCTCCATGTATCATGGTAAAAACCAATTATCAAACCACCAATTACCACGGAAAATCATGGTAAATATCCATGGAAGATTACCATGGGCGTCCATGAATTTCCATGGAAAATAACATGGAAAACCATGAATTTCCATGGATTACCATGGGCGCACCATGGAATACCATGGTTACCATGGCTTTTTTCTTAAGGGTAGTACTTACTACTATGAATTTAATGACATTCAATGATTCACAACAACCTGTAACAAAAGTAAACAACCAACCAAAATCTTGCTTTTTCTAAATCATGTGAAATACTGTAAAACAAGGGGCTAAATTCTCTCAAATCAAATCAAAATACATTTGAATGGAGCAAGAGGAAGTGTGCATAAATAACTCACTTTGATACATTTTGCTGCATTGCCCAACGTGTCCCGATTTATATGAACATAGCCATTTGCAACAAAATGGAGCTTTGCAAAGGTACTTTTGCCAGAAGCTGGACATCCTACCATAATGGCTATTTCTTGATTCTGAAAATAACAATACGGTATATGTATCATGTACAGTAAAATATATAAAAGCATCTACGCTACACGTGAATAAACAGGCCCGTAGCCAGGGGAGCAACCGCTCCTCCACCCCCCCCCAGCCAGAAATTCTGACAAAATCATGCAGTTTTTCACCATTCTGAGCATTTTGGCATGATTTTTTGCCAAAACTATTAAAAAGCTCCCCCCTTGGCAAAAACTCCCCCCTTGGTAAAACCGCTCCCCCTGGTAAATCCTGGCTAGGGGGCTGATAAATAGTTAAGTGATGCACATGTATATATATAAATGCAAACAATACATTCATATGTATGTATAAATATATATATTTCATGTATGAGCAATTCAGATTTTGAGTTTTTTAAGCTACACAATAAACAATCAGAACTCCTTACGTTTGCATGATATTTGTTTGATGAGCAAGATGATTGGCTGATTGTTTCTAGGTATTTGGCAGGATCCAATGACTGCCACTTGAATGGGGCAGGCTCTTCACCAAGAAAGAATTCCTCTGGTGTATGAAAATCTGAAACATCATACAAGAACATACTACATAGTGCTGCCCTCTTTCATTGCATTTTAATTACATTTTATACAAACTGGAATGCTATACTGTTTATATTGATGAATTACATTCCACTACTTTAAGATCTCTCATGGGGTATATAAAAATGCAAAAATTGAAATTAATAATGAAAACATATGTAAATGTTTCCAAAATGGATTGTCGTATGCAGACTGTACCTAAACAAACTAGAATGCTTTCATGGGGTATACAACTTTAAATGCAAACATCTAAATTAATATTGAAAAGATATGTAAATGTTTCTAAAATGGATTGTCGTATGCAGACTGTACCTATTCCTACATTTGCTGCAAACATTCTGTCACTGCATGAGAAGTCTTTCTTTTTGTCCTTCTTCCAACCTTTCTCTCTCCCTGCTGCATCTCCGACATACATACTCTGGCTGAGATCAACCTGTATAATAATACAGAGCAATTGCTAAAAAGGTGTGTAAAGATGGAATAAACATTTATCTGTTAAGAATAGTGGCCAGGCAACTAAAATTACAGTCATATATTTCCCCGAATTGTACAGTATGTTTACAAACAAATTTCAATTTTACAAGTAAGTTAATAATTATTTTTTTCATTTACATAACAGGTAGGTTATGTCAAAAATCTTCCTGTGTTACATGAGTAGATGTGTACCTGTAAAATCTAGCTTGCAGAAATGTTGAATAATTGGCAACCCATAATGATAATTATCTCTTATATATAATACAAAAACATAAAATGACATGTTCTGTGTAGCACTGGCCCTTATAAGTAGACTTACTTGTACATCTGCATTGTTGTGATCAATAAAATACTTCCACATATTTGGACTAGGTTTACGGAAATGATTATTTCCAGTAGATGCATATACCTGAAAAAGACATCATTAATATAATTGTGTATTTACACTACAGGGTGACTCATTTTGTTTACATCATACCGAAATAGTTAAGTATTCCTCAATTTTTTCAACATCTTGAAATATGAATACAGTCAAACCTGTATATCTGAACACCTCCAAATGTGAACACTTCTTCTCAGTCCTTAATTTTTTCACATATTAAAAAATCCTTGAAATGTGAACAAGTGCTAATCCAAACACTTTTGGCTGGTCCCAGAGATGTTCATATTACACATGTTTTACTGTACAATGTACATGTACTTTGTGCCATTGATCCTTATCTAATCAAAACCTGTTTATGTCAACACTTATCAAACTGAACACTTTCAATCATATGTCTAATAAATAGGGTTGTTAAATATCAAAGGTTTACAAGGCAACTTACAAATACAGGGATATCCAGTTCAGCAATGATATCTTCTAGTTTTTTTCTAAAGTCATCAGGGTTAACTTTATTTTTCTCAATACCCGCTTGATTGGAAAAGAAGATGACACGATACCCATCCTCATTCAATTGCTTTAGCTTACTGGGAACACAGTCGTACAACCATTTCCAATCTTTGGGACCTGAAACAATTTAAGTGAAGCAAAAATCAGTGGTTAATTTGCTATAAAAAACATTATGATGAAAGGATTTCTTAGATTAGGAGATTAGCTTACTCCCATATATGGTATAAATGATGGCTCCAGGCCAAGGACTTGATACTAGTCACCATTCTACTACACCCTATGCATCTTTACATGAATACTTACAGTGCATTTACATTAAAGTGTTCAGATTTAGCTAATATACACATTTCAATATTACTTCATGACCTTATTAGAAAAATATCGAGACTTCACTGTCTTCAAATCAAACAAGTGGAAGAGGCAAAAGAGTGCGCTCCATACAGGACTATAGTCCTGGTACGGGATAAGCTGATAGCACATGTAATGTATCACTTACATTTCTAAGTAATAATGATGAGATCTTTCATTATGTATCACAATCACATCCATTGCTATATATTTCATGAAATCATTTAATATTCACAAATGTAGACATCAACTTGTCAAAAAGAAAGTGAAACCGGAAGTACATGTATTGTTATGTACTATGTAGTGATACATACCACTTGCAAATGCGCGTCCAGAGCGTGTACCGATTACCGTCCAGTCAATGTCGAACCCTGCCACTTTATTACACCCCTTTTCTGATTCTGACGAAAGGTATAACAATGGACATAGGTTTTTTAGCAGTTTACCACCTTCTGACCATTTCAAATCAAATCGGAGGTCAGTCTCGCCTTTTGCTCTTTTTGCCTTCACTTCAGTATCTGCAACTGCCTTTCTCTTCGGTCTCATGGCTTGTTTGTGAATCCCTGCAAGATTAGAACGTGTTATCCTAGATGTTAGATGAAGAAGAAATGATTTAGACATATGTGATACTCATTTTATACACTTTTGAAAGTGCTTGATCAAGTCCAAGCGGGTTACACAAGGGACTCTATTATCACCCACCGGATGTGACTAGTGTGCTGCCACCTATCCAAGGTCATTTTGTAAACAACTAGCTGTCAAAAATCTAATATTTTATACTATTTTTGACTAATTAGCGTAAGTAAGTCCATCAATCTATTCTTGTAACCAAGTTGGAGAGTAGCCTGGCCTTACATGTACATATAAATAGGCCTATGTATTGACATGCCCATGGTATTGACTATGGACCAACAAACAACCAAACAATAACTGTTTCTTAGAGATTCAGCTGTAAAAGTCAGATACAGGTTGGGAATCGGTAACTAGATCGCTGGGGCTGATCTAGCGCACACAGGTAGCTACAACTGTACAAGCCCTTGCAGGCCATCCAAATGTCCCACAATTTGCGTATATGTCATGCATTTGCTTGAAAATTTTAAGTCACGGCAGTTTGCACGGCGTTACAGAATACTGTATGTCACGCAAATACGCATTTTACCTGATTATTGTCAAGCAAAAATATTCTTGTAGAAAAACTTCAAAAAAGAGATCGCCGATTTCTGAGCCGATATAGCACAAAACTGAACGCTGAAAAAAGGAACGTATTTTTTCCGGACTTTTCACGCGGATACCGTATATGTCACCCATTTTCCTCAAAATTTTTCGTATCTACCCCCCCCCCCAGATATTAATCTTCATTTTGATTGTCGCACTGCTACTTTTATTTCAGAGCAACCCCCCCCCCGTTATAAATCTTCATTTTGATTGTCGCACTGCTACTTTTATTTCAGAGCAACATCTTGTAAACAGAACAATGTTGATCGAAGATGACCTCTCCATGTAATCGTAAATGGATTCAGCATCAATGTGAATGACAGAACTACAAATAAAACATGAGCTCTGATCATGAATGGGCTTCAATACACGACAGGGATCCAATAATACACCAAGCTGCTTATATTGGTGACTTATCAAAGCTTAGATCATTACTTAAGGAACAGAAGCAATTGAAAGATATCAACTTTAAGAATCGTCTGGGATGCACCCCTCTGAGACTGGCATCAACAGGTAAAATACATTGTGTACAGTGTAAGTATGTAATTAACTCACTCTGGGGCTCAAGTCAAAGGCTAGCATACAAAAATCGTGCATTAAATCATCCATAAATCATCGAGCCCTGGGCTTAAATCCTGTATTATTGTGATTGTGGTAATGTCTGAAAACGTGTTTAATATTACCTCAATATTTGCTGGGACGTAAACAATTTGAATTAATCTAGTTATTCACATAAAATTGTGAGAATACATCAGGTCACTACAATATTAGATTACATTTGTGTTGTAAATTACCAGCACATTAAAACTTTTTGTGTATTTTGATAGAGCACAAGCTGATGTGCATAGAAAGACCTGTATGAGGGTATTGACTTGCAAATCGCATTGACTAAATGTTCACCTCAGCATTGACATTGATCACAGCAATAATGGTCTTCTGAAGAATGTACATATCATCGAAAAAGGTTTTTGGCATTAGTAGTGACCTTCACATTGACCTTATAGTATGACCTTGACATTTTGTGATATTAGTAAATCCTTTTTCTTAACATCTGAGTCTTTAACCTTTTGATGCAACATAAAATTATCTAAATGATGATGACCTAGTTATTTGAGTTTGACCTTTTGTGGCTTTAATATGATATTGTTTTGGTCATTAGCTAATTCTGAGCATGTAATGATTGGATAAATAAGGTCATCAGATCCAAATGATGAAATATGAAAAATCTAGGTTAAACATCTAATGGTGAAAGCACTTTATGAATACTATAGAGCACATTGAGGGTCAAGTTGACATTTCAGGGTCAAGGTCAGTCAGAAACTGAAAACTCATCAAAATTAAAAAAGTCCTATAAGTAAAACCTTCAGTTTGAAACTTTGAATGCCTCACTGTTAATAGGATCATCTATATGTCCCATTGATTTACTTGTAAATTAGCCATCTCTTTGAGGAACACCTGTCTGCATTGTGGTCAGTGCAAAGGGCATACTACCATACATGCTACCATGTACCCTACCAGACCCAACTGAAATGTACACTACATAGTAAGTTTGTGTCCAATGTTTTCAGCTGGTCATACTGCTTGTGTATCCTACCTCATTCAAATGGGAGCTGAGGTGAATGTCGCTGATGTGAAAGCCCAGACTCCCCTCTATGTTGCAGTGAAGAATAAGCATATAGACTGTGTGAAGATACTGCTAGAGAACAAGGCAGATCCCAATGGAAACATACAGAGCCTCTGTTCACCTTTGTACATAGCAGCTATGGATGGCTTCATTGAAGGTGTATTGGTATGACCCATTTATGTTATTTACTATCATTGAAAATGAAAGGTAAATTCCAGTAAACTTTTAGACGCACCAAGGACAAATTAAAGCACAAATGTCTTGGATCAAACTTGTAATGAGGGTAGAGGCCCAAATTGACAGGCCAGGAAACATGACAGTGCATTGAGTCTTGTGCTTAAATTCTTTTCACACATTTATTCTAGGTTTTAGTAAAGTATGGAGCAGACATGAATGGATGCCAAATCAGCATGGGATCTTTCATCAGTACACCCCTGTACATAAGTATAGCATACCACCATTTGGATTGTTTCAAGGCTCTACTTAAAGCTGGTGCAGACCCAGACCATACCCTCAGGAACACATCTAATAAGGGCCACACTATGCCTCGTCAGTCTCTCTACCATGCTGTAGTGAGGCACAATACCGATATAGACTATGCACAGCTGCTATATGATATGGGTGCATGTATTTACGCAGTTGATGATAAGAACAGACAGGCATCAGAAATGAATAAGAAGAATGAATGTGAAGAGTATATAGCTGAATTAATGTGTATGTATAATTTACATCAACTGAATTGTAGATTTTGTATTGTTTTCTTTTATTATTCTTCGTCAGTGTCATACATGTATATAGGAACGCCCATGCTATTTTAATATTTCAAGGACGTCTCTAAAATGAGACGTTTGATTTGTAAAACTACAGTAGGTTAAACCTTAGTCATCAATCTGTGGTTAATCCTACAGTGTTGACTGGGATTTACAGTATATTATCCCAGGTATTGGTCATTATAACTTAAAAATCTCTGATCAGTACATGTAGTTGCATTTTATTTGCACTTGATTTGTGTTGTTTGTGTTTACATGTTAAATCCATTTTATTATGGAAATAAAAGCAACATAATAATAATTATCAACTTCCTGTGTTTCAGGTTCACCAAGGTCTCTTGCATCCTGGTGCAGAATAAACATCAGGGAAACATTAGGAAAGGACCGTCTACATAGAATACATGAGCTACGGCTACCAAGTAAACTCACACAATATGTGAAGTTTGAGTAAATGCCATCCTCATTGTTGCTGCCATCATAGAAGATGCCATCATTGCTGATGTCATCATTGTCAGTGTCATCATTGCTGATGTCATCATTGTCAGTGTCATTATCATTGCTTATGTCATCATTGTCAGTGTCATCATTGCTGATGTCATCATTGTTGATGTCATAATTGTCAGTGTCATCATTGTTGATGTCATAATTGTCAGTGTCATCATTGCTGTTGTCATTATTGTTTGTGTCATCATTATTGTATGAAGCTTACAAGTATACTACCATAAAGTGTGTAACTGGACCCTGACAGTTGCAAATTTATGAACTGTATTTCATTATGAACAAAGGTTTCTGATGAAATGTGTGCAACAAATGTTACTTCAATTATGCATTGTATTTTACCGAACACCTGCTATTCAATTCAATTTCAAAATAATTTATTTCAGTTTTCATTACAAAAATTACAACATTATACAGGCTATGACACCCCAGGGGGTGTATGACTGCCCATAATTAAATTTACAATAAACATGATAAACTGTGAACATTTAAAGTGGTACATAGGTCAATACAATAATATAATATAAATACAATATACAAATACAATAATATGAGACAATAAAGAAATGAAATAAATGTTTTGGTTACTCTGTACTCAGGAGGTCAATTTTCAAACGAGATATGAGTGAATTTAATGGTTTATTTCTAATATCTTCATTGAGGGAATTCCATATATATGAACCATGGACCTTAATAGAATTTTCACCAATTCTGGTTCTATGTTTAGGAATATCTAAGTTATGACCAAATCGAGTTATACGTTGATGTATGTTTTCTCTAGTTTTGAAATAGTGATCGTATAATTTTGAAGGGAACTGTACAGATTTGCTTATAACTTTTTTCATGAATGAAACAGTTTGGATTGTGTGAATATGATAAATATTAAGTATTTTAAGATCTTGAAAAATTGGGAATGTGTGAGCTAATCTATCTGAATTTGTTATTAATCTAACAAATTTCTTTTGCAATATCAGTAGTTTATTTAATAGATTCTTAAAAGCATTTCCCCATAAAATATTACAGTAATTAAGATGAGAAAAAATCAGAGAGTTATATATTATCATCTTTGAATGTAAAGTATGAGCATAATTTGTTCGATATAACATTCCTATAACATTTGAAACTTTTCTATGAAGAGCATTGATATGGGGAGCCCAAGATAATTTTGAATCAATAATTACTCCCAGGAATCCTATCTCATCTACTTTTTCAAGGTTAGAATTTGCAATTTTTATTTCATTGTTCACAGATATATTTCTTTTATTTCCAAAGACCATGTATTTTGTTTTCTTAACATTTAAAGTGAGTTTATTGGCCAACAACCAATCATTGATGTCACACAGTTCAGAATTTACGGTTGTGGTCAAATTATCAAGATTGGAATCACTACATAATATATTAGTGTCATCCGCATAAATCACCAGTTTGAGTTTATCAGAAACTAGATAGAAATCATTTACAAATATGATAAATAGGAGGGGTCCTAGAACAGACCCTTGGGGTACTCCACAGTTAACGATTGCTTCTTCAGACAAATATTTCTCGGATAAACTTTTAGAGTATTCAGTTTTCATTTTTCGATTTGATAAATAAGATGAAAACCATGAAAGTGCAATTCCTCTTATACCATAATGTTCCATTTTTTAAGTAATATTGCATGATTAACAGTATCAAAAGCTTTTGATAGATCCAAATATATTCCGATACAATATTCTTTGTTATCTAATGAATGTCTGACATTTTCAATAAATTCTAGGAGTGCCATGTAAGTTGATCTATGTTTCCGAAAGCCGTACTGGTGTAAATACAATAATTCATATTTCTCTAAAAAAGTAGATACTTTGTCATGCATTATTTTTTCAAACATCTTAGCAAATACACTTAAAATAGATATTGGTCTATAGTTTGTGAATTTATCATGTTCCCCCTTTTTGAAAATTGGAATAACTTTAGCAAGTTTAAGTTCTTCAGGAAAAATACCTGTGGTCATAGAGAGGTTATAAATGAAAGTAAGAGGATCAGCTATATGATCATGTAATACTTTAACAACCTTTGGTTTAATATCATCAATGGCTGCGGCTGAGTCCTTTAAGTTCTTGATTTGATTTTGGACTGTATTAACATCAACAGGTGCCAAGAAAATTGAATTAATATTACGTTCGATTTTATTAACATTATCAAGTGGGTCTTTATCAGAGTTAATTTCATTAGCTAGCTTTTCACCAATTGTGCTAAAAAATTTATTAAAATTGTCTGCTATGGATTTTCCATCATCAATTTTTCTTCCTTCATGGATAAAATTATCATTAAGGATCTTCTTAGGTTGTTTACGTTTTAAAATAGAGTTTATTACATCCCAGGTCTTTTTTATATTGCCATTGCTAATTTCAAATTTTTTCTTATAATGAAGCTTTTCTGCATTCCTGATAATATGATTAAGTCTATTTTTATAATTAGTGTAAGTGAGTCTATTTTCATCAGTTGGACATTTTTTAAACTTAATATATAGTTTATTTTTCCTCTTAGCTGAAGTAATAATACCCAGGGATATCCATGGTCTTTCTAAGTTAGAGTAAGTTTTGACAGTTTTAGTTAATATTGGGAGACATCTATTGTACACCTCAGTAAATTTGTTAATAAATATTGAATATGCTTCATTGACATTGTCCTGTTGTTTTAAATCAGTCCATTCCATGAGACATATTTCATCTTTAAATCTGGTTAAGTTCTTATCAGAATATGAACGATAACTTATTTTGATTTTTTTATAAGATGGTTTTTCAAGTGAAGAGGTGCAGAATACTGGAAAATGATCAGAGATGTCATAAAGTATAACACCTGATGATGTCACATTATTAACATTCGTGAATATATTATCAATCAAAGTTGCACTGTTATGAGTTACTCTTGTTGGTCGATAGATTAATGGCATAAAATTGTTCTCATATAGATGGCATAAAAAATCATTTGTCAAGTTATGTTCATCTGCTTTAAGTAAATCTAAGTTAAAATCACCCAATAAATAACTTGGCTTTTTTTCAGATGTGACTTTATTTAAGAATTCATTAAATTCATCATTGAAAATAGCCAAATTAGAATTTGGAGGCTTATAAATAGCAGATACTAAAGTATTTTTACCATTAGGTGGAGTAATTTCAATTGTTACATTTTCACAGGAATTTAAATTCATTGTAAGATCATGACGTTCTTTGAAAATGATATTTTCCTTAATATATATACAAACTCCACCTCCCTTAATACCAACTCTGGATTTAAAAACAGAATTATATCCTGTTAATTGAAAATTGGCTTCATTTTCCGTGTTAAGCCATGTCTCAGACATAGCAATAACAGAGAAGGAATGTTTTGTTAAGGACTGCATAAGATCAAACTTCCACTTATTCTTTGGAAGACTTCTGGAATTTAGGTGTAAAAATGTAAGACCATTGCTTTTATCCAGGTTAATATTAAGCTGATCTAAATTCAAATAATTACATTGTTCAATAATATTTCTCATTGGCGTATGCTCTTCAGGTGGATTATCTTGAGGTTCTCCAATTAATCTATTTAAATCCATAGGATTAAATACTAAACTTTCATAAACATGTAAGTCATATGCTAAATCTAAGACCTCAACATTTGTACATGAAAAAAATGGCAATTCTTCAAGCAAATTAGCCATTGTCGTACAAGTGTTTCATGAAATTCATATTGCATTTTTCAATAAATGTACAATAATATATACCACAATTTTGAAATTGTTTATATTCTAAACTCGAAACACAACAAAGAAACAAGATAAAAAGAAACATAAACATAAAATCAAGTTGTATTAGTGGGATGTAAGGACTGACAAGTGTTATCCCACTGCTGAAAGAGAATGGATCAAGGTAGCCTGCAATAGGCCAAGTAAAATAAATCATACTTTACTGAAACAATCTCAATAGCCTTGGTAAATGCAAAGAGTTTTGTCAGCATAGAAAATCAGCTTATGTTATAATTTTGTCAATAATTGTATGCCAATACACCCATACCCAGTATACTGGTGCATTGGAAGCACTAAATAAGGACTTGAATCAACCTGACTGGGTATACAATCAGCAAACAAGACAAAAATAAATAAAAATAAACACTGGCCTTGAAAAATAGCAATTGACTGCCAGTTTCAAGTACACAAATTCTAAATTGTAGAATGAAAACTTGGTTTTTAACTCAGCCAATGTGTTATTGTGTATTTTATGTCTAGGCAAAGAAGAATGAAAACTTTGTTTGTAGCAATTACCCAAACAGCCCTGTACAGCTAATTGAAGGAAACAATTTTTCTCACTATCAGCCCTATCACAGTATTCTGCACATGATGCAGAACACTGGGATTTGGCTGTATGTAAGTGATTGCATGTATGTACAACTTTTTATATTAAAAAAAAAACAAAGAAACAATGGATTGACTTTATAAAAGTTTCAATCAAATGAACAGCCTAACTGGTCATTCCAAATAGGCAGAAAACTAAACAAAAACACTGGCCCTGAAGTGTTGATATTCACTGTCAAAATTTAGGTAGGAGTTCAAAATGCTAGGTATTGGGTTTACCCTACCTCAAATTAGTCTAGTCTATAAGTGTAAAACAGTTATAGGGAAATTAGCAAGCCAAAATAGGTTAGTAAGTTATCAGGGGAATAATAGAGTAAAGTTCTCAAACAGTTCATAGCCAGTGTAGGTTACATAATATTGACTTGCATCTTGCAAGTATAGTTTCAGAAGAGAAATGTACTAATTGACATCTAACTTATCTGAGATCATCTTTTTGACAACTTTCCATTTTTCACTATCAAATTTTCCATTGTTCCATGTAGAAGATAAAATGTATCTCAACGGGAGACAGGCATTTCCGGTAAACATACCAGTCCCCTTTAAATGATGGACCTTTGACATTATCAATTCTTTACCACTGTAGGGATTAAACTTTGCCACAATAGCTCTAGGGTAGAGATCATCTCGTTGTTGGCCGATTCTGTGGACACGGTCTATTCCAATTGGGGTTTCAATTTTCAGCTTTGTTTTGAGAAATTCATTCAAAATACCCCTAGTCTGTGTTGCGGTTTCATCTTTCACTTCATTGATTTTGAAGAATAGTAAATTGTCTCTCATGGACCGGTCTTGTAGGGATACTAAATCATTAGTGACATCAATCTGTTCTTTCTCAAGACGTTCAACGCGTCCTTCAGCAACCTGTAATCGTGATCTAACATCGTTATTGTCTAATTTTAAAGATTCAATCTCCAATGATTGGTCTTCAATGGTAGATTTAAGGTGCTATGGAAGTTAACAGGAAATGACAAAACAGGAAGTGACAATTTTTTTGCATTTTTAGATATTTTTTGAATAAAGATAACAGAGTTCTGGTTTGACCTCCAGTCAATTTAACTATTTCCATATATCATTTACATGACCAGGATCACAATGTGCATGGTCAGAATGACCCTAAACATGATGAAATAACCTTTTTAGCCCTTTGAAAGTGTGACTGAAAAAAAGCTAAAAGTAGGAGCCTAGGGATAGTCACTAAACAGAATCTTTTGAATTTTTCAGAAAATGTGCCCAATATAATGCTCTAACTAGTACAATCTTTGAAATTTTAGAAAATTGTCTTAAACAAAAATGGCGGTCATAAAAAGGAAAATAGATCACTTTTCAAATCAGTTTTTTCATTTTTTTTCTTTTTCTATGAATGATATCAAATTTTCAAAGATTGTATCATTTAGAGCAATATATTGGGCACATTTTCTGAAAAATTCAAAAGATTCTGTTCAGTGACCTTCCCTACGCTCCTACTTTTAGCTTTTTTTCAGTCACACTTTCAAAGGGCTAAAAAGGTTATTTCATCATGTTTAGGGTCATTCTGACCATGCACATTGTGATCCTGGTCATGTAAATGATATGTGGAAATAGTTAAATTGACTGGAGGTCAAACCAGAACTCTATTATCTTTATTCTAAAAATGCAAAAAAAATTGTCACTTCCTGTTTCATCATTTCCTGTTAAATTCCATGGCACCTTAAGATCATTTAGTTCGGATTCAGAACTTTCCACAAAAGCAGCAAACTGTTCTTTGAGGAGTTGTAATTCTGTTTTTAGTTCCATATCATTTGATTGTGTTGATTTATTTGTATATTCAAGATGTAGAAATTCAGATGATTGAGTTCTTTGTCTATTACGTTTTTTCCTTTTTGAAGCCTCCGCCATAGTCAGTGATATCAGATTTATGATCAGTGGGCAGACCAACGATTGTGTACATGTCTCATATATATTCACATGTTATTATAATCCATTGAAATAGATCTTGAGTATATACTGGCTTTGTTTACATTTGTATAACTGGGTTGGCAAGTCATATTGCACTTTTATTTTCACATCCATTTATTTTTCCTAACTTTAAACTCATTTTTGGCATTAATCCACTATATATGTGTATAAATTTTATATCACCTGCCTGGTATACATGTTTATATATCCAAATATCCTTCCAACAGTGTGAAAAACACTCGTCAGTATTAATTTTTCAGGTTTTCACTAATATGCTGTATAGTGAATAATATGATATATTTAGAGATATTTATTGATGAAAATCAAAATTATATTATACTCAATCGATTGAGTATTTTGTTCAAAATTGTAATCAGTTTTGGACAGAATACTCAATCTTCTGGGCACCCGGCCGATGAATCGGAGCATATGTGACCCCCGGGATGTCACCTAGGCATCAGACAGTATACAACTACAAGCCCGGGCTGGGACTACAAGTGATATATATATATTTAAATGTACACATTCATTTGATTCTGCAGTTATGGGCCAACTATTGGCATGATTGTTAAGGAGATGATCAGATCGAGATAAAATCCATTGTATCATTCTGGGTTTTTCTTTGAAATATTTGATAAATTTTTCTTTCACATGTCATGGTGACATTTCCTCATCAATCAGCATCGGCATCCATCAAATGCTATCATTTGAACAAATACTATTATTGATAATTAATAATGTTTCGAGGCATTGCCAGGGTAATCTGCTATTGTTAAGAAAATGTGGCTCATGATCAGATTGTATGAAGTAATTTTAAATTTAGTCAATAAGCAGTGAATAATTTTGATTGTTAACTTTTACATGTTATATTAATTACTTGTGCTACAGTAGTTGATTTCCAAAGTAATACAGATACATTGAGTTCATATTATCAAAACACATAGTTTTGTTAATTTTAATGTATTGAATGCTGTTGACCCCAGTTAGGGTATAATCTTCGATTTCAGAACTCCTATTCCAAATAATACATATTCACGATAACATAGCTTGTTACTGGTTGAGACTCAATCAATCAGATAGATAATGAGGATTTCATGATATCCCAATATGATAACTGGGGATATGATGATATCCCCATGTTAAGTCAATGTTGTATATCCTCATGTTAAGTCAAGGTTGCACATCTCCATGTTAAGTCAATGTTGTATATCCCCATGTTAACTCAATGTTGTATATCCCCATGTTAAGTCAATGTTGTATATCCTCATGTTAAGTCAAGGTTGCATATCTCCATGTTAAGTCAATGTTGTATATCCCCATGTTAACTCAATGTTGTATATCCCCATGTTAAGTCAATGTTGTATATCCTCATGTTAAGTCAAGGTTGCATATCTCCATGTTAAGTCAAGGTTGCATATCTCCATGTTAAGTCAATGTTGTATATCCCCATGTTAAGTCAATTCTCATTTTCCCCCAGAAAGACACTGGTTGATTAATGATTAAGCCTTAAACAGTAGAAATATGTTACTGAGTACATGTATATCTAAAATAAATCAATCCCAAATACAGAATGTAGTTGCAATAGGGGACCTTAACAGGAGATTTCACTTGGTTTTTGGTTACCTCTAAGACTGAATGGGCAAATTGTAAACTTTTGTTGTACACCTTAACTTCATTGTGCTGCTTACCTGAACCACATACTTCTTACCTTGACTGGTCAGATCGATAATAATGTTAAATGAGGTTTGCAATGAAGGTACACAATTTTCCCTGTCAACCTCTGGATCCGATTCACGATGCTATGACAGGCAGTAATCAGTACCGTATATATATCTTTGGCTAGAATTATAGAAATGTCTTAAATACAAGACCAAAGTTGTTCAATCGTGACAGACGAGATTAGAAAATCCTCTTCAATTATGTCATTTCTTTTTGACGATGACACCCGTCGTATAAAATCAAACGTGAAACGTAGCAAAAAAGTGATTTGAAGAAGGGTTCTCATAAAACCACTCGCATTTTCAAGAAGCATGTTAACTGTTCAGCTTGAGGTTAGCTTCATGTCATTGTAGTAGACGATAACGTACTTCGTTATAGGCTAAGTCAAAATTAAACTTGAAATCGAACCATAATCAGCCAAGAGATTATAATTGAAGATGGAAAACGTTGATCACAGCACGATATCCGAACTACTCGAATGAACATTCTTGCCCGCCTGACTTGCATTTTACAATCAAAACGTTATTCACATGTTTAAGTTAACTTATACATGCTAAATATTATGGCTATAAAAACTTTATATTCTCAGTAAAACCAGGTGCACCTACGAATTTTGCATATGCGCTATATTACTTAGCTTGATTGATTGACGTTCCTGTTAGTAAAAGTTGGACTTTGATTGGCGTTTTTATGAAATTTATTACTTTATTAAATCTATTTCTTTGACTTGTCGTATATCACTGTCTGTATTTTCAATAGATTAATTATAGATGATGTATTTCTTTGAATATCATACCTGCCAACCTACCGTATTTTTACGGGAATCTACCGTAAATTTTTCATTTTTCCGTAAAAGAATGACAAACTTCCGTAAAAAAATACCATGTTTTTCCCGTAAAAACGCCCGTAAAAAAATCTACCGTATTTTTTTCGAAATGTACCGTAGATTTATTTTTTAAAAACTCGTTTCTTCCATGAGAACGGCCGTAAAATCTACCGTAAATTTTTGAAAATCTACCGTAAATTTTCGAAAATCTACCGTACATTTTCGAAAATCTACCGTAAATTTTCGAAAATCTACCGTATTTCTGCTAAAATCAACAGTATTCTTGTTCAAACTACCGGAAAATTTCCCGTTATTGTTGGGAAATGCTGAAAAATTGAAGTCATTGATATCATGAGAGACTTGCGAGTAAACAAATCAATTTTCAATACCATATGATTTCAATGTTATATGAACATTATGTCTGTCATTTCAATTCGTTAAAGTGATAGATCATCTAAGATGGTGAGTAAAAACGTGTAAAATCCATATTTTGTATTTCAGTAAATGTTTCATTGGTACCAAATAGCACGGACATATAGTGACTTACCCCACATAATTAATGACATATTGCACATAAAATCATGTGGGGTAGGTCAAATTCTTCCACAAAACTAGTTATTTTAAAATGTACCGCAAAAACTCCCGCATTTTTTCCAAATTTACCGAAAAGTACCGCAGTTTTGGCAAATCTTCCGCAAAAGTACCGGTTTTTCAAAAAATTACCGTAAAAACTACCGCAATTTTCAAAATCTACCGTAAAACTACCGCATTTTTGGCAAATCTTCCGCAAAAGTACCGGTTTTTCAGAAAATTACCGTAAAAACTACAGCAATTTTCAGAATCTTCCGCAAAACTACCGCTTTTTCAAAAAACTACCGTGAAAACTACCGCATTTTTTCAAAATCTACCGTAAAACTACCGCATTTTTTCAGAATCTTTCGCAAAACTACCGGTTTTTCAAAAAACTACCGTAAAAACTACTGCATTTTTTAAAATCTACCGTAAAACTACCGCATTTTTCTAAATCTTCCGCAAAACTACCGCTTTTTTCGAATTTCTACCGTAAAATTACATTCTTTTCAAAAATCTACCCCAAACCTCTGAAACTACAGTATTTTTTTAAAATCTACCGCAAAAACTACCGTTTATTTTATAAATCTACCGTAAAAACTACCTTTTTTTAAAACTACCGCAAAAACTACCGTTTTTTCTAAAATCTACCGCAAAAACTACCGCAATTTTGTTGAAAAATACCGCAAAAACTACCGTATTTTGAAAAAATCTACCGCAAAAATACAGCAATTTTAAAAAAATCTACCGCAAAATTTTGGTCTTAGGTTGGCAGGTATGAATATCCTGTTAGTTATGAATACACAGACTGCAAATCATATTTTGTAAATGCAAGTCTTGACATGAGCGTTTAGTCAAATAGGATATATTTCATTCTATATTGTCCTTGTTATAGATTATTCAGAGATGACAAAGTCTAAGTAAACATGAAATAAAGTCGTTACTGACCAGATATATTCAAATTGCCATGGCAATATATTTTTTCATTTTGAACTATAGACTTTATATAGAGATGTGATGTATGTATGTGTCTATGCATATCTTTATTTCCCTTTATGAAAAGGAGATGCATGTGTATGTGATGACTCTCAGAATGCTCTAGAAAGAATTTCAATATTGTGCAGTTTTGTGGATCTTTTCTTTTGGGATTACGTAGATCTAGTTGAGCAAATGAGGGTCAAACAAAGACGCTATATTATTTGTCGAAGGGAATTTAGATACACATGTATCATTAGGAGTACGGAAATGGAGTAAAAATATAGTAACATTACGAAAGTTTGCATGTTACAAATTTGATCAAATAATACTTTCATGAACAGGGGCCAATTTTCAACATGGAAAATGGGGATTTGGACTTTTGACCTCAAATGGTCTTTTCAGAAAATCAATTAAATGTTGACCTCTTTGAAGCAGTAGTTTTTCAATGGTTCAGTTCAACTTTGAGACAAGTGAATCTTCATAAGCAGGCTAGATCCCCAAATCTGACACTCTCAACTTTCAAATGGTATATTAGAACTTTAGGACAAAAGGGCATCATTTATTTTTCACTAAGCAATATACACTAAGCATATATACTCTCGTTTGTTCAGATTTGACGAGGTATGATTATTGGTATATACTTCACTATAATAAACTGTTCTGGTGAATTTGTTGTGAATTTGTTTCTTTCCATTGACTTTGATAACACTCTATAATTACCAATTTGTTTTTAAACAAAATAATGAGACAATCAATAAAACGCAGATTTCGTTGCACATGCTCAAAGCCATTGATATCCTGTGACAAAATATTTGGTCACCTCTATCTGTCTATACTATTCTAGTGTAGTGTTCCATAAACATTGTACCATTGTTCTCGTAATATGCAAACCTTTCATTAAACGGGTTGTCAATATCTAAGTTTCTTTAGTTCTCTTTGTTCCAAGACAAATATATTTAAGCTTCTAAAATTCAAATTATGGTAAAAAGTAGGCTATAAAAATAAATTTTTAAGACTGTAATGTTCAATAAATTAAAATTTATTGTCTGATTTACAATAAACATGTCACAGCATTAACACAAATAAGTCATTTATAAAAAAAATAATCTTAAGAATCGTAAGTTGTACGAATCTCAAATGAAAATGAATAAAACAGAAATAAGTGAAAACGTCTTGCACAACGTATATTCATAAAAAAAACATTGCAATTGGTGTAAACAGCGAACCGATGAGGAGTACAATTTAAAGCAAAAGCATTCCAGCATAAAGGGGCCTAGTTATACTGCTACATATTGATATTTCATTTTACATTTCATTTTATAAATAATCGGAATAAATAGTGTCCTGTGTAATATTGTTTAAACCACACCAGTTTTGCCGGTAACCCATGACCTGACTTCAGACACACGAGTGTAGACGCCTGGTTTGAATTGTTCAGCACAACCAGATCCCCATGATACTACTCCAACCAAAGAGTAGACACCAGAGCTTTCGCACACCAGAGGGCCACCCGAGTCGCCCTGAAACACAGACGTATGCACATCATATGAATTTGAGAAATAATTATTTTCGAAATTCATCTTGACGAAATGTATGAAAAGACGATGTCATATTTAACGTTGGGCATTATTTGTTCACTCCATCCGAGACTTCATATACTTATTAAACAGCATTTGGAAAAAACACTATTATATATTTGATAAATGTTGAGTCTGCCTTTGCATCATTTCTCAGGATCACCGGTGATACATGTATGTCTTACTTGGCAAGAATCCTTTCCACCGATGTCAAATCCAGCACAGACCATGTTATTGGTAATGAGGCCACCGTAATGGAAGTTATCGTTGCACACACTATTATCGTAAAGGGGAACTGCAACCTGGTTGAGTTTGGTGTTGTCCCCAGTACCTGAAACACAAGAAAGGACCCTTGATATCGGAATCAAAGCATGTGCCATCACATTATTTAAGATCGGACTTCACTGCTATAGCAGCTAAAGAAAGCATTGAAATACCCTTGGAATGAGGATTGTGCCTCCGAAATCTAACAAAAATGATTTATCCATTGATTCGTTTCACTCAAACAGACTCAAACATTAAAATGGTGACATGGTCACGGTAATGTGAAAATGCGATGATTGTTAAGAATGCGTATCATTGTAAACGTCTGTGTGTGTTTCCTTACCACGGACTCAAAGTTACCATTTCTACCAACCTTCTGTGTTTCCCCAGCCAGTAACAGTACATGAAGTCCCTGCTGCGGGAGTGGCGGACGCAAGACAACACGTTTTGATTCTTGAAGACAGCGTAACGGATTCAGAGAGCCTCAGAACAGCAACGTCGAAATCGAACGCGTTTCCACTCGTTGGATTGTAATTCTCATGGATAATGATCTGGGAGATACCTCTGGTGACTTCGTTACCGGAGACCGAGTTCTGATCATGCTGGCCGAGAACAGCAGTGTAGAAGGATGTAATCTGTGCGCTGGAAGAACATTGATAAAACGAGTCACATAAAATGCTCAGCAGTCCAAGTAGTCATCTTCGTTCACTCGACTCCCCTCGGTTGTGATGTTGGAACACTTTTTGTTCTTACGTTGGAACGCAGGAATAAAGAACATCATGTTTTACTCATGGCATGATCTTCATCCAGTCATGAATAAAACTCACATCGTCTTCATTTCACCAAATACTAGCATCTCCAAATGTACTCATTTATGGCGTACATTCTAAACAAGATAAGCTATCATTTTTACAACATGTGAAAATATATAGCGAGAGACTTGCAATACAAAAATGAATATAGATCAGGTGTTACTAATAATAACTTACTCGAAGACACAATGGGCGGCAGTGAGGATCCAAGTGTCACTGATCAGGGTTGCTCCACAAAAATGTGCTCCAAGGAGCAGGAGGTCTACCTGCCAGGGCCAACTGTTGGGCGTTGCCTCAACCCCTCCGACAATCCTAATGCCATCATAAGCTGACCTAATGGATTGAACTCCACATTGAGTGAATGTTTCAACTGTAGTTGTAGCTGCAGCCGTGGTTGATGTCACAGTTGGAGTATTAGTTACAGTTGCCCCATCTGTATAACCGGGGCACGACGAAAATTTATAGTGATCGATGTTGCTGATTGACCCAAGTACATTACAAGCTGTGTTGAAATCGTGTGTCCAACAGGACATGTCATTCTTGTTGTAGTCAATTGCAAGACACCCTGCTAACGTAGATTGACAGTAGTTGATACACTCGGTGGCTGTCACATTTGTAAGTGACTGGGTTCCTCCGAATATCAAACTTCCAGGGTATACGGAGACACCCCCGATGACACCCGCGGGAACGGCTGTTGTCGTACCCCCCACGCTGACTGTTACGGATGAACTAGATCCATCAGTGCAATTGATGAATCTGTAATGGCTAACGCCGGTCAATGAATTCAATGTTCCACATGCAGATGCATTTGTGTGGAAATAACATGTATTAACCCTTATGTCGAAATCAATAGCCACACATGTGCTGTCAAGGAAACAGGCCAAAAGGCAGGCATCAACGTTGTCGTAGGCAGTCTGGAGGGTGCCCCCGAACACCAACTGATTGTAGAATAGAGTGGCGGTTGTAGTCGGGGTGGCTGTTGTTGAAACAGTGGAGATTGTTGTGGCAGTGGTGGTCGATGTGGTTGGCGCTACCGTGACAGTTGTGGGTGATGCAATTGTGACCCCTACAACAAAGCTCGGTAATTAGAGACCGCACATACTGTTTCAAAATGTGAGTAATAGTATACTATCTAGTATTTAAGATTCTAACATCACTCCTTGAGCATCAGATCTTTGATTAAAAACAGAAGGATTGCTATTTTGTCAATGCAGAGAGATGAAGTGTTCCTTATCCTTCAAAACATGACTTATCATAATACTATACTTAAACGAATATGTTCATGTACGTACCTGTTGCACAGTCGACCTTCTTGTAATGTGCTATACCATCGGAGCTGAAGAGTGTGCCACAAGAGCTAGCAGAGGAATGATGGAAACAACTGTTAGTAATAGAGTTGAAATCAATGGCCAGGCAGTCTGGTGCCACACAGAAGTTCAAACAATTGGTAAGGTCCTTGATTCTCAACATCTTGGTTCCTCCGAGAGCAAATGAACCCAGGAATGTTAAAGCTAAAATAGATGGGATAGATATACTTTAGATTACAGTTTGCAATGACAATGTTGGAATGTCTGTCAACATTAATTAAATGAAGAGATAATTGTAGCTAATTAAGGAGGCATTCACCTGTGGTACAAGGGGACCTCTTATAATGCGTACATCCAGCCTTTGCGCTGAATGCGTTGCATGCAGTAGTAGCAGTGTGAGTCCAACAGCCCCCTGTGTTTGAGTTGAAATCAATGGCTGTGCATGTGCCGGTACATGCGGCCAGACACCCGGCAAGAGTTGTGGCAGAGTTTGCAGTGCCGCCGAAGATGTGGTTTCCGGCGTATGTTGAGCTAGCCTCAGGAACAAATGCTGAAATAATTGGTGATTTCATTCACGTTAGCCCAGCACTTTTCACATGGAATGGACTTCCGAACTCCATTTTAAGAAAATCCTTTTCAAAATCTAAGTGAATGTCTAAACTTTTTAAAAAGTTGATTCTTGCATTTACTCATCTTGATTGTAAAGTATTAGTACAGTTATATACAGTATCTATCAGTACTTACTGCAGTCAATCAATCTGTAATGGGCGCAGCCAGATTTGCTCATGAGGTTGTTACATGCGTTCGGAATGTCAAAATGCAGCCAGCATCCATTGCTGTTGCTGTTGAAGTCGAGTGCTACGCAGCCAGCAGTTGTCTCACATGCCAAGATACAGGCGTTGAGTGTTGATACGGCTTGTTCAGTACCCCCGAACACAAATGAGTTGTTAAATGATGCTGAATGAAAAAATAGATAATCATCAATGGCAATCATACAGACGTAATGACTCAAAACTCTTTATCATTTCATGTGATTGATTTACGAACTCACCAACAACTGCTCTGGAGTTATGAGATCTTTCATTTTGTCTAGGGGGAGGGGATGTGGGTTTACGGGGAGGTGGTGTCGTCATAGGTCTGTAGGCGGCATCCTTGTTTTCCTTGCTGTACATATACATGCCCTGCTTGCTGTTCTCCATGTAGTTAGAGTACATCGAATCTCTGCTATTCTCTGGCTCTGCAACTGGTTCCTCTACCATTCTATAACTGTTGTCATTGATGAGTCGCCCAAATGCATCCTCTGGCTCAGCTTTAGGTTCGTTGATGTAGCGTCCAAATGCATCAACTGGCTCAGCTTTAGGTTCGTCGATGTAACGTCCGAATTCATCCATCATTGGTTCGGGCTCTGGTTCTGGCTCTGCCTGAGACCAATCCTGGCGAGCACTCTGGGCATAGATCTGTTGACGGATATGGTATGGGATATCTCTTGGAGCTTCTGTGACGGGACGCCGCATGTTTGAGACACCAGCCATCAACTGGTCCCTGAAACCTGAAACATTGACATCTCTGTTTTTGAGAAAAGAAAAATGTCGCCTGATTTTAACTACAGAAACACAATTCGATTTTTCTTTGGAAACTCTCCTACACTCTGAGATATTAAATCCAGTAATATGTTAACGATGGCTCGATAGTTATCATGGTTAGAGAAAGTGTTCTTTATACAATAACTACTCCTACTTTAGCTTTAAATGGTGCTTAAAAGATCATTATTTGAATGATTCCCCCTTTAAAAGGGCCTTCCTTGTCTTGATTGAATTGTAATCAAGTCATTTTATTAATCAAAGGAGGGGGACCATATTTGAACAGAATCAATTAAAGTTTTACACTAATGGAAAAGTACTGTACTTTGCGCGTTGTCACATCCTTGCCCATGAACCGTACAAGGTGATCCCTCGTATCCATTGGTGAAGGTTTGGGGAACACCAGTGTTGGGGCCACAGTACATCTTTTGTGGCTTGACGTTGGTCAAGGATCCCTCTGGGGTGCATACGTAGTAAGAACAGATACTGGTAACATCCCGGATATACTCTCCCGCCACATCGCAATCTGTAAGGTAAATGCTGGCGAATCATACTTTATTATAAGGAATAACGACAATTTTTTTACTTGACAAAAAGGTTTTTAAAATGGGTGAGTAGATTCACGATGAGATTATGGCTGCCTAATTTCTAAGAAATGAATAAACTATTTGGATTTGAAATATGTCTAACTTGTGCCCCGGTCACATTTGCAACGTTAACCGTGTGCTCTAAACTTCTATTTCTATGGCCAATAGAAATTAAAATGAAAAGGACGTAAAGATTAGGTTAAAAGGGATACATCAGAGACCGACCTTGAACTTCGAGTCGACTGCGGAATTTCTCGATTTCGGGGTAGGCCATGTCTCACTTATCCTAGCCATATTATTTTTACTGTCAATCGTTGAAAAAATAAAAGCTCATTTCGTTATAAATTGAAAGCACATCAGAATCGGAATGATGATTTGAGAAATATTCAATATCTATTAACAATGGTGGTAATTACTAAATATAATCTAAATTTTTACTTACCTTTCATTGGCAATCCATGTATATCGTTAATCCGAAGAGCCCCTATGAGGGTGACAATACATAGCGTCACCAACATAATGACGAAGTGACTAGTTTGGTAAAAGGAAGTGAACCAATACAACTACATAACATAAGTAATATGACATAAAAGGGATGGTTAAATTGGGACATTTCAACATCCTAACAAATATTATTAATAACAATTGAATGCGAATTGCTTTGGGCGTTTTCACTCGTTTCTCTAGTCCGGAAAAGCGTGCACAGGTATTGTACCTATCTAATATCACACGGGGCTACTATCTGATTAATATATGATATCGCAATCAAAATGTAATTAGCCAAAAAAGTGTGATTTTTATTTCAACAAATTGATTGATATGGTTACTTTTGGCAAGAATTGTTTTATTAAAATATTTTGGACTCACACTTTCCTTGTCACGTCTAGATCTATTTTCTAAAAATCCCCATAGTGTATACCGTAGTTTACTTGAGCAAACTTACTTTTCGGCCAGATTTATGAACTCATATTTGAGATTATAAGAAATATATCAGTAGTTCATTTGTACATGTTGCTTGCAATTTGGTCATCTGATTCTGCCCTAATGTTTTCGCAATTTTTGAAAGTTAATTCACCCAAAATTTCCGGGTTTGACAAATATGCTGTGACGACCAATCGTGTTGGAAAGAACTGAAAAGACAGGCTGTCCCAAAAAATGAGTACACTCGGCATTTAGAATTGTGTCATTTTTATCTTTTTAATGATGGGTTAGCCAGGGTAATTCGGGACATCCCGGTCCATAGATATTGGGATTATCCCGAGGCTAATATAATATATCTGCCCGATGGCCGAGACCTGTCCTAAAAGATATATACGTTTTGTGTTTCATTTTCATACCATAATGTGAGCAAAGACCAATAGTTTGTAATATGCTCAATCCAAGCTCCTGCACACATCGTAATGTCCCTGTCCACGTTGCCATAAGGAATTCTCCCGATCTTTGTTTTAATATTCTTTAGCTTATCAATAGTTGTTTGCATCCTGCCTTTAAAGTATCCCCGCCAAAAAACTTTGGGATTGAGAATATGTCTTGTGAATGTGCAGTACAGGTGTGATCCATACAATAGGAGATGAGTCGGTCTTCAGGAAAGGGATGATGGAGGTAATCAAGTAACAGTATCCATGTCAACCCCTCACTTTCGCACAAATGCCAGGATGAATTTTCTTTTCATAACTTCAATGTATCAGTCCATGTTAACAGGACATTGTTTATTAGCATTCTCACACCAGTACGGCCCATTATTCCAAAATACTACTGTTTTCCCAGGAAAAATGAAGGAATAAAAATCATATTAAATCGTATTACATGGAAAAATCATATTGTCCCCGGTAAAAATCGTAATGGAGCGTATTACATGAAAAAATCGTATTGTCCCCGGGAAAAATCGTATTGGAACGTATTAACCTATTTTTGGTTTTCCTGTTATTTCTAACCTTAGCTAATTGATAAAAGCATTTTCAAAATGTAACATTTTAGAGGAATGTATTATGGAATAAATAGGTTATTTCTGGTCGGGATTGAATATGGGTTTCATTCCTCGGAAAATATGATATAGACCTTGGGAAATATGATATTGACACTCGGTCGCTCGGTCACCCTTCGGTCAATATCATATTGTCCCTCGGAATAAACCCATATTCAATCCCTCCCAGTAAATAACCTATATGTATCACCATTATGACCTAACTTTCACCAGTCAATTTCTCTACATCATATGTTTGATAATTATGTAGGACAGGCCTATCAAAAAAATAGGAAATCTTCCTGTCGTTAGAAAATGCTACGTTGTCAAAAGTGTGAGTGATTTTTTGGACCACTCTGTATAAACAACATGTTAAAATATACGAATTTGTACTCCGAATAGTACCCTCTGATTCACAAATAATTTGTTGAAAGTGATATGTTTGATCAAATTAATCCGAATTTATCTCTAAGATCGTCTTATGCGTTTCTGGTCTCTGCAAATTCATAAGATGTCGTCTGACAACGGGAACTATAGTGACGACATTGACAAAACGCCCACTCCCCCATGTTTACAAACGCTTGAAAAAAAGAATACCCTATTTTGCACCGTTTCCGTTTTGCCCCTACATAACATTGTGTTTGGTTAGATACATTGAAGTGTAGTCACTGCAAGCGCTAATCCTGGGTTCAACTCCAGTTTCGAGCGCTTGTTGTTGCTTACAAAAAGAACTAATGCACTCGAGACAATTACTTGATTAAATACCGGCCCTGGCTGGAACTGTCATGGTTGAAATGTCATTGTCGATGGAAATCACCAGGATAAAACTATTAGTTTATTGATGTAATCATGAAATGTGAAGAACTGTTCCGCCTTCATAAATGGACATTTACCAGTAAATACACCACATATCCAAAATAAAAAATAATCAAACATAAATAAATTGTTTGAGGGCATGAGTAGGAATGCTTTTAAATGGCTAGATAGGCTCCCATAAACTATAAACACATCTTAATTGTAAGGACATGGTGAGTAGATGTGGCGGCCTAAAGATCATTTGTTCTGTCTCGTCATAGACATGGCATATTCATCCCCCTATAAGACAAAGATGCAATGAGTATTAGAATATTTGTTCCCGAAGATAAGTAGACTTCAGAATAAAATCTACTTGATTGAATATTTGACTTGGTCAATGTCTTGAATGGTACATCTTAACATTTTTATTAGATCAGCAATCATTTTCGACTGAAAAGATAAAGCAATGAAATTACAGGCACAAACGATTTTGCTGGACGTATATCTTTCTGAATATGAGAAATTAATTTATTTACCACTTTGTGAATTGATACGACAAAATTATTTGCATCGTAAAATAACATGCTCATTTGTTTTTATCGTTAGCTCTCAAAAGCAAGTGTCAGATCGCACTACTATTAAACTCAGGGGGTGGAGGTTTATGGCCGGACGTCATCCATTATCATCTCGATTGAGACGCTCCGGAAAGCAAAAATATAAAGAGTTTTAAGTAAGCTGTAATTATGAAGTACTTGATCAGGGTGATTATCGTTTAGACAATGCTTAATGATATCTTCTATTCTAATTCAAAGATATCGTGACTCCGGCATGTATATGTTGGTGCTCGTCAGCAATGTTATCCATATAGCCAGAGTCTGACCATAGCCAGAGTCTCATGATTTTGTTCTTAATTACGTTTCAGCCACACGTATGCTTCCTTGAAGCGTTTGAAGTCAAAGCCCATCAAGAATGACGAACTTCCAAGGTATACTTAAACAAGAACCAAGCTGTACTTCAAATATACAGTATCTCAAATATACCCCGTTGGGATTTAATTATAAAGTGTTATTATCAAAGATTAGTTTTTAACTATCTATCGGCTCACATGTTGTAAAGTCAACCTCCAAACTTGAACACTGGTCCTTAGAGTGTTCTCCTTAGATGGGTTTTACTGCATCATGACAAACTAGCACCAAATCCACTAAGCATTTTAGACCCAGGTATGCTTTGTAGAGGCCTTTGATGATTGACTTATCCTGGAAAACGTATGCGTGTACGACGATCTACTAGAACGCCGTGTGGAAGGGGAGCGTCGCAGAGACAAAAACAAATTCCTCAGCTCCCGTCTGAAATACCTGCCAGTGAGTGAATATAGAAAAAAATTTGCACAATAGTTCATATAGAATATTGTTTGTGTTATGAGAACCATGCCTTGTATTCTTTTGTACGTGTCGAGCTTAGTTATTAAAGAAAATGTCTCCTTGCTTATAAATTCTGAGAGTTCAAACTTCCGACACCAGGTGACGAAATAGGGAAGATTTAATGTAATAAAACACGTTGATATGGCAAGAAGAATGAACGTAAATTCAATCTTTATTGTATTTTCTTTCTTTATGCCATCAATCTTCTGTTGACGCTTATGCTGTAAGACCTTCTTCACGATGACTGTGTTCAAGCACACTATTACGATAAATGGCACAAGTGTCGTCAGAACAGCGAACGAGCTATCAAAAACAAACGAGGGGTATTTGAATCGTGGATTACTGGTGCACTTTCTAACTCCGCTCCCTGGAACTGTTTCAAAGATGCCACTGATGAAGGGTTTTACGAGGAAGAGTGTGAGAGAAGCGAGAACGAGGGAGACTATACCTCGTTTTGCGCATGCCCGTGTGCAAATCTCGCGTCTCCTGAGCGGATGGCATATTCCGATATAACGCTCAATAGTGAAAATTGTAATCAGCCACACTGATATGAACCTAAAGACATACGCCAAGTAGACAAATGTATGGCACACACCTTCGTAACCTAAAATATCTGTTGAAGTATGCCTGTTGCTCAGGATGAAAGGTATGGCTTCCTTTAACCAGCTGGGAAAAACATAAAACAGCAATATCATTAGATCACTCGCACTTAGGCTTGACAAGTAGAAACTAGACGACTGCTTTCGCATCCTACTTGAAGTGAATACCTTCAATGATAAACTGTTTCCAACAAGCCCTATCAAGATAATTACAGGTGTCATATAACTGTAAAACAATCGCCCGATCTTTAACACGAGAGGGTCTGCGACGGAAAAGTCACGAGTGAAGGAGTAATTTCCGGGATTCCCAAACGAGAAGTTGCACGTAAGGTTCATGTTCGTCCCAGGCAGGGATGATGAATCGCTTTCATTAGAGGATCCATAAGTAAACAAGCCTCGTAGCAATCTCGCCATTGTACAATGGTGCTCTAAATCCTGCAATAATCAAATAAGATACACGATTAATTAGATAATGTAAATTCGAGTGACCAATTGTACGAAAGGTTTTATATTTATTTCGACTCAATGGTTGATTTACTTGATTGATTGGATCCGAGATCTAAGTAGGAAGGTGAAAACTAATTTCATGTTGCTTTTAGCCAATTCAATCCTGACAAGCCGAAGAATGATGAGCAAAAGCCGCCAAAAAGCCAATTTCTATAATTTCTACTACATCTATGAAATCGTCTTAACCCGCCTGTACTAACGTTACGTAATTTAATAGAAGTCACGCATTTAAGAAATAACTTAGGTTTTGTCTGGATTATAGAGGTTTTAAGACATATTATGAGTCAACTGATGATTTATTTGTTGTTATAGAAGACTCTATCAAGACAAGCTCGTGTTCTTATTAATTTGATCGTCCCCTACATTTCCACTAACATGTAGCCCTGGCCTTAACAAAGAACCATTTGAGGTAAATAAATGATTCGATTCAATCTTCGAGTGCTTGGTTGTAGGCAAAATGAATTTTGTTTTTATCGAATCATTCTGATTTACTGGAACCCTCGACTCTTATTGATTATTTGCAAGATTTACCTTTTGGAATAATAATTATAGTTGTTACGTATCATAATGACTTCGAATGTTTGACTTCAGAATGTTAAGCTCTTGTAATTCCCTGTCAAACCTATTTTCCATAATCCGGCGAAGTGTAAACCTATTTCCCATTGAAAAAATATAGTTTTAAGAAATTCTGGTGTTCTGTTCGTAGTTATGTGGACCAACTGGAACATCTGAAGCTTAGGCCTTCTTTACAATTTAATAAGTTATCATGGACATTAAACTGCTTACAGTTTATTTTGGATTTAAGACGCATATAACCGAAATGAAATGTTTACGTGTATGTCATTTTTAATGATAATCTAGCTATTAATTTCATCAATCAGGCATTTTGCATTCATTTAAACGCGCCAATCGCTACATCGCATATTGGGCCAAGATTTGAGTTAAACATGATTTGTAATTTCTATAAATAATTTAAGGAACGACCCTCCATATCAAAGTCAAGTATCAGATATACTATAGGTAAGGTGACATATTTGCAAGCAACAAGTGGAACAATGATTTCCCTATAGATCTGTCCTTTACCATACTTAAAATGATGTTGTTATTGAAGAAAATACATTTATTATTTACTGTGCTCTTCAAACTAGTTACCGAAGCGGATCCGTTTCGGTAACAAAATGTCAGAACCTCGAAGGTACGATTTTTCCTTATCTCGGACTTGTAGGCAGAATCGGGTTGAAAGTAACCTTTACCGTTTTTGAAGTTCCGTTTACCCCCTATCACACCAACTAGTTCTTACCTGTTCTTGCCAGTCCTACGAAAACGTCGTAAAACGGGCTCAATCTGGCTGTGGTCGGGAAATATGTCTAAAATAATTAGCTTCTTCGTTCGTAAACAGTCTTCAATACGTCCATCTCGTTCGCAGTTCGTTCAGGTCGCACCACGTTGGTGTGCAACGTCGTATAACGCATCCCTTAGTCTAGAAGGTCATCATGACCTGATTACAAAACGGTATGGTCGCCATCGAATTTTGAATCGATTCAAAATTCTAAATCACATTCCCCGTCCGGGAAAGTCCATGAATATATAAGCACAAATGCCAAAGGGAAGGGTGACTAAAAACTTTAAAGAAACCCAACAAGAAAAGCAAACTGTAAGTGTAAATCTGTCATTAGAAAAGTAGACCCTATATATCCCAAAACCATGATCTAACGTGAAAAGAAACAATGTCTAACATCCCTCTCCCCCCTCCAATCGAGAACCAATATCACAATTAGGACCAGAACACCAAGGGACATTTCATTCATACTGAAGTCATTACAATACATGTTGAAGAAAAATTGAAAAAATTGATAGCCAATACTCATAACATCAAAAATAGTTGTAGATACTAGTACTCATAAAAGATAGAGTATTCAGTCTCAAATGATGTGGGATAGATAAAATCCAGTCCATAGGCAATTCAAAGGGTCAACATCCGTTCGGAAAGCCGTCATCATAATCCATAAAACACAACAATTCACAATGGTCATCAGGAGAAAACTATGGCTGGTTTCGATCCCTATTTCTCAACCATTAATACCATAGCCGGGATCCACCTTAAAAGGTGCCAAGTGAAAAAATTGTGAGTTCATTGCCAATTTAATTATACCATTCCTACATTGAAGTTCGTAAACAGACCGTAGAACGTTGTAGCTACGTTCATTCAGTTCGCACACAGTTTAAAACCGATTCGGCAACGTTTTGACGATTACCAGAACATTTTGAGCATGCTGTAAGTTCTAGAGGACCTACTAGTTCTAGTAGTTTCATGAAGTTTGTAAACAGATCCCAAACGGTTCTTAGTGGGTTCTTTGTACGTCAAATCCGTTCGTGCACAGTTTAAGCCCGTTTTCGAGAACGTAGTAAGAACTTGTTTGGTGTGATAGTAGGGTTACGTAACAAAAGTGAGATATTACGATCGATGATTCTATCGATTCTTCAGAGATAATGATTATTTTTAAAAATTCTCTCTCGAATCTCAATACGATACTACATCATTTAATGACCCCATTTTAAGTTTAAAGCACTTTGGCTTATATTGTAGCTAGTCTTATCCAACGTTATCAAAATGTGATATGTGAAACTTTTTTTAATCAAGTGTTTTTTGCAGGACTTTTTGTTCGAAAAACTGTAAATTTATTTATAACTAATTAAGGTCAAACCTATCTACCAAGCAATAAACTAATCCATGTAAGAACGTGGTTCAGAGAAAAATACATTTCAAAATTTTAGTTTTTATAGGAACAAAGGGAACAGTATTATTTAGATTGACATAGAATAAAAGTTTTTTTGAAAATAGCACCCGAAGTGACATCACGATGATGTCACTTAGGGTGCAATTCTTTAATACTAATATGCTAAAACATTTGAAATTAGATATGTCATTTCATTATTGAAATAATTGTTTAATCTTCGCAATGGTTTTGAAAATACAGCGTGCTTTGCAAAGTATAGTGGAATATTTGATGATTATAGAAATTGTTTTTGAAAAATAGGAGATCTTTAAAAATAAAACAACAAAACAAAACTAATGAATAGGAATGATAAAACATATTTTCAGACTTTGCATGGGGCTATACATGCAGTTAGGGCCATACGTAAGATGAGACAACGATCCCAAGGGGACTATATACCTTCGTTTACATCAATGCGGATTTGAAAAATAATTATATTAAAAAGATGTGTGGCTAATGGAGAAAACATGGCGAGCTTGTCTTCAGAAATTAAGTATCATTTTAGCTGCACGTGTAGCATCACCATTAAATAGAAGCTTAATACGAAAGGTTCAATAAAATTTCAGTAAGATATACAGCATGTTCAAAAGTTGTCCAATGGAGAAATTAGAAGCAAAATGTTATACTCTTGAAAAGGAATTCAAATTACTACTTTTAGATTGTCTGTCAGGTTACCAAATTCCCCTCATCACTTACAGAGTTAAAAAAGTTTGATGGTTCTAAAACAAGTTTTTCTCTAAAATTAAGAAAAGTTACCAAATGAAAGTTTCAGATATTGACTTGTCTGTCTTACGGCTAAATTGCAAGAATAATCCTACATCACCCATAGAGTAATTTCATTTTTGTCTAGGTACAATCTTTTGGGACAACCTGTATGAAAGATGCCACTGAAGTTTTGAAAGTTCAATGGTAAGTGGAACTGTTAAAATGACGATAGAAATATATTTAAAATTAAGCCTCAGTCACATTTGCTAGATACGACGAACGTACGGCGGCCGTAGCTTCAAAAAATCGATATAGAAAATCTTCATCGCAAAGCCCATTCCTATATTTTATTCTACATTTTTCTCTCTATTTCGGGAAGCTACGGCTGCCGTATAGCGGAGCTATGGTTGCCGTAGATCAAATGTGACTGAGGCATTAACTATGTAAAACCAACTACTTTTACCTTGTCAAAAGTAGTTTCGTAATCGTTGGGAAACTTCTCAAATAAACTATTTTCTTCAGTACTTTCGTAATCCAGAAATGTCAGTCCTATATCCCCTTCGGCAGAGAGATCGTCCTCATACAGGTTTTTAAACAAAACATCAGAAATGAGCGAGATGTTCAGCAAATATTCCATACCTCTTTGCACGTAGCTTCTCGGCCAACTGTCGCTTATAAGCTGCGTGTGTTTCACAATCAATTCTTTAACAATATATTGTTCAATTTGCAACCCTGTTGTTCGTCAATAACTTATACGAATCACAAATAACTTTCTTCGAAATTCTAGTTAATAAGTTTAATTCTCTCATCCGAATGATCGCTTCTCTTGTGCTGTTCCGATCAATTATCCCGTTTTGATACAAAGAGAGTAATTCAATAGATGACCTTCAAGAAAGATGAAATTAATTCTGACTATAATATTTCAGCTGTAGAGGAGATAAATTCTAGAGCGGCTTCTTTCCGTGTTAATAAGATAACATGTTGGTTTGCCATGATATTAAGTTAGAATCATAATGCGAAATTAACTTAACCCTTTCAATAAATTATGACATCGCTAGTCGTGTGCGAGTTGTCAGTAAATAACCAAATTTGGGAAAACTTGAAAATGTTAAGACCATCAACAATGTAAATCACATGTCATGACTTTTTCAGATAAATTTTATTTTGATATCATCACTCTGTCAAATATCTGAAACAGTCATGTTACAACAGTTGAACTAATCATAATGGAGTTTCAGCCCTGAATCAATTTTTAGTTGTCAAATTGTTTTTATTTCCTGTTTGATATTAAAGTGCTATGTTTTCTTTCCTGTTTTGAGAAATATGGGAATTATGTGACAGGAACTTCGGATAAACAAGGCATTCATAGTTAATATATGTCAAAATCCAGTACTTAATCTATCGTATATTAGTCGAGTTAGTAGTGTGAAATCTTTGCAAACTTTGCAAAGTTAATTTATATGGGAAGACATACAATGTTGACGAAGAATCCCAGAAGAAATTGTTATATTTTACTATTATTTTATTAGTTGATATTTGGGGAATATCTGGGAATTTTTTTTTTAAATAGGTCTACTATTTTGAAAAATCTGTCAGGGTTCTAATTTATTAATGTTTTTGAGATTAATCAATTTGATTATAATTAGGGACCCTTCACGTAGGAAACAAATTGTTTTGATGAGAAGTACCGTATTTATGGTGAAAACATACTTATATATACGGATGCGTTACATACATAGTAAAATTACTTTAAATTAGAGATATTGTGTAAGTGCCGTTATCAGACACGAAATTCAAAAATTCGTAACAATACTTGGTACATATGGAGTTCGTGACGAACTATGAAACGCTTACCCCCATCGTCTGTACCTGTCCATATGGGGTTTGAATTAATCTACATCAGATTATAGTCAGGTTACTTTTCGAGGTATTAGCGTCGATGTCCAGGTGGACAGCGGAAGTGACGTATTAGGGCATTTTGGTTCAGCTACATATAGTGTTTCATTGATGACGGGAAAATTGAAATGACACGTAGATTTCTACGGGAATGATCATTGTAATCTATGATTGCATTTTTGATGCACATAGAAATATGTCCTGATTAAGTGTCATGCATTCTAGCTTCAAATATCGAAAGATTAAACAAAATTATCTTAAACATGTAGCAGAAAACTAGCTATGCATTTGCAGAGTAGGACTTTTTGTGATGCACAAGTATATTCACAGAAACACATATAACTGCAGTACTTATTCAATAAATATCATTTGGATCGTATGAATTATAAAACTATAATAAGATTAAAGGTACCATAACATAACCATAATATGAGACATAAATATAAAAATGTGGCCTTTATTTATTTTATTAATTTCCTAAGATATACACGTATTAATAGATTAAATGCAGAGGGACCCAAAAAATTCCACCTACTAATTTTGAAATCAATCTCTCAATAATTAAGGAATCTGCGTGATTATTTTTTCCACAGGCAAATAGGTCGAATGTTCATTCTTATGGCATTATGTGGATTTTGGAAGGATGTAACCGGAAGTGTCCAATCCTTTATTTTCTGAAACATCGGCTTGGTTTTTATTGTGTACTCTTATTGGTAAATCATGAGGGTTTCCCTTTCTTCGATTTAGTTTTGGCTTAGAAGGATTATGACGATCTGGTTGTCGCTTCCCAAAGTTAACCATTTGGATAGCTTGCGGTGAACAGTGAACTGGCCTCGACTGTTGAGTTGAAGATCGTGTGTCTTGGTCATCGGCTCTCACAGATGACGGTCCTGAGCCAGAACTGCCTTCTTGTAAGATTATTCCAATCATTTCAACTAAATCTTTAAAAGTTGGCCGAGAATGCGAATCTTTATCCCAACAGTACCACATAATTGCATACCTAGTGAAATGATTGATAAGAGTAAGATTTTAAGATCTGGGTTATTTTATGTTATTTTATCAAACTGTGTCGCAGCTTATTTGTATTCCCAATTGCACAGAACGAATGTACTCATAAAATCTTACACGTCATCCGGGGTTAGTGGGGGCTTCTCCAGTCGTTGCCCACTGGTGATGAAATACTTAATTGCGTAGGAATCTATGTCAGCATATGGAGTTCCACCTCTAGTATGTACTTCCCACATTAACACACCAAACGACCACTAAAATTGTTGAGACATTTTATTATCAACTTGGCAAAACATGCGGTACATGTCTAGATCATATGAAATTATGGTCTTTCGGGAAATAAAAATCAAATTCCAGGGAGAGCTTTTCATTAAGCTCAGAAAATAAGCATCTTTTCACATTATCCCAGTTAAATCCACTTTTCCAAACCATACATGCATATTATATATATATATATATCATATTATTATATGTATTTAGGAAATAAAATTAAATGCATGCATTGTATGTCTTCACAAAACCCAATGTTGTTTCAAAAAGTTTGTCCCTCTCAAAATCTGAGAATCTGCTTAATATATTAATATGTTACCACATCAGACATGCTGCTATATTTGCCGTCCAGTAGGCTCTCTGGCGCCATCCACCTAACAGGAAGTGGTCTAGACAGAGTTTCATCCACGTAGTACTTGTCCGAGTAGATGTCTCTGGACAGACCAAAATCCCCTATTTTAACCACCTTTTTAGAGGACACCCTAGGTGATAAATATTAGATGTTGATGGACAAAATTAATGGATTGTAAACAACAAAATATCAAAATCATGGTAGAAATCATACACATTCAAATGATAAATCATGGGTCGTCAAGTAGATGTCTCTGGACAGACCAAAATCCCCTATTTTAACCACCTTTTTAGAGTACACCCTAGGTGATAAATATTAGATGTTGATGGACAAAATTAATGGATTGTTAACCCCCCTATCACACCAAACTCGTTCTTACCCGTTCTTGCCAGTCCTACGAAAACGTCGTAAAACGGGCTCAATCTGGCTGTGGTCGGGAAATATGTCTAAAATAATTAGCTTCTTCGTTCGTAAACAGTCTTCAATACGTCCATCTCGTTCGCAGTTCGTCCAGGTCGCACCACGTCGGTGTGCAACGCCGTAGAACGCGTCCCTTAGTCTAGAAGGTCATCATGACCTGATAACAGAACGGTATGGTCGCAATCGAATTTTGAATCGATTCAAAATTCTAAAATCACATTCCCGTCTGAGAACGTTCATAAAGTTCGTAAATAGACCTTAGAAAGTTGCAGCTACGTTGATTCCGTTCGCACACAGTTTATAACCAGTTTTGAAGAACGCAGTGGCAACTTGTTTGGTGTGATAGCTATATTTTTGCTAACTCGTTCATAAGCAGTGTTAAATACGTTCTTAATCAGTTTAAACCCGTTTGCAATGAGTTCTACCTCGTTCTCAACACGTCCTCAGATAGTTCCACTCGTTGTTAAAACGTCCCTAGTAGGATTGAAGTACGACGGTTCCGTTCGTAGTACGTCCAGCTCGTCGTTAGTACGTTGTCACTCGTTCTAATTGTAGAACGTGACGACCACGAAAACATTTTGAGCATTGTCTAAGTTCTAGAGGACCTACCCGTTCGAGTACGTTCGATGAAGTTTGTAAATAGATCCCAAACGGTTCTTAGTACGTCCAGTCCGTTCGTACACAGTTGAAGCCCGTTTTCGAGAACGTAGTGAGAACTAGTTTGGTGTGATAGTAGGGTAACAACAAAATATCAAAATCATGGTAGAAATCATACACATTCAAATGATAAATCATGGGTCGTCATAATAATTTGAAATTGTGGATGGTTGTGTGTTCATGAAGATGTCATTGTACATATTCGATCCAAAATATCTTACATGCAATTCCTAGCAGCTAAGTCTCTATGTACAAATCGTCTTGACTCAAGATATTCCATCCCCTGAGCAACTTGTTTACAAATCTCCAACATATCTCTGAACGTAAACTTCTACAAATAAAACAAAATCCGTGTTTCAAGCTTCAATTTTACACATGAACTTTGGTTGATATACAAATTGTCGATTTAGGAATTTAGATGGTTCATTGATCTGATTGATCATATGGGACGATGAATTGACTGTGATATGATAGGGTTTGTTTTACCTTTAATTTAGCCGAAGTGGAATGTTGTGTCACTTGTCTTCAAATTCATGAGTACAGGACAATCTACATTGACTTTATTTTCAGATTTACTTCGGTTGATTTATAATCGATATGTACCTTATCTGGGTCCCCTACATACGATTTCAAATCGCCATTGGCCATAAATGGGATAACGGCAAATGGAATCGTATTATTCATTGCAATCCCAACCAAGCCCAACACATTTGGATGATCAAAGTCTTTCATTGCTAAAGCCTCTGTCAGGAATTCTGATAACTGATCTTCTGTACATCCAGATGCCTTAATCGTTTTCACAGCAACAACATTTTCGTTTAGAATACCTCTGTATACAATTCCAAAATGACCTGAAATGTGTAAAATGTTTTCCTTTATGATATCCAAGTGATATCTCAAATCTAAAAATCATAACAACACCATTTATAACACAGAGTTAAATTTCTAACGAAGGCAGGGATCAAGAGACAATTTTCTCTGTTCTTTCCTTCTTCAACGGAATGAACGGAAGAAAGAATGAACGCTGTTTCTTCCCTTCCCCCAGAGAGAAAAGACACAATACTTATTGTATGATAAATAAAACTTGAACCTTGTCCAATAATGTTCTGCTTTTCTATGTCACTGTATTTTAGAAGTCGATCACCCAATATTTCAGCAAGGTTTCTCTCAAGTTGTGATATCTCAATCCGTGAGGTTGCTACAAGTAGATGTATTATGTAAGTAATGGGTTCATTCACTGTTGAACTAATAATCAAGATGGCGTGGCTATCTGACATGGCTGATTCAGCCTCGGTTGATTTACAGGTACATACATGTACGTGCTAGTATAAAGGGTGGTCAAAAAAGTGAACCCCTGCAACAGACTATATTTTCCTTAATACTTGGATAAATAGACTCATATCATCACATGTTGTAGAGAAAGGTCTAAAATTTTGGTTGATGCCATAATTTATTCTCTGTCTTAAATTTTGAAGAAATTACAAGAGCAAACATGCCTGAAAATTAGATATTGTGCAAAATTTTACCAATGTGATTCGCGGAAATTGTTGTAACACATTGGATGATCTTAAACAGCTTTCAGTATGATACAAGTTTAAAACCCTACCAAGTGACAAAGGGGACTCTATTTAAGCAGAAAACACATTTCACACTTCCATTGATCATTTTGAGGCAGTTTTAACCGTTCAACAGTTCAAGGGTATGTTACCTACAGTAACAGTTAGAGGGGGCTCTTTTGGAAGGAAGTTGCCCCTTGTGACCAGGAATCTGAGAAGCCGTTAATCAAATATCTTTAAAAAATCAAAAAATCTAATATTCAATGTTTTGACCCATATTTCATTAGAATTGGTCCATGATTTATGATTAAGATATTGACATTTCGAGATCATATAGGGGTATGTTCGCGATTTCACTGGAAAATATTTTCGCCCATGGAAGCTTAGAACAATTCTTTTGATCACAATAACTTTGCAACTAACATTTAGGTAGGATGTTAGTTTTAAGCCATAATGCGCAGGATTCAAAATTGAACAAAGTCAGAAAATATTCTTTAAGACTGCAGCTTAAAAAATATCTGGGGAAGGATGTTTAAGGGTTGAAGAATCACAGATATTGAAAATCGCATTTTAAGAATTCCTGCAAGTAATAAGGGAAATATGGCCCGTTGCAGGGGTTCACTTTTTTGGACCCCTCTGTAGCATGTACCATTATCCCAATTTTGACATATAATTATTACTATCAATAATAAATAGAAAATACTTTTTGCTAGATATGCACACATACCATATTCCCCATCATTTTCAGTTAAAACCTGCAAGTTTACAAACTCTGGAATTCGTTTATTGTTCACCGCTTTCTTGCGTCGTTTGCAATATACTCCGAGTATCACAAAGCCAATAATAAGAATGACAACTCCCGCTGCAGCAAGTCCAACGTAGAGCTCCATGTTGACGTACTTTACGTTACCAACTGTGTAGTTTCGCCCAATCTCCCCTACTTGGGCCTACATTTAAAACATAATTTTGATCGATATCAACAGACCGTACTCCAAGGGAACAAGAAAAGGTGTGACAGAAACAAGTTAACAGTGAATTGGTGACGTGAAATCGTTATACGAACCTGAACGTAATACGACAGTTCTGGTCCGGCCCCCAATGTTCCATAATCTGGTTTTCTCTTGGGAAGACGACAAAGAAGAGCATTCTCGTTCAACTGAATCACTTCACAAATGCTATCTCCTACTCTTACATTCATATCAGATCCTCTAACAGCTGAAGAAGGATCTTTCACCTGCATTTAGTTATGAATAAAATTTACATTCATTTACATTCTAATATTTACACCTACGTCATATCTAACAAAATACATGTACCTATTATAAAAAGCAAATAAGCTACCCTCAACTTTATTCATATACTATCAGGAAAACGGATAAAGAACTACTTTCTTAAAAGCCATACTGAAGCAATTACTATTGGTTTTGTACTAGCACTTACCGGAACAGCGAGTGTGAGTATATCGAACCAGTTATTTGCAAAAAAAATATCTTCCAATTCTTTAAATTCAATATCTGGAGTAACCTTAAGTTTGGTATTTGGATTGTTGGGCAAGGCCTTTGTTAGGTTCTCATACTTCTTCACACCATCAAGCTTTATGCCGATTTCGAAGTCAAAGTTCTCAAGTAGTTCAGTTATGTTAAGACCTTGTAAGTCAGATATTGTGGAGGTAATAGTGTTTACTGCAGTGGTTAGGTCAGGAACTTGGCAGAGCATGGAGTCAAAACGGACATCATTACACTCCTTAAAAAGATTCAGATTTCATTCAAAACGGAATGCATATGAATATGAACATTTTCGATTATTACATGCCTTTCTCCATTTCTTCAACTGTTTCTTTTCCTTACCTGCTCTACAAAAACAGTCATGTTTCCTATTTTCACGACGATAATGAGTTGTGGTTCAGGAACTGATGTCAGGTAGATGCCGATTATCTTTATATTTATACCACCACTGAAAATTAAAACGAAAGTGACATTCAAGATACCCTGCGCGCAGAGTCAAGTCTATAAACTACTTGCTTATTTTATTGAATATGTTATTATGTCCAGACTAATCAATATGATAACATTAATAAGTCATAATCACTCCTAAAATTTTGTCAAAATAGTTTAATTTGAAAACGCTGTTTTAAGAATATCTTACAATTTTGATAACTTAATTTTTTCTACAGGTTTGACCTGTAATGTCAGTGTTATCTTAGGTAGTCAAAGGAGCAGTATTTACCTAATAGGCGTTTCAATGTTTGTGATGTTCCTTATTTCTGGATCTTCTAAATATGAATAGTCAAGGTTTACGCCAGGTTCAGCATTCGAAAATATCAATTTCCCAACGAGTAGAATGGAGATGGTACCATTTTTCACTGATGGCGATGCTCCAGTCAGACATTCCACTGTGGTGATGTTGTCAATCCAGTTTTTGCTAGAAGTGTTAAAAACTCTATGGTCATAAAATTCTGAACATCACCACGGAATGTCCATTACTTTAAAATGTTGAAACCCAAAGATGACCATTGTCAAAAATTGTGAGTATTATATGATGACTCGCAGAGTTCCTTGGACCAGGGGGTACAAAATACAGCATTGGACATTGGAAAGTGTTGCACTTCTTATACTCCAAGGGCTTCAATAATCAAGTGAGAAACCCCGGTGAGAAACCTCTTGCAATCGGGACGTTAACACAACGCAACAAAGACATATGAAATTCACTAGATAACGTCCTTGTTGAGGGAATTTTCACATGATTATTAGACCTACTGCATATTACTTACTAACGTTTTAGTAACCGGATGTTACAATTAACATACGGCTAAAATATATGACCACAAATCGACCTTCTCCTTTGTGAAAATGATGAAATTCAAATTCCCTCCGACAGAAGTTCATCCATTTTGTTATAAAGACTGATAAACACGTGTTTTTATAACCAGGTTGGGACCAGTGGCTTAAGCTACAGCGTTTTATTAAGAAAAAACACTTACAGCCAGGTTGAATCACAAATGTCATAACTGAGGTATGTGTAGATATTTTACCTTGTAATGTTACATATAATATCAGATATCTTAACCTCCTCTATCTGTTCATGTGGCGAAAGATTCTTTATTTTTATCTCCACAAGTGTCCCGCCAGATTTAGGCCCGAAGCTAGGATGGACGTGTGTAATCTTTGTATCTGGTTCTAAATCTGTAAAATATATACCCGAGAATATTTATTACGATTTCAGTTACATGTCGTTACATTTAACCATGACAAACACAAGGCTAATTGGGCAATTCTCTATCAAGATCAATGGTGCAGGCCAGGTGTAAAAGGGTAGGAGGTCCTATCATTATGGTCCTACTTTCCATTGATTTATATGGTGACCTAAATACAACTCTTTCCCTTATTATCGTATCCACAATCAGGGCCTCTAAAGGCCGTCAAGAAAGGGGACCATAATCCCCGGGGGACTATAATTTCTTTCACATCGAGTTCGATCACACCGAATCTTACAGGTACTCAAGCATTCATATGAAGACTTAAATGATCCCCTCGTGGAAAACAGTGACAGCTTACGATCTCTATTGTCAACACCATCATCCACCCTCCCCCTCCCCACGATTGGACCAAAACGCGCAACAAAAATCACAACCTTTTATGAGGAAAAAGGTCCCAAATATCCCAAACTATGATCCAACGCTCAGAAAAACATGTTTAATACAGTTTATAACTTTAATAACATCACAGGAACAAGGATCGAAACAAGCCATAGTGATGAATGTTGATGAATTATTACCAATACGATGTTTTGCTCATTGCAAAATACATTTCGCAAAAACATGTATGATCTTGACATCTTGATATGTTTATGTTTATGTTTACACAGGCTTTCATCTCAGATACATGCCCCATCCCAATTCCCTCTCATTAAGCTAGAATTCAATGTGAAATTGTACCATCTCCAGACAAACTTGTTTCACTTGGTTTCAAATTGTCATATCTGATATCAACTGTTTCAACCAATCAACTCTCTAAGAATTGGTCATGTGACTTGCAAAACTTGGAGTTATAACAATCTTATATTAAAACGAAGTATGCCAATATGCATGTTATTGTATCTAGAATGAAATAATGTTTTGTAACACAATACCATGCCAGTTTGCATGCATGGCCTTTCATGTTTTAGTTTTAGAACTATTAGGGTAGATCAAAAAAATAAAATGATCCAGTATGTGTAATCCCATGCATATTCAAATTATATGCCCTCAATTACTATTTGTATTATGGATGCTCATTGGATTATTGATATTCATGGCCACATGATATGAAATAGAATTACTAATTTCCTCGAAAACCTAAATCCTTCCTACCAGGTGAGATGAAAAGTACAAATGACCATTTAATTAGATCATGTGAGCAGTCAAAAGTACCCTTTATCTTCCTTGCTACCAGGTCTTATAGGGGTTTGAATGGCCAAATGCAATAGAAATACATATACGAAGCTGTCATCATTAAATGTTGAAAATGAAAGACTACTTATTTGTTCTTCAAATAGAGTACATAATAATAGGTTATATACTAGATATAGTAATCAAAACAAATAGTAACTGTCATATTTTGCACTACATCGCGCAAAGGCAATCACTGTCTGTATACTATTGAAATCTCTTTCAAAATGATGTTTTATAGTTTGTGGAAAAAAAGCTAAATCTATTTAAACTAGCTTTAACTTTTACTGACCATACACAATATCAATAAGGAGTTACCTTTATGTTAGTATTGTCCCTTAAAACACTTATTTTATTTTCTCTTCATCTATGATTTACTTTGAAATTTTCACTGAACATCTGGGATCTTTTTAGTTATTTACTAGTATGTTTTTCAGATTTGTCCTTTCTTTTGCATTTTTGGGATCATTGTTTTTAGATCATCTACATTTTATTTTGGAAAAGTAACAAATTGGTTCAATTTCTTTACAAAGAGCCACTCTTAGTCTCCATTTCTACAATTGCTTCAATTCCCAATTGTACTCCACAGAGTAGCAAACAACAGAAAATGAATGGATAATGATAGCTGCATCCCAATGAACAAAATGTGATTTCCTAAATCGAGGTTTCATCACTTTCATTAATCTAAAATTAATTAGAAATTATTTTTCTATTTTCAAATTTCTTCCATGTGCATGTAATAAAAATTGGTTATGTCTTAGGCCCTAAGGATCTGAAACCTGCTGGTCAAAATGGAATTACGGACCAGTTGCAATGTTATTCTCCTATACCCAGTGAAAAAATCAACTGGTCTGTATCAAGAATAACCTGATAATGACCAGCGGACCGGCCCCTAGGGCCTACATTGTAATGTGCTGGGAGGTTTAGGCTACAGGGTTTATACCGAGGGAAATATGTGGGGGACCGTATTGGCATCATTGGTTTCAAGGCATTGTACTTCTGTCTAGCCTGAGTTTCGAAGGCAATAAATTCTTTTTGAAGGGTGTCCTGAGATTCCCAAATTAAGAAATAATTGTACTTATTTGAGAAATTGATTTTAAAGTTTTATAAATTGAATTTTCTTTATTTTATTAAATAATATTCTTTGGTTTTTTGAAGATTTTTTTACAAAGCAAAACATTATTTTTCATTCTAGATACAATAACATGCATATTGGCATACTTTGTTTTAATATAAGATTGTTATAACTCCAAGTTTTGCAAGTCACATGACCAATTCTTAGAGAGCTGATTGGTTGAAACAGTTGATATCAGATATGACAATTTGAAATTAGAAATAAGCTGTTATTCCAGTGGGAAATTGTATCAACTCCATTTCCATAGTTTTAAAAAAGGATCTTGTAAATTGTTTCAAGGTATGATATTTCATATAAGATATCTCTAGGGTGAGACCAGGTGACATACAAAAAATTAAGTTTCACATAGCAATACTAAGTAAGATACAGACCTCTAAACTTTCAAACCTTGATTTCTCAGTTCCGTAAAAATGTGAGATAGTACAAAGTTATTCTCATGCGACGATTTATGTTTCGCCATTTGTTGAAGCGTGAACAGTACCTTTATATCTTGATATGCTGTCCACGATCACCCATGCCGGTTTGTACCTGCACTGTATCCTCACCATCGTATCTCTTTCATCTAACAGGATACCTCCACGAATGATGAGATCAAACTGAACAATTTCCGGATCCTGAGAATTATCAAAGGTGAATCAGAGAAAGGTAAAATCAGAGAAAAACATTTTTGAAGGCAGTCTCTTGTTTAGTTACGCTTATACAACTAGTATTTACTCGAAAAGGAAATCGATTAAGTGATGATATTCGGGAACTTAATTAATAATTTTATTAACTTTCACAATTAATATGTAATATTAAACCACATAATGTTTTTCGAAATATTGTTTCGTATTTGGTCTTTCGGTCTAACATAAACGTAATATGGGGAAATATATGGAAAGTGATGAGCAGTGACAACAAGTCGATGGGAATCGAAGTGCGTTGGACCAAGGGATTTCAATAGAAGCTTTAGCTCACTGGCATGTACTCTAAAAACTTACGACTCGTTTCTGGCCACAGGGTCCAACTTCTCCTACGGATAGATCAACAATATCAAGTACAAGTGTGTAGTTCCATTTAATAGGCGAACTTATAATAAGCTGTCTGCAAACGGACTCATTTTTGACCTGAATAAATAAAGACAGAGTGACACAAAATACATCCCTCTATTTTGAAATTACTTTTATCCTGAAGTCTTCATGAATTCCCATGTGTATAGATAGACAGTGATCAGTATAGAGAAACGATGATTTACCTACACTGTATCAATGCCTTTGAGATTTAGAAAAATTAATTTTTCGTCAAGGCATGCACTCCACCCAATTCACTTAAAACTGCAAGCCTTTCTTTATCAATATGTATGAAATAAGGCCATCGTGTCTTTATAATTTGCAAAGGTATTCCATAAAAGTGGTTATGGGTAGTTATATTATTGTTATTTTGTTATGAAAAGACAGAAACTACTCTATTTTGGGCATGGTCGGATTTTGGTTCATTTCATTTTATTTATCTCAGAGTAAAATGAGAGAATTGTATTTGTTTGTGTCACCCTGTATTTCAAAACGCATATAATTGATCTGTTGCAAACTTGAGATGATTTGTTATAGTCGATCAGTTATGTTTTGTGCTTCTATATTCTTTAAAATGTGGCACTAAAAACTGTTGGAACCATTGGAATAGAGACATCTAAATATGGACAAGTAAAACACCGATCAGTTTTGAATAACTAGACAACTAGTGTCATGTTTAATGCTAGGATTAATGCTATTTTGTATTCTCTTTATTGACAATACCTTAATAATAATGGCCTTTGTTGCATTTATCTCATTTTAGTTACCTGATTTTCGTATCCATTAGGATAAATTGTTAGATTATATTTTGGAGGTATGACCAGGAAGCTGGTTGTTATTGGTCCAAAACCAGAAAACGAATCAGCACCACACGATACGCTGACTGAAATATGAAAGTAAAAAAGTAAATATTCATGACAGTATACATGGCAAAACAATTAGCATCGTAAGAGAAAATCGACATGGCCACAAATAGAGCATGTATGCTCAGTACAGTTTAAACCATAAATAAATTAGTAGTGGATTTGCTGAAGTGAGGATTTCCCATGTTAAAAATAAGAGAATTGGAGAATTGAGAGTATAAAAATGCAATACAAATTTTAAGGGTAATGTATCTAAACAATATTGGAAACTATGGGCTTTCAAACCACCATGGTTTGGAAATGGTGATTGAAAATCGACTTATCATTTATTTATATCGTCCGGACTATAGTAACAAACACGTGTATGCCTTTTAAGAATGCGGTCTTTTCCTTTACATTCGCATTGACTTATTCTGGAAAGTTTATTTTTCATTTTTCAAGGTGGGATTTCAAATCCTAATATAAATATATATAAAAAAAATACTGTAAAACTCGAAGATAAAAATAATAAATGTTATAACTTACTTTCATCGGTTGATACGTAGTCCCCGGCTATTGGGGACCGCCCGATCAACACAAGTACAAGAATCGCCAAAAGTTCTCCCACGTTCCTCCTCATAACCCATCGATCCATTTTAATAGAGACTTTTCACGTTTCATGAACACACCTACAAAAGAGATAAAGGAACTAAACCTTAAATTGTCAGTTTTATTCCTACCCTTTCCGGAACAAAGCGCACATAAAATATCCCATTCCCTTTAAATTGCGAAACACGAGGATATTTCTCAGTCTATTCGTATACTTGTAATTAAACAAAATAAAAAATTATTTCTCTTATTCAACATTCTGTTTTTCATTTAAATGAACTGTGTTTAGGCAAAAAAGGACTTACCTTAATAAATCCACAATGCATCCATAATGCTCGAAAACATGTGTGTATACATTGTACATTAACAGTAGCCTAAATATGTAAGTAAGGAAACTGTCTAAACTGATTATAACCATTTGTCTTGTTTGTATATGCAAAATAAGTCATTTGAAAAGTCACTTAATCATGAGATGAAAAGTAAGCCTGTCGCGCAAAACAATTGAAGAACAGTTGTATTTGATATAAAAAAAACAAAAGAACTATTCCTGCATGTTAAACTTTATTGCTATCATGACATCTTTCAAACATCTTCTATAGAATTTGTGTCAATTTGAAGCCGAAATGTCTGTTAATTCACATTTAAAGGGTTGGCATTGTACAATCACAAAATCGTTTGATCTACATTATTGAGATTTGTTACAACTTACTGAGTACATCTTAGACCTTGAAATTGAAAGATTTACATGTATTTGACTGAGAAAAGAAATATGTCAAAGCACACTGTTCCACAACTAGTTACTTTGACGGAACGTCAATGTAACAAAATGGATGAACTTCTTGAATACGAGTTTTCACAGCAAAAAAAGAGAATCAAATCCCCGAATCCTGGAGGCAGGATTCAAGCAGGATTCATATGCGCATATGAATCCTGTATGAATCCTGCCTCCAGGATTCATGCAGGATTCGCTGTTTAAGTAGTAATCCAACCTTCAGGATTCGTGCAGGATTCATATGGAAGGTAGTTTACAAAAAAAAATTTTTTATTATTTTATTATTAATAAATTTATTTCAATAGAATACAAAAAATATGTAACAGACATGTAAATTCTTAAATCGCCACAATGGCATTATATAAGAATAGGGGGCAGGTGGAAGTAGAAGTGGCAGAGCAGGCAGGGTCTTGGACTAGGGCAAGTGTGACGGGACTTGAGGATACTAGAGATGGATAAGAAGGAGGGAATTAGCTATTGTCTTTGATAAAATTAACAATGAGAAGTAGTATTTGGGAATTTGCATCTATGTTTAATTTGGGAATTCCTGTTTTCAAAATAGCTATGAAATCAGTTTGAGGGAGATTATGACTGAAGATGTTTGGTTCGAGATCAGTAAGTTTGTCCATGAATTGCTGTCTTTGTATAGTAAGTAAGTCACATTGAAAGAGAAAATGTTTCAGAGTTTGTGGTTTTCCACAAGTGCAATTAGGGCTGTCAATAGACTGAAAATTGTGAGCGTAGAACTGGGCTTTAAAGTATAGGTCGGCTCTCACTTTATTGAGAACATTTCTTGAACCCTTGTTAGATTAAGCTGGCTTGTTGACAAAATCGAGGGCGTTTTTTGGAAATGTACTCTTTGGTGTTTTTTAAAATTCGAAAGAGTATTCTTAGATTTAATAGCAGGTGGGAGGTTGATCCAATTTGAAATTGCAGATGGTATTGCTGAGGTGGAGAATCTATTTGAACATCTAATGGGCATTTTAAATGCTTCATTATATCTCAATACTCTGTTTGCATGGTTTCTAAATTTGTCAAAAATATCAGTTACATAGGGAGGACTTGTACCATTTACAATTTTGAACATAAAGTTGTTAATCTGGATACTGCGTCTTGATTCAAGAGTTGGCCAATTGAGTAGGTTTAAAACCTTTTTTGAACTGCTTCCTTGGATACACCCAGAACAATAAAGTGCAGCTTTGTAATAAAGACTGTCGAGTCGTTGTAATAGGAACTTTGAGGCTGTGCTGTACATGATAGCACCATAGTCAAAATGGGGTAAAATAAAGGACTTAAATATGGTTTCTAGATGCTTACTACCTAACTTATATTTAAGTTTCTTTAAAGGGTTCAACATTTTTCGTATTTTTGATATGATTTCTCCAATATGCTTGTCATATGATAAGCTTGGGTCAAAAGTAAATCCCAGATGTTTGTGCTCGTGATCTCTGGTAATTTCAACATTGTTTAACTTTGAGACAGAAACATTATCTACTTTAGATCTGGATGAGTGGAATATCATTTCAGAACTCCTTTCAGGTTTAAACTCTAATTTCCAGGTGTCAGAAAATTTTTCAATTTTAATTAGGTTAGATCTGGCTATTGCATCTACTTCTTGTGGATGCTTAGGGTCAAAAGGATGATGTAGAGAAGTGTCATCCGCATAAATGCATTACAAATGAATCCAACCTTCAGGATTCGTGCAGGATTCATATGTAAGGTACTTTACAAATGAATCCTGTAGCCAGGATTCGAGCAGGATTCATATGTAAGGTAGTTTACAAATTAATCCAACCTTCAGGATTCGTGCAGGATTCATATGGAAGGTACTTTACAAATGAATCCTGTAGCCAGGATTCATGCAGGATTCATATGTGAGGTAGTTTACAAATGAATCCAACCTTCAGGATTCGTGCAGGATTCATATGTAAGGTACTTTACAAATGAATCCTGTAGCCAGGATTCGAGCAGGATTCATATGTAAGGTAGTTTACAAATGAATCCAACCTTCAGGATTCGTGCAGGATTTATATGGAAGGTACTTTACAAATGAATCCTGTAGCCAGGATTCATGCAGGATTCATATGTAAGGTAGTTTACAAATGAATCCAACCTTCAGGATTCGTGCAGGATTCATATGGAAGGTAGTTTACAAATGAATCCTGTAGCCAGGATTCAAAAGGATTCATATGTAAGGTAGTTTACAAATGAATCCAACCTTCAGGATTCGTGCAGGATTCATATGAACAATGAATCATGTAATTTTCAACATTCTGAACATTTTCAAGTGGCTTTGGGTGAAATGTTAATCCCCCTGGACATTTTTGAAAAGTGACCCCCCCCCCCTTGTGAAAATACTTGCTGTATGTTTGTTTAGCGAACCTTCCTCCAGGCTTAAGAAGTGAAGTCAAACGAATGCAAAGGGTACCAGGCTACGGGCTTGGAGCAACAGCACAATTTATTCCAACGGTTTACACATGTACTTAATATTATTATTAATCACCCTCTCCCAAATAATGATAGTGACCCGTATCATGTCCGATTATACCATTCATTTTTAATGTACTATAAATCAAACTAGAATATACTCATGTGAAACATGGTACTTTATTATACGGTTTGAAAATTTCAAAAGACTAAGGGTCTTAAAGATATATCTGTTTAAGCCAATATTAAGATTAATTTATTGTGAGCATTTTTGTAATTTTGGAAAAATTGTATGTCCACATAATTAAAGTGGTTAATTCGAAGTAACAAGAAAAAGAAGTCAATACTTATTTCTCAATACATTTATTTCTTTGATCTGTCTTGACAACCTTTGATCACCATGATTACAGTTGACGTTTGGGAAGTGCTTTATGAAATGCAGTCTTTGTTTCTGCATAGCCACATTTAGGCCTTATTGGTTTAGGCAACCTTATTTTCAAACAAACGGGTCTTATATTGCCGAAAAGATCAAGATCGAAAAAAAGAGTATGTCCTACCCCCCCCCCCCCCTTGCCAATGTCTAAGTCCGCCCCATGAACCACTTTGATAATGTCCCCTCCCGAGTGTCCCCTTGTCACTCCCCCCTCCCTATCCACGAATTGTTTAAAACATTGCTGCCTATTAACATTACCATATAATCAAAACTGACATCCGTTTGAGTTTCTAACCCTGCTATGAAGGATGTAACAAATATACAGTGTAGAATGGTATATTGAACTTTTTTCTCAATGCTGATATCCAAAAAACATAGTTTTGGTTTATCAACACATACCGGTGACACAATAACGAATATACACATTGTAACATAGATAAGAGAATCGAGGAAAATTACAATCCCTTTGATCAAATTCTAAGATTTAATCTCCCGCTGAGGATGTATGTACAGTCTTGGACAAGAAAACTAAAGCATATCAGTCAAATGTTGATGTCTATGTCGATCCACCTCTCTATTTGGAAGTTAGCTAATTTCACCCGTTCTGTGTCACCAGGCCCATTTACTCATCCTTCGTGAAACTCATTAAATCGCTGTTTTCACTATTGACTACCACCATGATAACCATGACATCTCACTCCTATAATCTCTGATATGCCATGATATAATGAGCTTGATTTGGTGATCCAGGAGAGCCCAAAATTGCGGATTTTTGAGATCTTTCATCCCAGCTCATATTTCATCTAATTGGGGTCATTAAACTTGTGTACACATGTCTGTGCTAATATCTGCTGTTAAATACAATGCCTATTATGTAATGTATTGACAATAAGGTAAATGATTACATGATAACTATCACACTTATTGACAGTTATAACTCTTCCCATCTGATGTGCTCAGATCACAGAATATGCCTCATAATATCAGAGCATGTTTCAGGTGAAACAGAAAGATGCTATGAGTATCAGAATGATTGACTACCCTGAACTCTTGGTTCCCTTATTGGCCTTATTTGCAGATTGCGTCGATTGTTGTAAAGGTATTGAGCTACCTGGTGTTGTTTGCGCTTTCGCAAACGGCTGAAGTGCAGCTTCGTTTAAGATGGCTCCAATCATTTCAACCAAATCTTTAAAAGTTGGTCGGAAATGGGAGTCGTTTTCCCAACAGTACCACATAATAGCATACCTAAAGTAAACAAAGAGAAATCATACAGTCGAAGAATATATACTTTTCGGAATAACTTTATTGTTATAATAGTATCTATTCCTAATATCTTACACGTCATCATGCGTTAGTGGCGGCTTCTCTAGTCGTCGACCATTGATGACGTAGGACTTGATTTCGCGCGATTCTAAATCGGCATACGGCGTTCCACCTCTAGTGTGCACTTCCCACATTAACACTCCAAATGACCACTACAAACATGACAAAACAGCAAAAAAGCCAATCAGTAATTCACATGACAAGTATATGAGTTCAGGAATTTGAATCAACATGTACATATTGATAGTGTTATTATAAAGATAAACGGCTACAAGATACTCCTAGACACACCAACTACCTTTTTATTGTTAGGAAATGAAGTGAAGATTTTACAAAACTTTGGTAAGTTTGAATGTTCGAATCGTAATAGAGATAGAGACCTAAGATCAGGTATTATATCGAGTAATAAATATCTTAGGGCGAGACACAAAAGCTTTCGAACAGAAAACGTTTGTGCTTAGCCCTGGGGTATTTATTCAAATGTTACTGCGCTATAGTGTGCTACGGATCCTTCATATTCGGATGTCATACCATGGACTACTAGGCAAGTGCACAGTGTTCAAAGTGTGGATATCGACAATTTCTGAACTTTTGAAAATATAGAAATACATTTGCATTACCACATCAGACATGCTGCTATATTTGCCATATAAAAGACTCTCTGGTGCCATCCACCTGATGGGGAGTGGTCTAGACAGAGTTTCATCCATATAGTATGTGTCTGAGTAAATATCCCTGGACAGGCCAAAGTCCCCTATCTTAATCTCCTTCGAAGAAGACACCCTAATTAATATAAAAAGTAAACATATATTAATGCAATATCTAATAACTTTTATTACAATTATACATATCTTTTCGGCTGTAACTCTCAATTCATATACATGTAATATCAGAGTGTAAAGAAATCCTCAACAATGAGTAAGACGATGTCAAATTGAAAAAAACTAGGTACACCTTTTTCAATAAAAGGCACTTGATTTACTCTCATCGAGAACAGGTTTCACCCTTCAATAATTACTGACAAGAATGTTTAATACACCATATTAATAAATAAATGCACCACAACATTCTATGAGTCAACCAATACACCATATTAATAAATAAATGCACCACAACATTATATGAATCAACCAATACACCATATTAATAAATAAATGTACCACAACATTCTATGAGTCAACCAATACACCATTTTAATAAATAAATGCACCACAACATTCTATGAGTCAACCAATACACCATATTAATAAAGAAATGCACAACAACATTCTATGAGTCAACCAATACACCATATTAGTAAATAAATGCATCTCAACATTCTATGGGTCAATCAATACACCATATTAGTCAATCGATACACCGTATTAGTAAATGAGTCAATCAATACACCATATTAGTCAATCGATACACCGTATTAGTAAATGAGTCAATCAATACACCATATTAGTCAATCAATACACCATATTAGTAGATAAATGCACCTCAACATTCTATGAGTCTATCAATACACCATATTAGTAAATAAATGTACCACAACATTCTATGAGTCAATCAATACACCATATTAGAAAATAAATGTATAGAAACATTCTATGAGTCAATCAAAACACCATTTTAGTAAATAAATGCACCACAACATTCTATGAGTCAATCAATACACCATATTAGTCAATCAATACACCGTAATAGTAAATAAATGTACCACAATTGCAACATTCTATGAGTCAATCAATACACCATATTAGTCAATCAATACACCGTATTTGTAAATAAATGTACCACAACATTCTATGAGTCTATCAATACACCATATGAGTAAATAAATGTACCACAACATCCTATGAGTCAATCAATACACCATATTAGTAAATAAATGCACCAAAACATTCTATGAGTCAATAAATACGCCGTAATAGTAAATAAATGTACCACAACATTCTATGAGTCAATCAATACACCGTATTTGTAAATAAATGCACCACAACATTCTGAGTCAATCAATACACCATATTAGTAAATAAATGTACCAAAACATTGTATGAGTCAACCAATACACCATATTAGTAAATAAATGTACCACAACATTCTATGAGTCAATCAATACACCATATTAGTAAATAAATGTATAACAACATTCTATAAGTCAATCAACACACCATATTAGTAAATAGATCGACCAAAACATTCTATTAATTAATCAATACACCATATTAGTAAAATAAATGCCACGTGTCTAATTTGTCAAAATTCTTACATGCAGTTCCTAGCAGCTAAATCTCTATGTACGAATCGTCTTGACTCGAGATATTCCATACCTTGAGCAACTTGTTTACAAATCTCCAGCATATCTTTGAACGTGAACCTCTACAAAAACAATCAGCAATGCTTAATTCTGCTCTTGTTTAGCCGAATTTATTGCTTTTCCTCTATAATATCTTTGCATATGAGCTTTTTAAAATGAGCTGAAAAACTTCACTAAGAGAATCACATCAAATATCTGTAATTATTAATGACGTACCCTTCTTGGATTTTCTATATACGATTTCAAATCTCCGTTAGTCATAAATGGGATAACAGCAAATGGGATCGTATCATTCATTGCGACACCAACTAAGCTCAGCACATTCGGATGATCGAAGTTCTTCATTGCTAAAGCCTCCGTTAGGAATTCTGATAACTGATCTTCTGTACAGTCCGATGCTTTAATCGTTTTTACAGCAACATCCTTTTTATTTAGAATTGCTTTGTAAACGATACCAGAATGACCTAAAATTAAATTAAATCGGAAGTTGGTCTTTATCTTTAGGTCAAGTCCAAAGTTACAAAGAATTACTTCATTGAAATTAAGTGAAATATTCACAGCCATATCATTATTATGAGATTAACATCCCTTAATAGGTTTACCTTGCCCAAGAATTTCCTTCATCTTAATGGTTTTGTATTCCAGCAATTTGTTGCCCAATATAACGGACAGGTTCTTGTCGAGGTGTGCAATCTCTACCCTTGATATTTCTAAAATATAAATCCGGTTTGTAATACAACAGTCTAGCTACAAGCTCTTGTGAACCCCCCCCCCCCTACACACCTCTCCAGATGTTAGATGTGTGTAGTCAATTAGAGGGGGGTACGTGGTCTTGTAGCTAGACTATCAATACAACAGAAATCTCTCATTCAATTGTTCTCTTACTTTTTCTTTTTTTGATTTTATGAAGGTTCTGGTAACCTCCCCAGATGACCTTGTTTTTATGTAAAATAATTACAATAAAATTGATTGCCATCATCGTTAAGTTATTTAATATTAGCTAATAAGTAGCCTACCATATTTCCCATCGTCAGTCAAAACCTTCAAATCCACAAATTCGGGAATCTGTTTAGTTTTAACAGCTTTTTTACGTCGTTTGCAATATATTCCCAATATCACAAAGCCAATAATAAGTATGACAAGGCCTCCTCCCCCTAGACCAGTATATAGCTCCATGTTGACGTACTTTACATAGCCAACGGAATAGTTTCGCCCAATTTCCCCAACTTGAGCCTTCAATTAAAATTAACAAAATGTTGCGGCATTAAAGTATATCTAATAAGCATAGTTTCCTCTCCATTTGCATGATCATTGACCTTCGAACTTAAGCTAGCCATACACTTGCCAGACAAACCCTGACATCAAGGAAGTTATAGAGTAAAATATATTCATCGGACAACCCTGGACAAAGTAGGATGATATCCTGGTTTGTCCGCTGAAAGTATCCGATGTTGTCCAGATTTGTCCGTTTATGTCATTTCCTTTCTTCGGACAAATCCACTTTTGGTTAAAACAGGACAACCTCGGACATTGTCCAATGATGTCCGGCGAACAAACATGAGCAATGGCGGACAAACTCAGACAAAACGGACAAGGTCGGACAATGTTCAGCAAGCGTATGATGGCTAGCTTAATGAAATGCGGGTATAATAAATCGTCAAGATGTTTTGCATCCCATTTATGGGGCCGTTTGTGCGGTTTATAGACTGTAAGAATAGAAGCAAAGTAAACACTATCTCGTCGTGGCTTTGTATTTTTCTTGACTTAAATACTTCTTCTGGGGCATTCCTGTCGAGGGCTATGCTGTTCAATAATTATATATTTACTTTTAAGCTAACCATACACATGCCTGACAAACTCGGACATCAAGGGAGTTAAAGAACAACTCCGAACAATCTGGGACATTTTCAGCGGACAAGCCTGAACATCGTCCGGGGTTGTCCAAGGTTGTCCGCGGACATTGTCCGGACTAGTCCAGATTTGTCTGTTTACGTCCGGTGAAAAAAATGAAAATGTCAATGCTTTTCTCCGGACAAATTCAAAAGCATTGAGTCACGTGATGATCCTATTACCATTTTTGGACAAAACAAGACAACCTTGTTCCTTGATGTCTGGCGGACAACCTCGGACAACGGCGGATAAACTCAGACAAAACGGACAAACAGAAATGTCGGACAATGTTTGGCAAGTGTATCGCTAGCTTTAGTATACTTTCATTATATTGCAATTGAAGATAGATTTGAAGGCTGACATCTTCTTGTTTTGTTATTTTATTAACTCAAAGATCAACTCCAAAAAACTGAGGGTATCCGTGAGAATCTGTGTTTTATTAAATAACCATAAACTACAAACCTGGACAAAATACGACAGGTCTTGTCCGGGCCCAAATGTTCCATAATCTGGTTTTCTCTCGGGAAGACGACAGAGAAGAGCATTCTCGTTCAACTGAACCACTTCACAACTGCTGTCACCTACTCTGACATTCATATCAGAGCCTTTTACAGCTTGAGAAGGCGTTTCCACCTGTTAATATACGTTACATGATTGAACTTCACAAATACTTTCACCTATTCTGGCATTCATATCAGAGCCTTTATAGCTGGAGAAGGCGTTTCCACCTATTTATATACGTTTCATGATTGAACTTCACAAATGCTTTCACCTACTCTGACATTCATATCAGAGCCTTTTACAGCTGGAGAAGGCGTTTCCACCTATTAATATACGTTATATGATTGAAGGAAACTATTACAACGTAACAATAAAATAAAAGTGTATTTTAAAACGATGAACACAAATTATTAAACAAATTATTTTTCTGAACTAAATCAACAGAACTCACCGGAATTGAAAGTGAAAGTATCTTAAGCCAATTATTCGCATAAAAGAAGTCTTCCAATTCCTTAAGCTCAATATCTGGGGTGACTTGAAGTTTGGTTTTGGGGTTGTTAGGCAAGGCTTTGGTTAAGTTTTCATATTTCTTCACACCATCGAGCAATACGCCGACTTCGAAGTCAAAGCTATCAAGTAGCTCAGTAATATTCAAGTTCTCGAGTACTGGAATTTTGGAGGTGATGTTGCTCACTGCGTGGTTTAGGTTTGGAACTTGGCAAGCCATCGAGGCAAAGCTGACTTCATTACACTTCTAAAATATGTAAATAAATATTAATTAGCAAAAGAACGTGATTTATAGCTATTAGTATTTGAAGCTGTTGGTGGGACTGGTTTGCCAAATAGTGTTTGTGTTTGACTGAATTCTGTACATGTAATTGTATTTTGTAATTTATATTTGCACATGCACGTGTAATTTAACATAATACAGCAGCAACCTGATATAAATGAGGGTTACAATTTTGTTTATAAAGGATTTTCGATTATTACCTGCTGCACTAAGATACTCGTGTTTCCTATCCTAACAGCTATAAGCAGCTGTGGATCGGCCACAGAAGTGAGAAAGACACCGATGACGTTTGTATCTATACCTCCACTGTAATTAGAGGAAATGGAGCTATACAGGAGAATCTCCTGAGGATGAGGAGATCGCAAGAATAGAATTTCCAAAAGGCCTTTCTCAGGTAATTTTTTTTTAATGTCAAGAGGAAACAACCACTTGTAGCCATGAGTGACTTTATGAAATTTAAAGATAGTTACCTAACAGGCGTTGCAGTGTTAGTGATGTCCTTAATTTCTGGATCTGGTAAGTATGAGTACCGAAAATCTACACCTGGGGCAGCATTTGACAGGGTAGTGTTTCCATACTGTAAGATTGCGATGGTGCCATTCCTAATGGACGGGGATATCCCCGTTAAGCATTCAAATGTGGTCGTATTGACAACGGAGCTTATCCTGCACAAGTGTCATAAAGGAGAATTAACGATTTGACACAATTTTAGACACAACAAACCTAATCACATTGAATTGTTCTTGGTTATCTTATTTTCAAAGAAAAATGTTGTGGGCTCAGTATACCCTTTTATCACTGGTTAACTTAATCTTCTACAAAATACTAAGATCAACAAAATCAGAGACTAGCTACTTGAAAGCTCGTCCGACCTTATTTTCTAAAATAATGGATATTTAAGATTGATACCTTGTGATGTTACATGTAACCCCAGCGACTTTTATTGTCTCTATTTGTTGATCATCAAGTGGTGACATATGATCAATTTTAATCTTTAAAATCGTGCTACCAGATACAGGTCCGAAATTAGGATAAATAGATATGACCTTGGCTGCCGGTACAACCTCTGAAATGGAGTGGTTTGAAACTAAAAGTGGTAATGAAATGCCACAGTTCTGTGTGTTTAGTATAGGCCTATAGAGGTTCAGAAGGGACTCTAACTGCCATTTCACTCAATGTATATCGTGAAATTGTGCCACTTTTCAGGAAATGATCAATTATCTGGTCTTTACTCCATTCGCATGGTACATAGATAATATCAATGTGTAGCAAGATAAAAATTGAACTGGTACGCCGCGGTACAACCTCACCTGCACGACATGAAGATTCCAAAATCACTTTTGCTGATCTGTAATTGCAGTGAACTCTTACCATTCGATCACCCTCGTCTAGAGTGACTCCTTCGCGAATGATTAGATCGAACAATATGGTACCCGAGTCCTGGGAAACAAAATATAATCAAACGTCACAATTTTCAATTCAATAGAGGAGTTCCTATATAGCTTTGGGATTCTCGATTTACGTGCCCCTCTTACCCCATCGAGTCTTAAATTGTTTGACATCATTATACAGAACAGCAGGTCATCCAAATCCAAAAACTATAGAAATAACAAAAAAGGGTTTCGAAAAAGTTCGGCAGTCACTTACAACTCGTTCTTGACCACATGGACCGACTTGTCCAATTGAAACATTAGTATGGTCGACCACCAATGTAAGGAGTGTGTTGTTCCAATTAACAGTAGAGAATGCTGTCTCAATTGTCTCTCTGCAATATGACCCATTCCTAACCTGGATTAGAGTAAAATGAAAATGTGTTATTTAAGAATGTCAACCGACTTGATCCGCTGGTAACATTTTGTCATTTCTAAAAAATTGTCACAAATCAAAACCATGCACTGAACCTTACCTTTCACAACTGAACTCGATACTGCATTTCCATAATTATGAATAAATACCAACCAAAGTGTTCCCTACGTTACCTCAAATTCATATCCTTGGGGATATATTGTCACATTGTGGGGGTCGCCATCTGTCGGTTGATATAGAAAGCTTGCTTTTATCGGTCCAAAACCAGTGGATGATTCAACTCCACACGAGACGCTTACTGAAATAAGTAAAGCAAACACGTAATCAATCACCAGGCAAGTTTCATTAGTGAAGTCCTGATCTCGAAGAAAATAACTCGAGAATGACTCCCTGGTTATTTTGTATGTTCAAAGTTAGAGTTTAACGAGATAATGAAGGATCATTTTATCGTAAGTTAAATTATTTATCCAGTGGCCAGTATTTCCTTTTATGCAGATAGTCTATGACCCCTGACCCCTGTTACACAGGACGTTTGAATGCTTCGTTAAGAAGTATTTTGACAAAAAGCTTCGTCACGAAGCCGGGCCAGTGTAACACCTCCGCCTGCGTTAGAAAAGCTTAGTTGATAACGAAGCAATTGAGTAGAAAACTCAACGAAGGTTAGATCCCAACGAAGCTTTTTTGCCAATGTATCTTCGTTAGAAAATGCTTAGTTGGCGGTTTGCGCATGCGCGTAATAAAGAGCACATTCATCATTTTGTATTCAATGAGAGAAATGGCGAGGAAAAATACGTTTTAAGTACGTATTATAATGATGCGTATTGTTTAAAATAATTAGCCTTCCTATTTACGTCACTGATAGACGCTAACTCAAGCCCCAAACGCCACGTACAAAAATGTAATTTCACGTCTTTAATAGGATTTATTCTGATTCCCTTTCCTGGCATGAATATGACATAAAGTATCAATCTAAAAACCGTCTTACCGTATACGGTAATTTTGAAACGTTTATTCAATCTATGAAGCGAATATTAGACCTAGAAAACTCAGTCTCATGTGTGGAAGCGTAAACTTTTTAAATTACGTAATCTATGCTTACTAAATAGAATGATGTGGCATACATGTTTGATATTTAGATTCTTTGCTCCTCGTATTATCATTCCTTGAATATAATTAGATGTTAATACCATGATAATATTACCTCCCAGTGAATCTCATCAGGGATTTAGCTGATTTAATTTACACGAAAATGTGCGTACTCAGAAATCGTATTAAACTGGCTATCGCCCTAGCTTTTGCAATTTTAATTGGACGTCCATTATTTTATGCTTCGACGATTTTAAATTATAATTGAAGTCCAACCAAGGGCGTTACAATACCCGGGAATTTATCGGTTCGTGCAGTACTTGTTTGTGATAGCGCCCTCTGTAGGTCACTGTGCTTATAGCCTACAGTAATACGGGGTAGGATATCGGGAATTCGGTCAGTTTCTATCCGTCGATTTCGCTATGAATTGAAGCAAGTGTGACCACTTTATCCACTTAAACAATTTGATAATTGATTAAATCTTTAAACAAAATCGATAAACACGTTATACACTTCCTATCTCCTTAGAAATTAGCATGTATTTATGGATTGTGTTTTCGAACAAGGCTCGACCCAGACCAATAGGGAAATCCTTATGCTAAATAGTATGACGTCATATTTTCCTGGGGAATCCTAGATTTCAAAGCCCCAGTCTGTTATTGTGTCAAATGTAAACGCTCTTTTGCAGACAGAAAATTGACAGATTAGCTTTTAACTTTCAGCTTTGATGTTTAAATATTCTGTATTTCTACCGGACTTCTTGCTGAATATCATATAATGTTATAACTTGATTTGGACCATTGCCTGATTGATCATTCTGAAATTTTGATTGTGATTCATGATTGATTGGCAAGAAAAATAATTCCTATTGTTTTCCAGCGAAGTCAAAATGTTACAGCATGAGTTATAATGTCGAGTTTGCATCATGTTAAATTCTGCTAGTGATTAGAAGTCCATGCACAAGCATACACATAAGAGACAAACACACCCAGGCTCCAGGCCGTGCCTGGAAATATAAAACTATTTAAGGCACAAACTGGTATTAATAGACCGATATGTAGTGTCTGCCATGTATTGAAGGTAAACCAATCTGCATTATTAATGTTTCTTCAATCAATACATGGATTGTGCAATAGAAAAGCAATGGCACAATCAAAAATGTGCATATCAATCGTGAATATCTCTCGGTTCAAAGCTTATTTCCAACAGAATCGTGTCAAAATATGTGTCTGAGTAACAGTTATACATTATAAGATCGCAAACTCTTACCAATTATCAGCCGAATGGCTCATTTTCAACGAAATGTCCTTAAGACAACAGCCCTGGGTCGCGCCTGAGACCAAAAACTCCTTCAAATAGCCCTCCCCTAATTATATTGGATAATCACATTTATGCGTGCGCGCGCAGCTCATCCACTGAACGAAACGCCACTTCCCGCTGAAACCACCGGGTATTGATCTTTCCCTTGGTCCAACTTCATGTTTAAATAGATTGAATTAACGTTTCAAAACTACCATGTTATGTAAGTCATGCGAACAAGGAAAGCTCTCCGGACTGGCCAAGACTGTTCCTTGTTGACAAGTATTTGCAACAGAGAGAATCCATGTTTTAGGCCAGCCCCAAAAACCAAAGTCCCGCTTAGGTATTCATTATTGATGCCTTTGAATTATTGATGTGTCCTAAGACGTTGCTTAAAACTGATATTCAAGTTTCTTCCTATTTGCGTCACTTTCGAATTCAACTGACGCCTGATGGATTGACATACTATTTTTATGGCCAGCTCATTCAAATATGAATGGTATAGTGGCGGGTAATATCCATTTTAAAATGAATTGGTCATGAAATAGTAAGTTAAGGCCGAAATTTAATAATATATACCCCCAAATTCAATCCCACCTAGTAATTAACCTCTCACTATTCCATTTGTTTTCCAACAGAAATGATAGAAAAATGAGAAGAATACTTGTAATCGTATTGACCGAAATATATAAAAATCGTAGTAATTGGAAAAATGTATGGACATGTGTACGGAATGATCACATTCATCTGGTTTTATTTTCCCTGGAATTTCGAACTAGTCGTTTTATGTGCAGAATTGTTAAAATAAAGTTTAAAAGTTATGATCATTGATTTATATCAAAATAATAAGAATATTAATAAATAAGTAGGCGGGGCGGATGAGTAATGCGCACGCGCAACGAAGCATTTTAAGTGCAGTGTAACTCCAAATAATTGCTTCGTTAGGGTTGGATAAAGCCAGTGTGGACACAATTTTTCGCTAACCTTCGTTACAAAAATGCTTCGTTAGACCAGACAAAATGCCAGTTATACTTACTATCGCCAATAGATACATTGAGTGCGACTGTTGAAGAACGTAGTACGAGAGCAATCCATGTAATTATCCTCATTGTCATGTTACTTCTCTTGGAAACAGCACACACCTTTGTATACGGTAGTTATTTAAACAAAAATGAGTGGTATTCCTCGCTGTTTTTTAAGATGACGCTCCTGTTCAGATATTCCTACAATATTACAACCACGTGGCCAAGTTACAAACATTTTGATTCTTCCGATGCCGCCAATATGTTTTACTAAATCCAAAAGATTAATATTCTAAAGGTTTTAAGGTTATTGACTGACTGATGTGAGTGTGATACACCGATGAAATGACCTCTGTGTAAGTCGGTTTACGTAAGAACCTACTTCCAGAAGTTTTACTTTCATTATTTTCAAAGTAAATCATTAAAGAATTAAAACTAACTTACATGGACGTCTCATTTTTCAATAAAAGATAAATGGACGATATTAATTACTAAATAAATAAATTACCAACCTTAAACGTTCATAACTTATCCTTCCCTCGACAAATTCAAGTTTCGTAAGATTTTAAAATAATTCGCCAGACTTTTAAGTGATTCTTAACTTAATATTCTCTGATCGTGTAAATAAAATAACATTTTGAAATCCTTTGAATTAAACTACTTTATTGAAAAAATGGCATGTGAATAAACGTAAACGTCATTGAACAGGTAGACCAAACATAATTACCGATCGATGCATAGACGCCCGTGGATACATGTGACTTAAAACTCTGTTAATTGAGAACAGGTACACCAATTGAAAGTATATAACCATATTTGAGGTTGCTTACAATTAAAGAGGGAATTCTGCTAAAGTATTAAAGTTCTTGTAAACCGAACAGCATGCGGTCCAGTTTTCTTTGAACATGAGCACATTTCTTAAAATAGTTTATGTTTTTGTTTGCACGAGGCCAATAATTATTTATAAAAAGGAATTCAATATTTCAAACTGGATACTCCAGGTATACTCATACCGCGCCATCTATTTTCAACACGCATAAAATAAAACAAAATAATAAGCTAATAGTACACAAATAGTGACTGCCATAGTGCAAAATATTTTTCTTGAGGGAATATCCTGTCCACTGGACTTGTTCCCGAGGCTACAGGCTAGGAACTAAAAACCGAGATGCAAATTGGAACGGGAAAATTGAAAGAGATTTTTAAAGTTTTAGAGTTTTTAAATCGATTGCAAATTAAGGAAATGCAGATAGAAATCTACCATTGATTGTTTAGCTTGGAATATCATTTGGCTGTACTTATTTTTGTTTTAATCATCTACTGGGCATTACGATTTATGAATTCAAAATCTCAATTTCTCATCATAAGGAAAAGGTTATGTTTACGTATGCCCAAATATTGAACATTTTGGTCTAATGTAGTATGTAATTGGATATAACATAACTTATGCTCTCTTCCAGGGGAGCAATATATCGCACTTGCGAAACAATAGTAAAGAAACAACAAGATGTATTATAAACAAGGAGTAGTCGTTTTTGTTATATCTTTTATGACATGGGGTAAGTGTGTTTTGGAATAGTTCTAAATAGGTGAAATGTTTATCATAATATAAAGCTATAACTAAATCATTCACAGAAAACAAGTCGTTGACTAGATGATATAATTCTGTTCCTCGATCTACAACTTAAAATCGAGAAATCGATTCGGGTTATTGTTTTCTCACTGGTAATAAAGGTTTAGATATTACCTAAGCATATACAAATATCACCAAAGACGTAAACATAAACGTAATTTGTGGTACACATGGTACAAATATAATATGCAATTAAGTTTTGCACAAAATGGCATGCTAAAGCTTGAGATCTAGATAACTTCGTATCCCAACTTGAATAGATCTCACTTTTTTATGTTTTAAAAGTAGTGATTCTACTATTTGGGGTATCGAACACCACGTTAAACATATAAACATCCTGAATAATGTACTTAGCACTATATATATCGTAACTGCAATTTAACAGTATATTGTTGACCATACACCATACATATAGTACATGTTTGTAAAGTGAAGATGCTGTTATTAATGTCAGCAATGGCGTTGTGCCTCTGGTAACGTACTGTCACTGCAGATCATGTCATAAACTGTTTACCAATGGGATAATGGTGGGAAAATATTGTTGTAAACAGTACGAAAAATAGTAAATTAAATTTACTATTTACTTTTAAATTAAATCTTAAATTACTTTAAACTGTATATCGTCATCTTGTGGAAATAAGATTGTAACAGACAATCAATTTTTGGAATTACCAAATAATGATAACAGTCTCTACCCTTTGCATTCGTTTGACTTCACTTCTTAAAAGAGAGCTTCGTCTTCAGATTAACTAGACTCTGCACGCAGGGTAACAGTCTCAGCACTGACAACTCTTCTCTTTGTTTTCATTTTCTTCGAAACTCTAAATCGCACGTGACTTTTATCTCGGTGATTTTCTAGTAATCCTTTTCAAGCCTGGCGTTTCTTAAATTATGACTGGATTGATGCTTTTCCAGTGCCTGTCAACCCATTGAAATGTTACGCCTGTACATATTTCGATAATCCAGACGAAAATGGGCACCAGTGTATAACAGATCCAGATAACTTTGGAAGCGGAGTTGTTCGCTTGGAATGCGATGAGGATGAGTGGTGTCTTACGGAGAGACAACGATACAAAGGTATCAATCACCGTAAAAATAATCTGAATTGTTTAACGACAGATCTATATCATTATCATACATATATATTTTGCCTTTTAAAGCCCTTTAAATTAGCCCATGACCAGTCGATCATGAAAAGACTTTTTAGGGCGTTTTTGCTTTGCTATTTTATAAACGTATATTGAATTCCGTCACTTGTCATGCATCAAATATGTACTATCATCTCCTCATTAAAGCAACAACGATGAAGAAAATTCTATTTTGAACGACATATCATTTCTTGCAAAAATACTTGGAAACTTATAAAAAACATTTTGTATCAATCTATAGATGTCACCTCAATACATCTTAAAAGTAATCTAATTTAGACTAGTGAGACAATCTTGTGGTCAATATTATGAAATGCATTAGACATACATAATTTATTGTGCAATTGTTACTCTTAAGAGTTCATTGTATGCATATGTATGGAATGATACTTTAGTACAGGTGACTTTAGTAGAAATAATTCGTTAGAAATATTGACTTTGTCTAAACGTCATTAGAACAATTCTAAAACCAAACATGAATGCCTTAACCCTACTGTCACACCAAACTAGTTCTCACTACGTTCTAAGAAAACGGGCTTCAACTGTGTACGAACGGACTGGACCTACTAAGAACCGTTTGGGATCTATTTACAAACTTCATCGAACGTACTCGAACGGGTAGGTCCTCTAGAACTTAGACAATGCTCAAAATGTTCTCGTGGTCGTCACGTTCTACAATTAGAACGAGTGACAACGTACTAACGACGAGCTGGACGTACTACGAACGGAATCGTCGTACTTCAATCCTACTAGGGACGTTTTAACAACGAGTTGAACTGTCTGAGGACGTGTTGAGAACGAGGTAGAACTAATTGCAAACGGGTTTAAACTGATTAAGAACGTATTTAACACTGCTTATGAACGAGTTAGCAAAAATATAGCTATCACACCAAACAAGTTGCCACTGCGTTCTTCAAAACTGGTTTAAAACTGTGTGCGAACGGAATGAGCGTAGCTGCAACTTTCTAAGGTCTATTTACGAACTTTATGAACGTTCTCAGACGGGAATGTGATTTTAGAATTTTTAATCGATTCAAAATTCGATGGCGACCATACCGTTCTGTAATCAGGTCATGTTGACCTTCTAGACTAAGGGACGCGTTCTACGACGTTGCACACCGACGTGGTGCGACCTGAACGAACTGCGAACGAGATGGACCACTATTGGAGACTGTTTAAGAACGAAGAAGCTAATTATTTCAGACATATTTCCCGACCACAGCCAGATTGAGCTCGTTTTACGACGTTTTCGTAGGACTGGCAAGAACGGGTAAGAACTAGTTTGGTGTGATAGGGGGGTTACTGAGAAAACTATGCTTCAACTTGCATAGAAAACAGGAACCACAAAATGAATAAAACGTCAATGGCGTCATATGTAAATCAGTATCAAATACCCAACCCCAACTGTGAATTTAATGTGTTATTTTTATTTTGTAGGTCACGTGGACGTATATGCACTTAGAAGGAGCTGTGGCCCAAGGGACCGCTCGGCTGATACTTGCTTAAGGACTAAACACATGGTACATTGCTACTGGTATTGTCAAACAGATCTATGCAATGACGCTAACGGATACAACGCTACCGTCTATGAACCCCCTCGCAGAACCGCCCGGCCGAGATTACTGGCTGATAACGATGACGATGATGATTATACGGACATTGATCGGCTCAGTGATGGCTGCGATCTCGAACATTGTGCCATATTGTTGGTAGTTACCACATTCATGGCATTCATTAACTTATGATCATATGACATATGAGCCTAGAGGCTAGCAAAGATTTAATTGACATTTCGAGTACGAAAGGTTTAAGGCCTGTAATTAGTAGATATGTGACTGACTTCCCCAAAAAGGCAACTCTTAAGTGATAGATTTGGTGACACCACGCTCTTCAAAACGCCCCAAAAATTGATTTAAGCGCCCCTTATGGTGACAAATCCATTTCTGAGCAACCTATAGGTGGCACTACATAGGCGTTTAAATGACATCTCGAGTACATCAATGAAATATGTTTTAAAATGTTCCTTAGGACCCAGTGAATCGCCATGAGTCATTAAGAGTAGCCAATTTTGGTGAAAAAAAACACTTCTGGGTGAGCCGAAGGTCACCATAGCACAGTCTCGTCTATTTTAAATTGGTAGCTTCTGGAAAAAAATGACAGCTTACAGCTAAGAGTACTCCAAAACCATTTCCTAGTTAATTTTGATGTTGTAATACAACTATTATGATGATGAAGTACTATTTTGCATTTATAATATACCATTTTCAAGACGTCTTAGGAAATAAATTGAGTTTACACCTGTTTTCCTAAAATGTCTTAGAGATATGTAGGTATACATGTAAAATGAAAAAAGCAGTTCAGTACTGATTGAAGGGCGGTTCAGTCAATATAGCTATTCCTTTCCCGCTTCTATACTTTGTACCCGACTTTGTACCTATGAATGCATCGGTTTCAGAAAAATATGTCCTAAAGACAGCATTGTTAAAAGCATGAAAGAGAGCAGGAAGATTTTATTCATAATTAGGATTATGATAAATCGCCAGGCAAATAAGTTCTTAATAATTTTGGGATGATATTGGGAACAAGGGATAAGACAAAATAAAGGACCATGCGACAAATGTAAGTGGAAAGTTTCAAATGTTTCGTTCGGCGCAACGCAAAAAACCGGGATAATAGCTCTTAGCTAAAACCGATGGATTTACACTCGCTTGTAAAACGTTTTAACGCTAAGACGTCTTGACTATTTTTTTATTTTTTTTTTTTTTAAGGTTATTTTATTTCCATATTTAAGACATATATAAACATACAATAATACAATAATACATGAATATGGAGAAACAAGCCTACGTTTGCACATTATTGGCTTGTGAAAATACATTTTATACAGCGGATATTTACACATACAATAGTAGTGTCATAATTTACATAAATGCAGTGTTCAGATGGGATGAAGATGAGTGATGATGATATGAAATTTGGCAAGGTACAGTAGCTATGGCACTTCACAATATTTTATTAATAAAATCTGATGATAGATTTATAAGTGTGGAGTTAAGCTTTGGTGATAGTTCTTTATCACCAAATAAAATCATATCAACCTTGTCATATTTACGTTTACTGGAGAAAAGTTTGAGGTCAGGGTCAGCTTGCTGGGAGAGACTTAGGAGAAATGTTTGTCTTGCATCATGTGTAAGAGGGCAATCAAGCAAATAGTGTACCTTTGTCTGGTTTCGAAACCCACATGGACAACTTGGATCTTGGTAATTTACAAAGTTGTGCCGGAAAAAATCAGAGCGCAAAGACAGGTCACATCTCATTCGATTTAGTTTTATTTCCAAAGGTCTCTGGATATTTAAATGGGGTGTCAAAGCAGAGATCATTTTAGTCTTTTTGAAAAAGTGATTTGCATATGATCTTTTGAACTGTGACTTAGTTTCTTTGTTTTTGATTTGCACTGGGATAGGTATCCATATTTTAATAGGAGATATTGCAGGCGAATTTAGGAATTTTGATGATGCAGAGGCTGGGATTATATATTGACGTTGAGTTCTTAGTCCTGGTCTATAAGCTGGGTTTATAAGAGGTGTGTATATATCTTGAACATAGGTGGGGACCATTTCTCTGTTGACTTTGAACATTAATATTGCCTTCTTTTCCTGTCTACGCTCAAGTAAGGATTTCCATCCCAAGGCTTGTAAAACTTTGTCAAAATTTGATCCGGTGATAGCACCTGAAACTATAAGCGTAGCACGATAGTGAATTCTATTGAGCTTTTCAATATGGACTCTTGAGGAGGAGTCAATAAAAGTTGAGCCTTGTTCTAAATGAGGAAGGATAAATGATGTATACATTGTCTCCAAGTGCTTTGATGAAATTTTTGACTTTAGAAACAGAAGTGGATTGAGCATTTTGCTAGTTTTCAAAACAATGGCATTGATGTGTTCCTCAAAATTTAGATGTTCATCAAGAATGATTCCCAGGTGTTTGTGACTATGGACTCTCTGAATTTGGTCATTATTTAAGAAAAGAGGTTGGTAATTTCTTAACTTTGCTCTTGGCTTTTTAAAGATTACCTCTCTCGTTTTACTAGGCTTAAATTTCATTTTCCATTTATTTGACCACAAATGTATTTTATTTAGATCAGACTGGAGTATATTGTGAGAGAGTGTAGTATTATCATTATAGGACACTTGAGCATAAATCGAAGTGTCATCAGCATAAATGAAACATGTGGAGTCTAGAATATCTGGAAGGTCATTTATGTACATTAGAAAGAAAATCGGTCCAAGAATGGATCCCTGAGGAACTCCAGAGTTTATGTATCCTATTTGAGACCAGATAGAGAAATCTGAGTTTACTTTTGTTCGTACTCTACGTTCACTTAAGTATGAAGAAAAAAGTTTAATGATATTTTCACCGAAACCATATGATTTTATTTTATGAAGAAGTAGCTCGTGTGGAATTTTGTCAAACGCAGATTCTATATCTAAAAATAGAGTTCTAACGTCTTTGTTACTTTCAAAAGATGTCATTATATAATTTGTTATACTTAAAAGTTGGTATTCAACACTATGCCCTGGCAGAAATCCAGATTGGTTTTTAAAGAGTAATTGATTTTCTATTAAGTGTTTAAGCATTTTCTGATGTATTATTCGCTCACATAGTTTGCCCATAGTATTTAAAAGAGTAATTGGTCTGTAATTTAAAGAATCCGTCTTAGCTCCTTTGTTTTTGAAAATTGGTATGATAACACCATCTTTCCACGGTTTTGGAAATATGTTCTCGTTAAAAATGCGATTAAATAATTTAGAAATTGGGGCATCAACTGAGTCAGCCGCAAGATTTAACATTTTGTTTGTAATACCATCTGGACCCTCTGCTTTTGAAATATCAAGTTGTCTTAAAAATTCACAGACCTCTTCCCTGTCTGTGTTTAATGTATTGAGTTGTATTTCAGATCTTGCTGGAAACTCAGGTAAATCATTTTGTTGGAAATTTAAATCATGGTGAAATTTTTCTAAGAAATGTGATTGAAAACACTTAGCTTTTTGCTCATCCGTCTTAGCAACATTCATCAAATTATTTGAAAAAAGAGCAGGTATCTCAGGTACAAATCGCTTCCCTAAAAGTTGTTTAATTGTTTGCCAATAGAATTTATCAGTTTTTTCCTGAGCTTGGAGACTATTGCATACATCATTATCATAAGTAGTCTTTGCATTATCTATCAAATTTCGCACTCTATTTGTCTGCTCTGAAAGTTCATCCATATGTTTTTTATCATTTGAGACTTTAAATTTTTTATATAACTTGTCACGTTTATTTATTGCCCTTTTTATATCTGAATTAAACCAAGGCATGTCGTTTGACTTTATTCGTTTTTCTTTGCATGGTATGAAAGCATTAAATATGCTAAATAATGTATCAGTAAATTTTTGAGTTGCAGAATTAATGTCCCCAGAGTAGATTAAATTATCCCAATCAAAAGCAGAAATATTTTGATTTAGCCTCTGTATGTTACAATTTTTATACTGCCAAACCTTTTTAATACTAGTTTTTTTGGTATTTTCCTTGATTATGTCCAAACTGGTCAAAACAGAAGAATGGTCACTGCCTCCTATAGGTGGTAACACTTCACTATGCAGGATTTTACCAGGAGCATCAGTGAAAACTAAATCAAGACAAGACTTGCACTTTGGAGTTATTCTAGTTGGTTCATGAATGAGCTCACTAAATGCAAAATCACTCATTGTGTCAAAAAGTGCTGTACCTGAGGGAGTATCCTGATCTTGATCATAAAAAAGTTTACATTTAGCATTAAAATCTCCATTTAAGAGTACTATGTCATACCGGTCTTCCCCTCTGATTTTTTCTAGTTGTGATTTTAATCTGCTGTTAAATGACTGTATTTCCTCTCTTGATACCAGTGAGGGAGATTTATAACATGCGCCAAGTAAAATATGTTGATGATTTATTACTAACTCAACCCACACAATTTCATTTTGATTTGAGAGGTCATGTCTAAGATTATATGCAATATTACTTTTTATATAAATAATAATACCCCTTCCATGCTCAGGAATAACTGGATATATTGGCTCATGAAAATGTTTAATCTGATATTTATCAATGTTGACAGATTTTCCTGCCTCACAGATGCAGACCACATCACAGTTCAGTCTCTCTACCACATGCTTTAACTCGACAAAACATGTTCCTTGGTGTGCGGTGATGCTATTAATATTTAAAGATAAAATTTTTGTTGATTCATCAGGTAAAAATGGCCCAGGATGAGTTTCAATATCATTTGCAAGCCTTATTACCATGAGCAAATAGTCAATGCAGATACAATAATAAAATCCAATGCCAGGTATTATTAAAGCTGCAATGATACATCCTAGCACCCTAAATAATTTAACCGAGTTAATGTTTTTTTTAAAACATCCTGATGCTTGTTTAAAAATAGAATTTAACAGCAACATCACAATCACAATGTTAATAGCTGCACCTGTAGCCCAGCACATGTCCATAATATTAATGTTAAGCTCGTCATAGAGAACATAAAGCTGTGACATAACGTCTCCATCAGCAGCACAGAGCAAAGAAAATAGTAATGGTATACATTTTAAAAACTGACAGCATATGGAAAGAGTTAAAAGTTGCAGATATAAGCTGGAATGTGTACTTGTATTAGTTCTAGATCTAAATTTGATCCTAATAAAGGTACCTATTTTTGCCCTCCATGTTGCTATATCAACATCACCAGCAAGTAAAGTGAGCTCCAAGTCTCTAAGTAGCCAACCCTGTCTCCAGACTGATATAATATATGAGATGAGAAAGTGATGATGATATATGATACACTGCTAAGAGCACTTGAAAGTGCCCTGATACTATGCAAAAACATGTAGATGTTGATAATAACCACTGTTTCCATTTATAGATGGCAGCTAAATCACCTGAGCACATAAGGCTCCACTTTCAAATGAGCTGTTTGACCTTGGATAATTAATTACAGAATAAAAAAGTTTAAAAATCAGTATGGAAAATTGGTTCGAAAAATGTTCAGTAAAGTTAATCTCTTCTGAGGTATATATAGTTGGTTTGTTCAAGTGCTGGTTTTATGAAGAAATCATTCACCATGCAAAGCCAGTAGTGGACTCACAAAATTAGCTGAAAATGCACTGTTTGAATGCAGTAAGAAATAGTAAAGTTTTAACCATTAACATGTAAAATTTACCACCTGCAATTTGTTGCAGATGCCAAACACTGAACACCAACCACTGAATGTCGAGAACCATCCAAAAACACTGAATGGTGAACATTATATATTAAAAAGCAAGATTTTCTGATGTATTTTTAAATTTAACTCAGATCATAAAACATCTCTTAAACATCAATATTCCTCATTTGAATGTTTGCAAATTATAATATTCATAATATTTGACTTAATGAATGCAAAGTAATCATTGCAAAGTAACAAAAATATGTCTTATTTCTAGTTAAGGCAGAATCAGATCAGATCTAAGGTGGAGAATGTTTGAAAAATGTTTATAATCTCCCAAATAATGAGGTAGCCTTCTTTTAGAATAATAGTACATTAATGTAAAAGTCTTTCATTTTCAAGTGTGCACTTTGGGGGTGTTTAGAAAAAATAGACATGTTAGGAATGACAAACGCCAGTAATAAATTGAACCATTTTTTGTTAGGCTGCTCGCTAGATCTGATTCTCTCTATTATTTGAATGGAAACTTAAGGATGAGTAATATATACAATATATACAGTGCCTTCTTCTCCCCCTCAAATGTAGCAACATTTCCATTTAGTGTAAACATATCTCAGACTTCTCATTTGGCAGCATTAAGACCAGTCACCAGGGACATAATACAAATGAACTGGGACAGTGAAACTATAAGTGAAAATAAGACACTCAATTTATTTCAGAATCAATTTATTTCAATGAGGAACTGTAGTCAGTAATGCATATTGTAATAGAGAGTACCCATGTTTACACACAAATGTAGTTATGAAGGCAATTTTCTAGTTAACAAGTGTCTGCTAATATTTTAGTTTAAAACTACTGTAGCAGTGTCTACTATACAGTTTATAGTATTTCTGTCACTGGATAGGTCAAGCTTGAGACAATAAATTGACCATTCAATGTCATGATAACCTCAGTGAAAAGCTAAGGTGTTGCATTTGTTGTATGCAACATAAAATGTCAACAACGAGCAAGTCACTTATACATCTACTTACATGTAGCATTCAGAGCATTTGTTGGATACTGTACCCCGGTTAACTTACTGTCTGTACTCCATTGTAACGATATATATATAGCTGTACAGTCAGATCGAGGAATATTTGAAGTTCACATGTCAGCAATTTTTGCATCTAGGTCATCAGATATTGCGAATCTGGTAATTGATCCATTGTTTGCTTTTCCAAACACCTTTCCATTCACTGCCCAGGCCTGGTTAATCCCATCATGTGCTTTCAAGCGAAATAGGAGGTCATGGTTTTGGGGACTTAGGTCATCAAATACAAACACATTTGACCCCTTGAGCTCAGATCTGTATTTACATAGTTCCATTTTCACGGATCGAAATTTAAATTTGCAGATAATAGCCCTGGGCTTATTTCTGTCAGTCCCCTCTCGTTTACGGCCCAATCTATGCGCAACCTCAATATCTGTAACATCCAGTTTCACAGATCTGATTTTGTTGTTTAGCTCTGTAACAATAAGATTTTCACAGTTCTCATCCGCAGACTCTTTAAGCCCTAAGATTCTCACACTGTTTTTTCTCGAGTATTGATTGTTTTCATTAACGGCATCCTTGATACTAGTCAGTTCCTGTTTGAGACGCACATTTTCTGAACGCAGGGTTTTTACCTCCTGAGCTATAGGTGTTACATGGGCTTTTACAGAATCTGAGATCATGGCTTGAATGTCACTTTTCCAATTTTCAGGCATAGATTTTTTCAATGTTGATACCTCTTCAAGAACTTGTTTCAACATAGCAAACATTGATTCATCATGTGACGATCCTTCAGATTACTTTGAGCATGGTAATGGAATTGCCTTGAAGGATTGTCACTTTGTTAAATTTCTTGCTCTTCACTCTTTACTTAATATTTCAAGAGTTATAAAATAATTTAAATTCTGTAAAAGGGTAGTCTGTATTACTACTTTGGCTGTACTCTTAAAGTATTGTTAGAGTTTAATCATTTTACTCTATATTTATATTTAGGTTAACAACCTTCTCTTGTGTTTTTCTTGTAATATTATTTACAGGATTAATGTCAACATATATATTTTGTTCATAGTAAGATTTTAATGTGAAGGTTTTAGGCCAAGGTTCATGTTTAATGTTATGTTACAAACTTTTTAGAAAGGGCAGTTGTCTGGGTTTGTTTCAAAATCCAAAGTGAGGCTTATTAAGCTTGATTTAAGTAAATAAGCACGTTTTAAGTGAATTGTCTTTTTCTGTGCTTTTATGATTCGAATTCAAGCCGGCCAGACATGGAAAACAGTTTGTGGAATTTTAAACGTTAAAATCGTCACTAAAATTGGATATTTATATTGCCGCAGGTAAACCAACTTAGGTGTACGAGTTGGTAAAGGTAATTGACTTGATTTAATTGTATTTTTGCAGAGTTTTAGTCTTTGAAAAGAAGTATCTGTGCACTTGATTTTTTCCTTAATTTTATTTAATTGCCTTGTGAACATCCCATGTTTAAATTGTCCCAGGGATTGTTAAGGAACATTTGACAAGGTTAACGCAAAGTTACACGCAGAGTTTTTGTCTTAAAGAACCTATGTAACTTTTTAACCAGCGTCGAAAGCAAGTTCCTTGGGTTCGTTGAAACCTTTTATACAACATCCCCACAGGGAATCGTTTAGGAATATTTGACAAGGTGTACGAAGAGTTACGGTCTTTTCGAACCTATGTAACTTGCTCTAAACCAGAGTCAACTGCAAATTCCTGGGGTTCATAGACACCTCTATACGACATTCCCTCCATCCAGTTTGGAACTGTATTTAGTTTGTTCACAGGGTAAATTTTATTGATACACTAGAAATACTCCTTTGTATATTTGTATGTTAAATTCTGGGTAATTTAAAGGTGAAATCCCGGGCTTATGGGACCATTATCAAACAACTGATCATTGAAGTACTTTTAAGGATCACGGTCTTTCGAAGCCCATTTTCGGACTTAAGACACCCCCTCCCCTTCTAGTTTTCCATGTCTGGTCTAATTCTGTGTTAACCACATTCTTATTCATTGATTATAGATACTAGAATACTTTTAAAATACTGTTTCCCATTTGTTTGCCAATTGTACCATAGTCTGATAGTGGCAAAATGATGTTCCACTTTTCATGTGAGTAGTATAGGGAGCTTATTTCAACCTCCCCCCCCCCCAGATATGATATAAAATTGCACTGTTAAGTTACATTTTTGGAAAAAGACCCATTTTAGGCTTTATTGCAAATTGTTTAACTGAACTTCCATTAGCTGTGCTGTTTTAAACATGTTTGGTTTGAGAGATTATTTACTTGATATTACCATCTCGACAGCACTGAATTGTGTAATGTTTGTGTAGATTAATAAATAGAAATAGAGTCGTTTTTATACATTATATAAAAATCCACAGAATATCACTTGTTGTGTTCGATTGTTTTTTATATATATGTTAGAAAATCCCCCCCCCCTCATTTTATCTGAAGTAGATTCTGGATTCAAAATAGATTCCGACTAAATTCCAGGTGACTTTAGTGATACTAACATTCAAGCAACAAGCTTTATCTTAGCTCATATTTGCTAAGGGCTTCTTTGAATAACAATCACTCGCAATAAGTCATACATATATTTCCCCAGAAACTATGCAATAGTGCAGAGCTAAAGTACAATCCAGGATCTTACTTTCTTATTTAACCCTTGTCTTATTGATAATATTAGTGAGAATTTCATTCACCCTGGTTCCTATTCGTTACCCCACACATCATTTACTTCCAATGTTTTATTACTTGCTTGTTTAAATGGTGTACCAGTAATATTATCCCCTGATGAGTTTGACAGACTCCTGATTTGAAATAGCCCAACTTAAATTCTTACAAACTTTCCCACTTTTATTGTGACTAGCGAGCTTAATATACAGCTTGAGGTCCATCGTAGCCCTCCAGTGGCTAGGACCTCCACCTGGTTATACCCACACCCTAACATTATACTTACTTAACACAACTTAACACTGGGCACATTCAGAATCTAGAGTCTGTTGCCATTTGCCTTTATGAGACATACAACTTACATTGAAAACTGACAAATCTTACTTAGTCTATATTCAGATTTTGTTATCCCGTAATTGTTATCACGAAATTGTCCCACTTCATCCCAATTATTTTTATCCCAGAATTTATCCCTAAATTTTTATCCCAGAATTTATCCCTAAATTGTTATCCCTAAATTTATCCCTAATTTATCCCTAAATTTTCATCGCAACATTTATCCCAATTTGATCCCATTTTGTTATGATACTGTGAACACAGATGTTGTTCAAATTAATAGGGATATACATTTCAACTTTTACTTGAACTTGTCCCGAAACTAAGTTAATGAAAACATCAAATCAAACTATTGACTCTTAGACTGTATTCTGTTTACGACCCCCAAACCACGCTACCACACGAGGGTCGTGACAGAAATGGTGGCAGCGGTGGGATGTAATACTTGACGTATTGACCCAAGCCCAATTTAACGCCATTACTTACGTTTATGCTAATTTTCACTCATTAATATTCAAAGCTAGATCATTAACTGTAATCAACAATGCCGGAAAAGTCGGACATCTTTAATCTGGCAAAGCGCACCCCATTAGCCGTGTCCGAATCCACTGAAAGACCCTTATCTAGCCAAAAATCGCAGGCGGAAGCTTTTGACACTATTATCCCCGGGTGGTTTGATGATTCTGAAGTTGTATTGGGCCATCAACACCTTAATGAACAAGAGTTGAAATTGGCTCAAGACGATACACTTCCACTTGAATCATCAGCAACTACACCACCCCCAATAAAGAGACCATCTTTTAAGGTTTCTCCGCCTGTCAAATTGACGCACATTCCTAAATTTCGGTTAGATATGCCTAGACAACTTCCCAAGGGTAGGGAGTTTAATCCCCTGCTTAAAATGGTAAAGCAGGAGACTAAAGACCCAAAAAGTGACATGAATTTTGTATCTTCAAAAAATGGTGAAAAAAGTGTGAGTAGTAGAGGTGGGGCATATGAACCCCCCATAGCTGGTGCACCTGGGTCCCTTGAAAAGGAAACCTTGATGGGTGCTTATGGGGGGATGCCATCTAAAACACCTCCTTTAAAGCCTCTTCCTGCCTATGGAACAAGAGCTACTGCTAAACAAGCTTTTTCACTCCTCAGTTTAGCCCCCTATTTGAAAACGGATTTTGGGACTAAAGATCAAAGAGTTTTACACCCTAAGTATGAAAGGAAAAGTGATTCTCAAATTGTAAAGTCCTCTGAATTGCAAAAGCCATTGGATAAACTGTCAACAAGGGGAACATTCCAATTTAGAAAACCCCTAGATGTCAAAACACCCCCTCATGCTTACCCTGGTAAGCCGTCCAGTACATCTACTCATACAGCTGATAGAAAGTCTGGACAGGGTTTAATGACATCCACAAAGGTTTCTACTCATGGAAGATCTGCAAGTTATGGCAGTTTTTCTGATTCAAACCCAAGCAAACATTCAATGCATACTTCTCCTCTATTACCAACTGCCAATCAGAAAAATGAGCCACAGAGCTGGTCATACAAATTTCAGTCCAATCCATTTAGACCCTTACTTCCCCCAATTAAGATAACTGACATTCCCAGATTTAGACCAAAGACCCCAGATTTCTCTCATTCCCGTAATTTGACACTGAAGTCCCCAATTAATGTCAAACAAGAGAGAAAAGATGACTATACAAAGCCAAACTATGATTTGTTAGATCATTCTAGAGAAATGGGAGTAGTAAAGGATGTGCAAGTCAACTACCAGGTTCCACCCCTTCCTCCGGTGCTACCAGTACCTCATGAGAGTGACATGCTCCAGGAAGCATATGGGAGTGAACTGTTAAAACGGACTTTGCAAAGCTCTTTACTGATCCCATCTGATAGAATACCACTCTCAATGTGTAATGACCTTAAATACAAAAGAGGTTTGCCTAAAGAGGCACTATCAGCTGATGTGTCATATGATCTCAATAGGGATTTCCAGCTTCCAAATGCCCCTAAAGTAACAAAAGAGATTACTCAATTAAGTGAACCTAACCAGTTGAAACATGCAGAATTTCTAATTGACCAGACTGTTTCAAATTCGGGTATTGAGTGTAAAAGTTATGAATGTATGCATCAACCCGAAAGTACCCTTTGCAGACACGATTTAAAGAGGCTAAGTGATAGAGTCCTATCTGAACCCAGTAAATCCCCTTCTTGCAAAATCCTAGTTGTTGATAAGTCTGATATGATTAGTTTATCGGACAAATCATCTCAGAGCACTAAGTTTTCTGCCAATTCCAGACAGCCATATTTTCTACCAAACAGTGTGGATCAAACATATGATTCACATTTGGAGACACATTCATGGCTTGGTGGTCAAATACCTGGCTATAACAGAAGTGCCTTGCCCTCCCATGAGATGTCAGCCCAGGATGCTAGTAGTGTGTGTACACCTCGTCAAAAATTCCCCTTCAAACAGAGGGTAAATGAGGATTATGATAGATCCTCCGAAGCTGAATCACTATTCCCGTCTCCAGATTATGAAACCGCTGTTGACTTTTCTGACCCAGATTATGTCGAATATAGTATGAAATGCCCATCTTACCATACAAAAACTAGCCAAAGGCCATTTTACTATAGGAATAATACTGATGAGTATGAATCTGCTATGGAAAATAGTTTTCCAACCCTTAGATCTACAGTTATGAGTAGATCAAAAGTGAATCCAAGTTCCCCTGGTCTTTACAGACAGATTGAAGAACCCAATGATCTGTTTATATCAAGTCCTAATACATCTGATCAGGAATCCTATACTGGAGTTGAAAAGCAAAGAAGAGGTAATTCGTTTTCTAGAAGGGAAATGAAAGCACCACTTTTCAATGGAAAGTGCAGTCTCTCGGCTTTTCTTATCCAATTTAGACTTGTCTCTAACATAAATGGTTGGACAGATGAAGAATCTGCCATATTTATGGTGAGGAGTCTTGAAGGAGAGGCTGTCAATGTTTTAGATGATTTGGATGATGAAGACCTTCCAACCTTGGCTAGTATCATAAATGTCCTGAAAATTAACTATGAACCCCCTGAACAAAGTAACCATGCCCGTGCCGAGCTAAAACATAAGTTCAGGGGCAATAATGAGCCTCTCGAAAAGTTAGCCCATGATATAAGAAAATTGTCAAGACAAGCTTTTGGGAAGTCAAGCATGTCAAAGAAGACAATTGATGACCTAGCAACACAGGCCTTCATTGATGCTTTGAATAATGAAGAACTGGAATCCAAGCTTTCTTTTTCTAACCCTGAAACCCTCAATGAAGCTCTTACCATGGCTTTACAATATGAGGCTTTCTTCAAGGGAAGAAAGAAGAGACTTGAACGTTTCCAAGACCCTGGTATATGTGCTACTCCAACTCCTGTTCAGGTTAACTCATCTACCTCATTATCTATTTCTGAGAATGATGTGATTGAAATAGTGGAGCAAAAGATAGAGGCTTTAGCCAGAAATCTGACTCAAACTATAACAAAAGAGAAACCTGATTCCAAACTGAAAAGAAAATACTGTAGAATATGTGACTCTGGAAGTCATTCAGTATTTGATTGTACCAAAAGACATCCAAACTCCAAAGTTCCTGGAGCCACAGTATGCTTCTATTGTGCCCAGGACACTCACTGTGTAAATGCCTGCCCCTCCCTTAAGGGTAGGCTAAGTTAGCTTTTAAGCTAACTTGCATGAATGTATCTGTATAGTAAATCCAAGCCACCACAGGTACATCATATCCTTCCAAAGAGTGGCTGGTGAAACGATATGTGTTTGATGTGAATGTAAGAGAAAAAAAACTAATTTTATTTTTCTTTACTGAAGCATTCCTGTCCCATTCCTGATGTTTCTCATCTTATGTCTACCAGATGTCCTGAGCTGTTGAAGCTTTGATTCCTGATAAGCTTAAACTACAATGCTCAGTGGTAGTGATGACATGACCACAGACAGGGCATTATTTGATTGTCGATATGTTCTGGATTACCAGTGACCTGCTTTACTCAAGCAATGGGGTTCACTGTGAACATTGGCCTGATCAACCAATGCTTACAGACATGAAGCCTGTTTACGCTTTGAGGAACAGGTCTATTGGAATCCAAAGGACATTTCAATATTATAGTTTTGTCCCTGCTTCTGTTTAAATGAGGTGGATCAACTTGTGACCCCCTGGGGGTGAGTGCCACGATGGACAAGAGCTCTGTCCATTTGTTTCATCGAAGTGTTTCCCTACTACTGACTGTAGGTTCCCCTCATACCCCCTGTTCCACTTTCAAGCAACTGTTCCAGCTTGTGACCCCATCCACTGCAATGGATGTGCCCATCAAGTTTGAATCCAACCTCAACTCACTAACTGCCTTTTGTACTAAAAGGGCAATGGTGACTGAATTTGAATCATTTCCAGTACAAATGTTATGAGATATTATCTGAATCCTACCAATCCGAAGCTGATTGTGAAAGGATATATCTTGATCATACGTTTGATTGATTCAAATTCATTTGACAACCCTTTACTTTTTGGCCAATTCATATCACATGCATGTGTGATATTCAAAATTTATTATTGTACTATGTGAACAACTAATCTTATTTCCAGGACTAACCCTTTTATTCCAGCCCAGCATAAACGATGTGATGACCTTCAACCTAATGAACATTGTACACTATGCTATATAAAAGTAATCTGAACAGATGAACACTATCATGATTGCTGTTCGATTAAAGTGACTTATTTGGTGTACCCCATGAAGCAACGATATTGGGAGCCACTCTTAATATTGACATTGAGAATTAAGGCTTATGAACATAACCATGTACCCTATACTTATAAGAATTGATTCTGCAGCTTTGTGATGACTCTGCACATTGAGGAAGGACACAAATAATGGCTGACAATCTCAATTTTATGTTGTACTAAAGACCATGCCAAATACTAAACACATTCCCCTATTATAGTTGGAACCCAGTGACAATGACTGTATCATCAATGAATGTGATGGTAAGAACGCATGATAAACATAGTGCAGAGATTATGGATATTACTTCAACCCGTCACAAGAACCATGACCTACAAGAGAAAGATGAAAGACACTGATGCTGCTAGAGACATTTTTTGTAATTAAACGTGATTGTTCATTAGATTATGCTAGCCTTTTTATGTTATGTATTTCAGTTGAGAAATCAAGAAAAGTGTAAACTAACATTGTATTTGATTTAGACTTATGTTTATTAAGTAGTAAACTGATTATACATTAAAACCTTATTGTGTATATATTTTTATCAATTCCTTTACTAAGTACTATGTTGTAAATGATGTTTGAAATGCTTACTTTAGGTAATGTGTTTATATATGATTTTGCAGCTTTATAATTTCATAGTTCGAGGACGAACTATTTTTAAAGGGGAGCAGTGTGACGATCCTTCAGATTACTTTGAGCATGGTAATGGAATTGCCTTGAAGGATTGTCACTTTGTTAAATTTCTTGCTCTTCACTCTTTACTTAATATTTCAAGAGTTATAAAATAATTTAAATTCTGTAAAAGGGTAGTCTGTATTACTACTTTGGCTGTACTCTTAAAGTATTGTTAGAGTTTAATCATTTTACTCTATATTTATATTTAGGTTAACAACCTTCTCTTGTGTTTTTCTTGTAATATTATTTACAGGATTAATGTCAACATATATATTTTGTTCATAGTAAGATTTTAATGTGAAGGTTTTAGGCCAAGGTTCATGTTTAATGTTATGTTACAAACTTTTTAGAAAGGGCAGTTGTCTGGGTTTGTTTCAAAATCCAAAGTGAGGCTTATTAAGCTTGATTTAAGTAAATAAGCACGTTTTAAGTGAATTGTCTTTTTCTGTGCTTTTATGATTCGAATTCAAGCCGGCCAGACATGGAAAACAGTTTGTGGAATTTTAAACGTTAAAATCGTCACTAAAATTGGATATTTATATTGCCGCAGGTAAACCAACTTAGGTGTACGAGTTGGTAAAGGTAATTGACTTGATTTAATTGTATTTTTGCAGAGTTTTAGTCTTTGAAAAGAAGTATCTGTGCACTTGATTTTTTCCTTAATTTTATTTAATTGCCTTGTGAACATCCCATGTTTAAATTGTCCCAGGGATTGTTAAGGAACATTTGACAAGGTTAACGCAAAGTTACACGCAGAGTTTTTGTCTTAAAGAACCTATGTAACTTTTTAACCAGCGTCGAAAGCAAGTTCCTTGGGTTCGTTGAAACCTTTTATACAACATCCCCACAGGGAATCGTTTAGGAATATTTGACAAGGTGTACGAAGAGTTACGGTCTTTTCGAACCTATGTAACTTGCTCTAAACCAGAGTCAACTGCAAATTCCTGGGGTTCATAGACACCTCTATACGACATTCCCTCCATCCAGTTTGGAACTGTATTTAGTTTGTTCACAGGGTAAATTTTATTGATACACTAGAAATACTCCTTTGTATATTTGTATGTTAAATTCTGGGTAATTTAAAGGTGAAATCCCGGGCTTATGGGACCATTATCAAACAACTGATCATTGAAGTACTTTTAAGGATCACGGTCTTTCGAAGCCCATTTTCGGACTTAAGACACCCCCTCCCCTTCTAGTTTTCCATGTCTGGTCTAATTCTGTGTTAACCACATTCTTATTCATTGATTATAGATACTAGAATACTTTTAAAATACTGTTTCCCATTTGTTTGCCAATTGTACCATAGTCTGATAGTGGCAAAATGATGTTCCACTTTTCATGTGAGTAGTACAGGGAGCTTATTTCAACCTCCCCCCCCCCCCAGATATGATATAAAATTGCACTGTTAAGTTACATTTTTGGAAAAAGACCCATTTTAGGCTTTATTGCAAATTGTTTAACTGAACTTCCATTAGCTGTGCTGTTTTAAACATGTTTGGTTTGAGAGATTATTTACTTGATATTACCATCTCGACAGCACTGAATAGTGTAATGTTTGTGTAGATTAATAAATAGAAATAGAGTCGTTTTTATACATTATATAAAAATCCACAGAATATCACTTGTTGTGTTCGATTGTTTTTTATATATATGTTAGAAAATCCCCCCCCCTCATTTTATCTGAAGTAGATTCTGGATTCAAAATAGATTCCGACTAAATTCCAGGTGACTTTAGTGATACTAACATTCAAGCAACAAGCTTTATCTTAGCTCATATTTGCTAAGGGCTTCTTTGAATAACAATCACTCGCAATAAGTCATACATATATTTCCCCAGAAACTATGCAATAGTGCAGAGCTAAAGTACAATCCAGGATCTTACTTTCTTATTTAACCCTTGTCTTATTGATAATATTAGTGAGAATTTCATTCACCCTGGTTCCTATTCGTTACCCCACACATCATTTACTTCCAATGTTTTATTACTTGCTTGTTTAAATGGTGTACCAGTAATATTATCCCCTGATGAGTTTGACAGACTCCTGATTTGAAATAGCCCAACTTAAATTCTTACAAACTTTCCCACTTTTATTGTGACTAGCGAGCTTAATATACAGCTTGAGGTCCATCGTAGCCCTCCAGTGGCTAGGACCTCCACCTGGTTATACCCACACCCTAACATTATACTTACTTAACACAACTTAACACTGGGCACATTCAGAATCTAGAGTCTGTTGCCATTTGCCTTTATGAGACATACAACTTACATTGAAAACTGACAAATCTTACTTAGTCTATATTCAGATTTTGTTATCCCGTAATTGTTATCCCGAAATTGTCCCACTTCATCCCAATTATTTTTATCCCAGAATTTATCCCTAAATTTTTATCCCAGAATTTATCCCTAAATTGTTATCCCTAAATTTATCCCTAATTTATCCCTAAATTTTCATCGCAACATTTATCCCAATTTGATCCCATTTTGTTATGATACTGTGAACACAGATGTTGTTCAAATTAATAGGGATATACATTTCAACTTTTACTTGAACTTGTCCCGAAACTAAGTTAATGAAAACATCAAATCAAACTATTGACTCTTAGACTGTATTCTGTTTACGACCCCCAAACCACGCTACCACACGAGGGTCGTGACAATCAGACCTATTGTCATGTACATCCATGCCTGCCTCTCCTGCCTTGCGCTTAGGAGTTGAGGGTTGACTTCCTGTAGGAACAATGGGGTTGAAAAATGTTGAAATGTTACCTTTTTGCTTTGTTGAATCTTTATCTGCCATTCTAGATGTTTATATCCAAAATAGTATCACAGGTGATTAGTCTATATATTCACAATGAATCCAGTGCTACTAAATATCCAAAGTAATCCCTAGTGACTGTAAACAAGTGGAGCCAATTTTTTTTTTTTTCTTGACTATGACTAGGGTCCCAAAACGTTCTAGCTAAGCGCTCTTAGTAGCCGAGAGCTCTTGAGTAAATCTGGACTTACATTACATTTGTAAAACGTTTTAACGCTAAAACGTTTTAGCTTAGACGTCTTAGCGCGCTAGTGTAAATCCAACATGTATGTTTTATACATTTACGTTTTTTAGTACAAAAGTAACATGTATCATTATAGAATATAATGTAATCATACATTGGCACTATAAGGTCCAAACATTATATACAGGGTGAGCCAATAAGGGTAACCCAAACAAACTCAGTCATTCAGCATGTGTTAAAATCATATTTGGCGGCACAATTAAACCTTTTCAATGTTCTGTCATTCTACTAAGTGTCATTGATCTATCCCTAATAGTCACGATTTTATGGCCATTTACAAAACATGCTCAAAATGCCGAAATGTGCCTCATTGACTGGACATAAATCCCACCAAATTTTTATTTGTGGGCCTATGTTCTACTCTAACAAGAGATGAGAAAGACGATGAGAGCCATAACATAAGATGTTATGCTCATGCTGTGAACAACTACGCCAAATACGTTCAAGTTGGCCTCCAGACACGAAGCCCATATTTTATGGCATGTTTGTAATATTGAGTCCAATATATTTGATCACGGGTCGTTTCAGCCATTCCTTATTCGTGGTTCATGGCTGCAGACATAGTATCATTGATGGTCAGCTCGTAAAACAATGCCAACACCACTAACTCCAGACAGTTGATGATGCAAAGCAGTGAATACTATAGAGATGGAGGAAAATATGCGTGTCATCAATGATGGTCAGATCATATATCAATGCCAATACCGCTAACTTGGAACACAGATGATGCTGCAAAATGTAAATATTTCTTCTTTGATTTATATATTTGCATAAGCAAGAGAGCCACTTTCCTGAGTTTATTCATTTTCACAGAATTGTCCAAAGCAAATATCGAGGGGTAGTAACAAAAGCTAAGTAGACTGAAACTATACTGTACAGTTTGTTAAGGATATAAGCCCTGGACCCAGTGTTGAAGGTGTTGCTTTCCAGCATAAGATGCGTAACATCAAGTGTGTTGATTTAGAAAACAACGCCTGAAAGGAATGGTCATTCCACAATGCATTAAGTCTTGGGCTTAAATTCTTTTCACACATTGCAATATATTTTCTACAATGTGACAAGCCCTTATGTGCTTGTCAAGCTGTCACCTTGACAAGCACATAAGGAATGACCTTGGATACAGTGATTGATTATATAATGCAATGCAGTTATATGAAATACTGTGTTCGGATTGGCTGGAATCAGACACACCTTTCCTAGCTATTTTACAAAACATTGTAAGAATGGTTTTGAGTATGCATAGTGTAATAAGGTTGGAACGGTTTATGTTTGAATGAGATATAGTTATCGCTGAGCTACGCCTTTTTCAGTAAAGACGTATCATTCCTTCACACACATCCAATACCATCCTCCGATCACAGGGCTTCAAAATCCAGAATATATTCTTTCTTTTTGGAAGAAGGAGGTACGGATTCTGGATACCTGCTTAGGAGGATGATCCAATACAAATGTTTAGAACGTTTGTCCAATATTCTCAATCAATAAAATCTGACATCTTATTTGATGTCATATAAATCATTTATGACATAAAATGTGATGAAAGATGTGCCTTATTACTCAGAATTATTCCCAAGGATCCTCAACCCAACTACTATCCAAAAGCAAAACAAATGATAACAAAATGAATTGCTTTATTTATCAACTTTGTGCATAAATTGGAAACGAAATTGTTATAAGATTTTCTTGTGTGTGTGTAAAGAATATCATGTCTAAAAGTGCAAAGCAGCGATTACTTCCTCACATATAAATAGTTCGAACCTTATTTACACTATGCATGCTCGAAATCATTCTTAGAATGTCTCTCAAAATGTACAATTTCAGTCTCCTTTTTTACTACCCCTTGATGTTGGCTTTGGACAATTCTGTGAAAAATCCATAAACACATGAAAGGTACTCTCTTGCTTATGCAAATAAATAAATCAAGAAGTTTTCGCTGTGTTCCGAGTTAGGGGTATTGGCATAATTATATGATCTGACCTACAATTCTTGAACACACACCATGTCTGCAGCTATAAGCAAGTGGTAAACCTGGTCGGAACTTGATGCATATTGCAGCTTGGTTGACTTAAAGGGGCAATAAGGACTGTAGAGAAAATAGGAAAGTTTTTTCATTTTTTCTGAGCTATCAAGGCATCATTTGGTTTAACATCTTCTTTGACATACCTTTTTTCTTAAAATGTATGGATAAATTATCAATTTCAGCATTAAGAAGTGTAAATTCAGTTCAAAGCTTCAAAAAGGGGACTTCCACTTTTATATTTTTAAGATCAACCATGTTTCATGAGGAATATCAGCTAAAATAATGTTTATCTAGGGGGTTTCTTTGTAGATAATAAAAATAGACGTTAGTCTTGATGAAATATCCAAACTTAAACATATTTTGACACTTGTCCATGATCGTTGAATGACCCCTCTGCACTAATTATTGCACCTTTAAGGAGTTAAGCCATCTTTGGTTAATCATAATTATGAACTACCTTTTCAATACCTGTATCTGATGCTTGGTGGCTTAATGACCCATCCATGTAATGATTTTAAATGTGGGGTATTTCATGTCACACCCCACGATGATAAAACTGTTGAAATGTGCTCAAATCGCAGTATGCTGTATGAGCTTGCCTCACCCTATTTAAACTTGCCTCACCTATTTAAACTTGCCTCGCCTTTTAAAACTTGCCTCGCCTATTTAAACTTGCCTCACCTATTTAAACTTGCCTCGCCTTTTTAAACTAACCTCACCTATTTGAACTTGCCTCACCTATTTAAACTTGCCTCCCCTATTTAAACTTACATCGCCTATTTAAACTTGCCTCATCTATTTAAACTTGCCTCACCTATTTAAACTTGCCTCGCCTTTTTTAACTTGCCTCGCCTTTTTAAACTTGCCTCACCTATTTAAACTTGCCTCGCCTTTTTAAACTTGCCTCGCCTATTTAAACTTGCCTCATCTATTTAAACTTACCTCGCCTATTTAAACTTACCTCGCCTATTTAAACTTACCTCACCTATTTGAACTTGCCTCACCTATTTAAACTTGCCTCACTTATTTAAACTTGCCTCGCCTTTTTAAACTTACCTCACCTATTTGAACTTGCCTCACCTATTTAAACTTGCCTCCCCTATTTAAACTTACCTCGCCTATTTAAACTTGCCTCATCTATTTATAGAACCTGGCTACCTACCTAATATATACTCCCCTCCATAAGTTTGGCAACCTTAGCTCTCCTATTGAACTATGTATTTAAGCATCTTTACGTTTGAATTTTTATTCACTTAACCTGCGATGAAATAACTTATAATATTGATGGAAACGTAACTTAACTTTATTTCCAATACCTTCAAATTTTCCCAATTTTTTGCTCGATTACAATAGGTTGAAATTGAACCAATGGGAAATGGTGGGTTCGGGGCAAATCAGAAATCAGGATATCTATTCAGTAAAAGATTCAGCAAAAGATATTTACATTAAGTGTTTAGCTTACTTGATGAATACTAAAGTTACAGAGCTTCAAAGTCATTTTTGAAAATCATTTTTCGCCTCCTGTGTTATTTCAATGGGAGAGGTTTTTGAAAAATAATTTTGACTTTAAAGACCTATAACTTTGCTGATCCTGAAGAAAGGTACCAATTTTTTGTTAAATAAAGTTAGCAAATTCAATTACCTACCTAACTTGTATTTTTTGCAAGGACTCGGAGTGATGGATATTCTGTCATATGACTTGCGGCAAACCTACCATTTTCCATTGGTTAACACGGGAATGTCGATTTTCAAAAATTCATCAAATTTATCATCAATCTTCGACCTATTGTAATTGAGGAAAAAATTGAGAAAATTTGGAGGTATTGGAAATAAAGTCAAATTACGTTTCAATCAATACTATAAGTAAGCTGATTAAGTAAATAAAAATTCAAAAGTAAAGAGGCTTTAACACGTAGTTCAATGGGGTAGCTAAGGTTGCCAAACTTATCGAGGGGAGTGTATATCTTGATTTGTATATAATTTACATTGATTGTACTAGAAACCTTATAAAGAGATGTATAATCAATGTGTTTAAACGAAAAAACTATATATTTTAATTTGAAGCTTTTGCAGTTACTAGACAAGCATAAAATAAAAATGAAAACGTCATTTGGCAAGTTTCTGGAATATGAATGTGAATGGTTATTTATTGGATTTCTGCTCCCTGAAGTAAAAGTTTATTGATTAAAGCAGTTATACAGCCAGGACCTTAAGTGATAAACGATAAAATGTACATAATTTCACAAATCTTCATTACATAATTATGTTTCATTATCAAGAAAAAAAATGGGTCATCAACTTAAAAACCATTTTTATGCCCTATCTGGATAAAGGAGATTATGGGATTAGCCGGAGGTATTAGTGCCAAAACTGAATGACACTACACTCGTTTCTACACACTAGATAGTGGATAGTTTAGTTATATGCCAAAGTGAACTTTAATTAAAAAGAAACTAAACTTACAGTGTATCAGAATTTTTCTGCCACTCTCCGAAAAAGATAAATCTTCAACGTTATAATTATGTTTTGTTAATTATGTAACAAAGCATGTAACAAAATTACATAAAACGAACATACAAATCATTAAAACCCATCCGTGTTGTACATTTATACACACTAAAAACGTATATATTTGAAGTTCAAAATTCATATGTACTTAAGCTGATCACTGTCATAACCATTTTTTAGATCTTTCCAAACTCTAGGATAGGATGTACCATTCAAAACAGCCTGGAGTGCCATAAACAGTGTCGAATGTGATAATGTGTGACATCATTGAATTTGAACCTCTTTAAAGTAATAATGTACCTATATGAAGGCATCTGATAATATATTTATTGTGATCATAAATGTTCAAAATGGAAAACTTTTAACTAGATATGATGTGTCATCGATGCAGCCTTCAATATGGAATAAAGGCAACATTGTATTTAATAACTTTTATTGCAAAAAAGAAAATATTTACATTTTTCCTTAAAGTGGGTATTACAAACGCTTAAAATAGATTGTAATTTTTTTGCTTTTTCGCTGTGTCCCTTGAAGGCGAACGTTTACTTAAATCACAGTTGAGACCGTTTGCAATGGACCATTTGCTATATTAATATACAAGAGATATGAATAAATAGATGGCAGCGTGTGTGTTGGTAAGGCCAGAATACTATTCATAATATACAACTGGCAAAAGTCACTTCATTTTCTGTAACTCTATGATCTTGTTGATATGTGGATTGTGATTTTATATTAAAATTGTGAACCCTTTTCAGAAAACTTGAAAATCCTGGAAATTTGATTAAAGGTAAATAACTATTTGCAAATCAAAGTTGTTTCAATAAAACAATACATATTAGAATTCCATGAGATCATTAAATAGAAAATATCAAATATAATGTTTAGAATCTTCTTAAATCTCATTAAAACGAGACTTTAACGAGATTCCAAAGATAGGGGCAACATTTTGGCCTCAGGAGTACAGGTATGCCAAGAGGGCCACAATCTCTTAGATAATATAATTCCTTATCATTTCGAACGCATATTACACTCCTCCCATAAGTTTGGCAACCTTTTTTCCCCATTGAACTACGTGTTAAAGCCTCTTTACCTTTGAATTTTTATTTACTTAACCTGCGATGAAAATACTTATACTATTAGTCCGTGCTATTACGTGTGATTGCTGAGTGATACTTCTGAAGTATCAGCAATTATTTGTTATTGTCAATACTATAACACATAAATACTTCTGATTTTTAGCTTACATGGTGAGCTATTGCAATCACTCACTTGTTTAGATTTTGTGTCTTGTCTTTATCGACTGTCGCTTAAGTTAAAAAGTCATTCATATTCAAAATCACAAACGTAAGTTTCAATATGTATTTGTAATATTTTCTTTTTCATCTTTTTCAGTGAATGTGTGTTTGTCTGTTATAACATACACGTTCACACCAACGGCGAATGCCACGCTTTAAATCGGCGAGCAAAGCGCCGTCATTTTTGTTTAATTTTCTAAAAATATCACGATCTGCTATAAGTAATGTTACGCTCTGATAAGCTCTGATACGCTCTGATTTCCCGACTTGTTACGATTCCTCACGCTTGGCTTTGTTACGCTTGAAATCACGCTTTGATAAGCTTTGATAAGCATTATTACGCTTTGATGCGATTATGACCCTTTAAATCAGGCTCTGATACGATTGCCAAGCTCTGTTGTGCATTGTTACGCTCTGTTAAGCTCTGTCACGCATTGGAAAATGTCGAGATCGCCGATTTCATGCCGCTTTTGATCCAATGACTATATAAAGATGCAGTAAAACATTGCATCTTGACTCGAGAACACGATGGCAGAACAACAAGATCCAGAAATTCCAGATGGACCAGAGCATGACCTATCTGACGAAGCCATGATGTTTGTCGCACGGCGTGAAAGAGCGTGAGAGAGCGTGAGGAAGCTTGTCAAGCGTAACAAAGCCTAACAAAGTGATATTGACATGTTCCAATGATTGACAGTGCCTAAGGTGGGACCTGGTCCGTCAGCCCAAAAAGATTCTCGATAGATTTTCCTGAAAATTGCACAGCGTATGTAAACAAGTGGTGTACATATGCTGTAGAAATTTTAAACAGAAAAAAATAAGTTGAGATATAGTAATTAAGGTTCAAAGATCGTATTTTTGAGGAGTCTATGCTGCTTAAATTGTCATATTTAACATGTAATCCTATGGGAAAACCATACACTTACTTTACCCTCGGGAGATCCCACAAACGTAAAACATTACAAAAAATGTAGTCACAGTATTCAGTCAAAGTACCTTGTATTTTGAGAAAAGACCGGTGTAAAAGAAATTATGGTCCCCTGGGGATTATGGTCCCATTTCCTTACGGCCCTTACTGACCCTGACTGTGTATAAATAATAAGGAAAATAATTGTAATTAGGTCACAATCTAAATCAATAGAGAGTAGAACCAAAATTTGATAGGACCACCTACCCTTTTACACCGGCATCTAATTCTATCCGTTGGTGCAGAGAACAATTGAATTACGTCATTTTCTCACCTGAATGATCCGACAAACACTCATTCCAGATATAAGGTCCAATTTAGGCTTCCGGTAAATATTTTACTCGATGAGGTGATTTGACCAAGGGGTCTTGGTGTTTTCATTAGTTGAACATTATGCCTACCTTACGGACATAGCATTTCGTGCGGAATGCGTTTGTTTTATTTTTTACAGACTCGAATATATGCTAAAATGATATGTACGTTATTGTCGCCGGTTTCAAAAATTGACTTCCACACATCATTACTCAAAAACTATGAATCATAATGTTATATATTTTGTAACACACATAGTATGGCTTAAACCCTTAAATATATGTCAATTTGGTGCAGTTTTCTTGATTTTTCTATTCTCTAGACGTTCTAATATACGTGTCGCCTATTTTTGGAGCTTAACACCCCAAAGGTATGCATCATGCAATAAAATATTAATGCTGCTTGAGATTATGCTCATCATACAAACTGGCTTAAAGTGCCTGATAAGCTATAAAATGCGCATGCGTCCAGGTGTTGATAAACTATAAATAGCGAAAACCCAGGGTTTGTCATCACAAGGTAAGCCAGGACGTGTTGAGCGAACATCTAGTGTTGATATTGAATTTACATGTAGCCAGATAAGTTTCCTCACTGAAATTACATATAGTTATTAGCAATACTTTGTAGGTGATAAATAATAAAATATGAGTATATATGAGAGAAATTGGCCATTTCGAACCTGTTGAAAGGGGACATGCCATTAAGAGGCCATTCTCTGACTTAGTCATTTTTTCAAAAGTGTCAAAATAAAAAAATTCATGAAAAGTTCTTAAAATATTCTGAATAACAAGTTGAATATATATATTTAATGATGGCACAAGCAAAAGTCTGAAAATTAACATGAAATGAAGGGTTTTCACAGATGCAAAAGATGGTAGATTTGTGATGAAGAAATAGAGGTTTTTGCAGTAACAACACAATTACCTCGAAGATATCCGTTATGAGAGGCTGAGGACTAAACTTGACATAATTTTCAATCTCAGATTATCAGTAGTATCTAACTTAAGCTGGACAGCCACTCAAAATGTATATGGAGCCCATAAGATTCATTTTTCTCAATTGAAGTCACTATTTCTGTTTTTAGCTTCAGAGGATAGGAGGTACATGAACATGCTAAGTTTACCTAGATCACAAGCCTTACCACAAATATAAAGTATATAGGAATAGAGTTGATATGTGTGAAAATCTTAAACTTCACATTTTATTGGGGATGGAACTTGTGGACCATGTGTATTTTTAACTTCTTCACATGTGCATGGATCTAAAATTGTGGCAGCCATCTTGGATTTGTCATATTATAGAGGTTTTTGCAGTAACAACACAATTACCTCGAAGATATCCGTTATGAGAGGCTGAGGACTAAACTTGACATAATTTTCAATCTCAGATTATCAGTAGTATCTAACTTAAGCTGGACAGCCACTCAAAATGTATATGGAGCCCATAAGATTCATTTTTCATGGATCTAAAATTGTGGCAGCCATCTTGGATTTGTCATATTATGTGGACATGGTTTTGGTTGTGCTGAATTTGTTTCAAAATAACATTTCTTGTATACCTTCGATAAGTGAGATAGGCATTTGAAATTAAATACAGATAGTATACTTGACATTTAACTGCAGTAAACAGTAATACAATTCATTCTTACATAATACGTGAGTCCAGACAAAAAGTTGTTATTGTGTTAGTTTAACTGGGCATAAATTACACTCATTGGCCTTGGTTTTCTTAATTGGCTTGGATAAAATGTTGTTCTGTTTATTCAGAAAAGGAGTATAGATCAATATGCAAGTTCACATTCGTTCCATCCTCTTGTAGAAATGAATCTCATATTATTTCATCTCAAATATAGAACACCAAAATATAATAATAAAAAACAAGTTTCTATTAATTGCAAAAGTTAGCTTCTATGTCATGACTGAGTTTGGGTTTCGCTTCTAGGGAAAAAATACCCATCTGGAAATATCGTATTGACCATTGCTATATACACTCAATATTTAATCCTCCCAGTAAATAACATTGATATACAGTATACAAGTATATATGACATCGAGGATCTGGGGTTTGTGTAATGTGAGACATGAGGCCACTTGTCTGTTTGAATCTCATATTCAATATTCTTTCTTTATAAACCCTCATATTTAATATTTTTGGAGTGGTAATTCAATTATGTGCCTATTTTTATTCGTTATCCCATAGTTGAACTCTGTTCCGCTCTGTTAGGTAACATGAAAACATATTTATGATATTTTGCAAATGCGTGGAAAAAGTGATATTTCACAGATATTACCTTTTGGCAGGGATTTGAAAACTACCACCAATATGATGTGTTTTGTTACATAGTGATTTCATGGCATCACGGGGATGAATGAATGAATGGATGTTGTTTTGATATGCTTTGTTTAGTTTTAGAGGTGAACTTTGGGAAAAATAGAACATCCTATGAATTTTCGTGATATTGCGCTAATTCGCTATGCTAACTTGGCAAGATATTGATATCAACTCGGAGATAAAGATAAAATCATTTAAAATCATATGATATCCTATACATATCCTTTACTGTGCTACAACTTTCTCATATGTTATATATTTTGGCACAGGCCATCATTCCTTGAATTCATGCTTTTGTTCCTCGTTTTAGAAATGAGAGGAAATCTTTGATTTTCCTTGTATTTAAGTTGCTTAAATGTTGCCCTGTGATGTTGATAAAAGTCAATAGTAATCCATTACAGTCACAGTTGAAATGTACCCATTGCTAGCCCAGAACCTACCAAAATAGCATTTGCATTTTGTCAATATTGCCCTATGTGCTTTTCCATGAAAATAATTTTAATCGTATCTTTTCTTCAGTATTTCATATATTACATTTTAATATATTTAAATTGGTTAATATGTATATGCTATTTACTTAGACAACAATAAATACAGAATTTTTTGTAAAAACACCAAAAATGGTATATGATCTTTAAATGACTGTTGTGTGAACATCAAATGTCAAAATTCGCTGAAATTGTATTTTTATAAAGCACAAATGATTTTTTTTCAATATGATATGCATTATTATCAGATATCTTTGGGGGCTAAAAAGGGCCCTTAATGACACCCGTCCTTTGTGGCTCTCGGCTACACCGGGGAATTTACTTCCATGAGTACAGACACAAATGTGGGGCTCCCCAAGAAGTACGCGAGAAGGTGACCTGGCATCAAATGTACGACTAAATGCTTCTATCGAGTAGATAAAAGAACGAATACGACAATAAGTTATTGCAAACGACAGTTCCGAGCATTCATCTCACTGAAGTATTTTGAAGTGAAGAAAATATGATTTTTGTTTTGAAACATGGATTCAGATGAACGTAACTTCATTCTGACAACTAATCAAAACTGAACAAAATTGATATACGTAACAGACGATTTATTGTTTTACAATGTTCTGATCGGCTAAACGAATGAAACCAAGAAATTATGACATGTAAAATGGCAATTTTGAAATGTAAAATTTAAAAGTGACAAACACAACCTCCCTATCCAGTCTTTGTGAGCCCTAATATGTACATGCAGCAGTGGTAGTGTACAGCTTATTATCACACTACTTACCCTGCGTGCAGAGTCTAGTTAAACTACAAGACGAAGCTCTCTTTTAAGAAGTGAAGTCAAACGAATGCAAAGGGTACACACTACTGGGCTTTTTTTTTTTATTGGATCTTACACATACATCATACATAATATACATACATGTTCATATAATTATTTAACATTTTTACAATAGATACTATTTTGAACAGCTCATCTCCATGTACAGAGGATTTCCAAATAATATAATTTACAAATGTTTACATCACAATAGCACAATAGTCTTCAAGAACATATGGGTTACCATGGTTTTATAATATATACTCCATACCTTAAATATATGATATATTATTTTACATTTTACAAATAGATACTATTTTCAACAGCTCATCTCCATGTGTACAGAGAATTTCCAAACAATATAATTTACAAGTGTTTACATCACAATTGCACAATAGTCTTTAATAACATACCATATATGTTACCACAGTTTTATTATATATACTCCATACCTTAAATTGATACAGAGTTATTGGCTTAATAGTTCAATAACCCATCTCCAAGTCTTATTGAAGGTTTCTTGCATATCATTTAAATTTGCGATGTTTTGTTCATCTTTGATTTTATATTTTATGATTTCCTTTATTTGGATAAAAGTGATTTTAGTTTTAATCAGTCTAGATTTATGTATTAGACTTTTTGTATACAAGATACAAAAATTTATGGCTTTAGTTTTATCCTCGTTTTCTTCATCTAATTTTCCTATAATAATGTCTTTGTTTGTTAAATCAACATTGAAGAAAATTTTGAAATCGTCCCAAATCTTGGCAGAGTTTGGGCACTCAATATAAAAATGTATGGTATCATCAATTTTGTCATTATTGCATATATCGCACAAATTTGAATTTTTGATCTTCTTTTGAGTTAAAAAGTTATTGTTTGGCGTTAGATTTAAAATGAGTTTGTATTGAAAACATTGTATTCTTGGTTCACGTACAGTCTTAAAAGGCAAAGTGAAAATGTGTTTCCATTCTTCTTCTGAGACATTAAATTTTGTAGTTAGGAATTTCTTATCAGTTGGTTCCTTGAATAAATCCTCTATGAGATACCAATTAGTTTTAGTTTTAATAGCATTGACGTTGATTGTGTGGTCTTTAATTTGAAGTTCTCCATTTTTAAGTTTCTTATTATTTGGATTATTTCTAATTAATTGTTTCCATGTATGTGGTATTGCGTGGATTAAGCCATAAAAGGTAACGAAGGGTGAATTAATGTTGTATTTAAGAGAGAATTCGTTAAATCCAAGGAATTCGTTATTGTTAACAAGGTCTTTAATTTGAAGAATACCCTTGTTTATCCAATTAGCATAACTCACAGTTCGATTATTAATTTTTATAAAATCATTGTTCCAAATATACTCATTTAAGGCGAGTTCCTTATTATATGGCTCTTTATTATGTAAAGATCTCCATGTTTCCATAATACTGAAGTAAAAAGGTGGTAATCTAGCCAAGGTTTCTACTGGAAATTTAGATTGAAAGATTGCCTCAGGCTGTAGATTTGGAAAGGAACTGTAAAAATATTGTTTCCATTTGCAAGGTCTGCTTTGGAATAACCTTTTTACCCATTGAATTTGTAATGCTTTTATTTGCGACTCAAAATGTAAACTTTTGATCCCACCTTTTTCTATTTTGCCTATAGTTGTTAAACTACTGATAAGTGGAGGTTTTTTGTTCCACAGAAAATTGTTAATGATGTTTTGAACTTTATTGATGATGTGCTTTGGTACAAGTATTATTGATGCTAAGTAAGTAAGTTTTGAAATGGCTAGAGCTTTAATGAGCACATTTTTCCCTATTAAGCTAAGATTCCTCCATTCCCATATTTTAAATAAGTTTTCTATAGCTTTGATTTTAGGGGAAAAATTACGATCGTTCCGTTCATCTATATTATGGCTAAACCACACTCCGAGTGTGTAGAAAGATTCATTGTTAATTTTAATTTCCGATACAAGACTTTTGGGTACAATTTGTGGAGGATTTGTTTTAAATTGTCCTAACCATCTACCTTCTGTTTTTTGCAAGTTGGGCTTAAGGCCAGAAATTTCTGAAAAGGTTCTTAAAATCTGAAGGGCTCTTTCGGTTGATGCTATGGAGTTCATGAAAAAAGTTGTATCATCAGCAAACATTGAAATTTTTACTTCGGTATTATTTAAGAGAATGCCTCCAATTTCGTTATTTTGTCTAATAGATATGGCTAGTATTTCCGCTACGATTATGAAAAGGTATGCCGATAGGGGGCATCCTTGACGGACTCCCCTGGATGGTGAAAACATAGTTGATTGATACCCATTATTTGTTATACATGTTTGAGCATTTTTGTAAAAGGTTTTTACCCATTTAATCAGTGTCCCGCCAAAATTGAATAATGTAAGAGCTTTCTCAATAAATTCCAGTTTACCGAATCAAAGGCTTTTTCGAAGTCAATTTGAAGAAGTAAGCCAGGGATGTTACCTTGGTCAGTGAATTCTAAGATATCTTCTATAAGTCTTATATTTTCCCCTATGTATCTGTCCGTTACATAAGCAGATTGGTCGGCGTTAATTATAGATGTTAAAGTTTTACGTATCCTATTCGCGATTGATTTAGTACCTATTTTATAGTCGGTGTTCAATAGAGTAATTGGCCTCCAATTTTTAAGGAATAATCTAATTTTGAGATTAGGTCAGTTGATTTGAACCCACTAGTACTTCTTAGCAACTTTAAACAATGCAGTTATGTACCCGCGTTTTCATTGGTTACCCCCCTATCACACCAAACTAGTTCTTACCCGTTCTTGCCAGTCCTACGAAAACGTCGTAAAACGGGCTCAATCTGGCTGTGGTCGGGAAATATGTCTGAAATAATTAGCTTCTTCGTTCTTAATAAACAGTCTTCAATACGTCCATCTCGTTCGCAGTTCGTTCAGGTCGCACCACGTCGGTGTGCAACGTCGTAGAACGCGTCCCTTAGTCTAGAAGGTCAACATGACCTGATTACAGAACGGTATGGTCGCCATCGAATTTTGAATAGATTCAAAATTTTAAAATCTTATTCCCGTCTGAGAACGTTCATAAAGTTCGTAAATAGTCCTTAGAAAGTTGCAGCTACGTTCATTCCGTTCGCACACAGTTTAAAACCAGTTTTGAAGAACGCAATGGCAACTTGTTTGGTGTAATAGCTATATTTTTGCTAACTCGTTCATAAGCAGTGTTAAATACGTTCTTAATCAGTTTAAACCCGTTTGCAATTAGTTCTACCTCGTTCTCAACACGTCCTCAGACAGTTCAACTCGTTGTTAAAACGTCCCTAGTAGGATTGAAGTACGACGGTTCCGTTCGTGGTACGTCCAGCTCGTCGTTATTACGTTGTCACTCGTTCTAATTGTAAAACGTGACGAGAACATTTTGAGCATTGTCTAAGTTCTAGAGGACCTACCCGTTCGAGTACGTTCGATGAAGTTTGTAAATAGATCCCAAACAGTTCTTAGTAGGTTCAGTCCGTTCGTACACAGTTGAAGCCCGTTTTCGAGAACGTAGTGAGAACTAGTTTGGTGTGATAGTAGGGTAAGTGAACATGGTATATTCAACTGGGGATTATGACATATTCACCTGCGAAATATGACAAATATTTGTAACGTGTTAGACGCACTTCACTGATATGAATCAAACACACGCAGATGAATTTTTGAAAATATTTTTATTTCGATCTTATATGTTCTATGCTCCATAAATGTTCAGTCTTATCTATACAGCCTATCAACAACTTTCACATCAGATGTTATATAATTCTGTGACGTGTGTTAACCCCTACAATGTATCTAGCATTCCAAGTTTTTTTATTGAAACATGTGGTAGTATTCACATCGATTGAAACGCATTTATTATTCATTATCTACAACTCCGAGTATAAGCACATACTGATACCGACATAACAAACGAATGGTTTGATCGTGTTGATTTATACAAATTACTAGTGCCGTGTGCTCATCAATGGCCCAATCGTACTCTGTGATTTTAATCAATATGGACAATAAAGAGAATTATGTAGCACTATTTGATACATCATTGATGTGAGTATCTTTTAATTAGTTTCATCCTATTCATGATCAGAACATAATGTATGTGCAATGTCAAAGTCAAAGGTATATATTTCCGTTGGAAAGTGTATAAACCTAATGTGCAAACCAAATATGACAGTTGCACTTTGGGACACACGATATATGAGAGAGGTAGGAGAAAAACAAATTAGTTTATCACGTCCTATTGCATTTACTTGATCATTTGAACCCAATCAGAACATCGCAATTAAAGATGTTAAAGTGATATCGAACCAACTAGATCATAAATCTATTGATCAACTCCCACATTTTTACGTATTTGGTAGCTTATTGTGAGAAACTAAAGTTGTAGACTTAGTTTGTAAATTTCCTTCAGCATACTTCCTCAATGTCCATCACCTCGGAGGAATCGTCTTTTCCATTGTCAATTTGAGTCTTGGTTTCAGGCTCGGTGGAATTGTCTTTGGTTGGTGTGTTCCTGGCACTTGGTACAGGTGTGATTCTCTTACTGAGTCTCCCCTTGCTACCACCACTGGACGACCTCTCCTCTGTTTCTAGCTGGAGTGAAGTGACAGGGGTACTATGACCAGATTTAATTGTCACATTTTTTGAACTCTTCCCATTCCCTTTATTTCTCTCAATTGCTTTTTTACCATCTATACTATTCTCGTAGATTGATCGTTCGACTTTATCCAGTCTTTTCACCAAGAAGTTTAGCTCTTGTGACAAGCCTGTAGTTTTTTTGCTTCGCCAAGTTGCATCCTTTAGTGGTATACTAGTAGTTACTGTATCTGGTCTAATAGGAAGATTTGTGAACTCCATACTTGGGTTACGATTGTTTTGTCCATTTATGCTGCCCATATGGTCATCCTCTTTGGAAGACCCGCTGCCCATCTGACTACCTACAAAATGGATTTTAGTATTATCTGTTGCCCATGGCTTTCTTATAAAGATAAATGCAAAAATACCATTAAGATAGCTGCTAGATTTATCATTAATAACGCAGAGGCGAGTAGGTAGTTACCAGTTCCACCACCAGGTGGCTCGTTCGGGTCAGATAGCATGACGGGTGATAGTAGAAAGTCCCATTTAACTTAAATTACATCTGTTTTAGTGGTTCAATTTTCATATCATCCTTATGTATCTGATAGTTATGCAAATTATAATATGTCCAGTAAAAGAAAATGTTATCTGTCCAATACAAGAAAAGATATTTCACTTTTTGTGATTTTGTAACATGGGGTCTATGGAGAATCTCCCCAAACTAGAAGTCACATTTAAAATTATGTCAAAGTTGATAAACACTTTTTGAAACAATATTTCAAGATATACTTTTACATGTATATTTCAAATATGACATCATTTTGACTGAATTTTGAATATCTATGACGTAAATAAAGATTATTTCTACTCGGTCAATTTGGTCATCTTGGGAGAAGGTGTAGACTCAGTCCATTACAATGAAATAATCGTATCAGTCACGCAAATCGCTCCTCGGGGAAATCTGGTCAAAGTAACTCTTCTTTTTTATTGTCTGTTTAATTTAATATTTTCATTTAAACATCACGATCAATTATAATTTCTGAAGAAAATTAAGAAATTTAGTAAATAAATGACATAGTACTCATTCTTGAGAGTTGTTTATGGATTTTTTTATTTTTAGCAAAAATGACTCAAAAAATTCTCAAAACTTATTGTTTTGTGTTACACTGCTCCTTTTAAGCCCCCATATATCAAATGGGAAACAAATCATGTTAAGTCAAATCTGAGTCGCGCTGATATGAATAATGTGGTAAAATATCCCTAGACAATAACTTAATAAGTCTATTTCCAACCAGAACATGATATTATTCACATCCTATAGTAGCTATTCCGATAATATAATGACAAATAGAGAATGGTCTCACCTCTTGTCTCTGTAGTCCAACTAAATCGGTAATCTGGTTATTTGTTATAGTTCTCTAATCATTTCGCCTTCGCTAATAGAAAAGGGTTTTAGTCTTGTCCAATTTGTTCTGAGGCAATATCTTCATTGTTGCGTCTTGTCAAAATATTTGCCTTTGTTTAGGGTCGCTATGTAAGCGTCGATCCGATAGGTACAAATAAACGTCCCAATTGGGATGTTGCTGTCCTTGTTGTCAACCAAGTTATTAATATTTAATATGGTTGCTAAACTGAATGGAATCAAAGATGCACGATTTCTATAGTCACAGGGTCAATAAAGTACTAACATATCCTCGTCTCAATAAATCAGTGATTGAATTTAAAGGAATTTAAACCTGTCAAATGCTGTATTTCACCTCTTTTACCATTTTTACCAATAATGTGCAAAAATGGTACAACAGTACAGTACTGCATATATTTTTTTAGATATGCCTGTTTGACATAACGATTTTTACCCTAAAGTATCAAAATGAAATGCGAACAAACAATTCAAAAGACAGAATCATCGATATAATACCTCACTTTTGTTACGTAAACAGAACTTTAAAAACAGTTAAGATCCGTGTACTTTTAAAACGGATCCGTTTCGGTAACTTGTTTGAAAAGTACAGTACCACTGCTGTTAATCCATTCGACTTAAAAGTGTTATTCCAGATAAATAACTTCTGACATTCAAAGTTTATGAAGAAACCTTGGAAATGTCGGTATTTCATAAATATTGGGAAATTTATATTGTGGAATATAATTATTACGGTTTTCTGAAAAAAACATGGTAACCGTTGGGTTGACAGGCTTCTTTTTAAGATGAAGTACCAACGCTGTGATTTTGTACGAATGTTAGTCTTTTCCAATGCTATGGATCTGCTGCATAGAAATAAAGAGTACTTAATAATTTTAATAGATTTTATGTAGCTTACACGTTTCTTTGGATATGAATGAATGAAACAACCATCAATTGGTATATCATCAAATGCAAATGATGAAGATCTACGATATCTCAAACACAAGTTATATTTTTGCTACCTAGAGTCAATTACAATTTAAACCCCTTAGATACAGGTGGAGACCGTTTACTACCTTTATCTGCTGGGGGCCCTTTCAATGAAAACGGGATGCAGTCGGAGCATGTCAATTGTTCAGACCCGACATCCAACGGAAGAGACGGATGGTGCATCTCGGAAGCCAGTAATGATGAGCACTTTTTTATCATTTTCTGGTCGAGTATCTATTCTACACAAATATCATGGACATACATAGATTCACGCATTAATATAGCTTGTCATCTTCAATGTCATACAACAATATATGTTTTGATAAGACTGATTTCGACTTATTGCTCATTGCAATATTTTGGAAGAAAACAGTCCTTTCTCTTTTCTTTTCGTCTAGCACAGTGACATCACAGTGACATTTAATTTTACATGCTTTATTGGCACCTTAATTAAAATATTGCATGCTATATTCGAAGTTGTATTTAACATATTCAAAACATTTGTTTTCCTAGAAAGAGATCTCAAATGGAGTAATTTCTGCTTCAATACTTGTATGTATGCTAACGTTAATAATTTTGCACTAAATGCATATGACAAGCATAATTGACATATTTACATTCATGACGATGCATCATTTTTGGATGGCACGATCACTTTCAACCTGAATTATTGCCCTTTTGTCATTTTTTGCATTTAATCAATACACTTCTTACCTATTACATTTTCTCCGCATACGCGATGAAAAGAGACACAAACGTATTTCAAAGACAGATCTGAAAGGCGCGCAACGGATATATTTTTTCAAAGGAACATATTTATTTGGGAATGTAGGATTTGATGACTGTTGAGAAGAGTAAATAAAAATAATGAATATACGGTTTATGAATAATAAAGGTACACGTTTAGAGACGAATATTTGTTATTTGATTAGAAAGATACTGATATTGCCAAGTCTAATATAGATTAAGAACGTTGGCAGCACCCTGGAATACGTGAACACAATAAAATTGTTTGAATATTTTGGATTTAATACTGAAGGACAAATACTTCTACACAAGGTTTGTTTTATTTTATTTTTAAATTATTGATTCTGATATATTTATATTTTCTATAAATTATCTAATTACATTTTAGAACATTTTCAACAACCAAACTGTTCCGTAGTCTTAGATTATTTGGTTAATCAAGTCATTATACCCGCATATAAACACGGTAATGCATAAAACCACACAAACGGGTAGGATTTGGTATGAAAACCCTCTACTTATAATCACGTTTCATAATTAACGATATGAATTAACTCCCAGCATCCTTTTTGATCTCCTTTTGGCGTTAAGTCAAAGAAGTTCGCGAAAGAATTCTGGGAATCAATCCTCCTTGATAACCAAGGTGCAATAGATTGTGAAATTGAGAGAACTTTTTAAACCCATTTTGTTTAAATACCAACCATTAAGCGTTGAAGGTGAGAAATATGAAAATGGTCATACTATACAGTATAATCGGAAATTTATGGCGCATAAAATATACAATTACATTCTCAGAAAGAAGTAATTTCAGGGTATCTGAAGGCCAAGTTCTGCCCAGTAAATAGCGATTAATGTTCACTTTCTATACAGGTAAATGTAAATTAAAATATATGTGCCTAATGAAAATAACTCAAGTTGCATTAAGCAGATTAATCTTTTGTATCCTTGGCTACAGGCGCAAAACTGTATTTTTGAATTTATTGGAGCCCAGGGGAATGCTTATGTGAAACTTATTTGAAACATTTATGACAACCACAGAAGTGTATTGTGTTTTAGAATTAATGGGCCTCAGTGGCATTTGTTGGTCAAACAGACATCAAATGGATGCAAAGAATTAATTATTGAAATGTTTTATTTTACATCAAAAGAACGAACGTGCTCAGTGCTGAAGTTATTGTCGGAACTAATCGTACCATCGAGGTATCTTTGTCACGGAAAAACGAATAAACTCAGAAACAAATGCTTACAATAGTAATCAATGAGGGAAATGGGACAAATGAATTGAATATAAACCAGAAATGATATAGTTGCCGTTTAACTAGTAAGTGGCACCAATTAATGGCATCAGTAGTGATACCTGTAACGATGTCACGATTTAAATGATTAGTAATATATGGTGATATAGGTATAAAGTAGTATATAAGCTTAACTTAGTGTATAAGTCCACGAGTGCAGTATAACTGCGATTTTGGATCGCTTCTAATTAATTAGTCAGGGAAAATACTATCTGCTAATATTGTCTTGCAATGAATTCGTTGTGTGTGCAAAGGGCATCCGGAGAATAAGACAACAAAACAAGAACAAGAACAATATTACCGTAACTTAGCAAATATTTATTGAGACACTGAATCGTTAAGTCTCACTAGAGTACAGGAAGGAAATGAAAAAGAACAGAAAAGAGAATGACTTTTCTATTGACTTTTAATCAATCTTATTTGTTCCACATATTGTTTCCATGACCAAGATCATAACATAATGTTTTAGCAAAAACTAGTAAAACGTTTTGCAACGGAGTACACACCCTATCCAACTGATCCGCTCCGTGGCCTGTTTTGTACATTACTACGGAATATAACTTACCTCATTTCAGTAAAAATGATGACCTAACCCTACGAAAATGGAGATAATATTTCCCAGTTTGTTTGGTGCGCGCGCATAGTCTCTAGGGAACTGATTGTACTTTGTAGAGAAAACAGTTGGATACATTTTAGATAGAAGAGTTACATAAAGCCTTAGAGACGAAATCTCCTTTTTACATTCGCCAAAACGTAAAAAAATTGAAAAGTTTTTAAACATTTTTAAAACCTTTATTTTTGGAACCGATTTCACGGGTATTATAGTTGGACACGAACTGAGCAGGCCGCTGTCGTTGGTAATATCTCCAAAGCATCTACTGAATTAGCACAGATCAGAATGACTCATCCCTTGGGATATGTCTTATGAACTTAGTTCCACTGAATGGATCACTTGAATAGGGCCAATGTACGGGATTGGTTGTTTATCATATACCTTTTAAATGTGCCCAATATTCGCCCAAAACCATGAAAAGAAACGATCCGGTATTAACGTAAATACGGACCATGCTTCATCTGGTCCGCTGGACGTATCTATAGTCCGTCAGTAAATATAGTCTGGGGTTATATTGTATACCAACACAGAAAATATGGTCCGGTTAGGACCACACACCCTATAGGGTGTATGGTCCCACGGACCATATATTCAGGGAGACTATATTTACTCTGACACCGGTTATCATTGTTAGTAATATTCCCTTCAAAAAGGAATGATGGCGACATCTTTAAGTCAGTATCATATAAGCCTAAAAAGGTATGGGTTATTAATAACGTTCACCAGAGTTAATGCAATAAAAAATGTAAATGCACTTGCATATAGATTTCATTGCGAGACAATATTATTCCGATCTAGTTTGCTTTTGGCAAGTTGAGTAAAGACTAAAAGTATGAACATTCAGTTTCATAATAAAATGATGCTACTACTGGTATCACTACTAGGTAGCATTAATTGACATCACTAATTGGTGTCAGGTAATTGTATGCCCACTAATCAGTGGCAATCACCACTTAGGGCCAACCATATACGGGTAAGATGTCGCAAACGATTTTATAGCGTCATCAAGTATACACTGCACGAAATTAAAACGATGAGTATCCCTGTTTAGATGGATATTCCAATTGAATGGCAATGTAATCAGCAGGATGTAATATTACCTGGAAAATTTATATCGTAATCACGTTGAACATTATGTTCTTGTGGCCATTTAATTTATAGCCTTTGTTGAAATGTCTTATTGTGGCCCGTTAAGTCTTTTATAGGCTAATAGGGCGCCATATACGTCTTTACTTTCTTAAATTGTCTAATCGAGGATCTTAATGGTGTTGTATATTCCCTATCAGATAATCAAAGGCATGTTTCTCGAAAACAAATATGGTTTTATTTACAATATATCCGCAAATGCATCGGGAAGACTTTTGGAACTACCCTGCGCACAGAGTCTAGTTATGAAGCTCTCTTTTAAGAAGCGAAGTCGAAAGAATGCAAAGGGTATTTGAGACTACTTATCTAGTGTATTATTCATTAATGCATTATTTATTGAAATCACTTTTAAAACATTCAACATTGACACACAAAGTAAACCTTGTAAACTGCATACATATACTGGTGCATGAACACATTTGAAATAACAGGTAGAAAAGATACATCTGATCGAAGAATGCAACCGTACACTAAATCATACCCATGGATTGATATAAGGAACAAATGAGCATACGAACAAAATCGTATACTCTTCTAAAGTTATGACCTTCGTTGTGTTGCTAATCAAGGAAGGTGTTATCACCCATGTTCAAACGTATGATAGTTGTTCATCACAGGTACTTTTACATCCAGAACTTGTTCTTTAACTTGTTAAAGTGGTACTTGGTACAACTAACAGTCGATGTTGACATGAGATTCATGTGAATCATATATCGCTATGGCGGATGCGGGGGGGGCCCATGGGGCCCGGCCCCTCCCCCCTAAGGTTGGCCCAGAAAAAAAAAAGTTGGGCCCAAAAAAATGTTAGCCCAAAAAAGGCCTCAAGGCCCCAAAAAGTGGGCCTTTTGGTCATTATTGGGCCTTCTAAGGCCTAATTTTTTTAATTTTAGGCCAAATTTTGAAGAATATGGGCCTCAAATTTTCACTTTTCGGTTTTAGGGGCCCAAAATTCCCCCCCCCCCCTGTTGGTTCCTGGATCCGGCAAGAACCATATCTCACTTGGGTTTAGTAGTAAGTGATAACGACAATGGACTGAGGTTTAAACGTTAGTTTACTAGTAGAAAACCTGATGGGTTAATATTTATTGATGAAAATGAGTTAATTCCTCGAGCAAAAGTTTAAACCTAAGGTGTTAGTTTATAATAAAATTACGTTAGAGAGGAGTCGGGGCAATCTGCGCGAGATTCGGTTTTTACTTGGTTCGGTTTTTCATTAAAGGAAGTACTTCATTCCCATGATTCAAAGTGCTTTTCTGCCATCGGTTCGGTTTAAGTTTGTACAACATACGTCTACAAATCCGGGGCAGGTTGATATTATGTCATTACATTTGTTTTGGGTGCTTACTTTTTGTTTTGACAATAAACAAAAAAATTCCCGCACTATATGGTGCATCATGGGTAGGGACTGCTGTGAAAAAATGAACGTAAGTGACATCTATCTCAAATTAAATGTTCCTATAAGTTATTAATTGCGCATGCGTTATAATAATTTGAACCAATTAAATTGCTGGATTAATTGCGCATTCGCTAGAAACCGAACCAAAAAATGGAATCTCGCGCAGATTGCCTCTAGTGTTAGAGAGGGATTCAAACGACATATACGCAATTTTACAACAACACCATGAACACTGTGCACTGATTCTCGGCAACATGATTTCCTAAATACGACAGAAATACGAGCGATACAATTTACAGCATTAAAAAAACTCTGAACATTTAACTATTTTATTAATATCTTTGGAGAACGAGAATCAAATTGACCCATCTTCACTGTTTGATATGTTTGGATGTTTTCTAAGAGGTCCAGGTACTCAGACCTTCACAATTTTAAGATCTTAATCAGTTCAAATTGTTCGGATTTTTAGATACTTTTGCCGTTCGGTAAATTACAACCGCGAATAAAAGGAAGCATCCCTATTTAACAATACAATTCATTACAACACTGCAAACATCTCCTTCACACGAGCCTTCATTTTTTTAAATGAACTCTTGTTTCAACCTTTGCACGAGATACGCAGCACAGCAACGAGTGTGCAGTTCAAGAAATAACGCCTGGGTGGAATGAATCAGACACAATGCATCCAGTCGTATTATTGGTGGGCTTAAAGGGGCAACAAGGACTGTGGAGACAAAAAAAAAATTTCTGAGCTATCAGGTCAATATTTTGCTTAACATCTTCTTTGACATACCTATTTTCAAAGCTTCTATAAAGGGAGTCCCACTTATGGATTTTAAGAGTCACCACGTTTCAAGAGGAATATCAGCTGAAATGTGAATTTAACATGTATAATTTAACATGTATACTTTAACATGTAAAATTGCTTCAAAATTCCCCCAAGATCAAGTTCAATGAAAATATCCAAACCCTTATCATACTGAAACTTAAAAATGTTACTCAATAATTATAAAAGATAAAAAAATATTCTTTGTTTATGTACGGTATTTGATCTTAAGTGCACCAATATTTACACTCAAACTAATATAGGCTAATAGGGCTGGTGTGGAGAGCGAGTCACTAGAGAAAATTAGTTAACTGGCTCCCACAGATAGACACGTTTTAGAAATTTTAAAAGTAATGCAATCATAATCACAAATAAGACTTCAATTTCACAGCTTCAACTGAAAAAAGTTTTTGATTAAATATGCAGATCATACAGCTGCCAGTTTGAGTGGGTTGAAGCAGACTTTTTGATTGCGTTGTGGGTTTACATGAAACTATCTCCTCAATAAGTAACCTGAAGTTCTCACTGAATAATTCTGATTTTTGAATTTTAGTGATTTTGATGAATTTGATAATTCACCAGTCATTATCTACTTAATGAACTAAATGATTTTTATAATGATATATTGCAACCAATTCATGTTACCCTTACAGGAAGCCTAATTCGTTTTAAACTACAAATAAGAACCTCGAACAGTCATTTTTGAGATAATCGTCAAATAGCCCCGGAGATGCGCATTTAGAAATAATTCCCTAACAAAAAGTCCATGATCAATGATTTTTATTGCATAGATTTGATCTGAGGTCTAATATAAACCATTCGGTCAAAACTCTTTTGTTTCATTTGTCACGTTTTATGTGTTGCGGTTAGGTCATTGTGACACTTTGAGCCATTTTACAGGTATTTCTCATTGGACGTGATGTTATGATATAGAGATGTTTACTTGTTTAGTGACAAAAGTCCGCCTACGTTAATTTTTCCACATGTAGCGGATATGTACATAATGGTAAACTATGATGATGGGCCGAGCCTTACAGAATAAGATGTTTTCGGCGTACAACAAGGTGACGTTGCTGGCAACGTTGTCACCCATCCCTTGTATCTCCGCACTTTCAAATAACAATTGCTTTTGACTCGAGAGTATCGCCATTTGTTCAAAAGGGACCACCTTCAACCCATCACCTCCAGATCCAAGATTACTCCACACGATGCTGTAATTTCAAAAATAAATTTTCACTCGATATCAAATACTTACTTCGGCCCATTAAGGTCTGTGTGTGATTTGTTCTTTTGTCTTCTGGAATTGATTTCGTAAATTGTACGTATTAGTAGTTTTGTCACGGTAGATTCTGTCAACTTGTGTCGATTGAGAATACGGCGCGCAATTTTTCACTTATTTCAAATAATCTCCTGTGTAGGAGGTTGAATGTCACCCAAAACACAATATATGAACGACGTAATATCAGATTATAATTCAAAACGGACAGAACACATTGCGCTAATAAGGACGAGAACAGAAAGTATTAGTTCGTATCATTTTGATGCTGAAATCGACCGTCTAAAGCATGGAACGTCTATGTCTTGTACACTGTACGGCCCAATGACTAATGATGATGAATCAAATAAAAAATAAATGTCAATTTGTTTATTTCTCTGAGAAGCACTTAATAATATTGGATGCCCGAAGGCATGCAATACTCTTCTAAATGAGCACAACTTAATGAAACAGTGTCATTTGTTCCGTAAGGCCGTGATGGATCCTCTTATTTGACAATTGCAGATTTCCGAGTAGTAAATTAAATCAAATAAAACAATCGAATAATCACGAGCTGTTGTTAACAGTTCATATGGGAAGTTATTGTTTTATTCTGCCTAGATTTCAATTGTTGCAATATCATACCTACAAACATTGAAACGTACGAAGGACGCTGGTGTACTATATGGCCCCAGTAACTGAGCAATCCAAATTGTTTGGGATGAGTGTTTCACTTAAATGATCGATTTCCATTCCCTATCAGTCTTTCATAGTAGATTTATTGTATTTTTACATTGTGAAATCTTACCTCATAACTAAAGCAACATTCCGAAAAACAATAATGTTTTTGAGGGAGATTCCAACAAAACACAATGTACATACTTGACGTGTTTGCTCAAGCATCAAGCTGATGTTTTAATTGGAATATTTATAAAGACAATTCATATTTCTTTGTTCATTATATTTGCGTTTGTACCACTTGCAAGTCAAGAACAGCTTTTCTACATTAACCGTAATACAATTTATTGGAAGTTTCTACGTTAGTATGACATAGCCAGGTATCACGATTAATGCATTTAGACTTGATGATTTATGTAAGTAAATTATGACATTTAGTCATTCCTTATAAATATCTCACGCCCATATATTACTTCTGGCTGTATATGATGGATGGAGAGGCCACCCAAAGAAATATGAAGCTCATTAGATGCAATTATAGCGTTCCAGAGCTAATTAATAACAGTAGAACATTCTAATTTATTTATAAAGTAACTAGATTAACGATATCTAGTGATTTATAGCATCAACGGTTTTGTTGAATTACGAAATCAAAGATTCCAAAACACGTCCAGGAGAAAGCTATTTTCCGTACATTGGCTTTTCCGGTATTTACGTCATGAGTGATTTGCGGTTGGAGAATTTGTGAAAATGACATCATATACTCGTACATCAAAAATATGCAAAATTGTAACCCACAAATCACTTGTACATTCATGGAGATGTGAATTGTTTTACGACATCATTGGCGATCGTAAATGATGAAAGAATGTGTTCGTTATTTTGTTTCACGTGCTGTTTATCATTTGTTAAAGTTGTTTATTCCATAATACTACTGTTTTCCCAGGGAAATATGAAGGAATAAAAATCGTATTGAATTGTATTACATGAAAAAATCGTATTGTCCCCGGTAACAAATCGTATTGGAGCGTATTACATGAAAAAATCGTATTGTCCCCTCGAATTTGAGCGTATTAACCTATTTTTGGTTTCCTGATTATTTTTGTAATTTTTTTATTTTTCAAACAATGTGCATTTATTAATACAATGTTTGCATTATCCAAATGTAACATTTTAGAGGGATGTATTATGGAATAAATAGCTTATTTCTGGTCGGGATTGAATATGGGTTTTATTCCTCGGAAAATATGATATTGACCTTGGGCAATATGATATTGACACTTGGTCAATACCCTTCGGTCAATATCTTATTGTCCCTCGGAATAAAACCCATATTCAATACCTCCTAGTAAATAACCTATATATCTGGTATGATGATATTGTCTTTGTAAGATCTATGTTCTGGAGGAATTGTGAGCCCAGATGACGGGGGATATAAAATGGCATGAGATATAAGATAATCAATCAACACTATGAGATAAAAAAAAGTATTCGACTCAAAAGGTAAGATTTCCTTAGTACGTCTATACAAGTTTGTTCATTTCACCAGGGGTGTCACGAGCGACCAAAAATCAAAAAATGAAAATTCCCAAATTTCCCTCCATATTTCAGTCAAGGCTGCATTAAAAATTCTTGACTGAATCATTGTAAATCCATTTACAAGTAATACTCAATTGATAGTTTATTAAAAAGATATAAGTATTATAGGTGAATTTTGCACTTAAAGTTTTACAATTGTAACTCTTTTGAAGGTGCCAAAATACTTTCCCTCCATTTTTGGTCGCTCGTGACACTCCTGGTGTCAATTTTAGCCTCTAACTCCACAGGAAAACAAAAGTTTGTCAATCGAATGGGGGTCATATTGTTAGAAAATAATCTTTCTTTAAAATGACATGTAATTCATGGCATGGTTTAACATCTATCATATGATATTCATCTTTGAAGCTTCGTTTAGCAAAAATTCCCGGGGGGTGAATACCATTTTTGTTAGCAGGATTGGGAGGTGAACATGACTTTCATGAGCGGAATTGGGCGGGACAATACGACTTTTTTAATATCAAACATATTCCCATGTGTTATTTACCGGGAAGTAGTGATATCATGGGCTAAATAGAGGTTATTTAATGGGAGGGATGGAATATGGATTTTATTCCGAGGGAAAATATGATATTGGCCAAGGAAAATATCATATTGACCGAGGGCGATAGCCCGAGTGTCAATATGATATTTTCTGAGGCCAATATCATATTTTCTCAAGGAATAAATCCATATTCCATCACGACCATCAATAACCTATTTATTTCATAATATTTTTTTTTCAATTTTTGTATGTCATCATCCAATGATTGTGACATAAAATTATACAATTTATCATATAACATTTTCTATCTATCTCCTCGATCGGTCTGAGTTCATTCCTCTCACTCCGTAAAAAATCTACTAGGATTTTTATGTCACTTTTTGTTTTCTTCGAAGTATTGATATTTTCTTGACCTTTAATGAAGTCATCAACATCCTCTGTTGCATACCTAGACATATTTGTCACAGTAATAGACCTTTGTCACAGTAATAGACGTAAACTAGATGATAATAATTTCAATAATTTCAATAATTTTTTACTTCCTGTAGAGATGTGCTAGACGAAAAGCGTAAAACTCAAGAGAAATTACCGGGAATATTTCTGATACGGGATCTGATACGGGATTTTTGCTGATACGGGATCCAATACGGGATCTGATACGGGATTTTGGCTGATACGGGATCTGATACGGGATTTTTCAAATAACACTTTTATTCCCTGTTATTTTCCCAGGGAAAACATGTTATTATGGAATAAAAAGAAGTTATTCACCAGGAGGGATTTGATATAGGGAATATCACAAGGATTATATCAATATTTCCCGAGGAACTCAGTGACAGGTAAATAACAGGTGAATAACGACCTTATACCATGGTCAAGAACAATATCTACCTAAACCCCTTTGTTGAATGAGAAAAAATGAGAAAAATTTGAGAATTTAAAGAAAATGAAAGTTTTGGAAAATATGAAAATCTTTTAACACATAAACACATTTGAAAAAATGATTTTTAATAAATATCCGGGTTCATATCCATATCATCCCTGACACCATACCTGTCCCAAATATGTGATTTATCACTTGCTATTGTACCTGATATTTCTCTGACCATGGTATAAATACAGAATATCACATCATTTTGAGTGATATCATTTTTATCGCCGAGTTGATAGCAAATATCAACACGAGTGAGCGAAGCGAATGAGTGTTGATATTTGATATCTACGAGGTGATAAAATGATATCACGAGAAATTATGTGATATTGGGTTTATCCCATGATTACAATTACCTTGTGATGTTCTGATCCAATTTCCAAGACATTGGCAGACAATATAAACTAGAAATTAGAATATCAATTGAATATTTGAAACACTTTATTTTAACTAAATTTTAATTAAAAGTAAATAACATGATATTGTTTGTCATAAATACCATTTTTTAATCGTTAGTTAGCAGCCTTCTTATCAAATTATATACACAATCGTAATTCAATACACCAATGAAACTTAAAGAGAATAAAGAGAATAAATTAACGGACCAATTTTCTCAAAAGAGAATAAATTATCTGACCTAATTTCCAACAATATTGTGGCGCGAAATGCAGATGTGATATCACACGGATATGCGTGAGATAAACGATATCACACGCATATGAGTTTGATAAACGATTTTCTGGAAAATATCACACGGATTTCAATAATATCAGAAATATCAATAGCTGTTATTGTACAGATAACACATTAATCGTGGGATAAATCCGTATATTTAACGTTCAGTCTGTAACGTTTTATACATTTTACGGCTTTGGTAACTTTTTCATCGAAATGTAAAAATTAAAATGGTACTATTTTGATTGTAAATCAACACAATCACATCCCGAGTAAATTGCTCTAATTTATCCAATTTCTAATAAAATTCCCCAATGATGTCGTTAATCGAGACACAAAAGCAAACTTCCGTTCGCGGCCTCGTTGCTTACTTTCAACCAATCAAATGTTCGGTTAATCAATTGTCAATATCTTTCCATTCTTTGCCCATGCAGTCCCTGATAATAGCTGTATCGCAAACGTCTTCCGGAGTAACACGATACATTTTGTAAAAGTATGCATCACGTTATTTAATACGTAATATTGCATAAGATAATAGAAGATCATCACTGCGACTGGAGTATATATATGTAGGATATTTCAAAGGCATGCCATTACTTCATAAAACAGTGGGGAACTGAACACCTATTCAAAGTGATAACGTAGATATAAAATTAAAATTTTGTTAAGAAAAATGGCTGAAATACTGGATGAGAAACAAGTATACACATGACTTCTAAGGAAGCAAGAACTAGAAAAGGTCGTTTATATAGTTCAGTTAGTTGTAAAAATAACTTGGCCTTAATTACTGTGATAAGCGGAAGGATTTCAGCCACTAAAGGTTTGCTCAGTGATTTTTCTGTCATCTAATTTTTCAGTTTGTTCGTGAGGGGTTTACTTGCCTCTCTTGGGGTAACAGTTTAATGGATTCTAATTGATACTTCATCTGTAATAATAATTTAGTAGAACAATATATAATCGATTTCTTAGATAGAAAAGATAAAATCATTGAATCATTAAAATGTTTTGAAATGATATGAATACTTGTTTTAAATGATAAACGATCGCAATATATGAAAAATAGTAACGTTCCAATATGATTCGATTGTCTAACTTTCTTTCAGACATTACGATGTTAGTATCCTTCCTAGATTAATCAAACTATGTCAATGTACGGATTTTGTTTTGTGTTTATAGGGAAAATCAGGGACACTCTAAGATGTTTTGGCAATCTGTCTTCCTCGCAAGCTTCGTGGTGTTGCATTGCCCAACTATTGAAGGAAGAACAATAGGAAATTACGTCACAAACTCTCAATCAGAAACAGGTAAGACTTTGATATTATTGCTTCGTTAAGTCCAAAATATACCAATGGGGCACGGTGGGACACTTTGTTGGACTCTATACAATGCATTGTTGTATGTTGGGCTTTAACAGTGCAGATCTAGCCATAGTCCATTACCAGAAACTTCATCAAGTTAATAATTCTTAAACCCATTATTGTAATCTAAGAGAACGATGAACTTTATAGAAATTACTTTTTCGGAATTTCTGTTCAGGGCTCAAATTTTTTACATAAAAATATGATTTTTATAAAACAAATTTTAACCCATTTTCTAAAGACGCAACCCTTATTTTTGCAGTTTTCAAAGCTTAAAAAGTACGAGGTGAATTTTAGTTAATACAATATGGTAAGACTGAAAAAGTTCATCGTAACATAAACATAATCGGTAGATTAATTCTTTTCACCTCTCTCGAGCGACCAATATTTTATTAAAAAGGTGTCAAGTGGAAACAAATAAATGGGTTTCATACGACAAAAGTTATTTTACTTTTATGTTGTGAATCTCCATATTGATGATAAATTGGAAGCTATGCATATCAAAGAATTCTGGTATGTCGTATAAAAGAAATGCAATTGCATTGCACTTGAGATTGTCAGTTCAATTTATAATGCAAACTTACTGAAAGGTAAGTAAAATTACTGTTTCTTTCTCAAAACCTCATCAATTTTGTCCATTTTAATCTAATTTTCATTGGTTTCTTGTCAATATGACTCAGAGGACTTCTGTTTACATGGAAATATAGGAAAATAGATAAGGTCAGATCATGTCCACGTACTTGCACCCTAAATACATGCAGTGGCGTAGCCAGGATTTTGTGACCAGGGGTTCTATTTTTATGTTATTCACAAATCTCCCCCCCCCCCCCTTCACTGGGGTTCCTCAAATAAAAACATTTGTGTGTAGTTTGTACAAGACCCTGGAGCATAATTTTTTACAGAGGAATATCAACTATTTCGCACAATTTATTCTTTAACTTAGAAGGTACTTCATCTTGGACAACATTAATCACCCCATGCAATGGCTTAGTCTCGGTTATGCTTTGTTTTAAAAAAAGTTATAAATATTTCTTTGGACGTCCCCGGATCTGGTAACTCCCTTGGACCAAATCAACTGCAATTGATAATAAAGACGTTTTGAAGCATATAGATCATTTATAAATACAAACGACTGTTCGAATATGAAACGTATTTTGTTTAGTTCAGACGGCTTGATAACAAAATAGGCCTACATTATTTGAATATTAATACCATATGATTTTTATTGTTTTTTATTAAGTAAGTTATTCGCTAAACATATCATGAATGACATTAACATGATCCACCAACGTTTGATTTTCGTGAAAATGGAGAGCAAGTACTCTAAAACGATAACAATATAAACATTATATAATCTCTAAGATGAGTGGAAACATTATACAATCTCTAAGATGAGTGGAGTGTATCTGAAAAAACAAAACTTTTTTTGCAATGGATTGATTTTTCCTTGAAAAAGTGATGGGTAATAAATATTGCTTGTGTTTATAAATGCATTTAAACGACTCATTTCACAACGTTTTTATTATTTAACGCAATTGATTTGGTTTGGAGGATTTGCCAGCCCCGGGGACGTTCCAAAAAATATTTTGAATTTTAATTGAAATAAAACAAAACAGAGATGTACACATTTGAAAGAACATGTGTTTCATCAATATCCCGACTATTCCAGATATTCATTCGTGTAAATGTTAAAAATCTTATGGGACGTCTGCTTTGTTTTCAATAACTTCGTATTGGACATAAACTGGCTTAAAACAAAATTCCTACAAAAGACTGATTTAGCCATTGTCCAAGATGATTTATTTTGTCTGAGAAGAAGCAGCTTTTAATAATTGTGCGAAATGATTGTTATTTCTAAATATAAAATCTTATGCCATGGGATCTTCCCAAAATTAAACCATCTACCCCCGTGCCTAAGATTGCCAAACTTCTTGAGAGAAGTGTAACTTCACGATGACATGTTTTTAACAAAATAAGGCTCTCGTGTTCACGATAACAAATATCAATTCATTTACTGGTCATATATGTAGTTCTCAAATTGCAAAGTAATTTAATGTATCTGGTTGTTTTCCTACAATGAAAATGAATGAGTAAAACCTGTTCTCCCAGGACGACATTGTGTCACGTACTGATGAACGACCTGATCTAGATATGTCGTACTTCAAATACAATGGAATTCCTCAAGTCTTCCGAACACGTAATTCCATTTAGTTTACTTCAGTTCAGATCAGTAGGCCTATCTTTATTTCTCAAATCTTCACATAATTTCAATATTTGCTTGATCCAAAATAGTAGATGAAAGTTTATCAGGTAGCAAAGTGGGTAAAAGTCGTAAGATACTATGAAACTGCAGTAGAACACCAATTCAATTGAAAATACAAGCAAACGTTTAGTGCTCTTGGTGGTCGATCATTTGAGATATCATTACAGAGGTCATCTTGCAGATCAATTATAGAGGGCGAATCAAATGCTTATATATTGAAGTATGAATCATTTGATTTCCATGTCTTCGCATGTTCAAGAGCGCATCCATTCACCAATTAATATTTCTAGAGGTCGTGCAGTGCCATTACTAATAATACACTGGTGATCCACTCGATTACGCTGGTTACCAAACGATTCGTTTTGGTAACAAAATGGAACATCCGGAAGGTACGATTTTTCTCGTTTCCTTATTTTACACGTTGCAGGCAGAATTCCCACGACATTTTTTAACACAAACGTGTATCAGTATCATATGTTTAAGAAAGTGTACATATTTGCGAACAAATAGTTCAAGACAACAGAATCGTCGATTTACTTCCTCACTTAAGTTACATAAACGGTTTGGGTTAAAAGTGCAGATCTTAACTGTTTTTCGAAAAAACCGTTTATGTAACTTGAGTGAGGAAGTAAATCGACGATTCTGTAGTCCTCTGAGCTATTTTTTCGCAAACATGTACACTTTCTAAAACATATGATACTGATGCACGTTGTGAGAAAAAAAAACGTCGTGGGGATTCTGCCTACAACGCGTGAAATAAGGAAAAAAGAAAAATCGTGCCTTCGACGCTCCGTCATTTTGTTACCAAAAACGGTTCGTTTTGGTAACCAGCGTAATCGAGTGGATCATCAGTGATAATAGCTGATCTAGCCTAAAATGTATCGAATTTATGGGACAAAGTACAAATATGTTTCGGCAGAAGGTGGACTAATTACAATGGCACATTTAGTTGTGTTTCATTTCGGTGGACTTGTTTGTTCTATAATTACTGATAAAGTATTGGCTTAAGGTGCCTGTGTCATTAATAACCTTAACACTAAAGCAAGTAGAAAGACGGTGTATTAAAAGAAGTTAACTAAATTGCTCTGTGTCTTTATAGATCGCTCAAAAAAGATTATTTTACATTACATTACTAGGCCTATAGTGTTTCAGCCTCGAAGTCAAAACTCGTTATTGTTTGTCTGTTTGTATTATTAATAAGCTAAACAATACTCACCCTTGGTATACGCAGCTAACGAAAATTGACCGGTACGGGTCAAAAGCTGGACCGGTACGGGTTAACGGTTTTATTTGAATTTAAAACAGCCATAACTTGCTCAATATTGACTTCCTCGTGTCTAATTTGAAATATATGATGCCTCCCGATGCTTTTAAGTACCCCAATTTTTACAGATTTTTAAACGGACCAAAACTCTCTAAATGCGCATTTATGCTCTTTTCTCTCGAGAACGACTGTCTCATTTTCACGATAACTTTTATTTAGTACTTCTAACATATAAGATCTATTTTTCCCCATCAAGGTATGATGTAAATGGCATGCTATTTACATCTTGTGAGTTTCAATGACGCGCGTTTGATTTTATAAAAAATGCCAAACTTTGTGACAAAGAATTTCATCCTGCTTGCAGTGAGAAGACGGACCGGTTCGGGGCAATAGCATGAACATAATTTAGGAATCTTTATACATGTGTGTTATTGCCCCGAACCGGTCCGTCTTCTCGCTGCAAGCAGGAGGAAATTCTTTGTCACAAAGTTTGGCATTTTTTATAAAATCAAACGCGCGTCATTGAAACTCACAAGATGTAAATAACATGTCATTTACATCATACCTTGATGGGGAAAAATAGATCTTATATGTTAGAAGTACTAAATAAAAGTTATCGTGAAAATGAGACAGTCGTTCTCGAGAGAAAAGAGCATAAATGCGCATTTAGAGAGTTTTGGTCCGTTTAAAAATCTGTAAAAAATTGGGGTACTTAAAAGCATCGGGAGGCATCATATATTTCAAATTAGACACGAGGAAGACAATATTGAGCAAGTTATGGCTGTTTTAAATTCAAATAAAACCGTTAACCCGTACCGGTCCAGCTTTTGACCCGTACCGGTCAATTTTCGTTAGCTGCGTATACCAAGGGTGAATACTGTTAAGTCGCAAAGATACACGTACCCAGAATTTAGTTTTCGAGTTCTCATTGGAAGTCCTGGGTTTCGATGTGTTTAGTTGCTTTTAGTTTTTTTTATATAACCAATTTTCACAGGCTACACATGGGACTGAACGGTTGTTGACTATATGCAAATCAATTTTAAATATTTCAGAACGATACGACTTTATAACATTTGTTATTAGCATGTGTTTTGATATCTTTTTCAGACTCAGATAATCTCGGTCTATTATTGCGGGCAATACGACTCTTGCAAGATAACCAAGAAAAACAAGATAGCCAGCAAAGTTCAGATATTTTTGAGACAGGGGTGCAGAACGCAGACGAACAAATTGACCTAGGCAAACGTTGTCACCCTTCACTTCATAAACCATGCAAACGTAAGTTTAGATTATTTGTAGAAACCATTTCATTGTACTAGTAATTTTGCCAGATAGAAATTAATCGTTTTGCCCAAAAGACTAGGTTTGGTATGGCAAAAATTGAAATCAGTCATATCTGACCATGACCATATACGTGTACAAATACAGCATTTTTAAAATCATGTCATGTCTAAAAGCATTTGCCATACCACCTGTCCTTTAAATCTAATGTAAATCTAAATAAAATTCAGCTAAATACCACACCGTATTATATATATACTTCTTATATCTGCAAGGGCAATATTTGAAAAACGCTCGTTCACCTCATATCAAACGATAAAACAGAATAAGAATCAAAAATAACAAAAATAGAATATTAGGAAATATTACTAAATGTAGTTACAAGCAAGATTTGTGTGCAAAATGGAGCGATTTTTTGACCTGTTCCTATTGCGTCAGGATCTAGTCCCCTACCCCCCATGCAGATCTTTTCTATGACACAGACATTTTCTTAGGACATTTGATTACGATCCCATTTACCTATGCCACAATATACAGATCGTGCGATACGAAAACAAGCGGTGCGGATATCATGTGCGTAAGGTGCGGATATTAATGGTCGTTTTTCAATTTGAATTTGTGATATTTCATAAACTAAGGCATGTTGGGTACTCAATTATAGTCATCCATTTGTAGAGGATACCTTGGGGAAATATAGTTGTATTCTTTATTCTTTAACGACGCACTCAGCATTCATCCTTGCTCCAAAGCAAAGAATTTGAAATTGCTGCTTTAAATCACAATTTACAGCCTTCATTCAGTATTGGTAATCGAGATAATCAATCGATATAAATTATTTTTGCATTTTGAAAGTCATAGACTTTCTGTGTACATTTCTAAAAAATTAAAAACATTTAGCAATATGTGCTACCTGTAAACAAGCGGTGCGGATATCGTCACTTTACGGATATCCACACCGCTTGTTTAGAGGTAGCACATTTTTGTTTGTTTCCCATTTTGTATAAAATTACAAAAAAATATTTCAACTCGCAAAATGCAAATATAATTTGTATTGATAGGTCATCTCGATGACCAATATTGAATGAACGCTGTTTACGCTATGAAACAGCTGAAATTTCAAATTATTTGTCTCGGAGAGAGTATTATTGCTTGATGTGTCGCTATAGAATGAACTATTTACACAATTTATTTTTTGTTAGGGAACGTGTTCACATGTATGAATACAATTGAGTACCCAACATGCCTTAGTTGGTGAAATGTTTCGAAATCAAATTCAAAAATGACCGTTAATATCCGCACCTTGCGCACATAATATCCGCATCGCTTGTTTTCGTATAGCACAGTCTGCATAGATTGTATAATATAAGAGTGAAACCAGAGCGGAATGTTCCACCGGTGTATTAAGTAGGCACAACAATTTACTAGAATTAGCCATTTATACCTTGATTGATTAAGATATGAAAGCAGAAGACAAATACACGGATGTTGTAATGACAATGATGAAACGTGTACGTTTTCTAGCTGACGAATTTTGATTAAAATGGGAGCTTCTTATTTCCTATACATTCTTCATCGATAAAGGAAACAATCAACGTGAACGACAGCAGGTACGGCAGACTATGACAGTGGAATATATTGCCAAATGTGTAATCTATGCCAGAGTAAAATTAGCGACAAACGAATTAGAATATGATTTCAATTATGCCATGTTATCAAATGGAAATAGGTCTAATCAAATCAGAGCAAATTGCTAGTTCAAAAGCATATAGGTGGGATGAGTATCAAAATGACATGATGCTGAGATTTCATAAATAAATATCTGGATTCTTTTGATCGTTATAAAAACCTGGAACTGTGCTATGAATTATATATCCTACTTCCAATAGAAGCTATTGTCCAATATTGATAAAACGCACATTGGTGGATGATATACAATATCACGTCCCTGCACTGAAATTATTCAATTATCACTGTGATTATGCAAGATACGTGTATGAGCAGAGTTAGGAACTGAACTGAGTTGATCTAACTGTACTCTCAACTATATTTTTGAAGATGACAAAACATTATTAATGGACTCTGCGAATTTTCAACGTTTTTGGGCAAAATAAAGACTTATATTTGAATTTCATAGTATGTCCAATGTATTGATAAGAACCTTATCTTTCATTTTTTGACACCAGCAACAGCTCAAACGGACCACGTCAAAGCTTACAATAAATTATCAAAAAATATCTGTCAAGCTTTATATCAAGTTTTTATCAATGTCATTGAAAGATGGCAAGGTTGTTTGTATTACATGATACATTCATTTTTATAGTGGGTCTTTAAGACCATATCGAACTTGATAACAACATCAACAATATAAAGAAAATATGTATTATCTCAAAGAATTGATTTGTCATTGGTTCTCTCCCATATTTTACCAGCACTTACTAGGGGCATCCTATGGTTTATCGTCGTGTATTAAGGTTCATTTAATATACATTGGCTCTCTTTTGCAGGCACAGATGATACAAGCCTTAGAGAAAATAAGATAGATGCAGTACCAACATTAAACGATCGTACAGGTAAACACGATGTTATCTATCGTAAATTATCCCAAAATATTAACTCAAATTTTGATCTTGGTATAAACCTCATTTGTAATACCAAAGCTGTTAATTAGTTGCCATAACGCATCATGAGAATTAAAAACGCATTGGTTATTTAGCATGCTGTCCTCTTTAATAAATTGAATATGTTTTATTGTTCCAGAAAAGTTGCTACTCGTGAGGCTTCTTGCTGATTACATCCAGGAAAATTCTAGGACTTTCTAGATTCAGCTCAGTTCGATTGTTCAGCAGTTGAACCATGAAGCAAATAGAGTCATGTGATTCGGATTTAAGGAGAAATTAATGAGATACATTTATTAAAACAACAAATAGACATGAACCTATTCTAATTCATCTAGAAGTTATGCGGACATTTTACTAAGTGATTTCTGCTTTAATGGATATTTACTCGATTACAACGATTAGAATTGCTAACACGCTACTTTTAACAGTTATACAAAAACTATGACTTTTGTGTCGTCATCTGCGGCAGTATAACTAACAATTTAGTGAAACGTCTAGGTGTTAAATACAAGCTTTTTATTAGATGAGTAGCGCCTGCTGTAAACATTAGGATTTTTGTTCTAACCCGAAAAGAATATGAGTTTTTAATTTGAAGGCAAATGTTATGTAATGAATACAATGAAAACTAAAAATACGGTTTCACGCGGTCCTAACTTCGACCGTAATTTGAATTTTTGACCTACCAGATGCTCGAAAATCAAGGATTACGAGTCTCATACTGCACCGTTTTTCTTCAAACTTATACCATTAAAAGCAAAACCTTTATATCGGTGCATAATTTACTTTATTGTAAAGAGTCCCTCGTTCTAGTTGCGTTTTGGTCCCGTAATCCTTGATTTTCAAACATCCGGTAGGTCAAAAATTCAAATTAACGGCCAAAGTTAGGACCGCGTGGGTTTATAACAGACTACATTTTCTGTAATTTTACAAGGTTTCAACGCATCTCCAAATCGAGGCAACGCAACACATATATTTACGCTGAATGGCATCGCTTTGAAAATAATACATAACATTGCCTTTATTTGATTATAAAGTAAACTTGATACGCAATTCAAATAAATCATAATTTCTTGTCATTACTTTAACATTTTGTTTTTGTTCCCTAATGTCTTTGACTTGTTTCCATTTTATATTGTCCATGATAATTTAAAAGGGACATAATCGAAACTGTTCGCCTTAGTTAGTAATACCTAGTCTTGCTTCAAGACTGCCCCCCCCCCTTATCTAATTCTCCAAATCTTTACAATAGTTGAAAAGAAGATAGGGGGTTGGCCTTTGGGGGTTGGGGCTTGGGAGGTCCAGTGTCCTGAAGCAAGACTAAGTAATACATATGGTTCGTTTCTCCAAACACCGAGAGACCAGACTTACTTACATTTAGAATGATATAAGAATTGAAGCCCTGGACTCAAATTAAATCATTAGACTAGTATAATGTAATGCCGTTATATGAAATACTCTGTTCTGATTGGCTGGTATTGGAAGCACCTTGTCTAGCTACATTTAATGTGAATTAGTTGCTATGAGATATTATGACGTCACAACCCATAGATAAATTAAACTGTGTGACATATTACACTACGTCATAAATTTCGCTGAAGAGACATAGTTTGATTATCTGACGTCATAGATGTTGATAAAGAGACAGCAAGTTTGTTTTCTAAACAAAAAAGGACAAAATGAATAAAGCTATTTGGACAAATATATTACTGATCCTTCTTCACTTGGTGGCCGCTCCTAGATATTCAAGGGGCAAGGCAATCAATGGTACTGCCGTTCATCCATTGAACGACAAAGATGAGTATTCAGGTATTGCAAGATTAAATATAATAAAAAGCATATTTATGTCACCCTTGTCGAATTAGAGTAACTTGATTTAGAATAGTGTAGTTAAGCCGTAGTAGCACGCGTTATTACAGGAAGCGCTAAAATAAGCTTTCTATTACTCGGCACATCTTTTTGTTTTGCAATATAGAAGGATAGAAGCTAAGGTTGTGATGTTTCACGATGCAAATTAAGATTTTAGCGTATTTTTATGAGAAGGTAATACCCATATTTAAAGAGAAGGCTATTATGTTTATTTCAATTTTACAAAAATAGACGACTTCGCGTGATAAATTGAAACTTGTCCAGACGCGTCCTAAGAATTTTCGTAACGTTGACATTTTATTTTCGGAGAACGAAGACATCCTGGTCATGTAGTTCTAAGCTGCATATAAAACGTCACTATCTGACAATAAACCTGAGGATTACATATGATTATCACTATTAAGATTGGACTAAATTGTCCTTTTATTCCCCAGTTGAATGATGTTTATCGCTTTTTTACTCGAAGCCTTAGAAAATCTAAATCTGAGACCACGTCATCGTCGTGAATAGCACGAGTGCCATCATACGGCAATTAATTTCATTTTGTCGAAAATAATTTCATACAGTGGATCAAAGCACGCCCAAAAATCCATAAGTATATCTGATATTGCAAAGAACATAATTTCATGAATTAATCATGAGATTGTAAAAACCTTTCAAAAGTTAGTCTACTACTGTCTGCTTTTAAAGATCCGATGTTATCGGCCTTACAATAAGAGTAATAAAAGAGTTGATCAGAATGCATTCTACCATATAGATCGAATTAGAGTAGGCCTGGTTTCAGATATTTTTTCAGATTCAGATATTTATTACTTTTACTATTTTGAAAAACATACATGACATTCAATACAACATGACGCTCTCGAGAGCATATATGTTGGTTTTAACTGGACAGAAATTGGTCAGTGCCACCCAAGTCTGTTGGGAATCATTTCAAAAATGTAAAAAATATTAATACTCTGGGACAGGGACACACAGGGCAATCTAAAATTATCTAAAAAACCTTTGTTTCTAAAATGGAGGGAAATTTAAATATTTGAAAAATATAAGATGGACAACCTTTTTCACAAGTCATATTTTTCCAAAAATATGTCAAATAGTTTTTCAAGCCTTTAATCGCACACAGTTCTGCTAAGTTTATGTGTGAGTTACTATCACGCCTAACCATCGACAACGTACAGTGACAAAATAAACGGGATAAAAATTGTGATGTAGGCTTTAAAATATTTATCTAACAGTAAGGAATATGATGAATGAATGATGATGAATAAATGACTGTATTCATGCTGTCTATAAACTGTGAACAAAGTCAATATTTCACCAGGGTTATATTCGCCAACAACACCTCTGGTAATACTAGTAATGTGTGAAGTCATAACGGCGGGCCGTAGTAATGGCGGACCATAATGAACATTTGGTGAGTTTTCATGTTCGAATCGTAATATGGACCTCAGAGCAGGTGTTATATCGACGAATACAGGCTCAAAAGCCTTCGAACCCCTCACTCCCCTCACTACGCGATTTGGGTCTTTTAACAATGAACAGAATACAATTTTCGGTCATATTACGCCATAAATCATAAAATCTCGGTCTTTATTCCTTAAGTATTTCATGTTTAATTATATGTGCATGCTCTTGGGAAGACTTTTAACTGTCTAATTATGTTAACAGATTCCCAAACAGAGTACGAGTTTTTCTAGGTAATTCCATCGAGAAATTACCGAGAAAAAATCGAGCGCTACTCGAAAATCTTTTAACGAAATTAGAAAGTTAAAAGTCTTGCCAAGAGCATGACAACGTACAGCTAAAGTGTACACCAGTAGATTTTGTCACTGTGCGTTGTCGATGGTTAGGCGTGGAGATACCGAACGTGAATTATACCATACCATTCCATATCATATCAAGCGTTATCATATCATGTCAACCCATAATACAAATCAATATCATAACATTGACATTTTTATGATCCGGTTCAAAACAACATCTGTTTTGTTTTAAGCTGTTACCAGCGCAGGGAAAGACTAAGAGTGTATTCGTAACATTTGTACCCTGGGAAAAGAGGTTGGTTAATGATAAGACTTCATTGTATCATGTTATTGTAGAAATCCCTCAGTGTGCATCATTACGATGTCAAAACGGAGGGACGTGTACTGAGACTAATGGTACATATGCTTGTAAATGCACATTGGGATTTCATGGGACTCTTTGTCAGGATGACCTGAACGAATGCGACACAACTATCTCCTCGTGCCATCCCTATGCAGAATGCGCAAATACAGTCGGTTCGTTCACTTGCACTTGCGGTCAAGATTACATTGGAAATGGTTTCAATTGCACATGTAAGTAAGTAAGGCAGTTCCTATGTTCCTATTATGAGTTACAGGGTGTCCGGAAAGTAAAGATACAAATGCTCCTATTTTAAGAGATTTGGATCTTTTAATGAAATGAAACTGCTACGATTTGTAGAGAAAGATTATTACAATATATCTACCAACTTTCATCACATATAGTATTTACGTGTTTAAGTTACGGTTGTTATGGTTACGGCTGTGAGAGGTATGCGGAGCAGTTCCAGAACATCGCTAAACTGTCAAAAATTGCTAAAATACAACCATCTGAAACAGTGTTTTTTGCTGTATTTTCTATCAATATTTTGCTTTGTTTGTTTTTTGTATTATTACTGCCATAGTTTTCTCTTTTATATAATGATGTCATTGTTACATATCAGAACTATTTTATGTCACTAATCAGTATAATCAAATAAATATCATCCAAGTGCCTAGAAAAAAACAGTCTCCGGATTAGTTGGAAAGTCAATATTGCATCTCCATAATACACCCATTCTCAAAGCAAAGAAACAATTCTTACAACGGATTGTCTTGACATTAAACCTTTCTATACATGACCCATATTCACCTGATAGAGCCTTTTTTACTTCTACCTAATGACCATCTGAAAGCAATATTTGTAAGAAGTTCAACATACAAAATGAGTCTCAGCTGGAAGTCAATGTTATCAGCAATTTGAGAGACGGACAGCAATGATTTTGTCGAGTCTTTGAATTGCCGGTCAAGATGCACCAAAAATGTTTAGATAATGGGGAAAATATTGAATATTCAATGATATTAGTTATATGAAGAGATCAAATAATGTTACAGTACTAATCCTTAAGCTGTTGTAGTACATAATTTGATGTAATATAGGAATAGATGGTAGAATGCCAAGATGTTATGAGCAGGAAAGAGAGTTGTAAAACACATTTGTGACGTTGCTCCACATACCATCGACTCCCGTTATCATAACGACCATAACCTTTTCATTTTAAAACTAAAAGTCATGGCCTTTGCAGGATATATTGCTATAATGTCATTCTTTATTCTGGAGCAATTTCATCTCATAACAGGTACATCTCTTAAAATGAGAGCATATGTATCTTTACCTTCCGGACACCCTGTAATTATAAGGATGAAAAATGACGATCGCATTCGTATTATGACGATCACTTTAACATTTAATTTAAAGCAAAATATATTGCCAACATTTAAAAACAAAAATACAAAAACCCAAAATCTTTACACCAATTGTAATCATACATTTACAGTAAAGCCCAGAAATGTGTGCCAGAATAGGCCCTGCGGAGACAATGGGAGGTGCGAAGAAGACCCAGAGCATCCGGAAGGATATAGGTGTTCATGCATCTTAGGTTTCACAGGAGAAAGGTGCAGTAGAGGTGATTGACTGATTGTTCCATCAAAACTGAAATAGTTACACAACAACCGACCTGTTTCATTTACACTACTTAATTGCAAATATCTGAAACTAGACAAAGCTCACAATGACATAGATCAAACAGATCTCACATTCTAAACGCCTAGGCTTAAGTCACCATCTTTGGATTAACAGGTGAATCATAATGACGCGCCGTGCGATTTGAGGGTTAAAAGTGTCCCTTTAACCAGACCAAAATGCATCTCTCGAACCAGACCAAAATGCATCTCTCGAATATTTGATCACCAATTTATTGATTTGTTCAATAGTAATTTTGATCGATGTTTATATAATGATTATTGGCCTTTCCATGTTTCAGCACAAGCAGAATGTGCCGCCAAGCCGTGTCTCAATAAAGCTATGTGTGTGTCGTCACTTGACGGATTCCAATGCTTATGCTTAGACGGTTTTAAAGGAAAGTTATGTGATGGTTAGTCAATCTTGTTTAAAAAGAGAGTAGAGAGTATTAGTTCCAACTGATGTCATTTTTAAGCTATAATCAGTTTACTGTCACACGGTTGATACCATCTCACATACAATGTCATACGCAAAATATATGGGTTGGCTTTAACGAGGGTAAACACGGTATTCAAACAATTAAATAATGCCATTGTGGTACCTGTGTAGAATGATTCAATATTAAATGCTATGTATATATATTCTTTAAAATCCTATATGTCGAATTTTTTCCATAGGGAGTTTAAGCTTGGAATGTTTTTCACAACCTAAACGTGAACGGAAAATATTTAAGCGATGCATTTGTATGGGCGATTTGTCATACGTATAAATTGGCGTTTCGATTTTATATGCAAGCCGAAACTCCCTAATAACAAACTTTAAAACGTTGCAATTTTCAATTCGAAACCAGATTACGTTTCGTTTTCGCCAAAAGCACATGCGCAGAATCTGATACCTAAACATAAGTGAGCGATTAGATGATATGGTACATACGATGTGACTTAACAAAGGGCTGAGTAAAAACTTGACTAATACCTATACTTAGCGCACTTTGAATGTGTGCGACCTTCGCACTGTGAAAATGTGCGAACTTCATTTATCAAATTACGGAAAATGTCCCATGTGTATAAAGACAGAATCTGTAGAATCTGTAAGCTATACTAATTCAAAAGATACATGTCTAAAACACTAGAAGGTATATACAATTTCAGTTTATGTCCATGAAGTTCACAGCTGTTTTATTCATGATGCAATTAGAACATTGTGACACACTTTCCATTTAATGCAAAACAATGCAAGCCTTTGTAAACGGCCCTCTCGTGTGCCATGTTCCCTTTATTTCAGAGGTTGATAAAAAGAGTAATTCCATAATTGATGGCGCCGAAGCCATTGAAAAGTCATTGGAGTCACAAATGCACATCACCAGGAGGATAGTCCTTTACTTTTGTCTTTGTCTGCTTGTTTTATTCTGCGTTGTCATGGTGTTGGGGTGCATATTCATCATCCGAGTGTGCAAACGAAGGTGATGATTTAAGTAATACAGAATCCTTTAATATCATTTGAAAAGCATAAGTGCATGTAAAAAAGACATTGTCCATTCTTTACGAATCATAATACGCTGTGATGACGTCCCTCTTTTACCAATAATGGCACTGCTCAGTTAATTATAAAACCATAATGCACTGTCTGTAATGCGATCTTATTTTAGGAGTGTACTCATTGAATATCAAAATAATGAGATCAAAAATGGTCACGTTGAAGACGAGACAAAAACAGCATGGGGAAAAATAAGTCTCCAGGTTTTAGAGGAGATGTTCCTTTGTCTGTGTTGCTGTGGAAGAGCGAGAGTGGATGACAACTGGGTGGAAGCTATGACAGCAAGACTTTCGGCTCAGAGCTCTAATGATCCAAATGTGCATATTCGTAGTAAGTCATTATTGTCACCTTTGACATATTCAAGTTTGTCTCCGGAGATGAGACAGGATTTTCGCGACTATTTGGACTACACAAATGAAACTTAGAATGAGGTAACATTGAACGTTTAATTGTGCCGAATGTGACCTTTAACCATACTGACATGACATTTGTTTGGGTTACCTTTCATGGCTCACCCTGTAATATATTCATGTTTTAGTTTTCCATCTTTGTTCAACTAACTTTCAAATCAACACCTACGTGTTTTTATTTTCAAGGTCGTGTAAGTTGCAATGAATATAAGGCTATAGTGCAGCAGCAACTAAAAAAAGCAAATGAACTGAAGCGTTCTAAATGTAGTGGCACCCAGACCAGAACTCTACCAAAAAGAATACACGAACTTCACTCTACGAATAGAAAAGCATCATATCAAAGTTTCGTGTATGATGAAGTACCTCTAACTTCAGATTCAGACTGAATATAAAAGATTTGTATCCGATACAAAAAACGTTAATTTCCCAAACGATAGTTATAGTGATCATTGTTTTGTTTGTCTATACCCACGGTGCGGTAGCCAAACTGCTTGCCTACTATGCACGCAGTTTGAAAGACTGACAAACTGCGCGCCTATCAACATTGCATCATAAAAGTTGGAGTCTGTGTTTTCAAACGTCATTTTAAGACATTTATTCTGAATTGTTTTATAGTTCAACACGTCCATTCGGTGGCGATTATATGATTCAACCACGTGATAGCGAAATGCATGTCCAGATGAACGTAGGTTTAAAAATATAAGCAGATTAATACAAAAAATTGACATCGATTTTTCGATCACCAATACATAAGTTGATATCGCACGTTTCACAGAAATATAAAACACTTGGGTTTTGATTCACAGGTACATCTCAACCCAGTTTTCCCGTACAATACAAAATATTTCGTATTAAAATAGATGAACATGACAGAAAGAAGTAATAAAACACAAACTGCGCGCCTATTTTAGCCAGAAATCACAAACTGCGTGCCTACTCTTCCAAACTGCGTGCATATTATCGATGACTTCTCAGTAATGCAGGCCTATGTGATTTCATGGGAGTACGTAGCAAAGTAAGTTGAAAAGGTAGAGATTGAAAAGGTTCAAAAAAATCAAAAACTAAAATTGGGTTGATGGTTGACAACCAGTGGAAATGTACATATTTATATTTTATTTTGTTCTTGTCTATATGATTTAACAAAAAATTGATGCAATAATTCGACTTCATCATATAGAGTTGAGTTCAAAAATCTCATGAAGATGGTTTTGTTCTATTGGGGTCCTACTAAAAGACACCCAGGTGGCCCCCGCCTAGTCCCCATCGAAGTGCCGAAGTGCTTATTTTACTACTTTATTAACATGGTGCATGATGCATGGTGCAACATGAATACAATTTGTTCATAAAAATTGTGTAAATATATATTGAATCCTTTTTTATTTATATTTTTGATTGATGCAGTCCAAAATGCCATTTCTTAGAATTCAATGAATTCCTCATTATAAAATGCTATAAAAATTCACAGTTTTAGCAAAATAAGTAAGAAAAAGATATTTACAACAATCTCACTCTTTCGACTTGAAACTTATTACCCATGTTACCATAAATAAGTGACCATGCATGCATGACGAGCAAAAATTCAGAAATTCAAAACTTTTTCACTTAAACCTTTGAATTTTTGGGGATACAATAGTTCCGAGTCTATTTTATAGCATATGCCAAAGGAAGTAATACTTGAATGTCCCGACTGCAGTACATGTATAGTATACGAGCCTGATAAATCCAAAGAAATTGAGAAAGGGTTGACACAATGTACTATTTCTTTTAAGGTTTGAGAGGACATCGGGCAAGAGGTTTTCACAGTCTTTTAATGTTTTTTCAAATGAGTCACTGCACTGGTACCTTTAAATAATCGCCTCTTTGGTTTCTTGATTGGTTTCCTTTTCTTCATTGGTGCGTTTTAAAATAACATCTTGTTTAATTCTGAAGGGGGTGTCATGGTTTTTGAAGATGCGCCGTTGTTATCTACATTTTTGTTAGGGTCAGACTTTGGTTTCTTTTTATATAGGGACAGGTTTAGTGAGTGGCGTTTACGTTTTCTGAAAATACACAACAAACTTGCACACAGCAAATTAGGCGCGCAATTTGTAAATATAGGCGCGCAGTTTGTAAATATTAGGCACGCAGTTTGTGAAATCCACGTGAAAGTATGCACGCAGTTTGACAGCGAAAAAAATAAAATCACGTTAATGGCTTGTCACTGTTTAACAAACAAACTATGTTACTTAAACCATGTGCAGCAATCCTATATCTTTCAGAATATGCAAACACAAGGGCTGGAATAAACGTCAAACTACGAAAACCAGACATTATATGACGCAACACTGTATAATTTTAACACGAAAGCTCCTTGGGAATCGAGTGCTACGTATAAACTAAGTTAGTCTCCACATCTTGGTACTGTCTGAAAACCAAAACTAGCCTTGTATTTCCAGTAATTCCCATCCTCTTGGGAGTCGTGTCCTCCCTGTCTGTCATTTTGTGAATAGGCGCGCAGTTTGTCAGTGTTCCAAACTGCGTGCATAGTAGGCGCGCAGTTTGCCTACCGCTCCGTGATACCCTCTGATCCAAAAAATCTGTGCGTCATCATCTAAACTAACAACTTTTGCCGGCAATGATTATTATTTTTTATTGACTTTCAGAATTTAATATGCTGCAACTAATATATTTCATTTATTAAACATTGAAATTACTAGAGATTATTGAATGAGTTATTGGCGAGAAATCGCCATGGCAACGTTTTTTGGTATTTTGACGCCATGAGTGTTGTAAAGACACGATGTCTATTTCAAGTGTTAAAGTGGTGCTAATAGTTTGTTCATGCTGCAAATTATCTCGCAACAAGACAATCTCTTCGTTTTAAAACGAAGATATGTCTTGGTACGAGATGAGCTGCAAACAGTTCTCCACAACATCTATAATCATCTTCCATTATTACATAAACCATAACCGTTTAATATGAAACAGTCCAAGAGGTTGGGAGACTATAGATCATAAAGTGTTTGCATTAATGCGTAAATTATTGATACTGTCAATCAATCGGGGTTGTTGGTGGCCTTTGTTAATGCCAACAATCGTACCATTCAATGCCCATTTTCTACCATGCGGCTATTCGGCGAACGAAATGGCTCCTTCGTATCGTGGGAGACCACCCTGGGGAGACCACTAGCCGTTCAGCTGAACTTTTTATAATACACTGGCCTTCGGAATCGATAAACAGCCATGTAGGTTATCGAAAACAATGTCAGACGATCTTGAATTATAAATATGTTGTGGTCATGAAGACAGGTGTAACTTTTAGATAATTAAAGGACAACTGAAACATTAATTTAAACCTAAAGGAATCAATTTCATTTGATCATGAATGTATTTGGACATGTCATCTAATCAGTAATGTGGCAACTGTTTCATTCTACTGAACGAAGCAGTGGTTTAATAAGCAATATTTATTAAATGTTTTGTGACGTATCTTTCGATTCTAGAAACATTTCGTTGCGGTTTTATTTTTACATCGTAATTTTAATCGCCATCACTTTTCAAACGAATAACCATGAAATATCAAGACATCGTGCTGTTCTCATAGAACTTAATGTGACTGTCATTGACCATTTATTAAGCAGTAAGAAAATTAATTGCTTCATGGGTGACAAAATGTTTCTAGTTCCTGGTCGTCGAGTCTTACATTAGACTATACTACATTAGACTATACAAATGTAACTTTTGGCGATCTGTCTGATACACGGTGTGATATGGGGTGAATTCTCAAGAGTGGGATAATATGTAACGTAAATATTTCAAAGATTCAATCATTTTTTCTCTCATTCAACAGAGAATTTTAGGTAGATATTGCTCTTGACCATGGAATAAGGTCGTTATTCACCTGTCGGGATGATACGGGTAATATCACTCGGGTGATATATCGATATTCCCCTCGGTCACTGCGTTCCCTTGGGAGATATTGATATCATTCTTGTAATATTCCCCATATCAAGTCCCTCCTGGTGAATAACTACTTTGTATTAGTCTTGCGTCTGTGCTCACTCTTCTTATACTTTTAATTACTAAATTATGGTATCAAGAATTCAAAAATGAAACTTGGAGCATGCCTAGCCTATCGTTAATAGATACACACAGCACTATACTATTTTAAACTATGTGTTACATTTTGATATTTTTACTTAGACGTAAAAAACTAATTTCACTTTTCTTATATGGAAAAATTAGATCTGTCTGCCAGACGTTTCCAGGTAATTTTTTGAGTTAATTAGTCTGTTAGTTGCAACGAATAAAATAAATTCAATCATTGTTACTTTCAAATAGCTGGAGAATTGCTTTTGATGTTTAGCATTTGATTATAATCTGTACGTGGAATTATCTGTCAATAACATTTGCCGAAGAATTTCTATTTTGATGAATGAACTACATAGTCACTATTAAGCAAGATCAAAGCATGATAAATATCATAAATATAAAAAAACATCGGCGAATAATAATAATATCTTAAATCAATTGATGTTTCTGGTATGCTAAATATGACTGATGAAGTTTGGGTAGGCGACATGCAAAACAGTAAAACTATTATGAAATGATGGTCTTTCTATACATGAATACAAACAGGTACACTCTTCAAATGAACAAAACACAATTAATTATAGACAATGATCCACTTCAAATATTTTATTAAATTATATTTCTATATCGAATTGTATTCTTCCGATCGTGTTGGCGCCACGACGTTAAAGTTTTAAACCAAATATGTTTCTATTAGGTTAACGAATGCATAAACATACAAAATAGCCCAATACCCATTGATTTGACTTACTGTCCTTTTGGGAATATAGTGCCTCAAATTTTCATGAATCTCTATAAAAATCATAACATCTTAACACATAACACTGGTGGATCCAGAGGCTAAAAATCCAAATTTTGAACCAATTCTTGATAATTTGGCCTAAAAGGCTCAAAATGCCAAGTAATGCTCAAAAAGGCCCACTAATTGAGGCTCTATACAATATTTGAGCCAAAAAGAAACTCAATTTTTTTCTAGGCTCACACGAGGGGGGTGCCACCTGGGCGTTATGATCAGAGACGTATAAAACTGTTTTATATGTCTCTGAATGATGAACTCTAAAATCATTTTTCCTATCTCAGAAACAAATATTACATTAAAATTTGTCATGAATATGCAAGAAATGTGTATGAGGTATGGCAATATTAAAATATTTGAACCGCTTTCCAGAAGGCGAATGTTTCTTACTAATCGCCTACATTTTAGACATTAAATCATTTTGCTTACCTGTACTAAATTGATATGTAGATAGAAGATGAGATGAGGGAAATTATTCAATTAGAAATGTTGACTTATACAATGCTAAGCATTTCATCAAAATTCAATTAATGAACTTCAAGTTGTAGCATTATGTAAAAGTAATGATATAAATCTGTATACTGATTGATCTCAAACTTCAAAGCTCCCGTCAACGATGTGTAACAACAAAACGCATTATGCCTTTAACAAAACCATGTACTTGATAATAATTAAGTATAACCTGGCATAAAGCGACGGATTCAAGCGCAAAAAGGATGATAAATCATCAAAAGGGAAAATAAAATGAATAGGCTGGCACTAGGGTAGCAATTGTTATAGTATTTTCCACGTATGGAAATGATAATTTTGCCCCCATTTTGCCCAAGACAAATAAGTTAGGAACAAAGTACACTCCCAGGGCTCCACTTCATTGGAGCAGGTCCGGCTGGAGGCTGGAGGAGTTGGAGGCTCGTCATTCCAGACTGAGTGAACAGTGACTGATCTGGCAGTCTGGAAACGTCCCCAAGAGGGGTTTCTTCCAACCATATTGATCATCTTTGCACGTTCTGGACTTTACCGTGTGCACAATGTTCGACTGACGGAAGACGTGTGAACGACAAGAAGATGTAAATTGGGCAAGCAATAGCCTATCACAATGACATTTTACCTAAGTTAGCGGTATGTGGAAGCTCAACTGTTCTGGGCTACCCAAGTGTTCTGACTCTTGCCCAACTATTCTAACAACTCAAGTGTCCCGAGTTCAGTTATTTAGCCTAAATCAGGTCTGAAAATTTACAGAAAATGGTGCCACAAAATAATTTTGCTGAAAAGTAACGCCTTGAGCCCCAAAATTTGAGCCATTTAGAGTTTTGGAGATACGGACCTAATATTGAAACCCATGTTTCCAAAAAATGTTGGTTTTCAGTCGGGGAGGGGTGATCGTGGCATAAATAGGCCTAACCCGAAAAACGATTAAGATTTGTTTTGAATATTACAAAAATTGATCTATTTCCCTTCAATACTCCTATTCGCGATAAGAGTTCAGGTGGTAATTTACATCAATATCTCCCATGATGCATCGCTTTGGAAGGGACAACTTTGAGTCGGGGCAATCTGCGCGAGGTTCGGTTTTTACTTGGTTCGGTTTTCCTTTAAAGGAAGTACGTCATTCCCATGATTCAAAGTGCTTTTCTGTCATCGGTTCGGTTTAAGTTTGTCTAACAAACGTCTACAAATCCGAGACAGGTTGACATTATGTCATTACATTTGTTTTTGGTGTATACTTTTTGTTTTGACACGAAACAAAAATATTCACGCAAAATATGGTGTATCATGGGTAAGGACTGCTGTGAAATAATGAACATAAGTGACATCTATCTAAAATTAAATGTTTTATTAAGTTATAATTGCGCATGCGTCATAATAATTTGAACCAATTAAATTGCTGGATTTATTACGCATGCGCCAAAAACCGAACCAAAATATGGAATCTCGCGCAGATTGCCTCTAGTGACAACTTTTCATTGGCCCTCCGAACGAGTCGAATAATCTGAACGTTTCTCAGCTTTTGATCTTCCATCAGCTCTCAAGCATAGTTATATGATATCTATTGAATAATCAGAAAGATATTCGGAGTTTCAAAGTAGTATTATTTATATTTTTCGATGTTCGATGGCGCCTGAGCACTTTCTGGGATATCAGTGACGTCACTGGAATTGGACGGCATTTTCAACTACAGATATCTTCGGATTTGGGGATTATAGTTCAAAAAGCGTTGTCGTATATCTTAATTACATACATACCTATCGTTTGTGCAAATGAAACCCTATATAAATGTTTAATAGAATCGCAGTGCGGCATTGGAAATAGCACCACTGTGTAATCCAATGGGAAAGAACCCGGATGTAGACGAAGTTGTTCCATACATGAGAGCTCTTCAAACGGGAGGCAGCTAAACTGAACGAAATTAAACGTTATCGCGTATTGGTATATTGAGCTAGATGAGCTTCAAATAAATAACATTTTAGAGGTATTTTCTTCCTCTATCTAATAGTTATATTTTCACTATTGAAACTCTGCTATATTGATTGAATTAAACTGGCCTTGTTAGACAATTATCAGTAGACAAACCGCTTCTGCCATCTTTATATCGACCTAAAACCCGTGGGTAAATTTAGGATGCACGGTCTCGTTATATTTCCCCGGGGGTATTTTCGTTCAGTGTAATTAAGACAAGGTCAACAGGTCAAGGATAAATATGAGTGCTCCCATGAAACCGTGGGAAAGACCTGGAGTAAACAGCCAAAATATGAATAACCAACTAGTAAACAATATGTCTGGGTAAGTAACATAAAATGGGAGTGTACAGTGGAGATTTTGGGATTGAGTTTGTAATGATTGGCCCAGTATCTATTGAGATATCGTAACAAGAAAATCAAAATTTGGGTAACTTTTTTTCTGAAAAGTAAAAATTTTGTTGACAACAAAAATTTATGATGAAACACATCTGCATTGTTTTCGCATATCTCAAATGATTGTTAGAACTATATTGTCTTGACTTTTCCTGAATACTCATTCCATTGCTGACAGTTGAAATTCAGTTTTGCTATAAATGTTAGACTGTAGGCCTATTGAAAAATGTAAAACAATCCTACATTCAAGGATCCAAAGTTCACTCAAATATTAAAGTCTAATTCTGGGTTGTTATGTCTAACCACCGGCTCTCTATCTATTTGAGAGCTCTCGTTCGAGAGCACATGGAGTAATAGTGATGTAGGTTATTGTTGGTGAAATTTACAATTCATCACATTGTACTGCTGTAACACTGTCCAGTGCTTCATAGCCTTGTCAGCCTACTTAAAGTATAGAGCCTAGACTGTATAACATTAACCAAAGTATAGAGCCTAGACTGTATAACATTAGGTCCACCTCTTGGCCTTTATTTATGTAAAATTAAAATAGTTCAGAAAAGCCCAAGCTTAAAAGTCTAAAAACCTCATGCAAGATATGCTTTCAAGGATTAGCACTGGAAGTGGTATCTACTTACTCACTTGGAGAGCCATGTTGAATTTTGAAACTTGGATTAACATTGAGTAATGTTCTTCCCAGGTGTTTAACAAATGATTGAGTTAAAAATGTTTTTCTTTGCCATATTAACTTTTGAATTTCATTAGAATAATTGGTAAAGCAGCTTCAATTTGTATCCTTGTTGCCTCTTTAAAACTATATACATATAGTATGTTCCATTTTCATTTCTACCTAACATCTATTTGATTTATTCAAATGTTCCAGGTCTATACCAGGTAGTATGGGAGGAGCAGCTGGTCCTCTACCCCCCTGCTGCCAACCTGGGGGTGCAAATGCTCCCCCTCCCCTCCCAGATAGGCCAGGCTCTCAGCAACCAGGCTCAGCCATGGGAGGAGGATTGGCTGGAGGTATGGGGTATGGAGGCTACAGTGGTATGGGGTCTTCCATGTACGGTGGAGGCATGTATGGCTCTAGCATGTATGGTGGTGGATACGGCAGTGGGATGTATAGCGGAGGATATGGTGGCTATGGTATGAACAGAATGGGGATGGGAATGAATAATGATGGCATGAACTCTTTCTCACAACTGGCTGAGGAAAGCAGTCGACCTGCGTTCCAGTCTATTGAATCCATTGTCCAGGCATTCGGATCTGTCAGCATGATGTTAGAGTCCACATTTTATGCTGTGTACAACTCATTCCGTGCCGTAATAGGAGTTGCTGATCAGTTCACGAGAATGAAGAATCATTTCGCCCAGATTATATCAGCTTTAGCAGTTATACGAACAATGAAATACATTTTACATAAGTTGTTAGTGTTAATGGGTCTGAGGCCAGGGGGTCTTCCAGAAGATGTATGGGCCAAAGCTAAGTCACTCCAAGATGAGGGCTTACTCTCAGAGGCAGACTTAAAGGGTCGCAAATCAAGCTGGCCTGTTTTAATGTTCTTTGCTATTGCACTTGGAGGACCTTGGCTGATATGGAAACTACTATCTTCAGTTGTAGGAGAAAAAGGTAGGTCCATAAAAATGTTAACATTCCATGAATGGATTTTAATAAATGTCTCTTCATTGATATACCTTCCTCAAGCAGGTTTCATTCTTTTATGTACACGTTTATGTCATAGTACTACTACTACTACATCAAGTACTACTTGATATTTAATGGCACATTATGCTTTGAGGACAACATCAGAATTATTCTAATTTTCATGTAGCGAGCCAATTGGCAAAATCTTCAGTACCGTATTCTCTGTAATTAGCGCCCAGGGCGTTTAGAAAATTGAAAATACATTATTTAGACCATTCTAATAAGCGCCCATGTATGAAAGAAATCAGAAATCCCGAGGAATTTCATGTATGGCAATTTTTCTTGACAAGAATGCATTTTCTTCAACATATTTTTATAATAATATGACAAGTGCTGTTATTGGAGAGAATACGGTAAAGATAGCTTAGACAATATTGACAGTGGTTGAAGACCCGTCTATGTCTAATTTATTTCCGGCACGCCCACTTTGTCATTATCGCCGATTACCTTCAATATTTCCACTAGAGACTGCTGGATATCGATCTAAAGTTATACATTATTTCTAATTTGATGAGAGATCATCATTATTCGTGCAAAAGTCGAGAAACATTAAAAAGAAACCAGAAAGTTCACGACCTTGACATGCGCAGAACATCTGCGCAGTAGCTTTTGAAATTTCTGAATGCCTATAAAGAACAATTCCTTCATTCATTATGGACTATTTGGAGACAATATTAGCATGGTATGGTGTGGGAAGCACCCATCGATAGATATGTATCGAGAGGATGCATAGAATTACACAACGCGTCGTGTTTACAGCAGTTTTAGGGTAAGTACTCTATTATCGCCCGCTCCTGGATTTTGAGAAATATTTTTTTCCTGATATATTCTTCAATTCTTGTTGATTCCTCGATGTTTCTTGAACTTTGTGAAGCGGGGTGGGCGCTTATTAGAGAGTGGGCGGTAATTACAGAGAATACGGTAAATGCAAGTGCCAAACTCTGAAACTGCTTCAATGCTGGGGAGATGAACTCTGGTCAATGCAAATTGCTCACACACATAATCAATTACATTGAAGGGTGAAAGTCCATTACATTTGATTAAAGTACATGTACATCAATTTTTGCAATGAGTCATCTTTTATTATGAATTACACAACAACATGACAAACATAGTAGTAAACATATACTGTACATTTTGGATGGGGAGGGGTTTGGTTTAACATGAGTCCTTATTGTTGCCCTGACCCCTATTGATAAAAATAACCAGCAAATCTCCTTTTGTAGAAAAAGAGTGGATGACAGGAGCAAGTGACCATTTTGTTGCTCTAGCAGAGTATGACTTTAAGGGTGAGGAGAAGGAGCTGACATTCAAGAAGGCACAGAGAATCATCTTGGCCCCCAAAGGTACATAAGGGATTTTTTCTAAAGTTTTGTGCTTAATTTTATACAAATTCAATTTTTTTAAATAATATCCATCCCACTTGATAAACAAGGCATTAACATGACAAAATGTCACCACCTAAAACAATTTGGTAAATTTAAAGCAAGTTGGAAACAGACCTTTTTGACCTTGAGAAGGTCATTAAAGGTCAAATGTCAAATCTAAAGTCAGATTTGAATTTCTGAGAACATGTAGATGATTTTGAAAAAAAAAATTAGTCCTTGAGAAGGTCATTGAAGGTCAAATGTCAAATCTAAAGTCATATTTGAATTTCTGAGAACATGTAGATGATTTTGAAAAAAAAATTTAGTCAATTTGAAGCAAGATGAAAAAATACCTTTTTGACCTTTTTTGACATTGAGAAGGTCATTGAAGGTCAAATGTCAAATCTAAAGTCAGATTTGAATTTCTGAGAACATGTAGATGATTTTGAAAAAAAAATTTAGTCAATTTGAAGCAAGTTGAAAAAAGACCTTTTTGACCTTTTTTGACTTTGAGAAGGTCATTGAAGGTCAAATGTCAAATCTTAAGTCAAATCTAAAGTCAGATTTCAATTTCTGAGAACACGTAGATGATTTTGAAAAAATTTTTTAGTCAATTTGAAGCAAGTTGAAAACAGACCTTTTTGACCTTGAGAAGGTCATTGAAGGTCCAATGTCAAATCTTAAGTCAAATCTTAAGTCAGATTTGAATTTCTGAGAACACGTTGATGATTTTGAAAAAAAAATTTAGTCAATTTGAAGCAAGTTGAAAACAGACCTTTTTGACCTTTTTTGACCTTGAGAAGGTCATTGAAGGTCAAATGTCAAATCTAAAGTCAGATTTGAAGGTCAAATGTCAAATCTAAAGTCAGATTTGAATTTCCGAGAACATGTAGATGATTTTGAAAAAAAATTTAGTCAATGTGAAGCAAGTTGAAAAAAGACCTTTTTGACCTTGAGAAGGTCATTGAAGGTCAAATGTCAAATCTAAAGTCAGATTTGAACTTCTGAGAACATGTAGATGATTTAGAAAAAAATTGAAGTCAGTCTAAACAGTATTTGTTAAGTTATAGGAAGTTGTAAGAAATTGTTACAGACGCCAACCTCCAACCGCCGGACGCCAACCTCCAACCACCAACCGCCGTTGCAAAAAAACAGAGACCATAGCAATATGTCACCACTTTTGATGGTGACATAATAAACAAGGCATTAACATGACAAAATGTCACCACCTAAAACAATTTGGTCAATTTAAAGCAAGTTGGAAACAGACCTTTTTGACCTTTTTTGACCTTGAGAAGGTCATTAAAGGTCAAATGTCAAATCTAAAGTCAGATTTGAATTTCTGAGAACATGTAGATGATTTTGAAAAAAAAAATTAGTCAATTTGAAGCAAGTTGAAAAAAGACCTTTTTGACCTTTTTTGACCTTGAGAAGGTCATTGAAGGTCAAATGTCAAATCTAAAGTCATATTTGAATTTCTGAGAACATGTAGATGATTTTGAAAAAAAAATTTAGTCAATTTGAAGCAAGATGAAAAAATACCTTTTTGACCTTTTTTGACATTGAGAAGGTCATTGAAGGTCAAATGTCAAATCTAAAGTCAGATTTGAATTTCTGAGAACATGTAGATGATTTTGAAAAAAAAATTTAGTCAATTTGAAGCAAGTTGAAAAAAGACCTTTTTGACCTTTTTTGACTTTGAGAAGGTCATTGAAGGTCAAATGTCAAATCTTAAGTCAAATCTAAAGTCAGATTTGAATTTCTGAGAACACGTAGATGATTTTGAAAAAAATTTTTAGTCAATTTGAAGCAAGTTGAAAACAGACCTTTTTGACCTTTTTTGACCTTGAGAAGGTCATTGAAGGTCAAATGTCAAATCTTAAGTCAAATCTTAAGTCAGATTTGAATTTCTGAGAACACGTAGATGATTTTGAAAAAAAAATTTAGTCAATTTGAAGCAAGTTGAAAACAGACCTTTTTGACCTTTTTTGACCTTGAGAAGGTCATTGAAGGTCAAATGTCAAATCTTAAGTCAAATCTTAAGTCAGATTTGAATTTCTGAGAACACATTGATGATTTTGAAAAAAAAATTTAGTCAATTTGAAGCAAGTTGAAAACAGACCTTTTTGACCTTTTTTGACCTTGAGAAGGTCATTGAAGGTCAAATGTCAAATCTAAAGTCAGATTTGAAGGTCAAATGTCAAATCTAAAGTCAGATTTGAATTTCCGAGAACATGTAGATGATTTTGAAAAAAAATTTAGTCAATGTGAAGCAAGTTGAAAAAAGACCTTTTTGACCTTGAGAAGGTCATTGAAGGTCAAATGTCAAATCTAAAGTCAGATTTGAACTTCTGAGAACATGTAGATGATTTAGAAAAAAATTGAAGTCAGTCTAAACAGTATTTGTTAAGTTATAGGAAGTTGTAAGAAATTGTTACAGACGCCAACCTCCAACCGCCGGACGCCAACCTCCAACCGCCGGACGCCAACCTCCAACCACCAACGGCCGTCGCAAAAAAACAGAGACCATAACAATATGTCACCACTTTTGATGGTGACATAATAAACAAGGCATTAACATGACAAAATGTCACCACCTAAAACAATTTGGTCAATTTAAAGCAAGTTGGAAACAGACCTTTTTGACCTTTCTTGACCTTGAGAAGGTCATTAAAGGTCAAATGTCAAATCTAAAGTCAGATTTGAATTTCTGAGAACATGTAGATGATTTTGAAAAAAAAAATTAGTCAATTTGAAGCAAGTTGAAAAAAGACCTTTTTGACCTTTTTTGACCTTGAGAAGGTCATTGAAGGTCAAATGTCAAATCTAAAGTCATATTTAAATTTCTGAGAACATGTAGATGATTTTGAAAAAAAAATTTAGTCAATTTGAAGCAAGATGAAAAAATACCTTTTTGACCTTTTTTGACATTGAGAAGGTCATTGAAGGTCAAATGTCAAATCTAAAGTCAGATTTGAATTTCTGAGAACATGTAGATGATTTTGAAAAAAAAATTTAGTCAATTTGAAGCAAGTTGAAAAAAGACCTTTTTGACCTTTTTTGACTTTGAGAAGGTCATTGAAGGTCAAATGTCAAATCTTAAGTCAAATCTTAAGTCAGATTTGAATTTCTGAGAACACGTAGATGATTTTGAAAAAAAAATTTAGTCAATTTGAAGCAAGTTGAAAACAGACCTTTTTGACCTTTTTTGACCTTGAGAAGGTCATTGAAGGTCAAATGTCAAATCTTAAGTCAAATCTTAAGTCAGATTTGAATTTCTGAGAACACGTTGATGATTTTGAAAAAAAAATTTAGTCAATTTGAAGCAAGTTGAAAACAGACCTTTTTTGACCTTGAGAAGGTCATTGAAGGTCAAATGTCAAATCTAAAGTCAGATTTGAAGGTCAAATGTCAAATCTAAAGTCAGATTTGAATTTCCGAGAACATGTAGATGATTTTGAAAAAAAATTTAGTCAATGTGAAGCAAGTTGAAAAAAGACCTTTTTGACCTTGAGAAGGTCATTGAAGGTCAAATGTCAAATCTAAAGTCAGATTTGAACTTCTGAGAACATGTAGATGATTTAGAAAAAAATTGAAGTCAGTCTAAACAGTATTTGTTAAGTTATAGGAAGTTGTAAGAAATTGTTACAGACGCCAACCTCCAACCGCCGGACGCCAACCTCCAACCACCAACCGCCGTCGCAAAAAAACGGAGACCATAACAATATGTCACCACTTTTGGTGGTGACATAAAAAACAGACTGGATAATTAAAAGTTAAACTTTTAGGTAATGAAAGTGCCTTTTATCAGACAATATTCTAATAACCAACATCTTTGTTTCAGAGCTGCAACCCAAAGTCCGAGGCTGGTTACTCGGTAGCGTAGATGGTCAAAAATCAGGACTAGTACCTGCAAATTATATCAAAATACAAGGCAAGCGGAGAGGAACAAAATTCACCCAACAACCAATTGCTCAACCCTCAATCCCCCAACAGATCACCACAACACCAAATCCCCAACTTATCCAACCGACCCAAATACCACAAACATATAACAATCAAATCAGTGAAGTGCCACCTATGGGCAATTTAGATGAAAACTTTGACACTTCATTCGCTCAAGTGAATAATTTCCACACAAGTGAGAACTCTGCAATATTAAAAGACTCTGAAAGTATTGTGAATGAGAATTTAGGAGTTTCTAAATCATGTTGTTCGAAAAAATCAGAGGAGAAATCATGCTCTAAGAGCAAGGATGATTGCTGTTCCAAAACACCCGATGAACTACTGACTGATTCAAGTTAGAGATTCACATGTCACTGTCAGTTAATCACAAGGTCAAGGTCAAAAATGTGCCGTATTGTATCAATTTCCAAGTGTGAATACAGTAAGACCTGTGTAAGTTGAACACTGTTTGGTTCTGCTATAATGTCTTCCCCCTGGAAGGTTTTTATGTTAGTGGGGTTCATTTAGCATTGGGTCAGTACTTTAGTCATTAAAGGGCTCCACTTTGAGATGTGTTCCACTTACTGAGAAGTTTCTTCACTTATTTACATGTTCCACTAACAGAGAGGTGTTCTACTTAAAGTAGGTAGTTCACTCAACAGGTTTCTCCTGTATTTACATCAGACTATTAATATGGACAGGGCATAGGGCAGACCTGTACTTGTGTGTCAAATGTGGAAATGTTGCATTGTGGCACTGATGAAATATTTTGATATATTTAGCGAAGTGACCTGCAGATGGCGCTATCACAAACATGTACTGCACCACTGCATGAACCGATAAATTCCTGGGCATTGTAACGCCCTTGTTTTAACTATGAATGTAACTGTATATCTATATAAATAATACTATTGGTACTGGGCCTGGTGAAAGTGCTGAGAAGCTCATTTTTCTGCAGTAATAATGGCTGCATTTTGAGTTTTTGAGACTCCACTCTTGCGCAATTGAACTCTATAGGCATGTTTAAGACTGAGGATTACAAATAAGCCACCAATTTTGAAGTATATTTTCACTTGTGCCAGCCCGATATACAGGGTGGCTTAAAATGTAAAATTAGGTTTACAGTTTTCAAAGACATTGTTCAATAAATGTAAACCTACTTTTGGGCCTCTCAGCATGAAGCAGCAAATCATCAACACATTCATGTAGGCCTATCAGATAACCGAGCAAAACTCCTGTGAGATGACAGTCGATGTATTTTTGTGCTTTGCTTTATACTGTTACATTTGTGGTTTGATCCATCATGGAATTCTCAGATTTATGAATCAAAGTCAATTTTGTGGTCTACTAGAGTATATGCATGTACACTCCCCTCCATAAGTTTGGCAACCTTTTTTCCCCATTGAACTACGTGTTAAAGCCTCTTTACGTTTGAATTTTTATTTACTTAACCTGCGATGAAATAACTTAGAATATTGGTGGAAACGTAACTTGACTTTATTTCCAATACCTCCAAATTTTCTCAATTTTTTTCCTCAATTACAATAGGTGGAAAATTGATGATAAATTTGATGAATTTTTGAAAACCGTCATTCCCATGTAATCCAATGGGAAATGGAGGGTTCGGAGCAAATCAGGATATCTTTTCAGTAAAAGATTCAGCAAAAAATATTTTGATATAGAAAATTGAATTGTCTAACTTTTTTGAACACTAAGTGTTTAGTTTATTTGATGAATATTAAAGTTACAGCGCTTCAAAGTCATTTTTGAAAATAATTTTCCGCCTCCTGTGTTATTTCAATGGGAGAGGTTTTTTGAAAAACAATTTTGACTTTAAAGCCCTATATCTTTGTTGAACCTGAAGAAACATATCAATTTTTTGTTAAATAAAGTTAGCAAATTCAATTGCCTGCCTAACTCGTATTTTTTGCAAGGACTCGGATGGATGGATATTCTGTCATATGACTTGCGGCAAACCTACCATTTCCCATTGGTTAACATGGGAATCTCGATTTTCAAAAATTCATCAAATTTATCATCAATTTTCGACCTATTGTAATTGAGGAAAAAAATTGAGAAAATTTGGAGGTATTGGAATTAAAGTCAAATTACGTTTCCATCAACATTATAAGAATTTTCATCGCAGGTTAAGTAAATAAAAATTCAAAGGTAAAGAGGCTTTAACACGTAGTTCAGTGGGGGAAAAAGGTTGCCAAACTTATGGAGGGGAGTGTACCATCTTAATAATCTGAATTGAAATCTGAGCCCTCTTTTAAAACATCCTTGTATAGTCTCTAATATCTCAAAAGTATATTCTTGATATTTTACAAAATAATAAACTTCTATAAGATGTAAAAAATGTTCAGAATAAGAACAAGAGGGATTTCCTCTAAATAACTAAGGTGGATATCCAAAATATCAATATTTATTGAATTGACAACTGTAATCATGTTATGAGATGTATGTGTGATATACATGTCAATAAAATTTATATATATTCAATATGTACATTTCCATTATGAAATAAAGAAAAGATTTTAAAATATATATATTATCTGTCCATGGAACTGGTCAGAGGGATGATTAAACAAATGTACATTTCCATAGCCATAGCTTGAAAAAGTCTTCCCCCTTCATCCAGAAAGACTAAATTTTTTTGAAAAGTATGTGATCTTGTTGAAATTGGTATCTATATTCTAAAGGCAATTGTTTTAGAGTTTAAAAATAAAATCCCATTTTTGATGAGTTCTGGCTATAACTTGGATGAGTATGTATACATATTGAAGAAAAAAAAAAAATTCTAAAGGATATGATCTCAACCTGACTGGGATACCTGTGGATATTCCAAAATTCTGATCTCTAGGCTTAATTGTTAATTTTAAGTCGATAAACAGTACATACAACACATTTAAAGGGTGACGCATATCGTTTAGCAAATCGAACGCTCGCTTCTGGTGTTGCTCACCGTTTAGTATAAAAGGCCCGATCCCGGAATACTCAAGGGTTCACAGGCTCGAGGTCGTTGTGTCAACACCTCTAACTGTTATATAGCATAAGTATATTATAGATCGTCACATATTTATAAAAGGGTGATTTTTATTTTGACAAATCAATTCCACATTTATGGGTGAAGTTTCAGGATCTTCTATTTGTGTATAATAAGGAAAAATTGACATCTAAATTTCCCCATAAGGTAATAGCACACAGCTTGGTATATGAAATATCCTACAAATGAAACAAAGCAGTTCTAATACAAGGATTTATATTGGCTGTTGTACATATTCTTTGAACGCAATCACTCTATGGATAATGTTTTCAAAATCATTATAAACGGATTACTTTATCTCAAAGACAATTTCAATAAACTGGATTTTACAGAACTCCCCTTATTTCTTAAAAATGGACTGATCCAGTCGATTCGCCTGGAGCCGCCATATTGTTTTTATACGGGATGCTTATCGGAACCCTTTAAACAAGAATCTGTGATATAATGAAATGACAACCAACACATTTTTTCCATAACATTGACCGCATTTTCAACCTCATTCTATCAAAATTGTCGAGTACTCCTGATACATTGTTCAATGTATGAAAATTGAAATTTTGATACAACATTGGCCTTCCGTGAACTTGATCATACACCGACATGGTCTGAAAGAAGGAACATAGTCATTGTTGAACAGAGACACATTTGTAAATATAAATAAACAGTATATATGCTCGTTTCACATTTGTATATATATTTCATGATCATAATAGTACATTGACAGTCAAATATGTTATTCATAATATAACACTTCATCAATGCAGCAGATCAGAGACTGTTGAGTATGCAAAGTAATGAAGGAAATAGCTCAAATGGGAGATCTATTGATTGAGACATTGAAATTGTCCAATGAGTTAAGCAGCATTCCAAATAAAAAAAATCACCCAGTAAACTTCACCCATTCCTTTTCCTTCTAGCAAGGACCATGTCCTGTGAAGGCATTAAAATCGTTGACATTCATGTTTCAGATGATTCTCTAGGCCTTGCTTTAGGTTGGCTTTGTAAGATAGCATCCATGTAACAATCCATGTTTATTACATTAATAAAAATAAAGTCCCTGGAGTTTCCATACAGTGTACATCTCAATATTATTTGTTTTTTCTAAGGTTATGTATCATATGTATCTAGAAGTATTTTTGTAGTGGTTCTCCAAGTATTTTCTCCATTTCCCCCACAACCTCCTTGCATAAATTCTCAACCTGCAGGGATTCATCTGAAAGCATAGGCAGAGGACTATAGTGAAGCAAATTAAACTATATCAAAACATTCAAGTGCAATATTCGAATAACCTAAATACAGTGAAATCTAACTGGATCATATAAATCAAAAATGTTACAAAGTTACTGGTTGTGAAACACCTGGATTTACTTATTAACATTTTTGTATTTAAAAAATACTTCCAATTACATCTCATAATACACAGCAGGTATGAGGTATTGTAGGATTTCATGAGGTCATTATATGAGAAATATACTTGGGCATTAGATTATTTAGCTTCCTTTGACTGGCTGAACTTCAAATGTTTACAAGTTTTTTCCTCTTCAGTTGGTTATTTACAAAAACATAGATTGCGTCATTAGACTGTTCGAGTGTCTCACCTTCCATGAGTTCAGCTAAGAATGGTATTGTCTCAGGTAGCAGTACCATGTAAGACTCTCCCAGCTGTTTACCTATGGCCTGTAGTACCCTCAAGGCAGCAAACCTCACCTAGAAATAATCAACAGTTGTGATAAAATCATTTAGCCAGGAGGAAGATTATCAATTTTAACAATCCTAATGGATTTTGGTGTTAATCTTAAATAAGGCATTAACATGACGTTTATCTTTACCACCTAGAAAAGTGTAATAATTGTAACAGACACCATCACTCAGTCACAGGATATGGTGGTCATAACAATATGTCACTTCTTGTTGGTGACATAAAGCTTATTGCACAATGTCACTAGATTTACCTTTGAGGAGGAGTGTCTGGTCTGGAGACATATCTGGTAGTTCATAGGCTTCCAAAGGGAGTCATCAGCAATGGCTACAGCAAACTGAGCAATACAAGGGACAAGATGTTCTGTAACATGGGCTTCATAAAGGTCCTCTCCTATTTCTTCATTCTCAAGCTACAATATACATAAAATAGTTGTAACATAAACCAATGTCAAACGGTAGATAAACATATAGGACAATTTACACTTTAATCAACTGTAATCCCTTTTTATACTTTTCACAGAAAATAATCCTGCTATCAATCTACAAAGCACATATCTACAATATGCAAATAATTTGAACATACCTGGTCAATTAAGGGCTGCATAAGTGTGTCAAACCTCTCCTTGTTCAAAAAGCCTTCTGTGTCATGTCTACACACTTTGTGCAGTGTATCTAGTATGTAACCACATAACTGAACATTCTTTGAAACATCCTTGTAGAGTAGTTCATCTATATGAAGAAAAATATGAGACATACAATAATGTATGGCAATTCATGCACATAAATAAAAGTATGTGATATGATCTGATCATAGAGGAGGTAATACAATGCCATATGTAGCATGCTTATAATAGAACAAAGACTCTTACAGCGCTATCAGACATAAATATTAAATAATAAGTCATTATGATTTGGGCTAACCAGGCCTTACCTGTTTTTGAGCAGTTAGTCTTGTCAAGTAGATCTGCAGTATTCTTGATAATATGGCCAGCAAACAGATTGAACAATGCTTTCATACCATCAGCAAATCTATAACAAATATTCCAAAATGTATTAAAATACAGACAAACTAAGAATTCAAGATGAGACATAAATTGACATAAATGTTCATCTCAAAATTTTCAAAAATAAAACTTTTTTAGAATATGGGCTTATTTTGTAAAAAGCTAGAGGTCCATCCATCTTTGGGATACACTTGGACTTCATGCATATATTGGAGTATGTGGCATGCAGTGATATTATTATAAAGTCTTACCTATCAACAAGTCTGTAGAATGTCAACAGTCTCTCTGTAGAGGCATCATTCCTAGTGGCCCAGTCATACAGCTGCAACAATAGCGTTATTACTAACTTTTTACCATATATAGGTTGTACATGCTAAATAGATTATAAGTCAGTTTTTACAATTCACATGCCATTTCTATAACTTTGTGTAACTTGTGCACATCTTTAACACATATTAAGATGCATATGTATTATACTTTATATACTTTAGTGAAGCTCAGATATTCACTCACCTTGAAGAACATTGGTCTAAATGATGCCTCAGACAGTTTCATAACAAGTGACATAACAGCCTCACTAGCACTGGCCTCAACAGCATCTAAGTCAGCACTTTCACTCTGGAATGAGGAATATACACTCAATAAATATGTACATGACAAGTGACATAACAGCCTCACTAGCACTGGCCTCAACAGCATCTAAGTCAGCACTTTCACTCTGGAATTGGGAATATACACTCAATAGAAATGTACATGACAAGTGACATAACAGCCTCACTAGCACTGGCCTCAACAGCATCTAAATCAGCACTTTCACTCTGGAATGGGGAATATACACTCAATAGAAATGTACATGACAAGTGACATAACAGCCTCACTAGCACTGGCCTGAACAGCATCTAAATCAGCACTTTCACTCTGGAATGGGGAATATACACTCAATAGAAATGTACATGACAAGTGACATAACAGCCTCACTAGCACTGGCCTCAACAGCATCTAAGTCAGCACTTTCACTCTGGAATGGGGAATATACACTCAATAGAAATGTACATGACAAGTGACATAACAGCCTCACTAGCACTGGCCTCAACAGCATCTAAATCAGCACTTTCACTCTGGAATGGGGAATATACACTCAATAGAAATGTACATGACAAGTGACATAACAGCCTCACTAGCACTGGCCTCAACAGCATCTAAGTCAGCACTTTCACTCTGGAATGAGGAATATACACTCAATAAATATGTACATGACAAGTGACATAACAGCCTCACTAGCACTGGCCTCAACAGCATCTAAGTCAGCACTTTCACTCTGGAATGAGGAATATACACTCAATAAATATGTACATGACAAGTGACATAACAGCCTCACTAGCACTGGCCTCAACAGCATCTAAGTCAGCACTTTCACTCTGGAATAGGGAATATACACTCAATAGAAATGTACATGACAAGTGACATAACAGCCTCACTAGCACTGGCCTCAACAGCATCTAAATCAGCACTTTCACTCTGGAATGGGGAATATACACTCAATAGAAATGTACATGACAAGTGACATAACAGCCTCACTAGCACTGGCCTCAACAGCATCTAAATCAGCACTTTCACTCTGGAATGGGGAATGTACACTCAATAGAAATGCACATGACAAGTGACATAACAGCCTCACTAGGGCTGGCCTCAACAGCGTCTAAATCAGCACTTTCACTCTGGAATTGGGAATATACACTCAATAGAAATGCACATGACAAGTGACATAACAGCCTCACTAGCGCTGGCCTCAACAGCATCTAAATCAGCACTTTCACTCTGGAATGGGGAATGTACACTCAATAGAAATGCACATGACAAGTGACATAACAGCCTCACTAGCGCTGGCCTCAACAGCGTCTAAATCAGCACTTTCACTCTGGAATTGGGAATATACACTCAATAGAAATGCACATGACAAGTGACATAACAGCCTCACTAGCACTGGCCTCAACAGCATCTAAATCAGCACTTTCACTCTGGAATGGGGAATATACACTCAATAGAAATGCACATGACAAGTGACATAACAGCCTCACTAGCACTGGCCTCAACAGCATCTAAATCAGCACTTTCACTCTGGAATGGGGAATATACACTCAATAGAAATGCACATGACAAATGACATAACAGCCTCACTAGCACTGGCCTCAACAGCATCTAAATCAGCACTTTCACTCTGGAATGGGGAATATACACTCAATAGAAATGCACATGACAAGTGACATAACAGCCTCACTAGCGCTGGCCTCAACAGCATCTAAATCAGCACTTTCACTCTGGAATGGGGAATACACACTCAATAGAAATGTACATGACAAGTGACATAACAGCCTCACTAGCACTGGCCTCAACAGCATCTAGATCAGTACTTTCATTCTGGAATGGGGAATATACACTCAATAGAAATGTACATGACAAGTGACATAACAGCCTCACTGGCACTGGCCTCAACAGCATCTAAGTCAGCACTTTCAATCTGGAATGGGGAATATACACTCAATAGAAATGTACATGACAAGTGACATAACAGCCTCACTAGCACTGGCCTCAACAGCATCTAGATCAGCACTTTCACTCTGGAATGGGGAATATACACTCAATAGAAATGCACATGACAAGTGACATAACAGCCTCACTAGCACTGGCCTCTACAGCATCTAGATCAGTACTTTCATTCTGGAATGGGGAATATACACTCAATAGAAATGTACATGACAAGTGACATAACAGCCTCACTAGCACTGGCCTCTACAGCATCTAGATCAGTACTTTCATTCTGGAATATACACTCAATAGAAATGCACATGACAAGTGACATAACAGCCTCACTAGCACTGGCCTCTACAGCATCTAGATCAGTACTTTCATTCTGGAATGGGGAATATACACTCAATAGAAATGTACATGACAAGTGACATAACAGCCTCACTAGCACTGGCCTCAACAGCATCTAGATCAGTACTTTCATTCTGGAATGGGGAATATACACTCAATAGAAATGTACATGACAAGTGACATAACAGCCTCACTAGCACTGGCCTCAACAGCATCTAGATCAGTACTTTCATTCTGGAATGGGGAATATACACTCAATAGAAATGTACATGACAAGTGACATAACAGCCTCACTAGCACTGGCCTCAACAGCATCTAGATTAGCATTATCATGCTGGAATGTGGAATATACACTCAATCGAAATTGACATGCATGTATGATCTCTAATTTTATGTTGGCTGTTATAATATTAAATGAAACATACCCTACCACTGATTCCCAGAAAAAAAATGTCCAGACAATAAAAATCATAATCAATACTGAGGCATCTATTACAATGTCTTAAGGTGTTATGTCTCTACCTGAGTATGGAGAACTCTGTAGTCAAGCACCACTAGGAAAAAGTTAAAGATGGCGCTATGGTAGCTCTTCAGATCTTCCTTGTTGAGATTTGTGATGTGATCGCCAAGGATCTCTAGGAGAGATTGGACTCTTGAAACATCTTTATCCACAATGTTAGAGTAGCAGCTCTCTATGGTTGGAACTAGCACTCTAGCTGGGATGGCTGCTGCTATCCTTTGTCTGCAAGTAACAGTGAATTGTCTCTTCATGTCCATGGAATGCTAATTATTAACTGAATCCAACAACCTGAGATATTTGATTTTAATTCACAACACCCATTACTCAATTATAAAAAATAACCTTTTATTTTGTAGAGTTTTAAAAATGTGAAGAAATCAGACAATGACATCAAATCATATATATGGCATGTCTTACTTTATATTAACTCTGATTATGATATAGAAATACATGTAGATTTTATAACTTCCCACTTACTTGACTGCCTTTAATCGTAACTGCAACTGTACTCTGTATGCACTGGACTCCTTGCTTGGTGCACTAGATATTGCAATGACCCTCTTGATGACCTCAGCCAAATATGGGCTTATAAAGTTATGGAGGTTGAAGAGCACTTTGTGAAGTGCCGTAACTGCGCTGAGTTGTAACAGTTCATTGCTGGAATACATCGTCATGACATCTATTAGACATATTGCTCATGCAACCAATTACAGACTGAGCCATGGGCCCGATCAATTTGGTTTGGTCCAAAGAGACTTGACCCACCCATGCCTTTAAAATGCAATGCATTTCAGAAAAGTGACTACTTTCTAATTCAAAGTCATGACCAATATTCTGAAATGTACACATGTATAGCATGAATCAAAAGGTTTGTGGAGATGTGTTGTACATTGTCACCTAACATATCATTATTACTCAATTTTTGTTTTCATTCGACAAGTGATTAGCTAAATATATAGGATTCCCCATAGTAAAAATAAAGTCTGTTGAGAAATCCTCCTCATTTTTTATCTCCATACCTCCCATCTGCTTGATGCTTCAGGACTTTCAACAATGCGGGCATGAACTTTCCCATATAAGGAAGAGTGTGAGGTCCCATTGAGTCACATAGCTCTGCTAGACATTGCAGTGCACTGGCTGCAAGCTGAGGGTTGCTCTCCTCCTTAGAGAACAATGTAGTCACTGCCGCAAGTACCTAAATGAACACATTGAATCATATGCATTTGGACGGGAAGTACTGTTCTATAAATGTTTAAATAACTACTCAAGATATACACTAACAACTCAACAATTCTGCTCAAATTTAGGCAAAACAATTTAGTAGACATGCATGTAATATTTGTAATTTTTGTGGACAGTGGTAAATAATCAAGTAAATGAGGCATTTTTAATACAAACTTGTAAACTGTCATGCATTCATTGTTTTCTGTGTTTTGTAACATCTAATTCAGGTTAATGAAAATAAACTCACACCCAAATACAAGAAGAAATCTTTTGAAACTTACAGGTTTAAAAGTCTCTGGATTGTCTTCCCCAAAGACTTTAGATATCATCTTAAGACTGAACAGTGCAGTTTGCCTGTTGATGGCAAGTTCACTGGGCTCTCCCTTTGCAGTCTCCTCTGTCTTGGCAACAAACACAAGCTGGTCAACCATCTCTAATAGCTTACTCTCCTAAATATGATCAAGAGAATGACCAAAGTAAGACTCTTGAAACTAAAATATCTGTCATTTGAAACCATTTCAGCTTTTGCGGAACTTCATGATTAGCATTACTTATATAGATATGTTCTCTTTTAAATTGGATGCCAGTTTAGAAAGCTAAGTATACCATTGAAACAATAAAGTTTGAGTAAGTTCCTAATGATTGAAGGAAATAATGAACAGAACAAATAGTAATAAACATCATATTTTTCCCAAATCAATAAAGTATGTACGTGTAAAATGTAAATCTGACCTGTTCCTCAGTGAATGCATCTTTGTTGCAATACAGTTTAGCATTGAGAAGTTCCATTGCTTTACGTCTCACCAGTGGGAGTTCACTTGCCATCAGACCAGACACCACTTGGATAAATACTTTGCCAGGCATCAAAGAGTTAACCTGAAAAGTCAAACAAGAAATAATTCCACATACCAATTGAGCACATACACTACGAGTGTGCCTCGATATTTCCGTTTATATTTTTTCTTTATTCTGTGGAAACAGTCATCAAGAGATATTTCCACTTTTCCTGAGATGAAGACACAGGAAATAATGTGTCTTGTCAGGTGGTTGAGAGGATATATTGTCAACATTCATAATGTTAACAAATGCCAGAAATTGAGACATGTAATGAACAGTTTTCAGAGAAATCCAATACAGTAGTGAAATATGCATACTTAAGATACTTACTTATCATCACTACTTACTAATATGTAACATCAACAACCAATACCAAGCCCACAACTAAGCCCACAAAACAATGAACAACCTACCTTATCTAGTATATCATATGCCTTGTGTAGTAAAATCCTCCAGAACTTGCTAGCAGGTGTCTGAGACTGCTCATCTGTCACTTGAGCCACACGGTGCATAAACTTGAGGTTTTCCTCCAGTAGAGACTGGTACAATGGCTCTATTTCTATACTACAGGTGTCATCTAACATAGCAACCTAAAATATAATTGCAGAGAATGCATTATTTGTTGATGACATAAGCTGCATGAGAAAGGATAGGGGACATTTTCAGCAAAGAAAAATAATATGCAAGAGAGACTGAGGACTGAGTTTGCATAATGATTCTGATGCTTCTTACTTTTGCAGCTGTATTGATCATATCACAGTCTCTGTATAAATTGTTTATATTTGAGGTACATTCATGGACACTATAGAGATGTCTCTAAAAGGCTGAAATAAAGTTATCTACCTCTGAACCTCTGAAATAACTGTTCATTTCTCACCAATAAAATGATTTTTGTGCATACATAGGGAACATTGACAATGTGAAATATACTGACAAGGCTGTATAATCTACAGGTTCTGACCTTTCCTATGAACTCCTCACACGACAACACAGCAATGACCAGGTTGACTGCTATGTACTGGAACTGACGGAAATGTCTGGACGAGTGGTTGTTCATGTCAAATATGACAAACTCCTGCTCTTTTCTATTCCCTGCTGGAGTGTTCTTCCTTAACCTGGCTGGAGTGGCCACTTTAGTAGCCGCTATAGATTTAAAAATTACATTTTGTTCAGCAAAAGAAGAACCTAATAATCCACTAGTCTTATCAGTGTTGTTATTTACATTTTTCAGCAAAACCACACAATGAACATTCCAGATAGAAGCTAAACTTTGGCAAGCTCTCATAGTCACATTGACAATTATTTGCTTTATGGTATTTTCCTCATTGAGAGCAAAAACCAGGATGTAGGTTCCATAAACATAAAATATTGAGAGAGGAAAGAGACAGAAACAGGTTGGACTGCATTGATGTGGGTAATCAAAGAACACAGTGAATTGATACTGACTGAGAGAATGAATACAGATTATTATGTCAATTAAAAATATTTGTATATTGATCACCCTCAGTTTGATCTCTATTCATATTGAAATCGAAACATTTTCTAAACATACCTTCTTTATCTACAGGCAAAGATCGTAGATACTTAAGTGATTTCTCACAGCTCTCAACAATAATGCTTGGGTCAAATTGACAGCACAACTTCACAACAAAATCCATCTCTGCAGGAAGTTCACCAGTTTTTCGATTCTCCTAAAATAAGACAAAAAATAAGACAAAAAGAGACTTAAGCTTACTATACAGGGTGTCCATAAAGATCCGTTACAATTCCAATGTAAGTTCAATGTAAAGTGTAGGGAATTTATGGATACACTGATTAGGATACCCTCAAATTAGTCCCTCCCCAAAAGTTTAAGTGGGAAATATGAGTTCAATGTTCTGTAAGTTATTTACCTTGGGAACTATTTTACAGCAGAAATGTTTACACCTGTGGACGACTACTTAAGGCATAATAATAAACCTGACTATTAACTCTGGGGAACCATTTTTCTTTATTGGTAGCAAGTAGCTACCAACATGTTCCCTCAATGAAAGGATAAAATTATACATGGGTGATTTATATACACATAAAATTACTTTTTTCAATAATAGCTACATACCTGTTCCTCTGCTGCCTTGGGTTGTGCAGCAGCCCTGGAGATATGACTCTCTACGAGTAACAGCACTGTGCTCCAAAGGAACCTCTGGGGGCCTACAGTCAGGAGCAGCTTCTCAAACAATGGCAGTGTCCTGTGGGTGGGGATGTGGGGGTAGGCATTGGTAAATACTTGGATGATCCCAGATACCACTGTGTTCAACTTAATACTTTCTACACCTCTTTTCTCATTTGCCTGTAATATGGATATCAAATATTTTTAAACCTTTAATGCTGTTATATTTAATACGTTCTTTATTTTCAACTTTTGACAATACTTTGCAGGGCTACAGTATCTATGTCGTGATGTGCAGACAGCACTTGAATTATCAATTTATATCATCATTATGTAATAGTGATGTGGTTCTAATAATTTAATTCTATACATGTATTTTATCATATTGCACATGTATAATGTATATTCCTTATCCCATACCAGGACTATAGTCCTTAGAACGTCTCAATCTTTTGCCTGTATGATTACAACATGGGAGAATTTTCTATACCTCTTACACTAAAGATACCTACTTCAATAGATTCCTTGGTATTTGAGCATTCTTTTCATGTAGTTGAATCCACAATTATCTGGCTTTATCGGCATAATGAAGAAATTTCCGTTTTTGATCGCAATATTTACGTGTAATATTTAACTTATTTCAACCGTTAAATTCCTCCATTTATTGGTACTTCCGGGCCACTTCCGGGCCAGTCAAATGGGGAATCTCCTTTTAAATCCAACTGCCATTTTGAAAAGTGATGGAATCTCTCTCGATGAAAAAGAAAAATGTTCCCGTTCTGCCGATAAACCCAGATAATTGTGGATTCAACTACACGAAAAGAATGCTAAAATACCCTGGGGAATCTATTGAAGTAGGTATCTTAAGTATAAGAGGTATAGAAAATTCTCCCATGTTGTAAATGTACAGGCAAAAGATTGAGACGTTCTCAGGACTATAGACCTGGCACAGGATAATATATTCCTTGTATGCAATTTCTTGTTTGTTTTTGGTCCTATATTGTTCCATTACTACTATATTGATCATTACAAAGAGCACATTACATATTCTATAACTGTACACTGTGTGTCTCATGATATTTCATCTAACGATTCTATTACTTTGATATTTAATTAATGATTTGATAGTTCCATATTTCAAAATGACATTAAAAAGAAAAATACTACCACAATGCTGACCAAATTTGGAAAATACCATGGCAATTGTTTTATAATTGCAAGGTAGAATGGAATAAAGAATGTGCAGTGAAGTGAAGTGAAGTATAATAAGCACGAAAGTTGTATCTGTTTAGAGTGACGGTTTTTGATTGAGTAGTGGTCTCTGGATAGTGAGTAGGTGTTCATTCTGGGCTTGGACGCGGAACACTAAACAACTACGCAAAATGGATGACGAAGAAAAGATCACTTTATCTGGCGTGAAACAACTATTATCAGAACAGTTAGCGTCATTCAAACGTACCTTAATAGACGATGCACAAGGTGGCAACAGTAAGGAGATGTTGCTCAAGAAATTAAAATCTGAAGAAAAGCATGACTTCAAAAAGAGAGGAAACCAAGAACAACCCGCTTTCAACGAGAAGGTGCAAACATGTACCAATGTGGCCGGAAATCTACTAAAAAAGGAAGAAGAAAGCCCCAACCTGGATCAACAAGAAAAGTTCCTCAGAGAAACGCAGGAAGCTTTAGATAAAGGTACGGAGCTTTTGTTACATAAAAACAAAATTATAAAATAAGCAGATAGTTCTCATACAGGGTGGGGCGTATTTGACGAATACGAGAATGCCCCTATCGCTAGCGATAGTGATAAAAAGATGAATAATGCTGAACGTAATGCTACTCGAAAATTTAACAACAACAGGCGTACTCGTTTTTCTCATAGAAATTTCCATTAGGGGCTCATGGCGCGGGGCAAGCTACAATTCACAAGGAACGCCACATGATGGTTGGTCGCCAAATGACTATAACACCAAATATTCACGCGGCTAGTTCCGATGGCATCACAACAGTCCCAAATCCAGCGATTTCTGTTTTGGATGCGGCGAGCAAGGACACTGGTGAGATTCCTGCCCAAAGAAAGCAGCAGCCAACGCTACACAGAGCACATTAAGGTCATGGTAAACCAAACTGATGTAGGTAAAAAGTTAAGAAGCACAAGTTTTGAAAATATAGATAATAAGGCAATTTAAAACGGCATAAAGATTTTTTGTCAGATATAGGCGCAAGTTCAAACATTTTAGATGTGACTGAAAACAGTTAAAAAAATACCCTTCTTAAAAACTCCATCAGCTGAAAGGATGTGTCCGGGTATATGCCCTTTTGGTCCCTCAGTCAAATGTATGTGAAATATGGTTTTTATTACTGTCCTAGTTATATTTGATAAGTATATTTACTTTTTCATGAGTTTTGATGCATAATTAGCCCCCTTCTGAGAGTCAGAATAAGTATCCTAACAAAAAACAATTAGTCATTATCAAAGAAGAAAAAACACCAATGGCAACATGTATGACATACAAAGAAGAAATTTTTGAATTTCCCGCCAGTTTAATTTGAAGGGGGAAAAACAAGATGGCTGCCATTTGATGTAAGAAATTTCAGAAAAAAAGTTGCTTCACTTTTAATTTTCACAATGAGCACAGTTTTCCGGTTTAGGTTTCTTGATTGGTTCTGACTCTTCATCACCAGGGTCATGTTTTGAGATTATAAAATTGAAACCAAAATGTTGTGCTCAGCATGAATTTGACTGAAATATGTGTAACTTCACCAACACAATTGAAGTGTCAAAACTGGATGCTCAGTAACTTTGAGTGACTATAATCCCTTGATTACCCAGATAAACACCAATTCACTTATCCAGAAATACCATTCAATGTCTATACAAAGAAAGTAAGCAATGTTTTGGAGGATATGTTTCAAACTTTTTGTATAAATTATTCAATTAATATTTGGCATTGATTTTTTTTCAATTCTGGCAAAGTGATATGCATTGTCTTTGATGCCAATATTCTTCATCAATTGTGATTCAAATTGATATTTTTGTAATCTCAGAAGAAGGATAAGACATTGAAGTTTAATAATATGTGCGATTGAGTTGGTTTTTCAGACATTGGAATTTTCAATATTTTCTAAGTCGATACCCAGACTCATTCCCAGACTCATCCTTTAAGAAATAATAAATCAGCAATGGATAACAAAGAATTCGTAGAAAGCTCCATTTTAGAGTTGGTGAATTAGGTTCCGTGAAAGAAGTAAAAGTTCCCACTGTGGTGATAAATCCGCTGACAGTTGCGGAAAACACATCTGGTAAGAAGCGATTGGTTCTAGATTTGAGACATATTAATCAATTCATTAGGAAAGACAAAGTCAAATTTGAAGACTTGTCAAGAGCTAAACAGTATATGAAAGTAGGGTCAAAAATGATCAATTACGACGTCACTTCCTGTTATCATCACGTCAATATATTCTGTAGCGACCACAAGCCAAAGCTTGTTCCAAATTAGAGAAATTGGTTTTGTTGATGTAACGTATTGTAAAGTAACATACAGTATAGATTGATAAAAATCATGGTAAAACTACAAGTTTTGTGATATTTCAATTCAAATAAATGACGTGTGGTCAAAATGAACATGATATTTGATGATTTGCAATACAATATTCAATATACCTTAAACAAGCTATTTTTTCAATACGTTGATGTATCATGGGAACCTTACTATACTCACATTGTATAAACTTGTACACTGTTGAAAATGAAGAAGTATGCATCCAATTGATGATCATTGAAAAATCTTTGAAGATTTGTTCATAATAAGAATACATTGTCAAATCCATCATCCATAATCCATCATTAAAGGGAGCATCAGATCTAGTGAGCAGTTGCAAAGTTTGAAGAAAAAAAGTATTACTTACCATAATCAGAGCTGGTATGACAGTCTCAATGGTTTTAAAGATGACTTGGAAGCTATATGTGTCGTCTTGCCTCATAGTATTGGCACCCATGAATGTAAATATGGCCATGATGTTATGGAGCACATGGTCCTGAAAGACAATTTAGAAACATGTTGTTATGTAGCTTAATTTACCGTAGAAAAATTTTATAACACTATGTATCGATGGGTTTTATTAGCAACAGACAACAGGCATTTTTCTCTATTTGTTTTCACTAAAACTAAAAAATTTAAAATAAACAACAAGGCATTAACATGACAAAATGTCACCACCTAGTTGCTCACAATATTATTGGTTTAATCTAAAGTCAGATTTGAACTTCTGAGAACTTGAAGATGATTTTGAAAGAAAATTGAAGCAAGTTGAAAAAAGACCTTTTGGGCCTTGATTGAAGATCATTCATTGAAGGTCAAATCTTTTTTTACCTTTGAAATATCATTGAAGGTCAAATCTAGTCAGATTTGAACTTTTAAGAACTAGTAGAGTTTGAAATAAATTGGTCAATTTCAAGTTGAAAGAATACCTTTTTGACCTTTTTTTGACCTTGGGAAGTCATTGAAGGTCAAATCTTAAATCTAAAGTCAGATTTGAACTTCTGATAACTTGTAGATGATTTTGAAAAAAATATTTGGTCAATTTGAAGCAAGTTGGCAAGACCTTTTTTGACCTTGAAAAGGTCATTGAAGGTCAAATCTTAAATGTAAAGTCATAGTTGAACTTGAAAACTTGTAGATGATTTAGAAAAAAATTGAAGTCAATCTAAACAGCATTTGTTCTAGGGCTCTAACGGTTTCATAATTTCCTCGGTTCGGTCGGTTCACGGTTTTTATCTTTTCGGTTCGGTTTCGGGTCGGTTTTTCGGTTCTTATCGCACTAATCAGATAACTCTTGAAACTGATTAACTGTCTGTACTAGAATTGTATGTACAATAAACATAACATTGGAATAAAAACACAGTTATAACATACCTATGATGATGTATAGTGCAGTGTACACAAGACAGCGGGCCAATAAAAGTTTTGAAAAGCCCGCGCCCGCTAACTTTCTGATTGGTCAAGGCGCTGACGTCATTACCAATCAATCGAAGATAAAACTGCGCGAGCAATTTTTCTAAACTCATTTCAATCATTTTCAAACCATTTGTTTGTCAATTCTATAAGAAAACGGTACTCTTTGACCAGTCTACATCATCATAGGTATGTTATAAATCGTTTATGCCACTATCGTAGCACATATGCCCTCGGTTCTCAGAGATCAATGTCCCTCCCAAGGTCGGGCCATATATCACTGAGACCTCGGGCATATATGCCACAATAGTGACATAACCTCTAATTATTACTATTAGACTATATATCACCCTACACACTTTTATTTCAGAGTTTGTAGAGATCAGTATTTCAAAAAGGAACTTTGTGCATCTTTGTGCGGACATCAGTATTTTTGCGGACGTCACTTTTTTCTGAATTAACGAACCGTTAAAAAACCGAACATTGGAGTTTTCGATCCGAACGTACCGACCGAAGCCCAAGAACTGCGGAGCACCGCGGTTTCGGTGCACCGTTAGACCCTCAATTTGTTCAGTTACTGGAAGTTCCAAAAATTTGTTACAGACGCCAACCCAACAATTTTTTTATCTGCTAAATTTACCTTGCTTACAATTCTGTCTAATCTACACCCCCGTTATTACATTATTATGTTATTATGGAAAATATTGTATTTAAAAATGCTTGTATGAGTAATAAAAGTTGAAGATCTTACCGGGAAAAGTCCTGCAGCGAGTGAGAGCACTAGGAGTGCATGGTGATGGGTCTGCGGGTTCTCTGAAGTCCTAATACATTGCACTAGTAGGCTAACATTGAACTCCTGGGTGTCTAGCAGGCTCAACACATTGCTCTCACCCTCTGTGGCCAGCTGTGTACATACATTGTGGAGACATGACAGGATCAACTGCTTCTGGTACTCGCCGAGGGATTGTGTCTCAACCTCCAGGCAGCTAAAATTTCAAATATATCATTCAACGATCACATAGAATAGGGTCAAATTGAATCTTTCCATTTGGAGAAACAAATTCAAAACTTGAGGGAAAAATATTATATTTGAGAAAATATGCATTGAAAATGGTCAAATAACGATGTGTCTCCTTTAAGTTGAAGACGTATTATTATTCAAAATTGGAGGAGGGAGCGAAACCAACTTACACTAATGTCAAATTCAATTTTAAACATCCTTATGATCTAATTCAACCCTGAAAAAGGCTGAAAATTACATGATCTGAATCAGGTTTGGATTTGCACAGAAACCGCCTAGACTTTCTTGTATATATGGACTAAATAGAGAATCCATGAGAAACACAGAGACAATTAATTGGCTGAATAGTATTGCTATGATATACAGCACTTGCATTAGGTTAGAAAATTTGTGAGTCCCAAGGACGCAATTTTTTTTAAAAAGTGTGTCCTTTGAAAAAAAAAGTGTGTCCCCTATTCCTAGCCTGTTTTGAGGTTTTTTTACCAAAACACCTTTCAGTTTTTGATTTCTTGCCGCGAATTTAAACGGAAGTAATCGTTAAGTAAGGACTGAATTAATGCATGTTCGTTCATTCGACAATGAATACATTTTATTTCATGAATAACCTAATATTTGTTTCTGAATAAGAAAAACTGTGGCGTGTCATGGTTTCAAATCTAAAAATAAATAAAGTCGAAAAAATTCAAGAGAATCATGATTATTTGTAAATATTTACATGTTGAGCCTTATTTACGATTCAAATAAAGGTGAGAGATCATAGTTATTTGTTTTTGTTAGGTATCGTTGTAAACACATTGTAGTATTGACCTAAAAAAATTTTGCGTCCAAAAAACGGAAATATTTTCAATTTTTGCGTCCTCCAAATTATTTTTGAGTCCTTAACATGTACGGGACGCCGTTAATGCAAGCCCTGGATATATGTACTTACTTTGCTAGTGTACTAAATAACACGGGGATCAGTAGTTCTCCTTCAAGTAATTTCTTCTTTGACTGTAAAAGCTCAAGAATGAGAGTTACACGTTTCCATGCAGCACCATCCAACTGCTGTTTCTCCTTATCTTCCTTTTGATTGGAAGTTCTAGAACACAATAACAATGACATTCAGTATGTTTAAAGGTTATCCTTTCATGGTTGTTTTTAACAACTACAAATCAGACATATTAACATTAAATCTGAACATCTGCAATATCTCTTGATTTGTCACCCTATAGAAGTATACACCACACATTACCTTTTAAGTTTTTTAGCATGCCGTAAACTGGTAACAACCTCTTGTGACTCCAACTTTCTCAACTCTACAGCTATCTCCCTAGCAGTGAATGATAACTGTAATACATCACAAAATAAAAAGGTTATGACTTTCCCCTTAAGGACAGCTAACATAATGATTTCAAAGAACCACAACTTTATCATTTCCAAATAGTTACAGCTTACTTGGTATCTTCATCACTACATGTGGTGCTTCATGAAGGTCAATTATATATTGAACTTTTTATATCAACTGTAATTGGAAAAATACACAAAATCTAACAAAGTACAGAAAACTAGAAGAGCATAGATATAAATTGCTCTCACCTTTTTAATGCATTTGGAGAAATGAAGGGCAACATCTGCATCTTTGCAGGAACTCCAGAGATCAATCAAATCTGATAAAATACGTTGCTGTATAGAAGGTTCCGGGAAAGCTGCATAGGTCTCCTTTGATAGCTGAAATACAAGACAAGATATAACTATATATTATGAAGGATTTTATGAATTTCATATTCATTGATTCCCAGATAACTTGCGTGATTTCTGAATCATTAAAGCAATTGAACACCCAAAATGTTGATAACAGTATAAAAAAAATAACTTCAAACCTGTGTCAACACCAGCTGTTGAATGGATGGATATGTTCTTCTGTTACACCCTTCGCCATAAGTAAAGCTATCACTCAAATGCAAACACTTCAGTAATATCTCCAAACAAGTTTTATTTTCACCCAACAATGGCACAGTTTCCGATGTGTATTTCTGAATGATTTGCTCTATTGATGCTCTCTGGTACTCACTCAATGTTGTGTTGTTCACCTGAGTTAGTGCATCTAGTAAGGGGATCAGTTGACTCAACACATTCTACAAAGCAAAGGAATTCAGTGCTACAATGGATAAATTCATACAATACAGACACACTGCTAGCGAGTTTTAATATCATTAGACAAATTGCTAAAATGACAGCCTGCGAACAGGTTTATGTTTCACATTGAACAGTAGTTACAATTCAAATATCCTCCAAAAATCCTGGTGTGATTTAAATGATGGTCAGTACAAACACAGAATGGTCAGTACTTAAACTTTCATTTTCTGGAATTCAAAACATCCTTTCTCATGTCTCTTCCTTCATTGTTTTATTCCTCTGTCTTCCATTTGCTATTTTACCTTTCCATTGACAACAGACAGCACATCTAACAGGTTGGCCTGGATGTAATCTGGGGTATCTTGCTTCAGGACAACCTCCAACAGAGCATCAAGGGCATTCCGTCTCTCCAAAGCTTTCTTCTGACGTTTAGGTGTTTGTTTGGATTGGTTGTTAGGATCCAGATTATAAAATAGAACTCCCACTGCCTATGAGCAAATAAAATGATTATGGCATTGGCAGTTTAACAAATGTCTTGTACAACTATTAAACTATTACAACACAAGTTTATTTACAAGTCAATTTTAACAGAAATAAAAGTATGAGGAGTAAGGCTTACAATATCAAAGGCTAAAAACTCCCATGAAAAAACAATGTTCATGAATCTTGGCCAGTGGCTTTTAAGTGTAAAAATACAATACCCTTCAGTTAGAATATACCTGTTTAACGTATGTCTGATCTGCTATTATTTCCTCCTGGCAGATGACCAGTTTCTTCACAAGTGGATACATAGAGGCTGTTCCTGGTGATCCCTTCTCCATCTCAGCCAAGCACTGGAGGGCACCTTGTCTGATCTGTGCCTCAGGGCTAGACAGGGCAACCAACAGACTGGCTAGAACTGAAGGAGAATACAAGGCTACAATTAGGATTTGACAGAAGTTAGACATTAAAAAATGTTATATCAAAAGAGTAAATTGATTTATGAATAGACATTAGATATCCTTCTTGTACATAGAGTCATTCAGGTCTAGATCTGTTGAGTGACTTCCACGCAAAATACTGAGCTTACAAGGTCATCTGGGGCCAATATTTTGATTACAGCCACAAGTTATATGTACCCTTGTTATGGTTCTGTAGCTCTTGTTTTCTCATAATTACCTGTGTGTGACTTCCATGCCAGCTTAGGGTTTGTTCCTATGATGACTGATCCTATATAAAGAGCCCTGGCCTGGAATACTGGACTCACAGGGCCTGGTGTCTCACACCATTTCCATCTTCCATTGGTGGACCAAACATAACTCAGGAACTTATACAGTTGGCTTTTGTCCTCCTCAGGGAAGAAAGTCTGTGAGAAAATAATTGAATTTGATGAGAAAAAAGTGCCTAATTACAACTTTGATATTGAAGTATTAATGAAATGTAACTTACGCATTATAAATACTAAAGAATGCTAATGGGTTTATATCTAGTTCATGTTAATTTCAAACTTACAATGATGACATATTGTACAGATTAATTTTGTATTTTAGCTACAGTTAATTTTTTGGGAAATACACATACAATCTCATGCTGTACAAAACACAACAGTGTACTAAAGAATGGATTTTTACATTTCCTGAAGGCTCTATATGGGCCATACCTGTAAATACATTTGAATCAGTTCCTGGAAGGCAGGTTTGCAGACGTTGCCTTTAACAGTTGACCACTCCAGCAAAATGTCGAACAACTCCAGAAGACATGGAATATACTTTGAGTTCTCTTCACTGTCAACAAAGTCCCACCATGTCTGGGCTGTATAAGTCAAAAAAAAGAGGCGTGACTTTTTGTTACTATTGGTAACATTTTTATTGAAATATTTCTGTTATACGTCATTGTATGTTGCACATTCTGTGAAAATTTCATTGGGATATGCAGTATTGAGAAATTAAAAAACTATTTGGATATTAGTACTTCTTGTTCAATGCTCCTATGCTGAATTAACATTGATGCAGTTCCACTATTTCAGACAAAATTTTTAAAAATTGGATTTTGACCTACGTCTAACAATTTTAAAGAAATGCCTATAATGACCTAAATGCTTTCACTGGTACCCTGTCACTTACATTTTAAAGATGTGCTAGCTGTTCCCATTCCCTTTAATACTTGCTTCAGAAGGAACACAACAGCACTGAAATGTATGTGACCATGAGAAGCAATGCTTTCAGTGCAGACAACATGGAGCTGCTTCTCGGAGTTCACTTCTATGAACATGTCCTTCTTGGTGAACCTTTCCAGGAATTTACGGAGCAATCCAAATGCTGAAGATTGGTCATGTGACCCTTGGAAGGCATTCTGAGTCTTGTTGGTGGATGGGTGGGTGAGAATACACAGTATTAACCAAACTAGTGGAAGGTTGTCTTCTTGAAGGTGCCCTGCTTCACATAAGTCATCAACCTGCAATCATATGACATTTCTCTGACTGAGCAGATGTCTCACACAAATCACTTTTAAATCTCATCATGATAGTTCAAACTTCAGGGTCCTGGTTTTTCAGTGTCTTATTAACTCCTTATATTATGTTATCCTTTTTCCACTAAAACAATGTGCAGTCTTACAAACCATCATATTCAGTATATTTACTGGAAATATTACTTACATGTTGATAGAACTTCTGGTTTGCTTGACCAATTGCAGCAGCCATGTCTTGCACAACAGCCTGATTCAAGCTGATTAGTTTGTTCATATTGTCTTTGCCAGACTTAAGAATCTTCAGCCAGTCTATAATATAAAACATTTTTAATATACAGTACGCCAATTAACCCTTTCACGACGATAGGCTCCATATGGAGCCCTATTATGTAATACCTTTCAGGACGATAGGCTCCTTTTGGCACCATTATTTTTATTTTTATACATCAATGAAATGACAATATCTCCAGTTCTATTCAGTATTTCTACACCAAATTTTAACAAGTTGTTCTTATGTGATAATCCTTACTAAAAATTGTATATCAGTGATGAAATCCAAGGTATAGGTCCCAGGGCATAGGTATTTTGCAGTTTTCCCCTAAAAAACACTCTTACTTATCCGTCACTGGGGACAACATTTTCCTCTTATATTCACGTCGGGAAAGGGTTAAATATCCAATTTATTAGTACTAATTGGCTTTTGCAAATATAGTTTATACTTTACTATCTTTTTGTGCAATTTAGACAATTCTGAAAAAGATTCTTCAATTAACTTTTTACTGCATTTCAAAGGTGTAAGGGGAAAATAAGAGCATGAAGGTATCTCACCTCTTACTTGACAAAAATTTGACTGAAAGGATGAGTCTGGGAATGAGTCTGGGTATCGACTTAGAAAATATTGAAAATTATAATGTTTGAAAAACCAACTTAGTCACACATATTATTAAACTTCAATATCTTATCCTTCTTCTGAGAGTACAAAAATATCAATTTGTATCACAATTAATGAAGAATATTGGCATCAAAGACAGTGCATATCACTTTGTCAGAATTGAAAAAAATCAATGGCAAATATTAAATTAATTATTTATGCAAAAGGTTTGAAACATATCTTTCAAAACATTGCTTACTTTCTTTGTATAGACATTGAATGGCATTTCTGGATAAATGAATTGGTGTTTATCTGGGTAATCAAGGGATTATAGTCACTCAAAGTTACTGTGCATCCAGTTTTGAGACTTCAATTGTGTTGGTGAAGTTACACATATTTCAGTCAAATTCATGCTGAGCACAACATTCCGGTTTCAATTTTATAATCTCTATACATGACCCTGGTGATGAAGAGTCCGAATCAGTCAAAAAACCTAAACCGGAAAACTGTGCTCATTGTGAAAACTAAAAGTGAAGCAACTTTTTTTCTGATATTTCTTACATCAAATGGCAGCCATCTTGTTTTTCCCCCTTCAAATTAAACTGGCGGGAAATTCAAAAATTTGAAAAAAATTTTAATCCTTAAAATAATTTCAAAAATATGATTTTCTTTTAAATTCTTCATGGGTCTTAAGTTATTTCTTCTTTGTAAGTCATACATGTTGCCATTGATGTTTTTTTTCTATGATAATGACTTTTTTTTGTTTGTTAAGATACTTTTTCTGACTCTTAGCAGGGGGTTAATTATGCATCAAAACTCGTGAAAAAGTAAATATACTTATCAAATATAACTAGGACAGTAATAAAAAACATATTTAACACACATTTGACTGAGGGACCAAAAGGGCATATACCCGGACACATCCTTTCATACCTTTAGATATATTTTTGAGAAGTGGATGTTGAGCCACAAACTTTGACTTCACAATCAGAGTCATTCTGGTCATATTGGCTTCATTCAGCTTTGTCATATATAGGAACTTCAACACACTGAACAGCGTTTTCTTCTCAATGGTCCCTCTCTCTACATTGCTTGTGTCCTTGTTCAGACGCAGATCCAGAATGAGGTTAATGACTTGGGACCTAATGAAGAATATACAGCGTGTCCATAAAGTCTACTTACAATTACAATACAAAGTCTATGTAAAGTGTAAAGTACATCTTTATACACAAGGAATGATCAAACAATTTAGCAAATCACCTAAGGATTTTTTTGAGTTTTTGGAATTGATACAAGTCAAAAAGAAGTAATGAATTGATGGCCATATTAAGTTGAACAAAAATTCCTTTGATGATCCCAAGGAATAAAGTTGTTTGACCCGCATATGTTAATAGCTAGCCAGACATGCCTGTACCTACCATTTAGTTTGTTGTTCATTCTTTGTGGTGATATCTTCCAGTACTTTGTACAGCTCTTCAATCTGGCCCTCACATACATCAAACAGTACCTAGATATCAGAGAAAATACCATTATAATGAAATAATTTAAGTATATTTTTAAGTATATTTTACTATAACAGATACATGCAGGGGTTTCACTAGAATTTTTCACAACAGGCTAAATAAATGAAAATAACAGGCAAAATTATGGAAATTATAATTTTAAGATGGAAAAGTTGAAAAGTCCCAAAAAACAACAGACGATTTTGTGAAAATAACTGGTGAAAATCGCCTGTTGCCTGCTGCTAGACAAATAGGTCCCTCAATACATACCTAACCAGGTTTGCTACTAATACATAGAAATATCCTATCATTGAGAGTCAATAAGAGGAATATTAGAGACTAGCTACCTGTTCCAATTGGAGTACAGCATGCACAACATCAGGCTGGTCATCTTGAAGTCTATCCAAAATGGCTGAACATAATGAGTCTTTATCCTCACCAATTTCAACCTAGAAAATAAAGAATAGAAATAACACAACTCATGATACTTATTAAAGTATTTTAGCTATTGTGATAAATACGAAGCATGTAAAGAATATGAAAACAAAATATCTCACGAAGAGAAATTAACAGATTCCTTTATCTGATAAAATATTTGTATTTTCATGATGAATTTGTGCAAGATTTGTTCTTGAAAAGTCCCGGTGAAAAGTGTACTTGTTTTTGACCATGCATAATAATGAGCTAACGCAGCTGGGCCGTCGTCGATTGGACAAATTTTACCGACATAAACATTGGGTCGGTAAAGCACATGGCTTTCTCTTGGGTACAATGTGGTCATACTAGAAATCTATAAGTAAAATAGACCGTCTTGGGCAAGGCTAAATCCCATGTGAATATAAACTTTCTCACATACCTGTTTCTCTTTCAACAGCTGTCCAAGATGCTTCACTGCCAGAATCCTGACAGCAGCTGTAGGGTGTTTCAAACTGAGAAAAAGGCCAGAATCACAGCTAGGCATCAATGAGTGTAAGGCAGTTGCAGAGCCAAGCATAGAGAACTCCCTCAGGAGCTTGGGATCATAGTCCTTCTCCTGGTCCTTAATAGCTTCTTCAAGAGTAAGATCCATGGCAACAGGATATCTAAAACATTGTATTTATAGGAGTGATCTCAGTGATGACATCCAGATAACTGCTAATCATTTTAATCTCTCTTTCATATGCCATAGCTAGAATTATTATGCACAAATTATGAAATTGATGTCATCTACCGAAATGGTGAATTCTTCAAAAATTTTAAGGTTCATTTAGGGGGTAAAAAGATTTTGAAAAAAAAACTATACACCATTTCTTAACTTTCTTTAACAAGCCAAGAATCTTACTTTCAATGCTTTTGTACCAAGGTAAACAAGATAATTCCTTATATCCTCAAACTCAAGAGAGCTCTTTCTTTAAACCAAACTGTGTTTGAATTGAGCTTCAAGTGACATAATGCTTTACCTTGATTGCATTGCTTTAAGTAGAGGTTTGAATTTCTCATTCACTGCTGATTCGTCATCCCCCATTTCCTCTGACATCTTATCTAAGTAGGCCTCCAGTAAAGTCCTGCAAGTAACAATGATTTACATTAATTCAAATATATTCCATTTCAGGGTTAGTTGATCATTGAGAAAAACATTGAATGTCAACTGAAGGAATGCATGTCTATACTACTCTGTAGAAAGCACTGAATGAAGAAATGGTCAAAACATCCAATATTCCAAAACTTCAACTTGGAGCGAATGAATCTTCAATAACTTGTTTGTAACTTTTTACTGCTTTGAGCTTCAATGTACATGAGACCATCCAATGCACATTGGATCACTCAATGCACATGAGATCATTCAATTCACATGAGATCACACAATGCACATGAATTCATTCAATGCACATGAGATCACTCAATACACATGAGATCACTCAATGCAAATAAACTGAGAAGATCACTTTGAGATGCACATTTTTGTAACAGATGTTTTTTCGAATATCAATTTTTCAGTTTGCCTTTCTGGAATTGGCAAAGGTGTGATATACGTACATATGAAATATAAATAGAAAAACTTCTTACTTTGCTACTTTATGGCTGACATCATGGCTAAGTGGGAGGTCAGTTAGTAGATTCAGAAGAAGGGAGGCGTACTGTGGGGGTCCCTGAGATAATTCACTTTCCCCATCACTGCTGGTGGCAGAGTAGTTCAATGAGTCGCCTACAAAAAAGAAAGAGCCTTGCATTGAACTTCACTAAATCTTTTTAGATCAAATTTAAGTGTCATAACATGCTGCATTATACCTTCTTAAATTACCTTTTGTGATAATAATATTACTTGAATATCAGGGCTATAGATTTTGAATTTGACTTGATTTAGATATTTATTTTGAATGTCTACATCCCAACCTCGGAAGGAATCACACATGTGTTTAAAAGATTGATATATTTTCAATTTCGATATACAGCTTCAAGCCTAAACTGAAAATTACCGACATGTCAGACAAAATGGTTTTGTTTTACCTTTTAGAGCAGCTGGTATGAGTCTCTCCAGGAACAGACCAATGAGGTTGTCACTAACTGAACTGGTTGACACATTCTCCAAATGTTGTAATACTCCAGGCAGCTTACACATGTGCTTGAATGTCCTGGAAGTTTGGATGGTAGATTTGGGTTTATTCTTTGTGACATTCACCAATTTGGTGACATTCACAACTTTTTTCAAATGTGCTCTGATGAGTCTATACTTTTTTGTATTCCATATAGGTAATGATAAAAGTCTTTCCCAATAAAAAGGAATATAATGATTTATTATTGTGGCACCTGTTTGATCATTCTATGTATGTGTAATAGTATGAAAACCATGAAAAAGGACATCATATGTAAACATACTTTTTGGGAAGTTTCTCCACTTTCTGTGTCTGGCAGATAACAACCAGAGTCCCAATCACTTCTGAGGCTAATTCTAACTTTATGTGCTGAAATATAAGACACACAAATAACAAATAGTAACACAAACTAGATAACGGCAACTCCGCGGAGTAACAAATCCCAACGAACAAAATATCAATTACCGAATTCCAATCAATTATACTCATTACTTTGGTTGAAAATGAAAAAATTAGATTTTAGAATTGCGAATTCCTGCAAAGCAGCTATTTTGAATTTTCTGAGGTACAAATCTGAAAAATAATACCATAATTGTGATCTACTCTGAAATTCCTTCAATTTGAGTATAATATAGCCATACTTTGAAGGGATCGAAAAATTATTGCGAAATCGTACATTTGACGGCCATTTTGAATTTTATGAGGCTCGAATCAGAAAAAAGATACAATATTTGCAATCTACTCTTAATTGCCTTTCATTTGAGTATAATAAAGCTATACTTCAGAAAGATCTAAAAATTAGCAAAAATTTCTGTTTTCCTGTCCCCCCATATATGGCCCCTGGGGGTCAGGATGAAAAACATGGAATATATGTGAAATAGATAAATGTTGTGAATACACTACCAAAATTTCAAATAATAATATTAATTACTTTGGTTTAGAATGAAAAATTTATGATTTTTGCGAAAAAGTCCCGTCATTTTTAAAGCGGCGGCCATCTTGAAAAAAATACTGTCCACTAGTATTTGAGTTATCTTCCGGACAGACGGACAGACTGACTGACTGACTGACGGACTGACGGACGGACGGACAGACGGACGGACGGACAGACGGACGGACGGACAGACGGACGGACGGAGGGCTTCACTATATCCCTAACGAACTTCGTTCGTTGGGATAATAACAAACAGAAACATCTCTGAAAATGTCAAATCATTCGGCTAAACAGTTTGGTTGAATATTTGCAGACAAGAAAAGTGAGATGCTGACACACTTCCTGCTGAAAGCTGACACAATATGTTACCTTTTTAGATATTAAGATAAAAACATTTATAGATATGCTTCATTCTTTTAAATTCCTCTAATAAACATCGTGATTTTAACTCACTTTGGTCAAGGCAGGCATGAGTTTCTCTAAGAGTGAGAACTTCACTTTTGTGACGGTCATTAACTGAGCCAGGATCATATAGGTGGCAGCCTGATAGTCGGTGCACTTAGATTTACAGCCTCGTGTCAGGTACGGCAACATGTGGGCCAAGATGGTGTCAGTGACTGGCTGAGCTTGGAGGGCACCAAGTATGGTTGTTGCGTAGAATGAGAAAACTACCTGAATAGGTCTTGTGTTCAATTTTCCATACACCTGTAATCAATATGGTATATACTGTACAGTATAACAATATGTTAAATATGATCCAAGCGTGATATAGAGAGGTGTCAAGTATTAACCGGTTAACCGCCGATAATGCCTTGACCGGTCTGTGTTTTTATGGGCGGTTAGTTGACCGTGTATAATTCTGTTATTTCCCGCGCTTATTTTGCATGCTAATCCGTTTGGTTTTATGGTGTCAGTTTCACGTAAGCTACTCATACATGTCATAAGTCCTATAACTCCTTACAAACATCCAATCAGCAACTTTAATCCCTGCCACATTGCTTTCCCGCGCTTACTTTGCATTTTAATCTGTTTGTTTTTCAAGCGTCAGTTTCATGTGAGCTACTCATACATGTGATAGGTCCGATAATTCCTTACAAACATCCAATCAGCAACTTTAATTCCTGCCACATTGCTTTCCCGCGCTTACTTACATAGAATAGAGTAAAGCTTGACGAACGTAAAAAATAAACGCCGATATATCATTTTTCCAATTTTTTCAACTTTCAAGATCGAAGATGAAGATTTCATTTGAAATTATCAGTTCAAATTTCCCGCCGGTTAACCGACTTTAACCGGTAAAAACCCCCGGTTAACCGGTTAATGCTCAAGCGGTTAATTGACACCACTAGCGTGACATACTTATAAGCAAAAAATAAATACCGGGAACATTGAATTCTTCAGGCTTTGTATTCAAAAAGTACATGCAAATGATTCTTTCTGACTGAGCATAATTCTTATCTACTTGAGTTAACTTCTGTTATTAAAATTAAATCATAACTGGATATTCTCAGTCTATCAAATTGCATTTTTTAAATATTACTGACCTTCATGTACTGTGGTATCATGTCGCAAAGAAACGTCATGAAAGAAGGATCTTTGGCACAGTGGTTGATAACTGTAGATCTCGCTAGTGGGAAGCCAGGTTTCTGGAAAATAAAGGAATAATATTCAGCACTCCATTCTTATGATGTTGTAAATGATCTATCCACTTTCATTAAATTTCATTGGTAACAAACAAAATTAGGTAGCTATGAAAACCATGGATGAGCAATTTATTATGCTGCTGTTGATGAGCTTTTCTCAACATTACTTGCTCACATTAAATATTGTAATATTATAAGTTGTATATATTCGAACACCTCTCAATGTGAACACCTTTTCTCTTTGTCCCAAATTTATTTTCTTTCATTGACTTACATGTTTATAAAACCTTAAAATGTGAACACCTAATCTAAACACTTTTGGCTGGTTCCAGGGGTGTTTGTATGAGACAATTAGACAGGTTTTACTGTACAAATATAGTGATTTCATTCATTTGCTAAATAATATTCATATTGCTTGCCATTGATGTGTTCAATTCATAATTGTACATACCTGTATAGGAGACAGCCAGTGCCACCTGCTGGCAGGGTTATCAAGTTTGATGAGCTGGATCGCCCTTGTGAATATCTTTGTCTCGTGGTAAGGGAGAATGCACATCAAAAGTTCATCAATGTTGTAGATGTGCATCTGGTACCTAACATTAAAAGATAAACAGAACAAATGGAGATAGGTCGAAGCATACTCAAGGAGTTTAGGGAAATGACTCTTAACCATATGTTATTCCTTTGTGTACATAACACAGGATCTGGTGCATACAAAGTGTATTCATCAAAGACAGGACTTGAGAAAAACATATGAACATACAAGAACACAAATGTGTACAAAATGTCACCACCTATGGGTGATCAAGTCAAATGGTTATCCTAAAAATGAGTAGACAAGACTTTACAGACACAATTTGAGGACGGAAAATCCAAAATGGCCACCTTAAAATTTACCCAGAATGCCAAAAAAGTAGTCAGTTCTAGATTTTCATACTAAGAACCACCCCTGAAAATTTGAAATTGATCCGTCACACAGTTAACCAGTAAACATGTAAACAAAACTTTATAGACAAGATTTGAGGACAGAAAATCCAAAATGGCTGCCTTGACATTTATCCAGAATGCCAAAAAACTAATCTGTTCTAGATCTTCATACTAAGAATCATCCCTGAAAATTTGAAATTGATCTACCAAACGGTTCACCTGGAAATGCGTAGACAAGACTTTACAGACAAGATTTTAGGACGGAAAATCCAAAATGGCTGCCTTGACATTTACCCAGAATGCCCAAAAACTAATCAGATCTAGATTTTCATACTAAGAATCATCCCTGAAAATTTGAAATTGCTCCACCAAACGGTTCACCTGAAAACGCGTAGACAAGACTTTACAGACAAGATTTTAGGACGGAAAATCCAAAATGGCTGCCTTGACATTTACCCAGAATGCCCAAAAACTAATCAAATCTAGAATTTCATACTTAGAATCATCCCTGAAAATTTGAAATTGATCTACTAAACGGTTTACCTGAAAACGCGTAGACAAGACTTTACTGACAAGATTTTAGGACGGAAAATCCAAAATGGCCGACAATAAAAAAAAAATGATTATGAGTTTTTGCTGATTTCTTTTTACAAAATTATCACATATAACTACTGTTAACAATAACATAGGCTTTTACAACAAAGTACACCTGAAATTATTTATAAAGCTACTAAATAATTAAAGTATGAAAACTGAAAAACACCATTCAATATGATATAAAGTATTATCGCGCGCTAACTTTTCTTAAAACATTCAAAATGGCTGACATGACTGAGCTAACAGGTCCAAAACCTAATCAGATCTAGAATTAAGTGAGCTGAACAAGATGTTAAAGTTTTAAAAGCAACTGTGAGGCCGTTTTTCTTAAAGTTTGCAGACAAGGATTTTAGCATTTGACTTCAAAATGGCCGACAGGAAGTAGGTATCGAGCTAATTTTTTTCATCTACATCTATATGCACTCATTAGTTATCCCTGAAAATTTGAAGGTGATATCTGTAGCGGTTTTGGAGAAAACTGCCGGACGTACGGACAGACAGACAGACAGACGGACGCGCCTAGGCCGACAATATGGCCCCACACTATGTGGTGGGGACATAACAAAAAGTGCACGTACCTGTATATGAGCCACTCCATTGCCTTCTGGGCTGGGGTCATCAAAAAGTATGGAGATACTCTTAAGAGGAATTCTTTAATCTGACCATCCAGTCGATCATTCACCTCTTTCATTTGAATGCTCCTTTGGAAGGTGATTGAAGACTTGTTGAATAATGTGTCTTCGAATGTCATGAATACATTGTCAAGGTTAATAAGCTGTTCCAAACCATTTACACCTAAAGTATAAGTGAACATGAAGACAAGAGTTGAGCTAGAAGCAACAAAATTAGCTAAAATTTGGAATGAATTTCCTTACAATTAACGACTTCCAAATATTGTTATTTCAGGGTTAATCACTGCATTAAACAGTCTTTGGAGTTGCATAGAACAGAATGTAAAACTAATAGAGACAAGGAATCATGTGATATGTGTGTCCATTTAATTTTCTCTCATCTTACAATTATTTGATTTCAATCTAAAAGTCATACCTAATGCATAGAATGTCTCCTTATCAATGAGTGCGGCTTCTGTTGGCTCAAATAACAAGGAGGCCTTCTGCCTGTCATCAGCAAGTGTTGCTTGAATCTGAGGCACGGCCAAACGTTCCAGTTGTTTCGCTAATGATGTCATTGTGGCCGTCTTTTATGACCAATTGAACCTAAAAAGATAAATAGATTTATGAGTGATATGATTTTTATCCACGAATGGATATGATATCGGCACAAGCGAACGTAGAGAGAGAGTGCAGATATCAATATCCATTATCCATAAGTGGATTAAAAATCATATCACGAGTAAATCATAGGATGTTATTTTTATTCCATAGTTAAAGTCATCATCAGAATCGTCGGAAATTAAGTGATTTAATTCGAATTTTCCAAATGATCCGGCGATGTTGACACCTAGCCTCCTTTTGAGTCTGAAGTAGCAAAAAGACTAGGCTTTTGGACTCCAGAGATTCTCCGGACTCTAATGTCTTAAAACCCTCTTGCTCCAGAGTCTAATAGCTTTTGCGGAGTCCAAAATGTTTTTTCCGGAGTCTAATTTTACATTTTTGTCACATTATTTGCGATGGAACTCTTGAGAAAATACATACAACTGGATAATGTAACTTGATATCCTTAGGTAGAAACAGCTCCCCATATTAATCTGACAGGAGCTGGTATCTTTATCCTGGCTAGGACCATAGCCAGCACAGGCCTTTTATCGAGTTAGTATCACTCTAGTTATCAACTTCTCTGGTGTACTAGAGTAGATTTCATGGCCTGACTTTGTCGGTAGAACTTGAAAAATAAGATTTATCTGAAGATTAGGAGTCTTTCTTACCCTCTAGAGGTTAGAACCCACATTTTAATGAAACCATATCAGCTATGTTTTTTTCATGATGAAGCATAAGCACAGTACTTGATTGAAATTTGTGTTAATGCTTTTTAGACTTTTCCATTTTCCTCGTGTTTACTTCTGGGACGGCTTTGCCTCTATCACGAAATACTGTATTGACCTTGAACTTTAATTTTGTGACATATCATCCAACCATGTCTGATGTAAAAATAATTAAAATATTTGAAAATAATGTTTTGTGGTCTTTTCTGCAGATGAGTTTAGGACATTGCAGAGGAGGATGGCCTGTTCTAAGATAGAAAAAGTGCATGATCTACAGTTGAACTATTGGTCTGAATGAAATGCAGCGCGGAAAGTATGAATGTGTCATCTGCTGTATCACCCTATGCAGACAGAGCCTGTGGGAAATATTGGGTGCGGAGCAAATGAGCGGAGGGTGCGGAGCTAACGGTCATTTTTGAATTTAAATTTGGGATATTTCTGAAACTAAGCCGTTTTGGGACTTCAAATATACCAAGATATGTGTATTTGACACCAAATATCAATACAATTGTGAAAATAGTAGCGCAATTCATTCTATAGCGACGCAGTGTGCCTTAAACCTTTCCCAGACCTATATATTTTGAAATTATCCTGTTAATACTGAGTCCCCAGCATTCATAAAAAATGGTGTTCAAGGTACACTATCTATACAAATTATTTTTGCATCTTGGAAGCCAGGCAGTATCTGTGTGATTTTATAAAAATTCGGAAATGTTCTTCAGATATGAGCCCCCTCTAAATATTGGGTGCGGAGCTACGTTTATGGAGCTATAAACGTAGCTCCGCACCCAATATTTAGAGGGGGCTCATATCTGAAGAACATTTCCGCATTTTTATAAAATCACACAGATACTGCCTGGCTTCCAAGATGCAAAAATAATTTGCATGGGTAGTGTATCTTGAACACCATTTTTTATGAATGCTGGGGACGCAGTATTAAAAGGATAGTCTCAAAATATACAGGTCTGGGAAATATTTAAGGCATACTGCGTCGCTATAAAATGAATTGCACCACTATTTTCACAATTTTATTGATATTTGGTGTGAAATACACATATCTTGGTATATTTGAAGTCCCAAAACGGCTTAGTTTCAGAAATATCCCAATTTTAAATTCAAAAATGACCGTTAGCTCCGCACCCTCCGCTCATTTGCGCCGCACCCAATATTTCCCACAGGCTCTGTCTGCATAGGGTGTGTATTAGTCTATTAATATTCTAGGACCTGTTTGTGATGCTTTATAATTTAGACCAAAATGTAGACGAATACACGCATGTGTAAATTATAAAATCAACGAACAAAGATTCAATTTTCACAAATGTTCAGTTATTTATCGTATTGAAACTTCCGGAACTTACTAGGAAAACATTCATTTTCACGATCCATAATTTACCTCTTGGATATTGTGCTAAATGCTCTATAGTTGACGCAACAAAGGTGATAGAGTTTCATTAAAATGTGTGTTCTAACCTCTATAGGGTAAGTAAGACTCCTAATCTTCAGGTAAATCTTATTTTTCAAGTTCTACCGACGAAGTCAGGCCATGAAATCTACTTTAGTTAGCATAAGCTGGCTACTGTCGCCGCAAGCTGGGATTGAGCTGGACAGCATCTTTTCCATTCAACCGTGTTTGGGCCATGCAGCCCAAGTCCCTACAACCGAAAGGTAAGCCACACAACCGAATTTTGCCAATTCAATCTGACGGAGAATGCCGAGCCTCTCTTTTTGATTAATTAGAGACTTCCTCTTCACATTCGTGGTACTCTCGGTCAACTTTGTTTGCAAAGAAAATCTTCGGCAATCCCCGGCTTTTCTTGAGGTATCTTCAGTTGCAAGCAAAAAGTCGACACCCGGGACTGAACCCAGGATCTTGGCATCAGGAGTCCAGAGTGCTAAACTTTACACCACAGAACCGAAGACGTTCATGTTTCTATTTTTTATATACTGTTGCAATACAGTCATTTGATTGCTTAATTTTTTTAAATTCAAAGTAGTTCCAAACATTTAAAATTTTATTCAAAATTACTGTACAAAAAATTGATTTATGGTTCTAAATGGGCTTATTAGCCTTTTGCAGATTCTTGATGTAGATGTAGACCATACATCAGGTAGAAAAGGTTCACTAGAATACAACAAATTGTGTCTTGACTGTGTAATATTGACAAAAATAAAGAAATAAGCTTACCAAAATGTTTTCAAATGGGTGATAATAGAGTCAACATGCTGTGAACCAAAACGAGGCTATCATAATATTGAAAGATGGCAGCACCTGACTTCATGAAATATGCACGTGTTGCCATCTTTTATTGACTACAGAATCTTTAGGCTGGTAATTTTGGCAGGAGTGGTTTCCTACCGGATATCATTTTTCAACTACATGTACAAAATTTCAATGTCTTCAGTTTATAAACTAGACTCTCTCTTTGTCTTTCCCAAGATATAGACAAACATACAGACATAATCTATAATAATCTATCTACTGCATCTTTACATCATTTTTTGTTCCAACTAATATTTTAAGATAAAAATCAGAAGACCCTGACAAATATGACAAAGAATCAGTTAGCCATCTTACTAGTATTAATATTTCAGGAGTCCTGCATATTTTTGGTGTTTTAGGAGTAAATCTTGTAACATTCTGACACAACTGGTGGTTTCAGTTTCCTTTCAGTCAAGATATTGAGAATTTAGTCTCAAAATTCTAGTTATCACTGTGGGGAGGGTCATTAACATTGAGTAGTTGATGATCAATGGGACCTGTTTTAAGAGAAATACATACTAATACTAAGAGCAATATATCATTAAGGTCAGGGTGCATGATGGGAAATTTTCTGCTTTCCTCAATTGAGTCACATGTTATTTTTCAAACAAGAATAACTCCTTCCCCACATTGTCTATGTCTTCCAGTTTTGCACAAAGAGTGCACTTATGTGCCTAGAAAAGACTTGTGAGAAGAATGTTTTGATAAAGTGTATGAAAAACAAGAAAATTCAGTGAAAAAAATCAGAAAATTTTCAGAATTTTTTTTCACTGAAATTTCTCATTTTTTTTACTTTTTACAAAACAAACCTTCTCACAAGGCTTTTCTAGGCACATAAGTGCACTCTTTGTGCAAACTTGGAAGATGTAGACAATGTGGGGAAGGAGTTATTTTTGTTTGAAAAATAACATGTGACTCAATTGAGGAATGCAGAAAATTTCCGAACATGCACCCTGTCCTTAAATTATAATTTTTGTTTGTACACAATTCCTATACGGATATTGTAAAAACCTTGAGGATTTCTCAACACTCATTGGAACTGAGGGAAAGTTCTTATTCATGGGAACTGTATATTATTCGGGCAACATACTGCTAAGAATAGGGACAAGTACCAATCCACTGTACCCAATCTAGTGAATCTGACATAGGGCAAACAAGAGTGCAATATTTGTATTTATCCAGGTCTACTAAGATAAAAGCAAAGTTTTTGATACTGTTGGGTCCATTGTATTTATACATTACACTGTTAAGCCTCAATAGTTTCAAGGTTATGTTCAGTGGTGATCCACTCGATTACGCTGGTTACCAAAACAGTTTGTTTCAGTAAAAAAATGTCGGAAGCTCAAATGTATTATATATGATTTTCTTTTTTCCTTGTTATTGAACATGTTATAGGCAGAATTCCCATGACATTTTTTATAAATAACAAACGTGTGTCTATCATAAGTTTAAGAAAATGAACAGGTTTCCAAACAAAAAGTTCAGAAAACAGAATCTTCAATTTAATACCTCACTTTTGTTATGTAAACGGAACTGCAAAAAGCGGTTAAGATCTGCACTTCTAACCCATTCTGTTAACGAAACAATAGTGAGATACTAAGTCGACCATTCTGTGGTCTTCTGAACCATTTGTTCAAAAATGTGTAAAGGACGATTCTCGGTTTGGAGAACAGTCTCCTGGGCTAATAATTTTTTTCATGAAAAATATAGAAATATTACCCAAATTAATCCATGAATATTCAAAAGAGGACATTTAGATCTACAAGATGTAAAAATAACAAATTGGTCTGAAGCAGGGATAACTCTCAATTAGACCGATTCAATAAAATACAAGTCTCGATTTGGGGAAAGAAGTTCATCAGTGTACTGCGCTTATATTTTTTGGCGAAAAATCTAGAAATATTACCCAAATTAAATTATAACCATTCAAAAGAAGACATTCAAATCTATATTATGTAAAAAAAATCAAATTTTTCCGAAGCAGGAATAATGCTCATTTAGATTGATGAACTTCGTTCTCCAAACCGAGAATCGTCCTTTTCCTAAACATATGATACTGACACAGATTTGCCATAAAAATGTCGTTGGAATTCTGCCTAAATCGCGTGATATAAGGAAAAGAAATTGCACCTTCTAGGTTCCGACATACAACATTATCGAGTGGATCACCAGTGATGTTATCAAGGAGACAAAAAGCAATCTTCATCTCTGCAAAATGTATATACAATATACAGTGACCTATCCCGCATCCATGGACTACAGAGTGGCCCATCCTGCATCAATGGACTTAAAGTGGCCTACTTGCATCAATGGACTCTACTATCGTACAATTGTAGCCTTGAGAATATTTTCAATAACTCATTACTTGTTTTTGTAGATTTCAAATAAGTTTAATTTAATTAGTGCATTCAAATTCATCTTAAACTTTGGTCATTGTGATGTTATTGTGAATGATAGCAAATCCATTCATGCAAGGCCTGACCACCAATCCACATGCTTCACTCTCAAACTGAACTAATGCATGGACTTCTTTTCACATATTTATTTATTGACTGTCTTTGTTTACAATAAATTCTCAGGAAATTCGAACACAACATCTTTTCCAGTCAGCTTCTTGTATACTGCTGTAAATGTGTCGACCTGGAAGTACAAAAAACAAACAGAACATGTAAAATGTATCAATGCAAGTACTTCAATTTCAGTATTCAGTTTTCTCGTTTCTACAATCCAGCCAAAATTTTTCAACTATTTTCAAACGCAAAGCTTGAAAGTTTGCTGGTGTCGAATATTCAGTGAAAATTTCGTGAAGATTTACTCAGTAGTTCTTGACATATAATTAGTCATTGACTCAGTAGCCCTTTTGCACTAGACCAAAAATAAGCCCGTCACATTTGATAAAATGGTCAAAGTAAGTCAGCAGGCTAACATTGCTAAGGGTTAAAAGTAAAAGTCCAAACCTTATGTTCAATATTGGTCTGTTGTGTTTTGTCTAGATGAGCCTTGATGGTTCTGCTGCCGTCAAGCTTGATACGGATTCTCTTACCCACAAGTTCAGCTGGGTAACACAAGTCCTCCAAGATAGCGTCGTGCACTGCAGTCAGGGTGCGGCTGTAAACATGCGTTATATTTACTCATTCCAAATTATGAGTTCCATTATACTATTAATAAAATGCTATTAATAAAATGATTAAGATGTTTGATTTAAGCAGTTTGAACAATGTTCAGACAGCAAAGGAAGACGTCAAAGAATATCTCAGATTTTTTAATGCGAAACCTCCTTGTTCTATCATCACCACATTGTCAAATTCATAAAGAAAAATTACACAAAGCCACAGCAAAATGATGATTAAGATAAGTTGATAATTAAGAGAGCTAAGTTAGAATGGACCATTTCAATAAACTCAGACACCTTTTGCTCGACAAAACCTATAGTGTCATAGACTGTATGTAGCAATGTTCAAGTTCAACAAAAATTGCCAACAGTAAGAAGTCTATTTTTCAGCTCATATCAAAGTTTACTGAAGTAAGCTAAGTAACTTGAATTGGGTAACCATGACTGTCAATTGGTTCATGTAATTCACCTAATTTTGAGTAACTGAAATGACACCTGATGTTAATGAAATAAAGAGAAGTTTCTAACCTTCTTGGTCTCTTTTGTTTGCTCTTAGACTTGGTTTTTCTAGTGGGCTTGGGCAGGATACGCCTCTGAAAACAAAATTCAACATTTACCAAACCAAGGCTTATTACAAATTTGGAATGAAAAGGAAGTAATTATTTTGATTAATTAACATAGGAGCCATGAATCAGACCATAGTTCTATAAACTGTACTGTTAAAAGTTTACCTTTAAAAATACACTAATATAAATTCTACACATTTTGACAGCTTCTAAACTTTTTTAAAAAGGGCATACTTAAAATTTTTAAGAAAAACCTTGAAAACTTAGAGAGCAATATTCAGACAGCAAAGGAAGACATCAAATGTAGACTCAGAGCTATAACGGAACCCTTGTTCTATCATCACCATATTGTAACACTTATATCTCACATATATTGAGAAGATAAAAGACGGCATTCATAAGTTTACCTGTGCAATAAAAACTACATGTTTGCCGCTAAACTTCTTTTCGAGTTCTCTTACGAGTCTGGTCTGGATCTTCTGGTAGAGACGAAGCTGGGGCACTGGGACAAATATAATGATTGCCTTCTTGCCCTGGACATCAATCTCCTAGAAAATATGAAAAATGATTTCTAAGTCTATTGCAATATAAACCAGAACAACGGCAACGCCAAAGCGTAGCGAATCCCATCGAACAGAAATGGCTGGCATATAACGAACAAAATATATAGCAAATATCGTAAAGTAACACCCATAAGAAAGGCCACCATTTTCAAAATGGTTGCTCACTAGCCAAGTTGTCATCAGAAGAAGTAATATGCTTTTAAGTAGCCACATACAAAAATTTTAAAAAATCACCCACGCATACATGTAAATGCTGGCCATTTTTTAAAATGGCCGCCTACTACCCAAAATGTCATAAGACAGTATGCAATCCTTACGAGTATTCACATATCAAATATGAACAAAATCTACTAATTTTCAAGTTATAGTAAAAACGTAAAAAATGGTAGCCATTTTTCAAAATGGCCGCCTACTACCCAAGTGTCATTAGACAGTGTGCCATGCTTATAGTATTCAAATATAAAATATGAACAAAATCGCTCACAGTTTGATACTCTGCCTTGAAGGTCAGTTTAAAGTGTATGTGAAATATAATAATAATTCAAATATTAGATACGGACACTAAAGTACTCTTTGAGTATTCTATGTTAAATAATTTTAGAGTGCAATGTTCAGACAGCAAAGGAAGACGTCAATGAGTAACTCAGATTTTATAATGCGAAACCTCCTTGTTCTATCATCACCACATTGTCACTTACTTTATTTTAAGTGCTGCCTACCTTAGCTCCAGTGATGTTGAGTTCTCTAAGTTGTGCCTTGAGATCACTGTTCATCTCCAGATCAAGGAGAGCCTGTAATAGTTGAAAACTGCATTTTAATTATAGTTTATAACAAAAATAATACTATTCAGTCTCATTCAATTTTGCTGGGTTTGATTCCCACCAGGGTGGAGTGACTTTCACATCAGCCTGTAGCATGAGATTTGATCCTATGTTACAGATTAACTAATAATTTCTCCTTTGGGGAATAGCACATGGGAAAGACCATGTGACATGAACAGTGTGATTGACAACCTGGAAAGACAGGTAAATTTAATTATGGGTCCACGAAAACGGGCATGTAAGTCATGGATGTGATGCCATATATGCAATGTTGATGTGGGAGAGTCAGTCCACTCCAGGGTGGAGTAGCTTTTTCACATCAGCCCGTAACTGTAGATTGATAAAAAATTGCGATACCTGCACATGTTATTTTCTGGTAAACTATAAAGTTTGAATGCATGTGTTAATTTCCTTACTTATATCTGGTAAGAGCTCAATGGGAACTTCAGGAAATTCTGATATTTCACAATTTCTATTTTTCCAAATTTTCTTCAAAGTTCCCAGACAACACAGGAGCTACGATTGACCTGTTTCCAGGTTTACTAAAAGAAGACAATGTAATGATACTTTCCTGAAAAAAGCTAGGAAAAACACACATGCCTTCATACTTAATTATATACCAGAAAATAACATGTGCAGGTATAGCAATTTTTAACCAAAATGTTACTTTCCAGCTGAACCTTAAAAACCTTCTATAGTTCAACATTCTGATTCAGACCCTAAGATTCAGAATAATTGGTACAAGTCCTCTGGACTTGTAAGTGAAAACTTTTCAAGCCCATCCAAAAAAATACAAGCCAAATAAGGACTTGTAAATTTTAAAGCTACAAGTCCAAAAAATCAGCCAACTGAACTCTGTGAATTACAATTTAATCCCACGATGAACGCATTCTTTTTGATGTTCACACTATTTGGGGCAAATTTGGACACTTTCTCGCAAGTAATGCAAAACATTTTATCGCCTCTGTGAGCTAACCATGGTCTTCCAAATTCCCATTTGGGAAGATACTTCCGCTTTTTGGTCTTTTCCATATCATATATATGAGTGGTTTCCGAAAAAATTGAGAGAAATACGAATATTTCAAATATATCAAAAGTAAAATTTCGAAAAAAACACTGACAAAGGTACAAGAGAGGCGAATTCTGATTAGTTGTTGCCACCGGAAGTTAGACAGATATGTAAATTTAAGCCAATGAGATCGCGGTTTACTTAAGTGTTTTGGCTCGATATCCATCCCACAATTTAGTAGGCGAGAGAGACGGTTTTTGTTGATTGGTTATTGCGAGCGGAAGTATTGCATATTTTTTAATTTAAACCAATTGGAATGCGGCTTACTCACATATGTTTGGATCGGCATCCACAGAAAAAAAATTAAAACAAAGTTAGTTTCAAATTTTTTATTCATGATATTGCCGCGACCAATATTGATGAATACAGTCAACAGCTGACAGTCAATCAGGGTAGGCTTATAGGTCGTTTTTTAAAACGCCAGGGAGACTTGTATTTTGAGAGGAAACACGCCAGCCGCTAAAACAAGGCGCCGCTGGCGTCCTGGCGTGTGGGAATCTTAGGGTCTGTTCTGATTGGATAAAATTTACCCGATTTCATAATTTTCATCACATCCTATATTGTGTCAAGTCCATGAGTTGATCTCTTTCACAAGGAGCACTCTCCAGCATTCAATAATAATGACAAGAACTTGGTCTCATGATTTCTATTAACGTTATTCTTACCTGGGAAATGGATGACTCAAATTCATCAGGCTTTTCGCCTCCTGGCTTCAATATTTTCGCGCTCACCGAAAACATCTGAAAATGTAACAACCAAAATTGATTTCAATTATGTGCCAATCAAATGCAGTTTATTGTTGATTAATGTATGCCCCATCAGCCAGTAATTTCCATCGTCATTCGCTTATGTCGACATCTGCAGTGCTCACCATAAATAAATGGTGAGCAGTGTAAAGTCTAAACTGAAAGAAGTATCAGAGAATTGATTAAATGCACAATTAATTTAGTGAACTAACACATGACTATAAAGATCAGTGACACGCACTACGATCGTGTTCTGATAAATGTCAACAATTGTTCGACCAGGAGTTGAACTGAGAAAAATGATCATGGGGATAATTGTTGGAAATAAAAACAAGAGGAAAAGATGGATCAAATCGGTTAATATCTGTAGATTTTAAGAGCCATCCCCATTTGATTTTAATTGTAATGAAAGGTTGATGTCTGAACTAAGTTTCTGATTGTTAAAAATAAGAAGAGGATGACAATTACCGTGTATATTGAGAAAAATAAATGCCAAGTAAAATTTATTCGCACCTTGCAATATGGCGGCGGTAGGAAAGACCGAAACCTCGAGATTTAGATAAATTATTCGTAAATTGAGATAAAACATATATTTGCGACTTCTAAACGCAATCTTTGCTCAAAATATCTCAAAGAAACTATATGTTTGGTGATAAGAACGTCAAAATGGTAAAAAATAAGAAAACTTTTATTGGTGTCTCAGTAAAATTGCAATTTATAAATATTTCCAGAAGAAGAAGAAGTGTGATTGACAAATCATTTGATGAATTCACATCAGTTTGGTATAAACATATCAACCAAGATCAGATTTCATATACAATAAAGAGATCTATGTATAATATAAATGAATATACCGTTCGATTTAACATTGGCTGCATTTTGAACACTTGTATCACAATTTAGTTTTGATACAATTGAAACTGCTGAAAAGGCGAAAGACTCGTGACAGCCTCCACACATTTTCTTTCACCGTGTTCTGCGTGTAGATTCAACATACAAAATGTCATATTACAATAGGAGAAGTGGTGGGTGCTCGGGTATATATTCATGTTATATTATCTACTGTAAATGCAATATTCAATGGTAAATTCCAAAAGCCCACAATTTTTGCATCCAGAGTAGACTGTATAGTTATAGTTATAGTTATTCACTGCTAGGTCATTCTGACCTGTAGCCGGTCTTAAGATTTAATTTTAAAAATAATGAGCATGGTTAAGCATAGACCCCATTAATTGACTGAATCTGGTGGCTACCTCAGAGCTCTGTAGTTATATCTTGTAGGGTGGTTCTTCCATAATTTGTCCAGTCTATTCTTGAAGAGATTGATGTCTTGGGCCTCTACAACTTCTTGGGGGAGGAAATTCCAACTGCTCACTATTCTCTGGGTGAAGAATCCCTGTCTCAGTATTGTCCTGTTCTGTTTCTTTGAAACTCTCATATTATTGCCACGAGTTCTGCCAATGTTGTGGGAGAGGGGAAGGATATTGCTTATTGGTATGTCGTACTTTTCATTCAAAATTTTCCATGTTTCAATCATATCGCCTCTTAGACGTCTGAACACAAGTGTTGGTAACTTTAACTCTTTCAGTCTTTGGGGATAGTCCTTGTCTTTTAGGCTTGGTATACATCTTGTGGCTCTTCTTTGTACAGCTTCAACCGCTTCAATGTCCTGGATTAAATATGGAGACCAAACTGTATTGGCATATTCAAGATGGGGTCGTACCATTGCCTTGTAAAGAAGCAACATATTGGAGGAATCTAGAAATTGGAAGGTCCTTCTTATTAATCCCAGAATTTGGTTAGCTTTTTTAACTACCGTTTGTACATGTGTACTACTTTTCAAATTCTTGGTAACCATTACTCCCAGGTCCTTCTCACCTTCTGTTTCTTGAAGTGCTGTGTTGCCCATGCTATAGTTATATTCTGGGGGGGATTTTCCTATTCTTAATACCTTGCATTTTTCACTATTGAACTGTAATTGCCATTCTTGGGTCCAGTTCATAAGGGATCTTATATCTTGTTGTAATTCGTTACAGTCATCTAGGTTATTTACTTCTCTATAGAGTTTCGTATCATCAGCAAACATAATCAGAGGGCTGTTTACTGCCTGTGGTACATCATTTACAAATATCAGGAACATAACGGGTCCGAGGACAGTCCCCTGGGGTATGCCTGACGTTACATCGGTCCATGATGACGATTCACCGTTAATGGTTACTCTCTGCTTTCTGCGTTGGTATTGGTTACTGTTGTTGCGGTTTCCTGCTGAATCACTGTTCTCTGGGCCGTCAAATTCGTTTCCGGATTCCGCACCGAGGAAAGCTTTCAGCCACTGGAGGGCTGTACCCACAATTCCTAAGTTCTGTATTTTTCTAATTAATCGTTCATGCGGAACTTTGTCGAAGGCTTTTTTGAAGTCAAGATAGACTGCGTCAATGTTGCTTCCACTGTCTAGTACTTCAGTCCACTTATCTAGTGTCACGAGTAGGTTTGTCACACAGGATCGACAAGGCAGGAATCCATGTTGACACTGCGACAGGAGGTTGTTCTGTGAAAGATGAGATAGTATTCTTTCTCTTATTATAGATTCCAGGATCTTACACACTACAGATGTGAGGCTTACGGGCCTGTAGTTATTAGGTTGACATTTCTTGCCTTTCTTGTGGATTGGTGAAATGTTGGCTTGTTTCCAATCTTGTGGTAATGTTGCGGTATCTATAGATTTTCTAAATATCAGGTAGAGGGGTCTGCATATTACTTCTTTCAATTCCTTGAGTATACGGGGCTTGATATTGTCTGGTCCAGGTGATTTGCTTACTTTCAGTAATTCCAGTTTCTTCATTATATCCTCCTCCGTGAATGTCCAGTCCTGTATGTAGTTATTCAGTCTGATATAGTGCCCAGCTGGTATATTCTCTTTATTCTCGTTAGTGAAAACACTAGAGAAAAATTTGTTGAGCTCTTCTGCTTTATCAAGGTCATTCTCTGTCCTAGATCCATCCTCTCTTAGAAGTTGGGGAATTCCGCTCCGTGTTTTCGTTTTACTATTACTGTAGCCCCAAAACTTTCTAGGCTGAGATTTCGCCAGCTTGGCTATATTACATTCAAATTCTTTAACTGCTCTAGAGACTTCTTTTTTGGCTTGATTTCTCTCTTTTATATACTGTAAATATTCTTCACCTTTCTTTGTGGTTTGGTATCTTCTCCATGCACTGTGTTTTCTTTTTATCTGGGCCATGCATTTTTTATCCATCCATGCTTTCGCTTGTTTTTTGGCTTTTATTTGAGGGACATTCTTACTGTAGCTGTCTTCCATTTTGGTTCTAAATATATTCCAGCAGTCGGTGACTTCTTTATCCTTGAATTCCCTGTCCCAATCTAAAGTGAGCTCTTCTTTCATCTTTCCATAGTCAGCTTTGTCTAGAAGGTGGATGATTCGGACTTGTTTTATATATTCTGCTTTGAAGTGGAATTCAAACTTCAGTACTTGGTGGTCACTTTTTCCCAGTCCAGCTGTTACTTCTAAATTTGTGACCATGTCTTCTTCATTTGAAATCACCAGGTCTAGAATGTTGTCCCCTCTAGTTGGTTCAGCTACATGTTGGTATAAGAAGTTATCATCAATTAGTTCTATTAGTCCCTCTGCAGTTCTCCTATCCTGGCATCCTGGTATTGTACAGTTGAGGTCCCAGTTTACTCCTGGTAGGTTGAAGTCTCCCATGATTAGTAGGTGAGATGGATTTGTGTCACATTTGTTTTTGATTTGCTGGAATAACGCCTCAGAGTTTGCTTCATCACATGTGGGGCTTCTATAAACACATCCAATAATGGCAGTGTCTTTTTCACAGTTCATTTGTAGCCACACTGACTCTTTAATATTCAAGTTTGTTTGAAGTTGGTGACATTTTATGCTGTCCTTTACATAAACTATTATACCTCTTGTATTATCATCTAAATTATTAGTGAAGTGTTGATATCCTTGGAGAGCAATTTGAGATTCAGCTAGTTTGTAGTCCCTGCGTTTAACATTCACTTCTACAAGTCCAATTATATCTGGTTCCGTCTCGTGGGTCATCAATTCAAGTTCATCCTTCTTATTAGGGAGGCTGTCCATATTTGTATATATTACTTTCATTTTATGTACACTATTTACACTATTTACATTTTTGTTCTGTCTGGCTGTTACTCGTCTTGGCTCTCGTCCCCCGAGTCCCTTTCTGGATTGGTGATCAAAAGAGGGGGTTGCTTTGGCAATTGTTTATCTTTGGGTGTTGGTGTAGGCTCGATATTATCGCCTCTGAGTGCTTCGCGATTTCTCGTTCTGTTTGTTTCCGTCACCTCTGATGAGCTTCCTTCACTAGTGTGCGTATTCCTTGGTACAATGGCTCCTTTCTTTATCATGAAATCCCTTCCATTGTTGGGCAGATTCTTCAAATCATTGAGTAGCTTGCGGGACTCCTCCCTCTCCAGCGGTGTCATATCAGGTTTTATGTAGATTCCTCTGTATGCTTCTTTGTTCCTTAGTGATTTTGCACTTCGTAGGATTTCAAATTTTTTCCTAGTGTCTCTTATTCTGACTAGAAGTGGTCTATTTTTGTTTGGAGTTGGTTTACCAAGCCGAAATGTTTTTTCTAGTTCAGCCTCCAGTCTCAATCCATCAGTTATGAGGTCATCTGCCTTCTTTGTATCATCTAAGAGTCGTTGGCGTGGTGTGTTAGCTGCACTTTCTGGTATGTTAAATATCACTAAATTGTTCTTGCGTTTTTCCCTTTCTGAGTATTCTTGTAGTGAAGCTGATACAGTTGCATTGGATCGTGGGGGTATGTGTTCGGAAGACGCGTTTGTGTTCCAGGACATGACATTTTCAGTTGTGGGTTGGGGGGATAGCTTGACTTGTTTCACCTGAATGTCCGATATCTTTGATGTTAACTCTCCCAGTACATTTTGTATTTGGATAATTTGCTCTTTTAGATCAGTTTGGCTTTGGCTTGGATCAGAGGTTTTTGGTCGAGCTGATTTTGATGCTTGTACTACTTGTTCAACTATTGGGCTACATAACTTACAATACCAATGGATATTTTTGTGAATCTGGAGTACACCTATCAAGTTTATAGTCAGGTCCTGGCATGAGATGCAAGCCCATTTCAAACATCTTTCACATTGAATTTCAGCGGGAGGTTCTTTACAAAATTCACATGGAGAGTCTATAATTACCTTGTTAGCTCCCTCACCGTCACCTTTGCCTTTCCTTTTCGTATCTTTTTTCACCTTTACCTTGTTATTTTTGGTTGATTTGCTCGACGAACGGAGAGTTGGCGTGTTTGTTTTTCCACCGGAAGTAGACTCATTTTCGGTAGGTGTATTTTCGGCAGAGTTTTGCGACATTTCTGGTTCCATTTCCGAATCCGATATTCTTTCATCAGGATTATCTGCTTCGTTATCATCTATAGATACAATATTTCCTAATAGATCTATACTACTGTGCCTTATTCTTGGTGTGTCTCTGGATGACATTTTAGTGTCGTAATTTGGCGGGGTTTTCTTTCTTCAAATTTTCACACTTCCAAAGACAGATCCTGGTTAGTATGGTTGTCCTTTTGTCGCTTTCTTGCACTAGTTGGTTTATCTATCAGTTCTTCTATCTTCTTTTGTCTCTTAATTGGGGGTGCTAGGTCATTATTGCTCTTAAAACTCAAATTAATCTGGAGAAAAAATTTTGTGTGACATTTTGTTTTGATCACGTGACACATGTATCCTTCGTCTGAATAAATATTCAGACTGTAAGTCACCTATTGTAAAATGTGGTGTTGTATAAATGTTACAAATAAGTTTGTTTAATGATAAAATGATTACCTTATGAAGAACTCACAATATTATTTTTTCGTATATTGTCCTCTTACTGAAGATATTCATAAAATGTACAGACGCTTCTTGTAGCGAAGCCATTGATTAGGTCAAGCCATTTTGGCAATGCCAATTCTCACGATAAACGAGATTTAGCCAGTGACGTCAGTCTATTTGTAAACAAATAACACGTGGAGCGGGAGCAACATTACGGAAGGGTATTGCTAAATTCCATTTGTGCGGGAATTTATTAGATCTAGTCATTTATTATCATTATCCCGATTAATTTTCTTCATTTATAGTAAATAGAGCGGAAATATTCATGAAGAAGGCCGAGGTAAACAAGTGGTCATGTGTTGTCAAAGTTCAAAATTTGCATATCTCGTTTGGATCTCGTGAACTCAAACGTCCTTGACATTGATTTCGCGATCTACTTATGAACACATCCTGAAGTTTCGGTGAGTCTGAACATTTCATTATTTTATATCAACTTGTACCCGCCTTATACAAATATTTTTGCTCCTAGTTTAAGATGAACATCTCTTCAACATATTCACCAATTTTCAAGGTGAACATTCTTATAATAAACGAGAAATTAATGTGCAAAAAATATCACCGCGATTTCCATAGGAAATATATCAATCATAACAGACCGAATATTTTATTCGGTCTGTTGGATACATACTACATCCAGAGTCGATTTCTTCCTCAAGACACGTCCACTGTTCCTAGAGTTCTTTGTTTCCTTAGGTTCATTCCTGTATATTATTTTTAACGAAGGACAGCCTATAACGACTGCTATACGCAAAAAGATGCATGAAATTAGAAGTTTCGAAACTGAAAGTTGAAAAATGGCGACTTTCCCGTCTTCTATGCGCAGGTGCGTTCAATCCAGCAATTTGATTAGTTCATATTATATGAACGCATGCGCAATAACTACATATATTTTTAGATAGATGTCACTTGCGTTCATTATTTCACAGTAGTCCCTTCCCATGATGCACCTTATATATCGGAAATATTTTCCTTTAGTGATAAAACAAATAACTCTCATCTTCGAAATACGTTTTCCATTCCTTGGCAATAATCTTTCATTTGGTATCTAAGTAAAACCGAACCAACCGCCGAAAAGTAATTCGAATCCTTCTGAATCGTGGGAATGAAGTACTTTCATTTTTGCGCATGCGCATAGAACACAGGAAGTCGCCATTTTTCAACTTTCAGTTTCGAAACTTCTAATTTCATGCATCTTTTTGCGTATAGCAGTCGTTATAGGCTGTCCTTCGTTAAAAATAATATACGGTAATGAACCTAAGGAAACAAAGAACTCTAGGAGCTACCAATTTTTAACAGTGGACGTGTCTTGAGGAAGAAATCGACTCTGGAGGTAATAATTAGGATGCGAAAATTGTGGGCTTTTGCATTTTAATCACTTCTTTACATATTCTTCAGATTTCTCAGCAATTAGTGGATGGATTGCTACCATTTTAGGTAACTTTGCTCTGTAGTGTTGTTTGATTCAGCATGTCGATTATTGAAAGGATTCCTTATGTTTTTACTGGATATATCTAACAATCATTTTCTACAAACTTCAGGAAACATCACAACCGAGCTTCCTTTTTATTTACTCTTAATAAGCAGTACACTCAGTACCGACGCCTCGAGACAAGCCCCTGTGGGTTAGCCTAACTGAATACAGCTGGCTCAAAAGCTTCTGTCATCTCGGTAGAGTAAAGCTAGGTTCACAGTTAGTGAGCGACAATGTGAATGTCACGGACATGCTGAAGGAAGTGTAGCTTCGTCTTCTTTTACTTATCATGATATTCAATTTTACAGCCTTGTATCATCCAATTCATCTGCAGTGATATGATAACTTATCCGTCAATCCCCAGGCGTCAGCCATGGCGCATGCACTAGCATTAGCTAATAGCGGTAGTTATAGACAATGAATCCTGATTGCTTGGCAGTGGCAACGGTACTTTATGACTTATTTAGGCGAAGGCTATTTAGCCTTAGTTCAACAAGTTAAACCTAGTCTGGGCCTTATTTCTTATCTGACATTTCTTGTGGCCCGCCCTAGGTTTAACATCCGTGCCTATTCGGCCCTTGATCCAAAAGAATTTAATGATGGCCTATGGCAGCGCATAGAAATCTATGCGCGTTTTATTAATAACTGATAGTGAGAATTTGCAACCAATGAAAGCATAGCACGGAAGTTAAACCCAACCACGGCAACAAGAAAATTCAGATTATAAATGAAAGCCGTGGTATTGGGTTTAACTTGTTGAACTAATTTAGCCTGTGCCATTCATATCTGTGAGTGTGCGTCTGGGGGGAAGAGAGATGGGGAGTATACCTTTACTGGCCTTTCATGGATACTGCTGAACATCACAGGGGGTCTTGGTACTTGTAGTCATGCTTGGCTGGGTGGTCTATCCAATGTTTGTTGAGGTTGATCTTGAATTACAGTACAGTATATTTTCCGAATCTATGACACTTTGTGGGAGACTATTCCAGGAATTTATGATCCTCTGAGTGAAAAACTTAGATGTTTTGACTGTCCTTGAGTGAGGCTTTATTAGCTTCATGCTGTGTCCTCTGGTTCTTCCTTGATCCTCTGCTTTAGTTAGTAGATCCTCGACAGGGATATTATATAGTCCATTCATTAATGTATAAGTCTCTATCATACAGGGTGTCCAAAAAAAAACAGGACCGTAAGAAAGTTGAATAACTCGGTCAATTTTGCATATTTTGCCCTGAAATTTAAGAAATATTTAAATCATTCAATGTGAATTTTGTTCTGAAAGTTTGATGATAATCTGTTTATTGTGTCAAAAACTACAGTCCTTTACAAAACATGCTCAAAGTGGGCACTTCTCCTCTCTTTGCACAAACGAATCCTGCGAACAAAGTTGTTAATGACCCTTACCTATACACATTAATGTGAATGGTAAATATTGGGGTAGTTATTGCCCTCTTAAGACTGTTAGGAGCCTGTCAGTATACACATTGGCTTTGAGAAATCCTCAAAGATAAAAATTTGGGGGATTTAGATCAGGCAAATGAGCTGCCCATATGGTTTGCGTTCTGCAACTGATGAGCTGACCACCAAAGCATTGCCTAAACCATTTCAGCATATCATTTGCACTGTTGGGGTGGTATTGGCTTGTTGAAACCACTGCTTAATTATCTTCTTAGATGTCCCTTCTGGTGCTTAGTGACCTCCAAAACTTGGTGAGAACTTACTGGTCCTTTTTCATGGTGATAGCAAGTCCCCAGTCACCTTCGAACCAAAAGGGACTGATGATTCCATGTTTCCTCATTACCACCCAGGGATTGCATTGTTCAGAATGCAATGGATGCTGTAACACTTCATCAGGAGGATGTAAGCCCCAGTAGCAATTGTTCTTGGAACAAACTTGTCCATTCATAAAGACATGTGTGTAGGAGGATCATCAACAGCTTTGTTCGCCGGATTGAATTGTGCATAGAGATGAGATTTGCACATTTGGGTCATGTTTTGTAAGGAGCTGTAGTTTTTGACTCAATTGGTAGATTATTATCAAACTTTCACAACAAAATTCACATTGAATGAACTAAATAATTCTGAAATTTCAAGGCAAAATATGCAAAATTGACCGAGTTATTCAACTTTCTTACGGTCCTGTTTTTTTTTGGACACCCTGTATTTCCCCGTTTTCGTCTAAAGGCTAAGGTTGTCATGTTCAACTTTTCTAGTCTCTCCGGGTATTCAAGTTTGTTGAACCCTGGGATCATCTTGGTGGCTCTCTTTTGGACTTTCTCTAGGGCTTCAAGATTCATCCATCTGATATGGCGACAATATTGTGACTGCATACTCAAGTCTAGGCCTAACTACTGCTTTGTATAAGTGGGTCATGGTATCTGGGGTTAAATGCTCAAAAGTCTTCGTGATTATACCTAGTATGCTGTTTGTTTCTTTACTATTGTCCTGATGTGTGTTCCCATTTTTATGTTTTCTCTGATCTCAACACAAAGATCTATTTTACTATTACATTGTTCTATTTCGTGAGTACCAAGTTTGTACTTGAACTCTGGAGGATTGTTACCTATTCTGAGGACATGACATTTTTCCAAGTTGAAGCCTAAGTCTTCAGACTTCTGTGCCAGGGCCACGAGATCTTTCTGTAGGTCCTCAGTAACTATCCTCACAGTCTTCAATTGAGTTTACCTCCCTGAATAGCTTGGTATCGTCAGCGAATAAGTTTACTGTGTTGGTTACATACTCTGATATATCGTTAACGAACATGAGAAAAAGTACTGGTCCACACAGTTCCTTGAGGTATACTAGATAAACGTCTTTCCAACCTGATTTTGTGCCGTTGATGATGACTTTCTGTTTCCTATACTTATGTGTACTTGGTCCATTTTGGGAATCATTAGCAGATTGTTTGAAGCCAGATGGTTAATATCATTCTCCCTTATGATGGATTCCACACATGTCAAACTTACTGGTCTGTAATCATCCTTTTTCCCCCTGTATTGGTGATATGTTTGCCAGCTTCCAGTCATCTGGCAGAGAGGTGATCGGCGGTTGGCATCTGTAACAAATTCTTAACAAATACTGTTTAGACTGACTTCAGTTTTTTTCGACCTTCACTGACCTTTTTAACTAGGTCAAAAAGGTATTTTTTCATTCAAATTGACCTTTTTTCAAAATCATGTACAAGTTATCAGAAGTTCAAATCTGACTTTAGTTTTGAGATTTGACCTTCATTGACTGTCTCAAGGTCAAAAAAGGTCAAAAAGATATTTTTTCAACTTGCCTGAAAATACAACGTGCAGTATGGCAACTGATTTTAGACGGTCATATCTTTCACCATGAGTACTTTCTGGGCATAAATTCAGTGGTTTTTATTAAAACAATATGTTTTCTTTCAAGTGAAGTACCCACAATGATAAAAAAATATAAATCAAATTAAATTATGAATAGGGACCCCATGTCAACATTGTTTTCAAAATATTGAACCAATTTACTCAAAAGAGGATCTTCTTTTTCTGATTTTTAATTATTGCATGAAAACATTGTTCAACAAGGGATCTAAGATATGTTCAAAAATAGAATGGTATTGAAAGTCTAGTTTTGAAGATAACAGTTTTCGTTGACCAAAATTATGCTTAAAACAATGGATAACATGGGATATCATATCCATGGTTTTTAACTTTAACTCATTTCAATACCCATCCCCTTTTCAGATATTGATAATATAGTGTAGAGGAGCCTTTCGATATGTTTAAATTGAGAAAAACAAGGTGGGGCCCTAATCCATTATTTTTTCAGAGTTAGATTTATATTTTACTATCATGGGGACTTCACTTGAAAGAAAACATATTGTTTTAATAAAAGCCACTGTATTTATGACCAGAAAGTATTCATGGTGAAAGATATGACTGTCTAGAATCACTTGCCATACTGCACGTGGTCTTTTCTCAAAATCATCTAGAAGTTCTCAAAAATTTAAATCTGACTATAGATTTGACCTTCAATGACATTCTCAAGGTCAAAAAATATTTGACCTTCAATGACCTTCTCAAGGTCAAGAAGGTCTTTTTTCAACTTGCTTAATAACGCAGATGCGAGTAAGTAGTTACCAGTTTCACCACCAGGTGGCTCGTTCGGGTCAGATAGCATGGCGGGTATAGTAGAATGTTCCCTTTAACTTAAATTACATCTGTTTTAGTTGTTCAATTTTCATATAACCCTTATGTATCTAATTGTTATGTGAATTAAAATATGTCCAGTAAAAGAAAATTTTATCTGTCCAATACAAGAAAAGATATTTCTCTTTTTGTGATTTTGTAACATGGGGTCTATGGGGGATCAACCCGAGCTAGAAGTCACATTTTCAAAAAAATTGAATTTTCAAAGTTAATAAACAATTTTCGAAATCATATTTGTAGATGTACTTTTACATGTAGATTTCAAATATGATCTCACTTTGACTGCAGAGGTGGCGTTAACGCAATTTTTTACGTTTTTTACTCACATTTTTGCAACTCTGACGCAAATATTCATTGTCTACCGAGTCTTTCTGACGCACGTTTGTTTCACATGCAAAATCCCCGCTTGGTACTTGGTTAAATTGATCCCTATACGTGAAAATACGTGATTGATCAAATTTATAATTTTGCTAATTCCGGAAATCTAACATTTCGTTCAGCGCAATCGAGCCTCCTTCCTACCGATCATTTTCTTATTTCGGTATTTCATATAATTTTTAAAGCCCTGTGATTCAGATTCAATGATAAACTTGAAAACATTGATCGATCCCTCGATTTGTTTATCTCGTGTGCTAGGGGGCGTATCAAAAATGCAATAAAACGAACATAACATTGAACAATAATTTATTAATTTCATACTCCCTTCAAAGGATTTTAGTGATCGTATATTTATCTAAATTACCGCATAAAATCTTTCCTTGAATGTTCACACGCTAGATTTACGAACCTTTAGTTTCCTTCGCAAGTTCGCAAAATTCCTTCGCTAAGTTAGCAAGTTTCCTTGAGCCGTCCCCTTCATCAGCATGCGCAGATGTAATGCGCAGTAGGTTTATCAATGGTGCTCACAGTGACCGATCTATCGTAAGTTTTCACCAAGTATTTTCAATTAACTCCCTCAAGTTAAGATCTTCGATTCACTAGATCTGAAGCTGATCCTATGAAGATAGATAATGGGCACATGAAAATCCAGTCGATCGCACATTAAGGGGGGTAATGATGATAAATTAGGTATGAAAACAAATCTACTTTCGGTTTCATTTTATAATTACAAGTGTTACGTACGAAAATAACAGAAAGTAAAAACAGCAATTAAAATATGATAACAATATATTTATATTTGAAAACTAAATAATATAACAATGATATAAAGGAGGTTTAATACTTAAGTGATGTCCAATCAATGATACGGCTTATTCTTGATGTCGATAAATATCCTTGACGATCCTTGAGAATGTTCCAGATCACGAAAGTTTCAATAATCGTTAATAGTTCTCCAATGTTTGTAATAATCCAATAATGTTCGTCGTAATCCTATAATGTTCGTATACAATAATGTTTGATGATAATCCACAAATGTTTATGATAATCCACGAATCTATATGATAATCCGTATATAGTGTGTGTTGTAATATATGTCCATATAAAGTCCTCAGGTTGTGTGTTTGTAGTGTTATAAATGTTCCCACAGTATGTGTCTGTTATTTTCTGTTAAGAAGATGTCCTTTGATCAACTTTGAAATTCTGCTGACAGCTAAAATCAGCTCTCTCATTATATAGTGCAAAGGCAAAGTCCAGATGTTTCAAGAAGTTACGATTTCTGGAAATCAACACTGATTGGACATCTTAAGTCACATGATTCAATCTTGATTTAATGATTATAGTTCCAGTACTTTCTAGAAGGCCAATGGTTAATGAGTCATCCAGTTCAGTTATGTTTACAAGATATAATGTCATTGTGACCTTGACCTAAGATCTCTAATGAAGATCAGTTACAGTATATGCATATTGATAAACTAAACTTAATGTGAATTTAACAGAACATAATACTGTAACACCTCCCTCCTTAAAAGAAAAGTTTTGAATACAATGAAAAACTTTTACAATAATATCTGGTGTAGCGAGGGTTGCAATTTTTTTAAAGATGAGGTTGAGACTTACATAACATTTGTTTACAATAGTCAAATACAATAATATTTATAAAGTTACAGACTGAGTAAAACCCAAAAAACATATTATACAATAATATTATCAAATCACACTCTAAGTACAATCTTTTTATTATATCAACACAAAGCCTTTGGCAAATGCAGTATAAATCGAATAGCCTCTTAAAAATAGAGATATTACACTCTTGAAAGAGTGTCAGCAATCAAATTATCCTTGCCTTTGATGTGTCTTATGTCAAGATTGTACTCTGACAATAACAGACTCCACCTCAACAATCTACGATTCTTGTTCTTCATTCTATGAAGGAATGTCAGCGGATTGTGATCAGTAAATACAGTAACTGCATGAACTGGTGCACTAACATATACTTCAAAATGTTGTAATGACAGAAGTAATGCTAGACATTCCTTTTCTATGGTGGAGTAGTTTTTCTGATGTTTATCAAATTTCTTTGAATAATAACACACTGGATGATCAATACCATCCCTTTCTTGTAATAGGACAGCTCCCATTCCTACATCAGAAGCATCTACTTGAATCTTGAATGGCTTGCTAAAATCAGGTGCAACAAGCACTGGTTCTTCACTTAATATGGCCTTGATTTTATCAAAGGCTGTATGACATTGCTCAGACCACACATATTTGATGTTTTTCCCAAGTAAATTGGTCAATGGAAGAGTAATTGAAGAGAAATTTGGACAAAACTTCCTATAAAAGCCAGCCATTCCAAGACTTCTCATTAATTCTTTCTTGTTAGTAGGAGCTGGGAGTTGTGTAATTGATTCCACTTTGGCACTCACTGGTTTGACCTGCCCCTGACCTACCACATGGCCCAGATATTCAACTGTGGCTTTACAAAATTCACTTTTAGCCAAATTGATTGTTAAATTGGCCAGAGAAATTCTTTCAAACAACTTACGCAGCAAACACATGTGTTCATCAAAAGTGTCAGAATAGACAATTACATCATCGATGTATACACCAGTGTTTTTGAGATCTGCTAATAAGCTGTTCATCATTCTTTGAAATGTGGCAGGTGCATTTTTCATACCAAATGGCATAACCTTAAATTGGTACAAACCATCAGGAGTAACAAAGGCAGATACCTGTTTTGCTCTTTCAGTTAATGGAACCCCTAGGAATCCTTTTAGGAGATCAAATTTACTGACATATTTAGCAGTTCCAATTTTGTCAATACAGTCGTCAATTCGTGGTATGGGATAAGAATCGGTCTTTGTTACTCGGTTCACCTTGATATAATTGACTACTAGCCTACGTCCACCGTTTGATTTTGGAACAATGAAAGCAGGTGAACTCCATGGGCTATTGCTCTTTTCAATTATGTCATTTTCTAACATATAATTGACCTCAGCTCTCAAATCTTCAGATTTTGATGGATTAACTCTATAAGCATGTTGCTTAATAGGGGTTACATCTTGGACTTCAACATCATGATAAGCTATAGATGTCTTAGTCGGTACATCAGAGAAGATATCAGTGAACTCATGAATTAATTCTGTGACTTGCTGTTTTTGATCATTTGTCACATGGTGCAATTTATGATCTAGATTTGATAATACTTCAGAGTTCTTTAACCTAGACAAACATTTGATATCTTCATAGTCTAAATCAGTATAAGTGATATCATCTGAATCTTGTAGATCAGTTTCTTTTACAAGGGCAGGTGCCAAAGTGACTACAGGTTTAACTGAACCAGGCTCTTTGTCTGGCTCAAAGTACCTTTTCATCATATTGATGTGACACAGTTGTGTTTCTTTGCGCCTATCTGGAGTTTTGACAATATAATTGAGGTCATTGACCTTGGAATCCACTACATAAGGACCGTAGAATTTTGCCTGTAATGGATTTGTCTGAAGTGGCAGCAATATAAGAACTTTGTCACCTGGCTGGAAAGATCTTTCTTTGACTTTTCTGTCATACCAAGTTTTCATTTTATCTTGGCTATTTAGCAAATTTTCTTTGGCTATTTCACAAGCCTTTGATAGGCGCTCTTTAAACCCAGTGACATAGTTCAATAAATTAAACTTTTTAGTTTCTGACAGCCACTTTTCTTTGAGCAATTTAAGTGGACCACGCACAGAATGACCAAATACTAGCTCAAATGGACTGAACCCTAATGATTCTTGCTTAGCCTCTCTGGTAGCAAACAGAAGCAAGGGTATGCCCTCATCCCAGTCTTTCTCATATTCAAAACAGAAAGCTCTGATCATGGTCTTAAGCGTCTGATGGTAACGCTCTAGAGCTCCTTGAGACTCTGGGTGATAGGCACTTGACTTACACTGTTTGATACCCAAGGTATCCATGACTTGTTGGAATAAGCCTGACATGAAATTTGAGCCCTGATCAGACTGGAGATCTTTTGGCAGTCCAACTAAGGTGAAAAATTTGATGAGTGATTTCACTATGTTTTTGGCTTTGATATTTCTAAGTGGAATCGCTTCTGGAAACCGTGTGGCCATACAAAGAATAGTGAGTAAATATTGATTACCAGATTTTGTTTTTGGTAATGGACCAACACAGTCAATAAGAACCTTACTAAATGGTTCATCGAATGCAGGTATAGGGTGTAAAGGAGCAGTTGGAATTTTCTGGTTAGGTTTCCCTACCATTTGACATGTATGACAAGACCTACAATACTCTTGGACATCTTGTTTTAACTTGGGCCAAAAGAAATGATTGAGTATTTTATGGTATGTTTTTAGTTACTCCTAAATGACCTGCCATGGGAGAATCATGAGCTAGACTCAAGATTTCCTTATGATATGATTTGGGGACAACAATTTGATGTACAATTGTCCAAGCATCTTCAGGGGAAGCTTCAGGAGGTCTCCACTTTCGCATTAATATGCCATCCTTTTTGTAGAAACAAACAGGGACCTTGACAGCTTCATCAATAGTAAGACATCTTTTATGAAGATCAATGAGTGATGGATCATGCTCTTGTTCATAAATTAACATGTGTTTAGAATGAGGATCATTTTCCAAAGAATCACTATCAGAAATAGAGGATGAAACCTCAGAACTAGAAGAGGATGAAACCTCATGAACACTAGCAGAAGAAGATGAAACTTCATCAGGACTAGCAAGAGCGGGCGAAACCGCATTAAAATAGTGATCCTGCTCAGAAGGTGAATCACCCCTGGCAAAAGGCTTTTTCAATGAAGAATTTGCCTCAATAGATGACTGCTTGGCTCGAACAGAAGGCTGTTTCAATGAAGAATTTGCCTTTAAAATAGGATAAGGACCATCTTTAACAAGTGGCGAGTGACATTCATCATCAAACAAGGAGCTTAAAAACCCACTATCAAAGTCATCTCCCACAGACGAATCCCCGCTATCAGCTAACCTTTTAGCCATAGCCCTAGTAACAGCACAAGCAGGATATATATCAGAGTCCTCTTGGACAGAATCCTCAATAGAACAAGGCTGATCAGAAACAATGGGGTCTAATGATACCTTACCCCCAGCTAAATCATTGCCTAAAAGCAATGCGACTCCTTCAACAGGAAGTTGTGGCCTAACACCAACAATAACTGGCCCTTTGACTAACTCCGATGTGATATGAATACGATGGAGGGGAACTTTTGTAAAACCTAATTCAATGCCTTGCATCAAAATATGGGTACCTGTGAATGACTCCTCAGATAAAGGAAGGACACCTTCTAACAACAAAGTCTGAGATGCACCCGTGTCTCTAAGAATCTTAATTGGCTTTGAATTGGTACCGTCACTTGACAGTGACACAGATCCTTCCGACATGAAAGGCTTATAATCCTCCATAATATCACTATGAGTTGATTTCTCAGTATGAGTATATGAATCCCAAACAATGGGCTTTCTTGAAATGGGAACTGTAGCACAACCATTTGAATGAGCAGAACCAGACATCTCTCTTCTATTCTTAATCCTATAGCATTCAGAAATAAGATGACCAGGCTTTTTACAATAATTACAGGTGACATTTGATTTTGGACCTGAAGAATTTAATTGATCTGATTTTGAGCTAGAACTCTGTGATGAATAAGACTGGTCTTTTGCTTTGTTTGATGTATTTGATGATGAGGACTGATTTGATTTTGAATCATATGAAGGTTTGTTACCTTGATAACCTCTAAAGTTAGGATTACCTTTGATAAAACTACCCTTATGAGTAAGAGCATAATCATCAGACAAGGTGGCAGCTTGACTTAAAGTTTCTACCTTGTGTTCATCTAAATAAGTTCTTATGTGGTATTGAACACAGTTTTTAAATTGTTCTATTAGCATAAGCTCTCTGAGCTTTTTAAACTCTTCAGATACATCCTTTGAGACAAGCCACCTGTCAAAAAGCTGCTCTTGCTCTCGAGCAAACTCAACATGGGTTTGATCACTCTGTTTGTGGGCATTTCTAAATTTTTGTCTGTAAGCTTCTGGTACTAGTTCATAAGCTTTAAGAATTGCATTTTTAACTAGGTCATAATCAGAGCATACTTCTCCAGAGAGAGAGGCAAATATTTCACTTGCTTTACCAATAAATACACTCTGGAGCATAACTGGCCATGCAGATTTAGGCCAGTCTAGGCTCTGAGCGACTTTTTCAAAATGTGTAAAGTATTTATCAACATTTTTCTCTTGAAATTTAGGTACAAATTTAAGAAATTTTGAAGCGTCAAACCTATTTTCAAAATGTTGATGCATAGTAGCATGTTCATCAGTTTTTGATTGAGCTTCTAATTCAAGTCGTTTTAATTCAACTTCTTTTTCTTTTTGAATTTCTTGTTCTCTCAATCTTATTTCTTTTTCATTTTGCATTTCTTTCTCTCTCAATTGTGTTTTGATTTCAAGCTCTCTCAATTCAAGTTCTTTGAGCCTAATAGGATCAACTTGCTCAACATGCTGGGCTGGCTCCTCAGGCAGAAGTGATTCTGCGACCAAATATTGAAGTACAAAGTTTTTAATTGTATCCTTTTTGTATGAGCTTTTGACTGATAGCCCAACATGTTTTGCAATTGCCAGAAGTTCAGTTTTCTTTAAATCATCAAATTCCTCCAAAGAGGGCGTTTCTAAAAATGTCTCAACCTCAAAACTCATTTTCGATTAATTGCTGTCTTCACAATTTAAATATATAAATTTGGAATTATAAATTTTAAGATTTATGAATTTTAGCTTGTTGTAGTTGCATCCCGGACGAGCCCCCAATTTCTGTTACGTACGAAAATAACAGAAAGTAAAAACAGCAATTAAAATATGATAACAATATATTTATATTTGAAAACTAAATAATATAACAATGATATAAAGGAGGTTTAATACTTAAGTGATGTCCAATCAATGATACGGCTTATTCTTGATGTCGATAAATATCCTTGACGATCCTTGAGAATGTTCCAGATCACGAAAGTTTCAATAATCGTTAATAGTTCTCCAATGTTTGTAATAATCCAATAATGTTCGTCGTAATCCTATAATGTTCGTATACAATAATGTTTGATGATAATCCACAAATGTTTATGATAATCCACGAATCTATATGATAATCCGTATATAGTGTGTGTTGTAATATATGTCCATATAAAGTCCTCAGGTTGTGTGTTTGTAGTGTTATAAATGTTCCCACAGTATGTGTCTGTTATTTTCTGTTAAGAAGATGTCCTTTGATCAACTTTGAAATTCTGCTGACAGCTAAAATCAGCTCTCTCATTATATAGTGCAAAGGCAAAGTCCAGATGTTTCAAGAAGTTACGATTTCTGGAAATCAACACTGATTGGACATCTTAAGTCACATGATTCAATCTTGATTTAATGATTATAGTTCCAGTACTTTCTAGAAGGCCAATGGTTAATGAGTCATCCAGTTCAGTTATGTTTACAAGATATAATGTCATTGTGACCTTGACCTAAGATCTCTAATGAAGATCAGTTACAGTATATGCATATTGATAAACTAAACTTAATGTGAATTTAACAGAACATAATACTGTAACACAAGATTCTACCGTATTCAATTTAAATGATGCCCAGTATTGTGGTCGGACTTATATTGCCGTTTTAGACTTTGGAATGATTGCAAAAATGTTGAATTTCAACATGAAACGCTTTGACCCCAATTCGTGTAACTCCAAACAGGGAGAAACTCCTCTCCCACTCCATTCACACCCATGACTCGCTGGACCAGATAATCAGATGATTAATAGTGACATTTTTCTTGCAATTGCCTAATTAATTAATTGTTAGTTGTTAATGTGCTATAAGAGTACAATAAAAGGTATGCACAAAATCAAAAAATAGATTTTGTATGTGGTTTCTACATTTTGTATGCATTTTTACTCAAGAAAAACACTTTTATAGCTTTGACTATTCAAATTGGCCAATTTCTTTTCAAAATAAGCTACAAGTTCTTAGAAGTTCAAATCTGACTTAAGATTGAACTTATATTATGAGCAACTAAGTGGTGACATTTTGTCATGTTAATGCCTTGTTCTTAATGTTAATTTTGAGCAGCAAGATAAGCGATTTATTGACCAGTCGAAGAAAACGTAAACGGAATAAGGCTATGGCTGCCCTGTCAGGCATTTGCTGGAAAAATTGAAATCACACATCAATTTTGCATGTATGATAAAATGTTACGCAAACCACGCATTATGTTGATATTTAAAAAATTGTTTTTCATAGAATGCTGATACAGTAAAGAATGAGCACCGAAAAAATCGAATGCATTCTGTTTATTTTTCACGCGAATTACATATATGTCACATATTTTGTTCGAAATATGTTACGCATTTGCTTCAAAATATTTTGTAACTTCTGAAAAATGTAGCATTATTAATAGAATAAACTAGCAAAACATCGAATATGGAAACAGCTTTCTTTTTTCGTACTGTAAGAGTTTGATAACAGTCCTGCACTGCTTGTTGTTCAGCATCTTAAACGTTTTGGTACTTCAAGGGTAGGGTTTGTAAAGACCTATAACTAAAATTAAAATATTAATTAAATTAAAATAAAAAATCATAGTACCATTTTAGAAGCAGTTTTGGTCTACAAGACTAATCCCTTTTGAGTTGAGACTATTTGAATTACTTGGTTGAACTGAAAGTTAAACAAAATGAATTTGCAGGCAGTAGCTATTATGGTAACAGCAGTTATGGGAATGGAAATGGTGGACGACGTAGTGCTGAGGTCTATACTGATGGTTCATGTCCCAACAATGGCAGAGATGGTGCAAGAGGTGGAGTGGGAGTCTACTGGGGAGACAATGACCCAAGGTTAGACTACTAAATTATGTTATGATGAGTTTTCAATTCATTCAAAGAATGAATGTAAAAGTTTGTTCTTATTACAGTGTTAAAGTTTTTACTTATTACAGTGTGTGTAATATGATAGTTGGTTATATTAGGGTTTGATGTTTCGTGTATTTTATTGGTCATTATATCATCTTGTAGAAATGTAAGTAGTCTAGTTGTGCCTGATATGATAGTTGGTTATACTAGTGGGCTTGATGCAAATCTACAGTAGATTATGTTACATGCAATTTATTGGTCATTATATCATCTTGTAGAAACGTAAGCAGAGGATTATCTGATGGCCGCCAAACCAACAACAGAGCTGAGATTGAGGTAATGTATAATAACATGTACAACAAAACCTTTGTACAACAAAAATCTTAAATGATGAAATGTGTGCTATGGTAGAGTTTTGGAAGTTTTCTTTTAATAAAAAGTTAGTGGTTAAAAAAAGGAAGGATACTGAAAACCAAATATCTCCTTTATTATGAAGGATGTTCAGATTTTCCTAATTTTCACAGGGAATTAGCTACCCCTAAAACTTGACATCTTGATTCACAAGGTTTTGTTTGTTCCTACCTCACCTTGATAAATCTGCCCATTTTGACCGACCAAATAAACCCCAGCTGAGTTCACTCTCAATATTGCTCCTCCTGGCAGTTGCCCGAAGAGTTTTGTGAGATGCTACAAAACCAATCGGCCAATCATCGATGCGATAGTCTGTATAGACATTTTCATGGTTTTATTACCCGATGAAGCAGAGCATTCTGATTGGGTCCATGGACTTAACACCAGGCCATGAACCGCCACATATGAATGGGATTGACCTTTTATGCCATGGGGTCTCTAGACCCAGTGGAAAGTGACAATGAAAACTTGAGATTTATAGTAAATTTTGAATGGTAATGGGGTACTTACTTTTTCTGTAGTCAATTCTTGAATTCTGCCATTATGAATACTACACATGTATTGTAGGCTGCAAGAACAGCTCTCGACCAGGCTAGGAGCCAAGGTTACAGTGATGTCACAATCAAGACCGACAGTGAATTCCTTGTCAAAAGTAAGTGCTACATGTAGCTAGCATTGCGATAAAATATTTTCTTATATAACATTCAGATTTAGCCATCTTTGCCACATAAAGATACAGCCAACTTTCATCCTTCAAGTAGTGAAATAACTCCTCTTTATGCAAGAACATGGCAACAGAATTGATTAACCCATTGTGCTCTTGGTGACATTCTTACCCAATATGTCTGTATATACTATATCACATTTTAGGTGCAAATGACTGGATGCCCCGTTGGAAGGAGAATGGATGGAAGACTTACTCATACATTGTACTTATAAATTGTATCACATTTTAGGTGCAAATGACTGGATGCCTCATTGGAAGGAGAATGGATGGAAGACTTACTCATACATTGTACTTATAAATTGTATCACATTCTAGGTGCAAATGACTGGATGCCTCATTGGAAGGAGAATGGATGGAAGACTTACTCATACATTGTACTTATAAATTGTATCACATTCTAGGTGCAAATGACTGGATGCCTCATTGGAAGGAGAATGGATGGAAGACTTACTCATACATTGTACTTATAAATTGTATCACATTCTAGGTGCAAATGACTGGATGCCTCATTGGAAGGAGAATGGATGGAAGACTTACTCGTACATTGTACTTTTAAATTGTATCACATTTTAGGTGCAAATGACTGGATGCCCCGTTGGAAGAATTGATGGGAGACTTACTCATACATTGTACTTATAAATTGTATCACATTCTAGGTGCAAATGACTGGATGCCCCGTTGGAAAGAGAATGGATGGAAGACTTACTCTGGCAATCCAGTGGCCAACAGAGATGAATTCCAGGAGATGGATAGAGCCGCACAAGGCATGAATGTGAGATATGTAAGTAAAACATGTTGCATTCCCAACATTCAATCCAATGAAGTGTTGAGACATCGTTGAGATTTGTAGAACATTACATAATATGATTTTTAACAATTCAGCATTAAACACCAGCCAATCGTATCACTTATTCAACCATCCCCTTCTTATAAAAAAGGTTTGCATCCTTGTAGCGATAACAAAGTGAATTAAGATTTTTCAAGTGAGATTTATGTTCATACATATGTATGAGCATTTGAGAGCAGTCCGAGGGCTTCAATAGAATTGTTTCTGACAAAATGCTTTCACCAAATATGAAAGGAGCATGGAAAGTATAGCAACAGATTTCAAACAGTCATATATTGGATTTTGTCTGTGTTCTGAGGATTCAAACAGGTGCATATGTTAGGCCAATGCATTACCTTCAAGAAAAATACTCTTTGAGATGATAAAATAATTTTGACTTTGAGACAGAGAAGATGCAAACAACCCACCCACATCTTTTTTCTGAAATCAATATGTTGCGTTTTGAGACACAGTAAACCCCTCTAAAGTAATTCCTTTTAGAAAAGTGAAAAACAATATTTCCCATGTTATTTTCCCATATAGGGGAAAACTCATACGATCCATTGTTTTCAGCTTAATTTTGGTCACCCATAATGGATTTATTTAAACTAATTACATTGGCCTAACATATGCACATATTTAAATCTTCAGAGAATAGCCAAAATCCAAATGACTGTCCTAAATCAATTGCGATACTTTCTGTCCTCCTTTGACAGCCATTCACAAAGCCTTATACATTAACCAAGAATATGTAAAAATTAAATCATACCATTCAGTGCAGATTTTGTTCAATTTGAATAGAAAAATTGAAAAATCTGTGTATAATTCCAGGAGCATGTCCCAGGACACAAGGGGGTTCATGGAAATGAGATGGCAGACAACTTTGCCAGAAGAGGTGCCTATAACAAGTATTAACTTAATTTGAACCATGAACTGGCTATAGCCTTTTAAGCAACAGCCATGACTTGCTAAGGCATGTATCTCTTACACCAAATAAGGATAACATTTCCAAAAATATCACTTAGAAACTTCGGACTGAGACAGCTACCAAAGAAAACATATATCAAGGAAATTAACAATGCCGAGTCAGTAATTGCAACCTGATTACTTATTAATAGAAAAGGTGCCATTAATTTAGTGCATAGGCAATGTTGCAAGAAATTGTCATAAGTAAATTTTTCAATCCATTAGAATAGTAAAATATGGTGCTAAAATTAAAACAGCAATAAATCTGAAGTTGTCATTATCTATTTTTTACATTCACCATTTTAGGTTTAATGTTATTGTTAGTCGTGGCATCAATATTATTCATAGCTTTAGATGTACATGTAGTCATAGTGTAATTATCCCACCGAACGAAGTTCGAGGGGGATATAGAAAAGCCGTTCGTCCGTCCGTCCGTCCGTTCATCCGTCCGTTCGTCCGTCCGTTCGTCCGTCCGTTCGTGTGTCCGGGCAATAACTCAAATACCGGTTAACGGATTTCATTCAAATTTTATAGGCTTATGCCTTATGGGTGTAGGACCTCTGCTCGAGAAGGAATTTTCAATATGGCTGCTAAATTCAAAATGGCGGCCATTTTTCGGAAAAAATATAATCTTTGATTACTCAAATACTAGTGGATGGATTTTGTTCAAATTTTATATGCTGTTGTCCGGGTACAAAGGAGCCCTGCTGAAGAAGACATTTTCAAGATGGCCACCATATTTCAAAATGGCAGCCATTTTTCGTAAAAAAAAGTTATCTTTGATAACTTAAATACCATTGAATAGATTTGGATCAAATTTTATATGCTGTTGCCTGGGTACAAAGGAACCTTGCTCAAGAAGACATTTTCAAGATGGCAACCATATTTCAAAATGGCGGCCATTTTTTATAAAAAATGTTATCTTTGATAACTCAAATACTATTGAATGGATTTGGTTCAAATTTTACATGCTGATGCCTAGGGACATAGGAGCTCTGTTCGAGAAGGGATTTTCAAGATGGCAGCTAAATTTCAAAATGGCCACCATTTTTCGTTAAAAAAACATAATCATTGATAACTAAAATACCAGTGAATGGATTTGGTTCCAATTTTATATCCTGATGTTATTGTTGAGGGAAATAGGAGATCTGCTTCAGAAGAAATTTCAAAGGGGTCAGCTGAATTTCAAAATGGCTGCCATTTTTCATAAAAAAGGTAATCTTTGATGGCTTAAATACCATTGGACGGATTTACTTCAAATTTTATATACTGATGCCTATAGATAAAGGAGCTCTGCTTGAGAAGAAATTTTCAAGGTGGCTGTTCGGTGGGATTTGCTACTCCGTGGAGTTGCTGTTTTTCTAGTTTGTATTAGTTATGTTTAGTTTATACTACTACTATTATATTATGTTAACCATATACTTCAGTTTTTACATTGTAATTACAATGCATCTATTCATTATAATCTCAGGTATAAGAATCTTCAAAAAATGTATGATTAGACTCATTTTCATTTTTTTCATTTTCATTCATTTCACTCCAATTCAAGTTCTCTCAAGTTATTTGTTTAAAGTGAGTTAGGAATTTATTCAATTACATGATGGTAAAGTTTGTGAATCTCACACATTTGCATTTAAAGCAGAAATTGTTTATTTTTGTACATTGTTTAGTGTTTACATATATATATAAATAAATAGATATAAGTGACCTGTTGAGCTGAATAATATTTATATACACAATGTATACAGTTAAACCTGTGTTAGTGGAACATACTTGATACCTCAGAATAGTGTTTCTTATTGGTGCTATTCAACCAACAGCGGCTCACTTTATATTAAATACTCATAAATGATACTGTACTTCTACTTAAATTGGCATTACTTATTTTGGCGGCTTTGCTGCTTTGAACATTTGGCGGACTTGCAATATTGAAATGGATATACTATACGATACGGGTACATACAGTATTTACGATTGAAATATAAAATATTGAATTTTGTGGCTACTTTATTTGGTGGACTTTAACAATTTGGCAGAACCGCCAAATTAAAATGGCCACCAAATTAAGTAGAAGTACAGAATTGCAAGTGTTCTACTTAGTGAGGTGTTCCACTTTACAGGTTTTACTGTATGTTTTAAACTTATATGATATTTGACAGCCACACGTTAACAGATTTCCATGGTGCTAACATAGTTAAGTAAAAATACACATAGGTATGTGTACAATTGTTCTGTGTAATTTCACATTAATTTTTGTGTAATTTCACATTAGTTTTCTGTGTAGTTTCACATTTTGGGCTATCAAAGGGAATATAATTTATCCCTCTGATGATCAGGAATGTTATCAGGTAGTTATGTAAAACAGTATTTTTGTTTATGCAACAGCCCAAAAGTCTTTATATCGAGATTTTTAGTAGACTTAGTCTTTGTTTTTGTTTTTTCTTATGACTGTTCATGATTTGATCCTCAATACAAGAAGTGTTTGTGTTTCTCAGTATGTTAAGTTTATATTAAATGTTCATATTTTTTTATTAAAAATTGTTAAAAAGTTATTTTCATATTCCGAAGAAACATATTCTCCACCAAAGATGTTATTTTTATCTTGTCTTGTAATCATATAGAATAGGATACTAGTAGAAAGTAGGCCTTAAATATACAGTGTAGTGAACTAGTCCAACATAAAAAATAAAACATGTATTTAATAGTTCTTATCAGCTTATAGATAGTTTAGACATACTACTAGTTGATACAACTTTCCAGGTGTATTTTCAAAATTGGGTTGTATTCTCAAAACAGTGTAATTTCTATTTACAATAGATTTATTATCTCCAGAATGACAATCAAATGACAACATTCAAAAGGTTGTAAACTAGTCTAGTCTTTAGTTTGATTATTCCTGTTAGCATATAAGAGCCAATAGTAGTTTTTGTAGGAGTTGGGGGATAGTAGGGCCTACCACAATCCAAATGTGAGGTGTAATTGTATCTTATGGAAAGTATTATTTTCTAAACGGTATTTACTATTAACAAACAGTATTAATAATAAAATTAGTTTTATAGTAATATATCTGCAGAGTTCTGTTTTATGTGGCTGTGTGGGTGACACAGTAAAACGAATATTGACCTGGTCCCTCATATTGTTATACTCTGTTATATGATGAACAACTCTTGAAATATGAAAACTTAACTAAAAAGTAGTTCCACCAGTGTTCACTTAAAACAAGTCTTAGTGTTATTTTAGAAAAATCAATATTAGCCATTGACATAATATGTAACAAAATGCCTTACTTTATCCTTTAATTCTTATTTATTAAGCCTGTAAGCATACATTCAATTCAACTATCCTATTTTTTATTTCCCTCAGCTGATATCTCCTTTTGTACACCTTTAATAAATTACATGCAATTGTAGAAAGAGTAAAGACAAACATCTATAATAAGCTAAAGCACCATTTTCAAGCTACCCCCTAAAATGTACATAATATCTTTGTCATGAGACATATTCCTCTATAACATATTCCATAAATTCTGAATTTGAGACATTCAAATTGCAATTCATATTTTATCATGGGCTAAGGGAGATAGAAGTAGTATTCATAAAAAAAAGAAATCAATGCAAAAAATGAACCTGTTTATAGGGGAGAGCACCAATGCCACACAAAGAGAATATTAATCATGAACGAAGCTTCTGTCATCTTTTTATCTATACTACTGCCATCTTTATATTGGCCTAAAAACTTGGTTTTCATACATATTTGTATTCTCCCCAGTCTATTCCATTGCCCCTATTTTGGAAACACACCATTGGTGCTAGTATATTCAGAAACCAAAATGATCCAAAAACAGATCTAAAATTTGCCATTGGTTTATTTTTAAATGTTATATTTCCTCTGTGGAACTCGTAAGTTGTTTGTCCTCTGTAAATCATTAACAATTGCCACGTCCAAAAATAACAAGTCATCAAACAAGTCCCAAACGCTAGGTTAATCAGCACCACAATCCCAAGGTAAGACCATGTTGCACTCCCCATGAACGTTTTAACTGCAACAACAGGAAGGATGAGTTGGGTAACATTACTTCCAGTTAGATTAAAATGCACTGTGTGTACATATTCCACCATGACAGCTAAACTGTACCCTGTACCGACTGACGCATAGAAGCAAAACATGGTAAAGTATCTCTGATTGTAGAATCCAATGCATACTCCAGTGAAGAAGCAATGGTGATCCTGTTTTAAGATGCACCCATTACATAATGTACAATGATGGGATCTGGGAGGAACGTCATGACTGCATGCTGCACAGAATCTCCAGGATTGATCAGGTAATCCGCACAAAGCACTGGTTGATTTTTGCGTGTACACAGAATCCTTTGCTTTCACTATTATGAGGATGTAGTTCATTACAATGTTGAAGACCATGAACAATCCATACATTCTCCTAAAGTGTAATTCATCTGCGTCATAAATCGCTGGACCGAAATAGAAAAATGCTGATGTAAAGAGCAGCGATAACACAATTAGGAAGTACATTATTCCTGCAGAATTTCCAGCACGTAAGAGACATCTGAACATTGAGGATCTCCGTTGAGTGATTGGTAGAGCACCAGACCTTTTCTCTCCAGACCATATTGGAGCATGGTATTCAGTTTGGAAAGCTTTTAGATTGTCTGAACTTGGGGACCCATGAATGATCCCAATATCTTCAAAATCTTGGTGCTCCATCTTGACACAAGAGGTACTATCACAATTTAAACTATTTATAGTTCATGCAGGATATATAAATACTGAGTAAACATCGCTTAAAAGTCCATAGAATGTCATTTTATGTACATTTGAAAATGTTTTTGTTTTGATGATCAATATCCTGTTTCGGTTTCGCCGGAAGTTTCGACACGCATGTGCGCTAAATAAAAAATTTAAACTTTTAAAAACCGGAGATGTTTTCTCGAATATTAAGAAAATCTGAGCTTAATCAAAACAGAATACTGTGATAGAGCGTCAATAATAAAGACAATATGCCTTGGAGATCGTTGATGAGGTAACTATCATTCGTTTTTGACCAGAATGTCGTGTTGAAATTTGAATTATTTTTGGTGGGTGATAATGGATGTGAGTCTGATTTCATAATAAAAAATGATAGAGCCCATGTTACAACATATAGCTTCAAATCCAAATATTCTAAAGATGAATTTCATTTTTGTTAGACTATTGTCCAAGTGACAAGTAATACTCCATTCAAATTTCTTAGTCTTCGTCTTGTAACGAGACCCTATCTGTTGCAAGACTTATGCCCGGCACAACCGTCACCATGTTATTAAAGTGTTTTTAAGCTTCGCAAGGATCGTGCCATGACTGTGGTAGTGTTATCGTGATAGCCTGGTATAACCGTGACAATGCTATATTATATTGCATGGCCTGTCATGACCGTAGTCATAGGCCCTGGGAACATGTATAAAATAGCGAGTCGACATCTGTATTGCAAGGCCTGTCATAACCGTGGCCTTGTTAAAGCTTGATATGACCTTGACAATGGTTGCAAGGCCTGTCGTGACTGTGGTAATGTTAAAGCACGATTTGACCGTGGCATTGGTTAAATTAAGTGACATTTAGTAGCATGAGAATACTGTAATAATGAAAAGTTTCATCGTTTACCTTAAATATGTAAATCTAGACCACTACTACTACTAATTTAATTCATAATTCATTTCCACATACTATAATTCTAATCTCATTCAAGAAAGTGAACATTGTCACGGTCATATCAGGCTTTAACATTACCACTGGTACTCACCTGTTACCCTGACGATACGTCAGTGTAACATGGCGGATCAACTTCCGGGACCAAGTTTCGGTACGATATTTTAATTTCTCGATTTACACCTACTTATAAGTCACGCTGTGGATAATAATTTGGCTCAAAGTTAAGGAAGATAGTCTAGTTTGAGAATGTATCAATGTTTTTAGGTCTGGTATGTTAACGAAGATGCAATTCACATATTTAGTTCCTCGCTTTTGTTACACTGACGAACAACCAATATTGGCAATATTCATACCGATCGTCAGTGTAACAAAAGCGAGGAACTAAATATGTGAATTGCGTCTACGTTAGAATACCAAACCTAAGACCACCAGCACATTCTCAAACTAGATTATCTTCATTAACTTCTAGCCAAATCATTATCCAATACGTGATTTATAAGTAGGTGTAAATCGAGAAATAAAAATATCTTACCGAAACCGAGTCCCGGATGTAGTTCCGCCATGTTACACTGACGTATCGTCAGGGTAACTAGGTGAGTACCAGTGATTACCACGGTCATGACAGGCCTTACAACCATTGCCACAGTCATATAAGGCTTTAACATTACCACGGTCATGACAGGCCTTGCAATATCATATAGAATTGTCACGGTCATATCAGGCTTTAACATTACCACGGTCATGACAGGCCTTGTAATATAATATAGCATTGCCACGGTTATACCAGGCTTTCACTATAACAATACCACGGTCATGGCAGAATCTTAGCGAAACTTAAAAACACTGAATAACATGGTGACAGTTGTGCCAGGCATAAGTCTTGCAATAGATAGCATGTGCTTGTAACTGACATGGGCATTTTGAAGCAATCATAGTTGGTGACTCGGTATGCAGCCCAAATCATGATTTGTAATTTCCTTTCAAATTCAATAACATAATCTGGAATGTCCATCAAAAAGGTGGGTGTGGTTTAAAATGCTGCAATCTGATTGGTCATAAAGGGCAAATTTTGAAAGACCATTTTTGATTGTATTGATGATTCGGTCGGTTCTCCAAAAACGATGATGATGAAAGGCATCAGAACAGATGGAATACCTGTAGTATGTTTTCTATTTCAGGTATTTGGTGAATAACGAACAGCTCATACAAAAGGTCAGTCATTGATTTATTTATATTGATTAAGAATATTATAAAATTGCTTTGAATAGCCAAGTACACCCCCAATCCGCAATCAAATTATCAGTGTGAAGTTAGTACTAATTTAGTGCTGATTTCGCACTAACTGAGGTTTGTACTGATTTGGTACTGATTTATTAGCGCTAATTCCACACAAACATTATTTGTACCAATTCCATACCAAATCGGTGCTAAATCAGCACGAAAAAAGATTAGCGCTGATTTAGCATGGAGTTATTTTGGCAGTGTAGTATATGCAGTGTCTGCTGTCTCTTGAGGAAAGCTCTCGTTCTTTGAAAGCAAAAGAGCAGAAACGTCCCAAGCTTGTGTTTGTATTAATGTAAGTACAATATAGTATACTGTACTTGTATATATGTAGTATGCACTTTGTTCATGTTCAAGATATTTTGCCTGGATTGTTTGTAACATAAAGATTCACTCATGATGAACATAATAAACATATTGCAATTGCATACTGTCTGCTATATGTCACTTATTACTGACTCTATCTCTTTTTCCTAAATATAATGAAGGACCCACGGTCCTGTGCTCACACAGTTTGGAACCTTTAGAGGAATTTATATCCTGACTTTCAAACAAAAATATTGATTTGGATTTGTAGTCTCTTACTTTGAGAAACTTAGATAGCATAGTTGTGTGACCTAGTTTGATGACCTTTGACCTTGAAAATTTTACTTATTCAGAGCTCAGTAAGGTCTTTTGTGATTAAGGTGACCAAAATTTACATCCAAAAATCAATTTGAAAAACTTTTTTGACCTTTCGAAGGTCACTGAAGGTCAAGTAAAGGTCAAATCCTAAAACTAATGTCAGATTTGAACTCCTGGCAACTTGTAGATGATTTTCAAAAAAAAATTTGGTCAAATTGAAGCAAGTTGAAAAATAACTTATTTTTACTGTTTTTGACGTCAAATATCTCAAAAACTGTAAAAATTTGATGCTGACATATATTGAGAAATATGTAGGGAATGCTTAAATCTATTAATGATGTAATTTATTGCAGGAAATGATCAAGTATAAGGCAAACTTTAAGAATCTTGTCAATCACAAAACCTGCCATTGACTTTATACATGAGAAAGTTTCCTGAAAATGACAAGTCCTACTTTTTTCAAATTTTATAGAGTAAACACCAAAAACCGTAATTCCAAGAGTTTTGAAATCTTCAGAGGACATAAGTTGCATATACATCAACTACTAAAAGTTATTTGAAAGTTCTACTTCAACAAAGTGTCTAGTATTTACAGAAAATTTGACTTTTTGACTTCAAAATCCGCAATTTCTCGGAAACCAAGCGAACTTGGGAAATGGCGATGATAGGTCAAATAGGCATTAAAATGAATGTGGATATGACTCAATCCGAATAGCAGTTTTAATTTGTGCGGCCAATGTTGACAGACCAACGGACGGACGGACCAACGGACAGACGGATGCCTGGTCAATCCCATAGGCTCACTGTGTGAGCCAAAAATAACAACATAAGACAAAATCTGACAAAGTGTGCCATTTTGAGCACAATAAGTATTCGAAGTACTGATGTCTGTTCATATTCTCTACCCTCTGTTACCATTTCAGCTGGCTGAGTCGTATCCTATTAGACGTGCTGCACAGTTGACTGCTTACTTCTACCACAGATCGAAATCTATAGGTTAGTTAGCTGTCAGTTAAGTTATAAATTCAGGCAGAACATTTGGGCACAGAATGATTATATGAACTGTCCTTTTTTCTTCAGAAACTGACATTCAGAACTGCCTTTTCATCAGTTCATTTCCCTAAACAGGATTCATCAATTACCATAGAGAATTTGTCTGCATGCTCGTATATATTGTGAAGTTAGCATGTAATAAAAATCTAAATAAAGGATACGTAATTGATTTTACTATTTCTTCCTTTTTGAATAAACCATCACTCACAATAAATTAAACTCAAAGTTTCACAAGTTCCAAAATCAGGTCCAGTCCTCTACTGAGTATGTACAAAAGATTATCTGATAAACATAACGATGATTCATTACACCAAGTCTTTCTGTCATTCCTTGGCTGTCTTAGAATTCTATGGTACCTCTTATACGGCATTTTACAAAGAATTTGGACAAAATTGTTCATAGTGTTTAATTTTGTGCCTGTGTGTTACTGTTACACCTCAAAAATCCTTTGTTTCAAAGCTTTTTTTGTCAAAATGCTTCGCAACAAAGCAATTAAATCTGCAGTGTAGCTCTAACCTATGTTAAATTATTATCTTTATTTGTCCTGAATGCCATGTTTATTTTTTGCAGGAAATGACCTGAAGGACTCAGGAGCTGCTCAGAAACTACAAGATGATGCCAATTTTTATGCAAGACAAACTGAGAACAAATTAAGTAACTTTAAAAAGACATTTACTCAGGACGTCACAGAGGGATTTAAAAAATTGCAAGATGATATAAAAAAGCAGCAGAAAAAATGATATTTTGTACGTAATAGCGTAATGATTTGATAAAGAATATTGTTCATGTATTTATAATGCTTACTCCTGTTAAATTGTGAAAGACTGAATTTGTTATTTATACTTGATATAAAACCTGTAGGTTATATAGTCTTAACCATAGTACCATATACAGTAGTCTGTTGAGTATTAACTAGTAAAATAAATCATTAAGTAAAATATATGTTTATAATTATTTATTTATTTTGCACTGTAAAAATGCAAAAGGCTGCAACTTACACTATTAAATGAGTACAAACCTTTCTGAATGAAACAAAGCTTGAAAGAAAATGGCTTTCCCCATATAATTAAGCAAAATGAAGTTTCGAAATCTAAGAGTGCATCTCCAAACTTTTTGAATTCACTCATTATCCAATTTTGTTGAAGCATTGATCTTTACAGAAAAGTAAGCACCACTCTGTTAATGGTACGACTTCAAATCAAATCATTCTTGATGATCATAGCCGAATGAAGTTGAAAAATAATTTTGAAAAGGCATGAAAAGTGAACTGCAGGTTTCTATGATTGTTTACGTTCAAATTTTGTTAATGTGTTGTCAGGATTCAAAGCTGCTCTTAAATTTGCTGCTGCTTTACCTTGCAGTCACATCCTATTTTCTAATGTTTGAATCATTTTTAAGTTAAATTCTTCTAATGACCATATCTGTCCCACATTCTTTAAAATGGTTTGTGGAGAAAATGTTTGGGATTACTTATTTAGCTTTGTTTTAATATTTATATTGGCACTATCACATAAAGAAGTCGGTCTTGTTTAAACCAAGAAACTTTGATGATCATTTATATCATGTCTTGATTGATACTCCCAATGGAGAAAAATGAAAAATTCATATACCCAACATTTTCTCCTTTCCAATGGTGCATTGAAACCTTAATGAGAACAGCATTGCCTTTAATGTTTTGCAACACAAGTTGCCAATTACACATAAAAGAACACATTTTATTTCATTCTTTCAGTTGTTTATTGTATAAGTTATTTTTACAGTTTATATTATTAATATCTACAATAGATACAAATGTGCCATAATACATTCATTCATACAATAATGTACAAATCAGTTAAAACAACTATCATACAAAAACATGGAATTACAAGTCCGTTTCAACCTACATTATGTACACTTCAATGTCTCAAGTCAAACTAAAATCTACATTTACAGAATGAAAATGTTGCACATCAATTGAAAATGACTTTCAATATTTATTTCTACAATTATGAGATTTGGGTGGAACACTTTATGGGATATTACACACATAATTATGATACATGTTATTTGGGGGAGGGATATCATATCCTCCCATTTACATTCATGATGATTCACACTGAGTATATTGCCAGGAAGTAATCTGATTATATCATGCATATTGTATCAGAGATGTAACAATTGACTTAACTGACATGTTGAAAGCAACTATAACATTTACCAATGCATACAAGCAATTTTAAACAATGATCTCTGAGTAAACAACATGCTTGGTAATCTAAAAGGCATCCAACATTGAAGTTCACTTTTCATTTTTAATTGGCAAACTGATTATTCATATAATGATGTCATGTTAGTTCTACAGCTAGATGTCATATTAAGGTGGATGTAGCTTGACATCCTTTGAATGCAAGCAATCATTTATAAATCTGACCTCATAAACAGGAATACTCAATCGACATTATGTACCTTAAATTGATAATATTAAGATTAGTTTTGCAAATTATTCTGGCATTATGCAACAATTTAATTGGCACATTGTGATGTTACCTCATTTGTAACACATATTGTCATACAGTCCAGACTACAGAAGACTGAATATAGTCTAGGACACAACTCCAAGAACACTCCAAATCTCCACTTAGGCACCTATCTTGCTGAGGTATTTCATGGAGTCATGCACTAGATCTGTAGACTGTTATGCATTGCACTTAAAATCTCAGTTTGACAATTTATGAATGGAATTCAGATTTTGTATTTTCAAATTTCATTTAATTTAGTTTAATTTTCATTATAATAATTCATGCAATTTAATTGATTCCAATTTTCTCAAAAATGTCCCTACCTTTGAAACAAACACAGGGATTTACACATTTCATTAAGAGATTATTACAGTGAAAATGATGTCATGTATCAGCATATTAAATAAAGTGAAAAATAAATAGAAAAAACATCTGAAGTTCACTTATATAAAGCATGGAACTTTGTGGGTTAAGTCTAATTCAGTTATCAGAGACGTGCTTCCCTACAACACACTTCTACAATATCACAACACAACTCAATCTGGCAAAATTATTAAACTGGCAAAAATGCTGGCATGGGAGGCAAATCTTCTTTATGTTTCAATATCTTCTTAGGCGAGAGCCTAGCCAAAAATACATGATTCATAAATTTCTATGTATCTGATCTGATATAATGCAACTGGTATTCTAAATTTATTTGGATATTGCAAGACAAATATTTCGACACAGAACATGTGTTTGACTATATGACACTAATGGAATGGGTCAGCTGTATGTAAGCGCAATGATGCTTAATCCTATAAGAAAGTCCCATATATTATTGTCTCCAGAAAATATTAACATTAAATTGGAAGTCTATCCAAAATATTTGAGATCTTACTTTTAATTGGTCCTACAATGATTGCCCTAGGCTGTAGGAGGCCTTTCTCAAAATATCTTGAATTACGATTCCTGATCTAAATGCATCGACTTTCATTTTCACAATGTAACCATGCCAATATTATTCATGGTAAACATGTCAAAATAGATGTCACCACCTAGTTAGTTATTGTAGATCGTTACAAGTCAAGTGTAACAATATGTTACTTAACCAAAATGCCGAATAAATTGATAAAAAACGGTGGCCATGACAATTTAACAATGCCAAAAAGTAATGACATGAAGAATGTAAATCGTAGTACATGATTTTTTCAGAAAGAGTCTCCTGGATCAAGATTGTAATTACTTTCTCGTATGTTATTGCACCTAAATATTGTACATGTAAAAAACCAACAAAACAGCCTCCTACATGTACATGTGTTAATACATATGACATGTGACCAAACAGAACACAGTCTATTATTTGTATGACATGTGACCAAACAGAACACAGTCTATTATTTGTCCTCCTATACATGTCTCCTAACAAACAAAATTAATGTCCTACAACTATTATGGTTCAAATAACATTATTCGGTAGCTTTTCATAATTGTCTTTTGGATTTGGCGTAGTTGATCCCGCCCGTCTTCTAGGAAGGGTAGGATTTTCAGGGCATCCATTTTGTCTCAGGAATTCTATACATTCTTGGGAGCCACTATTTCTTGCGTACCATATTGCGTACCGACCTTCAGAGTCTGTTATATTAACATCAGCATTATACTGAAAAAATATAGAAAAATGTACAGCCATTGTGTGACAAGATCTTTGCTAATAAGACAAAATAGGCAAGTATATTCTTTAAACTGATTTCTGTGAAGTGGGCAGAAATAACTGATTAGCTACCATAATGCCCTTGTCAACTTTCTGGTTTCCTAGATTGTTAATTGGAACAAGACCATGGATCAAACACAAATCTGATTAGAAATTAAGAGAATCAAAATAAAAATGTTGTGATTAAACCGATTGATTCCATAATAAAAAAAGAGTCACATTAACATTCAAATACATCTCCCATTATCTCCTAAAGGAGCGGCAGTACTCACCCATAATAGAAGTTGAATAAATACTATGTTTCCTAGGGTTGCTGCTATATGTAGGGCTGTTCTGGAGTCTTTGCTACTGAATGGTGAGTTTACTTGGTCAGAATCAGATCTTGCCAGCATGTGAATTATATTAAAGATATCTCCCCTTGCAACAGCATCAATAAGTTGCTGAAATTTAATTTCAAAAGTTATGCAGATAAGGTACAGTATATATTGTCAACATTGAATTCATTTGAAAATTGTGTTCAACATTATCATATGCTTGAATAAAATATTCGTTATTAGGGAAGTAAAGAACAATACATAATACAATAAGATCAAAAGTCGTTATATTTACTGAATGAGTATTTGACTGGGACATGCCCCTTGAGCAAAGCAGTGGTACGGCAAGAGTAAACTACTCACAAATGCTAACCCATATGCTTATAAAAACGTTTGATAAAAGTTATAAATTGAAAAAAAATACACATATGAACTGAAGGTTAACGAAATGTTAGCGCTAGTCTTACCTGCCCTACAGTGATTCCCTCTAGATGCTGCATGGGGGGTAGAAACTCTCTCTGTTCATACTTTGCCCTAATCCAGGCCTCCTTTTCTTCTCTTGATGATGATGGTGTTGGCTTTGTTAGACCTTTAGCATTTGCCTCCCACACACTGTTAGCTACATGATTGCCAATGTTGGTCATCACTGCTACTAGTTCAGGCCTACAATCACATGTATATTATAAATACAAGTCAGGTGTTCTACTAGATGTATCCAGAGGATAGAGCATTGATATAAATGTAAAGTATTATTCTTGGGTATAAGACACTCTTCCCTATATAAGCACTAGGTACCAATTTATGGTTTATAACACCTGATGATTTCGTGAGGTAGTAACCATCAACAAAGACTTTATTCTATAATAATCAATTACAGAATTAATCAAATTTCTCTTGATTTGGGACACTACAGCCACGATAAGGTTGATAAAATGTGACTGAGGCATAAGGAACAATACGTATTAGGAGTCATATGATCACATACAGCTAACAGATTGGCAATCCTTTCTATGAACTAATATCTACTTACGGCCATTCATCAAGATCTAGGGATCGGACTCGGGACAGGTGTGTACCTAGATTCCGATGTACTCCTGAGCATTCTATACATAGGAGAGCACCAAGGTTCAGGCTGGCCCAATCTGGATCTGAAATCAAGCAAGGTAACAAGGTAAATAATGGAATATTGTAAAATAAATGGAATAAAGTAAAATAAACGGAATATTGTAAAATAAATGGAACATTGTACAATAATTGGAATACTGTACAATAAATGCTCAATCAGTTCATTCGGTTCGAAAACTGTATGGTTGGTTTTTAGGTTAGGTTAATTCAGAAAAAAAATTGCCATTCGCGAATATATTGCTGTTCCCTAAAGTGAAGTGAAAATTGAATAGATTCGAAGCAAGAGAAGTTTTCAGCATTATTGATGATCCAATGTGGTATAAAACTCAAGGTTATGGCTATTTTGGCTTTCCAACGATGGATGGTGTTCCAATTGTGGAAAAGATAAAAATAGTGAACCAAACCAAGAAATTATAAAACTGTCGGAGCCCTAATGTATATTATAATATTATAATCAAAGTCTTATACAAAATATTTATAATCTTTGTAAATGCTTCCAATTTCTGTGACATGTACATGAACTTACTTGGAGCCCCACAGTCCACACAATACATGTTGCCCTTTGTGCTGCGTATACTTTGTATGGCTGCTGGGTCTGTCGCAGTTGTCGCCTTAGACTTACTGCTCTCATTGAGTTGGAGACTCGAGAGGATTTGTTGCTCTACTGCACTCACCCAAACTTCACGCTCCTGGAGTAGAAATGATTTATCGTTAATGTATTAAGGGTTCAGGAAATAGGGAATATACTACGTATATTATTAAGTGTAATCTGAACCATATATCCCAGCTATCATTTCGTCCAGTGTAGATCTATCCCATATACCCCAGATGGCATTTTGTCCAGCCTGTCTAAATACAACATTTTACAAACCTGCGTTTTTTGCCTCAAAGAAGCCCAAGTCTGGCTTAAATCAAACTGTTCAATGTTGTGACTGCAAGAGTTAAAAATAATATAGATAGTACTTCTAATTCATACCTCGTAAGAAGGGGCCTCAAAGTTCCATGTTTTATTATCAAGAGACACTATCTGGAACTCATACCCATCAGAGTCTGAAAAACAAATTTTCGATATTCAAAGTTGACAATCCATTTATTTAGACTATTATCTCTATAAAAGGGACAACAATGTATACATGTAAATACTGAATTAAAATTAAGTTACAATAAGAACAAATATTTAAAAAATTTGCTTTTGTTATTGTTTCTTAATAACTGTCTAGCTACAAACATGACAAGTAGATTTTGTGGTTATCAAGATTAGTCCTTATATCGTACACCGGCACATTTTCAAAAATATTATATCAAAATCTACACAGTTTATGAACCTACCATCTCCGTTATCTATATTTTTGCTGGTGCTACTTTTCGCTCGCCGATGCCGCTTTTTGACATTTGGGGTTTCTATTTTTGAATTGGCTGATGTATATTCGGGACCATTAAACACACCTGAAAGTGGAAAGGCATTACATAATTATAAACTTTATAGATGTTAGACTATAACTGACTCAAGGTATGCCTTTATTCCTTAAATTTATTTGCCAAAATCCAGTACAGTATAGATTGAAGTTTTGAAGTTTTTGAAAATATGCAAGACAAACAGAATTAGTGACAATTCAGCTTTTGAAAGAATTTCCCTATTTTTGACTCCCCCACCAAGTCTTTACCAGCAAAACCACATACATTATTTGACTTAAAGTATTAACCATTTTGCCCAGAAAGAGTGGGGTTCAATTAAAATAAGATATTCTTATACCATATAAATATAAAAGATGAAACACCAATAGATGTTTTCAACGAAGGATTTCTGCACCACAGTATAGTAAGAATGATGTAATGATATGAGAGAATCCTAAAAAAATCCCATATTCTTAGACATTAAATGGTTTGCTCATAGGACATTAAACATTCACATTAAATCAGAACCCTTTGAAAGGTAAGAAATCAAGAGATAAATATGTTGAAACTGTCTTACAAAATTCACAAAACACATATAGCTTGTGTATCTAACTCTACTGAGTTTAATCAAAAAGCATGCCACTATCAACCATTTGTAAAATCATGATGTTTTGTGCAATGGACTGTGTAAAGGTATGGGGTATGGGATAACTGTATGCGATAATTATGGGGTAATCTACATTACTGCTGGACTACACGTTGTGATCAACTACAATTCTAGGTGAATCAGTGTACACTGATATGCACAACTTATAGATGTCTCTAATCTGATTGGTGTACAAATTGTTAATGAGTAGCCATCTGTGATGTGAACCAATCAGGTCTGAGATATCTATAAGTTATAAATGATCAGTCCATATTTGGAAAAGCTTCTGATTTACAAGCTAGTGGGAATTAGCACAAAACAAAAATTCACACCAAAGTTTCTACATTGTAATTAATAATAACTAATTGTGATTTTCAAATTTCACTGTAACTCTACTGTATTTAAAGCAAAACAACATTAGTATGAAATACCATGCAGAAACCAACTTTCTACATGCATGTCTGGAATCATTGAAATATGCTTCAAAATGATATATCACACACCACATCAAAGTACACACACTAATATATAAGCACCACATCAAGAATACCACATCAAATCTACCACACTATGTGTAGGCTTACCATGTAACATTCCAACAATCCAACAGATTCAGGAGATGGAAGAAAAACAGACAAACATTTGTATAGACATGCATTCAACTATTTTTATGCCATTTCTACAGTCCTAGTTTTTCCCAGCTCCACTATAAGTTTTCGATGAGATTTGGTGTTAACATAAGTCAGAATGCCTTATGAACTCAGCAAATGCAACATGTTCACTATGTTCTTCAAGAATTCATGAATTCAGCAAATGCATCATGTTCACTATGTTCTTCAAGAATTCATGAACTCAGCAAATGCATCATGTTCACTATGTTCTTCAAGAATTCATGAACTCAGCAAATGCATCATGTTCACTATGTTCTTCAAGAATTCATGAACTCAGCAAATGCATCATGTTCACTATGTTCTTCAAGAATTCATGAACTCAGCAAATGCATCATGTTCACTATGTTCTTCAAGAATTCATGAACTCAGCAAATGCATCATGTTCACTATGTTCTTCAAGAATTCATGAACTCAGCAAATGCATCATGTTCACTATGTTCTTCAAGAATTCATGAACTCAGCAAATGCATCATGTTCACTATGTTCTTCAAGAATTCATGAACTCAGCAAATGCATCATGTTCACTATGTTCTTCAAGAATTCATGAACTCAGCAAATGCATCATGTTCACTGTGTTCTTCAAGAATTCATGAACTCAGCAAATGCATCATGTTCACTATGTTCTTCAAGAATTCATGAATTCAGCAAATGCATCATGTTCACTATGTTCTTCAAGAATTCATGAACTCAGCAAATGCATCATGTTCACTATGTTCTTCAAGAATTCATGATTTGGCGACGGCTTACAAAAATTCAAACAGTGGAATATACATGATACAAGTAGTTCCAAAATAAATAAATTCATATTAGACTATACTGTATGTTTCAAAATAGCCAAATATTCATATGTTTATACAGCTATATATCAAGAGTAAACATTACATTTTTTACAATTCAATCAATAAATAAACAGAAATCTGCAGTTCTATTAAAGTACGATACTGAAGAGTTAAGACACAGGACTTTTTGAAAACAAAATCTTGTGTTTACTGACCTGATGTAATTGAGGAGTTGGGGATGATTACTGCGTCATCACAGTTACTGGACACAGAGCCAAGACGTTCCTTCTGGTCATCATAAGCTGTTAGTAACACATTTTCCTTCCCTTTACCTGAATAAACAAGTTATCATTACAAGGTAAAAACATGCAGACAAGGCATTTTATGACAAAATGACACCACATGGTTGTAATTACTGTACTTCTACTTAATTTGGCAGCCGTTTTAATTTGCCAAATCCGCCAAATTGTTTAAGTCCGCCAAATTAAGTAGCCGCCAAATTCAATATTTCATGATTCAATTGTACATTTGTATGGTATAAATATTTCAATATTGCATGTCCGCCAATTTAAGTAGTCACAAAATGTTCAAAACAGCAAATCCACCAAAATAACCAGTGCCAATTAAATTGAAGTAGAGTACTTGTCAAGTTAAACCACTGAATGCCAAATGACACCAAATGCCAGGAAAGGTGACTGTAACCATATGTTTAACTTTTTGGCACTCTATGAGAAATATATATATTTATCGTAAGATCTGTAAAATGAAGCCCTCTGATTGGTCAGTTCTTGTGCTGTACCAATCTGTATTGCTACTGAGATTGTCCCCGTTGATCATCTCCGTCGCAATACAGAAAATATTGGTACATAGGGGACAATCTCAGTAGCAATACAGAGGATCACACGATAAAAACGTTATTGAATGATTTGAAGTGCAATACAGGATATGTTCTGTCTCGATATTCCTCGTTCCAATATGGAATTTCTCGAGCAGAATATATACTGTATTGCACTTCAAATCATTCAATAACTTATATTGATGTTCAAATAAATGAAACAATACAATTTTGGTCTCCATGATATTGGAGCACCTTGTTGAGAATTTGAAATTTACATTGCACAACAAAGTTGAAAATGAAAGATACAAATCCGCTACTTCAGTCTTCAATGAGACCATTTTGATCATCTGTTAATTGAAACATGTATATTTGAAATATTTGAAGTAGAGAGCATCTAATGACTCACCTATATTGTTGAGTTCAGCTATACCATTAGTGCCAAATATAGGACCCGTGCCTCGGCTGCCTTTGGGAGCTTGGCCAGGGATTTTTACAGTTGTGTGTGATAGCGCAATCTCTTTACCATGTACATCATCCATGTAATCCTACAGCAGAAGCATTCACATATAAATCATGAACAAAGCCAAATTGCTTGATCCCCTAATTTGGTTATTTGTATATGTAGTGCTGCACATACCTAAATGAAACTCATTCCCAAATACAACCTCAGTTTACCAGAGGCTGAGTAGTGAAAGTATGAACCCAATGACCAACTTACGTGTAAACTTGGATGGTATGTGAGTTTGCCATTGTCTCCAAGTGCCACATATTTTTTCTTCCATTCTTTCGTGAGACCCTTGCTGCTCTTTTTGTATAAATATCCCTACAATTACAATGAAATAGATTAAAGTCACAGTCCACCATTTCAATTAGATTCAATGGAACAAAGATATAAGAATTATAAAAACGATTTATTTCTATACTGCCTATATCTGAGAAGTGTTTACATGCATCAAATTCCATATGATATCACTTTGACAAAGTGTTGAATATTCAATGACGAAAATCAAGACAATTTCTACTCACATCTAGTCTATTATGTTGCATTGATCATTTAAATATAAGTAACAAACATGGAGCCATTCCTCTGTAAAAATTAATTTTATTGAGACAAAGATCACATTAAATCTGACAAGTTTCATTACAGATCTGTCAAGCTAAAAATAAAGACTATACATGCACTGTCCCAGCTACTATCAACAAGGCACCTACCTGTCTAATAGGTATGACTCGGCCACTGCCAAGGCTACTGTCAACCCCATTCTTCTTGTCTCCTTTCTTTTCACCTTTTCCATCCTTCTCATCTTTTTTCTGTAAAAAAACAACATCAGTTCACATTTTCCACATTTATGAAGACAAATGTGTTTAAAAGTGTGAGTATGGGTGATCTTCTATATTAAGTCTTCAATTTGTCTATTTTAATTTTTAGACTAGAATCATGCATACAAATGACTCAATAAATCTAAATGCATCTACTGATCAAATACAAACAAACAAATTGACTAAATTTCGTATAATGCACATATTGCACATGTAATCAAATATTTTATAAAAGCTTAAATGTTGATATAAATTTTTGATGTATTGTGCTTTAAATGAATAATAACGACTTTTATGAAGAATCTACAAGCATTCAAAACTTTTAGATAATGATTTGGGAGACTGCACCATGAATACCCCTACAATATCTAATCATACTATATACACCCTACATACAGATACCTCAAAAGTCAGTCTTGCATTAGGGAGGAGAAGTCTCACAATGTAAAGTGTCACCACTTTGTAAATATAATATTTCAACTAGACCCTATATGCAAGACTGATATATCAAATAAAAGCAGATCTTTGGGAGCTAGATGTTAATCATATCTATCATCTATGAAAATAATAAAGTATAAAATGAATAAATATTTGTTACTAAATAAATTAATAGATAGATTATATAATTTTGTTACTATCAGTAACACATTGCCCGAGAAATATATCAATATATGGTGTTCTCCCATTTCATTTAAATGGGCCATTTACTTACTTTTCCCGAGCTTGTGTTAAATTATAATAATGCTAAGTAAATTCTATCAAATGGTACTCTACTATTAGTTATTTTCCTACAATGTTGAATATGTACATGTTAACATCTAGCTATTGCATAGTATTTAGTACAACATAACAATATGAAGGCATCCATCAACATGCAAAAATCAAAATCCCATATCCACCGTGGTTTAAACTCCCTAAAACCCCAAACACAAAAGTATGCATATCAGTATGGTAAACAGTAAACAACAATAACACAACAATACATCCATTACAAGACATTACAAAGTGAAAGATTTTTAGCAAACACCATGGCAACAGATAAAATATACCATGGTAACAGAGTACTCCCAAATACATAAGGCATTAAGTATAACTTCACATTAACATTATTATTCAAGAAAAAAATCTAAAAACTGAGACTTTCTATATGTCTCTTTTTGAGCATTAATTCCTTTAGGTGGGTCAGGTCAATCAGGTGTATTTAATTTAGGTATCCATATTTCTTACAGTCAACTGGTTGGTCATCATTACTCTACCTAGCCCATGACCTGAAAAATCAGGACATGGCCCAGCTAAAATCAATCTGACCTGCACCCGACCAGCACCAGACACACCTATATTAACCACTAAATACATGTATATGAAGCTATTAGAAATGGAAGTTCCATACCATGCTAAATGAAATGTGTGAGTGAACATGATTACATGTACGGTTCAAGGTCAGTACAATTAAGCCCTACAACTTAAAATAAACGATGCAGTTAATTAAATGATTCTTCCACTCAAACACATCACTCACGCACTCGTCAATACACTCAAGACAATCACACAAAAAATTAAGCTAAATTCAGTAATCATGAAAATCAATGAATTCAAATATATCTCGGGGATATTTGGAGAATATTCTGAGAACTTGCTACGAGCGTGTGAAGTGTAAATGGCGGAGAAGAAATAACAACTCACAACTGGTGAAAAACGTCCTAAAGGACAACAGTAAACATTCAACAACAATACAGTAGGAAATAAAACACAATGTCAGAGATAATATTCTTGCACTAGACCCACATACATGTATTAACCCCCATGGTGATTTTTCACAAAGAGTTTTTGAAAGAATCATCAGGTTCATTCAAGGAGATTTTCAATTCAGTTGAATCAATGTAACAAAAAATTATTTTCAGTTTTTTTTGTTTTTAATTTCCAAATATAAAGATTTTTGTTTTACTCTTCAAATACATATCATATTTAACCCAGACCCCAAATATATTAATAGAGGGCCCCACTAGTGCAAGACACACATCTCCCGTTGAGCAATACATAGCTGCATTTTTGGTAGTATAGGGGCCTAGTAAGACATAACAATGATGACGTCATGAATCACACTTACAGCAAACAAGTTTGATCGTCGACGATTTTTTCTACTTTGAGTAGGAGTACTTGTCGGGGTGGGAAGGTCTTTATTAGTCTCTGTCTTATCCTAGATATAGAAGAGACATTCACAATATTTTATCCTATATTTTAGACAATTGGTCCTACAGTTTTGGGGTAATTGTTCCCTTCTCTTCCTTGTTACCACATAACACAAAGTGATCAGTGATTGGATAACATCATTGTAAAATAGCCAATTAGATCCAGCCTTACATCTGGGGTCAGTTTTTGGAGCTACCATAACTGGATGTTTAGAAAAGCTACAGTTAAATCAGAAACGGACCCCTGAGTAAGGCAGACATCAGCCAATCAGAGGGCCTTATACAAAATAGTCTCAAACCCAAACAAAATAGTCTCAAACTTGAAAATGTCAATCTCTGATGCCAGAGTGCTTCATAAGCAATTCTAGATGGAGAAAACATATATAATAGATAGATACAGGTATGCTCATATATTTTGCAGTAAATTGTCAATATCATACTCTATTGTGAGCTCCTGAGATAAAACACTGACAAATCTAGTTATATTTGAATAAAATCTAAAATATTAAATTTCCAAACAGTTTAAAGACATCAACATTTTCTTCAAATTAATCTGCTTTCTTATAATAAAATTATGATTTCTTATATACAAATATAGAAAACTCCACAATAATTAAAAATATAATATCAAAAAAGACACGCTAAAAAGAACTGCCTAAAAACTATAAAAAGATCTAAAAACGTCTATGTCAAAAATGTGCATATAAAATCCAGAATAGAATTTTATTGAAGTTAATTCATATCATAAAAGAGATGAAGAAGTGTTTCTCTATGAAAACTACAAAAAATAAGTAAGTCTTCTAATTGATATTAAGATATTATCAAGAATATTCATACAAGATAACTGAATTTAAATTATATATACGTACATCAAATTCAAATAATTTTATAACTTCATAACAACTAAATGAGAATGTAAATTAACACCAAGAATTAATTTAGGGGACCGTATCATGCATTGCACTCTACCTCACCACCCTATTTAGGAATTAGGACTAACATTTTTTCAATTATTGAGAAGCTCCCTTGATATATTTAATAAGGTGACAACATACACATTTGTATTAGAAAACATGAATGTGATATTAGTTAATTAATATAAACACAAAAATGTGTGTGGCGCAATCTTATGATGCGATGACACCAATGCCAAATATGGTTAGAATGAGAAAGCCATCGGGACTTTTAATAATAGTTGAGAGTTAAACTTCCGATGCAAGAGAATGAGCTTAAGGCAAATAGTTATAAAATCTTCGGGCCACGATATCTTCATTGGTCAACAGCTGACCATGAGAAATTAAAGAGAAAGAAACATGAGGAATGACTAAACATGGGAGAACAAAACGATGACAATCACAATGACCTGATACCTGGGAGAATGATCAAAACATCACTAGGGTGGGAACTGGTCTTATTGGTCAACATAAACATGTTAGGCTGATCAGGTGAGGTTTGAATATGTGTCGATCAGGACCACGGGGACACTTAATTTTCATAGTGAGGCCATTCATAACAAATCTACCAACCACATCCATACAACCATTAGTACAAACATGGCATTCTAAAACAGCAGGGGAGGGTTGGGCCACCACTCAGCGATCAACTAGTACTTGCTCATTTAGAAGCTGAAATAAGCCTCCATCCTAGTTGCCTACATAATACATCATGCATGGTCCTACAGGCTCAAATACCCTCGACTCAACATCACAACCAAATTATTGCAATAACTGTACTGTACAAATATCAAACTTTTATTGAACTGTGCTAGGTTATAACATGAAGTGAATATTCATAACACGCCAACGTCTAGTTTGTTAGTTCAACATTTTTGACTTCATCAGCAATTTTTTACATTATTTGAAGTTGGTAAATCAAATAACAAACATCATTAGTTTGAAACTTTTTCATTGATTTAACTATTCATTAACATTTTGATTCATTATCATTGTGTCTGATTGTTATGATAAACAGTGGACATGTATAAATTTGTTGATTCACGTGACATTCAGATTATTTTTGGTTGATTGCTTAGTTATGGTTGATTGTTTGGTTTTGGTTGATTGATTAGTCAAGCCTCAGGTATTAAATGTGCCTTGATTAAGGTAATGAGTGCCCTCTTTAATAACTTACTAAAACCAGACTGGACCTAACGCGGGTCATACGCCCAAGAAGAGGGGTAAGGGGGGTATTGCTGGGAATTTGCAATTCCTTCATGAAACTATCCATTCGGTCCTAAATAAGCCAACAGAAAGAAAACATAAAATAAAACTCTAATAGGATTGCTTAGCAACAGAATATAAACAGATAATGGATGGATAATACTGGTATCTCATTGAAGCCATTGAGTGTCAATTTTTAAACAAAATACTCATTACAGAATTTTTCTGTTAGTAACAGAATGACAGAATGATTCTTACCAATTGAAATTTGTTTTCATCTTTTTTATTTGGTCAACAATGAGATATTGTCCATTGTTACCTAAGGTTTCCTTAAACTAGAAGCAACATTGTTTATTTAACATTTAAGTGGGTTCTTTAACAGATGTGCATATAATTTAGAATGACAATTGTCATTGTTTGGTAAAAATGCATATTTGGAAAAGGTTTAATACTAATGCTGTAATGTCAACTTAGTAAGACTGATGTCAATTTTGGAAACTTAATGTCATCTTCATAATTTTTGAAAAATAATGTCATCTTTATAAGACTGGTGTCAATTTTGGATACTGATGTCACCTTTATAAGTTTTGGAAATTATGTCATCTTTATAAGACTGATGTCAATTTTGGAAACTGATGTCACCTTTATCAGAATGATGTCATTTTTGTAAGTATGACTGATGTGCACTGACATTCTTAAAATCAAATGAGTGCATATTGTGCAATCCAATCAATATTCTAACAATGTTGCATCCTAGCTTTAGAAAGCACCGTATATAATCTGTTAGTTCTTAACTAATCTATGGAGAATTTCTTCGCCAAGCAGCTTTATTATACAGAGCCCTTCATACATACATGTAATAATGATATAAGTAAACTCAGAATCAGATTTTATTCACATAAAATAGTCTCAGATCATTGAGAGACAATTTGATAAAATAGAAAAATATAAACAAATTAACACATAGTTGCACCTTTTCCCCTAAAATAAAGAAAAATAACATACTGGTAGATGAAACAAAAGCCACCTGAAACACTGTACTGTACATAATTGTAATGAAAGGTGATCTAGGGTAATACAAGTCATGCAATTTATACTGACTCATCTTCTCTGGCACAAGGTGACAAACTCATCCTCTGTCTGGATGGATTCATGTTACCCCATTGTCATGAAGATGGACAGATATCATATGAGGGACAAGTTTTGATTTTCACACATACTTTTGAGAAAATGTTGATATAGAAAATTGCGATATAAAATATGTCCATTTACAAAACTGAATTCTGGATAGAAACTTTTAAAATTTCAATTCAAAAATAAATGTGAAAATAGATGACAACTGATCAAGGGTGAAAACCAATACTAGCTTGGTGTTGCTAAGGCGAGAGATAGAAAGCTAACTGCAAAATGTGTATCCAAGGTAACTGAAAACAAACAAAGGGTCCGATCTCTTGAAAACATTCACCAAAATTTCACCAAAATGTTTTCAATAGATTCCCATGGGTGAAATTGGTAACATATAGCCTGTGACATCACCATGACAACAGCCAATCAAATATCACCATCACGATATATGCTTCTACAGGAGACATCTAAGCTAAGAGAAACGTCCAATCACAGCACGGATACATATACATGAGCAAAAGCGTAATGTGAGGCTATATAGCGAGAACGTGAGCATTCCAAAAACGCTCTAAACATGGCGCCACTCACGACGATGAGCTTCCATTTAAACCCTTGTTTTGTGTTGTTGTTAGGTGATGACAGTATCAGTTCTTCGTTGTTGCTACCAAAAGCCTAGAAGAAACACAGCAAAAATATGAACAAGCATTACTGTACAATCTGAAACAATTTAGATATCTTTGACGACAGACTTCCAAATCTTCCTGAAATATATAATATTAAGTTTCCTAGGCATAAGTTCATAAAATCAAATGAAAGAAAGAACTCTACAACTGTTGAGAATACAAAAACTAAGATAAAGAATTCAACAAAAATGACCAAATTAATGTAATATAATATAATAACACTAAATATAAAAAATAATGAAAGGGGAGAGGAAAAAGCATGCATTGGTAGCATGATCACATGATGGATGTGTCTAGCTTTTTACTTAACTACCTGTGTACAAGTAACACCACTGTGAGTCATACAGTATAATAGGTGTTGGAGCACAAATTGAATGTCAATCTCTGAATTTGTTTATTAAGTCTGTCTTCAATATTGTGGAAAGGGGCATCTATTATTTATTATGGCCTCATGTTATGGGTTGCTACATCCTTTTCACGATGAAACTACAGGGTGAACCAAAATAGGTAACCCAACCAAATGTTCATAACTCAGTCATTATGTACCTGACAATTCCCAGTCTGTATAAACCCAGTTTAGGTCAGATAGAATATCATAGATGCATCCATCTCATGAGAAAATCAAAGAGAGTGGTCTTACCAAAAGTGTTTTATCAACCACCCTTGAATCCAGAATGATGTATTTACAAAAGCCATGACTTCAATGCTATTCCTGTACACAGGTTTACTAATTTCTATATCTACTGTGTAACCTAAATTATTAATGCTGTCCAACCACTAAACTAAATCTGTCTATCTAAAGGTGTTAAAGCCAACTGTTAGTCATGTGATAGCTTGTCCAAATAAGGGCAAATCCAAAACGCAAATCCTAACTTCAACTTGAAAAGAATCTGTGCCATGATGTTGAAATGATGAAATAACTAAAATAATCAACTAAACCAGGAACAGAAGTAAAAATAAATCGTAAAAAAATCAGTCATTGAAAAAGGTCGGAGATGACACATGGCATATCGCATATGACACACAGCAAAGATGACACATGGCAGAGATGGATTTCAAGAGAGCATGAACTGCACACAGATCTCAGGCATAGCATCGTGTTTCACTTACATTGATATAACTTGGTGTTTTGCTCTTCCTACTAAGCAACGGTGTGCTTGTCGGACTGGCAAGCTCTTCAGAAATATCGGGGGATTTGTTTTTCTTTTTTCGCCGAAGTTTTGGTGTGAGACGGGGGCTTGGGAGCTCTCGGAGATCCTACATGCATACACAACAACCTTACCAACAATGAATTTCAGCTAAGGATTCTGGGTACTATAATGAATCATGGGTTACCATAAACCATGACAAGAATCAACAAAGCTACTTTAACCACCCAAAACCTGTGAGCCAATGGGATGATGGTTAGGTCTTCAGTCCTGGGCTGTCAAAAATTGTTGGCAAGATGCAGACATGCAAACATCAAAAAAATAGTATAAAAGAATGATGAATAAAATTTTAAACAAAAACTGCAGAACTGAAACAGATCAATGATTTAGTCAAAGTAAATTGGAAAAGCTGGGGTGTCCACATAACTTCAATTAATAATCACACCATCTGCAAAATAAAAAAAAAGTTGCATCATTATATATCAAGTCATCAAAATTATCACCATGCTTAACCCAAATTCAACCAAAACTGGTAGTGGCAAATTAAATGATAGTTTACAACAACAACAACAACAATTATGCTCAGTGAAGCATGCTCTAAAAATGAACAGTGCAAGATACTTACAAGAAACTTTACGAAAGATGCGTGAAACATAATACATTATGTGAATAATAAATTGAATGGTGAAAACTACAATATCAATGCATACAACAATAACAACTACATGTATAGATAATATAACATGTACAGTAAAACCTGTCTAATCTAAATGCCACTGCAAAATGCCACTGCAAGTGTTCAGATTGGTAGGTGTTCACATTTCAAGGTCTTCAACATGGAAGCCTATGGCAGATTCAAAAAGGGAACCCCAAAGTGTTCACATTAAAAGTGTTCAGATTACAAAGGTGTTCAGATATACAGGTTTTACTGTAGACCCAAGGTTGAATAAGAGTAAAAAAGTGTGATTAACTTACACTTACAACATGACCCAGAGCCACACATGAATTTAGCAAACTACCCATGAAAGCACTGGAAGCAAGGGTCAAATGTAAGGGAATAACACACAGTATAACTTACAGTGAAAATATGGGATCGGTTTTTCTCTTTTCTGGGAAGAATGGGTGTAACACTTGGGTTGGCTAAGGTGGGTCGTTCCCCTGTTATAGAGCCCTGCATGCAAAACAAACAAACAACATGCAAAAAGCTGAATCACAAAAGCGTCGCACATATTCTCGTCATGACATAAATCAGGCTCTAAGGATCAGTGTTATGAGGATAGAGAATTTCAGGGTTTAATTTCTAGACTGTTTTAATCCCACTTGAAATAATAGAACTATACAAGGTAACACAATGCAACCCTCTAATTGTTAAACAACTCTTAATAATGGGAGATTTGTTCAATTCTATCATAATTGAAAATTTTATTATAAAATTGGATGGTTGAAGTTCTGTGTCACCCTGTATATGAGGTTCCTTAATGACACATTAACCCAACCAGTTTGTCAGAAAATAATTTAGCATTTTGGCACTAATGAAAGCACAGCTCTATTGAATCCCCAAAATCTTATATAATATTGAGGAAGAGTAAAATATTTCAACCCAAATAGGAACTACTACAAATAAGCATGATTGTATAGATAAGCATGAATGATCTTTGAGAATATATGGACAATATTAAAAATAAAATCTTTACAATGTCAGCCATGTGTGAGAGCATGATTGTATAGATAAGCATGTATAATCTTATTGAGAATATATGGACAACATTAAAAATGACATCTTTACAATTTTAGCCATGTGTGAGATAGTGATGAATGCAAACACACACTGGTGGCATGCATTTCAAGTCTGGATGTCTATTATGTCACATTGGTTCTGTTTTGAACTGAGTCACATTGGTTCTGTTTTGAATTGAGTCACATTGGTTCTGTTTTGAATTGAGTCAGTTTGTGTTTGTTTGCAGCATTTCCAACATTACACTGGAAATGATAATACTCAAACAGTTTGACTTATATTTAGTAAAGAATTTCCAGATTTTAAAAAAGGCAAAAACTGTTCAAGCTCATTTGTTGAGATTTTAGAATTTCTGTTTACCAATGTGACATAGTTCTGCATGATAAGTCATTCAAGTCAATGCATAATGCTGCAGGGGCCAGTTTCAAGAAAATATATTAGATTGTGATTCCTGTTTTCATCTGTCGGAATGTAACTCACAATATCTTCAAGAAAAGGCCTCTGGAAGACATAATAATGCTAGCTGCATTGTGCATAATTTAATAGTAACATTGAAAAATGCAGTAACATATATCTAATGTAAACAATAACAATAATATGAAGCCAACCAAAACATTTCATGATTTTCCTGAATTTTGATGCTCAGATTGAAATTTTAGTTTTTTTATGCACTTAATATGCACATGTTCAAATGTATAACATTCCTTTATTCCGTTTTATCATATTGAAAATTCAGTAAATACCATGCATATTTTGGGTAGACTATTTCAGATGCTATTACATGTACAGAATTCACTAAAATATTAACTTAATGTTAATTTAAAGTTCTGTACATGTATTTGCCACAGAAATGCCTTTTACTATACTACATCTAAAGATAATCTAATAGAAACTAACTCAAAGTTCTACAATATCTACATTATTTAAAACAACATCTAATAATTATAAAATAATTATTCTACTACAATTTGTTGTTCAAACAAACATTAGGACTTAAATATTTTTATTCTAATATTATATTTAAATTATAAAACAAAGTGTGTTTAATATTTTAGTCAGTGCAATGAAGCAATCAAAAGCAGGCGTAGAAGTTAGGTTTCAGAACAGAGCAGTTTAATTAAACAGTATAAGACAAGATTTTAATTAATTTTGAAAGTGAGTGTGAGTGTAGACAATGAGGTACTATGAAGCATACCATCAGGCCTGTAGCCATCTTTTGCCTGTTTTTTAAATTCTGGGGGGTTAAAATTTGAAAATATTGGCCCAAAATCACTGAAAAAGTGCTAAAAATAGGTCAAACTGCATCATTTTGAAAGATTTTTCACCCCCCTTGGCTAAGGGCCTGAGCATTATTAATATTAGACATCACAAATACAAGCCACCCCCTGTTACTACATCAGTTCCAGGGTAGAACTTATATTCAGCATTGGTTTAGTTCCTCTAAGCCAGGAAAGTATTTCCAAAGAAAGTGAGACAAGAAAATAATTGAAATGAAAGACAGTGCAACAATCAGAATATGTGAACTATGAATGAGAGTCAATCATGTGAGCCATGGCCATACAGAACCATGAGTTTCCCTTTTAAAAATACCAGTCACTATGAGCGCAAAGCATGCAGCAGAAACATGTATAGGTTGACTGGTATATTCAAAATATGGCATATGTGAAATATTCTAGCTTAGCACTAGTAGGTAGCCTAGAATTGAAATACTATGTTAATATGTGTGGTTCATTAATTCAGAAATAATGCATAGTGACAAAGTGACAAATAGTATGTGTGACAAATATGGTGATATAAGTAATATTATGTAATATGACATTTAGGTTGTATATGCCATGTTATTAATTGGTGCTATGGCATATAGGTCATACACACCTTTACTATTAATTGGTGAAATGGCATATAGGTCATACACGCCTTTACTATTAATTGGTGAAATGGCATATAGGTCATACACGCCTTTATTATTAATTGGTGAAATGACATACAGGTCATACATGCCTTTATTATCAATTGGTGATATGGCATAAAGGTCATATATGCCATCCTATGTGTGAAATGGCATGTTCTTGCTAATGAAAGAATGTAAGCTAGCTGCACTATGCATTATAACATATCTTCTATGATATAAATACAAACTTGGCAATACTTCATGTAGAAAAGATATGACCAATGACATGTCATATCTCAAACGTGCCATTGTATTTATAATCCAGAAATTATTTTCTAGATTCATGCAATTTTTGGTTGAAGGTCGGCATTCAGTTCTCCACTTACACTAAAAGAGTTAGACTTCTGCACATTATATGTCTTTTTGTTTTTTCTACTGGCCCTGGGTGTTAATAAAGGGGATGGGGGTTCCCTATAAGTCACCATGACCTCCTAAAACAAAGTTAAATTAGTAACAAACAGAGTTATTAAATATAAAGTAGTCAGTTTTAAACAGACAAGCAGTCCTTATAGATTGAAGAATCACAGAGCTCTCCAGAGAAGGAAGTAGTTTAGTTCCATACCACCTCTTATTTTGGAGAGTTCAAATCAACCATGAGCTATGATAGACCTTTTATTTGTACAGCATATTCTTATTCAAAGATGACGTTTTCTAGATTTTCAGAAATCAAAATTGGAGGAGATACCAAGAGACAATGGTTATTCATTTTCAATGCTCATAACAATTTATAATCCCACACGATCGTTAGTTTGAACTTCTAATATCAGCCATACGAAGTAAGTTTATTTTTTATTAATTAACTTGTACATGCATCACTATTGATGCCCATGCATTTCTGGGACAGATGTTAATGCAGTTACGGGTGATGATTCAAATGAGGAAATCCCCGATGTCATATGACATAAATGACATCGTGAATTTGTGATGATTTCGAGTGCAGGTATTGATAAACCAAACCGGGCTGTTCGCACAACATAAATCAAATAATTTAAAGAAATTACAAAAGAAAAAAATCTCATAGAAACACAAAGAACTTAATTTTAAAAAAGAACTAAATACATTAAGATACAACAATAATTTCCTTCGTCTGTGAGAATTTGACAATTCGACATACCTGAGGGGATTCTGGTTTATCAGTCATTTGTAATTGTTGTTCTAACTGTTGTTGTAGCGATTGCTGAAACTGTTGCTGATGTTGCATCTGCTGTTGATTATGCAGCGACTGCAGCTGTTGTTGCAGCTGTTGCTGTTGTGCCATTTCTTGTTGCGCTTGACGCTGACTAAGATAAGCAGCTTTTTCCTGCTCACGCCTCTCTCGTTCCCGCTCCTTTTCAGCCTCTTTTTCACGTTGCTTTTTATCCTTTTTACGCTCCCTGCTGTCCCTTTCCCGTGGAGTGGTGGGTGGGTTATCTTTATACTGACCCTGATTCTGGTTCTAAATGGAAGTGGCACAAAGCATTTACAATATAATGTACACATAGTTTAAAGAGACTCTTTACCATAGGATGGCACAATCAAGACCCCTTTAGACATTTTTGCGTAATGAGTTTCACCACATATTCATTTATCTACTTACCATCGAAGAAGTCCCAAATCCCTCGCTTTCAGTGTTAATTCTGCGATTGTGCTGACCGATTTAATCATTTTCGCAGAAATTAATTCAACTTGAAGTTTGAATATATCGGTAAAATCCCCCTGGTATCTGATTGGTCATTGAATTTGTTTATCATGAACCTTATTGGCTGCCTGGTTCAAGATGCGTCTGTGCACTTGTGTGCTTATTGATTATCTGGACGAAAAACCTATGGTATGTCTTTAACATATCTAGGAAGTATCTGTTGTGAAACGCAAATTTCCTATTACTTATGAATTTTTCCTTTCCTCTTTCCCTTCACAATACTCATAAAAAAGGAATAGAGTCTTGTTTCATTTTCAATTACATGTACATGTATAACAATTAAAAGTCAATACCTGATTAGAATGTGAGTGAGGCAATGTGCCTGACCCAGAGGTCGACTGACTGCTTGTGCTATGAGTATCAAATGGTTTTTCCCGCGGTGGGGGTGGGGCATAAAGCGCTCTCTGTGGTGCGGCATGACTAGGATAGTTTGGGGTACTGGGACGTGAGTTTGTAGGCGTAGGTGTTGCGTAACGAGTTTGAACAATCTTTTGGCACGCTGGAAATATAAAAAACATTTAATGAGAAAATACAGAATTACACATATCATATATAAGAATCACACAGTACAAGTAACTCAAGTAAAAATTTGTATTAAAATGCAACCCAAAACTAGCCCACCAATCTATCTCGACAGTACAAACACCGAAAAATGTATCAAGTTTGAGTCGATTTGCTGTTTGTTAATCCAAATAGAACATTTATGAATGATGTCAGTACACAAGCCTTTGTATGATCATTCTACCAAGCCTTTCTTATTACATTACTTAATAGTTCATAATACTTACCATGGCTCTCATTATAATTCATACATGGGACCTGAATTTCTAAATCCACCATATCTTTAGTACAACTCTTCACAGAATATTTCCTCTGCATTTCAATTTCTTTTCATTCATTGTGTAGAATTCCCAATCATCTGAATTACTTTTATTGCTACTCTTTATCAATGTGACATGCTCATTATGAGACAAAAATCAATTATAACAAGCAATTAAAGATCTCTTAATTATCACAATTACATTTCATTTAATGATTAACCTTGGTCACCGAGAATATAATGCACTTATTTTATATTAACAGAAATATCAAGAACAATTGAAAAGACTATATAGCAATAGTTATGTGAGAATATCTTTGATTAAAATTACTGATGTTTGGTAATAATTGAAATGTCCACTTTGAAGTATGCCTGTTAACCCAATTCCTTGCTAAATTGAAAAATCTAATTATAAAACTGTATCAGCTAAAATGTATGCTATTATGTCAAAATATTCTAATTAAAAAAAATCTTCATTTTGATATTTGAAATTTCATCATCTTCAAAAAGCTGGATCCCGGGATCTCGGAATAAAGTCCCTAATGTAAATTTTTTATGGTTGAAAATTTATTTTCAGACATTCCATCTTGAAATATTCTTAATAATGTCAACTATATGCATTTAGAGTTTGCGATCATTAATTTTATAATTTCCATGGGGGTATGGAAGATTCACCACCTTTGAGTACTCTCCTGAATATCTATCAAACATTCCTTTTGTGGTTAAAAACTTATTTTCAGACTTCACCAACTTAGCATCTTGGAACACTCTAAATAATGTTTATCTAAATGCATTTATGGTTGGTAATTTCCAATGAGGTATAGAACTTACCATCTTGGAATACTCTTTCCACGTTAAGTCCGTATGTGGCACATGTCTCATAATAGGAGCATCTCTTCAGGTCGGAGGCAAGCTTACGGGCCCTGGTGTCATCTATAACCCTGGGGTTACTCTCACTTATTGCATCTAAATAAGGAAACAAATTCATTTCATTTATAACTAATATACTACTACTACTAACTAATATACTGTTTATACGTATTCTTAGTTTTTAATTTAATAAGGAAATATTCATTGTGACTTGCATGTCTGGCATCTGTCTTGGCACTAATTTTGTTATAATCTGGTTGTAATATTATGTGACATCAAAGGTGAATGCGTACATACCATGTATACAATTACTTGTTGTACTTATTACTCATATACTTAATTTGTCACTTTGCTCATCTCAAAATGTTTTCCTTATATAATACATAGATACTTTTTACTTATCAGCCCCATGGCAATGAATGCAAAAATATCACATGTAGTTGAGTTAAGTACAAAAATTAATAATGAAAATGAAGTACAAAAAAAATCAAGTACACTGAAATGCAAAAGTGGTAACTTTCTCCAAAATAGGATTTAAAGATTTTGTCCAATATACATGCTGAGAAGAACACATTTCACCTGAAACACCAATTTAGCCTATTTATGCCAAGATTTAAGTAATATAAGAATATTAATTTTTTGTTGATATTCTATTTTACCACAATTATCATAAGAGAAATTTCCGACTTTGGTAAAATTACTTTTTACATTACTTTGGTGTAAGTTGAGTTACAAAGAGAGCTTGTAAAAGACATGAACATCAATTGATTCAACAGTTAATCATGTCTCGGGATTTATAATGGCAATCCGCGATTGAACAAGTTAGCACCAAATTCCATTAATATTGTTGCGTTGAATTGATTGTCTTCAGCTGACACCTCTGTCTATGGAAAACCTATAGAAGATAACAAGATATACAAGATAATAAGATTGCTTAATTGACTTCTGAAATAAAACTTGTTTGTAAAAAATAAAGTTCTTGGAATAATCAATGAAGCCATATAATATAAAGTACACACGCTCTGGAAGTGTCAGAGCGTGTGTACTTTATATTATATGGCTTCATACCCTGGCAACAGGGGATATCAACTCGTGATACCAACTCTCATTATTACGAATGCTTTAGCTATTTTAATGCCAATTACATCATATTATGTACTCAAGTGAATCTTCTATGACCTTTCACAAGAGTATGAACGTCAAAGGAATGGTAGCTACTTAATAAAGGCACAAAATGTAGTGACAAGATTTTCTCGATATAATCTTGATATAGGCAAGAGTAAAGGATTATTTCTAATCTAAAGAGTCCAGATGCCACTGAGTTCTTTCCAAGGGTTATTATTCTATTCTGAATGACAGAATCTTGGATTGACGTACTTCGGGCAGATTGACTTTACAACGTTCATAACAACAAGCTACTTTGATGGCATCATTTACAAAAAATTACAAAAAACGTCAAGTCAGATAAAACAAGGATTATAATCGATAGCTTTTAATCTAATTATGATCTGAACCGGTAGATACCACGGATCAATATCTAATGTTTGAATCCTTATTTTTCCAATTTTTGATAACCGGACCTTGCCTTTATTCCTTAGGGAAATATGGCTTTACATATTATCCCATTTACAAACTATGACATGAAAGAAGAACTACTCTTTTCATGGGTAAATATCGCCTATGGATGAATAATGGAGTCCAAACCAAACTAGAAAAATGGCCTCTATTTTGTTCTTGGAAGCAACAATAGGGGATGATGTCTTGAGACCTGTTTTCGGAGGATGTTAATATGCAAAGTATGTTAATATGTGGCGATTTTAACAAAACAAAACAATAAAGCCTACCTTGAGTTGCTACCAGGATAATAGGGATTTCAGCTGTGTTTCTGTAATGGGCCATTTTGGCATAATAACTATAGATGGTGTTAAAGCTCATCTCATTCTCCAAGCTGAATACGAAGATCACTGCATCACACCACTGGACAAACTGCAAAAGGAGGGGTTATATATTCATCTATTTTATTATTTATGTGCAATAGAACCTGTGTTGTGTGATCACTTCACAGGTATTTATCAAGAATGTCAATATTTTTCATATTCAACAGCTACCATAAAGACATCAGAAGCACCAAGGATGAAATGAACAACGTCATAAATGACTTGGAAATAATTGTATTTAGTATCCAAGAGAATTAATTCAATTCAAGTGAAACTGACATTGTTTACACATAAGGATGGCTAATTTGATCACAGCACAAGTGATCAGTTGTAAATACAGTTGATTAAATATGACACATGTTAAGTTTATGCAGATTTATCCTTTTGACCAGGTCAAGCCAACTCAGGACATGGTTGCATGCATGAACATTCTACACGATGCTTTTATTCCAAAGCTTTCATCATTGCAAGTTTCTGCAAAGTTCTTCTGCAATAAATGATATAAGATTTGTGCAAAATGAAACATTGATGCATACCTGCATTTCTGGTCCACCACCTTCATCTCTTATCAACAATAGGTGGCTCTGACCATCAATCACTACTTCCTTTTTGAATCTTCCACCTGAAAACAGAAAACAATGACATTTATAGCTCAGATGCACTAAAACATACAATGCAAAGCTGGAATCAAATGTTTTGTATAAGCCAGACAAGTGAATAAAGATAAATAAGTGTTCAAATTGTCAATGCATTCAGGCTATTACTTTTCTGAGAATGTACTTTTAAATAAGAGTGTACGGTTGAAAAGTTTGTCATCAATTGTCATTATAAAGGGCAGATGGCTTCATCTTTACATCAATCAAGCTGTTGGCTTCAGAACTCATCTAATATATTTGAATCTGGAACTTAGGAACAGTTCAAATCTCATATATCAAGTCAGCGGAAATCTTTACAAAAGATCTAATTTTCTGAACCATTTCCCTTGAAAATGAGGAAGACCAATTAGAATAAAGCAAACAGCATCGTTAAACAAGAATACCATGATCAATTCTCCTTATATGGCTAATATTTGAACTTCATCAATCTTATGTAGTATTAATAACTTCTTTGACCAAGGTAAGGTGACATTGATATTTAGCAAGTGATAATAATAAATCTTAAAGAAAGTCAAACAATAAACACAGAACATTTTCAACTCATGATACATTTCAGGAAAATTGATGTCTTAGATATTCATTCTATTTTTCATCCTCCCTATATAAGTTAATCAACGAATTCTCGATGGGTTAGCAAGTCCCATAACCATATATTATAAATCCTGAATTTAGAACTGAAATGAAGTAAAGCCAATCCAAAAAATGACACATTTCTCACATATTTCCATTTAAGGGATATAACTGAGAAATTACCAGGAAAAAAGAACTAGTGCCCTCTAATTATTGAGATGTTCCAGTAATGATCTGAAAGACAATATAGGAATGAGATATAATAAACCGAAAATGAAATATTTGTTATGGAACAGGAAATAAATGTCTGAAGAGTATTCACTTTGTCGAATTCAATAGCATGCAAAGCTCTTTAGAACTTAGAACCACAGATTCAATTTAGAGACTAGCAAATCAGGTTGATTCATGTATGTTTTATGTTTTATGCAGTTGCTATATATAAACAAGGGCAGAAATCAAGATTAAAGTCCAGAGAAAATACAATATGAGAGATATTTCATTTATTGGCAGACTGATTTACATTTTTTTTAAAGCATCTATTTGCTTGCTTGGGTCAAGAGCCTTTGGAGCAAAGACATTTTTAAAAATGTACAAAATTTAATCATAATGATAACTATATAACGACACATAATTCATATTTATTTTAAAAAACACATAATTCTGAATGATAATTTTTTAACTGACTGAGAATTATTAACTAAGAATGTAAATCACATTGTTATATATTCCAAGTAGAAACTAAATTACCCAATATCCATAATGCAAACAAATTAGATTACTTCCTGACATGAATCATATTTTAGCTCAAAAAAAACATGCAATGGGAATTCTGAGCCCCTGCTATATACAACAGAGGCTATGTTTCCCAGTCAAATTCATAAGTCAATGTCTGCAGAATGCCCCGTAGACTACATAAGTTTGAGTTCGCAGGATGCCCAATGGACTATCTTCTGTTTCACGCTTGATCGCCAATTCAATGTCAGTGAGAGTCAGATTATAATAACTCAACACTAATGGCCCATTGAATAACCATCAAGAAACGTTATGCTAATTTGGCAATGTTCTTTGCTAAAAGACATATTACATACACAAATTCTGAGCTTACCCTGTTTAGTATTCATACACAGTCTCAAGGTCAAGTTTAATGGCACTACTTTTGCATACAAATGGATTACTGTTATTGACATTATCTACTAAGTGAGATAGAGAAATCGTTTTAATTGACTACTGGGTACAATTTCTTTAGACTTCCATTTATATTCTTAAACTGATGGACGTCACATCAGGGCTTAAAATCTACACATAGAATTAAAATGGTCATGGTCAAAAATAACCTAATACAAATAAAAAAAAAAATCAAAATGTCAAGAAAATCAGGCCCAATATTTTAGCTTAAAAGGCTGTAGTGTATTGTACCTTAAAGAACATGATAACAGTTTCTTCAATATGCATGTCACTTAACCTTATTTCAAGGTGCTGTAGCCTAACCAAGTCACAATTCATTATTAAATGAAATTAATAAAAATATTCATGCATGTCTTTATAAAGAACAATATGTCAAGAAACAAGAAATAAAAAAAAATTCTAACTTATGTTAACGCCTCTCATTGTTGAAATTTTTTTAAATATCAGAATTCATCATGACAATCAATTGAGAAACCAAATGGCTCCAATCCGACACTTAAGTTTTATCACCCAACACAGGCCTTTTATCGCCTATTATGACATTGATGAATATTTGTATACGATTAGGGAGCAGTTTAAATCCTCAATGTTGTATAATAAATCACAGATTCAGCTGTTAGTGTTAAAAACATCATATATCATTGAATATATAAAACAAACACTTTGTTTTCCTTTTGTCAAAATTCAACAGAAATCTTAATGAAGTAATTTGTAATCAGCGATGTTATAAAGATTCAGACATTTTAAAGTACATTTTCTTGAAAGTCTGTATTTTGAGCTTGGTTTACGATTATAATCTGAACCCTTGAATGCATTTCCTTCTAAATTCAAAGTGTAATTGTTACTTTTATCTCTTTTTGTTTAACAGACAAGGTATACAGAAAGTACAGTATATGTTCTGAATATGGTCAAGAGTTATGAACATTTATGGCGAGCAAAAAGTATTCTTATTGTTATGTTATAAATGAGGGGTGATGAAAGTCCCATCACTATCATGTAAAAAAATACATGGTGAACAGATAATAAAGCAATCTAGTCCTAAAGATACAGGGTGTCCAGAAAATATCACATACCTTCAGGTGATTCCTCCTGCATGTAGGAGCCGGTAAGATAGCGATGAACCAGCGCAGACTTGCCACTGTTCACTGAGCCGAGGATGCCCTGAAATATATCAAAATAATTATATTGGAGCCAATAAGATAGCGATGTAATGTCATTCTTTTCATTGTTCAAAGGCTGAAACTGTGCAGGGATTGAGGTCTTTGGTCATGGTCAGAATAAAATGAGGTCATATATTTGCCATAAATCATAGAATCGAGGTTACAATTCTAATATGATAAACAAACCAGAAAAACAACTATTTGCATAAAGCAGTCATACATGCTCGATTATAGACCAGTAAATCAATTGAACTAGTAACTATGGCGTCACCTATCATATTAAAATAATGACAATAACATGGAATATTCTTATGTATTTCATACTTGAGTGGGTTTGGGGTAGATATCAACCGGGAATATATATCATATCTGAGGAGCGGGCAGGATATATTGTATATGTCCCACTCCAGGCCAAATGCGGGCAGATATAATATATCCATCCCGCTCCCGGGAATTTTTCAAAAGTTTAAAAAATTTTAAAATTTAAATTTCAGAAGTTTAAAATTTTTCAAAAAGTTTAAATGTTACAATTCTATTGTATTGAGCTGAAGGAATATTATGAAAATGTTAAATATAAATTGTGCTTTTACAGTATAGGCCTATCTTGTCATTTGAAAAAGGTGGTAAAGGTTATATCTACCCCAAACCCACTCAAGTATGAGATACACCAGTTATGTACGGTCGGTTTTGGATACAGTGTTTATCCCGCGGGAAATATGTGTATCTCCCTCGGTCCCTGCGGTCAGCACTACAGCACTACTACAGCACTACTTTGATTAGAGACACCTATGATGAAATACGTGTCAACAATTAACTAGCTGAAATGTCAGATAAATGTGACATAGAGGGACTCGCAAATCTAAGCAACAGTCAGATACTTAATTGCGATACACCTACGCATCATCCTTCCAAACCTTAAATTTTACATTTTTGCCTGCATGATTGTTTTGATACACCAAACCTAGTTTCATGAAAATATATTTGCTTGCCCTATATACCTTTTGTATGCCAAGATCACCTGGTTAAAGTAAGTGCTGACAGGACTTAAGAGGAACTCATCAATTTAAGGGTTGAATGTTAATGGATTAAAAACTTCACACTTCCCCAGGGGCTTCATGATATTACAGGGGTGAGCGGAGCTACGTTCATGGTGACCTTGACATTCGACCAAATTGCATCGTAGATTCAGAGATAAATCATAGAGTGTCATTTTCAAAGAATAGCACAAAATCTAAAATTAAAATCACAGTCCTTTGAGCCTGTTTGACAATCTTATTACATTCAAAGATTATTCAGATGAAACCTACTTTACAAAAAGCTGATTTGGGTTCTCACGGAAATAACTTGAAAGAACCTGCAATGATACTTCCCATTCCTTTAAAAGTAAAGTATTATTCTGAGATATTCCTGATGAAGTATCTAGATCTTAGTCTTGCACAGAGCCCATCTGTATTTCCCAAAGACATACATGTCTGCAGGCAAGAAAGAGCAACACCACAGTAATATAATAAAGAGAACAAGAAGCTAGATACATGACTGTTGTCAATTAGATATAAAAGATTGATTGAGAGATTCCCTTCAGCAAAATAAGTTAACTCAGTATTCTAGAACTGTCATTAACAACTGATGTTCACGCCACACATCCATTAAGTGTTTTTCTGATTTGAAAACACAATTAGATTATATATTCATCAAATAGTAATGTAATCAATCTTTTTGGAGCCATAGATAATTGTTAAATAAGCTAAGTAAAAAAAGAAATAGCAACGTAGATGGTAACTATTTATGCCATGTAGAAAAACTACTGAAGTAAGAAAAATAGGAAATAGAGAAAGTGGCGAAACAAAACAGTATGATGGTTATTTGACCCAGTCAACTGCTTGATATTATAGCTATTTGTAGTTACAGGGTACTTATCAGGATTATCATAGATTAAAATCAACTTCAAAACAACTTCATAATCTACGCGAAATGTTGTACATTTTAGAGAGCATCTCTTCATTATATAGCATTCCTCTTATAATATTTAGGCCTTTGATAAAAATAAAATATTTTCTCGCATTTTAAATTCAAACATTTCAACTAATTAAAATCGAAGACCCCTTGAACTTTTTTTAAATAAATGGTTAATTGCCCAATAGTCCATGATATGAGCAAATGATGTTTTTTCCCAGTGATTCAGAATTGCACAGATTGAAAAGCTAGTTCTGATTTAACAAAAGAATTTATGATAATTGAGTCAACTTATCCCAACTGTCACATATTTCTATGCTGTTATTTCTCAATCCTTGGCAATAATTTCATTAAATTTGATTATATCGAGGGAAGCTACTTTAGCCTAACTGGTAACATTTCTCGATGAATATACATCAAAATTGAGAATTGTTTTGACAAAAAGATCAAGAACTGTATTAGAAAGACATTCGACTAGGATAAAAACATTAAATTAGCAGAATGTGTAATAGAAGGTGAGAGATGGATATTGCTTTTGTATTGTAAAGATTCTGTTGTTCAAGACACCATATTGACGAAAGAGTATAGTAAAGTATTATGATGAATATCATCAACATGCTCAACTTAAGGAAAATGTAGGAGACTCAAAAATTACCAAAGCTGTTATAACTCAAAAACTTGGCATTTTAGGAAATTATGGCGAAAATAAATCTTCCATTTTTCTGTCTGAAAACAAAAGTTGCAAATTGCTTTTGTTGTCCAGGGACCTACTTCATCTTTCTTAGTTAACATAACTTACAAGGACTTCAAGCTCCAGTTGACGTGTCAGGAAATGAGAGGCCCAAAAATCACAAGTGGCATTTCTACCCATTACCATGGGAACATGTAAATGACTTAAGCTGTAGAAAACAGAGAGAGGGACTTAACAAATCAATATTTGACGAGACAGGGTATGATGTCTGTCTGAGTAGGTTATTGTCAATCCAAGCTGTGAACATATTTCACTTATCTTAATATGTATGGTTAATTAGCTCAAGCAGTCCCATCTTTTTGTCTCTATTAGATTATGTTCAATGTGTCCGCTGTTTGAACCCAACAAAAAATATTTCTATGGAAAATGGGAATTATAGTGAGGAACGGGATTTTGGATTCAAATGTTGACATCCTTCAATATATCATCAGCTCTAGTTTGTGAGATAGAAAATAGTATCATTGGTGGAAACTTGGAAACAAAATACAATAAATGATTCAAAAATTTATAACCATTCATGTTGAACATTTTAAAATGTTAAATGAAATACTAAAAGTATTTCAAAAATATTTATTTCAAAGTTTATTACATCGATGAAATCCTTTCTGGACTGGATGGATCACAGGTTCATATTTCAAGGACCATTGATCTCAATAAATCTTTATGATCTCCAATGAATGTAACTGCACTTACCAGTTTCAGGTCTGGGACTGATCTGGCCAGTGTCCATTCTTGACTGTTTACAAAGGAATCTGAAAATATAAGACAGGGGGTTGATTAATTTTATTAGTTTTGAACACTAACATAGTAACTTTCTATAATCATACAAATGAGTAAAACAATTATAAATGTTGAAAAATATATAAATTAATAATGTTCTCTATTGAGCTATTGTTGTTTATGTTCTATTGTATTGTGTTTTGTATTATAATTGTAATCTTGTGTTATATTGTGCTGTGACTAGTTGAATATACTTATAATACCTCAGATTGAGAAACCCAACATCTATTGAAATAAAAAAATATCTTTGGCTTGATGAACAGCAATATGAACACAACATATTGATTCATATCATTGAAATTCAAATCTGAGCATCAATCACCTCACTTATATTGAATCCTCGCATAATATGCTCTTTTCCTCACCATTTTCAAGAAATTGTAACTTTTAGATAATAGTAAAGAAATAAATATGTTCAATTTCGTTTCATCAACATTTTCAAAAACGTATCATGTACCAAATCAATATTGAAATATGTCTGAATATTCAGACAAGTATTGAATCATCAGATAATATAATGTAAGACCTCTAATATAGATCAAGTAGAAGAAATTTGTTATAATTATAGTATGTTAACCCGTAGCTCACCTGCTACATGATCATGTAACACATAACACAGAATTAATATACAAATTATATAACATTACATATGACAACTTAGTGCTGTTAAACAAGGATGTCTTACATTAAGGCAACATGTTAATTCCCAGAATATCTTCAAGTGGTTAAATGGTAAATGAAAACAGAGAATGAAATCTTGTGCTAAGGGCTAATGTGAAAGAGACTGTCAGTCTCCCTAAGTGGGGATTGAACCCACGACTCCCCACTTTCCGGGCGAGTGCTCTACCACTGAGCTAAAGAAACCTGCATTTCCTTGAGGCTATGAGGCCAGTAAAATGTGAAGCACAATGAGCTAAAATCGTATGATTGAAAGGGGTACCCATGTAGATACCCTGGATCACCATAGGCTAGCTAGACTACAAACTACCCAGGCAGGCGACAAAGATCTCTTGTAAATGGTATATCCATATCTTAACATCCCCCCAACAAAGGCCTAATCAATGATAACACAATAAGCCCATTCTGAAGCAGGACCTAAATTCGTTAAATTAATTCTCATTGATTTCAAAGTTAAACAATTCAGCAGTATAGACACACAGGAGATCAAAACTAATCCTCGAGATAATGTAAAGTTATCTCTGGCGTGTTCATCAGGTGGTTTTTCAATTATTTTGGGCATAATTTTAGATAACTAAAGAATTCAATTTTTCTTTTTGGAAGGATAAGTAGAATTGATTTGTATATCAACAGGAGGAAGAAAGGATTAGATACAACATCAATAATCAAGGTCAAGTTCAAAGTCAAGTTCAAGCAGCACTTTGTACATGATTGATCTTCTTAACTAAGGATTACTTTTCAGTGTAAGAATCTAAGCCTCTTACTTGGTGTCTATCAGCCAGAAGCAGAAGGGACTTTATGCAAACATTGTGCTTGAGAGTAGGGCAAGAAAATATCCCCCATACAATTCAGGGGTTTCACATTAGCAGCAGGCAACATACGATTTTCACCAGTTGTTTTCACAAAATCGCCTGTTGTTTTAGGGACTTTTCAACTTTTCCATGTTAAATTTATCATTTCCATTAATTTTGCCTTTTGTTTTAATTTATTTAGCTTGTTGTGAGAAATTCTAGTGAAGCCCCTGCAATTGTCTTCTATGATGACTTTAACCCCATCAATTTACATGTACATTGTTGATGGGAATAGAAACTAGTTAATGCTTTATTTTCTAGTTTCATTTTCATTTTGCAAATCATTTTTGTGGACAACAAAACTATTTATATCTAATATAAGGAAGAACTCAACAAGCCCTTGTTCAGCCCTTTCTTCAAAAACAAACCAAAAGCCAACATCAGATCTGAACTCTACTTTGGTTTTGCAAAAGATGTTTTGATGTAACGCAAGGACATTTGTTGACTTGGGCTATCAATAGAAACCATGTTTAGCTCATTAAATAACAGATCCCAAAAGCTTTTATAGGATGTACGATTACAATAGATGTTTTTTATATTATGTGTTTTTATCCAGTGCTCTGTTTGAAAGACAACATACATGTGGAGCTCTGTTTCCGCCATCTAATTCTGCAGAAAATGAATGAACATAACAGAAACAGGATTACATATGCCTGACTTCTCAGGCTGATAGGGCATCAAAAACCATTTTCATTCAAAATGTTACCTAAGCAATCTCCCATGAAGTGAAGTTTAAAATGGATTAATTATAATATAAGATTATATATTCAGAATCTTTGATATAAAATGAGTAAAGCACATTTTAACAAAGATAACATGTAAATGAAACCATGTAAGTTTCCAGGGGCCTGGAAGGACTACAAAACCAAACCCTCATTGTCTTAAGAAAGTCAAGTATCTTAAAAAAGTCAAAACTTTGATCAGCCAGGGATAATCTTTTTTTTTTAATTCCAGGTGCACATCTTATGTTAATCATCTATAAGGCAGGGCCAATCTTCACTATGAGGCAAATCTTTACAGTATGAGGTGCTAATTATATGAACCCAGACCTTCTTTTTTATAATGTGGCTAATAACAGGGACTTGAAACCTGAGCTACAGAAGAATTGTCTCCATATGTTTGAGAGATACACCTGTACACCCTTCATACAACATTAAAAATACTTACTTAGAAATTAAAAACAGGCCAGGCTAATGCATTTCAAGTGTACTTTTGAAATAATCACATAGACAGCTCTAACTTAAGATTGAACTCATTTTCCTTTTTGAAATTATTTCAGCCACAATTCAAATTACATGTACCAGGATCTAACATATTAACATAATTTACATTTAAGTAATCATAGGGCATTAAATGATTCTAAAACATTCACAAACAAACAAAAAACGTTTCAAAATACCATTCCATCAAACCTGACAATGCTTTACATATTAGTTGGCTTAAAGTAAAAAACATCTGGTCGCTATTCTAATTTGTTAACCAGGTATTTGTTTTTTATTCAAACGTATGGTGTAAACTGGGTGTAAACTGCAAAAACATGAACCCAGGACCTGACCTTATAAAAACAACATTTCACAAATAAAGGAACCAAGTTCATCTTTAATAGTCTTGCTTCAAGCCCTTGTGAAGACCCATCTAAAACCAACCCATTAAGGTGAAGTAGAAAAGTTGACAGAGACCTGATCAAAGACTAATCTTTGACTGTATACTGTTTTAAATAATTGTGCTTTTAATTTTTATATTAGATAAATGTTCTTTTAAATTAATCGAGAAGTATTCAAAATATAAAATCCCAAAATAAGGCTGAACTATAAAAAAAAAAGATGTCTTCAATTTAACCAAGATTTCAAGCTCATTTCATGATACCAGGTGAGAAGGCAGAAACTTAAGATGCACAACAATAATATTAGGCAAAATGTTTGACATAATTGTGAGAGTCATCCAACATGTTTAACTTGAGAAACAGCCACGTGAGATTTGTGAAAAAGACATATGTGCATGTATAATCAGTCTTTTATGTGATCTCTAATTCATGTATATTATGCATGATCTTGAAATGTCAAGATTCCATCAATTCTTTATGATAATTGTACAATATATCCTTAGTTACATGATATTTGTGAACTTGAGACTGTTAGACGCAATTGACATAAATTGTCAATGAAAAGCTATAACTGATTATTAATCAATAGATATGTTTGATTTTATTGTTATTAGGCAGTTATCTTCTAAGACACACGAAAGTAGTTCAGAAGTGAAGTTTTACTGAATTGGCAATTGGTGGCTGGAATTCTTCCTTATTATCGTAAAATAAACAAGCATTGTGTCAATCAGAATGGATGTGACAACATTCACGTATTATAGTAATGAGTGTTTCACTGTTACTTCATGTTTTTACTCACTGTACATCTACAAGCACAATGCTTCTTCACAGCAGATTTAGATATAAAGTATGGATTAAAAATAATGTTTAGGGTTGGTCTGTTGATTGTTTGAATGTTTATGATTCAATAGTATCTCTGTATCAATTTCATGACAAACAAGTTATAGAAAAATAATTCAATTCACATATTTTAAACAAATAAACCCATTGTCAATTTTCAGGTTTGCCTATTGTGCTTATTGCTAAATAAAACAAGAAAGATATCAATTCACCATTAAGAGGCGACAAAAACAATCATTGAGACATTTATGACAAACATAGACAATAAAGAATGCAACAGTTTATGTATAGACTGGCATATATACTATACATATACTACATTCCCTATATACCACAAATAGCTTAGTTTATGGGGACCTTATAAAGGTGCTTGACAGGAGAATGATTTATTGTGAGAGAGAGTAGAAGTTTGTTACTTTCTATATACCCAAAGAGCACCAAAGGTCACTTGTCAACATTACTGAATAAAAACATTATAATCTGGATCATTAATTCTTTTAACTATACTCTTTTTCATAATTTCTAGGGTTGCAATATTTTATTTTACATCGTATTAAAATGAAAGTACACTTTATAGACTTAAGTTGGTAGATGGGCAAATAAACATTATAATATGCAGTTTTTCAGTTTGTTACATTTTTTCGTATATTTTGTGTCCACGAGGAAATTATCTCTAACTTTAGTAATTTCCTGAAGTCGTCAATCAGGATGATTAAACCAGGTGTAAAACATCGTGTAGATGTCAGTAAATTAATTTTGCGTTCACTTTGTAAACAATAATGATAAAAATGATTAAAATCAGGAGTGAACCTCAGGACACAACATCTCAGCTTATTAATAGTTGCAGATCTCAACAGTTCAAGGCAGTAATGAGAAACTGCAATAAATATTGTCAAGTTATCATAAAAATCAACAGTAGGTTCATCTTCTGTCCATCCATAAAGCATAAAACAGGAGTCTGAAATATGCAGGGATGGGCTAAACTGTAAAATGGTTGAAATTCTATCCTAATTCTAGAAATGCCTGTCACAAATACTGACCCTTTATATTCTGAACAGTTGTCCAGAGATGTTGCAATTTACTGATTTCTGTTTCTACTGAAACTCCCTAATTTGAGAGAATCCAAATAATTTGTCATTGTTTCATATTAACTTAGAAATGATAAATTGTTTTGGTGGATTTCTGTTTGAGGCACTTGACATTTCCATGATAGTTCAAATATAATTTCCTAATCTCATATGTCTAAATAAGACAAAGAATGAAGAGAAGAAGGGTATGCTAATTAAACCAACTAAGCAGAGAATTATAACTTTTTATCAAAACACTTACGTGGTCTTGTGCGTCCATAACCATTCTTTTCAGGTCGTTTTCGCTTATAACGGAATGATAATGTTCGGAATATATCCCTAATTGGGCTAGATTTGGGAGATTTAGAATTGTCAACTGGTTTCCTTGTTTGTTCTAATCCAGTTTTGGGGAGGTCGACATCAAGCATCATGCTCCCCATGATGTCATACATACTCGTTGTCATCTTGACGGATTTGTGCAAAAATTAAAAATCCATCAATAAACTCCTCCAAACACTACATGATTCAACGGAACAAAGTTGTAGAAGCATCATATAAAGGGTCTAAATAATATTGTCCTTATTTGAATCAAACTCCTCATTTTTTATATTAATCAGATTTATCCAAAGATATAATGACATCTTCTACTCCTATATTTGTTCATAAAACTTTAAATCTGATGCAAAGTAAGATACAGCTACCCATGTATATAACTAAGCGCATCTTTTCCAGTTAGCATCTCATGTGTGTGTATCTTGTGTTTATTATTTACTTTGAAGTATCCTATATATATCCACTACACAGGTTCGGTATGTGTATTGCATATACTGTTATCCACTGTTGACTGCAAGGGTTTATCTGCCTGCTTGTTCCATGTACATTTTGCTATGATTAAGAATAGATGATTTCAGAGGCCATCTATTGCAAACAAGAACACCAATTATTACCCTTTAAAACATATAAAAGGTTACATTTCTCATACATTTCTCATGCTACATGAAATATAAAGCGAAAATACAAACTTTTCAATGCTAGATATTTCACAATTGGTATTTCATTTGAGAATATTTGAATTTTCATCCGATTTCATGAGAAATATATGAAAATGTGAAATTTCTTGCAGGGAAAAATACAGGAAGAAATCAATATACAGCTGTTTCTTGAGAAAATGTCCACTCATAGGTAGCTCTTTGAGTAACACCAGAGTTAATTCTCATAGTCTTATACCAACGTTGATCTTATTAATGGTGAATGTGTTCTAATACAATGTGATTCAAGTCTGAATCAAGAATCAAGTTCAAGTAAGACATATGATAGTTAATCTTTTTTGAAGATGCATCATCATAGTGTCTTAAGATTTTTTGACAAAATTCAGTTTTTCTTACTATTTCATAAAAATATTACTTAGATATATGTGATTCTAAGCACCTCAGTAAAAGCTGACTAAACTAACACAAAACAAAATACCTGAGATACCTTAACGAATTCCTGACACCTGTCTAACTCTATTATAGAAATAGTGATGACTTAAAACACAATGAAATATCTATCCCTTTTAAAAGATATATTTCTCGCTCTTAAAGAAGAATCTTTAATGTTTTCTTATGATAAAAAGAATGTGAACAACTTGTATTGGAGTTTGTTTATTAGTTTGTTTTCTTTAGCTCAGTCATAATTTTCAGTGTGTAAACATACCTTTTTGCTATTTTCCCCTTTGGCAATTTTGCTTACATTTTTATGTGAGAAAATAATTAAGAGTAGCTAGCTATATCCCACCACCATCATCAAATAACAAGCAATTATACAATCCACTGACAATTACACAATCAACTGACAATCACAATCAACTAACAACCACAATCAACTAACAACCACAATCAATTGATAACCACAATCAACTGATAACCACAAACAACAACTTAAAGCACTATAAACTAATCACAACCACCATAAACTGAAGCAACTGTGCCAAAGTGACATTCAACATGGAACAGACACCCAAAGGCAGTCTACAACAGATGATAGGGCCATCATTGATCTTAACTGACCAAACTGGACAATTGGTCCTGGTGATGACAGACAGACATATACATATAATACAATTGCATTTACATTTGCTGTCAATTTGCTCCATATAATCTTCTGATTTAGATAAGTCATGACAACATACTATGCAATCATGAATGGTGATAACAGACCAATGACATGTAGCTTCATAATATTCTCATATTTCCTCCTATTGGCCTTATCTTTTGACAACATGACAGTTGTAGTAACAGAAACCATAGAAACAGATAGTGACCATAGAAACAGACAGTGACCATAGAAACAGACAGTGACCATAGAAACAGACAGTGGCCATAGGAACAGACCATTGACATTACCTCCATATATTTCTCATACCTCACACAAAAAAAGATGTTACTCCAGCAACATTCCAGATTTAAAGAATAAACGCGAGACTCATACTAAATGTTGAATAGAGCATACCAATTATTCATATATTACATACTGCTACTCTCATATTATATCTCATATCTTTCTTCCTCATTTCACAAATTATCTCATCATTTTGACATTCACGTCCCTTATCTTAAAATATAAGCCATGACAGATTCTCTAATGAAGTAAAACTATTTCCATGCTTTTACAAACCTGCTATGAAAATGACACCATTTGGAGTAATATAAATTACATGCTTATCTTCATGCATTCCTTTAATTGTATACATATCCATTAATCTTTAAAATACATCTAGTCCACATATACTTCACTGTACATATTTTCCTGAACTAGTATTTTATCTAGACATGTTATATTATATAAAACCTGGCAGCATAACACTGTTACATATACACATACATCTGTGTCATGTACTGTTTTTTACAATGTAAATTGATTTCAAAATGTTAACTAACAAATTGTATTCCATACATGTAGTTTAACATGTCTATTTCAACATACTGGTCATCAATCTTACAGTCAGAAACAATCCATTTTTAACTGCTAATCCTGCAATATAGAAACTACCCTTTGGTAGAGTGATAACTCCAGCTTTCTTTACATAACTGATAAATCTCTGAACCTGCCTTGGTCAATCAAGAGTTTATTATCCTAAAATTTCAGGGTATATAGATAGATCTACTAAATTGCTTCTGTGCCTAAGATTGATGATGTATGAACTGTACTAGATAGAAGACAAAAATATGGATTTGATAGAATGGATTAAATAATCAATAAACGACAACTGTCACCAACCTGACGTCAAAGAATGGAAAGTATGAAGAATTCCTATTGGGAATCACCTTTACAGTTTACCAATAGCATGAATCCAGTTACTTTTTTAATATACATAAAACACAATTTTTCACAGTTTTACTACATGGCATGACATATGGTATCAATGTTATAGGTCGTGATAATATTTATGTAACATTACCCAAAAGAACATATCAACAAAATATGAAAATGTCATAAACCTGATTTGGCAAGGACCTATATCACATTATATATCTACTTATGGTAGGATTAATAAATAGAGTTGATTTAGTATTTTCAACGAAACTGCTTAATTAACCTTAATTGGTGACATCTGATCAGATATATAGCTATGATTGCATATAATCATCTAGGCCCTGGTTTTGTTCTTTAATTGGAGAGTTGCAATCATGATATAATGGATTGGCAGCCCATAATGAATTTAACATATAATGGGAATCTGAGACTTTTGGACCCCCCCCCCATAATCTATAGTACCTGGGGTCAGATTGAAGGGATGTGAGTTCATCCTGCTTTGCAAATAAAGCATACTCAAGACTGATCATAAGAAAAGGGTATGACATGGTATATCATGATGGGTAATATTCTTTATTTAGATTTTAATTCTGGAATGAGAGGGTAACTGTTTATGATGTGAAGTTACCATAAATCTTGCAATTGTCTCAGAGAAATCAATCGCTGATATAATCACAATTTCTAGTAATTATTTTAAACAGTTGTCACAGGGCATAATCCCAGAAGGGGCCAATATTGACTCTCAAGGATCAATGAGTTTGTAATACTATCACAAGACTGATCAATACTATAATCTATCTACTATGGGGGATACTATTCAACATTTTCAATATCTCTATGTTCATTCATTCAATATAGCATCTTAATCCACAAAGGTATTTCAATAAAAGGATCATTAATACTGTTGAAGAATGATATGTTGAGTAATTTCAGCATAAGATTCCAGTTAAACTGCTTCAAATTGCTTGAAACTTGAATTTTTTACTTGCTTTCACAATTTTGCTCAAGCCAATTTTTTCATTTTCAAAATAGTAGTAGTCAATTTTGAAAATCATCACACCCACTTGTTCCAGTTGATCACTAAGTTAGTAATTTCCCCATTTTACTTCCAGTGCTATTCCTATGCTAACACTTGTGTTACTCAATTTCGCTTCATCCTACTCACAAATATGTAAGTGGGAATACAAAATGCATGGGAGGGAGAAAATTAGCAATAATGAGATCGATGTAACTTATTATGTTTTCATTAGTTGATGGATGATACACTGTGGATGCATCATGGGAAATACAACTTCAATACATCATCTAAAAGTACTTCAAACATAACTCATCATGTCTGCAGACAATGATTTCTCACATGTATTAACCAACTAGGATAACCAAAAACGGAAATGTTATTCATATAATCTGAATGGCACTTTTGACTGATATAATTATATAATATCAAAACATAAGACACATTTTCCAAACATTTGAAATCTCAGGATAATTATAATCTATGTTTGATAACCTTAATTTGAATCAGAACTGAAAATACTGCCAAGAGTTCATGTTTTGATTTTGTTCAAATGAATTCAATTGCTCAATGCAGTTACTCCCATCTGTGGTAAAATTAATTCTACCTATCAACTTGACTGTGAGTTCCCAATGTGTAGCCTCGTGTGAACTTTGCAATAACTTGATCCATTCTCTAAAACTGTATATTCCATCATGTATATTGTCAAAACTTGATCAATGTCTATATCATATTTCTCCTATGTCCATATTCTGACCATCCTTAGCTACTAGGAATATACAAACATTTGGTCATTTTGTTTTGAAACTCAATCTGCATTTCCTGGTCTCCGTATCACTGAGTAAATGTCCTGCAAAGTTGTCAACTTTTTTAATGAACTCAACACTTCAACTTCACTTTAAATGTCATTTTAAGCCAATAGAAGCCAAAACAAGTATGTAGTTTTAACAGTTTGAATTGATAAGCAAACCTATTAGGGATATTTATACGGATTTCATGTGAACCACACAAATCGACAATGTTTTATCTTGCCAATTTATACTATCACAAACCCAACAGTTCACTTTGTCGCTTTCATGATATACTTCAATTTTTCAAAAGTTTATCAAAACCTCACAAACAAACTAAAAGCAATGATTACATTCAAGTTACACAGCATTATATCGAAAGTAATCACGAGCCACAAAATTCATTGAAAATCAAATTATATTGAATTAATTCAATGACATCTCCACAGATGTGATTAATCTGTATAGGTGTATGCAATTAGTCAGCAAAGTATACGCTATCACAATAACTCAATATCAAATTTGCATTAATTCAAATTACATAAACTGATAACTTAATCAGAGAGCATAGAATCCTGCCAGACCTTGTAGATATAGTCTTTAGTTAAACAGCGTGATTAAGTTTAACGATGACAATGGGTGCCAGTGATGTAATTTGCAATAAGACAATGCAAGTGACACTCTCCATTTATATCCCATTGATCCTAAAAGTCACATTCAATTTGTAATCCAGGAGTATAGAATGACACACATCTGGCTTGTTACATAAAAGGTGCATAAATGAGATATATAAAAGGTGCAAATAAGCCTCACGTAAGGCGCATATATTTTACTGTAAATTCTTTACATAGAGTGCAATTTTTGCGATAATTAGAAATTGTAAAAATAACTACACGCTGTCAAGCAAAAACAAGAAAATAACTTCATGATAAATGGCACATTTCAGTACCAATGGTATGTCATACTTGATTACAAGTTCAATTTTAATGACATTGGAAATCCAGGAAGATTTCGGTTAACATAAACATTAGGTAATTTTGACTTATTTCATTTGTTGACATTAGTTTTGCCATGGTGATGCAAAAACATACTCTTAATCATTTGGTTTTAAAGATGGGTGGTAAAAGGCCGATTTGTTATTTAAAAAGTGTAAAAGTCATTTTTTCAAAAATGCTGTTTTCTTAAGATGGGAGGGTGGGTGGTCTCGAACAGTTAACAAAATAGATTACGTGTAGAATTGTTTAACAACTGACAACTGACAGTTCTTTGTTATTGTTTAAAAAACAAAAGAGATGAGAGGAGATCATAAAAAACTTGAAACAACTATGGGTGAAAAAGTTCAAGAGTCTAGACAAACTTTGCCCCTTAGCGGTTAAGTAAACGTCACTGGTAGGCAGGTAATTTCCGTTTGTGGACTAATTAAACCTGGTTTATTACCTGCTCAATACACAGGTAAATCTCAGGTAGACCAGTTGTCAACAAAAACTCGTTATCGATCAATACGACTAATTGAAATCCTAGGCAATGTAATATGTACACATAGGTGGTTAAATCTTATAACAGTGTCATCTTCATCATATTATAAAGACATCAGGATACAAATCTTTCAAATCATGCAGTTGTTCACCATTCTGAGCACTTTTAAGTGATTTGGGCCATTTTTGGACCAAAATTATCACAAGTGAACCCTCCCTGGAATTTTTCAAAAAGTGAACCCCCTTGGCATATCCTGACTACGGGCCAGCAAATAACACAATTTCATTAAGGACAGATCACATGTGTCCTTCTCATGGCAAAATTCAAAACATTTACTTCATACTCAAAAATATATTTGCATCATTGTATCCTCAAACTTTTTCAAACAAAAGATGTTTACTTGCACCGTGACAACGTCAAAGTATTTCCTAGTTATTTAGCATAAAAATGTTTGAGATTTTTATGAGTTTAAAATTACATAGCTTGTTCAAAACAGTATATAATTACACAACGTGGCCAAGTACAAGATCAAGGTAACTTGGAATTCTCTGCCAAATAAAATACAATCATATCAGGTATCAAGCTTACTGTTATATTACATGTACATTGTTTTATCCGATGGCAATCTTACGAACAGAACTCAACTTATGAACTAGGCACAGAGTCAAGAGAAACAAGAGGGACTCACAGGTTCTCTGGCTCAGAAAGAAGGACTAATTCTACTATTACAAGAGATACAAAATACATTTGATAACATAATCCATTGAGTCTGACAGTTGACGTATAAGTGAACAAAACCAAAGTTCTTTCTTACAACAGTTCATGACCGTTTCAATAACTTTGAAGAAGTTTGTACTTATTTAAGGTAAAAAAATATTGTTCTCTTGTTAAAAAGTACATGTAAACTCCCTATTATAAGGCAAGGTGACTCAGAGCTTTTAGAACCAAACACAATGACATTGACATCTCCCATATCAATATCATTCTTACGGCTGCTTGCTGGGACGCTGCTAAGCCTATCATATGCAAACCAATCAAAGACGATGACAAATCAAACACAAGACAAGACTAAATTTAAATTCTGCTTCATTAATGAAAACGACTTTTAGAGCTTCTGTAATTATTTCCTATCATGTTTACCTGTATCTCAAATTACTGGTGTTACTCAAAGACTTCTATGACCTTTGCTATTTAACAATATTCTTCAACATGTACTATACCTCTACTGAATTGTTTATAAATCTGATGTTTCAATTCCCATCTATCATTCTACTATTCTTTTCTTGTTGTTTATCACGGGTTCCTGCAGCCTTTTGATATATATCCTGGTTACAGATGACAACTCTCTAATCCTGGGATATTTATGAAGCTATAGGTAATGTTGCGGCTTAGTGATGTCAATGTCTTTTATTTATAGATTCCATTTCTTTGATCTTGTAGAAAGAGTTCCTCCTTCTTCATTCACACTTTCTAATTATCACAATAAGTCTTTCTAATTATCAACTGTGTGTTTGTTCATGATAGTTTCCATATGATGTCCACAAAACAATTGCATTCTCCATTGTCTGTACAGCCAGATTTAGTAATAAAAAGGTTATAAAATTCAGCTAAAATCACACTTAAAATACCACTTCATATTTTAAGACATCTTTTCACAATACTTGGTATTCAATAAATATTCCTCACATATGAGCTTAATTACAACTTCCAAGAATGGCTGACATCTGTATTAATTTCGCTTCATAAATTCAGATTAATTTTTTGCTAGATTTCCATAAATGTACTATTTTTCCATAAATAATGCCAATATCCTTCAATAATATAATGTTCCGGGTTAGCTGTAATGTTAGTATGATCCTTTATCTAGTTTATACTCGAATGTGTCAGTTTATACTCGAATGTGTCATCTCTGATAATAAGATCAATATCTATCAATGTTTTACATATACTTGAACACACTCTTCTTAACCCGACTATTCTTTAGCCTCAGTCTGATTGGTTAATCCTCTCAATAGAGATCTGTATATTCCTTAGAGCAATAGTAAAAATGGCAATGTTATCTCAGTACACAAACAAGCAAAACTACACATTAATAAAAACATCAAGTGACAATATAAATTGAATGAAATAGAGTTTCAAAGAATTTCCCAATAACCGGATTATAAGGAATTAGGACAAATGGTGAGATATTTAAGGCATTTGAAATACGCATCTCCAAATATGCAAATCTTTTGAATTATTCATGCACTCTGTATTAGAAACCTGATCTATGCTCAAGCCATAAAATCGATATATCACATTTCTAGATCAAACACTATATTCCTTCTTAAAAATCTGTCATTGTTGCCCATTTTGGTGCATTGTTCAAACTATTAAATAAAAGTGAAGACTAGCACATTAAGAGGTTCTAATAATATATTAGTCTTTTTCAGCTGCGGTATTGTTTGTCATTATTTGTGATAACAATCGCCGTCCACGTTGCGTATTGTCAGCCTTTGAAGAACTACTATCAAATTCCAATGTTTTTTTTACCTTTTACCAGAGCCCATTTACTGTCCTAACATAGCAAAGGACACTTCTTGTGTTATTAAGATGCAGAAATATGTTAAAACTACAACAAAGGATCAATCTTACTTGTGTGTTATGTTTGCACAAGTGAGAGACCATTAGAAACTGTACTTGAATAAGCATCACTTAGGAAGCAATGTGGCGAGTCAGTGATTGAAAACCATTTTTTATGAAATCTGTAAATATGATTTAATCACACATTGCAATTTCCGCCATCTAAAATGGACTCAATCGCCATTGAAAGCTCAGAGAATCAATCAGACTTAAAGGTTCTATGTGTTGGTCTGAAAAGCAGGAAGTCTGGCTTCAAGCTGAAAAGTAGAGGTCTTGGGTTCAAACCCAGGTCACAGCACTTCTTGTGATTTGTCTTTGACCTATGACTGCTGACCTATACCGGCGATTACTAGAGTGCTGCTAACTCGATAAAAGGCTGGCGCTGGCTAGAATTGTCTATGGTTCTAGCCAGGATAAAGATACCAGTTCTTCAACTCGACAATGGGAAGAACTGCTCTACCTTAGTGACTAATATGTCATGATATGACATCTAAAGAGTCAATAAAAGATATAATAAAAAATAATATCTATCATTCTGTCATAAAGTTCACATCTGAAAGCTTTCCAAAGTTCCAGTATATGTTTGATTGTGATTTAAAAGGCAAAATACAGACAACAAAGAACATGGCAGTTTAATTAATTGAAACATAATAGAAATTAATTGCTCATTGTCTGTAAGTTTTAATTCTCTATTCTGACCCCACCCCAAAAAACACAACGACAACACAAAAACAGACACATTTCACAAAACATAGTTGGGTAAGCATGACAAGGAAATATACCAAAGACTTTTTTTCAAAATAGAAACAAGAAAATAAAACAGTTTGACATGAAACAAAGCATAATCCATCTAACAATTCTATTGAAGCCAAATGTGGATTATTAATTGCTGAAATAATGTCAAATTGACCCAAGGAGAATTATTGCTAATCTCCATAACAGAAGGTTCTTGGTAGAAACAAAATTTGATTGAGGCCCAGGGGAGGGGATTAATAGCAGGAACGCAGCATCTTGAGGGATCATGGTAGCCTATCAGTCCATTGCCAGTAGGTGAAAGCCAAAGAGGGGGTCTTAGAATGGAAACCCAGAGGCCAATAATGTTAAACTGTGTTCTATAAAAATTGTACAAACAATATAGACATAACCAAATAAAACAGAGGCTAGCACCAAAACTCTAGATAAAGTTATCCCTTACAAATGTGCAACCTCCGAACACAGGACTCGAAGATCCATAATATCCTTCCCACAAAGGAGCAATGAATTCTGTATACCTGCTGAGGAGGATAAAGATCAGAAGTCCAACTTTACAAATGGCATCTTGTGGAAGTCCAATGTCTGAGATTTTCATCTGCTTAGTTAGCATTTATAAATCGTAGGACTTAAGAACTGAAAGATGGGGTAAATGACCTCATGGGGAGATTAGCACACACATGTCTCCAGGGGCCCATTACAAGAGGATAAAGTCAGAATTGATACAACTGGACAATGCATATTGGATGATTCATACTTTACTCCAATTAGGATCATTCATGTTGGATTGTTCCTCTCTGGCTACTACTTAACTCTATCAGGAACATTGCTGTTTATATTTTTCTTTTTATAGAACCTCTTTTACAATATAGGCAGAGGATTTATAACTTTTTCATTAGGCAATAGGGTCTTATAAAAACCTACCTAGATCTCTTGTGGTAACTCTTGTATCTAATTCTTAATGTTTTTTTAATAGCTTCACTTCAAAAAAGTAATTATCCCAGCAAAATAACTCCATGCATGTCATGCCATCAATGAAACCAATGAGATCAAAATAACTGAAGCTAACGAACCATTCATTAAAGCCATTAGGACAAATGCCATGCTTCAGGTAGCATCTAAAGGAGAACAACAGAGATTAATTCTAAGCCATGATGATTTAATCCCTGATCTAATCTTCTGGATGATTCAAAAGTTGACAGTTCTGTTACCTTCCCTTGGCTTTTCTATATAGCAATGGTATAACATTTTGACAAAAAATTAAAAGCTTTTGTCTTCCCCTTTATGTATTTATGATACTATTCTATGATGGTACTGATCAATTTTTCAAGAGGCAGTCATTGGAAGGTTAAGATTCCATCCCCAGATAAAAGCATTATTACCAGATGAGATTTTGGGAAATCATATTAAAGTTAAAGATATTTAAATGAAGGTTTTATTCTTGATAGAAATATCCCTACTTATTACTTTTCTAAGGGAGGGGAGGAGACTATATAATGGTTTATTGGCAGAGTTCTTTGTCTGATTGGAATGAAAGTGTTGCAATTTCAGTCTTTATTCAACCAATTTATGTTTTTTTTAGCATTGATAAGTTTTTCATTTACAAAGGATGGGACAAATGAGTGGCTTCTTGAGATTAAGCATTACATGTACAATGAAAGATGTTATAAGACCTGGTTCTCCTCTTATATGACAGAAACTGGTATGTAAAATGACAAGTGATATACAGTATATAATAACACAACCTGGAACACTGCCACCATGTAGAGGATCTTCCACAGCTGCAATATTGTACATATCTGACCCTTTCAAACAAATATATGGTGAGTTTGACAAATGACAAATATGGATGAAGTTTGACACAAATCTTACAATACATATGTACCAGGAGAATTTTCATGAATTGCATCAATTGTGCCATTTGTCTCTTTAGCCTAATATTCCTCCATTTTTGTACAATCCAAGTGCAGTGAAAGGACTGGTCTGTAGTGGTCTCTGACACATTAAAAGGCTTCTAACTGACTGATAAACAAGTCATTGAGTTTGACAAGTTCAACAAGGCATCTCCAGGCATCTCTCCTATCACCACTGACCATGATCATGTACCAACTACACTTCATAGCATGAAATGCAGACAAGGGCTTTTCAAAACATCCCAACTCACTTTAAAATCCTCATAAACTTAACTAACCTTGACCTATTAGTTGTATTTTTTATTAGACAATTGAACTTGAAGATAAGTTTCAAATAATCTTGCTTTAAGCCCTAATGACCGCCTCCCATTCAGACCACACATTCATACCAAGGGGTGAAGTAAATTGGGGTCTAGAGACTTCACGCAAGACGAACTTCCAAACTGAAAACTACAATGCATGTTAGACTTGCTTCAATCCCTTGAGATCCCTCAGTCACCTATATACCTCACATCAACAAGGAGGTTATGAAGCCTTTATGCATGACTTCACAGGAGCACATATTCACGGTTAATTTTCAATAGATCACAGATCAAAACAATTGTTATGAATCTGTTTTTATGTTATCAAATCAGAGAAAAACAAATATCAATAGATGCGCCAATGTGCTGAATATCAACATGTCAGATAAAGATACGGCAGTATTGATCCAACAAGCATATCTTCCTATTGTACTTAGTCCATGTATATTCGGTTTGCAGGAACTGATTCTTTATTTTCTTCAAGAGTTCATCCTTATTCAAAGAACTTGCTATTTGTACTTGCCTGCACATGACAAATACATAAATCAGTGTTATTGTCATTTTATATGTTATTATTTTATCTGTATAGTAAGAGATGTAATTACTTCATCACTTACCTGAACGAACTATCACACCTATGTAACAATCCACTACTCGCCCAAACATCTTCATTTCTGAGTAACAACTAATGTGTCAATTTCTCCTTCCAGTTTCCCAAGTTTATTACGTATCATTCATGTTATTATATCGAGATTCTTTTATAAGATTCTGCGATTCGGAGTAGGTATTGTTATAGTAACTGTGGTAACGGAAACTATGTATCAATTCTCATGCAAGGATGACATCTTGTATTACTTTAGCACATGTGCAATATTGTCACCTTGCACTTAGCTACATGAAGACAATTCCTGAGTGATTTCTATTATTTTTGGTTCTACAATAAAAATGGCATTACCATTCTGTGATATATGTAAGACAAATAAGGAATACGCTGCTCCGAGTAGGTGAACATCTACAGTTTTAACCCCAATCTTATATAAATGTTGTTCTTAAATCTACTGTAGAGTATCAGATACATGGTTCAAATTAATCATCATTGTGTTTTCATTTCATGTAGCAATAATACTAAATGCTCCTTTCTCATTTCTAATATATCCTGTCAATGTCATACATTTTCATGCAGTACAATAGATTTTTTACATTTGAAATTTTAACAGAATCCTTTGCACCATTTGTATTCAATAACAGAACAGTAATAAACCAAAAATGTCAGTTCAGCAAAATTACAAAACTGCTCCAAGATTTTATGTTACAGAGAGAAGGCCTCTAATGTTGATTGATTACAAACTTCCTAAAACAGTAATTGCATTCAATAGTCTTTATTGTTCCTATTCTGTGGTCAAGGCTTATGCAGAGAATATATCGGTCAATCAAATTAATGAAGTGGGGAAGTGGACATCCCTCGGTGCGATCAATAATTTAACACTATAAATCAATACATGCACAAAAAATGATCATTGGTGTTGAAATGTAGAATATCCATTTGGCTGTAGTCCAAATAAAGAGTTTGTATATAGTGCTGAACTTGATGTAAATTCTCTGATTAAACCTTTCAGTTTGATGTCATAGTTCCAAATGATGTCATGGCAAGGACGTTGTTAATAGTTCTTCTGCTGAAGGCACGATTCATTACACATCCTCGAGTCAAAATTATAACTCCAACCACTTTCACGATCATATATTTTTCTGGCACCAATTCCATATGTAATTATAATGACCAATTATGAGAATAATGATCAAATTTCTAATTATTGACATGACATTTAATGAACTGGAACTTTACTGTTTTTTACATTTCCTCATAAGATATGATGAATTTCGAGTTCTTTATTGCTATAGTTTCCTGCAATACATCATATTTACAATGATACTCGGAATGTTCCTTTTGTACTGGACGTTGGAGAAATTAGTGCAAAACCCCTCGGGTAGGACCAACCAATACAGAATTGATCTAGTTCTAATGCAATAGCATAATGTTACTTTTCGTTATTTCACAATTTAGAAAGTGACATGTTTTGTTTGTTACATGAGTCTATATCATGCTAAAAGCCAATTACAGGGCACTAAAACAAAAGATCCTAGCTGTAAAATTCTCAGATTATTCTTTGGCTTATATAACATTTATCATAAGAGCCTCACAAATCTCTCTCATTTCCTGGAGTATTTTTCCATTCTTTCATTTAGTTTCAGAATCAAGATATTTATGTCAGCCAAAATCTTGATTTTTACAATTCATCTACGTTGTCAAAATTAAGAGAACACACTGGAAAATTGTATTATCTAAACTTTATCTAGCAAGTACAAAAGAAATCAATAGTTCAGCACTAGTGAAAGGGCAATGGACCAAACTTTGGGATGATCATAAAAAACAATAGCGTTTACAACGTCATATAGCACTGTCTACAGAATCAATCACGGATGTAAGGATCAATAGTGGGGTTCAAATCAAACAAGAAAAGGTGTAATCTTTACAACGTACACTTTCTACTCTTACATTAACATTTCCTGCTTTTTTACATTTTTTATCCTTTCTTTGTCAAAAAAACACATTTCTTTCAAAATGCATTTCACATGTAGTTAGAAAGCCAGAAAAAACAAAGATAAACATAATATTTTACAAAGCTATCTTTACAGAATTAAGTCGAACTCTTTATAAAAGGTTGCATGTCATGAGCATTTGAAATTGTTTGCTACAACCTATGTGGTCTTTTCTATTTATATAAGCATATCGGCTACTGACTAGGCACAGGTGCTGCCCTCTTGAATCACAGGCTATTGATAGTCTTATAACCCCTCACCACACCCCCACTACATAGTTCCTCACAGGTGTTAGTCTTGAAGCAAGATTAGATATCAACAAAGAACAACATTCTCTGATTAAAAAGAACAAATTGCCATGGATACCATATGAAATATACAAAGCTGCATGTTAAGATTATCTAAAGATTATTGTAATTTAGGTAATCACTTGTGGTCTAACCCTCGACTCTCTTGGGGTATCATGTACTATAAGCAGGAAGCAGTGGTTTATTGATGTTGGCACCAGGGGCACCCTGACTTCAGTGACTTGCCCCTATCTGCACAATGAAGATCCATAGTCTTAAATACATTGGATTATGTATAATTTACAAATTGTGTAAGTTCTAATTATTTTGTAAACAAACAAACCACTCTATCTTGGTATGAAGAATTCAAATTGAAAATGAAACTGGGTTAGCCAACACTGGCAGATTCAGGGGAAGGCAGAAACTTTTTAAGGGCCTCAAAAATGGGTCTTTTAGGCCAAATTTTCAAAAACAGACCTCAAGTTTTCAAAATTTGGGTTTTTACCGTATCAGCGTGGAAACTATTTTCATAAGTTGAAATGTGGGCCCTCCCTTGCTAGCTTCTGGATCCGCCAGTAGCCAAGTTTCATTTAAATTTCCTTGATGCCCAAGGCATAAAAACTAAACAAAACATTTCCACATTTTGCACAACAGCAAAACATGCATCTATTTGACAGTGTAATATAGGCTAATATTTGAGCAGTAATAAATTGTCTAATACCAGAACCAATGTTCTATGATTATATATAATGCCCCACAGCCTAATGATGGCATTTAATGGTATTAACAGTAGTCTATGTGGCACCACTGTGATGATGCATACTGCAAATTAGAAATGTATGCAACGCACAGACCAATACATTAATAACCCCCCCCCACCCTTGTCACTCAGTTAATAGTCAAGTATACTTACAGTATGGAGAGGGAGGGCTTGATACAACACTTGCTCATTTTAACATGGATTTGGGGGTTTCATATATCTTTATATTAAATACCTCAACTGCAGTTAAAAAGAATCTGTGTCCTTTAGAAAAGCAAAAAGCAAATAAACCAGGATACAGGTAAGTATAATACTCATCCAGACCACCATACTCAATGCATTAATTTCTACATAACATCAGACAATATCCAGACCATCACAATTCAATTTTCATTATGGTAAAAAAATCTAGAATTGCAACAAGAGAAACTAATTATAAACGAACAACATAAATATTTCAATGTAAAATATGATACCCTTGTTGAAGCTCATCAAACAATTATTGGAATCACATCTGGTTTTAGATGCTCATATATCATTCAAGATAGTTTCACCAAGTAGAATTTGTTTTTATCATTAGTAATAGTGGAATATATTTAATTGCAGTGTCTGCGTGAATATTGATTACTGTCGTTAATTATGACTTTCTGGCGACATGGTCATTACCTGCGTCTACTCATGGAGCAACGTTTATCAATGGATAATATTCAATTCATTTGAAATACATGGGCATGATTAGTGAAACATATTGTTAAACCAGTGTATACCTTCAGTCCCTAGATCAATCGAGATGCAGTAAAATTTGAATAATGCAAAAATATTCTTTAATGCCTAAAGAATGTTATCATATTTCAATTCCAGTGACACAATTCATATCATACAGGTTTTACTGTATGTGGATGCTAATTACAAAAACTTATGGGCTAAAGTGTTTATTTTGGAGAATAAATTGAAGTTGATCAAATAAAAAAAATGTTTTTACTTATATATTAATTTAATGAAAAATGAATACTGTATTGATATTAAAATATTACTAAAGTATGAGTACAAGTAAAAAAGATAAAAAGATTAAAAAAAAAGAAAATGGATACTCAAACTGGTGTCTATTCCAAAAAGTGACTCCAGTTAGTATACTCTTTAAAATGTTAAAACACAATGTTCAAACATATAATGATTTTTATATCTTTCAAATATCAATCAATCAATCTGCTGCTGAAACTCCTTTATTTATAAAAAGCAATGAAGAATTCTTGATTTTGGGTGACATCTATATTTACAGCGACAAACCAAATGCATGTAATGAGATGAATGCTATTTTACTAGAACACCCCTCTCCTGTCTCATTAATGCAGTTTATAAAAAACAATATCCTGATCAATGATAGAGCAGCATGACATGATGTTCAAAAATGGTGTTTTCATAAGATATTCCAAGGACTCAATCTCATTCTAAAAATATCAGTTACATATCAGACATCAAACTTCCATTATTTTACCATTTACCGTAACCAGGAAAACATTATTCATTTTGTAACTGAAGACCACCAAGATTTTCTGCGCCTCTGGGAAACCTGGAGCCAATAGCGAACATAAACATCCATATGATCTGAGATAACTAACAACCATCATATTTTGTTAATGTGCAAAACATCCTTGCCAAAAGTAACAACATCAATGTAAATCGTTGTTAAGCAGTTTTCTGAAAAAGTGTTATTGAGATAGTTGCAACTAAGAGGAAACACTACAAATGTTCTTCAGTTTTCTTTAATTTGGTTGAAAATTTTAATTTTCCAGATTGAAGAATAACAAATATCAAATACTGTCAAAATGATTATTCTCCAAATTATCAACTGCTGCCACAGGATTTTAAAAACACAAATCATATAATTAATGGCTAATTGCTTTGAATTTACAAAAGCATGAACTCTACAGGAATTTTGTTATTGTTCCCAGCAGACTGACACAGCTGTTTTAGGCAACAAATTCCACAACTAAGTGATAGAAATTCTTCAAATGTTGTACAAACATCTACCTGTTTCAGACTTTTAGACTTCTGGTTCCAATACAAGAGCTACATTTGGAAAAGTCTAGTCTATCATAATAAAGTTTACTTCCTTATAACTTGAAGGTTATTCCATTCTGGAAGTGGTTGTATTTAATATCAGGCCCTCTTCAAACTATTATTTATATCTTGGTGTCCTTTTTTTAAATTCTTAAATTTTAATGAGTAGTAGGCAAACTTTGGGTACTGGGTCAGTATATCTAATATAGATGGCAGCACCTCTCAATAAACATTTTCAAAATATGAATTAATATCTGATGAAGTAAAAGTGAAACAGTACAATGTAATGATTATTGTAATTGTTTGCGTGCGTTACAATCATTAATTCTTTCACCAGAATAATATACAAATACACATCACACATCACAAATTATGAGACATGTTAATATTGCTTTCATATATATCGGACTAAAATGAAGGATAAGGAAGCAACCAACTTTTATTACACATTTGCAGTAGAGTCCTTCCTTTAATATATGATCAGACAAAAGATGTTATTTTGATACAATCGGGTAATAAGATGTAATTATTAATTATGACTGAAAACAATAAGATGCATATAAAAGCCTGTGAGATCCATGGGTCATCTGGGTTAGATCTTTAATTTGTTTGATTCAATTTGCTAACAGTAATCAACAAGCATGGAATCTGACAAAATTGATGCATATCTGCTAGTGATCCATCAACTGCTGTCCCAGTAGACATGGCAGACATGAAGAGGCAGAAGAGACAACAATTAGTATCTGTGTACAGTATCACATTGTATCACATTGGCAGATCTGGGATATTGGTGCAATTTTTCACATTTAAGGCCACAAATGGGTCAACTCTTAAAAATAAGGCCACATTTTTGAATCAATTTCTAGGGCAGTACCTGTACTAATATTGCACTAGGCCTTCTGTAGAATTTTAAATCACATAAATAAAGATTTGAAGACTAAAGCTTGTTGCCCCATCCAGAGAATAATCCAAATCAAAACTTACGTTTTTCCTGGCTTTAACTCTTGAATGAAAAGCAATCATCATTTAACGCTTCATCAACATTTCAACATAGAGCAGGGTCATAAACACTGATATGGAGAAAAAGTCAGGTCTTTGGGGAACTATAAAAACTCAATCTTCGAAAAGGTCAACAAATAGATCAGTAATCTCTCAGGTTTATTTCTCAATGGGGTGCTAAATCCTAATTTCTACAAGTTTTGGTAAAACTTTATACTAGCAGGTACAAACAGATTTTCAACAATGCGGCATATAGGATATATAATTTCTGTTCATGGAAATGAATAAATAGCATGGCATTTGCTCATTCCAAAGAACAAAGAGCAACATTTGAATGAAGAGCAATATTGTGTCTGTGCATGAGATTGCTTGTGAAATAAACCACAGGATCATTAGCAGGAAGGAATTTATATGATTCTATGTAGAGATTGATGACTGGATCCTGTTAGGGAACTCTGACACTGAGCAGCCAGCCTTCTAATCTGGTATACAATAGTCATTATTTCTGAATCCTTAATGTTATCCACATTCACACTTGGGAGGCTTCCATTTGCTTTAACTTCAACTGTGTATTTTGCGTCTATATATTGACCTCTCCTTGTCTTAATAATTGAATCGCATGTCAATCTACTGTGTTTTAGAACATTCAACCTGAATTGATTGGATCTAAAGATAGATTGATTCTGGTTCCATTTGGTGAGTGGTCACATTGACCTTTTACAATAAATCAAATTACCAAACTCTCAACACAACCGCTAACTTAACTGAAATTTTGGTGGTCGTATCAAAGATATTGGTCACCAACCCATGGGGGTGTGGTCACATTCTTGCCTCATTTTGAGAGATAGATCGTCAACTTTGAGGACATGGTTCAAATCATAAAAGACGGATCACATACTCAAAGTAACAACCTTCTCAATAAGACTTTGCTAAAGAAATTCTTACTCCTGCTAGAGCCTACCCATAGGACAAACAGAAGAATTCATATTCAGTAAAACTTGTTTCAATGTATTGAACATGTTTGGGGCCCAAAATAGTGTATGCTGAGTGGTCCATTTTACATTGGGTCAATGTATGTTGAGTGGTCCATTTTACATTGGGTCAATGTATGTTGAGTGGTCCATTTTACATTGGGTCAATTTGGTTCTACAGTCATTCTACTTACAGATCTGCTGCACCTTTTTTAATATATTTTAGGATACTTTGTTACCTAATGAGAACACCTTACTTAGTGAGCATATATAGTCAGCAGGGACGTAACCAGCTTTCAGTCAGGGGGTGCGATCTCCAAAAAAAATTTGGTTTTCAGTCAGGGGGGTTGCGATCACCAAAAAAAATTGGTTTTCAGTCAGGGGGGTTGCGATTGTGGCATAAACAAGCCAAAAAAAGGATTTATCTTGAATTTTACAAAAATTGATGCAACTTCCTTCAAAATTGCGATCGCACCCTCGCACCCCCCCCCCCCTGACTACGCCTATGGTCAGCCCTAGTATTTTTATTCAATCGCATGTAGGATGCAATGATTTCCAGGAAATAACTAATAAGAGTGATTAGAGATCACCGAAAATATCCCTGGATTTCCTGAATGCAATATCATTTCCAGAGCTAATATTATGTGTAATATAATACCTCAGACAAGCCAAGATGACAATATGACAAACTGAGATATATATATGAGATGCTATTACATGATCATACCTGATGCAACAGAATAAATACTGATGCAATATGACATGTGACAAAGAGAAAGGGAAATGTTAAATCTCACAAATATCAACAGAGGAATTTAATATGTAATGCTTTATGTTTAAGTAACACTACCATGGCCGTAGCGCCCAGTACGCTGGGTACGCACAGGCGTACCAGAGGGTTTCAAATTCGCTCCAAATACAACCAAATTTCAAAATTTTTTCAAAATGTTCCCAGGGGGAGAACCCCTTTGAACGCTTTTTTGCTTCTCTCAAATCTTGCTCCCATGCGGGCTCCCGTGGTGGCGTACTACTTAAAAAAATAACCCATGACTATAGAGCCTATGAGTGGGTAATCCCTGTTATATCATAGAATATGATGTGATGTCTTTGCTCATAGTGACAGTGAAAAGACAGAGTAAGCAAAGAAATACATAAATCACAACCCAATAGAGAATAAACTCCCGATAGACGAGATAAGATCAATGAGAAAAACATTAAGTAATGGAGAAAAACACTATAAGTTTAGGAGAAAAACATGATGCTAACACTTGCATTGATCCATGGACAATTGCTGATAATGCAATATAATCAGCTTATTAGCTTATTGAGATTAATTAGTGAGATACATGTAATTGAAGAATGTTTAGATCATTGGCGATATAGCTGTATTATGTTTATATGTTTATACATGGCCCTGGATGAGTCAAAACTACCAAATAGTGGATCACCCTACTTGAAATGATATCTAAAATGATAGCTATTTGTAACAATTGATATTTACTTTGTTATTGCCTCAGTTCTGCTGACAGTTTTCATTTGGTAAAGAAGCTTAAGATCTAACTATCATTACCAAGAATCATGAGGCAAATACTTCAGTGATCTGGCTAAGAACAACTGAGCTTGGAATTTTTAACATAGAATAACACTCTTGAAAATCAGTTTATAAGGATGAAATATGTACTGATATCTTGACCAAAACAGACAAAATTATGAAATCGAACCCAGTTGATAAGAAACTTTAAGGGTGATAACCCCACACTCACCCCCCCCCCTAACGTCCACCCCCCCCCCCCCATCAGGTACAATAAGGAGGGCCCCAGAGACTTAATGCAAGACTACATGGCTGCTAGATAGGAATATGATATTTGGTATTAACTCATTTTGTTTCTCACTGATTTAATAAGCTAGAATTACAACTCTCCACTGCCAAACTATCTTTTATAGTTGTTCTATTACAACTGCCTTACATGATTGGAATTCTCTGAGAACAACTTGGCAAGAACATTGCTAAAGCCATGACAAAGCAGATGTGTAGTCTGGCAGATCCAGTTGCCACTAAAAATCTTCCTCCAACTTTGGGAATATTTAGAGAGGGTTGCACCGTACCCTTTTCAAGTTTGATGCTTCATATTCAAAATGAGCTTCACAATGATTACTTCTTGACTCAGGCCCAGGGTTACAGTTTTAGTCATTCTCACTTGGAACCAATTTGATTTGAAACCCCCATCTCTTGAAAATAAAGATAGTATGGTTGCTTCATATTAATTACAGTTAAACCTAAATATTAAAAACCTCTCAAAATGAATACCTTTTCCGTACCATTGAATATTGAGAAACCCAATGAGAAACCCAATGAACAATGAATACCTGCTAATCTGAACACTTTTGGCCATTCCCAGTTACATTCAGAATAGACAGGTTTTACTGCATATGTTATAACCCTGTATACTAATAACACATGCTTGTTTCTCGGTATGGTTTTCCAAATGAAAACCTCATACCTTGGGTAATCTAGAATGAGAATAACCCAAGATAACGGCTACCACCATAGATCAGTCGTATCTCCTGTGACTTCAGCCGAGAAAAATGGCTGTGATATATGTGTATTATCTCAAAGATGACGAGGTGATCTACTGAAGTCTATCAATAGCATTATAAAGCATTACTCTTCGCTGAGAATAAAACTGAAGATTGCTTTATCTAATTTTGTTGAGGTTAGATAAACCTACTCGATTTAGTATGGTCATGGCCACTCTTAAAAATACTTAGATCTTGTAAAATACTGAAAATAAACTTCTCAAATGTAAAAAGTTCTAAATATATATATTTCCAAAATAATTGGTTTTGATATTTTTACTGATAATATTCATACTGGAGCAAGTGAATGTAACATTAATTTGCTTAGGCTATTATTATATTTTGCCTGTAGAGTAATAGAAGATACAATCTATTCTGTAACATATGCTACCCTTCAGCTAAAAACAATTCAAAAGAAGAAAATTACTGATTGGTCTAATTCTTAAATAAGAGGATACATCCACACATCTTAAAATCATCTTTGGATTCCAAGTGGTTATAGTTAAAGCCAAATAAAACCTTGAGAATCAAGATGTCTTAAAATCCAGTTTAAAAGCTAGAGAACATTTCCACAGTTACAGTACCAACTCACCCCCACCCCCACCCCCACCCCCACCCCTCCATTCTCTCTTGAGCATAACTGCTTTTGAGACGGCATCAAAATGAACTCAAAATTAAAATGTCAAAAAAACATTAATATTATATTTGTCATAATGTAAATGAAAATTATTTGAATCCTCTGAAATTGTTGGCCTTTTCAAAATCTGCAGGTGAAATTCTCCTTCATTTTGATGTTGCATGAGCCCTGCCTCCACAAAAGCCAACATAAACAAACAGTCAGGGTTTTGAAATATATATATTTGAGGAAGCTGGGAGTATTTTAGAGTACAGAACTTATAGTAGATAGCGTTTAGGCCAGTTTTGTTGCTATTGAAATGATATAATACCAAAAACTCAAGAATCTGTTGAAAGGTCCCGGGAGGTTTCTATATCACCTAGCAAGAGCTTGGTGAGATTTGAGAAAGTACATAGAACATGAATGCATTGATGAGAGCTAACAAGAGCTAACAGTACAGTACATCCACCCCTTGCTATAGCAGCCTATACATCACAATTAACTTGATGTAAATGGAATGTATTAGGTATCTGATCATCAAGCCGGAAATCCTCATGGTATTTTTCCCAGGTTCATGAGCCAAAAGAATTAATTCCAATAAGCACCTTGGCAGATAACTACCTGGACCAATACAATGTTTCAATTGATTGCGCCAGTGACAACATTGTTGCATTCAGAAACATAGAGGTGAACAATATACAATTGTTGACCTCTCCAGAGGTCAAGCGGCAAAATTGTATACCGAGACTGTAAACCGAGAAACTACTGTTGACAGAGACCGAAGGTCGAGGTCAACAGTAGTTGCAAGGATTACAGTCGAGGTATATGATTTTGACGGTTGACCAAATGGAGAGGTCTACAATTGTTTTGTTAGTCCGAAGAAACTAATAATACACATAGGACGACAATCATCAATCGGCATGGCTTCATTTCACAATCTTTTCTCCGAACCACGTCAGCAATATTTTTTTTAGAAAATCTGAAGACAGTGGTAGTTATTAGCTAAACTCTTTGTTTTCGGCATATCACTGCGTACTCACTGTAAATTAAATGTTAATTTTACGTTTCTATTTGTATTTTTGCTATACTTGTCGTCTAGTAAAGTCAAAATATCACTTACATCAACGTTTACAAAATGTTCGTCTTCATGTTTTTTCTGTAAACATTATGACATCATGAAAGATTTTTTCAAAAGTAGCGATCAACAGTACCTAGTAACGGTCAACAGTATATATTGTTGACCGCTAATCAACCAATCAGAATCGAGTATTTCAGTTGAGGTACTAACAAATAAAATTATATACTTGTACTATGAACATAAGACTTAAACATGTCAAGGTTACCAGAGGTTCATAGATGACCTATAATCTACAAAGTCAGAGTGATACAAAAATGATACAAGAATCAACTATCCATACTTTACACAGACTGCTAGTTTTAACAGACCATTTTAACCCACATGTGAACTTCCAAATTCTGTTATATACAGGTATTATTACATGTTGGTAAAGTTTATTGTTTATTAAAATGTATATTAGGTTACTTTCATTGACCCATATGGAATGTTTTCTGCTTCATTATTCGTATTTTACTATATCTATTCGTAAATTGAACTTCTGTACTTGTTAAATGCACATTTATTTTCGTAACTTGAGTATTTTCATTCATTGTTTGCCTTTTCTGTTCGTTAATCTATTTTGTTTCGTTAAAACGTATATGTATGTGTTTTATACTGAAATACATTCAAAAGTCCTTAAACGCATTTGTTAGTGACACATTGTTTATCCGTATACAAATAAAATGAGTTCATTTTGTACCTTTATCATTGTTTCTGCAAATATATTAATTTGATATCTAAGAACTGAATGTCGAATTTATCAATGAATAGGTACTAGTCTTGGCATTTTTATTTTTTAATTGTCGAATCTATTTTCGTAACAAGGTAATATGTTTTCGTAAAAGTGCACATTTATTGTTCGTAAATATTGTCATTTATATTCGTAAATTGCACTTTTATATTCGTTTTTAATTGGTTTATTAAGATCACGTGATCATTCTCAACGAGACATGGTCAACCCATGGTCAAAGTCATCGCCCCCTCCCCCTCACATGTCACGTCACGTGACCTTTGCCTCGAGACTTGCAGTTTATATTCGTTAATTCACATTTGTATTCGTAAACTCACATTTATATTCGTAAAGTTTCATTTTATCATTCGCTAATGTACGAATATTCCTTTGCTTTCTGCAACAATTCATGGGTAATATGCCAGATTATTATTGGTAAAAATACATCTCTTCGATAAAATAACAGGCAATTTTGGGGAAATCTACGAATTGTAAGCTGTAGTAGGCGAATAATAAATTGTTAGTTACAAATATTTCTAGTCCTTACAAACATAAAATGCACCAGAATTTAGTATATGTTTGTTTATTTGATACATCATATTTGTATTTGTAATTTGGGAATTTTATTTGTAAATGTTACATTAATATTCGTATAAGGGAATTTATTCTAAACGAATAATGAAGCAGTTATGACGCTATAGACCCAAGCCAAACTAAGGAATACATGCAACATAGTAACTCCTTTTTCTTATTTTTATAAATATTCTTTCACATAGTTTGCCCACACAAGATTCTGACAGAAAACCTCCCTGAAACCTGAACCCCCTCCCACACATAATTCTCTATCAAAACATCAATATATAAACTAGATATGATCTCAAAACTTCTGTTGTTAAATCAGGTCAGGCTGACATCATAGAAGATGGAATAATTGACATCATCGTGGGTAAAAACTGACATCGCATGTCAAATAATTAGCGTATGTTTAAGAAATAATTGAAATCATCAGGCAGTAATTCCTTATGAGAATCTATCATGGAATAATATGCTTCAATTAGAGATGACAATTCCATTTATTTAAACATTTATTAAAATGGCCAATTTGGTTATGCTGCACATCTCTAAAAAGAACATGTTGTGGCACCCCCCCCCCCTATTTTCTATTACCTCAACACTTTCCTTGAGAGAAAAATAAAGCAGGGGCAGATCTGGGAACCAACAAGGGGGGGGCCCAAACCTCTGGCCTGAGGAAAAAAACTTCCACGATTGCCTAGAACCAAACAATTTTGAAATTTATGACCAAAAATTTATGACCAAAAAGGCCCACTTTTTGGGGCCTCAAGGCTTGTTTTGGCTCAACATTTTTTGGGTCCAATTTTTTGCCCCCCCCCCCCCCCCCCCCCCCCTTCCCCCCAGATCCGCCAGTGTAAAGGGAGATCAAGTGATTTTGAAATTCTGAAAGTTCTGAATTCTGAAGCCAAACTCCAAGATCAGTTCTATTCCATGTTAGTCCTAAGGTACAAGCTTACACATTTCAATAGCTGAAAATACTTTATGATAAGCCATTGGAATCTGGCAATAACTATCGCATTATCTTCAAGTATGTAAGAGATGATATAACTGGAACAATGATTGTAGCAATGAATGGATGATCATTTCACATATTAAATAACCCAAAGTTACTAAGTAATCAATCTGCTCTACAAACAGTTCTTTCCATTCATTTCCCTCAAAATAACAGGTAGTATCTGCACTAATCATACTGAGAGCTGTGCAAGCTCCTGGTATAATTGGCACATTGATACTACCACGCTAATATTACCAGCTAGTAGTTTTGGACTTGTTTGCTAGTATCAATCCGTTATTCCCTCGATCCCCTCACCCCCTTCCCCTGCTAGGATAGGACTGGTTAGCATAAATTTCATTTTCTAAATATATGTTCCTGAGCCAAAAGAACAGAAGTGTTGAATTGACAGAACTCATTAGAGTCTGTATGTTGATGTAAACCAGCCTGAGGCTACAACTTACAGCTAGATTGGAGTCCTTCCAGCTAAAATATCACTCAGGACATGTTACTCCATCCCATTCCTCTAAAATTTGAACAAACAAGTTGGTTTCTAAACAGTTCTTAGAGAAGAGTCCCTATATTATATATCTATTTCTAATTGGCTTAATGCAGATATACTCTGTTCCATTTCAAGATCATGTACCTTAGTATGACCACCAGGAGGATGTGTTATCTTTACATAAGCTGGTTACATTGGCTGTTTCATGTGTATGGTAATACTAATGTTCTATTTGATAACTTACATAAACCAGAACCAACCACCATGAATGCAACAGAACTCCTAGTCAATATTTCTTTTTTAAGTTTTCTAGCAAATTATTTACAGAAAAAGAGCCTGGATGCCAGTTTGGAGTTGCAAAATCAAATAAGTTACATTTAACTTCTATTGCATCAAGCCCCTCTCTTCTCCATCCCCTCCATCTATAAAACAGCACAGATGACCAGGGAGCAGGAGGGGTGTTGATGCGAGACTAGACTATTAGATCAGCCATTATATTGAAGATGTACCTGCCTAATAAGAACTTGCTTTAGAGTATTAGCACATGCCTCCCAGACCCAGTCTGAGACAAGTAAACATTTAGAACTGGGTTTTGCCTATCACTCTGTTGAATTGTGTAGGCAGGTTTTAAAAATATCAAATTGTTTAGACATAGTTTTTTCAAAGTGGAACACATGACCTAACGCTGAAGTCAAGTGCCTCCACAGTTATTTCCTAGCATACAGATGTATTGTGGATATCATAAAGAACTACACATGACTCTGTTGGTTTCACTGTCACGTCTGATTCATACAATCGTTAACATTCTTCACAAACCATCATCATTGCATCCTCCATACAAAGTAACAATTTGTTCAAGCTCAAAATTGATTCTTTTCACTATTGAGGTGATATCTTTTTTTCATTTAGCATTTAAACCTGATTCCTTTTACTTGTTAAGTGGTGGTGATATTTAGATGACAAAATAATTTAAGAATATGACATGTCTTATTGCCATATATTATAATTCATTCATTCTGAAAGGGCCAGGTGAAACAAAATACATCAAACTAGTTCTATGATAAAAACATCCAAAAGTACTTCTTTTCCATTGCAGGATCAGAAAAGGGATATGACTCTAGAGCTCCTCATGTTCGATCCCACAATCATTTTTGAAAATGACTTTGATTCCATTTTTGGACCTCATAATATTCTAAGAGACAAAGGAATATGAAACAAAGGGGGCTTGAAACGAGACTAGTCCATGTATTCTTTATAACTTAAACTCAATAAGACACAAAAGACAGGAAATGAAATGAAGCATATCAGAATGATGATGGAATTGATTAGTAGTATCTCTGGCCTTAACCCCATTGGACTCAATGGTATATCTTAGATACCAGGATGTGCTCACTGAGTGTCTACCTAGGGAGCTATATTCTTGAAAACTAAATTGATAACAATGCACAGGAACTTTAACTTGTACAAATGTACATGAATATAGTGAATGTAGCCAACAACAATTTATATTAATCTATTGAATTCAAAACATTCATGTGGATACCCTGAGGGTTACAACCTATAGAGTGATTTTTAACATAACCAAAGTCATTCACAAACTTAAATCTATAAGATTCTTTAACCAGCTGCAAGGGGGGAGAGATCAAGGCTATATTTGCCTTTTTGGTTTCGGCAACTTACATTTTGACAATCTTTTGTGGCTATACCCCTGTGTGTGTTAAAATCAGTGCAGTTTGTTGGCAGCTATATATAATATCTTGTTCAAATGACAAAAGGCATACATCACATTTATAACAAATGCTTAAATTCAGCTATTTGACATCGAATCATTCCTTGGTGCTAAGCAAAGAGCAATCAAGGCCACAAGGGCATAATCATGCCTAACACAACTAACTCAAATAGACAACAAAATTGGGAGTAATTTTGACAGAATGAAAGTCGGCAATCAATTTCCAGATAAATATCCGGCACAAATGACCACTTGCGAAATTCCTATTGCTCATCTCTATGATAAGATAGAACCTAGCAACCGAATGCTGTAATTATGGTCCAGTAATAAATTATGGGCTAGTCGCATCATTGTCATTTGAGCACAAGTTCTAGAATATCTAGAGTTATCATGATAAGTAAAACTTGGATTTCTAAGGTCTGAAATTTTTTATTGAAAATAAAACTGGTAAAGGAATATGGCCAAACCAGGTCTTTCTTTTGATTTATTATATTTTCTGTCTTTGGAATTTTAAATAACTGCAAGACAAACAGACATGATAGGCATAAGAATGGGTTAAGAACAACGTAATTGCTCATAAAATACTCACAATCTATCTCCCCCCCTATCTGCTATTCTGGTTAATCCAGAAAAAACATTTTCCAAGCCAAACATATTTCTCGTATTTCTACGATCTCAATAGTTTGATACTTAAATCTGTCTTTACCTCAGTCAGAAGACTGTAGAGCCAAAATAGCAACTTGCTATATTAGATTCTAATAAGATGTATCCTCTCTGGAAAAACTATTCAATTTGGGTTATGATATTTTAGATATCTCTTAGATTAGTTCAGATGTTGGTATTGGCAAAATATATTTGAGTAGTGGATAAGCAATCAGATGCAGATAAGAGCTCCTTTATTACCAAATCATAAATGATAACAAGAACACAAATGTGTACAAAATGTCCCCACCAATGGGTGATCCCACCGAATGGTTATCCTAAAAATAAGTAGAGAAGACTTTACTGACACAATTTGAGGATGGAAAATCCAAAATGGCCACCTTAAAATTTACCCAGAATGCCCAAAAATTAGTTAGTTCTAGATTTTCATACTAAGAATCATCCTTGAAAATTTGAAATTGATCTACCAAACAGTTCACCTGAAAACGTGTAGACTTTACAGACAAGATTTTAGAAGGGAAAATCCAAAATGGCGGCCTTGACATTTACCCAGAATGCCAAAAAACTAATCAAATTTAGATTTTCATACTAAGAATCATCCCTGAAAATTCGAAATTGATCTACTAAACAGTTCACCAAAAAACGCGTAGACAAGACTTTACAGGCAAGATTTTAAGACGGAAAATCCAAAATGGCTGCCTTGACATTTATCAAGAATGCCAAAAAACTAATCAGATCTAGATTTTCATACTAAGAATCATCCCTGAAAATTTGAAATTGATCTACCAAACAGTTCACCTGGAAATGCGTAGACAAGACTTTACAGACAAGATTTTAAGACGGAAAATCTAAAATGGCTACCTTGACATTTACCCTGAATGCCAAAAAACTAATGAGATCTAGATTTTCATACTAAGAATCATCCCTGAAAATTTGAAATTGATCTACCAAACGAATCACTTGAAAATGTATAGACAAGACTTTACAGACAAGATTTTAGGACGGAAAATCCAAAATGGCCGACAATAAAAAAGTGATTATGAGTTTTTGCTGATTTCCTTTTACAAAATTGTCACATATAACCGCTGTTAACAATAACATAGGCTTTTACAACAAAGTACACCTGAAATTATTTATAAAGCTACTAAATAGTTGAAGTATGAAAACTCAAAAAACACCATTCAATATGATACAAAGTATTATCGCGCGCTAACTTTTCTTAAGACATTCAAAATGGCTGACATGACTGAGCTAACAGGTCCAAAACCTAATCAGATCTAGAATGAAGTGAGCTGAACAAGATCTTAAAGTTTTAAAAGCAACTGTGAAGCCGTTTTTCTTAAAGTTTGCAGACATGGATTTTAGCATTTGACTTCAAAATGGCCGACAGGAAGTAGGTATCGACTTTAATTTTTTTCATCCACATCTGTAAGCACTTATAAGTTATCCCTGAAAATTTGAAGGTGATATCTGTAGCGGTTTTGGAGAAAACTGCCGGATGTACGGACGGACGGATGGACGGACAGACAGACAAACAGACGGACGCGCCTAGGCCGACAATGTGGCCCCACACTATGTGGTGGGGACATAAAAACCAACATAGAATTAAAGAAAATATTTATGAATTGAAGGCAGTTTTGTGTTGAGTCAGTGAATCCTTTAGTCATATAGACAGATGCAATTTGTAAAATAACATCAATTTCTAGTTGTACTACTGTTCATTGACCCCCTCGTTACTTCATTCTCTTGTGCCTTTTTGTACAATATCATCAGGCCACAGTGACCTAGTAAACATTTCAATGAAAGCTTTAAACAAACAGTGACATTGTTGTTAAAAGTACAGAATGTAAAGCTTACTTCTATTCTCATCACACCCTTTTTCAACTTCGATGACAGAAGGCAAGGCATTATACTATTGCGATGCAATTTGCCATCAATATTTTCAAAGAACTCTCAAGAATTCCAATAAGTAGTTTATTCTACGTATTCTTTCCTATTTACTTACTAATACAGACATACTTAAATAAATAAATGATCACGTGCGAAAATTAAAAATTATACAATCCAGTCCTTTACTCAAGAGAGAACAAACTATTACAAGCGAAAGACCACAAAGCAATTCAAATTTTTCCTGTCATATCCAGGTTAAATAGTCCACAATAAATCTTCACACAACAGCTGACATGCTTCTTAATAGAACAGTTGCTTTATGGTTGCTATAGAAACCAGATTGGGAAGAATTTGTAAATGGTCAATAAAATCTATCAAACTTGAAAATCAAATTAAGCAAGTAAGCTTCGTTTACAATAACATAGCAGTTTGTACTTGGTCTGTGTATTGTTTTCACCATGGTCTTTCAAGAGAAGAGCCTGTTTTCAGCAATGTTGGTGTTTTATTTAGGTCAATTTCCATAATTTTAATAAACACTAACAACCTAAATAATCATTGCTTCATGGTTCTCAAAGGCCATACATATTGTGTGCTCCAAAGCCTTTGGCTAGAACATTACCCTCTGTACTTAACAATAACAATATTTTTTAATATGGAATCCCAGGTATGGAATAATAATAGCTGAAACAAATATAGTTCTGAACATTCTGATACTCATCACATCTTTCTTTTAACACTATCAATGAAAGGAAACTGATATAACCAGTTGAAGGATATGATCCCTCTGAATTTTCAATTGCTTTATTGAGTTTGATGGTTTATCTGAAATTTAAGAGTAGGACAATGCAGATCACTGTGGAAGGGTATTTAATTATTGCACCACAACAATGGAAAATGGATTTTAATATTACAGTTTATTGTTACATGCATTAATACATGTGAATCAATACAAGAAGCATATTGATACATGTTGTTAATTATGGTAATTTAAGAGAAATTAGGATATTGCTTCATACGAATCATGCATCTACAGGGTGATCCAGAAGTAACGTCAAAGATGTTGTAATTTCAAAAGTATTTATCAGATCTTCATGAAATTTGGTATACATGTACCAACAACATTTCTGAGTTACCATCTCAAAGATTGGAATTCAATCATTTCATTGGTTGAAATTATGGTTGCTATAGTAACCCGATATCGCGTAACCCGGGGCAAATTACTTAACGTGTAATGCGTAATCTCAAAATATCAACAAGATCTGAAATTGTTATATCCTCAACATTTTATTTCACAACAATATAAATCATACTATTGCACAGTTACTAATAATAGTTCATTCTACATAATTGCCACCATTTGCAACACATTTCTCATGTCTGGATACCCATTCCTTGAACACAGAATTAAATCCATTAGAACTCATTCCTTGTAGGGCTAGTACTACGGCATTTTTCAATTCCTCACAGGATTGAAAATTATTTCCACTAAGGTTTCCTTTTAGTTCCCCATACAAATAAAAGTCACTGGGGGCAAGATCAGGTGAATAAGGGGCATGTTCAAGTTGTTGAAATCCAAGTGTTTGGACTGTGTTGCTGGTCAGGATTGCAGTGTGCGTAGGGGCATTGTCCCAATGCAAGATAAACTGCTGCAGATGTCCGGGACGCTTTTTCCTCAGGGAACGTTGAAGATCACGCTTCAGAACCTGAAAAACAAATGTTTAATGGTTGTTAAACCAGTTGTTTCATTGATTGGATTTGGATTTGAATCATGGCCATGGAGTTATAATTATATTGACAGTGAACAACATTTAAATACTTTAATTTAAAAATAAAATTCACAGTATGATGTATTATTAGAACAAATGATATCTTACCTTTGCAATGTAAACGGCATTAATTCTCTGGCCAATGGGAACAAAATGGGTTAACACCATTCCTCTAATGTCAAAGAATGTCACAACCATTTGTTTCTTTTGTGGAATTCCTGGTACTATTTTAGGCTTGGTTGGTGTTGGGGAGTTGTCATGTTTCCACGATGAACTTTGTTGCCTGGTCTCTGGGATGTAGAATGATAGCAATGATTCGTCACTCGTAATGATCTTGTTAAGAAAGTCATCTCCATCTCTCCGATATTTTGCAAGAAAGTCCCTTGAAGCCTTAACACGCCGGTCTTTCTGCTCCTGTGTCAAGTCATGCGGCACCCATTTAGCAGACACCTTCTTTAACAGACAGTTCTTTGTCAGTATCCGTTGCACAGTCCCATAGCTCAGATCGTGTTTTTCAGCCAATTCTCTGATAGAAATTTGCCTATTGTCCATAACATCAGCTTCAATTGCTTTGATGGTTTGATCATCGAATGATGACACTGGCCTGCCTCCTCGCTGCTTGTCTACCACTTCATCATATCCACTGGAATACTTGTTAAACCACCTGTAAATGTTTCTCTCAGCAATGGCAGCTTTACCATATGCCTTCTTTATCTGTCTTATAGTCTCTTTTACACCTTTCCCCAACTTTACACAGAACTTAATGTTTGTTCTTTGCTCTATTCTACTCTGACTTGGCGCCATCTTGAATTGATGATTTGCGATCACCGAATGGATTCTGTCTTTTAGTGACGTCACAATTAGGTCACCCAGCTTTAGATGCTTGATTTTGAGAGATTATCTTCTATATTTCGTGCTTTATTGATTTATTTTTCTGAAAACGTTCTATTTGACTAGATCAACATTCATGCTAAGCACATACCAAGTCTAAGGTCTTACTGACATGATTTAGATAGCGGTTTAGCGCCCCCCGATTTTGACAAAAACGGGGGGCGCTTATAGGCATCGATGTTTAGTATGAATTTCACCCAAACTTCGCATATAAATAGACATACTCATGATCTAGTCAAATAGGCATACCTGGTAAATATCCGACCCATGGTTTTTATATAAGAAACGACAATATTTTTAGCTCAAAACTGCCACGTGTCCGCCATTTCGTGATTCCATCATGTCTAATATCATTTCTATATGACGTCATACCAATAAGACGAAATACGTGACAACAGTATCCATAAACAAAATTCCTGAATTCTGATCGCAAAAGGTCAATTGGGTGGGTTAGTGTCCTTGGTCATGTTAGTATTTGTCATGGATGATGGAAGCAATTCAAAGAAATTGAAAGCTTTTTATGAATGCCTATTGTGACATCACAACTATTACATATTTGTTACCATGGCAACAAATATAAAAATCATAGAAAACAAACAATGAACATTTTCAAATGTTACTGACTTTTTAAATTAGAGAAATTCACAAAAACGTTATGGTTTCTCTTCAATTTGCCCCGGGTTACGCGATATCAGGTTACTATAGCAACCATAATTTCAACCAATGAGATGATTGAATTCCAATCTTTGAGATGGTAACTCAGAAATGTTGTGGGTACATGTATACCAAATTTCATGAAGATCTGATGAATACTTTTGAAATTACAATGTCTTTGACGTTACTTCTGGATCACCCTGTAGTGATGTATTTATGGTATATCAAAATATTATGATATAAAAGTAATATGACTTTGTTGTTTGAAAACAAAACATCAAGTGAAAACTGAGTGTTCACCCTATTTTGGGACCTATTCTATTTATAAATGTCAACACATGTTTGGAATTCAAGAGAATATGAAGTTGTTTGCCTTTTGTAATTTTTCTGGAGGGTCCTGAGTAAAATGATTCCATCCCCTCACAAGGACCATTTTAACACAGGAAGTTAAATTTCTAACAAATTTAATCTTTAAATAATCTTTGGCAACTAACCATTATATAAATGAAGAAGTAATACCATGAAATTATCTGTCAAATTTCCAACAATTTTTACATAAAATGATTGTTGATGGAATGTGATACTTTTAATCAACTAAACCATATGGAAGTATGTATTCAAGATATAAAAAGTAAAACCAGTATTTGAAGTATGCAAGGTCAGTGGGGCTAAGAACTATTTATGTACAACAAGCCTTATATCAATTGAGCCCTATAATTGTAGTATTGACATTTTGGCAATAATATTACAAACAGTCAATTGCACTACTTTTCAAAACTGGATGGAACGTCCTTTCGTTACTGAATTAAACCCAAATGCAATTATAATTTCGAACCAAAACATTGCAAATAATAAACTTTTGATAATTTGATAAAAACCTGGCAAACCTCCCCTGGCCTCTCTCCCCCAGTCTACTAGTGCAGCGCAGTGATTATATGGTACACTTAGCTCATCAAGGCTTATCATTGCATTGGAGTTAGAGTTTATCATTCTAAGTGGTACATTTGATCTGACCCCAGTTGCCATTGGAGCAATCTGGAGCAGTTATCTGCTATAAAGTACATAAAAGTGAATGTAATAACACTTGCAAAGATACTGGCAAATTGAAATCAACCTAAATCTTTTTATTACTCAATCTCGGAAAGCAAGAAAATTTCAAAGAGAAGAGCATATGTTCTGAAACATTTTCATACCATTTGTGTCTATAATAGCAAAATGCACCGAATTAAAAAAGTTCTGAGAAAAATGGTTTCCATGAACTTTTCTCAAAATCACATTATTTCTAAAACAGTAGAAATCGCAGTTAAGAATTCGAAAACTACCTTCATGTTTTTCAAGTTATTTTACAAACATCAAAATTTATTTAATATCTCTGTGTCTTCCCAAAAAAGTGGTGTTACCAATGGGTAGGTCGACAGTTCCTTCCTAAATCCACACTGTTACCAAAATGTTGACTCACATCTACTAATTACCCTTTGGTACATAAACAAAGCCCTAGAGTACAACTCTAGGCTGTAAATGCATCAACAAGGCCTAGACTCTGACCACAACCCCAATAGATCAGTCACTTTCATAAACATTCCAAATAAACATGAGATGCCTTCATATTAGCCTCGCAAGCTCTATCACATTACTATACAACCCCAGCTATGCTAGTATCTCACATAGTTTTCATTAACCCTTCAAGTTGAGCTGGTAATTTTATGGATATTGCATTATATAATCACAGTAGAACCAGTCTAATCCCAATGCCTCTAGAACTGACAGATAAGATAAGAAAGGTGTTCAAATATATAGGTTTCACTGTAAATACTCTCTCTGATATAAGTCCAAGTGATCAATCAGAGCAACCTTCAAACAACTCTCTGGGCTATGATTCTACAGTCAGGTGATCAACCAATCAGATGGAACTACAGATCAGCGTTGATATTCCTACATCGTAGATCAAGGAAATAGAAATGTGTTTGAGGGATGTATGTTTAGATGGGATTAGCAAGTTGGAAAAGTGTATCAGTTTTATGAAGAGCATGAGAGGAACCTGATTTTGCAAAGGGTAATACAATATACAAAGAACATGAATCTTACAACACAATACTCTTTTGATAATAATTCAAGTACCCATTAAGATTATAAAAGAGAAAAAATAAACAACATAAACACTGTGCTTAAACTTTGTACACATTACCTATATCAAAAGAAAACTGAGCAAATATGATTGTATGTACACTTGCAATGCCGAACTTTATATCTAGATGAAAGAGAGAGCATGTGGAAAATACAGTGATCTCACTGATGATGTAGTAAAAGAGCATTGTGACCGAAGAAGAACACACTTCATTCAAGTACTGTATCAGTAGTATCTGTATGCAATACAAGTTCACGTGGTATACAGAAAGGTTCATTCGTATTAAAGAACCTCCCCATATCCTTTATGAAATACACAACTTGGAAATATATATTGACAGCTCCTCAGAAAAAAACTCATTTGGTATACTGTACAGAAAATCTGTTTTTTCAATCTCAATATTCTTATCAGCATTCTCAATCTACAAATTTTTAATCAACTTTTACAAGCTTTTGCACATCAGTCTGACATAGCTGACCTTTATCAAAAAACAATCTATGTTTTTGATAGCCAGAAGTTATAATGAAATTGAGACTTATTTGACCCTTACATAAGATCTATTTATGGCAAATTATTTTACAGTTTGCAGTTTATTCAAATAAGTACCAGTGCTCTCCCCACACCAGAATCTCTGAGACACAGCACCTCAATGTATTTTATGAAACCAAAATGCTCCTCAATGTAGTTAGATGTTGCACAAGAAAATACAAAACTGTAAAATGCTGAACAAAAAATTACAAAATCATAAATTGTTACACTAAAAAAATCCTCCACATATTAGGGAGAGCACTGAGTAAAAAATCTGCTTGAAATCCAGCAACTTTTCCATTACATTTTAAGCAACTCTGATATTATCTACAGTGTATGACCCAAAAATTTATGATCAAATTATATTTGTATATTTCTGACATAATAGCGCACAATGCCTCTGAAGCAGATTATTCACTATTATGATAATCTATATTGATCTGAGTTTTGTCCGTTGCACTCATTCAAGGTCAACAACACTTACCCACAATTCACAGATTTATTGGATTAATATTTACTGTTATGGCTGCGACCTACTTGTAACAATAAAATAATCAGCTTAAAATAAAATAATCAGCTTAAATTTTCAAATTGTGACTTCTCCTTCATGCAAAGCTGCCAAATCTTTCAGAGCAAATTTTGAAAGAAAGGTTATAAGTAACGAATGGTCTATCAGATCTTTGGCAATCAAACTTTTCTTATCTTTAGGAATCCTAATTAGAATTTATTCTTCAAAAAAGTTATGTTATTCTTTCTTATCACATTACATGCTTCATTTTGAACTCTGAGTCAATGAAATAGTGATATACTGTTCAATACATTTGTTCACTTTTTATAACTACATATACATGTACTTTGTACACAAGTACAAATGAGTCAAAAATGTCAAAGTGACCAAGCTGGCAAGTTTACAAGGCGTGTAATATGTTTCAAATATAAAGATGTATTTAGTGCAATCAAATACAATGTACCTTTTGAAAGAACATTCAGTTTAACATTTGTGGTTGATTCCTACATCCTAATGATATGATAGGTGTATAATACAGACATTCGTGGAGGAACAAATGTGACTTCGAAAAATGCATCAACACTGAAAATCTCACATTTGCTATTTGTGATAGTTTTAAAATGTCAGATTTGAAATTGTAAGGTGTAAGACGTCTGGTGAGGTAAATGTTGATGCCATTTCATCTTGAAGTAACTTTGACACCTTGTTGTTTATGTGGCTTTAATTTCCAATCGAGGATAAATATCTTACAAGATTTTGATTACTACCGATATCAAACATAGAGCGAGAGTTTTAAATAAGTAAGTGTCGGATAAGTAAGATACCCCATTTCTTGTGTCAAAGCTACCTCAGCCCAGGGCCTCTATTATTGAATGTAAAACTGTATAGGTAAATGTAGACTGGCACAGTACAAAGCCAATGTATCAATAATGGAATATGAATGTGTTCACCAGTCGTATATATGTGTGTAATATGAAGTCCTGTTTTGTTCAGGATCAATGCTAATGTTCAAAGGTAAGCTTCAGAGATCAAAGAGTTTGGTCATAATGAATCACTGAAGTGAATGAAAATAAAGCTATTTCCTGGGCCTTTTCCAAAATGGGTGACCTTTCTAAAGAGTGTATTCAAACTGAAAGGAATCGCTGAAATATCTGATTCTTTGTCTGCTTGAAGATGAATGAATGTAGAATAAGTAAGATATACTACATACCCTCGATGCAGACGACATGTTCCCGTATTTGTTGTTGAATGAGGGGGTCTGGAATTGCTTCGATCAAATCATAAATCGCATAGATGCTCGGATGTACACTTTCAAACCTCTGGATTTCTTGTCGTATGGTTAACGAGTTGCCTAAATAGGGCTGTAGGTGGGTCCTTGGGTTCAACATGGTAAATCCTATGTGTCATTTATATCCATTATAGGTCTTTAACATGTAGAAAATCCATAAAATATAAACAAAATAAAGGTGAAATTATTTTGAAAAATGGCCTAATATCCCGATGCGCATGCGTAAACTTCAATATGGCGCATGCGCATCGCTAATTATTGGTGGATTTCCGGTTTACTTCCGCATACAACAGACACGAAAAGTATCTTCTTCAAAGATTGTTTTCTCCATTTCTGTAAGGTAGGCTAACCTTTTGTGTATTTGTAATTAAACATGAATATCCATTTGTCATTTAAGTAATTATTTTGTAACTTTTTGGTGTTTCAATAAGCTACATTTTAACTTTGAAAATTCCTTTCATGAACTTCTAAATTTTTTTTTTTGTAAAGAATCTGTGACAAATGTCACTGAGAGTGACATGGATGGAGAGTTGGAGACCAGCATACAAATTAACATTTTTGCATTTTTCATTTGGTTTATACCATTTTATATTTGTCTCAATCTACAGTAACCGTTCAAATAGGAAAACTCAAATGACACATCTATCTATATGCCCAATGAATCTGTTGTAAAATGTAATATCATGGGGTTTCAAATAGCTATTGGATGGGTATTGTTATATTTGGCTCTCATAATCTTAGATGAATACACTTATGATAAAGGATAATCAAAGGTAGATCAAACAAAAAATGATTTTTATCCCATATCATTATGTTTGATGATGACAAATCAACTGTATATGATTATCACCACACTGTTTGCCTGCACTTCCTTTTCTTCATTGAGTCAACATTTCCTCATTTGCTTATATCGTCTTCCTCAAATTCAAAATAAATTGCTTTTCAGGTATCTGAATACAAAGCCACCATGAATGTAGAACATGAAGTACAGCTTTTGGTAGAAGAAATTAAAAGGCTTGGAGCTCCAAGTAAGTTGATTATATTTATTTATTGATTATATTTTGGGTATTTAGTATTTACAAAGAGAAATGTATCAGATATATACTTTGTTTGTTCAAACAAGATGTTTGGAGGATACTCCTAGTAAAACGGCCAGATACTATGAATACTATGAATATTCATAGATAATTTTTAGATAGACTAGACTACAATAAGCTAAACCTTTCATTTTAAAATAAAGAAACAAGTAACTTACAACTAATGCACTGCATACAATATAGATAATTAATGCATGTTTTGTATTACCTTATTCCAGATTCTGATGGACTGATTGCTACCACATTTGGAGTTTTATTCCATGATGACCGTTGTGCTAACATATTTGAAGCTTTGGTTGGGACACTCAGAGCAGCAAAACGCAAGAAGATTGTCAAGTATGATGGAGAGCTGTTGCTACAAGGTGTCCATGATAAGGTTGAAGTTGTACTATTGAAGGAGTATTAGATGAATTAAAGACTCTGTACATTTATATTACATGGACGTAATACTCAAGTGCAATGAGTTTCCAAAATATTTTAGTCCCTTTTCTATAAATCCTTATTCAAATGTAAAATATGGACACTATGCACAACATATCATGTTTGAAAACAGACATTTACTATATGTAGATGTAACTCGTAATGATAATGATGCTAGATTTTGCAGTATATAGCCAATGACTAGTACATTGTACATGGTTGTTTCAGTGGACCAAAACAACACAAAAGCTCAAATATGGCTTAGATGTATTGTTTTTGGCATTTAAAACCTAATTTTTATGCAGATGTATATGCTGAATATAGTAATTATAGTATATGGGATTTGTCTTGCCATAAGTTCCCTTCATTATCATGGACCATATTTTGAAATAACTTTCAGAATAATGTGTGTGGTTAATTTATGGAGAAATTATCAAATTTCCATTCAAAAAATATGTTCAGCAGATGTAAGGTCTTACTTCCATTTAACAGCCCAGGGCTTTATTACAAGGAAATTGTTACATGTATTCTTGAAGAACCACAGGGTGTTGACATATTCAGGTAATTGACTGATTTTGTATTTTGATTAGCCTTGAAATAATATGGACAATTAGCATTTTGTCACTTTCCTTATAATGCACAATACACAACAAAATGTATGCAAAAACAGATCTCCATTTATTTTTTATAGAAATATGAATCATACATTGTATGCCATAAGTTCTTTGTAATAAATTATGTGGATATTTGTATTTAAGATGTTGTTATTCAAATTGTAAAAATGAAACCATTTACCATTGAAATTATCAGTTAAATGGTAATGCAAAATATGGATATGAGACATACACATCCCCCAGTTTCAAAGATTATAAAAAAGGGACAGCAAAAGATGTTGATAACCCCGGCCCAAAAACAGGTTTGAAGTATTAGTTAATTAGCTCACATTATGAATTTATCTTTTTAGAGCTCCCTATGAATCATTCTGTTTAGGCAGTGTCACCTGAGAGGTCTCACAATTATCCCCCTTTTGGAGAGGGGAGGGGGATAAAATTAGATTTATCCGCCCCTTGAAAAGGATGACATGCTTTATAGTCTTTGTAAAAATTGCCTTGAAGTAATGATTTTTGTTCTGAATTTGTCTCTGGCGTTGAGTAAAAAGGAACAAACACGAGTCAAATAAATGGAAAGTATGATGAATCGATATTATATTAATTTCGTTTCACATGTTGACGTTGGACATTTCCATGCGGAAGTAAGCAGATTGCGCATGCGCGAGCATAGTTAGCAACAAAAACTTTTTCAAGAAATGTCTTACAAAATACTGTTTTAACGCTAATTATCTTCAATATGACATTGAATCCGTTGGCGAACCCGAAGGGAATAAAACTTCTGTGCGAACTTTGCCAAAAACCGGCGTTTATACAATGTACAAAATGCAGAGTCACTTATTATTGGTAAGTTTCAAAACCAAACAAAAAATATTTTCAAGACATCATGATCATCAATGATCAAATCTGAAATCAAAAATTAAAGAAAAAGGTCTAACCAAGACTAGTAAGCTTACTTATAAATTATTTTCAATGTCAGTGATCTCTCTAGGATATTTCCCATTTAGTTATTTGCTGGCCCCAATTCTATTCACCAGGTTATGAAAGTGAAATTCCCCTTTCATTTCTTCATTGCTATTGCGCATGCAGGCCTGATAACCAGGATTTGCTACTGACATTTTAAAACCACAAGATTTCAATACACAACAAGTAGTTGTGTGGGTGATTTGAAAAATTAAATCCGCATTTATAGCCAAGCCAAGGGGATTCAATTTCTGGCCAGGGAGTGTTTTCTCGAAACCCCCGAATTTCCCGAAATTTATTTGTTGATAATTCCAATTTAAATAAACTTACATGTAGAAGGCAATGAATGACAAAGTAGCCATTAACATCCCTCCCTACATCAGACCCCAAAACCAATTCGTCACAACAAGGAACTCTCATCCCCTCAAATTCATAATCCCCAATACTAGGACAGACTTGTTAAATATGGTTTCATACCAAGAACAAAAGTGGAATGGAATAAATTACCTGGGAACATTTTAGACTCACAAGTGCCAACATTCAAACATTCTGTGATTGGCCATCTTAGAAACATGTAGATAACTGCAGGTCAGTTCATGAATATAAGAATGCCAATTTTTAGTCAACTGCATTTTACATTAACTATTTTAGTAACTAAACAAAGGGAGGCTGTTTTCCCTATCAAGTATACATTATTTCCCCGATACAGTGAAATAAAGTTCACTACAGTATTGTATAAACATTTTAAATGTGGCAGCCCCATTGCTATTCAACACAGATGAAATCATCCAGTGTCTCACTCGTGATATAATGTTTAGAGCAGGGGTTGCATACAACTGTGATATAATAAAAATTTTCATTTTCAAAATTACTTATTTGGATAAACTTTCAGTGATTTGCCTAATATTTAGCCTTTTCAAATCATTTAATTTTTTTGATGATTTTGGTGATATCCTCATTTATCCCAGGGGAATGACTTACTATAGTGAACAAGCCAGATACAGACATGAACGTTTGTCAAATTCAATGTCCTATATCAAACCTGGACCCTAAGATCCAAAGTCCAATACTAACTTGCTATTCAGGGTCATTACATTCAACATTTCAAATTATTTAATGGATAAACTTTTGGTGATTTTGTACAATTTTAGGATATTATCAGAATTCTACTGAAAGCTCATGAAAATATTCGAGACCCTATCTGTTGCAAGACTTATGCCTGGCACAACCGTCACCATGTTATTAACGTGTTGTTAAGTTTCACAAGGATCCTGCCATGACCGTGGTAGTGTTATCGTGATAGCTTGGTATAACCATGACAATGCTATATTATATTGCATGGCCTGTCATGGCCGTGGTAATGATAAAGCCTGGTTTCCATTATTCTTGAAAAATGATAATCAGGAAACGTGTAGATGAGATCTCTGAAGTTCAGTGGATCAGATAGGACATGTTTCATTCCAAAAGTAAGGATCTTGTTCTAAAGTTGTGTAAAATATGAATAAATAAATAATATTTAAACATTTATTTTCAGTGGAGTAGAGCATCAGAAAACAGACTGGTTGGGAATACATGAGAAAATATGTCAACTCTTAATTCCACTCAGAACTCAAGTGCCATTTTTGAGTTCAGAGGAAGAGCGACAACATCGGAAAGATCAACTAGTGCAGCGTCAAGTAAGTTTAACAGTTTGTACACATGAAATTGAGAAACTTATTAGTATTATACAACCAGAGCCACATTTGTGTTATTGTGATTGTGCTTTATCGTGATCGTGCTATTGTGTTTTATAAACTTATAATACTCTCAGCATCAAAGGAAACTTCAACTAAATTATTGTTTACTTAATTAATACAATTAGACAACATTAAAAAACAAAAACTCATAAAAAAATAAAGCAGTTAAGTTTGCAAATATTGATGTTCATACATGAGAGTAAACTAGCATGTAAAATCTGTCATGTCTGAACATCATAGCAGTTGATCATAGGCTATGAATTAGGAACTGACTAAAAGTGTTCAGAATGGCAGGTGTTCACATTTCAATGTGTTTTAACACAAATGTGTATGGCATATTCAAAAAAAATTGGACCAAAAAATATTCACATTGATGGTGTTTGGAGAAGTGTTTTGCAACACTGGATGGGAATTTATGTACATAAATGGTCATGTGATTTAATATTGTTTATTTGCAGAGGCAAATGATAGATCTCACGAGGACCACGGGACAGAAATTACTGTTTGAAGGACGTCATGAACAAGCTGTTCCTGCAGCAATGCAGTCATTAAGATTTGCTATAGAAGTCCATGGTTTAGCCAGTATAGAACTGGTACCTTCATATCTCATCCTGGGAGAAGCTAGCATCGGTAAATAGTCTGTTTGTTTGTATTAATTGTTTTTTTTTTGTTTTTGGTGTTTGGTTCTTCTTTTGAGGATTTGGGTAATTCCTCGAGCATAAAGTTTTGCCAAGATCCAATTTCAGCCTTTTGTTTTTAACATTGCCTCATGACTTAAAATCCATTTACTCACTGTGTAAACGCTGAATATAGAACATGATTTTATATAGCTATATTAGATGCATAGTTTACATGTGTACAATTTTATTCAAGGTTTAGGTAGACTAGCGCAGGCTGAAGAGTATTTGTCCCAGGCTAACTGGACAGTTGTGAAGACTCCTGAATGTTCAAATGCAATCAAATCTAAACTCTACAGAAACCTAGGACTTCTGTATGCAGCTAAAGGAGATTATGATGAATCTTTGAGACAGTTGGCTGATGATGTAAGTACAGTTTACTGAACCAACACTCAAAGGAAGTGTAAGTTGTCACTCCACAGAAATTCCGTACAAAATTTCCCTGATCATCACCCTAATTTCCTGATTTCGAGAAAATATGTTTTGAGACAGAATAAAGGTCAGTGAAGCAAATTAGAAGGTGGTGTCAAATTACTACAGAAGTTGATTTTGAACTGTTAACAGACATGACTTCAAAATCACCAAAAAGTCGAGTGACGTTCTACATTTTATCCATTCTTAATCAATTTATCATAATTGAGGAACAAAATACATGTAGTGGATAGCATAATTTTGTGAATCTATCATTGTGTATCTTCATGTTGTAGATTTTCCATGCATCAACTGAGTTTGGCACAGATGACATAAGAACTTCTGGAGGATATTTTCATATGGCCAATGTATTCTTCAGACAAAACAAAATGGACATTGCTGATTCTCTATACGAAAGGGTGAGCTTCAAAATCCTGCTATATCTTATAAGACCAAGTGTATTTTATGATGGTTATGGCATATGCAGAACAATGTTTTAAAAGCAATATGTCACACGTCTAAAACCAAATTTATAAAGTATGTAAAGAATGTACTTTCGAGAAAATTTTGATTTGGAAAATAAATCGTTTTGTTTGTTGGGATTTGCTACTTCCTGGTGTTGCCATTTTCTGTGTAATATCCACTTTAATTCACTCACATGCTCTTTGCAGGTGACAAACATATGGTATGACCACCTAGACAAAATAGTGTCCATACGTACAAAGACACCAGACACTCCTAAAGGCCCACTCTCTATAGAAACTGATACTGAAGAAGAAGAAGGCCTTGGTAAATATATTTTATTACACTGAAAGTGATATTATGATCAAGCAGAATTATTACCCCGTCACCATGTTTCCACTGCATGGGTGTATCCAGGGAGTGCAATGGGTGCCCCTGCTCTGGATTTACAGTAAAACCTGTAATTCTGAACACCCCCGATTATGAACACTTTCTCTCATTCATTTTGTTCATAGAAAGTATTTTATAGTTTAATGTACAAATCATTTATCAGTTTTTAAAGAGGCATTCAGCTGATTCAACTCATCAGATCCACAATCAAAAAAAATGAGAAAACATGAAAAGAAAAACACTTCAATGACAGCTCAATCAAAATTCCTTGACCTTGGGTTTGTCCTTGCTTTCACTTCTGGCAATAGTACAGTATTCTGTGTTCAGGCTGCAATGTCCATATGAAAAATTGTATTTTGTTCATTACAGATGAAGCCCAGGAAGCTGAAGCCAAACAGGTGTTGAATGCAATTTATGACATGAGGGAACATCAGTCCAACCAGACTCCCCACACACTAGCCAAATCTGCTCATGCTTTGGCTATGCTAAACTATGTACTGCATGATATTGAAAAGGTAAAAGCCAGACTATCTGTAAACTTGTGAAGCCAGTAAAAATGTTTTATTGAAAACATGTAATATTCATTGTTGTATTGTGAAAGTTTTATCAAGCTTCATTTTCTACCTGATTGTGTTTTCTATTATCTTTAGTTTTGAAGAATCACAAAATCGATATACTAGTTAAAGAAAGTCTAAGAAGATATGAAGCTATTCTTGATCTATACTTAAAGTTCATGCTTTACAAACAAAACAAGGGTCAAAAATGGAAATCTTTACAAGTACATGTACTTTGATCCAAAATCCTTTATTTGCAGGCCAAAGAATATGGACGTAAAGCCCTAGTGTCTACAGATGGTAATCCTGAGGAAGGACTGAGTCAATCTATTGTTGAGTTTATGAAAGTTTGTGAGCGTGTGCATATGTTATAATTAAGAACTCACAATGGGACATTAGATCACACGTACGTGCATAATTCACCTGATGACAATCTGCTTCTTCATATAAAGTACTAGCCAAAAGTGAACTATGAAAATGACTTAAAAGATTGTTTCACAGATAATGAATCACTAAACTTCCTGTCACTCAATTAGAAAACCAACATGATAATAATATTTGCAAAATTTCCAATCACATTAATGCCAGAATTTTACAAATGCTCTGAAGTCAGGACATCAATATCTGATATTTCCCCAGAAAAATTCACTATGGTTCATTCAGCTTTCTGCAATTTTCTAAATTCCTTAATGGGAAGTGAAGTGGAAAACATGGTATGAAAAATACACTCATTCATTTCAACAATTATCGAAGGAGCCTATTATTGCACAGAATGCACTTGTCCGTCCATCAATGAATTTATCCATCCATTGGATATATGGATTTTTGAAAAACATATTGTTAAATTTCATCAATATTATGTTTATTTCAATATTTGTCAAAAAGTGTAGTTTTATGTATAAAATGTAAATAAACGAGTATATTTTATGTATACATGTATAAATATACAAAATGGAAATATATTAATGCTCTATGAAAGATGTAACTTAACTATATTTCTTTTTTTGTTGCATATCAAAAATAAAAAATGTTTGACTGTGTTCACACCTTATATGGTTTTGGGGCTTCATGATTTTAACAAAATCAAAGTAATATATTTAGGGAGCCACACCCATGATAAATAACACTGCCCTGAAGATTTTGAAAAAAATCTAAAAAAATTACTGAATCCATGAGTTCTCTCTAAATTGTTCAGAGGAAGCATAACGATTGTTACAGAAACCAAACTCAGATCACAGATGCAAATTACCAATCACTAAAATGTTGGAGAGTATGACAATGTCTCACTTGCTGATAAAACCAATTTTCAAATTTTCCATGCAAGCAAGGAATCAAAAAACATAATCATTACTGATCAAATTACGCTCTTCAAACATGATAAACAAAAGTGTCAAAACATTAATTAGAAAAATTCAATTAATTTTTCTGTCATAATGGGGTATTGTTTAAGTTTTTTTGCATGGAAAGATCAATGGAATTATTTCAATAGGAAACACAGGTTAATGAAACCTAATTTGATTTTGGCATTCTGGTGCATTGTCAAGTAATTTATGGATTAAAATATGCCACTTTGGTTGTAAATTTGTAATACTAATTCAAATATTACCACATTGAATTCAAATTGAAATAATTCAAAAAGACTGGACATTAGATACATGTGCAATGCCTACCCACTCTATGAGAACATATTCTACGATAAGAAATTACACAACATTGGTATTGGGGATTTGCATAATTTGGCTTATTATGTCTTCAGTAATGGAAAATTATTATGAAAAACGGATGCTGGCCAAAGCGCCTCCAATACACAGGAACTGGATTGAGGAATCTGAAAAGGATTACGAAGAATTGGACATTGGACCTGACATCACGATTAAGAAATATAATGATGATGATGATACCGATGAAAGTGATGTAAATGAGGATAATGATGCCAGGAATAATATTGATGAAACTGATATAAATGAGGATAGTGATGACAGTGATGATAATGATGAAAGTGATATAAATGAGGATAGTGATGACAGCGATGATAATGATGACAGTTATGAAATTGAAGATATCGAAAAGGATTCAGACGGAAGCCCTAACATTGAGATTGAACCAAAGTGCACTGAGGTTCAAAACGTTGTATTCTTAAAAGTTCACAAAACTGGAAGTACAACAATACAAGGGATATTCCAAAGATATGGTTTTGTGCGCAATCTTACATTTGCACTACCTGCCAGAAGCGTAATATGGTTCAACTATCCTAACCCCATTTTACCCTATAACATAAAACCTGCCCCAGAGGGTAAAATGTACAATGTACTGATGAACCATATGGTTTTTAATGCAACAACTCTGCATCGCGTTATGCCACCTAGCACCAAATACATTGGGGTTCTCAGAGAGCCAATCAGGAGGCTCGATTCTGCATTCCACATGTGGAGCATTCATAAACGTCTAGGAATCAATTCAAGTAATCCAGTTGCAGAGTTCCTGTCTAATACTGATTTCTACTATGCAAAATGTGACTTTAATCCATGTTGGAGATCTAAAAATGGCATGTCCAATGATTATGGATATAACCCTAGCATACATGCAGACATTGAAGCCTTCGTAAAACATATTGCCACTAACTTTGATATGGTGATCATACTTGAATACTTGGATGAATCCTTAGTGCTAATGAAACGATTGTTATGTTGGTCCCTAAAAGATATCCTCTATAAAGGGTGGAAAATCAGAGGATATGGTTCAAAATTTGAAGAATACCCACCAAAAATCATTGAAAGCTCCAAAAAGTACAGTCCAGTGGATTATGCAATGTATGACCATTTTAACAAAACCCTTTGGGAAAAGATCAACTCTGAAACTGACGATTTTTACGAGGAGGTTGAACAATATAGATACATATTAGTTGAAACTATGAAGTACTGTAACAAATGCGATAGTTCTCCAATGGTTTTTGAAGCTGGGAAATTTCACGATAAATTTGAATTAACGATTGAGGACTGTATGATGTACAAACTGCATGAAGCTAGTTTCTCCCAAGTTATCAAACACAAGCAGTATGTCAATGGATCTATGGTACTCTCTGATTTTTTCCAGGCCAAGGGCTATACTGAATGTTCTAAAACAAATTTGGAAAAGTTTGCCAATCGTTCAGGGAGTAGCTTTAATCTGTCAATGTTGGCAAATGAGGACAATTCTGAAGACTATCAAGTGTAAATACAGACAATTTGAGAAATATCAAGAAATGATGCGAAATGATGAGGAACTCAGTGGATTTTTAGAATGCAATGATGACTATTCAAGGTGTACATGTATCAACATTTTGATGATGACAAATTATTTAAAATTTGTGTCTCATTCTACAAAATGTTACATTTGTGCAAACACTATCCTGACATATTTATCCAATACTTGATGAGGTATTTTGAAACATGTTTATCGCACTTTGTCAACCGCTGGTGAAGAAGCTATTCACGTTATTCCTCACCAATGCATGGAATATATCATTTACTTTTGTAATAAAAATGTAATAATAATAAAATGTTGAATACATGTATATGTAAATGTAGAATTTAGAGTAAATCATTTATGACAGTACATTTATTAGATTATGTAACTGTTATCCTTTAACAACTTAGTTTTACACAATAATAGAACTGGACATTTGACATGTTTGGAAATGATTTTTAAATAATCGATTATGAGTGTTGATCTAAATAATAAAAGTAATTATTTTCAGTGCTTCTAAGAATAATTCTTTATTTTCCAAAACATAAGTATAAAAAACAAAAACAAACGAAGCAAATGTAAATTACAGTACTCCTACAATATCCCAGATGCGATGCGAGTAGAAATAATCTTGATTTACGTCATATTTGGAATCCACATGTAAAATTACATTTAGAAATGTCGTTTTGAAAAGAGTTTATCAACTTTGAAAAATTAATTTTCTTTGAAAATGTGACTTCTAGGTCGGGGAGATTCCCCAAAAGATTTCACTTTTTGTGGTTTTACAACATGGGGTCTCCATGTTGTAAAACCACAAAAAGTGTAATATCTTTTCTCGTGTTGGGCAGATAATATTTTCTTTTACTGGACATATTTTAATTTGTATAACTATCAGAAAAGTGAACCACTAAAACTGATGCATATCAAGTTTAAGGGAATTTTGTAATACCCTGCCATGTTAATTCCCCCGAATCAGCCACCTGGTGGCTAAACTGGTAACTACCTAATTGCATCTGAGTAATTAAACCATCCTTAAAGGGACAAAGTGCGTAAATGAAGTCTCATTTTTGATCTTCATAGTATTTCCGATGGATTAATAAACACCTGATCTTTCATATGACACCAAAAAAAGCTCAAGCATACCTCATCAGAGTTGACACTAGGTCATGAAAAAATATTTTTGATCTATGAATTTATATATGTCAAGTTTTTAGCAATGCCATAGAAAGATGGCATTGTTGTTTGCATTAATTATCCATTCAGTTTTGACAGGATTTTCAAGCATACGCCATCTTTTAATCCAAAAGTTATTCAAAACATACACTTTGTGAAAAGTGGTAAACTTCAAATGCTGTTTTCTATGCGAGTAATTTTTTATTCACTACAGTATTATCCCAAATTAAAGTTTTTATCATATTTGATTGACTGTGTGAGTGACATGTCTCAAACAATATTTTGTCCTTTTTCCTTCAAAAATAGGCGCATTGCCTGTTTAAATGGTAGGTATGAATTTATTTGCTGAAAAAATAGATGACAGCACGTGTGTTGGTAGAGAATACATTGAGACATATGGCAAGACACTTAATTTCTTGATCTTCCTAGTATTCCATTTTGGACTAACATTGAACACCATTGGAATATAACTACATGATCTTGTTGATTAAAGGTAAATAACTGCAAATCAAAGTTGTTTTGATAGAAACACAAAGAATTCAAATATGCCATCAAAGAGAAGAAAATGTTGATCTTGAATACATGTAGTTTAAGACGAATCTCCTAAAATCTAATTAAAAAACTAGACTTCAACGAGATTTTAAAGCAATTTATGTTATCATGTTTTTTACTGTCCATGTTTTCAATATTCATTGTTTTCAACATTTACAGATATATTCACATTGTCAAGTTTTACTGTCGAGTATTCAAATATTCACAAATTCAATTCACAATTGCTAATTACTACACAGTTTTTCAACTATCCCATTGAGTTGGTTCGTAAATGAATCAAAAGAGAACTTAGTGATAACTCTACTGTGACCCGCATTCCCCATCTTTTCACTCAGTTCAAGGTTTTCCACAAACTTCATCATCGCATCAGAAAATTCCTTTGCATTTTGATCACACAAGAATCCAGTTTCACCATCTGATACTGTTTCTAGGGGGCCTCCACTTTTTACAGCTATCACAGGGGTCCTCATATACATTGCCTCGATTGGAACAATCCCGAAATGTTCATTATGTGGCGTGTAAATCAAGCAAGTGGCGTTATGTAACAGAGACCTCTTTTGAGCATCACTAAATGATCGCAAAAATGAGACGTTATCGTTTAATCCAAGTTTCTCAGTAAGTTGACGTAATTCCAGGTAATGTTCTTTATTCTCTGCGACACGTTCATCATAACCTCCCGCCATTATTAGATGAACATCTTTTGGATCTGTCTTCCCAATCAATTCACCTGCAATTTATGTAAATGCTTCAATATGTCTTACACAAAAAAACTACAATTTTGAGGAACAAAATCAAAAACAACAGAGTTATGTCAAAAAATAATGTGCATTAAATAACAAGAATCCTTGTATAATTGTAATTTATTTTATAATAGTTATCTTTGAGTTTAATGTTATTCTAGTTGAAAACCCATGGTTATAACAAGGCATCATTCATCACTTACTGCATTGTTTTTTTCTTTCAGAGTAATGCAACTTTTTAATTTTGGAATGACATTCTTATTTCTTGGTCATATTCTACATGAAATATTCTATTGTGTAAAAGTAAATAAAGCATATATACCCAAAGCTTCTATTGCAAGTCCAAGATTTTTCTTGCGTTCGTATCTATTGATTGACAGAAATATGACACGCTTATTCTTCGGAATATCATCATTTTTAGTTGGCACTGGCTTGTTGAATGCTGAGAAATCAGGAATTGGATAAAGAACCTCTGGCGTGATCCAACTGAGGCTTGTGAATGTTTCTTTGAAAACATTGGCTGCAAAAGGTTAATTAACAAAATGAATATTTACAAATCTCACATTTAGATCATACTGTACTCCAAACTGCCACCAGTGTTTTTAAACTTTGGCAGTCATTACATGTGTATTTTGTATGTACTAAAATTGATGAAGAAGAATGAAAAAAAAAATTGTACTCCAACTAAAATTTGCAGCTATTATTTTTGCTTTTTTACGATATTGAAGTTCCGTGGCCATTAATTTTTGTCTATTTTCAGTCTGTTGAAATTTTGCAGCTAGTAATGTTCGCAGATTTGTGACTTTTCAAAAATTTCCCAGCTTCTTTTTCTAATTTCTTTGAATAAAATCTTTTAAAACCCAAAATAAATTCAATAAAATTGAATCTTCCTTTTTTTTATCAGCCAACACAGAAAAAAAATATTGTGAACATTAAATGAAATAAATTCCCCAATTATTTTTCGACTATTATATTCTGCGAATTAGAACCATTGGAATTTTGCGAATTTTCCAAAACCCATGAGAAATGTGAAATGTTGTAGCACGCAAAAATTTCTAGGAGTACAGTACATGTATATGAGTCTTTTCAGAGCTTTAAATATGTTATGAATTTTCTTAAAATTATTTGAAACTAAATAACTAAATCAAAAAATACAGAACTTGGAACATTTTCCAATTATGCAATAAATATAAGTGGAAGTTTTTGCCTAAAAAAGCAAACACATCTGACTAAGGTAAATAAGATATTAAATGAGCAATTATAATGGGACATTACTGATTGTTCAGGGAGAAATCTGGATGACTGTCTGGGTTTAAACATTTTTTTGATCTCACGCACAAGGATTATGCGGGTCAGGGTGAGTAAAGAAAAATTATGTGAAGCTCGCAGAATCATATATAACTTAGGACAGTGCAATATAACAAGTACTGTATATGTACTGTACTAGTTATATTGCACTGTCCTAGGTTTTATGTGATTATGCAAGTTTCACATATTTTTGTACATGTACATGTACTGTAGACTTACAGAAATTACCCAAAAATACCCAGAAATACCCCAAGTGGGCTTCCCAGAGCAGAAAGTCTGTATGTATACTCAACACACAGTAACTTAAAAAGTTCCCTGTTCAACCTTACATGAGATACCTACCTGTAAATTTACTGTTAACTAGAACGCAATGTGCCATTCCTGTTGTTTTCTCTTCTAACCAATCAATTGGGGCCCTATACATCTTCTTCCAGAAACTCTTTCGCTGTGTGAGCAGCATGTCTGGGAAATGGCAGTAAAATAGAATTCGAGAATTTGTCCATCTAAGAACAGGAATGCATGCTGAGATTTGGTCGCAGAATATCAAATCAAACTTCATTCCACTAAATATTACTAAATAAATGGCAGCATAAATCATACGTAAGTAGGCACACATAGCATAACATTTTCCAAATATGCTCCTTGGTAGCCAGTCCCCAGCAACAGTGACTTTAAAAGTTCCATCTTTGGTTTCAGTAAAGCAATGTGTGGGGTCATGGTGCGCTGTCAGAAATTCAACAGAGTGTCCACGAGATTTCAACGCAAGTGCTGCATCGATGACAGCCTTTTCCGCACCTCCTATTCCAAGATCTGGATGCAAGAAGACTACATTAACCATAGTGCCCGAATCAAACGGCTCTTCAATCAATCGTTGATGAGTAAATGATGAAATATTAAGATTTCAAAAAGTTTTGTTTTCGCCAACAAGGCGGAAGTAGGTTCTTACCTCCAGTTTGAAGATCAAAAAGTACCCATTAAATATATTCAAGTATTTGGTCAGTTCAATTGCCCTTATTAGCTTATCGGGAAGATTAAATCAGAATATTTTGCAACAGCCGACATACATAACTTAAAAATTAATTTATGATATAGTTTCACGGCTGCTGAAATTTCAGATGTCAAAAGATTTCATCAAATTTCTTTATGATTTCAAGGAAGGGCCAAGGAGGAAGTTAATCGACATCGAGAAACAAGCAATCAGGTCGAAGTCTCTCTATTTAGTTGGTAAGTACATTTTTGTTTTGGCTAAAAAGCAGTAAAAAGTACTTTAAACGATCTATAAACCATGTGTAAATAGTTCTATGTGGACCTGGGTAGACTAGACCTTGGAATAAAATAGTATTCCCAGACTTGACTAAACTGTAAGAGTCCTGCTAACTAGTTCAACAAGTTAAACCCAATACCACGGCTTTCATTTATTAATCTGAATGTTCTTGTTGCCGTGGTTGGGTTTAACTTCCGTGCTATGCTTTCATTTGTTGCAAATTCTCACTATCAGTTATTAATTAAACGCGCATGGAATTCCATGCGCTACCATAGGCCACCATTAAATTTTTTGCATCAAGGGCCGAATAGGCACGGACGTTAAACCTAGGGCGGGCCACAAGATATGTCAGATAAGAAATAAGGCCCAGACTAGGTTTAACTTGTTGAACTACCTGCTAACAGGCCTGTGGCTCAAAAATTCAAAGCATAAAGACAAGTAGTGTTTTACATGATATGATATGGGACAGCATCTTTTCCATTCAATCTAGGTTGGGCCATGCAGCCGAAGGTAAGCCATACAACCGAAGGTAAGCCATACAACCAAATTTTGCCGATTCAATCTGACGGAGAATGCTGAGCCTCTCTTTTTGACCTACTAGAGACGTCCTCTTCACATTTGTGGTACCCTCGGCCAACTTCGTTTGCAAAGAAAATCTTCGGCAATCTCCGGCTTTTCTTGAGGTATCTTCGGTTGCAAGCCAAAAGTCGACACCCGATATGATATAGTCTAGTTTAAGACAAATATAATTTGAAAAAATGAATGAAAAATAATTGCCCTCCCAGATGACTGTCTTTCGATATATTTTTACTGCCAGTACTCCAGCGTCAAATTGTCAACAGTGCATGCATGTACGCAGGCCCGTCACTTTTCTTCAAGTAGGTGCGGTTTTCACAAGAATAAACTGGTCAATTTTTGCAACATAAATCGACAGCAGTTTAAGTCGGATTGGGGGGGGGGGGTCCATATCTTTCAAGCATTTGAATCATTGGAATCAATTCATAGAAATTCAGAATATATCAATTGTTTTTTTTTCAGTGAGGGGGAGATGGAAATCTTATTATTTCAAGATGCTGTCTGGTTATTTCTCGACATTGTTAATGTGTTTAAGTTTATAAATGCATAGCTTTTGAGTTTAGTTATGTTATCCAAGCAAGAAATGTTGACCAATTCAAGAACAGGTTGGATGACCATCGGTACAACCACCCACTGAAATTAGATAAGAGGCATAAGCCTTAGGGTACATGCCAATTGCCAAATATGACTTAATGTGTACAACAAATACACACACCCATACAGGCAAAAGGCTACATAAGCCTACAAGCTGGTGTTTATCTTATCTTTGGGGTGCCAGAAATTTATAAGTTAGTATTAAGGGATAAGTGATCTAACCCACCCAAGATGTATCCTCAATTAAGTCCTAATTCCATCTCAATGGGGACAATCTAGGGCATGTTCTAATCAGTGGACTGGCCCCAAGAAAAGATGGACTGGACTCTGGGCCATCTTTTAGACATTGCTTCACAAAATTACTAAAAAGTGGACTTAACCCTCTATACTCCATTATGGGCCACACTTTAGGTTTTCTATAAGTATTTTGACTAAAAGATGGCCTCAAGCAATACATATCTAAAATTGAATTTAACTTATCAATATCATTATCCCAGCAAATGAAGTTCGATAGGGATGTCATGAAGCCCTCCATTTATCAAGTCCTTTTCCCAAGCACAATAAAAGATATGTGGATTTTTAAATTTACTCCTTTCAAATTAAAAATATGGAATTTAGAAGGTTTGACCACCAAGGGTCGAGCACAGACACACATAACATGAGTAGCGGGATGAGTAGACGGTGTTTTTCTAAAATATAGCTTTGTTACATGCAAGAGGAAGGCATTTTAGTGTAGATTGGAGAGCAGGGGCGTAGTCAGCTCTCAGTCAGGGGGGTACAATCACCAAATTTTCGGGTTTCAGTCAAGTGGGTGGATAATCGTGGCATAAGCAAGGCAAAACAAAAAAATAAGATCTGTTTTGAGCTAGAAGCATAAAAAAGCATTTTAAAGCTATTTTCTTCCACTATCTAATGGTTCTATTTTTATTGGTTATGGAGGGGATGCGACCCATCACATTCCCCTCTGGCTATGGAGAGATTGTGTTACCCGTAAGCAATTCACTCACAAGGAATAGAATATTGTTACATATAATATATTTGTTCTCTCATTAATATGCTACTGATCTCCAGATGGCAGGTATTTAAATTAATCCAGTTGTTTCTTTCAAAGGGTTCATCTGTAAATGTGTAGATAAGTCTTTGCACACAAGATTCAGGATGGAAGATCCAAAATGATCGCCTTATCATTTACCCAGAATGCTTAAAATCATCCCTGAAAATTTTAAAGTTGACATGGCAGATTGATATTAAGTTAAAGTTCAGCATGTATCCAAGTTTCAGTGTGATAATTTGGATCACTAGTCGAATTATGAAGCAAACAAGTGAATGTCTATGATCCCTGTATGTTCATGTATAACTCAGTAATACTATGTATGCCAGATAATCCATTTGAGCATCGCTATATCAAAAAACTTCATTAAATCCAGCAGCAAAAAAGACATGCTAACTACCCCAGCCTTTCAGTAGGTGATGTAGGTTCGAACCTAAAGCGAACCTAAAAGTGAATCCCACAATTTGCTGACTACCTAAACGAACCTACAAAAAGTAGGTTCGCTTTAGGTTCGAACCTAATCTACCTAAAACACTGTAAAACTTGTAGGTAGTTTTAGGTTCGAACCCAAAGCGAACCTAAAAAACATAGTCATTCTTCAAGAGTTACCTAAAGCGAACCTAAAAATCTTAAATCTACCTAAAACACTTCAAACTTGTAGGTACTTTTAGGTTCGAACCCAAAGCTACCTAAAGCAAACCTACAAAACAGAAGTTCTGTCACAGCCACTAGGGGCGCTGATAGCAGGAAGTATCAATGCATTGTGGGTATAATATTCAAACTAAAATCAGTTAGACAGGAAATTTGGAAATAGCCAGGAAAATGGGGAAATATGCTGAAATAACCATCACATAAGTGCTCATTTACAAAGTACATGTAAGTAAGTGTACAAATGATCAATCAATATATTATTTTAACCTCTTGAATACCCAGAATGACGGATATATCTGTCACAGAATTTTTCACTAAAACTGCTCTAACTTTGGCAATTTTTATCCAATCTTCACAAATGATGTTTTAAAATGAATGTAATGGGTCTATGTTTACTATTCTTATGAAATCAAACATCAACTGTTGTGTTTTTAGATGTAAATATCAAAAAAACTGGCAAAAAATAAACAATACTCTGGTTTCAAACCCTTTTTAGAGGCTGGTATTCAAGAGGTTAAGTGTTATAAAAGCATGCAATTATAAAATAGGAGGAATTTTAAATAAATGTACCTGAGTGAGAAACTAAGCATCAAAATGTGTGAGAAATAAATAAACAGTTGACATATAGCCTATACAGTTCACAAGTTTGTAGGGTCCAGACACCCGGCTACCTCCATAGGCCAGCTTAGGACCATCATTGTAAATAAATGTACTTGCGTGAGAATGCATCAAAATGTGTGAGAAATATATAAACAGTTCAAATCAACAAATCAAGTCACCCAGCTGCTGGGTGGTCTAAAGCCAACCCAGCCCTTGGAAGTATTTACCTAATGCGAACCTACGTAGGTTCACTTTAGGTAGTTTTAGGTTCACTTTAGGCGATGTTCAAATATGCTAATTAGATTCAGGTTCGCTTTAGGTGACCACCTAAAGTGAACCTATAATTACCTAGAGCGAACCTATAATTACCTAAAGCGAACCTACCTAGGTTCGCTTTAGGTAGTTTTAGGTAGTTATAGGTTCGCTTTAGGTGATCACCTAAAGTAAACCTAGACCTAATTAGCATATTTGAACATCGCCTAAAGCGAACCTACCAATGGAGTTTTTATATGGGGAACTACCTAAAGCGAACCTAGAAATCCTAGTTAAATATATCACCTAAAGCGAACCTACTGAAAGGCTGGGACTGAACTATATTCATCATGTACCCATTGTGTGAATTCAATATCAAGCGTGGTCATTTCCATAAAGATTATGAAGCATGTAAATTTGAGATTTTATCATTTTAGAGATAAAGTATGTAAAGGTATTAACCACATGCAATTTAGCACTTATGAATTTTCATTTAGGTGCGGAAACCGACTTTTATCAACAAGTGATACTATATAATTTCATTGTTACCAGCCAGCCCGAAAAAATATATAATAAATAAAAGTGATAGTTTTGATAAAAGTTAAATTACCAAAATTAGCAATAGATTTGATAATTATCAATTGTTTTTATAAATTATCAGATAATGCTAAGTTCACACGGGCCCTTTTCTATGAAACATTTGCTAGAAATAGTTATCAATAAAAGTGATAGTTTTGATGTAACTAAAATTATAACTGTTAGCAATAGTTTTGATAATTATCAATATTATCTGATATTATCATATGAACATTTGTCCTAACTTTCTTGATTTAGTGAAAATATGACGATTAGCAAGAGTTTTGATAATTATCTAAGTTTATTATCTATTTTAACTTGGGCAACATTTGCCGAAGACCACAAAAATGTTAGTGATAAAAAAGTGCTGGAGGAATAATTGCCATTAACGATAATACTCAAATCACAAGGGCTTTAGCATGTTCAATTTTTCAGATTTAGTCTTTATAAGAATAAGCGAAACTTGTGGCAATTTTTGATAAAAGCTACCATTCAAATGACATGGGGCTGGAAAAATTAGCAAATAAAAGTGACTTTCCGCACCTACCTCCATATTTCCCTGCCATTAAGAGTCGACCCTTTTGATGGAATGATAAATAATTCTGATATAGTTACAAAACCAAAAAAATGAATGGTTTTATATTGGTCATTTTACAAAAATATAATTCAACACTACGCCATATGTTTTTTTCATTTTCATAAAATATATACTGAAGGATTTAAACTACTGACTGCAAACTTCTATGATATTTTCAGTAAGGGAACTTTTTATATCAATTGGAATTCACATCTGTCCTTACAAATTGATAGTTGTGGAAAAAAGTAAGTAAATTTAATCAATTGTTTTACCATTACCCCCCCCCCCTCTCCAAATTAAATTGAGTTAAGGTTGGTTGTCCAGCCCCGGGGTTCAACATTATAACATGAGGAGCTTCACTTTTCAAAATATACAGTCAACATTTGTAAGGGAAACAACAAAGATATTTAGTCCCCATTGAAAAGAATGTGAAGGATAATTTAAGTTTGACAAATTATGCAAATATTATACAAGTGTGGTCATACTAAAATTATAAAGCATGTCAATTTCAGATTTTAGAGATAAAGTATGAGAGCCTTGTAATTCAGCTCTTCCAGATTTACTCTGCATTAAACTTACAATGGAATGCTATTGATTCTGATATATTTACAAAAAATGACGTAACTTCATAATTTTCATCAACAATAGAATTCAACTATATCTAGTTCTTTTATTTTTTGCAAATCACAGCTTAAAACTAATGATTGCAAACTCCTCCAACATAATCATTTATTAGGGAAAATTCTATATCAATTGGGATACACATATACCCTTACCAACTCCGAGTTGTGGAAAAGTTTGTAATTAATTTTTTTAGCATTGTTTACCCCCACCTTTCAACATTAAGCTGTCTCGAGGCTGTTTTGGGTCATGTAAAGTTATGAAATCAGAGCTTCATTGTTTGTGATAATTGTTACTTTGACAAAATTATATAAAATTTTAAAGGGATACTAAGATACAATAGTTGATGGTGTCAGGTACAGATTGTATCACTTGATAAGGTTTTATGACTCAATTAGGCATGCATCTTGGGTGGGTTGGATCACTCAGTACCATCCTTTTACTTAACCCTTTATACTCCAGTTTGAAGCCACTTTTTAGTCATTCTTCTATCTAAATACCTAAACAGTGGCCTTTGTATCAGTCCACCTTTTAGTCATTTTAACCACACAATGACTAAACAATGGATAAGGCCACAGAGTCCACTAAATTGGAGCCAGCACACCTTTTAGAACATGCCACAATCTAGCCGGACAATCTTGAATCTATACCCAAAACTCATCTACATGCCTCCTAAATATCTTTGTTGTTTCCCTTACAAATCTTGAGTGTAAATTTTGAAAAGTGAAGCTCCTAATATTATAATGTTGAACCCCGGGACTGGAAAATTTAATTTGGAGAGGGGGGTAAGCAATGGTAAAACAATTGATTAAATTTACTTTTTTCCACAACTATCAATTTGTCATACTCGTTTCCCAGTTTGATTTTCAATCACACTGGTATCAGTGGGCAACTTTTCTATCTGAAAAACAAACAAACCATCTGATTGGTGCATGTTAAATCCAGCGCACAATCAGATGATTTGTTTGTTTTACTTAGATCTCATTGGTCAGACTCCCTTTAAACCATAGTTAATGACCCTTAATTGACTACTAATGAGGTTGACTGCTCAGCTTCTATTTACCTAATACATAAGAATTAGCATAATGTAGGCTGGATAAGATGATATCTCATTCATCACAATCCTCAATCTTTGACAAATTAATAGGGTTTTGGGCAGAAATTTCAGCCTGATATTCCAAGGTATGCAAACATCATACCTTGGAAATCCAAGATGTCAATTTGTTAGGACAGATTAGAATCCCAATTGAAATAAAATGTTCCTTTATTGATAATAGCATAGAAGTTTGCAGTCAGTAGTTTTAATCCTTCAGTGTATATATATATCTTTTATTGACTCTCTGATGTCATTACAATGACATATTAGTCACTAAAAAACTAAAAACTACAATCTTCAGAATTGACCTAAGACTAAACTAACTACTGAATACAAAAATAAAGTTGTTGTAATACAATTCTAATTACATCATCAAATGTAAAATACAAAAATACAAGATAATTGTAAAATACAGATACGAATTGTCATCATCACTCTTTTGAGTATCCCAATATGTTTTATGAAGAATGTTTCCCAGTGATAGATGAAGTAAACGGAGCCAATATTTAATTAATTTGATTGCAAAACATATTTTTAACGGGTAGCGTCCCAATTCTCCATAAATTGTTGGTGTTGCAGTTGATTTTTTAACACCCAAAAGACATTTAAGAAAAGATAGGTGCATTGTCTATATATATTATAAAAATGAAAAAACATATGGCTTGTAGTTGAATTATAATTTTGTAAAAATGACCGAGAGTAAATCATTCATTTTTTTGTTTTGCAGGTATATCAGAATTATTTATCATTCCAAAGGATTGACTCTTAATGGCAGGGTAAATATGGAAATAGGTGCAGAAAGTCACTTTTATTTGCTAATTTTTCCAGCCCCATGTCATTTCAATGCTAGCCTTTATCAAAAATTGCTACAAGTTTCAATTACAAATGTATTCTTATAATATTGCCAATTGAAGATGTCACTTGGTGATTTCTTCGCACTTGCACTTACATGTGTTTAAGTCTGTAATTGGAAATGATATAAAAGTCCTGATTGTTTTATTTTTAATGGATGCCAGAAACATTTACACATGCTTATTATAGACAAAAAATCACTTTTTGGGGAGCAGGGAGCTATCTGATGTTGTGGCCCCTATCTCTAAGAAATGTGACCAATCCAAGATACCACTTATTGGGAGTTGTGATGAGTGGCCCACTGCATCAGAGGGGGAGCAAGGAGTTGCCCCCAAAAAACATTTCTGGGCACTTTTAAAGTATATGAATGAGAGTTAAGTAAAAAAAAATTTGAAAAAATTGAATTTTTTTGGGGGGTGCATCCCCCCCCCCCCCCCCCCCCCCATCTGATGGCCTTGGTATGCCTAAAATTAATGATAGGGTCCAAGTCCAATTTTGATCATTTTGGTATTTCCTTCTTTTACTAAGGTACCTGAAGATACCTTAATCTGAAGATTCCTTTGCCAAAAAGTCTACTTGGATGACATCGACAATAGATGCCTACGTGTTGTTATGAGCCATTAATCTTAATAAATTGTCAAATTTTACCCTCTTCTTGCCACAACCATTCTTTTTTCAATTTTCAAGCCCGAAGGTCAATAGGCTGCTGTAAGAGATAGTTTACTAATTGGCTTTTATTTGTGTTTCTAGAGCTGAGCAAGGTTTGTGTTGCAGAGCTGATTGTAGTTGCAATATGTCATACTACGCCACAAACCCTGATGCGGATGAAATGCTTGTGTGCCCGTATGAAGATTCACACATGATCTCGGCACAGAGTTATCCACAACACGTCATAGGATGTGCCAGGGTAATATAAGAAATATTATCAGCAGCATCAATCCATATATCAATTATAAAGTATTATTTATTTGTTAACAGTTTTTAAAGCACTTTGTGATTGTGTTTATCTATACTGAATTGTTAAGTTGAAGTTAGATCATATCATGTATTGTTCTACCAAAAATATCATTTAATATTTTCTCATTCTATTAAACAAGATCATATGATATTCTTCCATTGAATTGAATAAGATCATATGATATTCTTCCATTGAATTGAATTGAATATGATCACATGATCATGCGGTCCTAACTTCGACCGTTAATTTGAATTTTTGACCTACCGGATGTTTGAAAATCAAGGATTACGAGTTTCATACTGCGCCGTTTTTCTTCAAACTTATTCCATTCAAAGCATAACAAAAATCCCTTTCTGATGGTACATTATTCTCTTAAACAGAGTCCCTACTTCCAGCGGCATTTTGGTCCCCAGCTGTAAGAATGCCTTCTAACACCTGGGGACCAAAATGCTGCTAGAACGAGGGACTCTTTACAATAAAGCAATGCACCGACAGAAAGACAATTTTGTTTTGCTTTTAATGGTATAGGTTTGAAGAAAAACGGTGCAGTATGAGACTCGCAATCCTTAATTTTCAAGCATCTGGTAGGTCAAAAATTCAAATTAAAGGTCGAAGTTAGGACCGCGTGATGATATTCTTCCATTGAATTGAATAAGATCATATGATATTCTTCCATTGAATTGTATAAGATCATATGATATTATTCCATTGAATTGAATATGATCATATGATATTCTTCCATTACGTTGAATAAGATCATATGATATTATTCCATTGAATTGTATAAGATCATATGATATTCTTCCATTGAATTGTATAAGATCATATGATATTATTTCATTGAATTGTATAAGATCATATGATATTATTCCATTGAATTGTATAAGATCATATGATATTCTTCCATTGAATTGAATAAGATCATATGATATTATTTCATTGAATTGTATAAGATCATATGATATTATTTCATTGAATTGTATAAGATCATATGATATTATTCCATTGAATTGTATAAGATCATATGATATTATTCCATTGAATTGTATAAGATCATATGATATTATTCCATTGAATTGTATAAGATCATATCCTATTCTTCCATTGAACTGAATAAGATGATATTCTTCCATTGCATTGAATAAGATCATATGATATTTTCCCATTTTATGGAATAAAACATTATCATGTTCTCTCTCTTCTATCATATTGTATGATACAATTAGTCATACCATATTTTGCAGGCATTCCCACATATCAAACTGTTGAACTGCCCATTCAATCACCGCCACAAGTTCAGAAACAAGAAGTTGTTAGATGCGCATAAAGTCCAATGCCCACACCGGGCTGTTGTGGAGAATGAAATACTTTTTGGTAGGTGAATGCTTTGTGAAAGGATTAAAAGTTTCAATGAGTTGTTGATTATTTGCATTATTTTTAGCTTAACAAGAATTTTTTAGAATTATGTTGATTTGGCACATATATTTAATCTCTGTATTATATGTACAGTATACTAGTGGTAAGATTGCGATTTGAATCTAATCATTTGTAAAATAATTTCTACTGTATATTGCATGCTTTACCTTGTATATCATACTATGTAACTAATTAGCTATATCTGTATATATATTAGGTCCACTAAAACTATTGTGTGATACACACAAACTTCAAATTAGTCCTCTAAAATTGTCGTGTGATACACACATACACCGAATTGGTCCACTAACTGTGGAAGTGTAAATGCTACTATGGTAAGACTTAGCCTGTGCTGTGTTTGTGAATCTGACGGCTTACTTCATCCATAACAAACTTTGCATCACGCAGAATCAAATAGTCTCGTTGATATCTTCGAGTGTCATCTGAAGTTGTGTATCGTCTTCTCACAAATTCCATATCAACATCAGAGGAGGAACATTCAAAGTCACCCATGTGAACTTTCAACTCAGTACAGAGTGCGTATGTGAGGTGTTCCATTTTTTTCTGGATGTTCTGCCGGATTTTACGTGCCAACATTTTGCTCAAGGGGTTTGAATCGGCAGCCTTTTTGTGATCTTCACGGATGAGCTTTATGAAAGCTGTGATCTTTTGTATTGCTATGTAAGACTTCTGCAGACATTCCCCAGCCTAAAACAAGACATACAATTTTGTAATAATTGAAAGTTTCATGAAAGTCTAAATAAGGGGCAAAGCAAGTCATTTAGCATTGAATGTCACTGAAAAATAAAACTAATTACCAACTTATTACCAACTAATTTACAACTAATTATCAACAATTCTGCTGGCAATTGGAATTAAAGTTAAGCGTTAATTAAATCAATGATAATTATGGCCTAATTATCAGTAGCAAGTTCAACGTAAATTAACTTACAATAATGCTGATTTATGATTTTTAGTTGATAATTAAGAAATGAAATGTTTGAGGGTGATAGTAAGTGGTAAATTAAAACGTTTTTGTTCTGAAGTAGGTTATTGGTTGATAGTTAACATATAGGATGATTATAATGATAATTAGTTGTAAATTAGGCCCATGATTTAGAAATACAAACCCCCTAAATTTAATTTCAAGATGGTGGAAAAAGAAAACATGTGAGAGATATTTCTCTCATAAAATTGAGAATTACAACGTGAATGGTGCGTATACTACCATGAAATTTGGTCAACATTATTATAAGGGTATGTAGAACATGAATACAATGTATGTTAAATCTTATTCACACTTCTGTCTGAAATGTTTAAAATCTTTTTGAATCAGATCATATAATATTAATCCTAGAATGCAAGTTAGGTACTGTGCTCTTCTAAATAGTGATTGTTAGATCAAAGACATTTCAAAGCATATTTTTGATTATATCTGTTACGTCCTTATTATGTAACATTATAGTCTAATGTTTGTGTTCTGATTTTAGTTGTTGATGGCAATAATGATGTTTTCACATGCTTTTCATGAATCTTAAAAATTTGCAAAATAGAATAGCTTTAGAAAGAGGGGGAGAAACCCCAGGGTTCAAAGATGACATACGCTTATAATGTAAATCTGTATTGAGATGACATCGTCGCTGATTGGTTTAGCGAGTCGATTGTTGATTGGTTTAAAACTAGGTCAATTTGAAAACTTTAAAAACCAAGATGGAGGGTACGTTTTCGACAAAAGGTGTGCGAAGGAGCAAATCGTATGTCATCAATTGAATCATGGGGTTTTCCCTCCTCTTTCTGTGAAATTTCAATAGTTCAAGTTCAATGTTGTCTGTTCTGAAAGATCCAAATTAAGATGAATATTCCGTCACAAAATAGTTCAAGATGAAGCAAAAATCTCTGAGTGAAAAAGAAGCGAGTCATTTTTGAGATGTCACAAATCTGACTTAAACCTAACTTTCAACTAATTATCAATAGTAAGTTAGGTGATAATTAGAGATTAACTTACATCAAACTTACAACTAACTTTCAACTAATTTACGTAAATAGCTCATTTGCATATTGATGGTAGTTAATCGTTAATTAAGTTGCAAATTAAGCGTTAATTAAGTTGATAATTAGCTCATTTGCATGTGAATTTTTACACCTAACTTTCAACTAATTATCAATAGTAAGTTAGGTGATAATTGGAGATGATTTTCCATAGGCTTTTTTCAATTGGGAATTCTAAAAAAATGAATGATCAATTGGTTTCCTGTCATTTGCATAATATGCCCTTGTTTACCCACAAAGGCTTTATTGGAGGTTATAATATATTGCCTGTGTCATCTCTTGCTTGTTCACATGATCATATCTGGCAAATAACATAGATGCGAGTAGGTAGTTACCAGTTTCACCACCAGGTGGCTCGTTCGGGTCAGATAGCATGGCGGGTATAGAAGAAAGTTCCCTTTAACTTAAATTACAACTGTTTTAGTGGTTCAATTTTCATATAACCCTTATGTATCTAATACAAGTTAAGTAAATTAAAATATGTCCAGTAAAAGAAAATGTTATCTGTCCAATACAAGAAAAGATATTTCACTTTTTGTGATTTTGTAACATGGGGTCTATGAGGAATCAACCCGAACAAGAAGTCACATTTTCAAAAAAAAGAAAATTTCAAAATTGATAAACAACTTTCGAAACCATATTTTTAGATGTACTTTTACATGTAGATTTCAAATATGACATTACTTTGACTGAATTTTGAATATTTAATGACATAAATCAAGATTGTTTCTACTCGCATCTAGTCTATTGATTGGATGGTGTATCAATTTAATATATGCATAATGCTCATTTATCAGCCAATAGAAAAGGATGTCAACTCCTGGCAAATTGATTGGATGGTGTATCAATTTAATATATGCATAATGCTCATTTATCAGCCAATGGGAAAGGATGTCAACTCCTGGCAAATTGATTGGATGGTGTATCAATTTAATATATGCATAATGCTCATTTATCAGCCAATGGGAAAGGATGTCAACTCCTGGCAAATTGATTGGATGGTGTATCAATTTAATATATGCATAATGCTCATTTTTTAGCCAATGGGAAAGGATGTCAACTCCTGGCAAATTGATTGGATGGTGTATCAATTTAATATGCATAATGCTCATTTTTTAGCCAATGGGAAAGGATGTCAACTCCTTATTAAAGTCAATCTCCTCTTCTGAAGGTATCATTATTCAGTTTCTAAAGCTTACCTGATCTGTGTCTGTAGGCAAGGACTCTCTTGGTGGAAACCCTTCCAATGCTGGATACCCAATTCTCATAAGTCTTTGAATGACCCTTCTGGTAACCAGTCCATTCTTATGCTTCAAAATATAATTTGTTAAATCTGCTTATCATAAATACTAAAGTTTGTGCAGTTTTAATCTTGAGTAAAAACTAAAATTTAGAAATATTTTAAGAATTTTGATTGATAAATTTATTTTATTTATTTATTTTAGCATATCTGCATATAATACAAGGTTGAAGAAATTTAATTAAGATATATTGTACATTAAGATCAGACTGTATACTTACATATACACAATCCATAACAAGTGTTAGATTCTGACTTATTAGGAAACCCATCCTGCCAAGTGCACAAAAATCAGTGTTTTCGCTAGGTGTATCAGGACATGGTTGACTCTCCCCGTGAGAGAAACATTGTGCTGCTGACATAGCTGCTCCCTCTGACTGTAATGCGCCACATGCCATCCAAACAACTGGAATGATTTGTTTAAATGATAATACATGTTCTATTCATTCTTATGATGAATTTATTTATATGAAGTGAAGAAGTATGTTATTTACTTTCATTTTAGAGTAACTTAATGTGGCAGAAAAGAAAAGGAGAGTGTTACGTGTTTCAAATTCATTTGAAACTCAAAAGGGCATTCTACGTTTTCACTTTTTTGCCAGATAATCTTAAAAATCTAGAAAATTACCATGAAATAAAGTCAGGACAACAGGTGAATTTAGAAAAAAGGTATGATGGTACATGTACTGTACATGTATTTTAAAGTGGAATGGGATAAATCATAATTTTTCCAGTAGTGTTATTATTTATGTTCTGTCAGTGGTTGAATCAGTCATTAATTAATCAACCTAATTTTTTGACAGAAGCGTTTCAGTTTTTGTTTTGAGTCCTCATCTAGCTATTAGCACTCAAAAATCGTTGATGATTAAAATGTGTGCCACTAGAAACTCTTGCATGTGCTTGAGGGGTCAAGTTTTGTCATCATACTACTTAAAACTTAAAATGTATGTTTTTGAGAAATTGTGGTTTTTCCATATTGTCAAGATCAGTATTAAAACATCCACTTCCAATCCAAAGCTTGAATACATACCAATAATTGTTAAAATGGCAATCGTCCCAGACCCTGCCATGGTCAGAGATTACAGTCTAATGAAATCCTCAAAAGTTGTTTTAATGCCAAATTGTCCTGTTCTTGATTTTAATGTCTTTCTTATTCTCAAATGGCTTGTTCTTCCAAAGTGCCCATAGAATTGTTCCATGTTGCCAGACTTCACCAGCCTGGCTTATATACATGCGTTTTGGGCTCATATCCTGCAGAAACTGAGATTAGAAGGTGCGGCTTGGAATGACAGTTGCACAGAAATATATCTGAGACGAGGAAAGGAGAAAATATGACATGGAAAGTTCTTGGAATAAAGTGTGTAGAATAACTATCAGAGTTTGAGTCTCTGACATCACAAAACCAGAGAAGTTTACATTTCCTGGATTGAATTTATTTCGATACCTCAAAATAATTATATATTGATTCGATTGGTTGTTGAAATTGACATAAGGAAGTTCTGCTTCATGTCATTTGTTTGTCAGTTTGTTTGTTTACCTGTTGGCATTTGTTTGTGAAATTATTTTTTGGATATGCAAAGGTGTTGTCCCAAAATTCTCTCGAGTATATCTACATGATTTGTTAGGTCATTACTATATTGGCCACATTTGGGAAGGTTTGCTGTTCACCAGTCTTTCAGTCCATGTTTGTAATTAACATGACTGGGTGCCGTTATAACACTTACACATCATGGAGTTTAGCTACATGATTTCTGAGATCATATGGGCTTGGCCACATTTGAAAACATTAACCATCCACCATTTTCCAACTGCATGTGGGTTTCTAATGACTGGATGGCAATACAACATTGATGAGCTTTTGGTAAGGAGGGGGTGAATACATGCCTAACAGCCTAGATATGTTAACTTTGTATTTTCAGCTCAAAGAAAGTTTGACAGTGGAACTTATGTGAAAGGGAACACGGATGTGCCTTCGTACCACAGAGAGGTCGAATGGCATGAATCTAAAGAGAACTGGGATGATGGTATGTAGAAAGAATGTAAAGTCACATGGCCCATTGAGGGAATTTGACAAGTACAAGCTACATGTATATTCTCAATTAAAAGAATTAAAATGTGCCATTGTCTTTTGTGTTATTGTCTAATACAACATATTATGAGACTTAGAAAATTCTAAATTCTTCATTCAGACTATTCTAATAAGCACCCATATATGAAAGAAGTATAAAATCATTAATGACTGCTATTGCATTATTCCATATTCATCATGACATGATGAAATGATAGAAATTATGAAAAGATTCTTCAATATAGGACCTTACTCCAACTAACATACATGTGCTTGTAGAAATCCCAGAGTTTCCTCGAATGGGTGTTGACCCTGATGTTGTAAGTGGGAGGCCAATGGGAAAGCACATCTTCAAAGACACTGCAGGGTAAGTGGAAATAAAACATGGGTTATTCATTTGAATGAGATAAACTGTGAACATAAGATAATCCAATTAATTGAGAACACACACTTGTGGTATATTAAGTTTGAATATGATAAACATGGGCTAATTCATTTGAATGAGATAAATGTGGGGTTATATCATTCATTTGAATGAGATAAATACAAGGTTATGCATTTGAATATGACAAACTTTTGGTAATTCATTTGAATAAGATAATCAAATTATTTGAACAATATAAGCATGTGCAGCGCCGTAGCCAGGATTTGCCAAGGGGGGTCCACTTTTTGAAAAATTCCAGGGGGGTTCACTTGTGACAATTTTGGTCCAAAAATGGCCAAAATCACTTAAAAAGTGCTCAGAATGGTGAAAACCCACTTGTGGTATAAAGGGTTAATTAACACGAGGACTTATAGTACATTTCTCATGTCCAAATAACAGAAACATTATGAAATATTTGAAGTTGTTAGAATAGTCTGAATGAGCAATTTAGCATTTTCTAAGAGTCTCATAATATGTTGTATTAGAAAAAATAGTGAAAGAAATTTTCAATTCATAATAAAAAAAAGAAATATAATCTTTGATATAACTCAAATGCTAATTGACAGATATGGTATTCATTTTATATGTCGATGCCTAGGGACAAACAAGCTCTGCTCAAGAAGGAATTTTGAAGATGGCCACTAATAATCAAAATATGTTTTGTTTGGTTGGATTTGCTTCTCCGTGGAGTTGCTGTTTTTCTAGTTGCATTTGTCATGCTTTATATATATTTTTATCTTTGTAGTTTTATAGTTAGTTGAGTTATTCTTGTATATTGTACACTGTACCGACTAAAATGTCATTGTGATGACATCAAAGAGTTAGGAACAGGAATCAGAAAACAAAAGGGTAACTGGTAATTCAAGGTAAGGGAAATAATAAAGGCAACAGAATATGTTTTATGTGACAAATAATTATTGTTTGTGTATTTCAAGGATGACAACAAAACAGAAGAAGGAGTTCAAGGCCAACCTGATGGCCACATTTCAAGATGAACATGATGAATACAGCGAAAACACATTGTAAGTATGCTCAGGCAAACTGTTGACCTCAACGGAGGTTAACTGTCAGAGGGGAGGGGGTTTCAATATTTTTTTAGAACTTTGTACATAGCTACCAATAGTACCTCTCTCAGGGAATGAGCTAACCACCAATTTATTGTGAGGTCAACAGTCAAAACTACAGACATCTGAGTCTTTGACCTATCGAAACTGAGATTCTAGAATGAGGTAATGACAGCAATATATATGATTATGGAGGGGTTTACATTTTGAATACTATTGCTTCCTGTTTCATGTAGTCAATTTGCAATTATATACATGTATGTAAATTGTTGATAGTAATATACAAAGATCTACACAATTCAAATAACATTATTGGTCAGAAATAGACATAAATATTCTATTATGATATTTAAATTCATATTTTATTAAAAATTCAATATTGCATCCAGTATTTATTCATTGATACAATACCTGGTCTGTACTCTTTTTATAATATTTTATTTTAGACCAGTTGGCATGGATGCCACCCCACCCGGTGGTAACACACCAAATAGAGGTAACACACCAAATAGAGGTAACACACCAAATAGAGGCATCCCAAACAGAAACACTCCACCGATGTGCAATACTCCACCAAGGACCTCCACTCCAACGAGGATCTCAACTCCACCAAAGATCTCAACTCCACCGAGGACCTCAACTCATCTTGGAAAACCTGCAGTATCCCAACCTCTCAGATTACCCAAAGACAAACCTAAGGTGCTAACAATGGCCAATCAGAGCCAAATGCAAAGAACTCTGGGTAGGAACCTGCTGTATGAAAATAATAAATCATAAATAATGGAGACAATGTGTTATTAATTGTATGATTAAATTACTTCTAACAGTGAGTGAAATATTTTTAAAACTGATACTCTTGCTGAATACTGAATTAATATTTTTTTAATTTATAAATTTATGTGATGTATATAGCTATGGCAGGCATAGGCCGAGGCAAAGCTCCTGGTGGCGGTGGTCAGCCTTTGGGAGCTGCACCAGCAGTTGGGGGGTTGCAATCCATGAGAGGCAATAATACCTCAAGTAAGTGCATACTTTAAACTATAAATGATGCACAGTTTTGTTTTTGTATCCAGGAATAGTACAGAAAGCCTTTAATATATGTGAAATGTTAACTGTGGAATACAATGCAAAAATATATTTCTATTGAAGTAAATACTTCATTTTCACAAGTCCTGAAGCTGTGAAGGCAAAATTGAAAGTGAAAGTCACACAGGCGTTTACCAGAAATGGAATGAAATATTTGCTTTATTATATACTCAATCTCTGACTGGATGTCATGAGTAAAGTAAGTGAGGATTTGATTTGATAAAATGTAATAGGCTTATTGCTATCAATGCTAAATTGGCCCACCTTTGGCTCATCGTATATCATTAACATACTGTCATATTCTTGGTGTTCGGTGGCTGGCATCTGTAACAAATGGTAGGTGGTGATATTTTGCATGTTAATGCCTCGTTTAAGGTTAAGAATTGGAATTGTTGTAAGAAATAAGATGTCTGAAGATCAGAATTATTTACTGTGCATCATGTTTGTTACTCCACTTTAGGTTTACAAGCAGTGACTAGAGTGTTAAATGGCAACACTGATAAGGCTGAGTCAAACAAATTTGACAGAGAAAAAGCAATCAAAAAGATCCAGAAGAAACTAAGAGAGGTATGAGATCTATACACACATTTCGTATTTTATAGTACATTTATTGTTATATAATTGAGGACATTAGAGAACAGTACAGGAATGTGGTTGAAGTAGGAAGCATGATGGTCTATTTACACAAAAATAGTTTAATGGAATAAGGTATACAGGGTGTCCATAAAGTGTCTTTACACAGACTTTGTATTGTAATTGTAAAGAGACGTTATGAACACCCTATATATCTTATAACTTGTCTTGTATATAGCTAGTGCTATGTTGTTTGTCATTTTGAAGTGACCCTGAATTCTTGCTTACTTTTTAACTACACATACTATAAGTGGCGAACGTATTACTTTCATTGGTAAGATTGTTTATGATTGGTCAAATATTTTACGTTATGTTTTGCAGATTGAGAAACTAAAAGTAAAGCCTGCCTCAGAGTTGAACAGTGAAGAGGTTTGTTATGTTTTCATCAAATCATTCAATAACATGTTTATACATTCTCATAACATAAAATAGGCTTGGATGAATATGTAAAAGTTTAGCATATTTCACCTCATCTATACTAAACTGCATTGCATGCTCCATGTAGTAATTATGAAAGATAATCAAAAATGGAGTTATTTGAGGTATTTTATAGCGATGTTAAGGTTATAATGACAAATTTAATCTGGCGATGTATTTACAATAACCCAAAGTTACAAATCACATGATTGTACATATTAACAATGAATTTACAAGATTTGGAATAGCTCACTTATGCATTTAACAGTGTTTCCCTGTCCTAGGAATGTCACTAGATGCAGACTCACATTTTAAGATCTTTCCCACTGAATGTATTCTGTATAAGATCCCTGATTTCATCCTGATAGTCCACACATTTGCAGCCCTTGATTTACTGGTTTTCTGGTCTATATGTTACACTGACCAGTTATATTGACTAACCATCTGATATTGTTGAATGGAATGTGCCTAAAGTTTGATATGAGGTTGTTTTAATAGAGTTGCTATGTTGTTCAATTACTTGCTGCTGCTGCCAATCCACTCTCAGGGCTGGCAGGTTTGAATGAAATCAACAGGAAAAAGTAGCTGACCAGCATTCCAAACACCTGGAAATGAATACATTTGTTGATTGATTGATTGATATAATATAATATGGCATTTCATTATTGACGTTTTTTATATAATTTTGTATTATCTTATCATTTTAGTCACTCTAAGATTTTCTCAATAAATTATGTCTGTTTTGTATTTGCAATAGATTTAAAATGTATCAGATATCACTGGAGACAGAAATGAGACAAAACAAAAACTGGGTTATATGTTTCCATCAAGAAAGGCATTCAGCTTGGCAAGATAGCATTTTTCACTGAATGGAACTAGTTTTACCATCAATAAAAGAGAAAACAAAATGAAAAAATCCTAGATATTGTCATGAAGCATAATCAGCCATAAAGGTTTGCAAAACATATGAATGATGGTTCTCTCATTTTGGTATCTAACTCTGAATAAAATACATATTTAACCCTCTCATATTGTTTCATAATATTAAATATGCTAGAAACTATGAATCTAATTATACAGGGTCTCAATAATATTTCTTTACACCTGTCACAGACTTTTTATTGGAAGTTAAAAGAGACTTTATGGATAGCCTGTATTGCAAAAAAGTTTACTTAAAGGATATTGCAAGAATTGTAACTGTGGTATTCAGTAATATCACCATGGTGACGAAAAGACAACATATACTTACTGTAAGAATGGTAGGACTGTCAATAATGAAGAGACACACAACAGTCAGTCCAATTTGGTCAGGATGTCCAGATAACTTGTTAAGAAATACAGACACCTACAAATAAATATATATTTATACATTAAATAATTGTTATGAAACATTTTAGTTCATGATTAAATGCAATGGTATAATAAACTGATATAGAAAACATTTATATTTTTATTATTCTGGGTCTCTAGAAAGACCTGCATTTCTTTTGTATCAATCATGCTGAAGTACTTCCTAGATTAGAATAGATATTAGTATTCAATTCAAGTTAAAGAGTGTCATATGCAGTTTGAATATAAGCAGTATTTACACATACCATAGTTTGAATATGCACAAGTACAGTAAAACCTGTTAAGTGGAACACCTCTGTTGTAAGTGGAACAACTTGATAGGTGGAACAATTCAAAACACTTCAATGACCTATTGACTAATTTTAAATGAACCTCTGTAAGTGGAACACCTCCTAAGTGGAAAACATTTTAGAGGTAAAGAATGTGGTTCACTAACACATGTTTTACTAAATCACATTTTGTCTGATGAGATTACAATGTGAACATTTTTCCTTCTCTTATATTTTTCTTTGACCTTTTCTCAATACAAAACCATGCGGCACAAATGAAATAGTTTTGAAATAACCTGGCTTTAATTATTAACTAGATCTGTTATAGATTTCACTATTCTCATGTTTGTATTGAGTCAACCTGGAGTGTAGAATGATTGGTCAATAATGAAGTGGGAGTTCAGTACCATTCAGTCTATAGATATTATTCATTTAACCATTACTTTTAATATATTTATCCTTAAATTTAGATTACCGTTAATTTTACACTGAGCAAAATAATTAATACAACCATGGAACATTGAGGCGTTGGATTATGGTTTGGGATAGTTGGAGTTTGATTTCCTTATGACTAGTGTACACTTAGATGGCAGGCCTGTAGTGGGGGGGGGGGGGGTTCGATGGGTTCAAACAAACCCTAGCTATTGTGATATTGGCCATCTTTAGGCCAAAGTTGTTAAAAGTGAACCCCCTGAAATTCTGAAATTTTTCAAAATGTAAACCCCCTTGGCAAATCCTGTCTACAGGCCTGGATGGCTTCTTTTTCTTGCGAGGCTCTGTGACAATTTTTGGTCGTTTCTCTTTGGCACTTGAGCATACATATTCATGTTCTTGTTGACATTTGACATTTTCAGGTCTTAATGGAAAGGCCAGTTTGTAGGCAATTGAGATCTTTGATTTGAAAACACCAGATTCAAGACATTTTTTCCACGTCATCTATTTAATGACATAAATAGGCTATTGTGAAAATTATTGTTTTACTCATTGAATGTAAATGTACTAGCATAGGGCGAATAGAACAACAGAAGAGCAAATTGAAGTATTTTAAAAAATTATCAAAATTTAAAATACCTGGCAAATTCTTGAGCACTCAGTGTAAATTGAAAACTTGAAGGAGCTATATATATTTAATTAGTATAATACCTGCAAGACTTCTTTTTGGTTCATCTTTCCAAGGTCGAGTGAATGAACGTCATTGTAGGAGTCATGTGCCGTGTGATTTACAGTAGCACACATCAGTAAGACCTCTATGAGGATATACATCATTACTGAAATCCAAGATATCATCGTTATCATCAGAAATAAATCTTTTTGGATTTCTTCCAAGTACATAATGTTATAAACAATCAACAGCATCACTGCGATTGGAATACCAATGCCTATCAAGTGGTAAAGTCTGAATGCTTCATCAGCGAATCCAGCGAGCTGGCATATGTCCATGTGGCGTCTTCGATGGGTCTCGATGCTACCTTTTAAACCACCGCATTCATTCAGGCATTCTCTAAAATATTTGTTGTAATTTTTGAATTCATTGTTAAGCAGCCATGTTATGGCTATGTGAAAAAGGACTCCCATTATGCATGACATGTTGACTATTGTCCCAGTTATACATACCAATACAAACTTTGCAATAAACATATCATCTTCATTCCTCTCAAATGGTATTAAGAGTACATCGAAAACAGTGTGGTTAAACTGAACATAGGCAATAAATGAAAAGTTAATAATAACTAATGTCCATGAAAATAAAAGTCCAATTTTTATCAGGTATTTGAATTTTCTTAGCGTTTCTTCAGAGTCTCGTCTGTAAAGTGTTTCCCATTTGTAGATGAACCCAGGGAGCCTTTCTGGCTTTGCCCAACATTTGTAAGTAATCACACATGTTATACCACAACTTATATGCCACATCATGATCATTATCTTTGTCAACAGCCCTGGCCCAAATTCATTATCTCGCATAAATGTCAACAAGAGTTTTCCAATGTTCAGCCATTGGATGACGATTAAGGCAATGCTCCAGATGCGCGAAGGAGTAAAATTACCAATTTCTTCAAGGTCGCCTTTCGCATTTTTCACCCCCCATTGTCGTTCATGGTATAGCCCACACAGCTTTAGGGTCCATAGTAATGGCTTCATTTCTTGGAAAAGACTACTTCTATGGAATATATCTTTATTGTTATTCAGATCATAATGTTCTACCATCTCAAGGTCGTTGTCATCATAGTCTTCCAAAGTGTTTGTAGCGTCTGCTGGTGCAACTTGCACATTGAACACGCTCATCTCTGATCACGCTTCCTTTTAATTGCTGTCCTGCGTAATTGAACTCTTTATCATGCAGTGGAAACAGATTTACAATAAGAAAGCTCAAATATTTAGCTAAATCCGATGTTTTGATTTTTAATGTATTTCTGTGGCATATAACACTGCTTTCTTTTAAATAATCCAGTACTATTGTGCTTAAATTATGGGATTTTATACTTTGTAATGTTGTGTGTTATACTGTATTATACCAGTTTTCTTTATTTTATTATCATTGGTATATTTCCTTTCAATCTTCCCATATAACTGAACCATATTCTGTTATGAGAGAAATGTCCATATCCTTGTACCACTTCAACGATTATGGTAATTTCGTTAATGACCCACTAGATTATTTATGTCTAAATCATGTAACATTTATGTAAAATTTGACGTCAGTCCTGGTATGCAATTCTAATTATTTCTTTGAATGATGTATTATGAAATATCCGGCTTGTGACTTGCAATTTTTGACATCATGCAATCAGCGTTTGTTTACTTTGTAATTAGATGTCATTCGCCTATATTCTCGAACTCCACTCCCATTTAATTTTTATTGAACAATTCTCCATTTGGTCATTGTGTTTTTGCATTCATTCAAAGCTTTTAGATACAGGACATGGTTATCGGTTTGTATTGAGGAGACACATTTTATTTTGAGTTCTTAATTGCATGCTACAATTAAAAAATTAATTATTGAATACATGCAATAAGCAAAAACCTTGAGAGACATTATATGAAAACAAACCCTACTGATTGGTAGAATGTGTAAGTACATAATGGTAATTTCTACCATGTCAATTGAGAAGGGTCAAAGAAACAGATAAGACTTCAACAAAGTATATGATACTGTCAATTTTCATTGCATTAAAACACAAATCAGTATAAATGATAAGAACAGTTTGAAATGACTCAAATAGTATGTACAGGTTAGATGAAATTTAATTTGGAGAGTAAATGTTTGAGAACATATCACTTTCTGCAGATTATTGATTTGTTTTAGGTTTCAACCCAAATCTTCAGTTTGACAGCCAATAATCAATAGCAGTCTCTTGTATAAAGCATCCGATTGCTTCCACGGTCAATACTCTTTTGGCTTATTTTAATTAATGACTGTTTTCTCATTTGAGCCTGTTTCTACTTTAAGGAACTTTGCTTTTGTGCTGTGAGTTGTATCAAGAGAAATGTAAAAAGTTCTGTATAGCTTGATGATCTGTGCCATGTACCTTTAATTTAAATGTGACATGAGAAACTAACTTGTAGTGTGAAGAAAAATTGGAGGTTGGGTATCAATCAAGACTTGCTTTATAATTAGATTGCTCCATTTCAAAGGAGTACCAATTTTACAAGGATTTCAAAAGAATTAATGTTTGATGTTTTACTACAAAATGTTCAGATTTCTATCACTACATCCTGTTTGTGCTAACTCTACATTTTTGCATTTAAAGTTCCTCAAATATTATTGCATTTGCTGCACTACAGATCTATAGCTTAATTGTATTGATTGCACTACAGATCTAATTGTATTGGTTGCACTATACATTTTATTGTTTTGGTTGCATGACAAAGCTTTACATATATTGTATTGTTCAAACTACAGATCTTATTGTATTAGTTGCACTTCAAATTGTATTGTATTGATTGCACTACCAATTATATTGTATTGATTGCACTACAAATTGTATTGTATTGATTGCACTACCAATTATATTGTATTGATTGCACTACAATCATATTGTATTGATTGCACTTCAAATCTTATTGTTTTGATTGCAATACGAATTGTATTGTATTGATTGCACTTCAAATCTTATTGTTTTGATTGCAATACGAATAGTATTGTATTGATTGCCCTATCCATTTCTTATCTTACAAATCTTATTGTATTGGTTGTAACAAATAACGTTGTACTACTATATTGGTTGCTGTAAATCTAATTGTAGTTTCTACAAGACTTATTAGACATGTGAATTGCAGAAACACTAATTCCATCTGCATTCTATTTCCAGCGTGAAAAGGTCCAAAAGACATCAGAACTGGAAAAGCAACTTCGGCTGCTCACTGAAGCTGTAAGTTTATTAAAAATTATTAACATTAAAATATCAATTGCCATAATTATCAATGTCTTTTAAGTCTTAATGCTCTGCCATTTCATTCTATTTCTAAAACATGTCATGTTGCCATTTATTACCTCATTGCACATCACACCAACAGACTGAAAAATAGAATATGAAGTAAGAAAATATTTTTAAGAGGTTCCTTGGCCTTGAAATGTTTGAGAAATAAAATCAGATCCAATCAAAGCAATATTATTACAACATATAAAATTCTACATTTAAAGATTTAAAACTGTTTTACTCGATTAAGATTATATTTATGTTACCTTACCGTATGAAGAGATTCTGACTGCCATTTTATTACATCTTTAAGAAGTCCAAGGAATTTATTCATATGTTTATATATTTCAGGTGGGGAAATGATTCGATGACAATCAGCTTATGGACATTATATGATCTGATACATGGATAAACTGAATGTATCCAGCAAATCATTTTGGACTTTATTATCCATTTTGTATGGACATTTTTAGTTTTTATAGTGTGTATTATCAGATTACTTAATATCATTTTGCCATTTTGGAGCTATTTTGTACATTTCTGTAAATAACATGAATCTTATTTTTGATATACAAGGTGGGCCAATAAAAATGAAACCTCACATATATTCTATTTAAAGATGTACAAAAGAACCAAATGTCATGAAAATAATTGAGTGTTAAGTCTTAACATTTGAGGATGTTTATATCCAATTTCAAGTCAAATGATGTATGTTTTATAATTTTTTTATTGTCTTTGCTGAACCCAAGATGTGTCTAGGTAGTCTTCAGCATTCTGATACTCATATCATCTTTCTCTGTTGCATCGCAGAGCCTATCCAGAAGGATAGAGATGGAGAGGGTGTGGCTTACCACGATGAGTCTTCAGTATATTACACTCTACTATACCTAATATCTAGATATGCATAAGATACTCGGTTTGTCTAATTGTATTGTTTAGTAAAATTTTGAAATTACCTTTTTAACATCTAACAGTCATCCGATAAACCATTAATAAGGATCAGACAAATAAAACCAAATAACATTATCATTACATAAGCCAAATGGGTTGCTTATGAACACCAAATGCAAGGTATAGTAGAGTGTATTAAGCAACATTTTATCAATATTGTAACTTTTTAATCTATTTTTGTAAGATTTACTTTATATATCGTGATATAAAGTTGGTGACATATGAATACACCATTTTAAAGCTTGTCACATCCCCATCCTTTGGTATATGCTACACATGGTTCATTTATGTGATCTTATATGTTTTTAAGAATGATGCAGTTTCCCCATTTTATGGCCACCAGTATAGTTCATCGGAGTCCTTGATGGATAAAAATGTTACATGTCATATGTTGTAAATACATGTAGCTCAACACCACCCACATTATCTTATGATATACCATAGTCTTAATTCTGATGATCATGTTTTTGTGGAATCCTTTTTCTGTAACGAATAATAATCAATATGTTCATCTCCATTTAAACCAATGGATTATGATTTTTTGTAATTGCAATTCAAAAATCAATACAATTTAATTTTTCCTAAGATATATATTTCTTATCATTGGTTAATATTCTTTTAACGCAAATGGTCATGACAGTCTTCGTAGGAGTTGGGATAAATCTACCGGATTATCAACTGAATATGAGATCTCCAATCAGAAAGGTCAAATAGCTTCTTATATAGTCACTTAAATCCCATAGTACATGGATTTGATCATTACTGCATCAGAATAGTTTCAAAATAAAATCTGGTTGGAGGTTGATCGTGTTTCTTGATAAACAGAACTGATAGAGAGTGGGTTTCCTCCATTTTACTATTTGTAAATCTCCTACTCCCACTTTGAAGCAACATTTCTTTATTCGAATTTTAAAATGAATATCCTGTTTTCTCAACCTTGAAGTCTTTCGATTTTGAAAGTTTAAAAATCCCTGGTACTCATTATAGAGAGGAATAAATTGTAACATTGGTCACCTACATATTCAAATCAATAACTTGACATACACTGGTATAAAAACAGACAGTGGTGAAAAATATTGTGAGAGACAAATCGAAATGACAATAATTTTAATTATCAAGAATTTGATTAAATTAAACAAAACACCTTGTTAAAATTATATTAGTTAACCTTCAAAGACTGGAATTTTCAGAGAGAGATTAGCATAAACGAGTTTCTATAAGAATAATTATTGGAGGCTTATAACTGTAAAGTTCAATTAACTTCAACAGTTAGTTTGATGGTTTGCACATTGGTTGCACATTCAATGGGGCACAGTTCAAAGGTAAATATCTTATTTTAATTATAGTTCTTATCTTATTTTTATTTTAGTTACATTAACATTTTTTATGTAATAATACTCAATAGCCACTTATAAATATACCCAGAGGGGAAAGTGGACCATTTCACAATTTTTTATCTATTTTTGGGATGTTTTTTGAATGAATACTCAAGTTTGTTTTTTATATTATAATTTGCTACACTTCTTGTTTTTTTACATCATATGTTGTATTTTTTATTTAAATTAGTAACCTAGTAACATTATTTTATGGCACTATTAGAATAAGAAAATATTTTTTGGAGATGAAGTGAATACTCGAATTCATAATTCAATTACTTGTTAATTTTCAAATGTGTTCTAATGAAATCATTTTGTATCTTGTCATGGATGCATCTTCACGCTGTTGACGTTACAGTTGGAACATTTTGACTTGTACCTTTGTCTTGCAGATGAAAATTATTTAAAATATAAGAACACTTTGTGTTGGTTTTGTAGATGATGCGAAAGCCAATTCTCTTGATTCTGCTTGGTATAGTGCTTCTAAAATTATCTCAGGCAGAAGGAGCTGATACATGTTCCGAAATGCAACAAGACAACGAGTAAGTATGACAGTCGCAGAAATTGGACTTAAAATGAACAAAACCTAAACAGTACCTGATTGAATGAAGAAAAGAATCATGAATTTTTACAAGTTTAATTGGAATGATTATATATTTTGATTTAATGTTCTCAATACTTTCTAGGTGTTTAGCTCTTGAAGAAACCTGCATTGAGCTAGCAATGATAACATGTGCTCTTCAATTCTCTACCGCAGCAGGCTGCTGTGAATGCAGAACAAATTGTGATTTACCAAATTCTTCATGGCCATGGGTTGGAGGAAACAACCAGATATAGAGGAATTTCATTGGCCATTCTTGACTTTGAAATGAAGCAGTGTGTGTATCTAGTATATATCCTACTTCTCCATTTGCATTTGGAGAAACTCCTAACCTTCGGATTGAAGCTGGAATATACTTAAGAAAAATGAATTAGATAATTAAACAAAGTTCAACTGACATATAATTGATTACTAATTGCAGTGTTTCCATGGATATGAATTTATTCTATAATAGAGCAGACCTGTCACAGACATTAGAGTGTGGCCAGATCTACCTGTTGCATTTTACCATATTGCTAACAATTACGACTGGACAGCATAACGTAGTACTACGATTTTTATTAATTATCCCACCGAACTAAGTTCTAGGGGGATATAGGAAAGCCGTCCGTCCACATGGCTAAGAATAAAATAAATACCAAATAAGAAGAACAAAGTTAAAAGAATAAAAATATTCTCAAGTTTAAAGTTCCTCAAAAGTAGCAGTACAAGCAGCAGACTTCCGTCCGTTTGTCCGGGCGATAACTCAAATACTGGTTGACGGATTTGATTCAAATTTTATATGCTGATGCCTAGGGATAAAGGAGCTACGCTGAAGAAAAGATTTTTAGAATGGCTGCTAAATACCAAAATGGTGGCAATTTTTCGTAAAAACGTAATCTTTGATAACTCAAATACCAGTGAACGGATTTGGATCAAATTTAGTATGATGATATCTAGAGACACAGTTCTCTGTTTGACAAAGAATTTTTTTTAAGATGGCAGCTGAATTTTAAAATAGCCACCATTTTTTGTAAAAAAATGTAATCTTTGATAACTCAAATAGCAGTCAATGGATATTGTTCAAATATATGCTGATGCCTAGGGACACAGTAGCTCTGTTCGAGAAAGATTTCCAAAATGGCGGCTGAATTTCAAAATGGCTGCCATTTTTCGTAAAAAGGGAATGTAATCTTTGATAACTCAAATGCCAATTGACGGATATGGTTTGCATTTTATATATTGATGCCTAGGGACAAACAAGCTCTGCTCAAGAAGGAAATTCAAGACGGCCACAAATAATCAAAATATGTTTTGTTAAGTGGGATTTGCTACTCGTGGAGTTGCTGTTTTTCTAGTTGCTAATTGAGCAGACTATAGTATATTATTTGTGTGGCAGATATAGTGTTATAAAGTTGGATAATCTGTGGTATTTCCCATCTTTGTCAGATAAAATGTAACTGTTAAATATCAATATGTAGTTGACATTTTCAAATGTTACAGCATAATGCATGTAATGTAATGTATCTATTACATTAAATGATCCTTTTCTCAGATAAAGTAGGTTGTTATATATTATTTGATGCAGTGCAGTTTCCCAGAAAGCTTTTATGTTATGCTGTCCTCTGGGATTGACCAAACGTTTTCAGATAAGCAGGTGTTCACAATTCAAGGTTTTATAAACATGTTAGAACAATAGAAAATTTGGGACCGAGAAAAAGTATCCACATTGAGAGGTGTTTAGATAAGAGATGAGTTCGTATACAGGTTTCACTATATACACATGAATGAACAATGTTGCTTGGAAAAATAAGGATGATTGTTGAAATGCTTCATCTTGGAATTTCACAATTAATTTTTCATAGGATAAACAAAAATGAATTGTCAAATTACTTTTGTAATTATGACGAGCCTTTTCAGCTAACATGGGGTGAGCTTTTGTAAACACCTGCTTGTCTGTCCGTCCATTTGTGTGTGCCTGGCAATACATTGATGGCACATTTTAGTAATCTCAACAACTCAAATGATTTCACTTTTAAAATGTATCTATATATAAAGTATTCCCATAAGTGTCATTTTAAAGGCTCGTCTCATATCAAAATGGCCGTCATTTGTTGTATATATATAAAACGATGTTTTCAGCGCTCACCGTGTAGGTCGAGCATCCATGGTACTATTTTAATTGAATATGCTTTTATAGTGTTGAATGGAAAATAGATCACCTTCAATGGCATCTTCAGCTTGATGGGAAACCTGTAATTACAAAGAGCATTTATGCTTCAGGTTTGGCCAGCATCGCGCTGTAGTCAAACCTGCACAGTTGACGTCAATGACCCGAATGCATTCCTCAGCAGGTATGACCTGAGTGACACGGATAATCTCACTTTTTCGTATCCCCGCAGGTAGGGACGTTTTGGACGACGTGTGCAGGCTTGCCTAAAGCACATTCAATTTAATTTAATTACAATTTAATTATATTCCATCTTGGGATATTAGCAATATTTGAAAAGGCGGGGAAGATCTGCATCATCGTGAGTAAAGAAGAATTGTAACGATCTATTTAATAACTTCAAATAACGTAATTTGCTTTACTTAATTAAATACTTAGTTGCTTTCTGCATTTGTTGTGGCATTGTTTAGAGGTAAGTGTATGGTTTTGCTATTATACTGTTACGTTTTTTCGAGTATGTAGTGGAATTACGCCAGAGAAATCTTAAACTTCTAAGTGGATATCCTGATTACACTATCATTTCTAATTCGTTTTCAGAATGTTATATTTTCCGAAACGGTCGTTATCCATGCACTTTGACGCATGAACGACATCAATATGGAATATATTCAGCTGAAAAGTACATTTTTACATTAAAGTACATGTTTTGAAGCATTCTGAATAACTCATGTCCATATTCATGTTTTGTTGGGACTTTTTGCCATGATCGGAACAATGTGGACAGAAGGGACCATTAGGCCTATATGTAGGAAGTTGGACACAGATATATCACCTTATTTCCCTACTCTTTGGAAGATTCACAAACCTGTTAAAGGGAGTTTCATTTTCCAACTTTTTCGGATCAACAAAGGAAAGCATTCAAAGCAAGCACAAACAAGCACACATATTTCAGCCAAACCCGTTGACGTTTAGACCCCACCCCACACCATATTTGACGTCCATTCATTACCATGTGAATAATCGTATGAAAATTGCAAAAGGTAGTGTCATCTTCATCATTTTGAGACCTATGTTCTACTCTCTTCTTCATCCTAGGTTCTTCTACCAAAGGCACTTGGGCGATTTTCATCAAAGTCACCTAAAATGAGATAACAATGTTTTTTACAAAATATCTTGGTTCGTTGTGATTACACTGAATCTAAAGAACCCCTGGTAAAGAAAACCCTTTGCATTCGTTCGACTTCACTTCTTAAAAAGAGCTTCGTCGGTAGTTTATAAATAGACTCTGCGCGCAGGGTTATCTTGTTCCAACACCATCCTCTTCGTTTCTAGAGATAGTCTTGGAACGAGATAACGCGCAGGGTAGGTAAAGAACGTATAGGCGCTTTATTAAAACGCATAGCGTAATTTCAGTATCTATCACTTGGTCAAAAAGGATAAATCTGTTCAAATCCTGTAAATACTTTCTTGTATATTTAACCAATAAATGAGGTAAATGCATTAAATATACAAAAAGGCATTTACACATAAATGAATTCCTGTGCATCAATGGGGATTTATTAAACTAAGAGTATGCGTATTTGTGGAGAAAATGAATAAGTTGCATTTACCATATTTATGTAAATACACAACATACCATTTATCAAAATCTATGCTAATGTTCATTAATGAGCTGATGAGCATTTACGGCACATCATTATTAACGTATAGCTGATCAGATTACAAGTAGGTCACAGTAATAGTGTATACACAGTCGTATGTATATGAATATTCGAAATAATGTCAGTTAATATGGTTATTTATTCCATAATAACATGTTTTCCCTGGGAAAATAACAGGGAATAAAAGTGTTATTTGAAAAATCCCGTATCAGATTCCGTATCAGCCAAAATCCCGTATCAGATCCCGTATTGGATCCCGTATCAGCAAAAATCCCGTATCAGATCCCGTATCAGAAATATTCCCGGTAATTTCTCTTGAGTTTTACGCTTTTCGTCTAGCACATCTCTACAGGAAGTAAAAAAATCGTTTGGAAAATTGAAATTATTGAAATTATTATCATGATTATATCATATTATATCCTCATTATTATCATAATCATTATTATGAAATAAATAGGTTATTGATTGTCGTGATGGAATATGGATTTATTCCTTGAGAAAATATGATATTGGCCTCAGAAAATATCATATTGACACTCGGGCTATCGCCCTCGGTCAATATGATATTTTCCTTGGCCAATATCATATTTTCCCTCGGAATAAAATCCATATTCCATCCCTCCCATTAAATAACCTCTATATATATTTTGCAAGTGGATCCAAGAGACCAAGTGGGCGAGTCAATTATTTTACAGGGGTGGCATGATACACACATTTCAATTTTGTGTATTGTGAATTCCCAGCGATTGATTTCAGTACAGTAAAACTGTCATAATGAACACCTCTTTAGTGAAGATCTGTGCCCAGTGAACACTGAACACATGACTCTACTCTATTGAACACCTGTGTATAGTGAACACCGATTTCCAGCCAGTGATTTCACTACAGTAAAAATATCATAATGAACACCTCTTAAGTGAAGATTTGCGCACAGTGAACACATGCATCCACTCTATTGAACACCTGTGTATAGTGAACACCAATTTCCAGCCAGTGATTTCAGTACAGTAAAACTGTCATAATGAACATCTCTTTAGTGAAGATCTGTGCCCAGCGAACATATGAGTCTACTTTATTGAACACCTGTGTAAGCGAACACCAATTACCGCCGGTGATTTCAGTAACTTTTAGAGGGGATTGTACCTACAGTAAAACCTGTCTAATCCGAGAAACCAGCTAAAAGTGTTCGGATTAGGAAGTGCTCACATTTTGAGGTTTTGCATTTGCAAGATTTTGGATTTTGAAGAAATAGGAACAAATTCTCAATGAATATTTATAGTTCTTTTGACTACATAGCTTTATGGCATAACAGTGACATGAAAATCCGATTCAAATGAATTAAGTCATCCTAGAAAGCACCACCATGAGTGAGATCATCCAAGGTTTTTTCAAATATTTGAGCGATTTTGTATGGAACATGTGATATTTTATGAAAAGTGGTCAGATTAGATAGGTTCATTTTTGAAAGCTGACTGTTCACTCTTCAAATTGGGAGGTGTTCACAATTTAAGGTTTTTTAACATTTGAGTCAATGGGAGGAAAACGGGACCAAAAAAATGTTCAGATTGGGAGGTGTTTGGATAAGCCAAGTGTTCAGATACACAGGTTCTACTGTACTACAATTGTTTTCAATCTTTTGGAGGAAAGTGTACATCATTCCAGAGAAATGACAGGTGACACACTACCATTGGAACTGGTCATATCAGATGTTCCCACGCTTTACGTCCAGAAGAGGTCATTTCCCAGGATTATAGATGAACTCTTGGCCAATCAATGATATAGTTTACATCAGAGAAGTATGACTGTATGAATTCTGGGATATTCCTGTTTTGTTGAGACAGATGAGAAAAAGATTAACCCTTTGCAAAATTGATCAAAACTGCCTCCAATCATCCAATACTTGGCTCAATATAAGAGTGACCAAGTGGAGAAAATGGACTATTGTTGTAACATTTAACAGGTCCCTCATTGAAAAAATCTGTGATCCTGTATTTGTGCATTCTAATCTGGCTTTTATTGAATTCACTTCTGATTTCGGAATTTACAGATCTGATATTTATTGACTACTAAACTTTTAGAAGGTTTTCTTTAAAGATGCATTATGTCATAGGTTTCTCCCCCAGACAATCAATGATGTCCTATTGTTATTGCTCATATATCTCACATACCATGGATATATCTTGAGAATAACTTTTGGGTATATTATTGCCGAAATATCGGAGATAATCAACAGAACAACCAAACTCCAGAATTAAACACAATCGATTCGTCGGCTATCGAGGGGAATCCTCATTGAGTCACACAAGCGCGGTTATATATATTTTGCAAGTGGATCCAAGAGACCAAGTGGGCGAGTCAATTATTTTGCAGGGGTGGCATGAAACACACATTTCAATTTTGTATATAATATAGTGTATTCCCAGCAATTGATTTCAGTACAGTAAAACTGTCATAATGAACACCTCTTTAGTGAAGATCTGTGCCCAGTGAACACATGAGTCTACTTTATTGAACACCTGTGTGTAAGCGAACACCAATTCCGAGCCAGTGATTTCAGTAACTTTTAGAGGGAATTATACCTACAGGAAAAACCTGTTTAATTCGAGGGACCAGCTAAAAGCATTCGGATTAGGAGGTGTTCACATTTTGGTGTTTTGCAATTGCAAGATTTTGGATTTTGAAGAAATAGGAACAAATTCTCAATAAATATTTATTGTTATTTTGACTACAAAGCTTTTTGGCATTACAGTGACATGAAAATCCCATTCAAATGAATTTAGTCATCCTAGAAAGCCCCATCATGAGTGAGATCATTCTCGTTTTTTCAAATATTTGAGCAATTTTGAATGGAACATGTGATATTTTATGAAGTGTTCAGATTAGATAGGTTAATTTTTCAAACATGACTGTTCAGTGTTCAAATTGGGAGGTGTTCACATTTCAAGGTTTTTTAACATTTGAGTCAATGGGAGGAAAAACGGGACCAAAAATGTTCAAATTGGGACGTGTTCAGATTAGCCAAGTGTTCAGATATACAGGTTTTGCTGTTGTACTATTGTTTCCAATCTTTTGAAGGAAAGTGTACATCATTCAAAAGAATTGACAGGTGACACACTGTTATGGGAACTGGTCAAATCAGATGTTCCCACGCTTTACTTCCAGAAGAGGTCGTTTCCCAGGATTATAGATGAACCCTTGGCCAATCAACGATATAGTCTACATAAGAGAAGTATGACAGTATGAATTCTGGGATATTCCTGTTTTGTTGAGACAGATGAGAATAAAATTAACCCTTTGCAAAAGATCAAAAAAGTTTAAAGTCCCTGTCTAAAGTTTTAAAATATTTTTTTATCATTTATTTACTATTTGCCATGACTTAAAAAGTTATTTTAGAGATTTTTGAAAAAAAATTATTTCAAAAAAAGTTGTGAGCATGTCATTTCTCAAATATTCAAATTTCCCGCCATTTTTCAAAAAAAGTTGAAATTTTTTAATCATGAAATATTTCTTGATGCATTTCAAAAAAGATTATCTTTTTAACACCAATGCAAAGATTGAACAAAGGACACACTATTTCAATAATAAAATGCCATATTTAATGGGCAACTTCAATGTTTTAGCATATCAAAAATATTTTGCAACATTATTGATGTCACTTAGGTGGCGAAAACTTTTTGAAAAAATTGAAATTTTTTTTGATGTCAATCTTTTCTAAATATGCTAGACTTCAATAATAAACCAATGTTGATTGTCTAACCAGGTTAAAAGGAAGAATATATTATGTTTTAGATATCATTGTACCATTGATTTCTATGAGAACTAAAATTTTGAAAATGCATTTTTCTCGGAACCATTTTCATGCACTCATGAGTTCATTTCTCGCTTATTTATAAACCGATTTCTTAATTTTTCGACAAAAAACATGCGAGGATGAATGCTATGCATTGGTATGAATTGTGGCTAATTAAAAGATATGTGTGACCTCTAAAAGTTAGTTTTAAATAAATTCACAAATTTTGGAACAAAGAGTCTATCAAAAACCACTTTTTGTAGTTTAACTAGGCTCTGCACAGCAGGGTAAAGACTACAATATAAGCCAAAGTGGTTTAAACTTTACATGGGGACTTTAAAACAACTTGTAAAAATTGCCTGTTGCCTGCTAATGATACCCATGAATATTCTGATAAATTGGCCAATAATTTATTTGTGTATTCTAATCTGGTTATTATTGAATTCGCTTCTGATTTTGAAATTTACAGATCTGATATATATTGACTACTAAACTTTAGTAGGTTTTCTTTAATGGCAATGTGAGTATGTGGAAATTGATGTGTATATCCTGTCACTCCTGCAAAATAATGGACTTGCCCACTTGGTCTCTTGGATCCACTTGTAAATATATATAACCAGTTAGGTTAGGGAGACTTGTTGAAGATTTTTTTTCATTTCTGAAAACGGCCACACGCCAACTATCAACATGATTCTACGAAATACGATGATGAAAAGATTTGAGGAATGATGTATGCATAGAACTGTAACGACCCTTGGGCACGCTCGTCGGGGAGCTGTAGTGTACCGAGCCAGCTACTAGACTCGAAAGAGAATGTGCTAAATCCAATGCCCCGTACGGGAATCGAACCCAGGACCTTCCGTTCTCAGAGTCAGACGCTCTACCCCTGAGCCATAAAGGCTAGCCACTACAGCTGAGACTGTAGTAGCGACTTGGTATCGAAGGTCATTACACCCCCTAGAAGACGACATCCCGTCGTAACTGATTCACAAGGGCAATCCCACTTCTGACACCAATGTAACGACCCTTGGGCACGCTCGTCGGGAAGCTGTAGTGTACCGAGCCAGATACTAGACTCGAAAGAGAATGTGCTTAATTCAATGTCCCGTACGGGAATCGGACCCAGGACCTTCCGCTCTCAGAGTCAGACGCTCTACCCCTGAGCCATAAAGGCTAGCCACTACAGCTGAGACTGTAGTAGCGACTTGCTATCGAAGGTCATTACAGAACTTATCTTCAGCAGCTTTGTAAAAAGTAAGTATTTTACCATTTTACCATCTTCAGAATTTAAACTGTTCTATAAAACGTCGATTGCAGTTTATTATTCTTTTCATGAAACCTGAAACGTTTTTGTAGGTACCTTAAAGACTCAAGACAAAACTATGGTGACACAAGATAGAACCTTTCATAAAACAATTTATTAAACGAGTATTATTAAATCGTGACACAAGATAGAACCTATGTTGACACAGGATAGAACCTAGGTTGACACAAGAAGACACCTTTTATAATACAATTTAATAAGTATACCTTAAATTTAACACAATATAGAACCTATTTTGACACAAGATAGAACCTGTGTTGACACAGAATAGAACCTAGTTTGTCACAATATAGAACCTTTCATAAAATAATATAACAAGTTCTTTAAATCGTGACACAAGATAGAACCTATGTTGACACAGGATAGAACGTAGGTTCACAAAAATATATAGAACCTTTATAAAACAATTTAACAAGAACGTTAAATCATGACACAAGATAAAACCTATGTTGACACAGGATAGAACCTAAGTTGACACAAGATAGAACCATTCATAAAACAATTTAACAAGTACCCTAAATCGTGACACAATATAGAACCTAGGTTGACACAGGAGAGAACCTAGTTTGACACAAGATAGAACCTTTCTTAAAAATATAACAAATACTTCAAATCGTGACACAACCTATATTGACACAGGATAGAACCTAGGTTCACAAAAATAGAACCTTTCATAAAACAATATAAGAAGTACTTTAAATCATGACAAAAGATAGATCCTATGCTGACACAGGATAGAACCTAGGTAGACACAAGATAGAACCTTTCATGAAACAATATAACAAGTACTTTAATTTGTGACACAAGATAGAACCTATGTTTACAAAGGGTAGAACCTAGATTGACACAAGATAGAACTTTTCATAAAACAATAAAACAAGTACTTTAAACCGTACCTCAAGATAGAACATATGTTTACACAGGATATAACCTAGGCTGACACAAGATAGAACCTTTCATAAAACAATGTAACACTTTAAATCGTGACACAAGATAGAACCTAGGTTGACAATAGATAGAACCTTTCATAAAACAATTTAACGAGTACTTTAAATTGTGACACAAGATAGAACTTATATTGACTCAGGATAGAACCTAGATTGACACAAGATAGAACTTTCCATAAAAGAATAAAACAAGTGCTTTAAATCGTGACACAAGATTTTGTAGGCGCCTTAAACGTGTGACACGAGATAGAACTTTGTTGACACAAGATATAACTTGTTTGATCTTGATGTAGATATTTCACAAATTACACATGTAGAAAAACAAAAAAAAGAAATCTCATGATTGATGGTCGTATACCACTTGTGTTTGTGTTCCAGGTTATTTGATGCTACTGACGATGAATTGCCCATTCAACTGTAAAATTTTTGTTCTCCAACATGTCAACCTAGGTTCTATCTTGTGTCACGATTTAAGTGTTACATGTCAACACAGAGACCTACAACTTGGCAATCTTCTGTTATTTACTAATACCATTCCAAATAAACTTATAAAGGTCCGGAGCAATGATAAACCATGGTTCAAGCCTCACATTAAAACACTAATTAATAAACGAAATCGTCTACATTTCAAATACCGCCACAACAACAATCAAGAACGCTATCAAAAGTACATTGACCAGTGTGATATTGTTAACGAGGAAATAACAAAGGCCAAACTTGAGTATGAATCACACATGTATGAGAAATTAAACTCCCTTAAATATGGCAGCAAGTCTTACTGGTCGGTCATATCTAAACTTTTATTCAAAACTAAAGTTGTTAGGATTCCTATTTTGACCAACCAAAACGGCTCTTCTATACTCACCAGCACAGAAAAGGCTAATTTATTTCTTGACCATTTCATCAAAAATTTTCATTCTGATCATAACGTACCGTAGATACAGACAGTGTTCAATTTGACCTTAGAACTGATTCTTTTTTAAATATCCTTTCAACAAACGACAGAGAGATTTATGAAATTCCTTTATCACTCGATGTTAGCAAAGCTTTAGGTCCTGACAAACTAAGTAATAAAATGCTCAAGTTAGCAGCTCCATCTTTATCAAAATTATTTTCAAATTTCTCAATAAGATGTTTGAAATGAGAAAATTTCCTAATTCCTGGAAACTAGGGAATATTATCCCATGCCATAAAAAAAGTGACAAAAATCTTGTTTCTAATTACCGTCCAATAACTCTATTAAGCTGCCTTTCAAAGGTAGCCGAGAGAGTTATTTTTAAAAGGATGTTTGACCATTTGCTAACAAACAATCTTCTATTTAATTTTCAAAGTGGATTTCTCCCAGGTCACAGTACACAACACCAACTACTAAGTATTCTTGATTTTTAACTTCTAATATGGATAATGGTAATGATGTTCGTGCAGTCTTTCTTGATATATCGGCCGCCTTCGATACTTTACCCCATAAGCTATTACTTAAGAAGCTACATGCATACGGTTTTGGTCCAAATATAATGCTACTTATTGAATCTTATCTTACCAATCGAAAAGTAAGAGTGCTGATTGACGGACATGAATCTCCATGGTCAGCCAGCGACTATATCAATTCGGGAGTTCCCCAGGGGTCCATCTTAGGACCTCTGCTATTCTTAGTTTACATAAACGATTTACCTGATGATATTTTAAGCAAGTGTTTTCTGTATGCAGATGACACTTCTCTTTATCAGCCCTTCAGCCATGATTAAATGCCTGAATGTATAAACACCCTCCAATCTGATCTAAATTCTATAAACAATTGGTCTGATAAATGGCAATTAAAATTCAAACCCTCTAAAAGTGATGATCTGACATTTAGTAGTCCAAAAAAGAATGAAATAATAACCCCTGACCTAAAGTTGGGAACTGAATCCATACCTAGGTGTGCTTCGCATAAACACCTTGGCTTTATCTTTGACTCTAAATTATCTTTCAATTTCCACATTACCCATCTTGCAAAGAAAATTGATAAGCTTTTAAATCCACTTAAAGCATTAAGTAAAAAACTTAGTGGAAACCATCTAAATCTTATGTTCAAATCTTTTATCTTACCACATTTTGATTTCTGCGACATCCTCTATGGATGTGCAGATATTTCCAAATTAAAACGCATTGACCAACTCTACTACAAGGCAGCTCTGATTTGTAGTGGAACTATTCATGGGTCATCTTCTGAAAAGGTGCTCAATATTCTAAATTGGCCTAAACTAGAGACGAGGAGGAAGTTTCATCGACTAACCCTCATGTTCAATGTCCAAAATCAGAGAGTTCCTTCATATGTTCAAAACATATTTGATAAATATAAGAGACAACAACCTCCTCTCTATTTGAGAAATCCAACTGAATTTGTCTTGCCCGCTAAAAGATCTGTGATATTAAAGAAAACATGCATTTTTACTGCTATCTTAGAATGGAACAAACTACCCCAACAACTCCAAGAGATAGACAATTTAAGTACTTTCAAATCTAAATTGACACTTCTCATTTATGCAGAACCTATCATATCATCTAGCTCATTGCATTTACCTAGACCAGAGGAAATCAGTCTTAATAGGACTAGAGTCGACTTGATTTTTCAATCTCATTTTCATGCCCACAACTTTACTCTAGCTGATACACCAAAATGTAAGTGTGGATTCAAAAGTGAAACATCCAAGCATGTCATCTTTAACTGCAGACTCCGTAGGACCCTCCTAACTGACTTCGAAATTAAACTAAATAACCTTGAAATCCAATATAAAAAGAATTTTAAGACCCAACAAGAGAAATTGAATTTCTTTCTTTTTGGCAGCTCAAAACTTAACTACGCTACAAACATAACTGTTCCTGAAACTAGTGCCTCTTTTCTTCAGAAGTGTGTAAGTGTCTGAGTGTTAGCAGCAATTATCAAACCTTCTATGCTTAATTTATTCACCAATTTGCTTCACCAATTGAATTGGATTGTTTTTTGTTTTTTGAAATAAAATTTTATAATTAACCCTGCGACTTATAATGTTAAACAAACTTTTTGGAAATTTTCTTTTTACATATATTATTGTATTAAATAAAACATGATGAATAAAAAAATAAATAAAAATAAAAATAAATTGCCCAGAACAGCTCAACACACCGCAAAACCGTGAATAGAGCTGGCGTCGTAGTGGTCATTGGAATTTATGGATTTGATCATCAGAAAGGTGGAAGACTCACCATATAGATTCAACATCTAATGTAAGGAGTAAGTTTAAATTGCATTATATTGAACAAGTCACGCATTTTTTGTGTTTGTTAGTTCATTACTTTGTTAAACAATTAACTTCACGAATTTAACACCGACTGGCGATCTAACCTTCTTTATTATCTACCTTTGAATTGAATAGTACTATTCATATTGAGTTAGCCATCAAAAGTTAATTCGTCAGCCGGAAGTTGAATTTCCGAAAGTCCCGTGGGTTTGTTTTATGGAACACTAGCCAGTTGTATTGGGTATCATTCGCGGATTCAACTGCCGACTGACGGCTTAGCATACTTGTTTATGGCAAATTAATCTTAATATGAATGGAATAATGGCAGGCCCTATTCTTAATTAAATGAGTTGGCCATCAAGTAGTATGTCAATCCGTCAGCCGCCAGATGAATTATCAAAATTAACCTTTAACCTTGACGTTTTAATATTGATGTTTACACTTTTATTTGTAGGTGAGCAATATAGATTGCTTTCTGCAATCAATTCAAGAACAAGTCAAAACAGGTAGCAGCTAACAAAGAGGCCACAAAAAGAGCAATTAGGAGATAGCTTTAGAAGCAGTTTACAAGAATGAGAGACAAGACAAACAAATAGTTGAGATTCCTTACATTACAAAGTTTGGTTGACCATCCAGGGACCGGATTATCTATTTAGGACATTGTACAACTCAAGGGGAATGTATAAAAGCATATTCAGTTGAGACACTAGTCTAAAACTCAGAGATGCATATCGCAACAATATGTTTGTTTCAAAATTAAATTAAATAATTTGTTTTCTTTAATAAATTATATGATTCATTTGATAACTGTCTGTGTGTTGTTAAACATTGTTGCTAGCATCAAATTAATCATCCCTTCCCCATTGACACTAGCCCCCCCCCCCCCGGAACAACCGGATGCCTCTCATAAATACAATAAATCCTAGATATGGATTTATGAGAAATGTATTTAAATTCCTAGTAAATGCTTAAATTCATCTGCATTAAATGTGTCTTAATTTGATAAATATCTTAATGTATTTACCGATGTTAGTTAATTACATAACTGGTTCAAAGTTGAAACATGCGTTAGATCGGTATTAATGCTTCACAAATGCATTCTATGTATTTATAGCCACATGAATTAATTATAAATACGTAACTAATGTTTTCTGGATGTAAATGCACCATCGGATTTGCACGAGCATTTACTAATGGTATATGAGATAAATACGTGAGAAGGACTTATATGCACTTATCTAAATCAGAGATGTGCATTTATGGAGATTTTTGGTGGTTTACGATAAATGCACATACTGGATCCTACGTTAATCCTGTGTATATTGTCACGCCGGGACGTTTCCAAGGAGTACCCTGTATGCAAACTTCAGGAAAGACCAGGGATGATATAAGGGATCTTGGAGGTGTTATACACGGGTGCCGACCTGGTTTGGTGGTACGGCAGTTACCTTTCAAAGATGGAAATATAACAATGGTATACAGGGATTTTATAATCTATTCCAACGTAAAATAATAGTACAAATAATTTCAAAAATGTCTATATAGAGCTTGAATGTCTCTGTAATTGTTCCTTCTTGAATAATTGTAAGAGGAGGAGGATCTGCTCCTCTGAACTATCTTCACCCTCTAGGAGGTCCTTCTGCTCCAACTGGTAAAATGGCCTGAGGAGGATCTGCTCCTCTGCAGCTTTCTTCACCTCTAAACTGGAATTTAACCTCGGGGGAGTTCCTTCTGCTCTAGGTATCGTCTCGTCTATATCACGGCTTCAATGTGATATCTATGGAGGAGGAATAACTCAGGAACGTCAATCAAAACCGAGATTAGACCAAAGTTATAAATGCTCCAAATAATCTTCACTGCGCTGTCCCTCAGAGTCGTCTCACCTCGGAGGAATCAGGGCTCCAGGAGTTTTGGTTCCGGAAGTGTAACCTTGGCTCAAGGAGTTATTTTGTCTCTATAAAACTGTCTCGTCGAAGGGGTCCAGGCTCCGGGAGTATCTTCTGCTCGGGGAGTCGCCACTTCACAGGAGAAACCTCTTCTTTTGTACAAGACCCTAGCTATTGGAATACCTTCCACTCCAGGAGTCTTCTCGTCTCTATAAAACTGTCTCGTCGAAGGGGTCCAGGCTCCGGTAGTATCTTCTGCTCGGGGAGTCGCCACTTCACAGGAGAAACCTCTTCTTTTGTACAAGACCCTAGCTATTGGAATACCTTCCACTCCAGGAGTCTTCTCGTCTCTATAAAACTGTCTCGTGGAAGGGGTCCAGGCTCCGGGAGTATCTTCTGCTCGGGGAGTCGCCACTTCACAGGAGAAACCTCTTCTTTTGTACAAGACCCTAGCTATTGGAATACCTTCCACTCCAGGAGTCTTCTCGTCTCTATAAAACTGTCTCGTGGAAGGGGTCCAGGCTCCGGGAGTATCTTCTGCTCGGGGAGTCGCCACTTCACAGGAGAAACCTCTTCTCTCTCTACAGAGAAATAACACCTCTGGAATGTCAATCAGATGGTGAGATTAGACCAGAGCTGCTACTTCTCGATCGTAGAGTACCTTAGTTCCGGTAGAGTACCCTTGGCTCCAATGAGAGTAAACCTTGCAACACAGAAATACTTTGGTTCCGGTAGTGTAACCTCAGTATCTAACTTCTGGAGGAGTCAAATCACCTCGGAGGATACGTCAAGTTCAGCAACTTGTATCAATTTCTGATCATCAATAAGCCGGAGGAGGAAAAGGAGCAACTCACGAATATCGATCATTAAACTGAGATTAGACGGAGCTGTATCCTCAACCCTCGGAGCAAATTCCACTCTAGAATAGATGGAGGAGTAAGCACTCTGAGCTAACAATCCTCAGAGCAGATATGGCTCTCGAATATCAATCACAGCTGAGATTAGACAAGAACTATAACTACTTGGAGCTAGCTATCCTCGGGCAGATGGAGCTCTTAACTAGATGAGGAGTAATCACTCGGAGCTGGCAATCCTCGGAGCAGATACAACTCTCGAATATCAATCACAACTGAGATTAGACAGAGCTGTAACTACTCGGACCAAATATAACTCGGAGGAGATATAACACTTAAATAATTGGAGGAGTAATCACTCGGAGCAGTGAGTCCTCGGAGCAGATTTGGCTCTCGAATATCAATCAAACTGAGATTAGACAAGAGCCTTAATTACTCGGAGGAGGAATTACTTCTTAAAATGACGTCACTTCCGTCAAAACAAAGATGGCTGACCGCTTGGAATTCTGGGAAGAAGAAATCAAAATGGCGGACAGCAATATGGCGTCAAACTCAATAATCAAATTGCCAACTCACCCAAAACTGGCTGTTATCTTCTTGTATCTCGCACAGTCAAAAACGAATGCAAAACGAATGCAAAACTGCAGCAATAATGACAGCAAATAATCCAAATAACCTGTAGATTGTCCAATATAGTTCTCAATTCAAATCGACCACGCTCTCACATAAAACGATACAAACTGACGAGGTGTTTCCTCTGCAAAGTCTTGGTTTACTCTGATTTACAGGTCACTTTCTCACACTCTAATCCCAGTCATCTCAGGTTGCATCATGGGAAAATACAACTTAAGTTGGCGGTAAATTCAAATGAAGCCATCTGATTGGTTGAGCTCTGTTGCTGGGTGCCTAATTATGCAAATTTATTCCAACCCAGCTTGCTGATCAAGTAAACATCCAAATTACAGGGACGGAACATTGAATAAACATGAAATAACATAAAATCCTGTAAAATAAACGTTTCACAGGCCCAAGTATTACTCAGGGGGAATTAAAAATTCCCACAATATTTAACATCATTTGACCCAGTGTATGGTACGGAATACGGATGTAAAAATATCAGAAAACTAGTGTTGTAAAGATAACATCGGTTTCCTTTTTGAAAAGAGTGCTTCCAACATTTTACCCATTTTATTCTATGTTGCCACTTTGAATAAGAATTTTTGTTATCTTATGCAAATGCTTAGAAAGCTGACTTAGTCTATACAAATATACTAGTTGTAACATCTCCATTTTGTGCCGAAACAGGAAAATGTACTAAAAACGTCCAAGATGCTGAGTACCTGTATGTATTTGTATAACAATATATCTTAGATAGATTGTGTTTTTGGCCGATATATAGATGACAGTTATGTAGTTCAAATATTGATATAGTTTCTGTACACTCTATGCAGACTGTGCTGTACAAAAACAAGCGGTGCGGATAACATTAGCATAAGGTGCGGAAATTAACGGTAATTCTTGAATTTGATTTCGTGATATTTCATGCATGTTTGGTACTCGATTATATTCATACATGTGTACAGGTTCCCTTATTAAAAGGAAATTCTGTAAGGTCTGAGTTCATTCTATAGGGACACATCAAGCAATAATACTCTCTCGAAAGAAAATAATTTGAAATTGCAACTGTTTCACAGCGTAAACAGCCTTCATTCAAAATTGGTGATCGAGATGACCTATTGATAATAATTATATTTGCATTTTGAAAGTAGAAAGGTGTCTGTGTGATTTTATACAAATTTGGAAACATGTGCTACCTCTAAACAACGGTGCGGATATCCGAAAAGTTGACGATATCCGCACCGCTTGATTAGAGGTAGCACATATCTGATAAATGTTTTCAATTTTAAAAAATTCAAACAGAGAGTTTATGACTTTCAAAATGCGAAAAAAATTATATCGATTGGTTATCTCGATCACCAAAACTGAATAAAGGCTGTAAACTGTGTAATAAAGCACCAATTTAAAATTAGTTGCTATGGAGCAAGGATGAATGCTTGGTGCGTCGTTAAAGAATGAAGAATACAAACTTTAGTCGGTTCCTGTCAATATCAAAAAAAAATAAAATACACACCAGTATTGTTCTAAACAAGCTAGTCATTTCAGAATATTCACCAGATCTCATCGAAAATAGTTTGACTTTATTGACTTTTAATTTGACTTTATTTCCAATACCTCCAAATTTTCTCAATTTTTTTCCTCAATTACAATAAGTCGAGAATTGATGATAAATTTGATGAATTTTTGAAAATCGACATTCCCATGTTCACCAATGGGAAATGGTAGGTTTGCCGCAAGTCATATGACACAATATACATCCATCCGAGTCCTTGCAAAAAAAATACGAGTTAGGCAGGCAATTGAATTTGCTAACTTTATTTAACCAAAAAAGGAACAAAAACATTTCCAAAAATGACTTTGAAGCGGTGTAACTTCATTATTCATCAAATAACCACTTAGTGTACAAAAAAAGTTAGACAATTCAATTTTCTATATAAAAATATTTTTGCTGAATCTTTTACTGAAAAGATATCCACATTTCTGATTTGCCCCGAACCTTCCATTTCCCATTGGATTACATGGGAATGACGATATTCAAAAATTCATCAAATTTATCATCAATTTTCGACTTATTGTAATTGAGGGAAAAAATTGAGAAAATTTGGAGGTATTGGAAATAAAGTCAAGTTACGTTTCCATCAATAGTACAAGTATTTTCATCGTAGGTTAAGTAAATAAAAATTCAAAGGTAAAGAGGCTTTACCACGTAGTTCAATGGGGGAGCTAAGGTTGCCAAACTTATGGAGGGGAGTGTATGAAGCTGGATGCAAAGCGCTGTCACCACTCGCGTCGCTATGGCAGACTAGGTTCATCTATTGGAGGATTGGGGCCACATGTCGTGTCTTGGACTATTCTTTCACTTGTCCTCATTTTTACAATGAATTATGCATAGGTATCCACAGATTTAGTGCAAGTGAAGTTCATGTCCTATTGAAAAAAAACATGTGTCATTGACACGACAACCCATTAATCATTACGATTCCCTCACCATAACGACTAAATAATACAAACATCAGACACGCCTGTGAATCAAATTGATATTAATCAACTAGTGGCACGCATAAAAATGCCTGTGGGTGCCCGGTCATTCAAAGACAACTCCACTTGAGTTCAGCAACTTTTCTGGTTGAATTTCATTTTTTGATACTGTACAAAAAGGTTTGAAATATGTCAAAAATATTTTGTGAATGACTTCATGCACTTAGATGTCTTGTTTAGTTACGTTTAAATTCGGGCTCCCATCCTCATCCAGAGTCTGAAACTCTAGTTCAAATCGTCCGCAATTCATAATTTATCATGATATCGACTAGAGCATTCATCCGAAGGGCATTCTAGATAGTTTTGTTTTGTCTTATTGACCAATTTGCACTTCTTTTTTTGTTGTTGCAAAACTTGTTTTTGAGGTCTAAAATATTTATGGTGTTTATCCAGTTTAGGTACCTGCCTTCTTTGTACTTTTCGGGCAGTCAACCTGCATGACCTCTTTAGGTTTACGTATGTACCTCTGATCGTTGAACGTCACTACTGCCATCTTTACACACATTCGCAGACTTTCCAGCCAGGGTTTTAAATCACCTGATCTAAGAAATTGGGATGAAAAACGTGACATCACGAAGTCCGATCCCATTTTTGTTGTTCATTTGGTAACACGCTAACGACATGTCTAACCACTACTATGAATAAATCAGCCGTTTTCTAACAGTTCCCTTCTTAATTGACCTCACTAGTACACACTGTTAAATTATTCAAGAAAAAAAAACTATCACGGATAATGAAATTCCAAAGTTCAGCTACGTGATCTGAGCAAGTGAAAAACGATTTGCTGTCAATAAAAACAATCCAATTCAAATGTATTCTATAATAAACATGACAAAAGCCTTTGCTAGGGAAATAGAGTTTACATAAATATCCTATTTATATTATTCTGACATCCTTATATTTATGAGTTCAGGTGATGATAAATATTGAGATTATATCAGTGATATCAATCATTTCTGTCATCTTTTTCTTACCTGAGATAGTTTCAATGAGGGGTCTTGTCACACTTTTTGAAAAATTTACATGATGGTTCACCGAGTTCAGGGCAAAACATCTCAATAAATATAAAATAGGATTCTTTGTAAAATTCCTAATAATGAGAGGATACCATTCTTTTCATCGACACTCAACCACCAAAGGAACATGTTTGTCTTATTTTGTTTCAACAACTGTTGATATTTTGACATATTCCTTGAATTGATTTGTAAGAAAAAGCAATCATTCGATTGGATAAAACAATGGCACCAGTTGTCCAGGATACAACTAAACAAACATTAAATTATTAATTAGTATAGAAAATCATGAACTGAAATCACGATCTGTAGTTTATCCATATCGTGTATGTTTCACAGAACGACTACGAGTTTGACAGCTCGCCGGAATTTGTAAATGACAAACTTTATGGCTCCAAAAAACATTAAATAATTTATTTCGAAAAAATAAACTAATTGGATTACTATTAGAATCGATTTCAAAGGAAAATCTGATGAAGGTGTTTTTATTCAGTTTATAAATATTTCAAAGTTTGAGCGCAGCTGACGAAATTCATGTCGATGAAATAAAACAAACGCCGGGTATCATTATTAGTAGATTTATAAAGACGAAAGACATTCAAAGTTTTGCGGACAAAAACACAGATTTAGATTAATCATACCTATTATCATTAGGAACTGAACGGACGGAGGGAAATTAAAATCATAGAAAGTTTAGGAAGAATTGTACATCTTCGTAGAAAGAGTAGGCTGCCTTGCACATTGGCTGTGGCGCCACGGTTCAGAGGTAAATATTTGATAATTGTTGCAATATTGGTATTTTTACTTTTTCTTTCTAATGGTAATTAATTATACCTTTTGTTATTCCGTTTGTTCATTTTGAAATGTGATACAATAAAAACAATATGAGATTAATATATCAGGCTATATGCCTTCATCAGACATATATAAAATATTTACATTTCTCTGCTTTTTTTAATAGCCTAGGCTCTTCGTTTTTTGTTCGAAACGATGGAGAAATCAAGACATTATGATTTCATGAATATATTGATTGTTTGGAATAAAAAAATCCGCCCGAGCAAGTTTGTCGGTCATTTTTTGTCCCTGGATATTTTGCCCCACCCCCAGGGGGTAGCAGGAGGTCAAACCGAAAAATAATCTTTCAAGAAAAGCTTTCCATAAAGCAACATAAAATAAGTTGATTCACGTAGTAAGTATATTAGCAAGTTTAGGTATTTTTAGATCATATTACTTTGTAAAATCAATACTTTAATTATTTAATGTTCAGTAATTCACAATGTTGGTAACACAGGTTTTGAAGATATTTTGTCATAATTCTAAGATATTTAAATTATTATTGATAAAAAAAAATTAGGAAGAGAGCTCTAATATGCCTCCATAAGTCCTACAAATTTCACATTAAAAGAAACATTGATAGTAAAGAAAAAATATTTAACCGGTAAGCTATGAAGCAAAAGTGGGGGGGGGGTTAAGTATATTGTCCCTGCCAAGTAGTAATCACTTCATTAATTTTGTTTGAGTCTCGTGATTTTATGAATATATTGGTTGTTTCAAATAAAAAATCCGCCAGAGCAAATTCACGGGTCACTTTTCGTCCCATAAAATTATGTTTTACCCCCCATCCCTACACCCTAATAGGTAGCAGGGCTGGGCAAAGCAAAAAAAATATTTTAAGAACAGCTTATCATATACCACCATGAAATAAGTTCATTCAATTTGAAGATATAGTGAATAATATTTACCCCCTACCCTCTGTTGAAGAAGGGGTGGGGCTGTTATGTTTTTCTTTCTTCGTATTAATGTGACAATTCACTGCCATGCTTTCTGGATTTATTTTATGAAATGGTTTTTGAGCAATGTTGTGCAATTTATTTTTTCATAGGTATCCATAGACTGCAAAAAGTGAACTTTCAATCAATTTACCATCTTAGGCATGATAAAAAAGAGTTTGCAAAAACAATGTACTCATAAAATAATTTTTTCATAGTGTCTGGTTGTAACGAATGATTTTAAAACAATGCTGTTGAAGACGAGGTTAGGTTCTTGTGATTTTTTGTGAACATTAATTAGACAAATCACTGTCATACTTTCTGGATCTATGAAAAGATACTGAGCAATGTTGTTGATTTTATTTTCATTGGCATCATTGCGATACGAAAAATGCATGAGTGAATATTCTGAAAATAGGTACACTGAACACTGAATTGGGGGAGGTAGTAAACAATTCCAAATATCTTGCAACATGTCAAATAATAATCAAACTTTATATGAATTGACCATTTTAAATAAAAAAGTTTGCAAATAATAATATACTCGCATGGTAATGATAGAAATACTTTTTATAAAAATGTTATTGAAAAATGTAATCCAGCACTATCGTCGGGTCTTCTATCAGCCAGTGTGCAAATTAAAACATGTTGGGCCTTAGGTGAGGACATTTTTACATTGTGGGGACAAGAAGAAGCTTTTAAGTTCGATAAATGTGTAAAGGGTCTTTTAAAATGTGTATATAAACCCCAGACCCAATAACATGTTTTAGTTTCTTATATATAATGCCTGTAAACTGATATATGCTTTTAAATGTTTTGCCAATGTCTGGAAGAACCATTTGTGTTCCGCTGTAATAAAAGCGTTTCCAATAAATAAATAATAAAAAAAAAATCCTTATGACGTGCACGGACCTGGGGACAATTCGGGAAATACGGGGTAATCTCAGCTTTAAGCGTTAATATCTGCCTTATTTAAAAAGCTAACTATGTGCGTTATATATCATTTTGAAGTATTTTTTATTCGCATTTCACTGAAATTATTTTTCCATAGAAAGTGTGATAGGATCTACCATAATTTTGAAGTTAAATGTACTCCGACATCGTCAAATACGCTGTAAGACGTAACATTTCACGCTTGCACGGTTCGTTGAAATCGGGATAACTTTTGTAATACTGATCAGAATTTTACTAAAATTTCACATTTTATTCATTGAAACACAAGGAGGATTGGAAGCCAGGGTTCCAACTCGATATTCTTTAATCTCCACGCATGCGTCATTTGCTATTCGTGTCTGTATAATTTGTACGACTGCATGGAGAATGACCCGATACTCTCCAACAAAGCTATCGCTAGGTGATTGTTTTGCAGAATATCGGTGTTGCATTCTGGGAGCCAATCCTCCTTGTTGAAACATGTGCTTTTATGACGTCACAATTGCCTAGCGGCTACAGTTCAAATCGTCTTATATGAACGCTTTTAAGATTTTCAAAATTGTGTAAGGTTTTGAAGGCGAAGGAGACAAGCAATAAGTTTACCTTTATTTAACCTTCTAATTTAGGTCTGATTTCAAAAAAAATTTAACTGCACAATATTGTCATGGCGATATTTACAAAACAATAACCGATTTCTTTATTTTTCAAATAATAAGAGAATAAGAGTTGCTTTTAGAGACTTGAAAAAATGTAACGCATCGATTTTTTACCACAAATCCCATACACATCAATTTTTACTAACGCCCCGAGTGGACTTCCTGACCGTTTTTCAAAAATCAAAAACATTTTAGAAATATTGTCCTCGAGATCTTGTTACTCTGTTAATTTTACCAGGATTGAATAAGAATAAAGCATCTTATTTTTGTGTTGACTAAACTTGACAAAATGTAACGCTTGTCGTTTTTGACGTTATAATGCTGATTGCGCCCTATACTTCCCATTGTATTGTTTTGGTATTTTGACGCCATAATGTTACTCTAATTGTCCCCAGTTTCGTGCGACGTGTACCTGCAAAATGTCTAATAAATAGTGAACTTCATATTAATTTACCCATCTTAGGGGGGATAAAAAAGAATTTGAACAAATATTGTACTCACAATTATGTTTTCATATTGACCCCCTCCCCACTTTTGAAGAAGGGGTGGATCTGTTGTGATTTGTTTCTCCGTGATAATTTGACACATCGTTCTCATACTTTGTAGATGTATCAATAAATATTTAAGCAATGTAGTGCAATTTTTTCATCGGCTTCAATGCGCTACAAAAAAGGTTTGAGCGAATTCTCTTGAAATTAGATATAGTCACAATTGAATTAGGCGGTAGTTAGAGACTTAAAATCATATATAAATTACACAAGGAGGCTCCCAGGATCGAAACTCGATATTTTCCAACAATGAAATCGTCGAAATGTCGTTATTTTCTGAAATTATAACCAACTATAAATTCAAAATAAACAGTCCAAAAGATTCGAACCAATATCTCGATCATTTCTCCTGAGTTTTGGAATTTTTCGTTCGGAAACAAGACCAAAATTCACGATTCAAATGCTGAAGTGAACAAAATGGTGGCTGTTTGAATTCAAATTTTGTATCACGACATGCCCATATATGGGACAGAATATCGATGTTGCACTCTGGGAGCCAATCCTCCTTGTAAATTACAAATATCTTGCAAATTTCCTAAAAATTGTAAATGTTATATTGATTGAGCATCTTAGGCATAATTACAAGAAACTACTACAAATACAATATTTTTCTTTCAGCTCTCCCCCAATAATTCGAGGGAGTGGGTCTACCCTCATTTTCTCTTGTAATACCCACCCTTCAACTTCACGCCTAACCATCGCAGGCGTCACCGAAAAGCGTCAAAAAATACAGTAGTACAGTTTTCTGTACGGTGACGAAAATTATCTTGAGTTGAAGCAAAAACTATAATGAGGGTTTTAAAAAGATTAATTAGATGAAAATAAATACGATTTCGGGTGTAATAAAAACAGCATTCTCTTAGGAATGGTTTTAACTTTCTAATTATGATAAAAGTTTTTCGAGCACTGCTCGGATTTTTTCTGACTGGATCAGCCCACATAATTGACTCGAGAGAAAAATGTTGTTTTTTCACTTTTCGTTTGGTTAATATTTTCCCTGTCGTCTGAGAGTATGGATTATTTTTATGAGAATATGTATTTGTTATCTACACATTTTAGAACAGATGAATATTCGGCAAATAATCATTCAGTGTGTTTATTTAAAAAAGATCAGAACTATACGGTGACGCATCAGCTGTACGGTGACGATTCCTTAGATTTTACTGTTCGCATTTAAGATGGCGGACAGGAAGTATTAATTTCGATATTTTTAGTTATCATGGAATTAACTATTTGAAAGTTGACGTAATGCTTTGGTATCATTTGAACGAAACCAGGCTTTTCTCATATGATTAGAAAAGCCATCTTTACCCCATGCAAGATATTGCATCTTTCATCCTAAAAAGTCACACGTGCAAGATGAGATTTACTTGTGACATCCCTTGTTTTAAAACATCAATAACATAGCAACAAGAGAGTCTTGGGTTTCATGATCTTTACCGTATCATACATTTCCAGTAACCTTCCATTAAGCGGTGGAAGATATTGTTGAACTGTAGCGCCCATGCACTATATATGAACAAATGATCATACTCCAGAGTTTCCATTTCATACAATCTTAGTCTCATTTAGTTCATCAAAGCATAGCGTCACCGTACAGCTGGTGCGTCACCGTACAAATTTGATCTTTTTTAAATATACATAATGAATGGTTGTTTGCTGAATCTTCGCTCGTTCTAAAATGTGTAGTCAACAAATACATATTCTCATAAAAATAATCCATACTCTCAAACGGCAGGGAAAATAATAACCAAACGAAATGTGAAAAACAACCTTTTTTCACTTGGGTCGGTTATGTGGGCCGATTCACTCAGAAAAACTCCGAACAGTGCTCGTAAAACGTTTATCATAATCAGAAAGTTAAAACCATTTCTAAGAGAATGCTGTTTTTATTTCACATGAAATCGTATTAGTTTTCATCAAATTAATTTTTTTTAAACCCTTGTCATAGTTTTTGCTTCAAAGCAGTTAATTTGCGTTACCGTACAGAAAACTGTACTCCGCTATTTTTTGACGCTGTACGGTGACGCCTGCTTATGCGATGGTAAGGCGTGAACTTGCTCGGGAGGAAAAATTGATTGCAATATAATGCAGTTTCACCATACAAAGATTCACGATTTCTTCATCGTTTCAAACTAAATGATACTTTCTTTTGGACGACGAGGATCTTGTGTTATCAAACGAATCTAATGTTTTCCAGATGCCGAGAACACTAATTTCGACCCTTCTCATTGGTTTGTTGTTAGTTAGAGCCTCTCACCAAACATTGGAAGATGAGTAAGTGTTAACATAGGCTCTGCCCAGACTCAGGGGTTCGTTTTTGATACGGTCGTAAGGTTCCGAGAAAACCATTGTTTACCTTGACTTGCGACCAAATTGTAACACGGGGACTATCCAGGCCCCGTGAAATCGCAAGCAAAATGCAAGTTCCAGCTAACATCGCGAGAAATGAAAAGAGGGTATACGCTGTTCAAAGCCTTTTCATTTACTTTTCCTCAGTGGTTACATGTTCAAATGTTACTAAGACTAAAATGAAACAAGAATCACAACTGTCGTTCTGGGTCTCGTCATTTTTTCAATTTCTTTTTTCAAATTTTGAAAAACAATTTGTTTTTTTTCAAAATCATAAAAAAGAATTCAATATTTTTTTTCAAAAGTAGCGGTTAACAGTACTTAGTAACAGTCAATAGTATCTTGAAACGTTCAACGGTGCCTAGTATACAATTATTGACCTCTCCAGAGGTTTACTGTGAAAATTATATCCCGAGACTGTAAACCGAGACCGTAGGTCGAGGTTTACAGTCGAGGGATATAATTTTGACAGTAAACCGAATGGAGAGGTCTATAATTGTTTTGTTAGTCCGAAGAATAGGCTATCTTAGATTTTTCTGACCCTTGAAGTTGACTTGAAGTTGAATCCAGACCCTCGAGACGTTCATACGGCAGTTACTGTAGTTCACTCAATTGAGTCAAATTACTCTCCTGGGCGAAGTCCACTAAAAGCTTTGTACAAAGTTTTAGATTTTTCTTCGTATTTTGACTGTCTTTACTCTCTAAGAGACTAATAATATCCTCATCTTTAACATTTTTGAAACGGCTACTGCTAGCGGCGGCCATTTTATCGTCTGATAATGACGTCATTTTAGTGGAATGCTGGGAATATTATTCACCGGCAATGCATTGCGCGGTATACAGTTAAAATTATTCACCGCTCGTTGACCAATCAAAATCGAGTATTTCAACTGAGGTACTAACAATACATATTATTCACCTCTGGAGGGGTCAACAATTGTATGTTGTAGATTTAGCTATACCCATGTGCATTGTAGGCTATTTGTGGTAATGCAATAAATATAGGTTAGTTACTGGGAGGGATTGAATATAGGTTTTATTCCGAGGGACAATATGATATTGACCGAGGGGTAATATCATATTTTCCAAGGAATAAAACCCATATTCAAACCCGACCAGAAATAGCCTATTTATTCCATAATACATTCCTCTAAAATGTTACATTTGGTTAATGCTTTTATCAATAAGCCAGGGTTAAAAAATAACCGGAAAACCAAAAATAGGTTAATACGTTCCAATACTTTTTTCCGGGGACAATACGATTTTTTCATGTAATACGCTCCAATACGATTTTTATTCCTTCATATTTCCCTGGGAAAACAGTAGTATTATGGAATAAATAAATAAATTGTATTACGACTGTCTTTATATCCACGGATAGTGGGAAGTCCTCCATCTAGGAGGTATATAATATTATACACTATATATGTGTGTATATAATATAAGTAATATATGGATGACTTCCCACTATCCGTGTTTATATCCCATAATTCACAAGTGTAGTACAGTCACAAACAAATAGTATTTGAAATTAGAAATTCAATGTGAATCAAATTTTGTTGACCTCTATTCTTCAAATCATTTGTTGTAAGACATACAACCAACATACAAGGGTCAACCGAAAAATCTTGCACGACAGCTTCTCAAAAAAAGAGATTTTATTATTTTTATGTGAAATTTAATACAGATATAGTATTACCCTTCTTACTTGATTATATGAAATTTCAGGACCATAAGCAATATACTTCCTGAGACACATTGACTTAAAAATTTGAACCAATGGCCCCATGGTACATATGACGTCATTAGATTGAATTGATTTTGTGATTGCCTTTATAGACTGAAATGATTCCGTCAATCTTTGTTCTTTCAGCTGTTAATCAGGTTAAATTATAACTAATTTATATTTAATCTAAATATAAAGTACTAAACATGTAGTCTTCCTTTCAGTAATGCATTTATACTTGTAGCATTACGTCCAGTCCATAAGCAAATGTCTGAACCATCCTACCTATATGATATCAAGCCCTCTCATAAGTACAGCTACCCTCAATACATTTCCCTTCTCTTATTCCACCTTGGAATACTTAGCAAACCCTATTGGAGTCATCATATACAATATGTCTTAATCATGAATGAGTAAACTTGTGTAATACTGTTTCCCCAAACTTTATCATGTATTCTATCAATGTTTTCTGCTCCAACTTTATTATTCAAAGCCATATTCTCCAATATTTCCTGAATTCATGAGAACTTTGATAACGTCACAAAATCAGGTGATATGTTCAAGATGTTTGAAGAGTAGTGCAGAAAACAAGGTGGGAAATATTGAGATAAGATTCACATTTTCGAAATTTTAGAAATTGTTCACGTTTAAATTGACAGTTTATGAAAGTTAATTTAGCGTGCTCAGTAACATTGATCTTTATGTGTTACTAGTTATCTTTTACAAAATGATATGTACCATAGCGTCATCACCGTGGTTACTATAGCAACCGTAAAATGTTAAGTAGTAGGCATATACATGAAACTTTGACAGTATAAAGGAATACGATATGTGCACATACATACCAACTATGAACAAGATTGGTCCATTATTCTAATAACAATTAGATATATTTGTGCAAAACTTTTTGAACAACCCTTGTATTATATTCTATATAAATTCAAAATAATGTATCGTTTTAGATGTAATGCTGCATGTTACTCTCCTGAAGAATGTTGTTTCGAAATCGATGGGAACGGGATACCATATGTGGCGTCCTGCCTTGGTCCGTCCGATTGTGATGGTGAACCGTGGATACCAGGAAATGGTCCTATTTCCGGTTAATATTTCTAAAAGACAAGACTGATAGTTGGCAGAAAATTTAATGGTAGAAACACCATGAACATTGTATAAATATTTTATTCTATTGAGGTGAATACCTGTACATTTTTCATAAGCCAAGCCACCAAATGGGAGATAGTTTGGCTTAAACAAACAAACGATGTTAACAATGACTTTTTGTAAATGTATAGTAGCCTTGACAGAACATGTCATACACCTCTTTTTACCTGATAACTTTTTCAATTCTCATTAGTTTTTCATGACATTTTCACTGGATAAACTATAAAACATTCCTAAAATACAAATCTTTGTTGAAGTCATAATCGGTTTTCATTTTAATTACATTTTTGGAAATGGAGGACAATTCTAGCAGTTACTGTTGCTAGGAATGCTTTAAAAATGTCATGGAAAACTATTGAGAATTGAAAAAGGTATTAGGAAAACAGAGGGTTAGACTTGTTCTGTCCCTGCTACTGATATAACTTTTTAGAACATTTAGACAGCGGTAGAAATGTCCCTTCTGTGATTTCGCTGTGATAAGATGGATTTTTGATATAAATAGTCTTTATGATTAAAAAAATATTTCACAAGTAATATTCCACGAAGCCCTTCATAAGCCCAGCCCAGTCAATAATGGCTCGATAGTTCGCGATCATATATATTCTTAGATTTTTGGCACATAGACTAATATGGACATTCTAAAAATTTTGATCCGCATTGCCAAGCGCGGATCGCACTCATTCTTGGTGAAAATCCAAGATGGCCGCCAAAATTGCCGACAATTATATAATATTCATTTGATAATTTTTTTCATTCCTTTTTTTCAATAAAATGTGGTTAATTAGTATTTTTCAACATCAATTTATAATATATCTACCCTGAAAAATATTTAAATTATCTAAAAAGAAGATTTTGGTTGTTCATTTCCCCCATTTTTAAGATTTCGTCCAAATTTTCGATAAATCATTAAAATATGTACATTTCATATATACTGTAGTACTGTACCTATCATATCTCTATCCTTTTTTCATCAGAATATATTAGGTTTGTATGTTTTAGTAGAAACTGATTCCTTTCCAAACAATAATTACATAAACACATAATGAAGAATGTCTTCCATAGCGCCACCTATTGGTGAAATTGTTCAAAATCAAAACTGTGTTTTATAATATATTGAACTGTTGAAGGAAGCGTGTAATAGTTTGGAGAGCCAAGATTTGATCTGTATCATGTACCATGCATAATAAAAAACTATTCTATATTATTATTTTACAGTAGAATGCCAACTCTAAGATGTCAACCATATAAATTTGGGGGGGGGGGGGGTAAATAGGGGGTATCTTGCATCTTATATAGTATTATCATATTTAAACCCTTACTTTAGTTATTCTAATGAATACTCGATCTCCATTACAGGCACACAATGATGTGCATACTAGAGCAGCCTTCAAGCTGGGACATCTTGATGGGAAACACTGCTTCTGACAACCACACTTTACCAATGGTTGACTAGCATCAGCCATCTGCTTTAGGTAGTCCTGTGTGGCTTCTAAGTGTTGTCTCTTGGCTCTGTTCTCCAGCCCCAGTTCTTTGGAGATGGAATGATACCCGGGGAATGATAGGACTTGGTTTGTTAAACTGACCCCAGATATGTACACCTTGGTACAATGCTCCCCTTGCAGTGTTGCATTAAGGTGTCAGCTGTTGGAGGGATGTGTTCAATAATGAAGTAGTCTTCTTTAAAAATGTATTCTTCCTTGCAGTGTTGATTGAGGTGTCATTGCTGAATTTATCATACAGCAACATAACATTAATAAAGGATCATCTATTAGACTGAGGAGTGCATTCATCAGTTGTGAAAATGAGTTTCATCTGTCCCATGCTATAATTCTGCCCCTGCTTCCATGGAATCAAGGTTTAACTTGTCAATGAGTGGAATAATTGCAGACATAGACTTTTTGAGGCCCAATGGAATTCGCCATATCATGTGCTGCCAAGTACCTGAACTGTCTCCCCTTGTCAAATCCAACTCATATTTGTTCATTCAGAAAAAATGTGTTGATTGTGTGCAAGGTTATAATATTTGTCTTTGGTGGATTGTTTTTGTGGATTGACACATGACATCCTGATCAAAGGTTGCGAGAAGTCTTTTTCGTTCATGAATAATTTATATTGCTCACATTTGCAGTAAGGATTTGAAACAGTTCTCTCTTGTTTTACTCCAAGCACAAACAATCTTGCCAGTTTCTAGGTAGGGAATTTTCAGTATAAATATGCCTCCTTTTACTGTTTCCTCTCTAATTTCTTATACCAGACTCTAAACTGTTACATGTAGTTTCATAACTGTCCAAAACAATATCTAGATGGTACGATTTCGTTCATGTCATATGCCTTGTTGTTTTAGTCAGTTTAGTTTCCCTTAATGAATTCACCAAGCACTGATTGGTATGTTGCGTTAAATTGGTTCATGTCACAGATAAAACTGGTAGCTACCTTGACTAGTTTGTGTGATTGAGTATAAAAAGGCATGGCAACAACTCAGAAAGGGTATCTTTGTATAGGCTGAAGTTGCCATCAAAAGTTAAGATCCGTTACCATCAACCAGAACTTAAATTGGGAAGAGCCATTCAGCTGGGACTGTTTTTTCACCCAGGCATCCAACTCAAACTGAGGTTATTCATCAATATCACAGCACAAAGAATGTGTCTCACAGGCTTTTTGTCAAGAATATAAAGACAACAGGCAATAATATGATGTGCTCTGCAAGTTAGTGCGAGATGGTTAACTTTGATAAAGGAATCAGCTGTACCAGATGTGGCTATGCCAGCTTGAGAGAGTGAGATTATCCATCCAGGGTTCTCTCATAGATTGCCCAAGATGTGAAATGCTCTCATCTCTGTGTGTATTCCACCAAGTATCCTTATCAGCTTCGCTTTTTCTCCCATCTCCTCTTGCCATTGTCTACTATTACTGCTTGAACAGTGCAAAGACGGGGCTGTTCGGCAGCAAGTACAGGTGTTTGGTCTGGGTTGATATAATTTGTTGACTTTATACACGTCAACATGAGAGACAATGAATATAAGACTTTAAACTGACTTCAATATAACTAAAATAGAGAAAATTGTAATACAGTTCTGTTATATTTCAGAGTGCAGAAACACTCAGAAAATCAAGATGGGTGACATTAATAATAAAAAATTCATTTGGTAGGAATATTATTAGGTAATACCTGAAGACACTAATTTATCACATTTTATTGAAATAAAGGCAGTAAAAAAGATTATCAAAAAAATATACATATTTTGGCGGCCATCTTGAATTTTCACCATGAAGGAGTGCGATTCACGCTTGGCAATGCGGATGAAATTTTTTAGAATGTCCATATTAGTCTGTGTGCCGAAAATCTAAGAATATATATGATCGTGAACTATCACCATGTTAGAAACCCATTAGTGATTTGACTATAATGGAATTTCATCTTGTTACTTAAAGTGTCATGGGTATTCATTTGTTCATTATATTACTGTCAATATAAATATTATTTATTATGTTTAAACGATGCTTTTGAAACCTCTGTTCATGTGCCATTTCCAATAAATACAATGTCGCCACCTGGTTACAATTCAGAGTCTGATACTCTGTTAAATACACCTAGAATAGAATGACTTCGCTTTAAGATGGTGACATTTATATAGGGTGTCTCAAAAAATGTACCCAAAAGTATATCAACAGCAAAGATAAACCAATCAATATTTTCAGATATTTTTTGCATGGTCATTTAGGCAAACGAGAATGTTTCCTCCCCATAACTAAATTTTAAGTTCAGTCTTGCCTTTTTAATGCTTTAACCCTTTTTATGCCACGTGTTAAATTTAGCCTCCTCATATTTCGATGACAGCCTGCATCATCCTTACTGCTACATTGTCGATCATATTTCATAAAGTTTCTGGTTGAATGTTTTGAATTTCTTTTCAGATGTTGACCTTTAGTTGTTCTAGGTCTCTTGGCTTGGGATAAGCATAAATATGGTTCTTCAAGTTACCCCAGAGAAAAAGTCTGTGGTGTCAAATCTGTTGAATAGGGAGGCCCTCACAATGTCTTTTTTTCAGAGAGATCAGACATTGAAGAAACTGCTTTCATGGGAATTCTCGTGTGACCCTTGCTATACGTGGAGGGCTCAATCTTTTTCAGACTACAGTGTTCTCATTTGGATATCAATCAGTATCCGTAACTCTGGAAGATGGAACTCCATTATCAACTGCTAAATAATTTGAGGTTTATTGACCTGGGGGTCATTAACAGAAACTTCATAAAGTTACGAATTCGTAAATCAATTGTTGTTACCATGGATATAATGACGTCACGGTTAAAGAACAGTGGACTTTACGAATTCTTAACTTTATGAAGTTTCTGTTAATGGCCCCCAGGTTCTCCGTGATTGTTCTGTCATCTTCATTGTCGAACTTCTTTCTCTGGGGCTATTTGAACGAGCATTTTTAAGCTAATCCCAAGCCAAAAGACCTAGAACAACGTAACGCCAACATCCAAATAGAAATTCAAAACATTCCTCCTGAAACATTATAAAATGTGATGAACAGTGTACCATATCGAAATATGGAATAAAAAGTAAAGAGTTGAAACAACAAAAAGCCAATACTGAACTAAAAACTGTGTATTGGGGAGAAAACTTACATGCTTTAGCTACATGACCATGCAAAAAAATGTCTGAAAATATTGATTGGTTTAGCTGTGTTGTTGGTATACTTTTGGGTACATTTTTTGAGACACCCTGTATATATATATATAATATACATGTAGGCCTAGTACATTAGAATCCTAGATTTGTTCCAATATGTACAAATCTAGGATTCCATTTTTCTACTCACATTCTAAATGTTCTACTTTATCTCATAAAAGATCCATGATATTACCTAATCAAAGGGTTTGTAGAAAAAACCGGGTACCGGGTACCGGGTAGTAAATCCTCCATGCTGGGTTCAAACTTGGTACCCGGTCAAAAAAACCGGGTACCCAAAAAACGGAAACGGTACCCGGTTTTTTCTACAAACCCCTAATCAAATGGTAAATTTATTTAAGATGTATATATAGAAAGCTCTATCTACTCCAAGAAATTCCACAATGAATGAGAAAGTTATTCTAAAATAGAGGATTACCTTTTTCATATATTCTTTTTTCACCATATCAAAAGTCGTCAGCTTTACTAATACTAAATTCTTACCATATCACTGTCAAACTTGCAATTATATTATGATTGGTCAAAACTGGTTCACATGTCATGAAAGATCAGGCAATATCAATTGGCGTACTTATCCAACCCTCTCCCGAGAATTTTAGAAATAAAACTTCCTTTAGTGAATATTAGATCATAACCATGTGGTTATTTTTTCTATTTATTTTTCATACCGATACATCATCTTAGCAATTGTAACAAATAAAATAATTGTTCAAACATAAAATATGTGAAGCATATTAATCAATGTGTTTACATGGTAAGGATTATTCTTCATAATCAATTACCAAGTGAATCTTGAAATGACAAGAGATGTAATGTACAAATATGTAATTCATTTCACATTATTTATTAATATCTCAGGTGTTAATAGAATTTGTTTCCAATTAGCTAGATATGCAAGAAATATTGACAGGTCCCTCTTATCAAACTGACTTGCGAAAATGATAGTATTATTAAACTCACACTTTTATAAATTTAACAATTAATAATGAGTTACCATGGCAACAATCAATACAAATTTGACAAGTAAATGGTAGGAGGGACTACTCAATTTTTGTACATTGGATTTTGACCATTAGATCCCTAAGAGATCCCAAAGTGACTTAAATATTTCACTCTCATATTCTTCGACCAAACATGCTTTAGTTTATGAGAAATCAGACCGAGGTTTTTTATCAATCACAGGTCTTGTTCTCTAAAATATTCAGGCCTTTTCATGTGAAAAATGTGGGGGCCCTCCCAAGATATTTTGGTCAAACCCTCACTTACATGTAAAATAAACAAAATAAATTTTAGAATTTACAACAGTTTTATTTGTTTGTCTATGCGCATCAGTGCAGCTGTTTTACAAATATATATTTACAATTTGATATCCATAACGTTTTACAACATCTTAGTTGAGAGTCAACTGATGTGATGCAGATGTTGATGCCACCTATTGCAGCTGTATGACATTAATGTCTATGATGATTCCACATCCAATTTGAACACAAGTGTCCCATTTTTTAACCTTAATAAGAAATACAACTACTGGTATATTTGGTAGCATTATACATCAGTGTAGAGTTGGCAAAGACTCTCTTACAAGAACCAGTTTTGAAGTTAAAACCGTGTTTACATGAAATGTGGAATAGTACATTACATGAACAAGGTATACTTCCCAAGACCCTTGGTTTTGGTTAAAGAGGCTTAGTCAACTACACTGTGATGTAGCTTGATATTGTGACACTATTCAGGCCTGTCAACTGTCCCGCAATTTGCGTATTTGTCACGCATTTGCTGAAGAATTTGAAGTCACGCCAGTTTCTTTTGCGTGACAGAAAATGTCACGCAAAATACGCATTTTACCCGGGAATTGTCAAGCAAAAATATTTCTGTAGAAATTTTTTCGAAAAAAGTTAACGATACGCTAAAAATACGAACGTCGGAAAAAACCGAACGCAATTTGTTCGGATTTGTCACGCGAATCCCGTATGTGTCACGCATGTTCGTTGGAAATTTTTCGTAAAACTTTGGCCAAAGGTGTTTAAAAGTTGGCCAAAGGTGTTCAAAATTTGGACAAATGTGTTCAGATTTGGACTTAGGTGTCCAACATTTTGAAGTCACTCATATTAGGTGGTCCCAAGTTGACAGCCCTGCACTATTTGAAACAGCAATTTAGTGTGTATAAATACACATGTTCCTAGCACATGTACACCTTGTACATTAAGACATGCTCCTTATGTTGATCAACTGTTGACTGGAGTACACATGCTCTTAAGACGGTGGGATAATCAAACACAAAATAAAAGACTATGAGAGTGCAACTAATATGTGCAAATCCAGATTATATTTGATAGATGTGCATCAGTTGACGGCCAACTACCCTAGTTATAATTAACTGCCATATTGAAATAAATTGCAAATGGTGACCTCTTTGCTTAATACTGCACACATACTCAAATTTATAGTAGCGTGTTGAGAAGGAAGGATTGTCCATATTGATCAGAAAACAACTGTGCAAATGAATAACAAACAAGTCTTTCAATATTGTAGATTCTCTCAAGTGTGTCTTGAAATAGAGTTAACTCAAAACAACAGAATAGAATAATATAGCCTATACCAGCATATGTAAAATAATATTAAGGTACATTAACATGATAAATGGTTTTACTCCAGTTAAAGGCACAGATTATGCCAAAGTACATAGCAGTACATTTTAAATGAATAAACACCAGGACAGACTACAGACTCCTTGCAACATGTTTCCTTTGTGTTGCTATAAAAAATGTTTTGATTTGGCAATGAAAAAAAGAGTTAATAAATCCTGGTTTAAAAATACATTTTTAGCATTTTCATCTTTGGCATACAAAAGATACATTATAGTTAGATGCTATCTTTTTAAACAGCCAATAAATAATATCTAAACATTAATAAATAAAACAGAATAGTTAACGTTTGATTTTATCATGAAATATAAATCACAACCCTAAGTCAAGGACATCCTTCTTTACTACTGCCTTTATAACCAATATAATAATTGAGAACAAGGTTGAAATGGTTTATCCGTGAATGAGACAATCGCACCAATTAAGTTTAACTTTAATTAGTAAAGTATTACAATATTAAAGCAACACAATAATGAAGTAATTCAAGTAATAATGACTTGACAATTAAAAGAATCCAACTTCATTCAACAACGATATATGCAAAATATTACTTATTTGAATAATAATACCCTCCAAACCGACATCAATATTTTCTTCCATTTTTAATTGCCAGACAGATTTCATCCAAAGATATAGTATTACATTTAGGTTATTGTGCTATAACATTATTCCCGAGTCCCTTGACAACACCTACAAGAACAATCATGTTTGTACCTTTTCCTAGTTACCTATGGAATGGACAATATTGCAACAACACTGCAAAATATATAACAGTATAACTATCCCCACTGAATCTGAATGGAGAACCCATTGATAGAATAAATCAAGTAAAAAAAGAGAGATGTTGATTTGTGGTATATGAATACAAAACATGTAAAGAACTTTTTAAAGCACTGGTCATATTTTAACTACTTTTTGAGCAAACTGAAAAGGTTATTCATCATTTACAGACTTTTTATAGGCTACATGCACTTCTACTATATACAGGGTGGTCCAAAAAATGGGACACTCATATTTCAAAAATAAATATTGATTTTCTTGATGAAAACATGTCATATTATATACCAGTGGATAGAGAATTTACTTATCTTTAATTTGGTATATCATAAGTTCAAATTAATTATTGGTATATCATAAGGTAAGTTCAAATTTATTATAATGTCTGTCCATCAGCATCCATAATATGAATGATGTCATTTTCATTTCAAAACAGGTTCTTCAAAACTTACAAAAACAAACTTTATTTACATAAACATATTCAATATGTCTACGATTTTGATCCAATGTAGCCCTCAATTTTGGCCTAAACTGATCAATAGCATCATTGATACATTGTTGAGACAATGAATTTCACTTCTTCTGTTCTCAACAGTTCTATCCATAATAAGGGACTGAGTAGATGTAAGGGGTTCATGATAAACCGACTCTGTTAGTTCTCCCCATCTGGGTAGTCGCAGATGTTGACATCGGATGATCCAATTATGTTGTTTTTGGACCATCCTGATAAGACCTCATTTTCGAATCATTACATTTTCCAACAAGATGGGGCTCCAATCAATAGATCCCACAAGAGTGTCAAATGGTTAAAAGAAAATGTGCCTAGATTCATACCCCTAATCACAGCCTCCCCAGACCACCCAATAACCCAACGTCTAATATGACATGTTTTCATCAAGAAAATCAATATTTATACGAGTGTCCCATTTTTTGGACCACCCTGTACTGACCAAATCTGTTATTGAAAATGGCATTTCTAAATGGACAATGTTAGACATACATACATGTATAGTTCCTCGATCAGCAAATTTTAATCATACCTAGCTCCCATCTATATAATAATACATTAACCACTGAAGGCAGCTTACATCAAATGCGGCCAGTGATAAAAAGAATCATGCCAATTGATGAAATATTTTGAACTTACATTTACATGTAGTAATAACAATAACTTCCTATACATAATTTATAAAATACTCTACTATTTACATGTTCAGGCTGAATCTTTCACACAAATGAAACCTTCACACAGTTTTTCAACATGATACTTTGAGAATGTATGAATTAATACAATGATGACCATATAAGGAAATATACAACCAAACAACATTCATGAGAGCATGGAAACAAAAATAACCAACAATTAAAAATCTATGTTACATATGACCTAGTTTTTCTTGCTTTTAGTTTTAGTCTTTTTGGTTGGTTTCTTTCCTGGAACAACTTTAGGTTTGTGTTTTAGAGACCCCCTCTTCTTTTTAGATGTCTGGAAATAAAACAATATGGCTTTAAGTCTTACTACTCATGCATTTATCAAAGGTTTGTATGAGATGTCATTATGCAGGATGGATCAGGATTTTGACACACAGTACTGTCCCAGAGCAGGGAGTGGGGTTTTGACTAATGCTGTAAGTGGCATCAAATTTCAATACCGGTATCACATACACCCGATTTCGTACTGATCCGTAATGCTGCGAAAAGTAAAAAAATCAAAAATATGATTCGTTATGTAAAACCTTATTCTTCACCTTTTATTCTAATTCTGAAACTCATTTGACCATCTTTATGTGCCTCAAGTTCCGCATATCATACTAAAAGAGAGTCTGAATGAGAGAAGTTTAAGTTAAGTTAAAGCTGTTAGAAAACGAATTTAGCAATCTTTACATTTCGGCACTCCATTTTGAAGAGCATTTAAAGAGCAAAGAACTGAATACTTCCGTGTAAAAGATTTAGCAAATTTCTTGCCAATTTATGTTATGTTATCTATTATTTCAAGACTGTTAATAAATAGAACTATTCCACAGCACAGTGAGTCTTTATCTTTCAGAAACATTAATGTAAATGAATTAACATTTAAAAATGTAAGAATTGAATTAACTAAAGATAGATTGCTCATTGGTCCAGATAGATTTAGTGAAAACAATGGACCCTTACAAAAGAATTATTTAAAGAAACAAAAATAATTGAATTGCAGTGGAAAATTATGCATGGAATATTTCCTACCAGAAAATTAATGTACAAATATCAAATTGAAAAAGTAAAAAATGAACTCTGTCAAAGCTGCTTAGTGCAAGACAATCTGTTACATTATTTTTATGAGTGCAAATTAGTACGATATTTATGGGATAAGCATTTCCCAGGTATAACCTGTAATGCCATTTTATTTGATAATCCTATTCTTGAAAAAGGTTGTTTTTTATGTAACGTACTAACTCTCACTGTAATATGTATATATTTTGTTGATTTTAATAAAAAAAAAATGTTGTTTTACAAAAGAACAATGCAAAAACAGAGTGCAGCTATGGTTCATTGAGGGAGAGGTAAGGTATAGCATCTTCTTAACATGCTATTGTCTTTATACGGCATCCAGCATCTGATTTCAATACTGGCACTGAAGCCCTGCGCTACTTTGGAACTACTTTTGCGCTACTTCCGGTAATACTGTGATGCACTAGTTTTGGCGTACTGTTTTGTCCCGGAATGGATATTCCCATGAGAGGATTTTGATTGATCAGTTATTATTGCTCCCAGTGTAGGAAGTTGTCTTATTTTTATTTATCAAAGTCCCTACCCTTTCTCACATAGGAGGATCTCATGTAAACCTTTGGTAGCAAACATTAATAATATGAATGAGGCTAGTACATTCATAGAATGAACATCATTTGGTATCATTCAGTGCTTTTGAAAGCTCTGGGGACATGAAAACCTCTAATGATTTCAAAACTTTTAAAATCTTTTTCTTATGGTTGAGGGTATGCAACACAATAACATTCATACAGACTGGTTGAGGGTATGCAACACAATAACATTCATACAGACTGGTTGAGGGTATGCAACACAATAACATTCATACAGACTGGTTGAGGGTATGCAACACAATAACATTCATACAGACTGGTTGAGGGTATGCAACACAATAACAGTCATACAGACTGGTTGAGGGTATGCAACACAATAACATTCATACAGACTGGTTGAGGGTATGCAACACAATAACATTCATACAGACTGGTTGAGGGTATGCAACACAATAACATTCATACAGACTGGTTGAGGGTATGCAACACAATAACATTCATACAGACTGGTTGAGGGTATGCAACACAATAACATTCATACAGACTGGTTGAGGGTATGCAACACAATAACATTCATACAGACTGGTTGAGGGTATGCAACACAATAACATTCATACAGACTGGTTGAGGGTATGCAACACAATAACAGTCATACAGACTGGTTGAGGGTATGCAACACAATAACATTCATACAGACAACAAACTGATTCTGGGCAGAAAGACACAAGAACACAAATGTGTACAACATGTCCCCACCAAAGGGTGATCTTATATTCTGCAAATTTTTCATCCTAACCTGCCTAACACTAATCAGTTGAAAAGACAAGTTTTTAAGAGAAAAAATCAAATGAGGCCGCCTTAAAAATTAGCAAGACTGCCTAAAAACTAAGAAGTTTGAGATTTTCATACAAAGAATCATTCTTAGAAATTTGAAATTGATCTGTCAACTGGTTTTCCAGGAAACGTGTAGACAAGACTTTACAGAGAAGATTTCAGAATGGAAAATCCGAAATGGCCACCTTAAGATTTACCAAAAATGCAGAAATTGATCCGGAAAATGCGTAGACAAGACTTTACAGACAAGATTTAGGATGGAAATTTTTGATCCACATCTGAATTTCGAACTTGTGAAACAGTATAAAACTATTAATGCCCTCCTAAAACTAATGTTCACTAGTGTAAAGTGTCCATCGATAATTAATATTTTTATTTTACATCTTTTTCCAATCTAAACTGCTTTTGAACATGATTTTGCTGTTTTGGGAGGGCCAAACACGATTCAGAATTTTAACTGTTATTCAAGTAGAGCATCGATATGCTCGTATCGTGCCTCATTGCTTGAGCAAATCCGAGCAAATCCGAGCAATCGCGAGACCCCAACCGACAATATAGCTATGTGGTGGGGACAAAAAAACAGACTGAATCTGGGCAAAAAGACAAAATACTGTCCAGTGAATTTGAGCAAATACAGACAACAGCATAATCATACAAAATGGACATGTGCAAAACCACAGGCATAACAACATCTTAGTTGACAAAGCAAACATGAAACTAAATGTGATAAATGTGAGCTATTTATTAAGCTAAAGATTTTATTTGATCACAGTAGCCCACCAGTTAGTGTGGCTTGAACATAAAGATGTAAGATAATGACTAATATAACTATTTTTACAGATTTGCCGAATGTGCATACGAACATCAAATGTTTGCATCAGTACCAAATGTGTTTTCATTATTACCTTCAAATCACTAATGAGGCAATAAAATGAGGAAATAGTATTATAAAAGATGGGATAACACATATAGCACGTAAAGATGAAAATGAAATCACACATGCATGCATGAGTGAGTGGTATAGAGACATATACTTGGCCAATGTCACAGCTTATTAAAAATTGTTAAATATACAAAATACACATCATCTCAAACAAAAAAAATATATAAACTCACCTTTCTTGAATATTTAACTTTTGGTTTTTTAGCTTTAGTGTCAGAGAATGTAGCTTCAATTCTATTAGACAGGTCTTTGACTCTATATATCCTAACTAGCCAATGCTCTGTAGTGTATGCCTCTTCTAAATGAGTAAGTTTGATATTTTTGTTGCCTATCTCGACTCCCCTGGTTCTATCATAACCTGGTGGTGTACGGAAGTCTAACTGGAAACAGAAATAGGAAAATGACTTATATGAAATATAAATATTTATGTGTTTTGGAGTTGGCTTAGATCACTAGATATTCATACAGTTATACCTATCTCGTTAGGTGATTTAATGTTAATTTACAAAGATCATGTGATAAGGAGGAAATGTCACGTGACTACAATTGGCGGGAATCAGTTTGCGAACTCACAACCTGGAAAGCCCACCAGCCTCCCCAGCACCAACCAAAGTACATGTAAGGAACAGGTTAATGTACTGCAACTAAAGTAAGTAATAAAAACATATATCAAATATATCGTGTATTGTAATATATTTCTGAGCGATAGGGACCCCTTCGGTATAAGAATATAGTATTAAATTGAGATAGATTAACTAATGTTTCTGTAAGAATTATGTTGAAATCATGTAAACCCAATAATTGATTTAACATATTGGGTTAAAGTAGTGATCAAGCGACTCCAAACCGCACCCAACTCAAATAAATATAAATGGTTGTTATTTTGAAACACAGAATTCAATGAATCCTGTGCTAAGGGTAGGTGCGAAATATCAATCAATCAATTCTGGTGTGAAATTCTTTGTTTTATAGATTCTCATTCTCTTATATATTATTCAATGTCCAAATCATGTCAAATTCTCAGTTTATTATCTGAAAACTTGAACTCAAGACACTTTAGCGGGAATGAACAATTTAATTACAGTGAAAGATGCTTAGTGGAACACCACATGAGAGGAGCTCACTGACTCCTTATTGGTGAACCTCTGTAAGTGGAACAACTCGCAAGTGGAACACTTTTTGTGGTCACAAGGGCATTCCATTTACACATGTTCCACTGAAAAGTCTCTTCCATACACTTGCATTTCATAAATGTATCACCATATGCATATTATTAGAATGTAAGAGGTGCCAACACACTGGATATATTACTACAGGTCATAATGGACAGGGAAATTGAAGCAGCCAAGGCTTCATTGATATTCTGACTGGATCGTAGTAATCAGATATATTGAAACTATATGCGTTAACTTGACATGTGTAATATATTAGTACTAACCTGTAATTCTCCAAATCTATAGTAACTTAATTTATACATGAGGCAGTTCAATAAAGTTTTTGAGCCAGATGAATCGACACGGAACTCTCCCTGGGGGGTGAAGTAATCGGACTCCTGAAAAGACAGGGGGTGAAGAATAATTTAATAAATTATATTCTGATAAGTTGATAAGTGTCATACTTCAATTTTTGTTGCATTTCTTCATACAACTGTTAAAATTGTAAAAATAAATTTTCCGATATTTTATATTTGTCATGCCATTGGTTAAGACATTATAGGGTCCTACCTTGATATCACGAGGGTGTTCTCCCTCAGCGATCCTCACCATCCAAAGGAACTTGTTGATGTCATCTCCTGAGTAGCCAATTACGCCACCAAAGATGACGAGGACATAGTTGACATCTAACAGTCGCATGATGTCATAAGCAGCAGTCTCATTAGATGACATAGCTTTACCAACCTGTGACAATGAGAAATGTGTTATGTTAGAAATGTTTTTGACTACTAGCCCCTTGTATTAAACTACACAGAACCTTGATATACATGTATCTTTCTGCTACAACATTTAGAAATTGCTTATAACAATTGGTTCTCGGCGAAAAACCAGGTTAACAGGGCACATTTATAGGATACCTGACCCAATCACAAATTCAAAGTGGCAATTTCATATTCCTTTTCATGATATAGTGACCATTTGTGTTGTTTATTGGGTCTTATAACACATTGGTAATGTATATCCCTTCCTCCCAAATCTTTGTCTCTTCTATTATCAAATACACACCATAGCTATGTGGCTATTATTCCATGTGTTATTATCCACCAGTGTAGTCCTATTGCCCATTCCAGCTATCTGGTAGCCATAATCCCACCATGACATCACTCTGGCCTTGTCATCTGTGTTCTGACGCAGCCAATAGTATGCTTCCCTGAAGTCGTCTAATATGTTCCTAGTCCTGAAATATTGAACAAATGGTTACATTTTTTTGAAACAGCTGCAATGATTTGTATTGAATCTATTTATCTTTATCAAGGACATAGGACAATTAACATTAAGAATCCATGTTAAGACTTGAGACCAACTCACCCATCATTTCCATATGAGGCTAATACAATGCTAGGACTAGAGTAGGCATTACTGGTGACCCATGTACAATGGACGGCAAACAACATGAGCATCATCAGTAGACATATGATGATAATACTCTTTATGTTCATCCCAATACCCTCGGCATCTTTAGGCCTGTCCTCCCGTATTCTCTGTTTTTTGCCTGGTTGCACCTACAAAGGCACAACAGATGATAAAGTACTGACAAATTGTGGTCATATCAAATAGCTATATACATGTAGTAAGCCTACATATACACATCAAACTAAAGCAATGCATAACTTTTTGTCCGTGCTTTTTGGAAGACTGTCAGTTAAAAAATAAGATATTTTCTTTTAGAATATCATCATATAAACTCACTTTATCATAGTATTGGCTATTTTTCTCTTGTTTCTCTTCTTCTACGTTGGACTTGGTGGTATCATCTTTGAGATAGATTTCAAATGTCTTTGAGAATGCAATGGCTGCCAGCACGCAGACACATGGAGTTAGGGTCAACATTAGACGCACCATGACACCAGCAAAATATACAGCACTCACAGCATACAGCACAACTGAATGAAAGAGTAACAATTTGTTTCAATTATTTCAAAGTTCCGATTCTAATGTAACAGATATGTGCTTTTAAACAAGACAAATAGTGACAAATATCAGTGTGTGTCATATCTACTCTACAGTAGCCCCGGGCGGATGTAAATATTTAGAGTCAAGTATAAAATTGAATTGACTTGCCACATTGTTGAACATGAAAAACATGAAATTCGCCATTGTTTGTTATTATAGAACTATTAAAGAACGTTCATAACTACAATATTGCTTTCTCTTTAAAGATTTTTACTCACAAGAAAACTGTGAGTATACATATCATCAGTGGTAACACTGTGGCGAGTGTAATTTTTTACATTTGTGAGTGTGAAAACACAAGTTGATTGCCACTTGGCGAGTGTCAGAAAAATCCGAAGACCCGCACTGAAATATTGCCCAAAGAGAAAAATGGAAGATATGAAAATAATTCAACATCAAAAAATCTTGGAGATATCATTTCAAAATCAATTTTCTCTAAATTGTTTCTGTTGTCTAGCACATTTTACTACTTACTAAATACCCGCTCATCATTGATGTTTTTAATACAGAACCAAACGCCAGCAGGGAAGACACAAATTAGGATGTGCAGGTCAAAGAAGAACGAGACCCAAGTTGTAGGCTGGTGCTCGGATACTGATGCTATGATTGGAATGTGAATTTTTGCATAACCCGTGTCCCATAGTGAGTAGAACCTGCCACTCCAGGGGGCTACAACACCTGCAATAAAAGTTATAAAATAAAAGAGTATCTAAATAGTTAGACAGACCTCAAAGACGGGTAATTCACATAAAAAACATGAATTACATTGATTTCTTGGACACATTTTATTATAAAATCAATTTGACTGGAAGGGCATTAAAATACAGAACATGTTTTTCACAAAATGTTTCTCTGAAAAATTCTCAATTGTACAAATATGTAAATGCTAAATAACAGAGACATCATTAATAAAATAAAATCATAAAATCATGACATGATGACTGGATCTCTACAAAAGTTCCACCTTGAGTGACATGATACCTGATATTTCAAGGAACAACAGTCCATTCTTTAAATATCTTGTTAATTAATAGTTCCTTGTAGTTTCTTACCTGCCCAGGTGAGGCCCACTACAGCTAGGAATACAAGGCCAGCTGCGGCTACAATTGCGAACAGGAAGAAATAGCGGAACTCAGACTTTGTGAGGACCCCTTGTACATATTGTAGGAAAGCATATGCGTGTAGCAGAGCAAATACACCTGAAAGGAAACAAGAAAATGTCATTGAAATTAAATAATAAATAGTCACATGTTAGTAATTATTTGAGACTTATAGTCAAAATACCTCAAATAAATCAAAAAGTCTTATACTCATTTCTAAATATGTACTTCTTTCTTTATTCTTTTCTTTATTAATTAAATTTAATTTATTCATATTTTGATATAAATTTTCATAAAAAATTACAAATAAATAATCCTTATTTAGGAGAAACTCACCAGCAGCTGCCATGTGTTCACTGGTTTTAAGAGGTTGGAAGCCAACAAAGGGAACCTGCATGGAGAGAATTGTCCCCAAGATGTAGAATGTGTTATATGCTGGAAAAGAAGGTGTGAGTTAACATGAGTACAGCTGGATACCTCATATTATGCATTTAAATAAATATAAGTCTGGAGAGACCATCCTTTTTGTCAATGATGAAAAAGAAGTTTTGTGTTTCAGCTAATATTCTTTTTAAATAGTCAAGTAACTGGTGCTTGTGTACCATAGTATATCAATAACATTCTACTTGCAGAATCGAGAGAATGGAAAATTCTTTAAAATTGTAACTTACCAACATAAATTCTCCTTGAGAATCTGCCCATGAGCAGCAGGACAAAGACATGTAATGGGATAAGGTTGATAATGAACACATAGCCTCCCCATGCAGACACCTATAATAACAATCATAAGTTAGTATTATACACGAGATGACTAAAACATTTTTTTGCAATTCAGCCAACATCAACAACCGAACACCGTTCACAAAAAAGATTGGAGACCATAACAATTTGTCACCAGTTTTAGTGGTGACATCATAAATAAAAGTAATGAACCACAAAGTGCTCATCAAAACTGGCAAAACCGAGATACATCATCAGTAATTTCCTTCTTTGGAATTGTTCTCAAATGTCAATAAATTTTTCCAACAAATACATATGAGAAAATATGAGCTTATTTTTGTCCTTCACATATCACTATCGCTTTTTAAAACGGACTTACCATGTAAAAGTATGATAATGCAGTAAGGGCTCCCCAGAATATGGCACCTGTTTTCACTGCTTTAATCTAAAAGATAATTGGTCATATGAAGATAAACACATTTTCGATAATCAAAAACAAATGCCAGCATTCAAATTACACCTTGCCAGGTTTTATAGAGAAACATATTCTTGTTTAGGAAATATTATAATTTGCTCTTGTTTGCAGTTAACCAAGAATATATATTTATAATTCTATTTAATAAATCACTGAACCAATTCGTCTTATAAAAAGCAACAAATAAGCAGCCAATTTCAAGATAAACAAAGTAGAATGGATCAACAAGTTTTAATCTCTTAGTACTCACCCATAGGTAGTATGTAAACATGAGAGCAAATATAGCGATACCCTCATTGTCATAGCTACCAGCCACAGACCTACTGATGTAACCAGGCACTGAAATGAAACATCCATAAAAATTAATTATTCATCGTTACCAACATTTATCAATAGTATATCCACTTTTCATGCTAATGAGCATATTTCATCCTAAAACATTTTTAAGTCAAACCTGCATTATAAAATGTTGGCAATGGAACTTAAAAGTAACAGAATGGTTTATTGCATGATAGGATAATATGAGTTAATTAACTACATTGTAGAACCGACTGGTTTGAAAAACAAACTACATGTATTACTTAAAAATGGCCTCCTACCTATTGCGATGAAGCAAGCTGCAAACAATCCAGCACCTGGAGTCCATAGTTCCTTTGTGAAAAAATAGGTGGCAAGGGCTGTCAGTCCACTGAAAACAAAGATTTTGTTAAGTACAAACAACAAATAAAAGGGCACATATATAAACTGCAAATAAGAATATTTGAAATATAAGGCACAAACCACATGGTTCATGTACATGATAGCTGTATACAGTCACTACCTGCCATTTGTTACAGACACCAAACTAGGAACACAAATCTCCAAACACAGCCACAAAAAGTTGGAGAATATGTGCTATATGTACTGATATAATAACAGTATATAACAGCAGATACAAACTTGAATTAACAGTTAAACATAAATAGCTTTTTTAGAATATATGAAAGATCAAACTGACAATGTGGCACCTTCTTATGATAAAAAACTGAATGATTCTCTTTTATAAACTCAACAAAACAAGATTAATATAACGATAAGATGATAATAAAATTGGCAACCACAGAGTAATCCTCCATAACATGAGTAGCAAAGGTGACTTGGTAAATGTACCTGAACATGGGAGCCAAGAACACGCAGATGTCTCTGATGTGAACTGGGATGTTGAGGAGGCTGAGAACATAGTGGATGCTTCCAGAGGTCACCATCAGACCTGGGTACACCTACAAATAATAACAATACAATATCATAAACATGAGAACATAGTGGATGCTTCCAGATGTCACCATCAGACCTGGGTACACCTACAAATATATAACAATACAATATTACAAACATGAGAACATAGTGGATGCTTCCAGAGGTCACCATCAGACCTGGGTACACCTCCAAATATATAACAATACAATATTACAAACATGAGGACATAGTGGATGCTTCCAGATGTCACCATCAGACCTGGGTACACCTACAAATATATAACAATACAATATTACAAACATGAGAACATAGTGGATGCTTCCAGAGGTCACCATCAGACCTGGGTACACCTCCAAATATATAACAATACAATATTACAAACATGAGAACATAGTGGATGCTTCCAGATGTCACCATCAGACCTGGGTACACCTACAAATATATAACAATACAATATCATAAACATGAGAACATAGTGGATGCTTCCAGAGGTCACCATCAGACCTGGGTACACCTACAAATATATAACAATACAATATTACAAACATGAGAACATAGTGGATGCTTCCAGATGTCACCATCAGACCTGGGTACACCTACAAATATATAACAATACAATATTACAAACATGAGGACATAGTGGATGCTTCCAGATGTCACCATCAGACCTGGGTACACCTACAAATATATAACAATACAATATCATAAACATGAGAACATAGTGGATGCTTCCAGATGTCACCATCAGACCTGGGTACACCTACAAATATATAACAATACAATATTACAAACATGAGAACATAGTGGATGCTTCCAGAGGTCACCATCAGACCTGGGTACACCTACAAATAATAACAATACAATATCATAAACATGAGGACATAGTGGATGCTTCCAGATGTCACCATCAGACCTGGGTACACCTACAAATATATAACAATACAATATCATAAACATGAGAACATAGTGGATGCTTCCAGAGGTCACCATCAGACCTGGGTACACCTACAAATATATAACAATACAATATTACAAACATGAGAACATAGTGGATGCTTCCAGATGTCACCATCAGACCTGGGTACACCTACAAATATATAACAATACAATATCATAAACATGAGAACATAGTGGATGCTTCCAGAGGTCACCATCAGACCTGGGTACACCTACAAATAATAACAATACAATATTACAAACATGAGAACATAGTGGATGCTTCCAGATGTCACCATCAGACCTGGGTACACCTACAAATATATAACAATACAATATTACAAACATGAGGACATAGTGGATGCTTCCAGATGTCACCATCAGACCTGGGTACACCTCCAAATATATAACAATACAATATTACAAACATGAGGACATAGTGGATGCTTCCAGAGGTCACCATCAGACCTGGGTACACCTACAAATATATAACAATACAATATCATAAACATGAGAACATAGTGGATGGTTCCAGAGGTCACCATCAGACCTGGGTACACCTCCAAATATATAACAATACAATATTACAAACATGAGGACATAGTGGATGCTTCCAGAGGTCACCATCAGACCTGGGTACACCTCCAAATATATAACAATACAATATTACAAACATGAGGACATAGTGGATGCTTCCAGATGTCACCATCAGACCTGGGTACACCTACAAATATATAACAATACAATATCATAAACATGAGAACATAGTGGATGCTTCCAGAGGTCACCATCAGACCTGGGTACACCTCCAAATATATAACAATACAATATTACAAACATGAGGACATAGTGGATGCTTCCAGAGGTCACCATCAGACCTGGGTACACCTACAAATATATAACAATACAATATTACAAACATGAGAACATAGTGGATGCTTCCAGAGGTCACCATCAGACCTGGGTACACCTACAAATATATAACAATACAATATTACAAACATGAGGACATAGTGGATGCTTCCAGATGTCACCATCAGACCTGGGTACACCTACAAATATATAACAATACAATATCATAAACATGAGAACATAGTGGATGCTTCCAGAGGTCACCATCAGACCTGGGTACACCTACAAATATATAACAATACAATATTACAAACATGAGAACATAGTGGATGCTTCCAGAGGTCACCATCAGACCTGGGTACACCTACAAATATATAACAATACAATATCATAAACATGAGAACATAGTGGATGCTTCCAGATGTCACCATCAGACCTGGGTACACCTACAAATAATAACAATACAATATTACAAACATGAGAACATAGTGGATGGTTCCAGAGGTCACCATCAGACCTGGGTACACCTCCAAATATATAACAATACAATATTACAAACATGAGGACATAGTGGATGCTTCCAGATGTCACCATCAGACCTGGGTACACCTACAAATATATAACAATACAATATCATAAACATGAGAACATAGTGGATGCTTCCAGATGTCACCATCAGACCTGGGTACACCTACAAATATATAACAATACAATATCATAAACATGAGAACATAGTGGATGCTTCCAGAGGTCACCATCAGACCTGGGTACACCTACAAATATATAACAATACAATATTACAAACATGAGAACATAGTGGATGCTTCCAGAGGTCACCATCAGACCTGGGTACACCTCCAAATATATAACAATACAATATTACAAACATGAGGACATAGTGGATGCTTCCAGATGTCACCATCAGACCTGGGTACACCTACAAATATATAACAATACAATATTACAAACATGAGAACATAGTGGATGCTTCCAGAGGTCACCATCAGACCTGGGTACACCTCCAAATATATAACAATACAATATTACAAACATGAGGACATAGTGGATGCTTCCAGATGTCACCATCAGACCTGGGTACACCTACAAATATATAACAATACAATATCATAAACATGAGAACATAGTGGATGCTTCCAGAGGTCACCATCAGACCTGGGTACACCTCCAAATATATAACAATACAATATTACAAACATGAGGACATAGTGGATGCTTCCAGATGTCACCATCAGACCTGGGTACACCTACAAATATATAACAATACAATATCATAAACATGAGAACATAGTGGATGCTTCCAGAGGTCACCATCAGACCTGGGTACACCTACAAATATATAACAATACAATATTACAAACATGAGAACATAGTGGATGCTTCCAGAGGTCACCATCAGACCTGGGTACACCTACAAATATATAACAATACAATATCATAAACATGAGAACATAGTGGATGCTTCCAGATGTCACCATCAGACCTGGGTACACCTACAAATATATAACAATACAATATTACAAACATGAGAACATAGTGGATGCTTCCAGATGTCACCATCAGACCTGGGTACACCTACAAATATATAACAATACAATATTACAAACATGAGAACATAGTGGATGCTTCCAGAGGTCACCATCAGACCTGGGTACACCTACAAATATATAACAATACAATATCATAAACATGAGAACATAGTGGATGGTTCCAGAGGTCACCATCAGACCTGGGTACACCTCCAAATATATAACAATACAATATTACAAACATGAGAACATAGTGGATGCTTCCAGAGGTCACCATCAGACCTGGGTACACCTCCAAATATATAACAATACAATATTACAAACATGAGAACATAGTGGATGCTTCCAGAGGTCACCATCAGACCTGGGTACACCTACAAATATATAACAATACAATATTACAAACATGAGAACATAGTGGATGCTTCCAGAGGTCACCATCAGACCTGGGTACACCTACAAATATATAACAATACAATATTACAAACATGAGAACATAGTGGATGCTTCCAGATGTCACCATCAGACCTGGGTACACCTCCAAATATATAACAATACAATATTACAAACATGAGAACATAGTGGATGCTTCCAGATGTCACCATCAGACCTGGGTACACCTACAAATATATAACAATACAATATTACAAACATGAGAACATAGTGGATGCTTCCAGAGGTCACCATCAGACCTGGGTACACCTACAAATATATAACAATACAATATCATAAACATGAGAACATAGTGGATGCTTCCAGATGTCACCATCAGACCTGGGTACACCTACAAATATATAACAATACAATATTACAAACATGAGGACATAGTGGATGCTTCCAGAGGTCACCATCAGACCTGGGTACACCTACAAATATATAACAATACAATATCATAAACATGAGAACATAGTGGATGCTTCCAGAGGTCACCATCAGACCTGGGTACACCTACAAATATATAACAATACAATATTACAAACATGAGAACATAGTGGATGCTTCCAGAGGTCACCATCAGACCTGGGTACACCTACAAATATATAACAATACAATATCATAAACATGAGAACATAGTGGATGCTTCCAGATGTCACCATCAGACCTGGGTACACCTACAAATAATAACAATACAATATTACAAACATGAGAACATAGTGGATGGTTCCAGAGGTCACCATCAGACCTGGGTACACCTCCAAATATATAACAATACAATATTACAAACATGAGGACATAGTGGATGCTTCCAGATGTCACCATCAGACCTGGGTACACCTACAAATATATAACAATACAATATCATAAACATGAGAACATAGTGGATGCTTCCAGATGTCACCATCAGACCTGGGTACACCTACAAATATATAACAATACAATATCATAAACATGAGAACATAGTGGATGCTTCCAGATGTCACCATCAGACCTGGGTACACCTACAAATATATAACAATACAATATCATAAACATGAGAACATAGTGGATGCTTCCAGAGGTCACCATCAGACCTGGGTACACCTACAAATATATAACAATACAATATTACAAACATGAGAACATAGTGGATGCTTCCAGAGGTCACCATCAGACCTGGGTACACCTCCAAATATATAACAATACAATATTACAAACATGAGGACATAGTGGATGCTTCCAGAGGTCACCATCAGACCTGGGTACACCTACAAATATATAACAATACAATATCATAAACATGAGAACATAGTGGATGCTTCCAGATGTCACCATCAGACCTGGGTACACCTACAAATAATAACAATACAATATTACAAACATGAGAACATAGTGGATGGTTCCAGAGGTCACCATCAGACCTGGGTACACCTCCAAATATATAACAATACAATATTACAAACATGAGGACATAGTGGATGCTTCCAGATGTCACCATCAGACCTGGGTACACCTACAAATATATAACAATACAATATTACAAACATGAGGACATAGTGGATGCTTCCAGATGTCACCATCAGACCTGGGTACACCTACAAATATATAACAATACAATATCATAAACATGAGAACATAGTGGATGCTTCCAGATGTCACCATCAGACCTGGGTACACCTACAAATATATAACAATACAATATTACAAACATGAGAACATAGTGGATGCTTCCAGAGGTCACCATCAGACCTGGGTACACCTCCAAATATATAACAATACAATATTACAAACATGAGAACATAGTGGATGCTTCCAGATGTCACCATCAGACCTGGGTACACCTACAAATATATAACAATACAATATCATAAACATGAGAACATAGTGGATGCTTCCAGATGTCACCATCAGACCTGGGTACACCTACAAATATATAACAATACAATATTACAAACATGAGAACATAGTGGATGCTTCCAGAGGTCACCATCAGACCTGGGTACACCTCCAAATATATAACAATACAATATTACAAACATGAGAACATAGTGGATGCTTCCAGATGTCACCATCAGACCTGGGTACACCTACAAATATATAACAATACAATATTACAAACATGAGGACATAGTGGATGCTTCCAGAGGTCACCATCAGACCTGGGTACACCTACAAATATATAACAATACAATATCATAAACATGAGAACATAGTGGATGCTTCCAGAGGTCACCATCAGACCTGGGTACACCTACAAATATATAACAATACAATATTACAAACATGAGAACATAGTGGATGCTTCCAGAGGTCACCATCAGACCTGGGTACACCTACAAATATATAACAATACAATATTACAAACATGAGAACATAGTGGATGCTTCCAGAGGTCACCATCAGACCTGGGTACACCTACAAATATATAACAATACAATATTACAAACATGAGAACATAGTGGATGCTTCCAGATGTCACCATCAGACCTGGGTACACCTACAAATAATAACAATACAATATTACAAACATGAGAACATAGTGGATGCTTCCAGAGGTCACCATCAGACCTGGGTACACCTCCAAATATATAACAATACAATATTACAAACATGAGAACATAGTGGATGCTTCCAGATGTCACCATCAGACCTGGGTACACCTACAAATATATAACAATACAATATTACAAACATGAGGACATAGTGGATGCTTCCAGAGGTCACCATCAGACCTGGGTACACCTACAAATATATAACAATACAATATCATAAACATGAGAACATAGTGGATGCTTCCAGAGGTCACCATCAGACCTGGGTACACCTACAAATATATAACAATACAATATTACAAACATGAGAACATAGTGGATGCTTCCAGAGGTCACCATCAGACCTGGGTACACCTACAAATATATAACAATACAATATTACAAACATGAGAACATAGTGGATGCTTCCAGAGGTCACCATCAGACCTGGGTACACCTACAAATATATAACAATACAATATTACAAACATGAGAACATAGTGGATGCTTCCAGATGTCACCATCAGACCTGGGTACACCTACAAATAATAACAATACAATATCATAAACATATTGTTAATGCTGATTTGGGGAGAGCCTACAACTATTCTTTACCATTTTACCAGCTCTATAAGTAAAAGTGCTGGTAATTAATGAAAGGCAAATATGTCATGCCAACCCCATCACCCAATTAGGTAAAATTCAAATGGTGGGGTTGAGATGACATGGTACTAAATCAAATGATCAATTCATTCATATTTGCCAGTTTTATTTATAAAAAAGACATTTCCCTTCCTTAATTTAAAAAAAATCAATTGAATCAAAGGTCTACACACACGATGTGACATTTAATAAATAAAAAACATAAATAATATAAATGACTATTTTATGTTTCTAACTTACTGTTCCACCCACAATACGGCCAAGAGGGTACCATGCTCTTTCATCAAACCAGTTGAGGAAATCATAGAAGTTGGTTGCAACCATGTGATGGGTCGCCCTGTAGTTGAACCTGCAAAAATGTTATAATATAAATATAATGTTCCTGTTGTTATAGAAAGGGAAAAAGCGGATTTGCAAACCAGCAACTCATATATAAGTAACTTCATAAAAAATTCAAGTTCAAAAAAGTAAGTAAAATTATTGTTGAAATTCTACTGAAATCCGACTTGCTAATATCCTGAGTATCAGAGCTTAGAAAATTTGGCTCTTGATGTAAATATAGTCTTAATGTTGTTAAGAGTGTCATAATGAAATGAAGGCCACGCACTGAAGCTGAAAATTCAATAAATGCCATTTTGACCTGATTGGTCAAGGCAAGATCAAACGATCATCCCTAATTCAAACAATGACGATCACTTTTAAAGGAGCAAAATGAAAATATTGGAAAGGAAAACTCTCTAGTTATTCTTAGCCAGCCAGTCATATACATGTTATAAATGGCAAAATGTTCCAATCATATTGAAGACAATTGGGAAATAACACATTGACTTAAACTAGTTTGTCCAGTTTGTTATACATCCCTCCAAATCTTGCCATTTACTCAAATAGGTCACTCAAAAATCTACAAATGTGAGCTTGAGCTTGCATTATGGACCACCAGTAAGGGGTATAAAATTGTACGACCTTAAAATCCTAACAAGCTTACGATATTTAATTTAATGAATTGGTGGTAATTTTAAAAGAGCTGAAGAGATGAGCACTCCAGGGAGCATGTTAGCATTTGCAGTACATGTTTATAAGAACCTTTTTTAATTGCACAACGCAAAGCTAAATGTCATCCACATATTAAGTTATAAAAATGATATTATACACTAGAAGTACATAGCTTATTGACATATTTAAAAACAATTTTGTGTAAAAAAGCTCATGACTTCATGATTGTGTAATAAATCTTATTTTGATCATATCTAATTTTTGAAAAAGACGAATTAATTTAAGAAAATTTCTCAAAAAGGTGATACAGTATCATCTAATCGAGCCAAAATTTGGTTTCAAAGCTTATGAAATAATTCAGTTGTACGTTATTAAATTGAGTCGCAATACAGTTTAGCAATTTAAATATAACAAAACATCATAAGGTGATGTCATAAACATTATTTATAGAATGTATCTCATTTGCATAATATAACAACCTTCCACATCTGCTTGTAATTGATGAAGTGCATATGATGTAAAACTGCATAGGTCAGAAGTATAATAGTAGTTACATAAAGTTATACTCTCCTGCAGTGTTTTATAGACATCTTTAAAAAGATCAAGTGCAGAAATCAATTTTGAAAATAATGAATGTATTTTTTTGAGAAGCGAAGTCGAACGAATGCCAACGGTAATTACAAATGATTCATGTTATTTCACTCCATTTCCTCTGCATTGAGTTCATAGAGATTTAGAATGAAACTTACCTACATTTTAATGACCAAATGTTTTCGTACGTTTATAGCACACTGTATACTAGGATGAATGGAACAATGGCAATCTTGAAATGCAAAAACAGAACTTTTGAGGCAGAATTTGGTGATAAAGGAATATTTAAAGACACTGTGGAATTGTATTTTTTGGTCAAATCAATGTTTCCCAACAATTTTATAAACTTTGGGAGCAATGTAAAAATTCCCTTTTACAAGCCCAGCTGAATTAACAAGTGAAGGGAGCTCGGATATGAGCAACGAAGATGGGCAAAAGACCTGTTTACAAGGTATGTATCTTTCCAGACCCTTTGTCAAGCATGCTAATATATAAGCCTGTGGCATATTTGTGTAAAACAATAAAAGTCAACAAAACAACATATCTATAAACTAAATAAACAATCACATTCACCATTCATATCACAGCCCAGAAGACAATAAAACTAAATGATGCTAATTCAAGAAATAGAAAAAATAGTTCCATGATGTATTTTCAATATTAGTTGCAGTAAAATTTCAAGAATTCTATTTTGAGTTTTGTTCTGTTATGATGGTGATCCAGAAGTGACATCAAATGTGTTGCCATATCAACACTACTGGGCCATTCATCTTGAAACTTGGTACAGATGTTAAAGAGGGGAGAAAGCCCCAGAGCTTAAGAGTTAACAGTTATAATTTTGTCTATTGCGTACTACCTCTGTTTGCGCAACTTCTCACACGTTTTCAAAAATAACATGTTGCTGCGATGTTTTATTCGATGGAAACATATTCATTGCAGCTTTCTTTATCTTGAACCAAAATAACAAGCTATGATATTAAGCAAAATGGCAGAAATTAATATAATATTATTTGAAACGTGTTTCAAAAATTTTGAAACCGCCATTGCTTGTCTGTCGATTTGACCAATCAGGATGATATGTCTCCTCAATACAGATTTACATGTTAGACATATGTCTTCTTTGAACCCTGGGGTTATTCCACCCTGAGATGTAAAGAATAAAGCTTCGACAATTTGATTGATTCATTCCAAAGTTGCTATGGTAACCTGATGTGATGTCACCTGTGGAAATTGAACTTAGTGAGAGAAATAAAAGTCTTCTCTACTTTATAAACCTAAATGATTCATTTTATGTTGCCTTTCGAACGTCAATGTAGTATCACATATCTCTCAAAGCACCACAGCACACACGGCCATCCAGTAGTTATGTCAATATAGATACATTTTACAAGTGAAACTTACTTCGGTCCAAAGCCTTCTCTATATTCCGGCTTTGAGGAGGAAGATTGAGCTGCCTTAGTATTATAAATATTGTAAATCATTGTGTCACACGCACAGTAAATATGGCATAATAATATGAAATATACCTTTATGTATAGATTTGAAGAACATCAGCTCACATCCCCGTCTGAATCTATTGTTATATTTGATTTCTTTAAGCGAGAATAATTTCAAATGTTATTCACGTCCAGAACCGGAAGCCATTTTTAGCTACAGCGAGAAAATTTCACCATGTGTCGAACTCCGAAATGAAATTTTGAAATATCTAAATCCAGACAAGCAACGCTTCATCCTAAATATTATTAATATTCTTAAAAATATTTATAAAATTTATTAAAAATGAGTTCTAGGTGCGTGTAGGTGCGTGTAGCACAGTACATACGAAATCAACGAAGTTTCGTCTAGCTGTAAGCTAGAGACTCGAGTAAAGTGAAACCATTTAAATTGTCATAGAGGATTTAAAATTAGCGACCCATATGTTGACAGACGGATGGACAGGAAAGTTTGTGATAACAATAGGCCAAAACATGTGAGGTAAATTGTTAATAAATGTGTAATATCTTGAAGAAGGTTGATTTTGAATATAGCTAATGGCTTCAGTCGCCCTTCCTTCAATCATGGGCTTTGCTTCAATATTTGACATTGATATCCAGTTGCAAATGTATGCAAAGCATTTGCTTATAAATTGATAATCTTCCTTGACGACATGCTTGTAATTCGTAACAGAATTTATATTGTCATGAATATCAGTCATGTGACCAACAAAATGGTGACATTCATTTCCCCAAAATTTGAGGTTCAATATGCATCGGTATATTGCTATCTTCATTGTCTTATTTGACAAGAGTATCACAATGTAACATAGGGCGTTAAGGGACCTATCGCATACTGGGAAGTAGACATGTGGAGAATATCATATGTAAATAATTTTCTCCAGGAACTTCAGAGCCTCGGGATAAGTTGTGAATGAAATTGTAAGGATTATGTATTATATTCAGTTACAAAAGTCCAAATCTAATTGTTGCATATCAACACAATGATAACCAAGATTGAAAACATGTGCTTTCATAACCAATAAGTTTCTAATTTTGCAACACTTGATGAAATTATCCAAGATTTCTAGAATCTGGTCACAAAATTTTGCAGGAAAATGGATGCTCACCAAGGATCGAATTCATGGATGATGCTCTCGAATCTAATCACCGCAAACAATCTAGAGCTGAAGCCAGCAACACATGCTAAACTTAGAACGGCGAATGTGACCAAACTCAGCCATCCTGCGGGCTTTGTCAGTGAATTTCTAATATCGGTTTTGGAGCCGGTGTCAGCCATTGCTTCTTCTCCGAGGCAGCCACGTTTTGACGATTGACCAATCAGATTGCAGGATTTGTACGTGACACACCACAAGTTACCTTTTCAGCACTTTGGCGTAAAGTTGGAAACTTCTTGTCCTTTAGAACGTTTTGTAAGTATATTACTTCAATTTACAAAGTTTAAGTACGGGTATTTTACCAGACATATATTTTACTTATGATATGAAATACATATTTGATCTTATCTGATCTCACAAATGTAAATATGAATTTTTACAGTTGGGGACATAAATAAATGACAGGTGGATTTGCTGAAGTGAGGATTTCCCATGTTAAAAATAAGAGAATTTACAAGAGGCCATACATCAGTGGATGAGATTATACAAAATGTAAAATATACAAATTTTAAGGGATATATATCTAGACAATATTGGAAATTATGGGCTTTCAGACCACCATAATTAGGAAATGGTGATCGAAAATCGACCTGTCATTTATTTTTGTCCCCAACTGTAGTTGAATTCGATGCAAAAATTTCAAAATTTATCTGTTTCTGTATCTGTTAGTGTCAGGCCCGTAGACAGAGGGGCAGCTGGGGGAGCGGAAGCTCCCCCCTGGCCAGAAATTCTTTCAAAATCATACAGTTTTTCACCATTCTGAGAATTTTTCGCATGATTTTTAGCCAAAATTGTGAAAAAGCTCCCCCCCACTGGAAAAAAGCTCCCCCTCCTGGTAAAAGCTGGCTACGGGCAAGAGTGTTATATCTGTATATGTTTGAGATAATCAAACATACATAGCATGTTCTAACAAATAGACTCGTGAATTATGTTGCATACACGTACATACATACTCTCAAAAACAACAATTAGAAGATCGTATGGCCCTTGAAAACGAGCTCTATAAAGCCAGTACAAGGATCGTGCTCCTTTTTGCCCATAATAATTCGTAATTGTAATGATTTTATTGTTAAATTATGATTAGGGTTAGCATAGACTTATCAAAATCAAGTGTTTACAAGTATCTGGTTGAAATGTATAAGTGCTCTTCTGACTTTTCCATTTTTCCTGGTGTTGACTTCCGAGAAGGCGTTGTATTTATAGGAATAGACAGGGCTTTTTAAACAGGATACATGTTTTTTGGGCATTAAAACTAAAGCGTTAATCTTTTCAGTAAATTTCCAAATAAGTTTCAAGGAGATTTGCAGATGCTAGTAACATTTTCATTTTTTATATTTCCATAAGTTGAAATGGAAGATGGCGGGTTTACCGTAGTGAAGTATAAAAAGACTCGTCAACATATCCGGACATGTAGGCAGCATAGAATATCTGTTTCTGAAGATAACGATGCACTGGAGAATACTGATGTTAATAGAACAGCAATTATTAATAGACTTAATGAAGCAATATTACTTTTGGAATCATCAGCTTATTGTTCCAATTTGAAAAAGATGATCTCTGCTATGCTACAAGGTGATGGTACCCTTTGTGATGTCATGGAAATGGTGCTATATGGAGTTGGGAACTTCAGTAGTTGTCCAATCGCCCGCTATCAACTGGCTCTGTATACAATTCTTCATAGAGACTGCAATGTACCTCCAAACAAATGTTTTATATATGATCCAAAATTCTCTGATGTTGAATTCGATGTATTGAAAGAGCTTGGATACTGCATCATTGAGGAGAATGAGGAAGGCAAGAGAGAAACCAGTTGTCCAACATTGTTCTATATGCCACATTGTGGTAAAGTGCTCTATAACAACTTACTGTGGAAGAACTGGAACAGCAGGCAACTAACAGATATTATGATACTAGGCAATAGTTTCTCAAATATGAATGATTCTTTACCCAAGAAGGAATTCACTGATCATTATTCATATATTCAAAGGATATTACCATACACTGCTGAACTAAAGGTTGAAAATAATTTTGACCATGTTGATATCTTTAATGATACAAGTTTACATTATTTTAAAGAGAATGTGTTGAATTCTATTCCAAGGGAATTCTGGTTGAAAAATTCTGAACCAATTGTATCTGATGATGTTGAGATTATTCTCAAGAAATAGACTGATGGACTGATTGCATTGGGACACTTGAATCTTGAATCTTCCAATGGTATCAATATACAAAACTTGTGGCAATTTATGTTGGCTTTACATGCCTCCTTGAATATGCTAGATATATTACATGTACTGTAAACGGTTATGACATAAGGAAAATATATAAATACAATGTATAAACAACTGGTCACTGGAATGGTTACCCAAAAATGTTTTTAATTTAGTTATGATCTATAACATGCAGATCAATAGAGTGTAACTCCTTACCAAGACGATGGAAATTATTGATTGAAGGCCTCATTTTAAAGACTATGTCAGTGATTGATTGAAAACCTCATTTTTTCAAGATAATGTCAATGATTCATTGAATACCTCATTTCCAAGACTATTAGAGTCAATTATTGATTGAAGGCCTTATTTTTTACTATGCCAATGATTGACTGAATGCCTCAATTTTCTAGAAGATGTCAATGATTGATTGAAGGCCTCATTTTGCAAGGTAATATAAAGTTTGATTGAAGACCTCAATTTTATAATGCCAGTGATTGATTGAAGGCCTGGTTTTTAAGATAATGCCAAAGACTCATTGAATGCCTCTAGTTTCAAGACTAAGTCAATGACCAATTGATGTCCTCATTTTTTAAGACAATGTCAATAATTGATTGAAGGCCTCTTCAAGACTGACAGTGAATGATTAAAGGCCATATTTTCAAGATTATGTCAATGATTGATTGAAGACCTCATTTTTGAAGACAAAGTCAGTGATTGATTGAAGGTCTCATTTTTCAAGACTGTTAAACTAAGTCTCGTCTCATTTATGCAAAATAATCTCTACTTTGTGACACACCTACAATTCTACATTCATGTTGAAACCTATTTAATGATTGAAAATCCATCCTTGCTAGCACAAGATTCTTCTCTGAATCAGCCAGGGAGAAAAACACATGCAATAGTCCATAATATAATATGTTTGGCAGAAAATATATTATGTGAGTATATTCCTTCAGGTGGGCAGAGTAAATACATAAACCTAGTATAATCAACTTCTGGGCTTTCAATAGCAGGGGGCGAGAGTCCAAAATCGCCGTTTGTTTTCTATAATTCGCCGGTTGTCAGAAGCCAAATATTGTCTTTAGTTTTAGGGAGGGGGGGGAGATTAAAAAAGTCACATCATTTTATCAGTACTTATTGAACGCCCTGTACATTGTATACACACAGGTTGCATTCTATTCACACAGGTTGCATTCTATATTGAGTGTTCAACCCGGGAAGTGCATTTGAATTTGTAAAATGAAACCTGTGGAAGAGTAAATCATAATTTATTTTCATAAGAATATAAAAGGTAAAAATGGCATTCTATATGAGTTGCCCTAGTCATTTCACAGTTCAAGGTGTTATTTTGTGTAGCCCGTGTCTTGTGGTCAATTAAATTGACAATATCACACATGGAAATGACTTTGGAAAACCTGCAATACGTAAAATCTTTTAAATCACCTCTCAATAGGATTCAATGTTCAAAACTTTGAATGACTGTGCAATACTCTTGTATATGAGATCATGGGCTCTATCGTCTGAACTATATTCACAGGTGAATTGTTCATCCTTGCACTTTTGTGACATTTAGTATATTTTGCCTTTAATCTTACAAGAACAATAATATTAGTGGATTAGATCAAATTTAATTTCGACATTCCCTGTCCATTCATCCACTTTCAGTGCGCCGACGCTATAATAACACTGGTGCTCCCCTCGATTACGCTGGTTACCGAAACGGTTCGTTTTTGCAACAAAATGTCGGAACATCGAAGGTACGATTTTTCTTTTTTCCTTATTTCACACGTTGTAGGCAGAATTTCCACGACATCGTGTACGTGTATCAGTATCATATGTTTAAGAAAATGTACATATTTTTGAATAAATAGTTCAGAAGACAACAGAATCGTCTATACATAAACGGTTTTTCGAAAAACAGTTAAGATCTGCACTTTTAACCCAAACCGTTTATGTAACTTAAGTGAGGAATTAAATCGACGATTCTGTTGTCTTCTGACCTATTTTTTCACAAACATGTACATTTTCTAAAACATATGGTGCTGATACTAGTTTGTGAGAAAAAATGTCGTTGGGATTCTGCCTACAACGCGTGAAATAAGGAAAAAAGAAAAATCGTACCTTTGACGTTCCAACATTTTGTTACCAAAACGAACCGGTAACCAGCGTAATTGAGAGGATCACCAGTGAATAACAAGAATTTGCATTTTCGGGAGTGTAAAATTGGTTATTTTGAATGCCGCCCCTTGTATTTCTCATCTGCCTCTTGTAAAAAAAGTTACTGAAACCACTGAACTTTGATGTCTTACATGTAGTTTCTGATACTGATGTCAAATGTCACGATCAAATGTCCCTGTCTGATCCATAAAGGTTATATACTATACTAACAGTTGACTCAGCTAAATTTTAGTTCTGCTTTAAAAAGATAGATCCATTTATGGAATAAATTGATTTAATCAGTCATAATATTGCTTTGACATGTTAATGTTATTATTAAAGATTAATTCTAATTGAAGGATGAAGATGCTGTAAAAGTGACAAAAGTGACAAATCTAAAACTAGTACCAATGTCATCAACATGTCATGGTAACCAAACAACATGCCTAAGAATTCAATGCTCTAACAATCTGATATGACAAAATGGATGGCAGCAGAGTTGTTGTGGTTCTGCCAGCTGGAGGATGCAGCATGAGAATGAACACTGACACCCCTAAACAATACATGACCATCCTGAACAGACCGTTACTGAGTTATACAATAGAGGCATTTGAAAGGTAAATCCCAATTCAATGGTGTAGCCAAGCATGAGGCAGGGGAGGTAATTGCCTTCCAAAGGCCAAATGACTTAATGTTAAATGAACCTCTGTATGTAGGGCACCTTTTATGTGGAACACATTTTAGAGGTACTTAAGATGTTCCACTTATACAGGTTCTAGTGTATTAGTGTATGCCATACATACTTGAATCCAAATAAACACTGTTTTTTTGCTCTATGAGCTGATAAAAACGTGCGTTCTTGCTTCAATTTTAGGATATCTTGGGTTGAACAAATCATAGTGGTCACAGCTAAAGAGCAAATTGAGTTTGTGAATAAAGAAATCCTCCCCAAATATGGCCATAGCAAGACATGCATCACTGAAGGCGGTACTACAAGGCATCATTCCATATATAATGGTGTTAAACACATTGCTAGTGGTGAGTATTTAGAATTAATTTAATGTGCTATGATAATTCAGAGGCCCAATTCATAGGTTGAATCCTAACTGCCTAAGATACTTCTTTAAAAATCATTTCAACCTGTAATTTGAAATGTGACTTCAATACAAAACAATGTCTATCACAGAGTTAAAAATCTCTCTTTGTCAATGAATTTACTACATTTGAAAGTCTCATGTTCTTAACCAATTAAGGCAATAGGTATTGAATTTTTGTTAAGCTTTGCAGATATTTTCAGTTACAGGTTGCTGCACTTTTAGTGCACCAGTTGAACTCTTGTCCTTCATTTCTTAGAATATCACTGTATCTTTATTATCTCATCATTTTTATGAAATACTCTATGGTAACTTAATTTTTAAATGTTTTAGTGTTTGTTGGAAAGCCTGATATAGTTGTGGTACATGATGCAGTGAGACCATTTGTGGATGAACACCTTTTGGGAGAGTTGGTCAGTGAGGCCAAAAGACATGGGGTAATTTAGATTAACTGAAATATGCATGGTTAAAAAATATGCAGTTAAAAAGAAAGAATAATTTTATTTATTGATATGGATTTAACACTTCTTGAGCCACTTTATTTTATGTAAGCAAGTTTTGACATTCTAATAATTTTTGCTTAGGCATCTGCTGCTATCCGACCCTTGGTTTCCACAGTGATTGCTGTAAACAAAGAGGGATTTCTAGATGAATCCTTGGAGAGAAGCAAATACAGAGCCAGCGAGACACCACAAACTTTCCAGTATGACATCATCAAATCTGCCTATGAAAAGGTATTATAATGAGTATTTATTTTCAAAAATTGCTGTTGTGCACGATATAAATCATAGAATTCTAGACATTCAAAAACAAGTTTCAAACAAAATGAAAAGGATTCCTATCTTTGTTATCTCCCCATTATTATGTCACCATTAATTAAGAAGTAGATAAGCAGTTGGCATCTGTAAAAAATTGATTAACCTTTCTAACAATTCCAGTAATTTACCATTTTATCATGTTTGTGTCTTGTATTCTAGTGTTCCGACTATGACTTTGAGTTTGGAACAGAATGCCTCCACCTTGCCTTACAATATACTGGGACAAGTGCCAAGCTGGTAGAGGGCTCTTCAGATCTCTGGAAGGTAAGATAACCATTAGATAGAAACAACATTGTGAATATGAACCTGCTTCTTCTCACTTAAAGAGGTATTCCTTGCCAGAGTATTTCTTTCCTAATATGGTAGCAGTAACCATGTATATACTTTCAATATTTAGAAAAACATAGAAGAATGTTTTGATAAGGTCAGTATTGATCATTTAAAAATGTAGTCTGCCATCTTTTAAGATTTCACACAGGAAGTGATGTCATCAACTCTCTTATTTGGAAAATCTACTTTCCATGATGTTGCTGTTTCCTCCCTTATTTAAGTATGGTTACAATGTATTCGTCTCATATTCCAGGTTACATATAAGAAAGACTTCTATGCAGCTGAGGGTATATTAAAAGGTAATATGTATGACTTTCATCTAAACTTACTACATGTAATTGCATTATAAATGAATATACTTGTATATGTACACTTGTTTAGTTATTTTTATTCAATCTGTGCCCTGGAATGACAACTGAGTCTTTGATGATAGGTTTGGAAGTTTTATAATCCCTACATTTGTAAAAAGAAAAATTGAAAACTTGTTATGCTAGACCATTGTAGGATTGACATTTTATCTTGTTTTTAGAAAGAAGCACAAGTGTTAGGTTGCTATATAAGAATGAAGAGAGCATTGCATGTACAGTACACAGTGCCCTGGAGGCTGCTGGAATAAAGGTATGAGTGTATTATCACAGAAGCCAAGTGCAAGTGCACTTTGGTCACTTGATTTGAGTACATTATATAGTTTTACTTAGTTTGCATAAACAGCTCGATATTCCCAGCCCATGCTAAAGGTCTTTTCCAGAAATGTTAGAAATTGTGGAAACACTTACACTACTTCAATCGATGTATAACATCATAAAGTATCATTGAAATAATTGTAGAATGCTAACTGGAGTCGGGAGACGGTGTAATTGACGAAAAATGTATTTGGAACTTGTTGTTATTTTCCATGTCGTCTGACCAGGAAGTCTTGCCAATGCGCATGCGTGTAACCGGAAGCGGAAATCTCATGACATGGAGGCGCATGCGCATTACCAAACTTCCTGAGAAGCCATCTTGGAAATTATCGTCTCTTCAACATTTTTCGTCAATTACGCTGTCTCCCGACTCCGGTTAGCCTGATATGGTTAGAAAAACTTTATTTTAGAATGTTATGCATCAATTGAAGTAGGGTAAATGTTTCCAAGATTTCTTACATTATTTCCAAAAGGCCTTTATAAAGGAATGGGAATATAGAGTTTTGCATAGCCATCTATCTAAAAGGTGGCTATGTGCAAATATAGTAAATATAGTACAGATTATACCTTTGTATAGTATATACAATATACATATATAGAGATTATCCTATACGAGGTTCAGGATATTGGGATTATCCCGAGGCCAATATAATATATCTGCCCGAGGGCCGTAGGCCCCGAGGGTAGATGTAATATATTGGCCAAGGGATAATCCCAATATCCTGAACCGACTATAGGATGATCTGTTTATCCCATACTTATCACATTGTTCAATTGGCCAAAGTTCGGAAACTTTGCTATCCGTGTAATTATTTTAAAATATTCATGTCCAGTTTTGTATTCTTGTCCGTAGCCGGGTTTTCCTGTTCAAATCTTTGATAATTAACGGGGCATACTGCTTCTTCCCTTCGTTTATGCATCAAACAGATCGCGATTGTCTGCGTTTTACTCCATTGTCGTTTACAGTATGCGAACGTTACAAAAAGAACCAATACGGGAACAGCGATTATATGACGTAGCGGGCAAATATACTATATCTGCCCGCTCGGAGCGGGACGTAAAGCTATATCTGCCCGCTGATGAAAATATAAGTTTTTACGAACCGGCTTTATGTACCCGTAACACGTCCAAGTATGGGATAAATATATATATATTGTAATACATTGGTACAAGTATACCTGTCAGGGGCCTTGGTAGGATTTCTCAAGGGGGTGCATGAGGCAAGTTTTTCAGATTAATGAGGCAACATTTTTCTGTTGGGAGTACACTATGGCATTAGTACACTTTGGCATTAGTACACTTTAGAATGGCAAATGTTTGGAACGGGAAATATTTTGATAGGACTACACCTTAATAACTGTATACACTGTTTATATGTAAGTCAATTGATATTTTCCATACATGTTTTACATGATTGCACACATTTTCCAGACAAACAAGGAAATAATCTCCAACAATGACATATCTACAATGACACATAATTGTTTGGTTCTCGTCCATGATGTCAACACAGCAATGGACACAATAAAACAACTACATAATACTGAGGGCCAAAGGGTCACTGCGAACTGTGGAAGTATTATCATTCATGTGCTTCAGATAGCTGCAACTTCTGAACGTTTTAGTTTACATAGAAAATTCCAAAATCTCATGAGGGAATGTAGCAGAGAGACGAGAGATACCTGTGTCAATGGAGTACTGTTCGAGGTATGTTTAGAGGTAGTGTATGGTAGTATTGTTGTATGGTCATGGGATAAAGTTCTCTGCATGTAAAATATGGTAACTTTTAACATATAGATATAAATGAAGTTATAGATAAGGTAGTTGTGATCTGACGTCTCTCATGAGGTAACTCATATCCGATATTAGTAGCAGGCAGATTTCTTCATTTGTTATCAAAATTTCCTCTTGGTTTTAGGATTTATATGTTAAAATAGACTAGATGTAGTTGGAGTATTATATAATCTTGACGTTAATCATGAAATATTCAAAGATCTGCATAACAAAGTTGCATCTAGAAATGTGGTTTTAAAAATAAATTTTTCGGTTGGGTAGATTTCCCAGAGGCCAAAAGATAAAATCATAATAACCGAAATATCTTTTGTTGTTTTGAACAGGTAAAATTTATTTAGTTTACTGAATGTATTTTAAATTGTATACGAGTAATAATTATCAAGCTCAAAAATTAGATGAAATTGCTCATCTGAATCTATTTATTATTCAAGTTCAGGGGAACCTTTTCCATGTGTGCCAGACCCATTTTAAGTAGCCACCAGGACCAGGTGATGAAACTGTCAACTATGTTCTAGCAATCTTAACATATTGTATTTCCAGGGCTCCAGCATGGAAGACAAAATGTGTGCAATAATACAGAACTTAATCAGGGACAGGAACATAGTATTCACTGGGCAAGTCTTCCTGGTTGGAGAGATATGAAACAATACTTTGCAATAATACAGAACTTAATCAGGGACAGGAACATAGTATTCACTGGGCAAGTCTTCCTGGTTGGAGAGATATGAAACATTATCCTACACTTAGTGTACTAAATGTATAATAACATTAAAAAATAAATTTGATATTTATGGGCAAAATGAATATCCGGAGGATATCGTCACGATATACTCCGGGTGGAGGATATCGTGACGATATACTCCGGAAAACCTGATATGCGGAGGATATTGTGACGATATACTCCGCTTGTTGATTTCCCGCCAAATTGACTCTATTTGGCATGAAATTCATTTTGCAATGATATTATACATTTAGTACACTCCTTGTAAGTGTAGGATAATAAGAACATCCTATGATTTTTTTCAGAATATCATTTTAATCTACTCGGTGATATTGATATACATGATATATGCACTTGTTCGCTTCGCTCTCTCGTGCAGATATCAATATCACCTCGTAGATAAAAATGATATTCCTCAAAATCATAGGATATCCTATAAATACTTGGAATGATTCTTTACATTTCTGACAAAACAATAAATAGAATGTCACCATAATGGCTGGAAGGGATAATGAGTCATTGACTCATTAACATGCAAAATGTCACCACCTGCCATTTGTTACAGATGTGGTGGTGACATAAAAAATAGTCCATGGTCAAAGTGTCCTGTCAATATGACAAAGTGAAAAACTTGTCTCCCACAATAAATAGAGACTTTGTAAATGAGAATATAAATTTGTGAACAACACAGATCTTCATGGACTCATGAAATATACTGTACATTCTCAAATCACTAAAAGTGCATGTAGATTTCAATAAGGTATAATTTATGAAATGACTGTAATCAGGATTTGACAATACTAGCACTACTAGATATAGTACTTATTAACTATCTAGAAATGACTTAAATAATGGAAAAGACAGAAACCCCCTTTTCAGAAAATTGGTATGTTGAAGGTTTTTGGATGAATTTAATGTGAGAGCATACATTAGAATCCGTCTACAAAGCACAAAGGATTCCACCAAAATTGTAAAAGTAATTGAAAGATAAGAGTAGAATTTTTGGGTCACAACTCTGTACAATATAAATATTACATAACAAAATATGTATATTTAACATGATTTCAATAAAGCTTTATTTCATTATATAATTGTCAACACTGAATTCAGTTGTTATTGCCACATACAAAAACACTGTTATTGCAACTAAAAAGCTCTTTTATTAATACATCTTCTATATTTTCTGATAAGCCATTTTGTTATATCGCCTAGGCTGTAATTAGGAAAGTATTTTCAAAATAATGCCCATTGGAGTTTATTTTGAGGGAAAATACCACATTTTTTGTGAGCAAGTTATGAAAAACTTTCAAATTAATTCCTTTGGGGATTTACTTAACGTGGAAATATACCAGGAGTTATGTCTTACTTTAGTTCAGAAGGTGTTATGAGCAGAAAATTTGATATCAGTTATTATATCGTGCCAACTTTTTTCAAATAAAAAGGAAAATGTTTTACAAAACATATTCAATAAAATATATTCAACTATGATTTCATTGGCAAAATGATTGAATTAACCCTTTCACGACTATAGGCTCAATATGGAGCCCCATTATTTAATACCTTTCAGGACGATTGGCTCCTTTTGACACCATTATTTTTATTTCTATACAGTACATCAATGAAATGACAATCTCCTGTTCTTTTCAATATTTTTACACCAAATTTTCACAAGCTGTTGAAATGTGATAATCCTTTTCAGAAATAATATTTAAGTGATAAAATTTAAAACATAGGTCCTGGGATATAGTTTATTTGCAGTTTTCCCTAAAAACAGCTCTTACTTATCTGTCACCAGGACAACATTTTCCTCTTATATTTACATCGGGAAAGGGTTAATAAATAAACATGGCAAGAAGCAATTACATGTAAACATGTGTTTGTGAACACACCAAAGTGAAAACCTGAACATTTTATGTGTGATCTTTGTATATTCCATCTACTCCCATGTTATTGCAACCTCTCATATTAGTATTTCTATGTGAACAATTCAGTCACTGATGCTACATTGCATGTTCACTTTAACTGGTTTAGCGTATAACCTATAGAGTTAGTCTCTTTACAAAAATTGTGCAAGTGTATATCAGTCAGCTGTTAATAAATGCACAATGTACAGGGTGTTCAAAAAAAAACGCAACCCAAAGAAATCGCTATATCTTGGGAAATACTAATGCAATTATGTTCATTTTTTCAGGAAAGAAAGAAGAGACTGTGTATGTATAGCTCCTGTAGTTGGAAAGTTATAAAACTTGATGCCTTAGACACCTGCTCAAAAGACATTAGTATTGGAAAGATACGAAAAACGCAGTCAGGCGTGACTGCCAGAGCAATAAAACTGAATAACTTTATAATCATAGTGTTTTAGCTCTTCAAATTTGGCACAAATCATCTTCATTCAAAGTATGGTAAATCTGTAGAGTGAAATCAAAATCACTCCAGGGACTTCACAGTTATGGTCGAAATGAATGAGGATAATTTGTGCCAAATCTGAAGTGCCAGAACACTATGGTTAGAAAGTTATTCAGTTTTATTGCTGTGGCAGTCACCTTTGACTGCATTTTTCGTATCTTTCTCATTCTAATGTCTTTTGAGCAGGCGTCCAAGGCTTCAAGTGTTACAACTAAATAATTACAGGAGCTATACAAGCACAGTCTCTTCTTTCTTTCCTGAAAAAATGAGTGCAATTGGATAAGTATTTTCCAAGATATAGCGATTTCTTTGGGTTGCATTTTTTTTGAACACCCTGTGGAATAGACTACACTATCTTCCTAAACTTTATGCTGGATTATCTGAATTTTTAACTTTCATAAGCATATTTCTTTGTTGTAACCTTGCTTTCAAATATATGACTCGAGCCAGGTTTATTAATTTTTGAATGGCTTAATCTCATATTTGCAGTCTAAACATTGAGATTATTCTCAGCAATGTAATACTTCTGGTTTAAAAAAAATGTCACAAAACATTAAAACTAAAAATATACAAAATCAGTATTTTTGCAAACATGTCATGGTACAATACTCTATGCTGGAATATAATCCAAAAATATTTGAACATCAAACAGCATAATGTTCCAAACTAAGACAATACATATTATTTTTCTGCATCCATCTTCCCATTTAAAATAAATTTGGCATACATGTAAGGTCTTTGTTATTAAAATATACAGTGAGATTCTCATGTATTTCATCAGGTAAGAACAATAAAAATAAATGCAAACCATAAAATTTAACTTCTTTTACCTCACTCTTCAGTACTCTAAACTTCATATTTTCAGACAATATTTCTTCAGTTCATCATAATACGTTTGATTTTCTTTTATACACTCATGAACCTCTGTTGGCATTTCATCCAAATTAATGACATCTTCAAGTTGATCAGCAGTTTTAAAGCCATTACTCTTTACTAGTTCACCATGCCAACCTGGGTATTTGTGCCATGTAGTACCCTCTACTGGGCCCGCATCCCAATGTAACATTTTCGGGGAATATTCAAGTCCAGTTTTTTCACAGTACTGCTTCATTACAGCTTCTGCAATCAAGAAAGTTTAATTTATTTTCATTTTTGGAGAGTTTATCTTGAGAAGATATTTCAAAATTCTTTGAGGGGGAATACTCAAGTCCAGTTTTTTCACAGTACTGCTTCATTACAGCTTCTGCAATCAAGAAAGTTTAATTTATTTTCATTTTTGGAGGGTTTATCTTGAGAAGATATTTCAAAATTCCTTGTACAAACTGGAAAATGTTGAGATATCCCTAACATTTAATAAGTGAAATAAGAATTTTCTCTTTATTTCATATCTAAGACAGTTATTTAATCTAGCACATCCAGTACCTCAGATTGCTAAGGCCATGAAAGCTACATTTAATAATGTAACGACTTTCAGCATTAAAACTGTAAAATAATATGGAATGCTCAGAGGGTTGTTCAGCCAACCCAAAGAAAGCCAGGGTAGATTTTCAAAGCATTATGAATTGTATTTACCTGGATTATCTAGGAGGTCCTTAGTGTTGATAATAACAGGAGTGCTGCCTTGCTGTTCTTTCACTAAGTGGAATAACTGATGTATTGGTTCAAAGCTTGCCTCCATAGGGTCAAAATAATCAGTCCCTGAAAATGAAGTGAAGGATAAAAATGGTCAATCCCTAAAAATGAAATGAAAGGATCACCAAGGTCAATCCCTGAATTGGTGAGAATAAATATACCAAAGGGAACAAGGGGATGGAGAGTTACGGGATTATATGCAGTTGTTAATTTATTAAAACACAACTAGAAAAACAGCAACTCCACGGAGTAGCAAATCCCACCGAACAAAACATATTATGCTTATTATAGCTAGTGTAAATGTTGAAATGTGAGTGCACTTTGTGATAGAAGCATGAAATTCGGCACAAAGTTAGTTTATACCATTGTGAACTAGGCATCATCATATAAAATTTGAACCAAATCCGTTCACTGGTATATGAGTTATCAAAGATTACGTTTTTTACGAAAAACAGCCGCCATCTTGAAATTTAGCCGCCATCTTGAAAATTATTTCTTGAACAGAGCTACTGTGTCCCTAGGCATAATCATATAAAATTTCAACCAAATCTGTTCACTGGTATTTGAGTTATCAAAGATTACATTTTTTATGAAAAATTGCCGCCATTTTGAAATTAAGTGGCCATCTTAAAAATTTTGTGTCAAACATAGCTGCTGTGTCCCTAAGCATCATCATATAAAATTTGAACCAAATCCGTTCACTGGTATTTGAGTTATCAAAGATTACATATTTTTACGAAAAATGGCCGCCATTTTGAAATTAAGTGGCCATCTTGAAAATCTCTTTTTGTGCGAAACTCCTTAGTCCCTAGGCATCAGCATATAAAATTTGAACCAAATCCGTCAACTTGTATTTGAGTTATCAACGATTACATTTTTTACGAAAATGGTGGCCATTTTAAAATGAGCGGCCATATTGAAAATTCCTTCTCGAGCAGAGGTCCTACACTCATAAGGCATAAGCCTATAAAATTTGAACCAAATCCGTCAACCGGTATTGGAGTTATCGCCCGTACACACGGACGGACGGACGGCTTCTCTATATCCCCCTCGAACTTCGTTCGGTGGGATAATGACAAATACTATGTATACAATTATTAACCTATCCAGAGGTGAACTGTAAAAATTATATTCCAAACGGATGACTGTTTAAAATGGATGGATGATCTTCTTACATTCACATACTGGATCCAACTTACTGAAAAGACCAGGAGATTTCGATTATTGAACCTTTTTTTCTTTGAATCATGAACCCCAGAGGTAAGGCTGAAGGTTGCTAATGGGAGAATGTAACTTTAGCTGACTTTCATTGCCTCTGATATCTCTAGACTATTACTGGTAACGTTAAATATTTTATTCGTCTATGAATGTGAGATGTGTCCTTGTGCCATCCTCATGCTGCCAATCTAGGGGCTCAGGTAGCTCATACAATACTGATAGCCTTTCATCATACACATGTTTGACACGTTTGAATGAGTCTAACAAGGAGTGGTATAAATTATCACCAATTGAGCTATTGCTTTGAAAGTCATCAAGTCGAGTCTTCCACAATGATGCAGATTCCAATTTTCCAACTTCATCAAGCAAGGCAGCAGTGTTTGGGAAGTCATCATCCAGTAGTTTCTGCCACCATTGTGTGTCACTGCTGTGTTTGACATGTTTCAACATCCACAGTAGTTCAGTCAGTTCCTCGCAGTTGCGATAACTATTCAAAACATGTACCTTCCTAGCAGGGTAATATGTATCTGGAAGAAAAACTGGCTTTCTATATAGTCTGTATTGATCTGAAACATCATTATCTCTTCTATATTGATTGAATATGTATTCTACTACATCTTCAAAACATCTTCCTACATAAAAGTCAGATCCTGTGCAACATTTCCGATGCTGCATAATGAGCAGTTTGTATGAGTAGGATGAGATGAGACCATACTCTGGGCACTTATGGTAGATGTGCCAGTAGATCGTGTTATAGAGATGTGAAACGTATTTCAGTAAAAGAAAAAGCTGTTTATGATGTCCAGTAGGTATGTGTAACAAGTGATCAGGGGCTGGGTATGGGGGCTGCACTATTGATTCAGTCCAGTGGATATGCTCAGGACACTCATCACAATCATCCGGGTCTACATATGCAGGTACCAATATAGATCCCTGGGTTTTCTGTGCACAAAAGCATAGATCTATATCTGTAGTACCTAATGGTCCTCCCACCCTCAGCCACACACTAGGACCATGTAGACCGACATGCATGGAGAATTTCCCCAGTGTGTAGCTAGGGTGCTGTTCTTCCTTATGATCTCTCTTGCCAATGTAATGTGAACCATGAATGTCCTCAAGGTAGGTGTGAATTGCATCTCGGAGACTGTATCTTATGTTTGTTGTCAACCAGTAGACATCACCAGAACTATGAGGATCATGTGAGGAATGAGGAATTACATTTTCCACATGTTTTGTGACTGGGATTTCAAGAAACTGTTGCTGCACTTGTCCAGGGTGAATATTAACAACTCCATATCCTCCTGTCATCAAACAGCCATCTCTAACATCGCATACTTGAACTGAGGCATCATCAGACTGAGATAGTATATTTAGAAAGTCATACTCTGTTGGACTGATGATCTTTGTTTTTTCAAAGTAACTACCTCTGGGGATTGGGTCCTTGGTCTTGAATAGTTTATTGTACTCCCCGAAACCCAAACATATTGTCCTGACAAAGTTCCTAATGTATTCTGTATGGTGTTCTAACTGTGCCTCTGTGTACTTATTAAGAATGTCCGCTTTCGCAGCTGTGACAAATTCTGTCAGTCTTGCATGACCTGGATGAATTGTTTTGTATTTTCCAGAAGTACCAAATGTTGCCCTTGCCATTGCCATTTAGTCTAATCACGAAGCGCTGCATGTAGTTACTTTTAAACTACTGAACTTTGAGCTCTGAGACAGCTCAGTTATCTAACTATAAGTGGAAAATACAAATTCAATTTTAGAGATAAATAACATAAAACTTTAATCTCAAGTAGACTGAGACAAACTGGATAAACACATGACGAAGAACTAGTACATGTTATTGACATTGTTCTTAAGAGTTAATTTTCAACTTAGGAACAAAGTGAAAACCTCCACATATGATCAGTTCACCCTGCCCTGTGAATTGAGAGCCAATGTTTTTGCCCATGAAAAGGATAAAAACATCGCAATAACCCCATTACTCCCTACGGCAGGGGGGTGAGGGTAGGCAAAAATTATTTTGAAACCAATTTGTTTCTTTGTATGTTTTTATCAATGTATGTTATTCCCTACTGATTTTCAGTCCAATGTTAAAGCCTAGCCAGAGGCATTATGTTCATTATTTTGAGAACATTTAAATCAATTTCTGCCTTTCATACTTTGTATCTGCAGTATAATGATTTAGACTTGATCAGCAAGTCAGATGTTTTTGCTAACCTACTCTATACTGATCTATTCATACCTGATTATAAGTACATTATTTTGACATATCAAAGGTGTTCCACTTACACAGGTTACACTGAACTGTTAAAGTGGCTTATTACGATGTTTATTTTTTCGTGAAGTTTACTCAGAAAAATTACGATTTCTCTGCACCATTTGTTCAATCAAAATCATAGGAGTACCTATTTGTTCCTGGCACGTTTGGGAATCCGGGAAAGACAACATCTACCCATATTCTTTCAGAATTGCTTAATATAACTACAGTGTATTTCCAAAAATGTTCCCGAGATATTAATCCATTTAGGTAAGGGTTTGTTTTAAAGTCAGAAAGCCCCGATGAGACAATACAACCCCAGAGAAAACCCGGAAGTCTGCAGATTTCATAATGCAATGTTTTATGTTCATGTAGTACATCATAGCACATCTAATCCCCATATAAAACACTGGCCTACGTGACATGTACTACCATGTTCAAACTGTAATATAGAACCTTTTCAACATGGCAATTGCTTCCATGTTCTGTATACCCCTCTAACTGCTTAGTAAGGCAATGTTTCTTCAAATAAAACCTTAGCCAAGTAGATTAGAGTCCAAGGTACACTTTTGTAAATGGTTTTCACAAACAATTTTGTTTATGTATCTCAGATTTTGTCTTCCCAATTTCAGTCATAAATAACGTCAATATAGCATGCAGACTTTGGGTAGATGTTGTCATTCCCGGATGCCCAAACGTGGCAATAACACATAGGTACTCAAATGATATTGATTGAACATCACGGTGCAGAGAAATTGTAATTTTACAGAGTGGCTTCACGAAAAAATATAAATATATAGTTATAAACATGATTATAAGCCACCTTAAACAACTTGTATTCCTCCAGTCATGGAATGTCTTTTCAATCAAGATGAGTGTGGAACCAATGGACCACTAATATCTCCAGTTGACAAATGGAATAACACAGTATCATAATTAAAGGATCCAAATAAGCGATTACAGTTATTGAATCATACATCTTTGAATACTGCATAAGAAGTAATGTTCCTAAAGGAAACAATATTCACAACAATGGAATCATAGCATGCAAACAAAGTGGGTGCTGCCCTTGACTAAACTTAAACAATGAAATTCAATGAAAAATTATCTTATTATCTAGTAAATGTTCCTAGCCTTGAAAATGAGACACTATGGGCATAATTTAGGAACATATTGTTCTCAAAACATTTATGCTTACCCCTATCCCATGCTTTGGTGGCAGGGGGTTATTATGATATACAGGGCGTATAAAAAAACGCAACAAGCAGTTATCTCGTAAAATCACAAAACTAGTGATGACTACATCAATTTCATTCAATGTACCATAGAGCCACATCCCTCTTCTCTGCAATGATATGTCATTCATTACATGTGGTCATGGTTGGACGAAAAATCCTTCCATTTGCACAGTGAGTCAAAGTCGGCTCAAGTTTCAGATATTGCAAAAGTCATTGCAAGGGCTAAGTGCTAATGGAAGTCCTCCTGACCTGACTTTTTCTTTTGGAGCTATCTCAGGAGCAGAGTGTTAACCGTTTCTCCACCAGATATTGCAAATGTTTGAGAAAGAATTGCCTTAATGGGCTGCTGTTCTCCGCCTTAACCCACAGATGATTCAAGGCTAAACCATGCATGACATGGAGAGATGAGCACATCTTTGTGTGCAAAGAAGTGGTGGCAATTTGGAGGGGTATAGGATGTATTCTTGCAAGAGTCTGAGTATGAACACTTTACTGTCTATGCCACACCTGTCACACCTATTTCCAATAGTCCTTATGCCCTGTGCACTTTTACAGTGTTTAAAACTTGGGTCTGAGCTGAATTTTGTCCCACTTGGCGAAATTAATGATTATTCGGCCATCCATGACTCCGTGTGAATGAATGACATTCCATTGCAAAGAGGTGTAATTTGGCTTTTTGGTACATTAAATGAAAAGGATGCAGTCATCATTGGTTATATATTTTCTTCCAATATTGCATCGGGTCCCGTACACTGACTTTTGCGATGTTAATAACTTGGTCCAAAGCTAATTTTGGCCCACTTTGCAATTGGAATGATTACTCGCTCCAAACATGACCCAATATCAACGAATGATATACCATTGGAAAGAGGAGACACAATAACAATTTGTTGCGTTTTTTTTGATACGCACTGTATTGGCCATGGACAACATTTTGGTTCTGGCTCTTAAATTGTAGGGAAATCCTCATGATATGTTGAAAGTATCAAACTTCCTTCATTGAATGAACTATTACAAACAAATTCTGCTAAATATTCAATGAAATTCAACTCACCATTTCTTTCTTTATCTGTGAGACACTTGTAGAGGGAGGGTACCGTGATTGAGGGTTCTCTGATAATAAAAGTGTGCCGGTAACCAGAGGGAATGTTCTCCCATTTGTCAACTAAATCTCCAAGATACATTGCCATCTCCTTTGCAAATATGATTTCAAAATCTGGAATAAATATCATCAAACTGTACAAGTAATTAAATTATGTAAGAATAGAAAAGGGTAACATTTCAGAAGAAAAAGTAAAGTGAAATGAGTTTACTAAATGAAACTAACATTTGTTTTGGACAGAAGTAATTTTGTTTGAGTTATAAAGAGCCCATTTTTGTAACCTAAAATCAAAGTAAGTGTAAATCACTGGGTTTTTGTTTCAATTCTTAATGAACTTTTAAAATAGGCAGAAATGAAGCAAATGGAACTGGTTCTCATTTCTTGTTAAATCCTGTTGGCAACAATCAAATACTTTGACCTAGCTCATAATATATCATGTCTGACAGAAATATGGACGAAGTTTCTGGTACAGTTTTGCCAGATCTCTGTTATAGACCGGTGTTGTTTGAAAGCTCATTCAGAATTTTACCTGGGTACTCTTCCTCATAAATTTCTTTAGTTTCCTTGTATGTAAAGCACTCTGAAAAGGTGTCGGACACGTCGTCATAGCGCTTAGATTTCCTCTCCTCACCAACATAGAATGGCTTAAAGTACTTCTCATTAAGATACTAAAAGTAAAAAAAATTAATTTGTAGCTGTATTTAGCTAAGCATACAATGTAACATAGAGGAATCAGAACATTTGTCATCAATGGGGGATTAAGCCACAATTACTCAGATGACAAACTACACAGTTAAACCTGTCTTAATAAACACACTTCTCTAGTGAACATCTATCTCTAGTGGAACCCTTCTCCAACACATATTTTATTGATATCTGTATATATTACCCCCTCTCCTTGTAGTGAACAAATACTGAATGTTTTTTCTTGGCAAAAAAATGTTCAATATACACAGGTTTTACTGTATTTCAAACGAACATGTCTGTCTTGACACGGTACCAATGGTCTTATGAACTCACTCAATGGATCTTGATTATCTGGGTGGTTGGTTCTTGGGGAAAGGTTATACTTGAAAAAGGAATGTCCCAGAAAGGAAAGACTTAACTAACCTGAACTTTCTTCAATGTCACTATGGATCTTGCGAATGCCGTAGAACAGGTGCGGGGAATACACCAAAGGATTATTCTTTTTTGACCTCCCATATTCTCCAGTTTAACTATAAACTAAATATTAAAGATAATTATTCAATTGGAGATATTTAAGAAAGGTGAGAACGTCATGATATTATGGATGCTTTTTTGATCTTCACATCTCCACTTGGTGTCATCTTACCTTTTGCCAAGACCATTTACATTATATCTTATATAACTCCAAAACTTTTCTGATCAGTTCTGACCTGTCATCATCTTTTTATGTCTACTGAACTTTGAGGTAATCTGAACCCAATTGATAGCCAAAAGGTGTTAGTTGCACGTAGACCTACACTGGTTACAGCCATTACCTCCGCATTTAAGATGGCTGACAGGAAGTGTCCATTTCTATATTTTGCTTTGATATTTGAACTAAATCAAGACTTATATGACATGGAAACTCTTGAGTATGATCATTTGTTTCTATATATTGTGCATGGGTGCCACAGTTCAATGATACTTTCACCACTTGAGGTAAGGCAACTGGAAATCTATGATACATTAATAGTCTTGAAACCAAAATTCCCCTTAGCGGTGGAAGATGTCACTAAACTGTGGCGCCTATGCATAATACATAAATACATGTATATGAACAACTGATTATACTCCAAAGTATCCATGTCTTATAACCAGGCCATCCAACTGTCCCGCAATTTGCGTATTTGTCACGCATTTGCTGGAAAATTTGAAGTCACACAAGTTTTTTGCGTGACAGAATATGTCAAGCAAATACGCATTTTACCTGATTATTGTCAAGCAAAAATATTCCGATTCCATCTGGAACACCGTGAACTCTTGTAAAATCTTCAGCCGTCGTTCAATAAATGTATGTAATATTCTAAAAATCGTTCTGTTTATATTTCATGAATTGAAATGGTAACGGCTTGTCTTGTTGATGAGATATTGAACGTTTTCATTTAAAATAGATGTCGTCTCGTTCTCCATTTTGATAGCATGCCTTTTTTCCGCTATAGCGATTTGGTCAAGATGGCCGCTTGTTGTAAAATATTTCTTTCAGTTTTATTTTAATTCTTTTGTGAATAAATATCCTGCGAAGTAGACAAATGTATGAACTAGCGCTGCGTGAAAAGATCAATGAAGGTGACTTTATTATGTTTACATCAATAAAAATAAGACGGCTGGGAAATTTAAAGGCAAATTCAAAACAACAAAGAGTGTCTTATTTATATTCTATGGCCACACCAAAATTTGAAGAAAGGTGTTCAACATTTGTAAGTCATGTTAGGTGTTCCCAAGATGACACGCCTGCATAACCCTGATACTGACTAGTGACCAAGATGAATTTAAAAACCTGAACCTGTTACTGTGTCACTGTAAATTACTGTACTACCCCCCCCCCCCTCATCACATGCAAAAAGCATGATTTTTCATAGGGAATTTTCAAAAATTACAAATTACGAATAAAAGAAAGTATGAAATTGTTAATGATAGCCAATATGCGGGGAATCATCCTTGTATATTATACTATACCATGTATTTTTATTAGATCATGTCACCGTTTGGTGAATTGGTATGCAGTAAAAATGTAAAGTGTTAAAATGTAATTACATTTCTCACCTTTATTTTGAATATAGTCTCTAACCCAAACGTTTATCTCATTCCTATGTTGATTTTATCACTAATTCTTTTTATTAATAACATTTATACATCACAAAACAGAACAATTAATTTTTTCAAACCATATTCCATAATATTATGTTCAATGATTTGATTAATCAATATAATATTGTATCACGTTTTATCATAATTTTCGCGCCATCTAGGAGTGCGCAGTTGAATTACATTTTGTCAACAAAGAAAGTTAATCAATACGCAAATCTCCACTTCGAACAGATATTTCGGGACAACGTTACGATACATTTCGATCACATATACCATAAGGCGTGTATCAATTATTCAGGTATATACTCTATTGATATTTATCCCGAAAGTGACCTGTATGTTCAAGTGAACTGTGTTTAAAAATATTCATTAAAATTTTATTGATTTTGAAACTTTCAATGAAAGTGCTGAAATGATTGAATATATAAACTAGTGTCTAACAGGGGCGGATCTGGGAACCAACAAGGGGGGGGGCCCAAAATTGTGGTCTGAAAAAAAACTTCCGCGCTTGCGCGGGAAAAAATTTTGGGCCCAAAAACCCAAAAGTGGGCCCAAATTTTGAAATTTTGAGGCCCATTTTCTTCAAAATTTGGCCTAAAATTAACAAATAAGGCCTTACAAGGCCAATTTATGACCAAAAAGGCCTACTTTTTGGGGCCATAAAGCCTTTTTTGGCTCAAAAATTTTTTTGGGCACAATTTTTTTTTTCTGGGCCCACCCAAGGGGGGGGGCCCGGGCCCCTGGGCCCCCCCCCATATCCGCCAGTGTCTAATAACCCTATTTACTTGTCATCCTTTCTGATATTTTGACTTATTCAAGGTGTTTGCTATTTATTTGTATGGGCTTATCAGTTTGATTTTCACAGTGAAACCATAAGGCTTGCCTGAAAGTATATATGATCGCTTTGTAATCATTTGTGTTCACACGGAGTGGAAGCCACAACTGCTGTCCTTCAGGAGGGAGTAACTCAGTGGGTTTCATAACATAGCCTATAATCTAGAGACTTAGATAGCCAGTGAAAGGGTAATTGAATAGCCATACTAGAACAGCCAGATTTTATTTAAAATGAATCCTCCGTTGTGAGTTTAAGCAAGGACGTCTATCTCTTGCTGAGACTTTTGGTTCTGTTGAATAACCCCTTATCCCCTCTAATGAATTTAATTTTCTATTTTTGAAAATTCAATATTTCTGTTTTGACACACTTGGTAGAACTTCAGGATCAATTGACAGTTGTGTAGTTGAACTAAGCTTTCCAATAGACTAGATGCGAGTATAAATCATCTTGATTTACTCATTAAAAATTCAAACTGGTGTGATATTTGGAATCTACATGTAAAATTAATTCTAGAAATGTGGTTTTGAAAAGAGTTTAAAAACTTTGAAAATTTAATTTTCTTTGAAAATGTGACTTCTAGGTTTGGGGAGATTCCCCATAGACCCCATGTTGTAAAATCACAAAAGATGAAATATCTTTTCTTGTGTTGGGCAGATAATATTTTCTTTTACTGGACATATTTTAATTTGTATAATTATAGGAGTAATATGAAAAGTGAACCATTAAAACTGATGAATATTCAACTTTAATAGGACTTTGTCATACTGTACCCCGCCGTGTTATTTCCCCTGGATTACCCACCTGGTGGTGAAACTGGTAACTACTTACTCGCATCTAATTATATCAGATTAGAATTATGGTTGTGATTGCCATGTGAAAAGATGATCGAATGATCTTTATCAATGTCTCATTGGAGACTTTTGATATGTGATATGGTTGATTTCTTCTCTTGATATATTAAATTAACATAGAAAATGATATACCGTATTCTCTGCAATTAGCGCCCTGGGTGCTTAGAAAATTCTTATTAGCCCCCATATATGAAAGAAGTAAAAAAATCCCGGGAATTTCATGTATGGCAATTTTTCTTGCCAAGGTTGTCTTATTTGTAACATCAAAAGGAAGTAACATATATTTTTACAATAATGATATGTATTGTTATTAGAGAGATTAAGGTAAAGGCAGGGATCTTGCAAGAATCTAAATAGACAATATTGACAGTGATTGAAGAAGCAGAAGCTTTCTTGGTTAAATGTTGAAGCACCCAATGATGGATATTTATCGGGAGAATGCATCGAATTACAAAATGCGTCATGTTTAAAGCAGTTTAGTGAAGTATTCTATTATCATCCCACTTAAATTTCTTTGGCAATTCGATTTTTTCTGATATATTTGTTAATACTTTGTCATTCCTTGACATTCCTTGAACTTTGTGAAGCGGGTGGACACTTATTAGGGGAGGGGCATTAATTACAGAGAATACGGTAATATTCTCATATTTTCCCTTGATACTTTTTTCCAATAATTCTCAAGGGTAACGGGCTGAACGGGATGCAGTATAATGGCACAGGATAAAGCATTATTTTATTGACATCTTAGAAAAGTAAAGAAACGTCATTGTCAGGAAACTCTGTAATTATGGTCTCACAGACAATATTGATTCTTTACTTCAAGCAATGAGGAGATCTTGTCAGAGATTGTAGAATTAACCCTGTATTGTTAGATTAATATTGCTTTTTATCTTACACAAACTATAAGTTTACACCTTGATTTAGAATTTATTGGATTAAATCTATTTAATTTTATTTTATTTTTGGTATTCTAAAGGCTTCCTCACATATGAGCGAAAACACCTAACGTCAACTCCGTTCCCATAAGTACTATATGTACGTTGTACATCATTGGAGCATTCGTATACAGAAGTACAATTTTAGAAAGCTTCGGACAGGTTCGGAAACATGTGTAAGATTGCACTTCGGTTCACATGTTTAAATTCCCAATCAATAGAATTGACAATTTACCCGTTTCGCAAGGCTGCATTTTGTGGATTCGTTCATATGTGAGGAGTCATTTAAGATACTTTTTACTTAATTTCAGTAAGAATTCATGAATCTAAGTGAAATCTAAATTTCATCTAAATGAAATATAAGTGCCCAGCCTTTCTTTAATTTTTTATTATTTGCTTTCTATTGAGTTGGCTTTCGTACAACTTGTAACAAAAAGATATTGCAAGAGTGCCTCGTAGTGTCTCATAAAAATTTACATTCAATATGAGGCGAGGTTAATTAAATTATATGTTTAGCATTTTGATTTTACATGCGTTGAAGAAAGATGAGGAAACGAGGCTTCTTGATGATCTGTACCCTCAAAGTCTATCTCTGTTCATTTTGAAGCATACATTTCAATTAAAATAGACTCTTCACAAAACAGCATTTTTCTTTCAATATTTTGTTCCAAAAGAGGTTCATTCTTTTTACTCCTTCTCTGAAGAGTTTTCACTACCAAATAGACTTAGATGATTTAATAATTTTATTTTAATCTAGTACACGCAGTCACTCTGTTCCGAACCGTTCCGAAATTGTTCTGTTCCGAAGCAAAATGTTCCCAACCGAACCATTCTGATTTGTTTTTGTTCTGTGACATCTCTACAAAATATACTAGACAAAACGGCTCCTTATAGAGAAGTATTCTATTTCTTACATAGAAGGTCCATGAACATGTAAGACAAAGGAAAAAAATTGGTTCTTTCGAAAACTGTTCCTTTGTAGAGAGTGTTCCTTACATAGGGGGTCCAAGAACTTTTAAGACAAAGGAAAAATATTTAGGTTTTTTGAAAAACTGTGCCTTGTAGAGAAGTGTTCCTTATTAAGTGAGTCCTTGAAATCTGTTCCTTGTAGAGAGGTGTTTCTTATTAAGTGAGTCTTATTAAGTGATACACATTTTCTTAATTTTGAAATAGTCTAGTTAGGATGCTAAACATTTTATTTATTTACCCTTGCCTCAGAAGGATTAAGATATAGTAAATGCTAGGCTCTATTGATTTCTAGACAAGCTCATTAGTCTATTAATTTGATTAGCTGTCAAGACTCTAATCTAGATATCATCTTAGTTATAATATATACATTGCATACATATAATCAGTTCATTTGTTCTAACAGCTTTCATCTAGATATATATATTTTGGCTTGCTCTAATGACGTATCTGTGCTTAAAGCTATGCTTTTTCAGATATGAACATGCACTTTTATTAATGTGATATTACCATATTTTTACTCAAGGTGTATCTGTCTTATATGCATCTGGAAATCTTTTCATTTTAAGATATCTTAGGGAGAGTGGCTTGAATAGGAGTTGAAATTATTCAATGTTATATATCTAACAAAATAGCGCTAGGACATTAAGTCATTTTAATGATCAGTTCTGGACACATAATGCCATACAACCTAATAAATCTACATAGTTTGTACTTTAAATAATTAGATTATTCTCCAGGTGTTTTCAGTGTTATAAAGATTGTGTGAGTAACCATGGTGATAGCATTTTCTTTGTGTGCAGATACATTATTCTTTTATTTTATTTTGTTATATATTTCTCGATTTGTTTGCTTCATCATAGGTGTCTGTATAATTATTAGGTTTTGAATAATAAAATTGTTTTAAGTTGGTCAGTGACTCATTGGTTTTTATTTGTGAATTAAATAGAGTCTAGAATGCTGGGAAATAGTTCACCAAAATAAGTTAATAGTTATTTCATATACTTTACAAAACAAAGAATCATTTGGAATGTACTAAATAACCAAATACTGGCTGTTTCATTGTATTTGTAGAGACAAAAGCACATGATACATATATGCACTCTTGAAAAAGTAGAAAATACAGGCTATTCATTCACAGGTGTTAATGATTTTTTATTATAATTCTCAAAACATAAAATATGTTTTAATATTACAATGTCACATGTTTGGGGGTCACAATATGGAAACAGATGTTTGGGTCTAATTTAATAACGCTGTAATCAGTAATGAAATTGCTCGTCATATCGCACATGCAAAAATCAATGTTTAGGTCAATGGTCTATATACCTGCATTATGGAAATTATGAAAATGGTAAGGAAATTTTTTCTTAATAAATGATATATGAACTTATAAACAAAAGTTACAGGACTTGCAGTGTTAACGATAACCGCAATTTCGATGATTATTGATTAGATGCCAATGTACACTTACTTAGTGCACTTTCATTGTTTTTCATCTTTCAACAGTTCTCCGATTTTTGATATTTGTAAATGTTGAGATGAGCTAAATACTTCATCTTATCAAAACATGTTAATTCTAGAGTGTCATAACGTCCTGGCTGTGTAATTAATACATGTAATATACAGGTTATCTCCTGGCTATAGCCTAGGTATAATGTATGATTAGGTTTCTCTGACTCCCTAAATCATGATATATGTTAATGTACCTTCCTTATTTATAGGTACTTTCCATAAAAACAATCAGGTTGCAAAAGCAGATAACGCTTCTGTCATTTGCCATATTATTTGGCGTATAGAACTGTGGTGTAGTAAAGAATATATGAGAACATTTTTTGAGATATTTTCTCTTTTTTTCTTGGTAATGGTTTGTGATTTTGCCCCTTCTTATATCGAATATGTGTTTTTGACATATTGCCCCTTCTTATATTGAATATGTGTTTTTGACATATTGCCCCTTGTGTTTCCTGATTTTGCCCATTGTGTTTTTCTCATATTATTCTCATATTATAAGTTTATAGGTAGGGACACCATTTATAGGCATTTGTGCCTAATAATTAATCAATAACAAGGACCTTGGAGACCTATCTTAGTTTGCCATTGTGTTTGTCTTAAATGCCATCTTGTGTTCCCCTGATTTTGCCAATTGTGTTTTTCCCATTACCTCTTGCATTCTCCTGATTTTGCTCATTGTGTTTATCTTATATTGCCCATTGTGTTTACTGGTATTGCCCATTGTGTTTTCTGGTATTGCCCATTGTGTTTTCTGGTATTGCCAACTGTGTTTTCTGGTACTGCCCATTGCATTTTCTGGTATTGCCCATTGTGTTTTCTGGTATTGCCCACTGTGTTTTCTGGTGTTGCCCATTGTATTTTCTGATATTGCCCATTGTGTTTTCTGGTATTGCCCATTGTGTTTTCTGATTCAGATACGCGGTAAGACTTGGATATACTCTTTCTATCTTGTAGTTAAAACACCAAAACAAGAAGTCTAAATCAGTAAAACTCAAGTAGCTATTGAAATACAAGTATAATTATAGCGGGAAGTTTATTCCATGTAAGATAAGGTATGGCGTACTATATTAAGAGATTAATCGCAGTTTGTAAATCATTTACTTTAGTGGTTATTTGTACTTCAAAAGGAACATATTCAGCTTGTCTCGTTAATAATGTAGCTCTCACATATGTTTTGATAAATGTTCTTACCACAAACCAAAGGTGAGATAAAATATTTTATTGAATTGAAATGTAACATAACTATATGTAAGATGTTATGCAGTAGTCGGCAAAATATGTAGGAATACCTTGAACATAACCTGGTTAATTTACTGAATAAAACTAATATAAGCATTTTATCTAATCAATATGTGCTATTTCTGTATTTTCAGCCTAATGAGGTCGTCAAGGAGGGGGATTCGTCTGCCATGAATACAAAAGCAATGGACTGTTTCTTCCATTTTAATAATGGACATTTCCAAGATGCTTTCAAGGCAATGCGTAATATGCGCGAACATAAGGAACTCTGTGACATTTCACTCAGTGTTGGAGAACTCTGTATTAATGCTCATAAAGTAGTCCTGGCATCATCTAGTCCCTATTTCCATGCTATGTTCACTAGTAAGTGTGATTTCATATAAATACTCTCTAGTGAAATGATTTAAGTAAAATAAATCATAATCAATGCCTTGTCTTATAAAAATATATAATATCCATTATCTAATGGTGAGGTCAGAATCTTGAAATAGGTGAGGCACTGAGGCAAATGAAGGCCAAAGGAAATATAACCTTACCATTTGAGTTCATTCAATTGAAAAACCATGAAGCCTAAATGAATAACTTTGATGAGGCATAATACTCTCTCTGGTACTATAGCTATTGACCTTTGGCCATTTGGATTGGTAGACTAGTTGTAAAGCTATTAAAAGCAGAGGCATTTGACCTTTTTGCTCATCAGTCTTCATCCTATTGCGGCATATATCTGATGGCTCTATTAGGTTCTGATTTCTCCTTTGACATTCCAATGAATAGAAATTATTATTGAATTGCAAATTGTGTTAGATGGAAAAGATAGATATTGATCACTTTCTCTTTCCCAATCTTCTTTCAAATTATCAAGATCTATCTTGCTTTAAGGAATGGAGGAAACGACTTCTTAAGATAATTTAGATAGCTTGGGAAATTGAAGTAAATTAAGCCATTCAATTGATTTTCTGACTTTTATTTGCGTTGTTTCAACTCTCAATACCCTAAGTATGTGTACAAGCAGTATATAGCAGGCATTGTCTCTCAAAGAAGTTGTCACCAGGACTTTTCCTTTAGGAGATGGGATGTTGTAGATGTGTTGTGACATAACATGGCCTAACTATTGGGACAACCATGATATTGATGATGACTATAACGAACAATAATAATTCAATAATTCAAATGTTTAAAACACACTCAACACACATTTTCTTTGATTTCACAACAGCATGACAAAATTTTTGAATTTTTTTCAGATGAAATGATGGAGAAAAATTCGCAAACAATCACACTGCACGAAGTTGACAGCGCTGCCATAGAACTCTTGGTTGAATATGCCTATACCTCAGAGATCGTTGTCAGTGAAAATAATGTGCAGGTAAGGAGTGGGATTCATGAGTACATGTTATTCCATGTTCATAGGGAATATCTTAGTTGACTGGCCAAGATGTTAGACCTTGAAAGCGCATATATTCTACCAGTGAACACGGGCATTTTGACCTTGGTATTAAGATGATTTATAGCATATTTGTTGTCTATACCATCATTTATTTTATATTTGTATATTTTGGGGGTTCTTTATTATGCCAGACTCATTCACAATATTTATTCATCATTTGGGTGAGTGAATTATTTTGAAAACACAATGTTTGTCAAAATGACCCGCTTTCACTGAAAATTTGATTAATGATATCATTTTGAGTCAACTTTATGGTAGTACTCACTAAGCATATGTAAAAAGTGTAATGTTTACAAGAAATATCCTGCTTTATTATGATTCCTGATGTCTTCTTTTTATATGCCTACCACATTTTAGCCTGCACTTCAATTAATTTATTGATGTATTTTTATGGCTTTGCTATTACATGTATATCATCCTATATCACTGTCATAATACAAAGAGTTTAACACAGGATTTCTCCTTAAGTGGATGCAAAATTATTATTTGTACTATGATTCTGCCAAAAATGGTAAAAATATCAATTGCATAATTTTTCTTATTTTCAAGTTGCAAAACTATTTTCAAAATCTCAAGTGCACTCAACTTGCTTCAAAACTAGGGAGATCTCTGTTGTCATTTTATTTCACTGTCACATTGATTCAATTTTATTATTCGAAAGTACAAGTGGCTCTAATTTGATCAATTCATCCAATTTATAACACTGTTACAAAATCGAAATGTATATGATTAAATTAACTATTTTTATTCTTGAGAAATGAAATTTGGTACATGCACTCATTATTACATGCCTGGTAATATGTGCAAAAGCTAGAAAGATTGGTTTAAAACTGTAGAAATGGAAGACCTAGTGTCATTACTTAGTGGACACCCTGTATAAAGCATTCGTTAACATGTATTTTCTCTCAAGAAGAATGCCTCAGATGTGACTAGGTAGTTCCCATAGTAGAAGGTTCCCTTTAATTTAATATTCATCTGTTTTAGTGGTTCAATTTTCATATCAGCCTTATATATTTAATAGTAAAATATGTTATCTGTCCAATACACAAAATATATTTAACTTTTTGTGATTTTATAACATGGGGTCTATGGGGAATCTCCCCGAACTATTAATTAAAAAATTTAATTTTCAAAGTTGATAAACAATTTTCGAAACAATATACCTAGATGTACTTTTACTTGTAGATTTCAAATAAGACATCACTTTGACTGAATTGTGAATATTTAATGATGTAAATCAAGATTATATCTACTCGCATCTAGTCTATTTTATCATGTTTCGTAATGAAGCTTCTTTTCTATAATTCCTCTGAATTAGATCCTGTGGCTCTATAGAAAGATTAGTTGTCAGTCTCACATAGTTCAAAGCGTTTTATAATGACAGCTTATGAGGGAATAAATTTGAGGACAGATCCCCTTAAGCCTCGCACCAACTCATATAATCAGCTTTGAAGAGTTGAGGCAAACCTTCTAGAAACAGCACAATCAGCTAATGTGAAGTCATGTGGGAATAGGAAGATAATATGTATTCAAATAGGCCCACCTTAATAGGAAATTCTATGAAGATAGTATGAAAAGTTTGTAAAAGTTATCTGAATAAGCCTACTTTAAAAGGAAAATTCAAGAAGGAAACTATACTGCATTATATGAAATAAAGAACATTTTCATCTCATAATTAAAGCTTGACCTAGGTATCATAAATCTTGCGTGTTCAATTGAGCTTTTGCCATTAATTTAATTTTAACAAATTGAATTAGAGAGAATATATATATGTATTATATATAGAAAATGATCAAAAAACAGAAAATAATAGAAGTAATAATAATTTATAATTTAGTAATTAAGAAAGTAATTAATTTAGTAATTAATTAATTAATTTAGTAATTAATTAATTAATTAATTTAGTATTTAAAGAAGTAATAATAATTTATAATTTAGTAATAATAATTTATAATTTTCATGTATTATATATATATAAGATGAAAAGTGATAACTTTAGGTCTATATGTTTTGGCTAAAAATATTTTTTCACCAAAGGATAGGTATCGATATGGAGAACTGAATTCAGCAATGTTTTTCTCTTAAACCAATCATTGAAAACATTCTGTAAAAAACATGGTATTTTATGTAATGTTGACTGATTGACAACAATTTAATGCGAAAATTATTTACAAATATTTTATATAACTGTTTTTGTTAACAGTTTTTGTTTTTTTAGTGCAATTGTTTTTGCTCCTTTCTACCAATTCCTGAGAATGAAATAAAATGTCTTTCCGAAACCTTGTTGGAACAAAATAGCATATACAACATGTTTTTAGACTTCTCAATATTAAAGTTATACAAAGGAATTTTTGGTTGATTTTAAAAAAGTATTCAAAAAATTAAAACAAAATCCCCCAAAATAGATAAAAATCAAGAAAAACCTTTTACTTCATTAACAAGATACTTTTTTAAAATCAACCAAAATTTAATTTGTACAATTACAATATTGAGAGACCTAAACATGTTGTGTTTATGTCGTTTTGTTCCAATGAGGTTCGGAAAGATGTTTCATTTCACTCTGGAAACATGATACCAAGAACAAAACAAGTGTTTGATGTGTTTTTTAAAACAATATAGACGAAAGTATGTATATCTATTTCAAATTATATTGTTACCATTCAGAAGATGGCCATTAAATTGACAATTTGTAAGATTTTCATAAATTTTTGATGACTGGTTTAAGAGAAACGTGTGTTCAAAAAGTTTGCCATATCGATACCCATTCTTTAGCAAATATTTCACCAAATTGGGACATTATAGGATGAAAATTGGCAATTTTTAGGTCTGTTGGCTAAAAATGTATTTTGGCCAAAATTTGGCAATTTTAGGACTATTGATATTTTCTGTTAATGTATTTCCTCCATGGTTACGTGGAATGAAGCATATATTGACAATTTTCATGTAGGAACAGTAATAAGGTCAATAAAGTGGTAAATCAATAGTGCTACCAAATGTACATTGTATAGAGAACAATATACACAATAAATGCCGCCATTATCATACAAATCTATTGAGCTAAATTGGTCTCTGCATTCTAAGGAGGAAATGTCTGCGATGAGCATGGATTATATATTTTAGATTCTGATGTATCAGATTTTAAAAACAGGTAGGATTGTGTGGATACTAAGTATAATGACACTTGAGGAGTAACTTCATCAAAAAATATAGTTCTAAGATTAAATGATACAACTGCTTTTCAGTTCTTATGGAAGAAAAAATAGTAGCCAATCTGCTTGGAGATTTCAACTTTGGACCTCAGTGCAATTTCATACATTGAAATTAAAATCAAGATATTTTTTTAATAGGTTCTTCTGCCAGCTGCTAGTCTCCTCCAAGTGAATGCTGTCCGTGACGCTTGCTGTAAGTTCCTGATGAAGCAGCTCCACCCATCTAACTGTCTGGGGATTCGCCAGTTCGCAGATGCGCACTCCTGTGAAGATCTCCTAAAACTCTCCCAGGAATACATTCTCAACAATTTTGTGGATGTTTGTGAAACGGAAGAATTCTTAGTACTTGAACCTAACGATGTAAGTATTGAACTACATGTATTGAGTTAACAGTGATTATCAATTATTCAATGATGTTTAGGTATACAGTATCATATTCTGAACCTATTATATAACCTCTCCTTTTGGATGTTCAAGGACAAAATTATATGACTTATATAAAAAATTTCTGACTAAATTGATCTTTGATCTTTCTTTTTTTCTCAATTAAGTTAAATGATCTTTAATTTTCAATTTTTTCTCAAATGAAATTCAATTTTTATTTTTTCACAATCAATTTCACTTCAGATCCTTGAGCTGGTGAGGAGTGAGGAATTGAACATAGCCAATGAGGAACAGGTTTACAACAGCGTCATTAAGTGGGTGAGGCATGATGTCGCCAATAGACAGTCCTATACTCCAGAGGTGAGAACAATACATCATACACCTGAGCTCTTGTTTACAATTAACTGGACAGATCACAATAGAACATTGGCTCTCAAAGGAGAAACTTTTGTTATATCACACAATGTTGGAGCACTATGTAATATTTAGAATTCAGGGGATATATTGAAGCTATGCTACACTAAAACTCTTATCCCAGTAAAATGGTTAATGATTTTGCTTAATAGATATTCAAAATGAATTTATGCGTTGAACCTAAAATGTATATTTTTTGACAGATATACCAATAGAGCAAAACCAAAAATATTCATTTCTAAAAGAAACACATTTATTTTCTCAGTTATCACCTTGTGTTATCTTTTATTTGTCACCTTGTGTTATCAACTTGTGCTATTATCTCATGTTATCTTCTTGTGTTATCACCTTGCGTTATCATCTTACATTATCATCTTGTATTTTCACATTGTGTTATCACCTTACATTATCATCTTGTATTTTCATATTGCGTTATCACCTTACATTATCATCTTGTATTTTCACATTGTGTTATCACCTAACATTATCATCTTGTATTTTCACATTGTGTTATCACCTTACGTTGTCATCTTGTATTTTCATATTGCATTATCACCTTACATTATCATCTTGTATTTTCACATTGTGTTATCACCTAACATTATCATCTTGTATTTTCACATTGTGTTATCACCTTACGTTGTCATCTTGTATTTTCACATTGTGTTATCACCTTACATTATCATCTTGTATTTTCATATTGTGTCATCACCTTACATTATCATCTTGTATTTTCACATTGTGTTATCACCTTACATTATCATCTTGTATTTTCACATTGTGTTATCACCTTACATTATCATCTTGTATTTTCATATTGTGTCATCACCTTACATTATCATCTTGTATTTTCACATTGTGTTATCACCTTACATTATCATCTTGTATTTTCACATTGTGTCATCACCTTACATTATCATCTTGTATTTTCACATTATGTTATCACCTTACGTTATCATCTTGTATTTTCATATTGTGTCATCACCTTACATTATCATCTTGTATTTTCATATTGTGTCATCACCTTACATTATCATCTTGTATTTTCACATTGTGTTATCACCTTACATTATCATCTTGTATTTTCACATTGTGTTATCACCTAACATTATCATCTTGTATTTTCACATTGTGTTATCACCTTACATTATCATCTTGTATTTTCATATTGTGACATCACCTTACATTATCATCTTGTATTTTCACATTGTGTTATCACCTTACATTATCATCTTGTATTTTCACATTGTGTTATCACCTTACGTTATCATCTTGTATTTTCACATTGTGTTATCACCTTACATTATCATCTTGTATTTTCATATTGTGTCATCACCTTACATTATCATCTTGTATTTTCACATTGTGTTATCACCTTACGTTATCATCTTGTATTTTCACATTGTGTTATCACCTTACATTATCATCTTGTATTTTCATATTGTGTCATCACCTTACGTTATCATCTTGTATTTTCACATTGTGTTATCACCTTACGTTATCATCTTATATTTTCACATTGTGTTATCACCTTACATTATCATCTTGTATTTTCATATTGTGTCATCACCTTACGTTATCATCTTGTATTTTCACATTATGTTATCACCTTACGTTATCATCTTGTATTTTCACATTGTGTTATCACCTTACATTATCATCTTGTATTTTCACATTGTGTTATTACCTTACATTATCATCTTGTATTTTCACATTGTGTTATCACCTTACATTATCATCTTGTATTTTCACATTATGTTATCACCTTACGTTATCATCTTGTATTTTCACATTATGTTATCACCTTACGTTATCATCTTGTATTTTCATATTGTGTCATCACCTTACATTATCATCTTGTATTTTCACATTGTGTTATCACCTTACATTATCATCTTGTATTTTCACATTGTGTTATCACCTTACATTATCATCTTGTATTTTAACATTGTGTTATCAACTTACGTTATCATCTTGCATTATCACCTTATGTAACTTGTTATCACCTTGTTTTATCATCTTGGGTTATCACCTTCCAGATCATGAAGCATATACGACTGCCCCTTCTTAGTAGAGAATTCCTCACCAGTAATGTAGAGAAAGAGACCATTATTAAGAATAACACACAATGCAAAGACTACCTCATAGAAGCCATGAAGTACCACCTCCTTCCTGAACAGAGGAATTCCCTGCAGACTGAGAGAACAAAACTCAGACAATGTCCTGGAAGAAAATCAGCTCTATTTGCAATAGGTGATAATATAGATTATATTGGGGAAGTTTGTTTTTGGAACACCCTGTAGTTTTTGATATGTTATATGGGTAAATTTTTATTTGAAACACAATTACTAGTATTTTTGTAATATTTTATGAGGACATGTTGGTTTGTGGAACACCCTGTAGTTTTTTGAAATGATATATGAGCAACTTTTGTTTGGAACACCCTCTAATATTTTTAAAGAGATGTTTGTTTTTTTACAGCCTGTAATTTGCACAATATTTATGAGAGGAAGTTTGTTTTTGGGACACTCCGTAATAGATGCTATTATTTCAGGTGGAGGAAGTCTGTTTTCCATCCACACGGAATGTGAGAGTTACGACCCAGGATCTGACCAATGGAGTATCATGGCACATATGACATCACGACGTGCCAGAACGGGAGTTGCGGTCACTTATAATAAACTATATGCAGTGGGAGGGTAAGTGGAATAACATGGCAACTAATTGAAAGAAACTAATGGACTTTGAGAAATTGATGTACAGTAAAACTTGTGTATAGTGAACATTTTTTTGCCAAGAAAAAACGTTCACTGTAGGTAGGTGTTCACTAGAGAGAGGGTAATTTATACAGAAGTCAGTGGACTATGTGCGTAGGAAGGGTGTCCACTAGAGACAGGTGTTCACTAGAGAGAGGTGTTCACTAAGACAGGTTTTACTGTATATGGTGAAATTGACATACTTGATAAACTGACTAACTCACCAAACTGTTTTACTGTGGATTACTATTGTAGGTATGATGGAGCAACTGATCTCTCTACAGCTGAATGTTATGATGCCAAGTTAAACAAATGGACTAGGATTGCATCCATGGGAACCAAACGCAGTTGCCTAGGTGAGTACGGGGTGAGGTACATGTTCATTAAAAGTACTGTACAAAGGTGGTACATGATTTTATTATTTTTATAAAAAATATGATAGAGTAGCCTGTTGTATCTGAGGAGCTATTTATCAGAGGTAACATCAATTCTAAAAGTATATATTGACAGCAAAATGTATTCTCTTTAACGTATCAATTGTATCCATGTATTACCATTGACCACTTTAGGTGTATGTGCCTGGAACTGTCTCATCTATGCAGCTGGGGGATATGACGGTGCCTCTTGCCTCAATAGTGTAGAGAGGTATGATCCACTGACAGGAACTTGGAGCTCAGTGGCAGCCATGACGCTCAGAAGACGTTACCTCAAACTAGAAATATTTGGTATGATTTAAAATGTGTTTCAGAATGAACTTAGATGTCTATGTAAAATTGGGCAGTATTATCATTATCATGTATATTATATTATGACCATGAAATGGCTATTAATTTACATGAACTATTATAGCACATGTAAACTATTATTCCTACATTGAGTTGAACATTTAAAATATACCATATTATACTATCAAATCGCCTCGCATGGTTACACTCACAATCATTTTATATCTATAGGCTAATTAGTACATTTTATGGTCAAATTTAAATTGGTTATTCATATTTCAGACAATCAGATCTGGGCCATTGGGGGCTATGATGGATCAACTCACATGGCCAGTGTGGAGAGGCTAGACCCACAGGTATGCAAATACAATCCCTTAATTATGCATTAGTATTAAAACCTATATTACCAGCACCAGCAATAAAGGATTCTATTAAAGCTGTTCTATTGTGAGATTGTAAGTTAATGGATATGATTTCAGGAAAACAAATGGCAGGCAGCGCCATCTATGATAAGTCGCCGTAGCAACGCAGGTGTTGCTGTTCTGGATAACTTCCTGTATGTCTGTGGAGGGAACGATGGCTCCAACTGTCTCAGTAGCGTAGAGAAGTTCAACCCTCGGAGAAATATTTGGGAAGCCGTGTCATCTATGCATTCTAGAAGGTAATAGTTATTATATGTATGCCAATTGCCCAAGTCTTGAATACTGGGAGGCTTTGGATACAGGGTTTATAAATGAGAAAAAAATATAATATTGGGGTCATTTTGTGAGAGACTTGAATGTTAAAGGTCTCTAAGTTAGTAAATGGAATTAAGTAAATGTGAATGAAGAAAAGTTTTTAACAGGCCAATCATTAGAGATATTTCTTAACCCACTTATAGCATACAAATTGTTTATAAGTGTACTACTTTATCATTTGTCTTGTTATAAGGAGCCATTGCTTATAAAGCATTTTTGATTGATATTTGCAGGAGCACTCACGATGTTGTTGTTATGGATGGTTATCTGTATGCAGTAGGAGGCAATGATGGCAGCACCAGTCTCAATAGTGCCGAACGCTACGATCCAAAAACAAATCGTTGGACATTAGTTGCTACAATGAACCTCAGACGCAGTAGTGTAGGTGCTGCAGTGCTGGAGGTCACCAGCAAGAAGAAAACATGACGCCAGGTCAACGATCACGAGGAAGTGGTACATGTATTTAGGTTAAAGGACGTATGTGCAAATAAGGGTGCTGAAATCCAACTCAAAGATCTAAAATGAATCTAGTTTTGTAAGGTACATTATCGTATAGCATGTTTACTCTACTCTGCATATGTAAATTTGATATATAATATTACGGATTGTTTCAACAGATCCGGGCAACAGTGTAGTAAAACTACTTAATAATGTATATTTAGCATGCAGCACAAACTGTTTAAAAGTGCCTATATACAATATTTATAATGTATCGTCAACCAGCCAGTAAAATGTTAGATCATTCCATATTCATTTCAATTTTTAGATGTAGCACAATTTACATGCTTCAGTAGCAATATTTATAAGTCTGTAATACACAGTGTATATGAAGGTTAACAATAATATAATTTAGATTAGGTGTAATAAGTAGTAGTGCATTCCATAAATTCTATATATTACTGCATATATTTATCATATGCATTGAAATCCAGTTTTAGATTTCAGTATTTTGTAGCCATTCCATAACATTAGTTTGAATCTCTTCTGAAAGATGGCGTTTGCATTCATCATAGTGCTAGCAATCAAGGCTCTTCATCCAACGTCAGAGTGATTCATAAGCAGGGAGTCAGGGACAATTAGTGTTGATCTGAGTCAGTTTATCTTTTCAGCACGTAAAGGAAGATGCCAGCTCATTTTCAGATCATATTTGACCAGCAGATCAGTAATCCTTATGACACACTCTGCACATAGCCATAGTTATCATTTGTTCAAAGGAACATAGTTTCCAATATTGGCTGTAGAGAATTCGGAATTCTAAAGGTGCTGCAATTTGCCATAACCGAGTATTATTAAAAGCAGGGTCCCTAAAAATGGATTTAGTGACATTTATGATGACAGCATGACAGATGTGCACTAGTGTTCTCCAGTAAATCTCTGATAGATATTCCATGAAGAGATAAATCAAGTAAATGTGATTAAAAGTGCAATTATGTTTAACGATCAACTTGATCTCAGAAGATGAGGCTAGAGTTAATAGATAAAATGATTACTACAGTATATATTCCCACCCCTCTTTCAAACCTGGAATAATACATGAATTCCAGGAGACATTTATGCAAAACAACCTTCGGTGTCTATCATGTATTTCTTCTATTTTGAAAGCATTGTGTACGGTCATTATTTTCATCTCTATTCTTCAAAAATATCTCTGTCTTATACTCTAGCCTCAGGATAATGTGATTTTGTAACAGTGAACCTGAAGTGCAATTCTAATATATGAGTTACCCTCATAATACTTAGGTTACCCCTGTAATTTGTAGGTTACCAATGGAAAATAGGGTTCCCCTTTTGTGTTTAAATAAGGGCTTGTGTGCAATGACGGGTTTGACATAATGACAGTTTGTTCATAAAAGTATTTAAGTTACATGGGCGAAATGACAATGAAAATTGGTGAATAGAAGTACATGTGTTTATCTCTTTGCTAAATTAAAGAGGGAACCACCTTAGTAGAATATAGTAGTGCATTGAAATTGAAGTCCAACATATGTAGAATACAGACACTGTTCCACAGCTGGATGACTCTAACTGCAGTTAGTGTCATTCAAGATGTTTGCCAAATTCTTTCGTTTTCCACAAAACTCTGATTTATCTTTTCTTTTATCCTAAAGTTTCATCATGCAAACTGATAAAACTATGATTGTGAAACCACAAATAAATGCCCAAACACCTGCAATATTAGAGAATTTGAAAGAAAACAGCTTCACTTAGATTGACTCTAACTGAAGTTGATGACAACTTCAATTAGATTCATTCTAAGTGAAGCTGTTTTCTTTAAAATCCACCCATACCGCAGTTGTAAGAGCATTTATCTGTGGTTGTTTACAATCGCAGCTTTATTAGTTTGCATGGCGAAACTTTTGAAATCCAGATTCAACTTCGTTTAGCTGAAATCAGATGTTTGTCGAAAATGAAAAAGGCTAACTGTAGCTAGAGTCATCCAGCTGGGGAACAGTGACAGAGGTACATCGAATGTGTTAGATATTCAGAAAAGAGAAATAGTTTGCATAGGAGCAAAGAGAACACACAAAGTCAATTTATTTGATTTAGCATATTGCAGGCCCGTAAGACACTTTTCTCCAAGGGGGGTGCGGTTTTTAGCTTACTATAAAGAGAATATAAAATTGTCAATTTTTTTGCCGCGTAAATCAAATCGCGTAAGTCAGATGGGGGGGGGGGGGGGGGGGGTGCTCAGTTACTCTCTATATTGGTTTGGAATTAACAAATGCAACTTCCAAACGTTCCAATTGTTTTGTGGGGGGCGTGAGGAGTGGTCCACTCCCCCTAGAAAATTTTACAGTTTTGAGATGCTATTTGGTGCTTTCTGGGCACTTTCAAAGTGTAAGTTTCCAAGTAGTACGCCACCACCACGGAAATAAGAGTTGAGTGAATAAAAACCGAGCATTCAGGGGGGTCTGGGGTCCTTCCCCAGGAAAATTTTGAAATTTGGTTGTATTTGGAGCGAATTTGCAACTATCTGGTACGCCTCTGCGTTATGAGTCAATAAGAAAAATGTGAATTTTTTTCAAATTCTTTTGGGGGTGTCAAAGAGGATGAGAGGGTGAAGTGGGCTGGGGTGCCAGTAGGGGAGCAAGGGGTTGTCCCCCAGAAACATTGACCATATCAAGGTGCTATTTGATGATGTCTGGGCACTTAAAAAATGTCTGAGACAATACATGAAATTCAGAATATTTTCTTTTGTTTTTGGGGGGATGTGAGGGGTGGCTAACTCTCCTAGAAAATTTTACAATTTAAAGATGATATTTGGTGCTTCTGGGCACTTTTAAAGTGTATTAGTCAATAAAAACATTGAAAAACAATCACAATTTTTTTAATTTTGGGTGTGTCAAAGGGGGGGGGGTGCCAGAGGGGGAGGTGGGGCTGGGGTGCCAGAGGGGGAGCAAGTGTTTGTCCACCATATCAAAATTTACAATATCAAGGTGCTATTCGATGAAGTTTGGGCACTTTAAAAGTGTCTGTGCCTAAAAGTGCCTATTTCCCAAGAAAATTTTACAATTTTAAGGTGCTATTTGGTGCTTTCTGGGCACTTTCAAAGGGGGGTGTTAGGGGGAGGGGTCTGCCAGAGGGGGAGGTGGAGTGGGGATGCCAGAGGGCGAGTAAGTGTAAGTCTTCCAGAATCATTAACTTTATCAAGGAGCTATTTGATGATGTCTGGGCAATTTAAAAGTGTCAACACATAAAACAAATTCAGAACTTTTGCATTGTTTTGTTTGGGGTGTGAGGGGTGGCCCACTCCCCCTAGAAAATTTTACAATTTTACGACGCTATTTGGTGCTTTCTGGGCTCTTTCAAAGTGTATGAGTCAATTAAACAATTTGAGAAAATCAAAATTTTTTAGGGGGGCGCCAGAGGGGGGGGGGGGGGGGGGGGCGCCAGAGGTGGGGGGGGGGGTTCGCCAGGGGGGGGGGTTATGCAAGTGCAAGATGCAAGAGGGGGAGCAAGTCCCCCAGAAACACTTACTATATCAAGGAGCTATTTGATGATGTCTGGGCACTTTAAAAGTGTCTGAGACAAAACACTAAAATAAATTTAGAACTTTTCCATTGTTTTGTGGGGGGTGTGAGGGGTGGCCAATGCCCCTAGAAAATTTTACAATTTTAAGATGCTATTTGGTGCTTTCTGGGTACTTTCAAAGTGTATGAGTCAATGAAAAAAAATTACAAAAATTTTTTTTTTTCAAATTTTTTTTTTAAAATTTATTTTGGGGGGTGACAAAGGGGGGTGCGGTCGCACCCATCGCACCCCCCCATCTGACGGCCCTGTATTGCTTTATGAGTATAGTGTTTATATTATACTACAGTATGTAATAATTATGATTCTTTGGTGCAAGCAGTTTCAATGCAAACCATTCATAATTGTAATTATATGTGTATTTAATAATCTACAAATTTTTGTTTTGGTGACTCATAATGTAAAATTGTAATAATTAAATGCTGAATGTTAAGATATAGGGATGGTTATGCCAATGTTTAGTAATAGACCATATACCTTGTGCAAGATTGCAAGCAATGCACATAAACCAGTAAGAGTCAAGATCGAGTTTAGAATTTTTACACCCAGTGCTTGACATAAATGTACAGTACTTGTAACTCAGTTAATGCACATGTACTCAATCAGTTCATGTGCATGGACTCAATTAATGTACATGTATTCAGTTATTGTACATGTACTCAGTCTGGTAATGTACATGTACTCAGTCTGGTAATGTACATGTACTCAGTTAATGTACTCAATCTGGTAATGTACATGTACTCAGTTAATGTACATGTATTCAGTTAATGTACATGTACTCAGTCTGGTAATGTACATGTACTTAGTTAATCTTCACATATTTACTCAGAATAATGCACAAGTACAGTGGATGATGTAAACAGCTTATCGGTTTACTGTTTTGTTTTACCTGTTAGTCAATACGAAAACCCAAAGTACTGTACTCCCAGTTAGTTTGGCAAGTTTTAATTTCGCGAATTTAGAGAAAACATGATTTTGCGAAAAATACCGGGAGTACAGTTTAAATATATATAATAAATGCACAAAATCATCGTTCTGTCAGCCAGTTTCCAGACTTCAGTGTATATATCAATGCAATACATAATAATAACAGTTCCTCAATTCAAATTTGCCAAATAATTTATTCAACACAATTCCAAATAGGTTTGATTTTATGAATCTCATTTTGGTATTAATTCTGCATAAGATAATATTGTATTATACTGATATTGTATTGTATAATACTGATATTGTAATGTGCTTATATTGTAATTTATAATGCTTATGTTGTATTGTTTAATGCTTATATTCTGCTCATATTTATAATTTGTATTGTATTATCTGTTCATTTATTTATATTTATTTGTCACTATAAACTGTACAACACACAACAATCATGCACTTTCACGTGGCACATAAAACACTTCTTTCATGTGGTTCATATAATACCACTTTCATGTGGCCCATTATACTGTTCTTACCTATTTCAGCACATTAATTCACATGTCTGATTCAAAGAAAACAGTCACTGAGTGGATGTAGTACTGAACTAAATTATTAAAAGATATCCCATGTTGTTAAATAAATTGTCAAATAAACAAGAAATGTTATGTTGTTTTATCTTTATGTACAGTTTATTTCATGAAGTCTATTAATGTAACATTATTCAAGTTTTTCATTTGGCATAATTCGTTTTTTTGAAAACCATGATCAAGGCAAAATGCATGTAACATTTGCAGTATGCAACACTTTAAATTAGTAGTACATCAGACTGATATAACTTCAGTAATTTTACGAAGAAATAAAACTATGAACAATGAAACATATGATGAAAAAATTAATAATCTTCAATTTGGCAATTATACAGTAAGTTACATGTTGAAATTCCATGATTTATTTCCCAAAATCCAGTAACTGCATCATAACATGAGATTTCCACTGCATGCAATATTGTCACCTATAAAATCCATACAGTTGAACCCATAAAATACCCCATGATCTTCTATGGCAATACATGAAAATAACTTATGATGCTATAAAGGTTTTCAGGATGAGTTTGGAAATAATGGGTTTTGTAGTACTTGAATTTATTAATGATTATTTATCTACAGGGCACCAATGTTTGTGAATGTATGACAATAAAGTAATGTATCAAGTTCACTGTGAGTAGTTTCCATGGTAACAGATTTCAAAATCATTCAACACTACCATTTAAATCACTATTGCAGTGACTGTACAGAAATCAGCTACTGCCCCACATTTGCTTTTGTTTATCTAAAATTGTCCTAAGATATTGTCTATTTTTTCTTTCCCTTTGTTACGGAAGCCTCTAGTGTCTTATCAAATTCCTCGTCCACAATGTTCAGCATTAGACTGCCTGCGTTCAAGTAGACACGGTTCTTAGACTGGGCAATCTGAAATGCACAATAAAATGTGATCAACAATCATATAAATGTTCAAAATTCAACTTTTGACTAACAAAATACAGTATTGTACAAATACCAATGCTGTATTCAAACAATATGTAAATGAACTTCTATTTTCACCCAACAGGTTAAGGCAAACATCAGTTACATGTATAGCACGATTCATTGGGCGCACATGCTGAAAAGGCTGGTTTCTTAAAAACGAGACATAAGCCAGGTTGTTGCCACTTGCCAGCATGTTTAGTGGTGTAAATCACCTACATGAATCCCAAAAATGAATATGAGTATCAGTAAGACAGTAGCTAGTTTTTTATAAAGTCTAAAAATTGACATGCCCCTAAGAAGGTGGAACACATTTTCGAAAAATTACTTACTGTTCTAGATATGTTTTGTGCTGCTCTTAGTTTTCTCAGCTTCAGGTATCCAGGGTTATTAGATATAGCTTCACCTATCTATTAGAGTGGTCAAGGAATATTTGCGTAAAGTAATAAAAACAAGGCATTAACATGCAAAATGTTACTACCTGCCATTTGTTACAGATGCCAATCACCAACCACCGATCGTGATCACAAAAAAGGTGGTGGTGGAGACACAATACTAAATAAAAAAAATAAAAAGGCTTTGTTTCCCTTTACATAAGCAGGGATGGCTATTAACGTTTTGTTCATACTGTATCTAGATATTTCATCATCTTAAAATCATTGACAAACACAAACTTTGTATGACATAAACCAGAGGGTGGTGAAGTTTTCTTAAGTTGACATTGTGGGCTCCTTAGCCTCTAATGAAAGAGAACAGATCTCTCACGAGTTTTAGATAGAGTCGGACTCAGAAATCAGAATGTTAATTTTGTGTTTTTCTACATGACGGAAAAGAGGAGGAAATGCCCAGAATTCATTATTGAACTTAATTCTGTGTTAAGATGAGTCTAAAAAGTTAATCTTTAAAAAATGGAGAAAGGCTCATCAATGAATTCTGGGTATTTCCCTCTCTTGTGATAAGATGACCTGCCATCAGGTTACTAAAGATGTGATCATGCCACTAACACAGGGAACATCACCTCGCATTCCCTCCCCCCACTCCCCCCTGTTAATAGCCCTAAATGTACTGCCAAAAGATATTCATCAACAATAAAACTCTATGTTGATGCCATGGATCGGCAGGTTTGTCTACGCCTGGCCTTACAGAATGCATCCAGACTCAGGATTGCACCCCAAGATTTCAAGCGATTGTTTTAGGTTTCTCTCATCGCAGCAATGCCCCTGGTTAGAATCACTATTTAGGTTTCATCATATGGCAAATAATCTAGTCATTTTCAATTATGAATAGAAAAATCACATGTAGTATAAATTGTAGTTGAAATCATATCTTCATTGATCAAAAATACCCATTGTTAATTTCTTATATCCTTTAATTTCAATCCACATGACTGACGTTTAATGTCTTCATATAGAGCAACTATATTTTATGTGAAAGGATACCAAACTAGCTGATGTTGCTTCTCCCTCAGCTTGGATTATTTTCTGTTGTCGTTCCTGCTTGGCACGTTCCACAAAGAACTGGGCTCTTTGGGCATCTTGTTGTGCAATCTAAATAAAATATTCATAGTGTTGTAATTCGTTGACTATAATATTTTGGCATCTAAACACACAATGCAATGCATGTAAAATTTGAAATCCTGGCATGTATTTCAATGAATTAATAGCATGTGGAATGTAAAACATACCTGTTTAGCTTCAACAGCATTAGTGTACTCCTTGCCAAAGCTCAGCTCCGTGATAGACACGTCATCAAGTATAATATGAAAGTCCTTGGCTCGCTCTACAAGGGCTTGACGTATAAGCAAACTGACCTGAGAACGCTGCGTAATAAGCTGGGAAGCATTGAATTTTGCAACAACACTTTTTAAAACCTAAAATAAGAAAGAGCATTGGTAAATATTTTGTAATGATATAAATTTTGATAACTCAATACCTAATAATAATATTCCAACTTAATTGGAAGACTTCTTTCGCAAGACATGGAAGACTGACTTACTTCATTAACAATAGATGGCAGTACTCTCTCATCATAATCCTGGCCCAGTTGTCTGTACACTTGTGGTAACATTGTCTGCATGGGGCGAGTCAACACACGGAGTGATATATTAACCATCTGTAAATCTGAAATCATCCCAATTGATGACAAGTCTTACAATATGCAACACTGCTTAGAAGTGTTTTTATTATATCCTCCTCTAAAAGTCTACAACTTATCCCGTGCCAGGACTATAGGCCTGTAACGAGCGCATTCTTTTGCCTGTACGATTACAGCTTGGGAGAATTATCTACGCCCCTTACACTTACACTCAACTACACGAAAAGAATGCTAAAATACCAAGGAATCTATTGAAATAGGTATCTTAAGTGTAAGAAGCGTAGAAAATTCCCCCATGTTGTAATTGCACAGGCAAAAGATTAAGACGTTCGCAGGACTATAGTCCTGGCACGGGATAATCTACAACAATTTCAGGAGTCAGTCAAATATAGCGACACCATCTCAAAGCATTACATAACATGCACTTTTTTATGAAATGATCAAGAGGGAGGACTATTACACTGCTGAGGGAGAAATTAGCCATGTGCCTTACCTTTACTTCCTGTTGGAGATGCTACTCTTCTTGGTTTTGTTCTGATGTCATATATAATAGGATACTGAAACCATGGCACCCTACAACAACAAGATACGATTATTGTATAGTGGATATGGGCTTTGTCTTGAAAGCCCATGGTATAATAATTCATTACAAATTGCAAAGTCTATTAGATTCCTTCAGAAAGTTACTGTATAAGTTAAGTATATTGCAAAAGGCTTCTAGCTAAGGTTTTGAGGGATGCAGATCAATATGGCACTATAGACCACGTGCAGTGTTAATATTTGCTGATACCTTAAATGTCATTAAGTATCAACATTCAACAAGTCCATATCAAAAGTAATCTGGCAATAACAAGTGAACATGGCTTATACCCTGATTCTTGGGAGGTACCATATCTATACTAGGAACTATGTTCTGAAATGAAATGAGTATTATGCAATGGTTTACTCACCTAAAATGAAGTCCTTCTGACATTATATAATCTTGCACGCCACCTATCCTGTTGAACATTATAGCTCTGTGACCTCCCTCCACTGTAAAAACATATGTCAGACATTAGGAAATGAGAACAATTGGTGCTGTATCTGATGCATTCAGAGACTCAGATAACAGCTCAACAATATGACAGGTACAAAGGAGAGATTAAAACTCGAAAAAACCACATTACTGAGATGCTGAGACATTACATCAAATCCAGAGTTCTAATCAGAGCTAATCCACATCTATATCCAGGGGGGTTCACTCCAATATACCTCTTAATACCTATGTGCCGCGCCAAATACCCCCTTTTTGAGCATTTTTTCCATGTCAATTTCCTCTCAAGATTGAAAGTTTCCATGTATACTTCCTCTTGGACTTATAAAAGGGGGTAAATTTCCTGAAATATTGGTGTATAACTATAAAATCCACTTTTTAGGTGATTTATCCCAGACCACGCCAAATGATTTTACCCATTTATTACCATTATTTGTAGAAAAACTGATTTTTGACTTAAAAAAGGCTCTCTCTTCGACAAATTTTCCATGTTTTTTTCCTCTCAGATTAAAAAGGGCATGGTGGTCAGGTGATAATAATGATTGAATCCTCTGAGCAAGCATTTTTTCAAGAGATAGGCTATGGGAAATTTGAAATATTGAATTATTTCCTCAAACTTTCTGTAAGGCATAAATGGGACAAATGTCTTTCACATCTACACAATGAAAATGAAGAAAACAAGTGGTAAATGTCTGAATCATGAGGCTTATGAAATTTTTTTTCTGGAAAAAATTCCAAAATGACGAACCTGTATACATGGAATTATAAAGGCCGTATGCCAGTCCTCCTGCAGCTGCAAGAAGGCCAAGGCCTGTTGGTAGACCTCTCCCAGCCCCTTTCAGCCTCCCAGCCATATCTGCCATCTTCTTAGGATCCATATTCAACAAAATATATTATTTTTGAGCACCGGCAAAAAAATGGCGACCTTCAGCAACACATGTAATCAATTCTCGTGTTTTCTCGTTTGAAATTTGAGACTAACCATGGTATTTTAAGTCATTGTTTTGGTTTCTTTATTTACCTTTAACATTTTTAGTTCAATTAAATCTAGTATTACTGTAAGAAAAGTAAAGATATTCAGAATAAACGCAAGTCTCGTTTGACCTGTGTCCATCTGGCGGCTGTGAATCGAACTATGACGACCTGTCTCACTAGAAGTGTTCTCCAAATATCCAGGAATTTCATCGGAAATCTTGCTTTGTGCGCTACTAATGCATCACGAGTGATATGTCAATCAAACCTCACATATTCTTCTAGGCATATCGGGTAAGTGCAGTCCATGAAATATATCTGAATCATATTATTTTAGATAAATAAAAATGGGGACTTGTCATTTTTGAATAGTCTAGGCAAATTTGGCTTGCATATCTAAATATGATAAAACTGCACATTAATATTACACGAGGCCCATAGCCAAGGGCAATTGTTGGGATCAGTCGATCCTCGATCCTCCTGAAGCAGTGGGATAGCTCGAAAATGTTGGGATTGTGAAGTTTGACCTAAACTGAATTGCTCGGTCTCAATTATGAATTTTATCACGCATACTATTGAGTTCCGTGTCTTATAAAATTATTCGGAAAAAGGGCTGACCTTATTTGTTTTGAAGAAAGCTTGTGCAATATACAGACCTAGAGATTTCGTGATCTTTTTCGAGGATTTTGTGATATAACTTCTCTTTGCTTCAACACGAAGGTCAGATGTGATTCATTTATCTGGTCATAGGCCCGGGAACATGTATAAAAAAAATCGATTCGAATACTCCAAGTAGAGAGATCTCTAAAACTTGATGCATTGGACTCATCTTTTTATCGTACCTAAAAAAAGGTATGATATTGTCGTCAACTTGATGGGCGGGCAGCGTCTCTCTTTCTTGTCATCACGATTCCAGGAAAACCACTCGACAGATTTACTTCAAATTTTCACACATGTTACATGGTAAGTTCTAGAGCCAATTAACTTTTCGGCGACCAACTTGCATTCTGGTGGCCATCTTGGAAGTTTTAAGATAAATCTTGTCATCGCTATTCCAGGAAAACTACTTGATGGATTTCCTTCAAATTTTCACACATATTACAAGATAAGAAGTTCCAGAGATGATTAACTTTTCGGTGGCCATCTTGCATTCTGGTGGCCATCTTGGAAGTTTTTAGATAGATCTTGTCATCGTGATTCCAGGAAAACTACTTGGATTTCCTTCAAATTTTCACACATATATTACAAGATAAGGTATGAGGTTCCATATCCATCCACCAAAAGGTATGACCCCTATATAGTCCATTTAAAAACTTGTTGTTTTGTTGTAAATAACACCATAGTTGGCTTCTAGGGTGCCTAGTATGCCACTATTTGGTATCAAAATAAAGAGGAGTTCAACTTTCATTTGAATTACAAAAATAGCAATGTAGGTCAAAATAGTTTCGACGTGATCATGATTACTACGCGTTTGCCCCGTCATCTCAGAATTGAGGAAATGGTAGCAAACGCGAGTTACAATAAATGGATGCTGATATCTCAAAAAGTAACCTGACTTCCTATTATTTGATGTAGATCAATTGAACCCCTATATGAACAGGTACATTTTGATATATAACACTATGGGGGGTAAGCGTTTTATAGTTGATCACAAACGCCATCCATAAGTGCAAAGTATTGTTCTGAATTTTCGAATTTGGTGTTGGATTACGGAACGTTAGAGCCATGTTAGCTTTTGAAACTTATGGCTCTCAAACGGAGAAGTGAACAGCTGATCAATAGTGACCTTTGAAATCGAATTAAGTCGATCCGCGGCTTACTTTTGGTCTCTAACTGTGTCTTACATCAGTATCATCAATCCGTGTAAGTATTGGAGCGCTGGAGTACTTCTTTTTCGATCAAGACTTGTAAATTGTTCATCGAATGAAAGTTTTTTTTAGACCTATTTCCAATATGGCGGTTTGCTAGGTGCGAGATACGCAACGAACGAAATGAATTTTGAGAATTAGTTAGGTTCGGACAACCTCCGGAGATTTACGAAAATGTCCGAGCAGAAACTGCCATATTGGAATTTGGCAGTAAAACGATTCACTCGACTAACAATTACAAGTCTTGATCGAAAAAGAAGTACTCCAGCGCTCAAATACTTACACGGATTGATGATACTGATGTAAGACACAGTTAGAGACCAAAAGTAAGTCGCGGATCGACTTAATTCGATTTCAAGGGTCACAATCATTCAGCTGTCCAAATGCTCCATGGGAAAGCTATTATATCAAAATCCAAATTGCTTTCGCAGGAAGTAACTAGAGCTGATTTGCTTTTTGGCAGCCATCTTGCATTTTGGTGGCTGTTTTGAAAGTTTTTAGATAAATCTTGTCATCGCGATTCCAGGAAAACCACTTAACCGATTTACTTCAAATTTTTACACATGTTTCATGGTAAGAAGTTCTAGAACTGTTTAACTCTTTGGCGGCCATCTTGCTTTCTGGGTCATCAAGCCCACACTGCTATGTTTTAGGTATGATATTGTTCACCCTGTGTCTTGTTTATACATGTTCCTGGGCCTGTATCTGCTCATATCCTGAGGTATTATAGTTTTTTAGTTTTTTGCTAGGTAGCAATCATGTATCAGTGAAATTCACTGTATTTAAAAATTAAATTTTTAGAATTCCGAAATTTTTGTTGGAAAATAGGCCTGTATATTTCAATGAAATTTTTTTGGAATAATCTGAACATTTTAATCGATTCATGATCTTTTAACTTGCATGCTCATTATGCTCCATGGATGTCGAGTGTGCATACCACAGAGTATATGAGTATAGAGTATGAAAAAGACTGACTGCCAACCAGTCAATCATTCTCCACAGTTGGGATCACACAGTCAATGGACAGCTGTCAGTCTTTTACATAAAAATAAATAGATGCAAATAATAAGAGGAAAATAAAACTAAAAACTAGGAATCAATTGACATATAGTATCTTTTACACGGTTGTGATTGAAATGTGTTGACCTATTTTAAATCACAATGGAAACGCAGATGTAAAACGCAACATTGTCTTGGTCTGAAATGTTATATTTTTAACTGATGTCTTAGTTGTTACAAAACCAATTTCATTCTGGTTAGTCACTTTGGTCATGATGAGAAAACACGTGTAACATTACATTATGTTCAGAAAGAAAATAACAAAAAACACTCTTTACATTATCAGTCTTTAAAATCATGTCATCATCTTTTTAAAGATTATTACATAATGTTTCATTTCTCAGTTGTCAAACATCAAACTGGTAAAAACTACATTCAATATGACAAAAATAGCTTTCCAATGATGTGCTTCAATGGTTAGTCACTTTTGATCGTGACTAGAGAACACATCGTAATACATCATGTTCAGTAATTAAAATGACAATAACAAATCATTTTGCTTAGAAATATGTAATTTTCATTAAAAACTAGGATTAATTCCTGTTGTAACTTGCCTACGATTGACATGTTTTAAAAATCAAATTATAATGTATAAAATAGAGGTGTCACGGATACCTGATTTTGTTCTGATCCGCGGAATTATGCCCTCGGAATGGAACACGGAACACAAATTGAGAATTTCGGTTTGGTTCCGGAACAAAAACATTTTACCCTTTCACAATTTTTGGCCCTTAATCGTCACAAAACAGTATTTTTCTTTCAATATTTTGCACCAAAAGAGGTTCATTCTTTTCACTCCTTCTCATTGAAGAGTTTTGAAGAGCTTTTCCCTACCAAATAGACCTAGATAATCAACTTATCTTATACACGCGGTCACTCTGTTCCGAACCGTTCAAAAATTGTTCCGTTCCGAAGCAAAATGTTCCGAACCGAACCGTTCCGATTTTTTTTTGTTCAGTGACATCTCTAGTATAAAAATAATTTAAGGCTACAAATGTGGTCCGTCTTTTATTTACATGTGATATGGTCGGTCTAAATTTTCCTCAAACTGTGTTTTGAGGCTATCTGTGGAAATCCTGTCCTGGGCATCTTGCATAAATTATTTGTTTTATTTTAAAGACTGTATCATACTGAATGGTCCTTTGCTTTATAGAATCCCAAGAAAGGGGAGAAAATTGATTTTAGCATGTAAAAACACTTACATTATTAACATTTACAGTTTGTTTATTCCAGCCCAGTTAGCTCAGTGTTAACGCAACAGCTCCACACGTCACCAGCACGCCATGGTTTACTTGAATTCTTTGATGACAAGAGGGAATGGGGAGAACAGAAAGCCAAAGCGGGTAGGATTTAATTAATGAAAAGAGTGTTCATTTTTTTACTCATATTTTTTCTCAGTTTTACAGATAATCGAGAAAAATAGAACTGTATATTATCTAAATTGCAGCAACCACCAAGAAATGAGCAAAATTGGTAAATACAAAGATTGTTTAATTCAGGTCACATCAATTTGGGCTGAAATTATATTCACCAATTACAATTGTACAGTATTTTTATTGAACTTTTATTGATATGACTTGTAAGTCATAAAAGGTTTTTTCTGTTTTGTTTATTTAGAAATGTGTCATAATCTCAGAAATTTCAAAGACATCTTGTATGTACAATTGTCAATTTTTTGTTGTAGGTCGACCTTGGAAAGTGGAGGAACTCAGGTTAAAGAGTAACAGTGATCTGCATAAATTATGGTAAGGTTTTTCATGGTCTATTGAATGCTCATGGGTTTTTCTAGTTCATTTGAAATTGCTGCTATGGTATAGTAAAGAGCAATATAAAGAGGTATAATAAATTTTGAAATGGGAAAATGGAGTTCTGCTTGTGCTTTATCATATGTCGTTGCTTTAAAGGTATAATGCACTCAAAATATTAAGATGAAGGACAAAATCACAAGTTCATTACACCAGATGAATAAATGTTGTTGAGGTTGACTCATCAAAACAACCCTAGCAGAGATATGCACGTCACGGACCAAATGGGTTTGTTGTGAATAATAACTTAATCATATAATATGAAAATATTGTCATATTCTGAAATACTCTTGTCCAAGTAGTACCATGTTTTTGATTTAATTTATTAATCAAGGACATGAAAATTAGAAAAATATTTTGAAATGTTTTCCCTCAAACTTGAATATCTTGAAAAATTGATCAAATTGAAAACCCGGGACATGACATTTTCAAATCCTAATTGTAGCTATAAAACAATTGTTCTCATCTATTGTTGCCTAGGAGATGTCATAACACAACTAGCACTATTATACAAAATATTACAAATTAATAATATATAATTTTAATTTGACTCATTGTGATATATTTGAGGTATATTTAAAAGATGTGTGAAAGACGTCAAGGATGTATTCTTATTCTGTAACTAAGTTCAGAGAAGGGTCAGTAAGTTAAAGTTCTATGATTCAGTGTAGCTTTGATCTGTGATTTGAAGTCCTTGGCCTGGTATATAAATCAGTTAAGGGAGAGAATATGGGTGTATGAGAAGCAATTTGAGCGTAATGAGAGAATATGAGTATATTATGGAGAGAGAATATGGGTGTAAGGGAGAGGATATGGGTATATGGAGAGAGAATATGGGTGTATGGAGAGATAATATAGGTGTATGGAGAGTGTACATATAAGTGTAAGGGAGAGAATATGGGTATATGGAGAGAGAATATGGGTGTAAGGGAGAGAATATGGGTGTATGAGAGAGAATATGGGTGTATGGAGAGTGTATATAAGTGTAAGGGAGAGAATATGGGTATATGGAGAGAGAATATGGGTGTAAGGGAGAGAATATGGGTGTATGAGAGAGAATATGGGTGTATGGAAAGTGTATATAAGTGTAAGGGAGAGAATATTGGTGTAACGGGGAGAATATGGGTGTATGAGAGAGAATATGGGTGTATGGAAAGTGTATATAAGTGTAAGGGAGAGAATATGGGTATATGGAGAGAGAATATTGGTGTTAGGGAGAGAATATGGGTGTAAGGGAGAGAATATGGGTATAAGGGAGAGAATATGGGTGTATTAAGAGAGAATATTGGTGTTAGGGAGAGAATATGGGTGTAAGGGAGAGAATATGGGTGTAAGGGAGAGAATATGGGTGTATGAGAGAGAATATGGGTGTATGGAAAGAGAATATTGGTGTAACGGGGAGAATATGGGTGTATGAGAGAGAATATGGGTGTATGGAAAGTGTATATAAGTGTAAGGGAGAGAATATGGGTATATGGAGAGAAAATATTGGTGTTAGGGAGAGAATATGGGTGTAAGGGAGAGAATATGGGTATAAGGGAGAGGACATAGGTGTAAGGGAGAGAATATGGGTGTAAGGGAGAGGATATAGATGTAAGGGAGAGAATATGGGTGTATGGATAGAATATGGCTGCACGGATAGAGAATATGGGTGTATGGAGGGAATATGGGTGTAAGGAAGAGAATATGGGGAGAGAATATAGGTGTATGGGAGAGAATCTAGGTGTAATGTGAAAAATATGGGTAATATGGGGAAATTAAATGACTCTATACAAGACATATGTGTTCTGCTTTCAGGTATGTGTTGTTAAAAGAGCGCAACATGCTGATGACAATGGAAGAAGAATACAACAGGGAACTTGAATTGCTCCCCTCCCCTGAGAGGTTTGAAAAGGTACATGCACTGTGGACTTTCTAATTCATTCATAGAATTGTATAGAATTTACATAAATAACTTTATATATCTTATTTAAGGAATAAAGACCGGAATTCTATGATTTATGGTGCAATATGTGACCAAAAATGTTATTCTGTTTATTGTTAAAAGATTGAAATAGAGAAATAGCATGATAACTGGTCAGTATCAAGCGAAAGTAATGGCCGTAACCTTCGCATCTAAGATGGCGGACGGTAATTGATTTCGAAGTATTTAGCTTTCATAGAGTTAAACTACTTTATTGTTGACTTTATGCTTTGATATTTGAACCAAATCAGGCTTATATGGCATGGGATCTCTGGAGTATTATAATTTGTTCATATATTGTGTGGGGACGCCACAATTAAACAATATCTTCCACTGCTTAAGCTCGCGATTATAAACTCCCATAATGTTACCGCATTACCGTATTAGCGCATATCAGTTACCTTATCTTCTGTAAAATCAAAATCCAAGAGGTGTAACTCGCCAGAAAAATCCAACTCGAGTTCAACTTGCCAAATATTTCCAATTTTCAAATTTCATTCATTTCGTCCAGTTTCTCTGGTTTAGTCACATCTAAAAGGTGTTTAACAGGTTGGGGCCATAAGAAAGAGTGGTATTCATGCAGTTATCTCATATTTCAATCAAAAATGATCTGGTATAGACGTCGCCGCATACGGTAAGGACGAGAGATCGCTAGAATCTAACCAAACAATATTTTTGCAAACCCAGAAGGCCCCCTCAAATTAATGAATGGTTTTCCCGGATTATCTTCATTATTTATACTAAAGACTGCTGGTTATCGATCTAAAGTTAAGACTTATGATCTTAATTTTATGATAGAACATCTTTTTATGTAAAAGTCGTGTAAACGACGTGAGAATAAGGACACAAATTTCCTTCAATTTTAGTGACTACTCTATTATCGCCCGTTGAGTTCCTTCGATAGTCATCTTTTTCTGATTTTTTTGGTGTAACTCGTCATTCCACGATATTTGTTGAACTTTGTGAAGCTTTGAGAGTGTTTTTTAGGTGATGGGAGCCAAATATGGTGATCATTGGTATATTTATTCCACTAATGAAGTAATGTTGCACGATCTCTGGGACCCGAATTCATTTTACATGCTTGCAAGATAGGCGAAACTCGCGAGTTGACTCGAGTTATAGCTAGCTCGCGAGTTGAAATAGATTGCGAGTTTCTAGAGGACAACTCGAGCAAATGTATAGGCAGCTCTGACGAGCTGTACTCGAGTTACTGACTCGGGAGTTACACCTCTAGTGGTTATATATACTCGATTATAGACCAGTAAATCAATTGTTCTAGTTATTGTGACGTCATGTATCATATTAGAATTCACCAGAATGGTCAATCAGTCATTATTAGCTGGCTTTTATTTTATTATCCCATCGAGAAGAAACTAGAAGAAGTATTAGAAGAAGTGGTGAGAAGTAAAGAAGAAGAAATAGGAAATAAATTATATATCAAAAGCCGCTATAGGCGTAATGGTTCAAACAAGAAGTCAAAAAGCAGCTGGGGAGCAGCCCTCCCCAATTGTAGCCTCCCCTAGTGTCAAACCAAACTCTAGGAGAAGTAAATGTCTTCGACAGGCTAAAGCTGATGTTGTAGCCCCCAATAAGGATAACGGAGGTAATTCTGAGGATACAGCAGGAGACTCTACTTCGAATAATCCTGGTAATTTGTCAAAGAAATGCGACAAAAGAGGATGTAAACTGTGTAAGTCATATAAAGAAGGAAAATATATTATAGCTAATAACACTGGTAAACAGTATAAAATCAGGACAAACGACCTAAATGAAGTGTCCTGTGAAACAAAAAATGTGATCTACTTGGCTACATGTACATCATGCGGAATTCAGTATGTCGGACAAACGGGCCAGACTGTTAAAGCAAGATTCAATGACCACAGAAGTAGGATAAAAAACAACAAAGGAACAAACAGTATGATCTTTGCGAATCACTTCAATGAAGGCCCATGTAAAGATTCAGAATATAATGTACAAATAATCGAAAGAGTTCCAATAGAGGATAAGAAAATTAGCAAACTAAGTAAAAAATATGAAATCAAAAAGGCAGCAGACCAAAAACAAAGAGAGGACAAGGAGTCATACTGGATAAAGAAATTCCAATGTGCACACCCATACGGATTAAACAACAGACTGGAGAAAAATCCTCAGCAAAGAACAGAAGATGATGTAATATACAACGACTTTGATAACAAACGGAAGAAGAAAAACAAAAGGCCAAAGGGAAACCACCGTAAAGAAAAGGCATTAAAAGCCAATGACGTATTTGAAACTATAGTGGAACAAAGCAATGGAAATGTACTGGCAGGTATGAAAACAATCTTGAGATTAGTCCCACAAATGAAGAAGACAGAATTGAAAAAACTTGGAATGATAAATATAGAAGATAATGATAGACTACACACACGACTTAAAATTACTCTGGAGGACAGAATCCAATCAAAACTTAGGAAAAACAATGAACTAAAGACCAAGAATAGGAAAAAGAAACCAACAAAATTCTGTAAAATACTATTTGAAAACAAAGCAGTAGAAGTAATCAACATTGCAAATATCTTAAGAGATGAAGAAGTGATCAAGACAATACCTTCAAGTATCAAAAATAAGGAACCACCAGGAATTGTCTATATATACACAAAGCCAATAAGGAATAAATTGTTCAACTATAGTGAGATTACAGAAAGTATCGACGAAGGCAACAATACAGGAGAATGTGATTGTAATACATCTGAATTTAAGGATGAAGACCATGGTCACGTCATAACAGGAAATCTGAAGATTATACAAAATTCAAAATTGAGAAAGCTATTTAGTAAAGGTCCTGGCTATAGAGAAAAACGAAACATTAACTTCAGGAAAGCAAAAGAAGAAATAAAGAAAGGAATAGATGAATATGCAATAAGTTGGACAAAAAATGAAAAAGTTTCAAAAGTATACTTAAATGAATGGAAAAATACTGTAATGGAAAAGGTTAAACAAAAGATTGAGTTACTTCAAAATACAAAATTTAGACATATTAAAAATCCAAAGCAGACACTAAAGGACCATAATGCTATGGAAGAACTCAATCAACTCAAGGAAAAATATGCCATTGTACCTATTGATAAGGCAGCAAATAATATTGGGTTTATGTGCAAACAATACTACATAAAGAAGATTAAAGAGGAAATTGGGAGTGACACCTATCAAAGGATAGAAGATAAAGGAGAAGAAGATATAGTGGAGGAAATCAAAGAGACAATGAAAACAAAATTCAAGATTGAACTGGGAGAAGAACAAAATATTATACCAAGGATTCATCTTACAATTAAAATGCATAAACAGCCAATTAAATTTAGATATATCATTGGCTCAAAGAAAAGTTCTGTAAAACCAGCTGCCAAAAAACTGACCAAAATTCTTAAACTAGTGCAATATACTAACAAAAGATACTGTGAGAAGATTAAGGATTATACAGGTGCCAATAGGATGTGGATCAGTGACAATAACCAAAATATGTTAGATAACATTAAAAGTGTAAATTTAAGGAACGGGGCAAGAAACATAGCCTCGTATGATTTCTCTACACTATACACAAAGATTAATCTAACTGACATAAAGGAAAAACTGAAATGGGTGATAGATAAAGCCTTCAGAGGAGGAACTAACCAAAAGATAACAGTAGGTGGAGATGAAGCCAAATGGGGTGGAAAGGCGGATAATAAAAAGGCATATACCAAAGGAGAGTGTAATGATCTAGTGGATTTCATCGTGGATACAGCCTACTTTAAAGCAGGGAAATCAATTCTAAGACAGAAAATTGGAATACCAATGGGAATCGATCCGGCGCCATATATGGCAAACCTATACTTATACAGTTATGAATTTCAAGCCATTGAGAAAATGTATAGGGAAGACTACTCCAAAGTACTAAAATATGCTAAAACTACAAGATTCATCGATGATTTATGTACTATAAACAACGACGGAGAAATGGAGACTGATATGAAGAACATCTATCCTGAAGAACTAGTGTTAAACAAGGAAAATGAGAAGGATACAGAAACAACTTTTCTGGACATACAAATGAAAATAGTAAATAAACAAATCACTACAAAACTATACGACAAAAGGGAAAACTTCAATTTCCAAATAGTCTCATATCCTGATCTATCTGGAAATATTCCTAGAAACCAATCTTATGGAATATTTATATCACAAATAATAAGGATTTCAAGAATCTGCAGTCAACTGGAAGATGCAACAAACAGAGTTACCAGCCTGGGAAATAAACTACAATGTCAAGGCTACAGGAGCAACATACTAAATTCGTATACTAAGAAAGCTATAACAAGAAATAAATGGATATGTACTAAATACAATATGCAGGAGAATATCATCATGAAGGACTGGAAAATTAATGAGAGAAGAGAACATTAACAAATGAATGTGAAACAGTATCTTCTCCGCAAAGAGGGTAAACTAAGAGGACAAATCAGCATAAGACCAACAGTAAGGGGAAGGGGAGAGTTTTCCGGCCGGATCAAAACGTTTAACCCACCTATGCGCAGTCTCAAGTCTGTGGACCCTGAAGAAAGATAAGTAACATCGCAATCAAATCAAGACAAAGAAAGAAGAAAATGAATGAAGAAACCAATGCAGCAACAACAAATGACGTCCGTCCGTCCGTCCATCCGTCCGGGCAATAACTCAAATACCGTTAGCCCAATTTTGTTCATATTTTGTACACATATACCCTATGGGGGAAGAAGTTCTGCTCGGAAGCTGATTTTCAAAATGGCCGCTCATTTAAAAATGGCGGCCATTTTAGTGCCGATTTTACAGTAATTTATGTGAAATATGTAAAACTGTTATAGGAATATGTTTTAAATGTAAAAAAAATTACATAGGACATTAATAAAGCTAGAAATGTAGATATTAAAGAAGCACATGGCAGCCATCTTGAAAAATGGCGGCCTTTACTCATTATTTTACGATTTTTGCTGTAACTCGAAAAGTAGTGGAGCGATTTTGTTCATATTTGGTATGTGAGTACTATAAGCATGGCACACTGTCTACACACTGTAACACTTTTGGTAGAAGGCGGCCATTTTTCAAAATGGCCGCCATTTTAACGTATTTTACTATAATTCGAAAAGTAGTGGAGCGATTTTGTTCATATTTGGTATGTGAATACTATAAGCATGGCACACTGTCTACACACTGTAACACTTTTAGTAGAAGGTGGCCATTTTTCAAAATGGCCGCCATTTTAATGTATTTTACTATAACTCGAAAAGTAGTGGAGGATTTTGTTCATATTTGGTATGTGAATACTATAAGCATGGCACACTGTCTAATGACACTTTTAGTAGAAGGCGGCCATTTTTCAGAATGGCCACCATTTTAACGTATTTTACTATAACTCGAAAAGTAGTGGAGTGATTTTGTTCATATTTGGTATGTGAATACTATAAGCATGGCACACTGTCTAATGACACTATTGGTAGAAGGTGGCCATTTTGAAAAATGGCGGCCATTTTAATGTATTTTACTATAACTCGAAAAGTAGTGGAGCGATTTTGTTCATATTTGGTATGTAAATACTATAAGCATGGCACACTGTCTAATGACACTGTCTAATGGTAGAAGGTGGCCATTTTGAAAAATGGCTGCCATTTGTGCTATATACTTTGTTTGTAAGCGGCCATTTTTTAAAATGGCCGCCATTTTAATGTATTTTACTATAACTCGAAAAGTAGAGGAGCGATTTTGTTCATATTTGGTATGTGAATACTATAAGCATGGCACACTGTCTAATGACACTTTTGGTAGAAGGCAGCCATTTTGAAAAATAGCCACCATTTTAACATATTTCACTATAAGCATGGCACACTGTCTAATGACACTGTCTAATGGTAGAATGTTGCCATTTTGAAAAATGGCTGCCATTTGTGCTGTATACTTTGTTTGTAAATATGCCAGCCATGGCTGTTTGATGGGATTCGCTACGCTTTGGCGTTGCTGTTGTTCTGGTTCAAACTCCCATGAAGACAGTTTGATGTAAGACTCTTGTGATATGAGATATATTTGACATTATTTAAGGATTTAAGCCCTTGACTCAGTGCAATGTGGTCTGAATCATTCTTCAAAAATTTCAAACTTCAACCAGCATCGAGTGTAAAGTTAAGGAAATAACGTCTGACTGGAGTGAATCAGTCACAATGTATCAAGTCTTGGGCTTAAATTTTTTTCACACATTTAAAAATATTTTGTACAAAATCAAATACAAATATTTTCTACAAAGATACGAAATCACTTTAAGAACATATTTTCAGTGAAACTTTTTACAAGGGTCAAGTTGGCAAACATCAATTTCAATCTGTAGAGCCAAGTTTTCATCTTGACAACCATTAATGAATGACCTTGGGTGAGTTATTGCAGTGCAGTTATATGAAATACTGTGTTTGGATTGGCTGGAATCAGAAACACCTTGCCCAGCTATGTGTGCATTTACATTTTGTAGTACATAATATCCTGTGTTGCAGGTTGAGGAAAGCATGGAGAACGTACTCAAAGTGGTCAAAGAGCGTGACAGAGCCTACAACTTGCTTGAGAAGGGGGAAACAGGGGAGCCAGGGGGCTACAGGGACACCAATATACTCGGACAAAAATATTGGCGCAAAAGACGGGAATCAGTCATACCTTCCTTTATGAATAAGACATTTATGGCGCGACATGATCATCTTGGAGTTTGGATGAATAAATTGAGACGTAGGGAGATTGAACAAAAACTGCGAGTTCGCACTAAAGCATTGAGACGTGATAGACAAAGGAAGGAGAACCTTAAAAGGAGATATCCAAATGCAGATACAGACTGAGGTTTCTAATTAAGGTGGTCTTGGTAGAACAGTATGAAGGCCTACATGTAAAACATTCAAGCCTTGTTTCTCATTCTTTTCTGCCTACCTTAATTTGCAAGATTACTCATTCAACTCTGGCTTCCTTAAAGTAAAAGTGAACCTCACATTGTGTGAAGCTCAAGAAGTATGGTAAGCATTTCCCTAAATGCTATAATTAAAGCTATTAAATCACTTTGATGATGTCTTATCTTTGATTTATTGTTATAAAGAACATGCTCAAAGTAATTAGTCTACTTGAGACTTGACAGGAGTTAGCGTAATATAGAATGTAAGAAACACATCATGAAATTACTGTTTGAATACACAGATCATTTTATCATTAAATATTTTCTTGTTTTTATTATTATTTTATCAGGTGTTTTCATTTCATTCAATTGCTTGTATCCTCAGCTTTTTAAAATTGTTTGTGTGCTAAAGTCATGCAATGTTTATATACATATAGCGTACTGTACTCCACTGTGCTCTTATGTACTCTATCATACTGTACTTAATTGTACTGCACTGTACTGCAACATCTCTCATTTCTCTAATATGAGGAAAATAACCCAGGCCATTCACTGTTTAGTTTTTCTTTTTGATGTTAAATTAACTTAAATAGTCTATTTCAGCTCAATTATTCATGCTTGCACTGATAGATTGGTGCTTGGAAGAGCCTCAGTTTGTTTAAATATTTAGCCTCAGATTGCGTAGCCTCAAGTTGTTTAGCCTCACATTGTTTAGCCTCACATTATTGATCCTCGGGTTGTTAAGCCTCAGATTGTTAGTCATTAATTCTGTTTCTTGTTCATCAGTTTGGTCAAAACTCTTAAAGTGTTCATAGTTTTCTGATATGCCTAAAAATAGAAGAAAAGGAAACAACATGAGAATGTAATTAGGAAAATTAGATCAGATATATATTATTCATAAACATCTTTGACGTAGTTTCGGTGTTTGTTGAGGGGGAGTTGCTTGTTGGGACATCATTTACAGTAGGATGTTTTCTAATTTGTTAATCTCTCATGTTGATGATACCTGTCTTGTAAACAGTCATTCTGTTATGAATTTTACCACCCAATCTCTCCCCTGATTAGCCTAGTGTGTTACTATAGCAATACTCAATTGATATTGTCAATTTTAATATTTAATGCATAAAAGTCAATTTAGTAAAATAATTTAATAATTGTGACAAAGTCGTGATGAAAGTAGAACAAATTAAAGTGATTCATCTAATAGTAATGTTATATAAGAATATTGGATTTAGCTTAATCAGTCTTACCATCCCAATTGATATTGTGTCCTGATGGCTCTAATGTTATATTAGGAATGATATTATGGCATTACGTTAGAATACTGAGATAGAAAAGCAGCACAATCAATGGACTATAACAAGCTTTTGGGGGCATGTTCTGTGCAGCCAATCAAGAGGGCTCAAGATGGGGGTCAGTTTTTAAAAGATTTCAGGGGGTTCAATTTTGACAATTGGTCAAAAATCACATGAAAAATACTCGTGGAAAACTGTATAATTTTAAGAGAATTTTTGGCCAGGAGGCTTCACTCCAACCACCCCCCCCCCCTCCCTGGCTACAGGCCTGCATTTATTCAACTGTAGCTACTTCTGAATAAGAATTTGTCCTCAAATGAGCAGTGATGCCTCAATGAAGGCGCCGAATCACTCCCCTTGTGTTTTACTCCATTGGTTCCTGTTTTTCTACATTAAATGAACATGTTCTTCACACCTCATTCACCTCTGGGAAAAACAAAATATTTCCCTTGAAATAAAAGCTAAAGCTAATATCAACATTTCCTAGTGGTTGCCCTTGGTTAAGTACTTTGCCTAATGCCTATGCTAAAATAAAATGCCTGTGAGACTAAGAATGTGTTAAGTAGCATGAAACTCCAGTAAGTAAAAAATAATTAATTAAGTTGATCTCTGGATATGCAATAAAAATCAATTAGTGCTAACATGATATCTTCACTTTCAAAAACATTGATTTAATTAGATTATAGCTGTTACAAAAGATAGAGCCCATATTGCATGATTTGTTGCAGAAAGGCTATGAATTTTTAATTCTAACTTCAACATGTTCAAATGAGGACAAGGTTAGTCCTGAAATATGGCTTGTACTGTTTTATGCCCACAAAAAAGTAATTAGTACCAAGAAGGGGTAAGAGTACATTTGATTGTAGCATGTATTCATTTTTAAAACTAATTTACTTCATATCAATACAACTTGAAAAATATATGAGTTAAGGGAGTCAGTCTGAAATGTGATTAATCACAAGCGTAGACATATACTCCGTATTGTCCTGGCTATTGGTAAACCTTGGAAAACTTACCGTATCTTTTACACATAAACTGAAGCCTGTTCCATCGACATGCTGGGTAGACACCTCCATTAGATGGCTGCAACATTTTGTCGCCTGTTTGCAGTATGAATATTCATTTCGTTCTCCTTGAAACATATCCCATGATGTTTTGAGACCCTCGGGACAACATCGCCATGCCTCTAGTTGTTTCTCCAAAGAATAGATGTCGGTCGGTGGGATGAATGAGCGTTTCCCATTGGCTGTGATAATAGCTGGTCCCCATGACAATGATGACTGAAACATAACGGTAGCTAGCAATAAAGGGAACACTGAATTACTGATTTCCTTTCTCATTGGGCGCGTAATGACCCTGGATACCAAAGTGCTTAAGCTTTTATAGCTCAGTTTATAGCACAATCCTTGGATCATAAGGGTCATACGAGGGGCGTACCCAGCTTTCAGTCAGGGGTGTGCGATCGCCAAAAAAATTCGGTTTTCAGTCAGGGGGATGTGATTGTGGCATAAACAAGCCAAAATCTTCGGATTTATCTTGAATTTTATAAAAATTGATGCAACTTCCTTCAAAATTGCTATGTCATGGTTATATTTTTATTGGTTATGGTGGGGTGCCCCCCTGGCTACACGTATGGTCATAGGTTTGATTCCCATACAGGCACTGAATTTTGCATTTGAGTAACTTTATAATGTTTCTCTGTTTACTTGAATATCATTATAACATTACATGTATGGAATAGAAACAGTATTCAAAATGCAATTGTTGTCTAACATTGCTATAATTTATCAATGCTGTGTGGGTTCAGACAATGTGATGATTGAAGCAGGATGCCTGTTATAATAGTCAGCCCTTTATGACTTTGCGAAGGAGTTCGGTGGAAGTTCAGTTAGATTATGTACTCTAACAGGGTGTTAATAAATAATTAGAACAATGTAATAATTCCCTTTATACCAACTCAGTAAAGGACTTTATCTATGAACCATTTAAGAAAAATGTTGGGCCTAAATAGTAAATGAAATCATGTCAGATATCAATTTGGCAACTACTGAAAATGTCACAAACTATGCCTAGTACCAGATGCCACTCAACATGACTTATATCAAAGATGCCACTCAACATGGCTAATATTAAAGATGCCACTCAACATGACTTGTACCAGATGCCACTCAACATTGTTAGTACCAGATGCCACTCAACATACCTAGTACCAGATGCCACTCAACACACCTAGTATCAGATGCCACTCAACATGGCTAGTACCAAATGCCACTCAACATGGCTAATGTCAAAGATGCCACTCAACATTGCTAATATTAAAGATGCCACTCAACATGACTTGTATCAGATTCCACCCAATATGGCTAATATCAAAGATGCTACTCAACATGGCTAATATCAAAGATGCCACTTAACATAACTAGTATCAGATTCCGCTCAACATGGCTAGTACCAAATGCCACTCAACATGGCTAATATCAAAGATGCCACTCAACATGGCTAATATCAAAGATGCCACTTAACATAACTAGTATCAGATTCCGCTCAACATGGCTAGTACCAAATGCCACTCAACATGGCTAATATCAAAGATGCCACTCAACATGGCTAATATCAAAGATTCCACTCAACATGACTTGTACCAGATGCCACTCAACATGACTTGTATCAGATTCCGCTCAACATGGCTAGTACCAAATGCCACTCAACATTGCTAGTACCACCAGATGCCACTCAACGTGGCTAGTACCAAATGCCACTCAACATGGCTAGTACCAGATGCCACTCAACATGGCTAGTACCAAATGCCACTCAACATGGCTAGTACCACCAGATGCCACTCAACATGGCTTATATCAAAGATGCCACTCAACATGGCTAGTACCAGATGCCACTCAACATGGCTAGTACCAAATGCCACTCAACATGGCTAATATCAAAGATGCCACTCAACATGGCTAGTACCAGATTCCGCTCAACATGGCTAGTACCAAATGCCACTCAACATGGCTAATATCAGAGATGCCACTCAATGACCTGTACCATATTTCACTCAACATGGCTAGTACCAGATGCCACTCAATGTGGCTAGCACCAGACGCCACTCAACATGGCTAGTACCAGATGCCACTCAATGTGGCTAGCACCAGACGCCACTCAACATGGCTAGTACCAGATGCCACTCAACATGACTAGTACCACCAGATGCCACTCAACATGGCTAGTACCAGATGCCACTCAATGTGGCTAGCACCAGACGCCACTCAACATGGCTAGTACCAGATGCCACTCAACATGACTAGTACCACCAGATGCCACTCAACATTGCTAGTACCAGATGCCACTCAACATTGCTAGTACCAGATGCCACTCAACATGGCTATTACCAGATTCCACTCAACATGCCTAGTGCCAGATGCCACTTAACATGCCTAGTACCACAAGATACCACTCAACATATCTGGTATCAAGGATGTCATATAACATGGTTAGTGTCAAAGATCTCAAACAGGTTGACAACATTACTAGTATCAAAGATGACACAACATTGCTAGTATCAAAGATGACTTGACATGACTTGTATCAAAGATGGTAAAACATGGCTTGTATCAAATATGACACAACGTGGGTGATACCAAAGGTGACACGACATGGCAAGTATCAAAGAAGACACACCATGACTAGTATCAAAGATGACACAACATGCCTAGTATCAAAGAAGAGACACCATGACTAGTATCAAAAATGTTGCACAAGGTTGATATCAAAGATGATACAACTTACCTAGTATAGTTGTCACATAACACAGCCAGTATCCTATATCACATAGCATTGCAGCATGGTTAATATCAAGATGACACAACATGACTAGTATCAAAGATGTCATACAGCATGGCTAGTATCAAAGATGATACGCCATGGCTAGTATCAATGATGACACAACATGGCTAGTATCAAATATGTCATTCAACATTACATGGCTAGTATCAAAGATGTCACACAACATGGCTAGTATTAAATATGACATAACATGGCTAGTATCAAAGATGTCACACAACATGGCTAATATCAAAGATGACACGCCATGGCTAGTATCAATGATGACACAACATGGCTAGTATCAAATATGTCATTCAACATCACATGGCTAGTATCAAAGATGTCACACAACATGGTTAGTATCAAATATGACATAACATGGCTAGTATCAAAGATATCACACAACATGGCTAGTATCAAAGATGTCGCACAACATGGCTAGTATCAAATATGGCACAGCATGTCTAGTATCAAACATGTACCCAGAATGGGAATATTTGAATATGTCCGTGGCTAGGGTCAAAGATGCCACACGCCATAGATCAGATGAAAGAACAGAAGAATCTAAATTGAAGCTTATAAATAAAAAAGGCTAGGGTAAATAAATAAATGGTAAACATATCTTTTCTATTTTCATACTGAATATTGAACAAGGTTCATGTATGAAAACGATCTGATTTAAAAGCTATTTTGATATATTTAAAATGACCATGACATAATTATGCTTCATAATCAAGCGAAAAATTGGTGTCAAATTAATTTTTTGAAAATAAAAGTCATTGATCGCCGATATTCTTTCTTATTATTGCTCTTTCAATAGACAATTTTTTAATTTTCGTATGTTTTCGCTAAAATGTTGCTAATTATTATTAGACTCCAGATTGAAAATCTGGAGTCTATTGCTTTTGCCAGTTTTCTTTATTAGACTCCAGATTGAAAATCTGGAGTCTATTGTTTTTGCCTGTTTTCTTTATTATTATTATTATTATTAGACTCCAGATGAAAATCTGGAGTCTATTGCTTTTGCCAGTTTTCTTATTATTATTATTTTTCTTTCTTCCTCTTCCTCCTTACAAGATTTCTCACCAACTAGAAGAACTTACTTTAAGCTACTTACATGATCAACTAGGGAATGTATCTGGGATGATGGGAAATTAGGTCAAATTTTTATCTAGGTCAAAGGTCAAGAACTAGGTCAAATCCAGTACTTTGTCACTTTTTTCAATTTTCTCGGTCGTCCTTCAATATTTTCAATCCGGGTTTTTTTCATTGTGTTCCTCATAAAAAAGTAGGGGAAAACTGGTCGATTTAGTTTTTTGATATCTCAAACCGATTTCGAGATATCAGTGTCCGAAAACGAGGTCCAAAAAAAAGTTCTCCCAATTCAATGTCCACGCTACTGGTCTTGTAGTAAATTTTCTCAGGATTCCGAATCTGAAAACCAAATTTCGATCCGACTTCCGGTTCGGAAGTAATATCGTTTTGAAAGCTCAAAAATCGCTAAATTTGGTGCCCATGTTAAGTCAATGGGAAAAAAGATTTTTTTGAAGTGAAAAATACGAAATATAGACTGAGTTCAGCTAAATATAATGGAAGCTTTTAAAAGAAGGGGACCTCAAAAGCCATCTAGCTTAAAAATTTGGACACAAAAATGCCAAGGTCAAAATCTAGGTCAAATTCAAAGTTTTTCCTTATTTTTGCGATTCTGACACTACACTTTAATTATATTCTTCAAAATTGTGTATACATGTAGCCAAGAGTGTGCTAATAGTGTTAGCCTTTTGCCGTCAGGAAGTATTTTGACCCACTTTTGAGATATGGTGTCCCAAAAGTAGGTCAAAATAAAAAATTCTTCAAATTTAACTTATGAGTTATGAATCAGGGGTAGAATTTTGTCAGGAATCAGAATCTGCAAATCATATTTCGATCCGACTTCCGGTTCGGAAGTTATGGCGTGTCCAAAAAGTAGGTCAAAATAAAAAAATTCTAAATTTAACGTATGAGTTATGAATTAGGGGTAGAATTTTGTCAGGAATCCGAATCTGCAAACCAAATTTCGATCCGATTTCCCGTTTGAAAGTTATGGCGTTTTGAAATTTCGAGAAAAATCGATCTGATGTTATCCTGATTGAAAGTCAAGGAAAAAAGATTTTTTTGAAGTGTAAAATACGAGATATAGATTGAGTACAGCTTAAGATAATGAATTCCTATAAAAGAAGGGGACCTCAAAAGCTACCTAGTTTCAATATATGGACACCAAAATGCCTAGGTCAAAATCTAGGTCAAATTCATAGTTTTTCCTTATTTCTGCGATTCTGGCACTACACTTTTAGGATTTGCTTCAAAATTTTGTATACAGGTAGCAAAGAGTGTGCTAATAGTGTTTGCCTTTTGCCGTCAGAGAGTATTTTGACCCACTTTTGAGATATGGTGTCCGAAAAGTAGGTCAAAATAAAAAATTCTCCAAATTTAACATATGAGTTATAAATTAAGAGTAGAATTTTCTCGGGAATCCGAATCTGCAAACCAAATTTCGATCCGACTTCCGGTTCCAAAGTTATGGCGTGTACGAAAAGTAGGTCAAAATAAAAATTCGCCAAATTTAACGTATGAGTTATGAATTAGGGGTAGAATTTTGTCAGGAAAAAAGAAGGGGACCTCAAAAGCTACCTAGTTTCAATATTTGGACACCAAAATGCCTAGGTCAAAATCTAGGTCAAATTCATAGTTTTTCCTTATTTTTTCGATTCTGGCACTACACCTTTAGGATTTGCTTCAACATTTTGTATACAGGTAGCAAAGAGTGTGCTAATAGTAAAAGCCTTTTGCCGTCAGAAAGTATTTTGACCCACCTTTGAGATATGGTGTTCGTAAAGTAGGTCAAAATAAAAAGTTCTCATAATTTAACTTATGAGTTATGAATTAAGGGTAGAATTTTCTCAGGAATCCAAATCTGCAAACCAAATTTCAATCCGACTTCCGGTCAAAAATTCCTACTTACCTACCTACTTACCTACTCGGCTACCTACTTAGCTACCTACTCAGCTACTTACTCAGCTACCTACTCAGCTACTTACTCAGCTACCTGCTCAGCTGCTTACTCAGCTACCTACTCAGCTACTTACTCAATTACTTAATCATTTACTTACTCAGCTTCCTACTCAGTTACTTACTCAGCTCTTTACTCAAGTAAATCAATCTGGAGTCTTAAATTGAACTTTGTTCAATTTACCAATCTAGTTATTATTATTCTTCCTCCTCACCAAATTTCTCGTCAACTATAACAGCTTACTTAATCCAACTTACATGGTTAACTAAAGACTGAAACCGGCTTTCTGGGAAATTAGGTCAAATTTTTATCTAGGTCAAAGGTCAAGAACTAGGTCAAATCTTACATTTTCAACATTCTTCATCATATCTTCGTCAATATTCTTCGTAACTCCTTCATCTTTTTTTCATCGTGTAGCTTAGAAAAAGGCGAATCAAAGATATGACATCAGAATTTTGATTACTCCTACCGATTTTGAGATATGGCGTCCGAAATGTAGGACACGCCTAAACATGCTCCAAATTGAATGTGTGAGCTATGAGAAAGATGTAGAATTTTCTCAGGAATCTAAATCTGCAAACCAAATTTGGATCGGACTTCCGGTTCGGAAGTTATGGCGTTTTAAAAGCTCAAAAATCGCTAAATTTGGTGCCTATGTTAAGTCAATGGGAAAAAAGACTTTTTCGAAGTGTAAAATACAGGATATAGACTGAGTACAGCTTAACATAATGAATGCTTATAAAAGAAGGGGTCCTCAAAAGCTACATAGTTTCAAAATTTGGACACCAAAATGCCTAGGTCAAAATCTAGGTCAAATTCATAGTGTTTCCTTATTTTTACGATTCTGACACTACACTTTAATAATTTACTTCCAAATTTTGTATACAGGTAGCAAAGAGTGTGCTAATAGTGTTAGCCTTGTGCCGTCAGAAAGTATTTTGACCCACTTTTGAGATATGGTGTCCGAAAAGTAGGTCAAAATAAAAAGTTCTCCAGATCCAACGTATGAGTTATGAATTAAGAGAAGAATTTTCTCAGGAATCCGAATCTGCAAACCAAATTTCGATCCGACTTCCGGTTCGGAAGTTATGGCGTGTCCAAAAAGTAGGTCAAAATAAAAAAATTCCAAATTTAACGTATGAGTTATGAATTAGGAGTAGAATTTTGTCAGGAATCCGAATCTGTAAACCAAATTTCGATCCGACTTCCGGTTCGAAAGTTATGACGTTTTGAAAGCTCAAAAATCGCTAAATTTGGTGCCCCATGTTATGTCAATGAGAAAAAGGATTTTTTGAAGTGTAAAATACCAGATATAGACTGAGTACAGCTTAATATTCTGAAAGCCTATAAAAGGAGGGGACCTCGAAGGCTATCTAGCTTTAAAATTTGGACGCAAAAATGCCTTGGTCAAAATCTAGGTCAAATTCATAGTTTTTCCTTATTTTTGCGATTCTGACATTACACTTTAAGGATTTGCTTCAAAATTTTGTATACAGGTAGCAAAGAGTGTGCTTATAGTGTTAGCCTTCTGCCGTCAGAAAGTTTTTTGACCCACTTTTGAGATATGGTGTCCGAAATGTAGGTCAAAATAAAAAATTCTCCAAATTTAACGTATGAGTTATGAATTAAAGGTAGAATTTTCTCAGGAATCAGAATCTTTAAACCAAATTTCGATCTAACTTCTGGTTAGATAGTTATAGCGGTTTGAAGTCTCGAAAAGTCGATATGATGATATCCCCATGTTAAGCTAATAGAGTCGAAGATAGCCTTCTTAAAAGTTGTCTAAATGTCTATATTCTAGCTGACTCAGCTTATTCTGAATGACTCAGCTTACAAGTTCTGGATGACTCAGCTTAAAAAAAGTTTTTAATCTGGAGTCTTAAATTGAACTTGTTCAATTTACATGTCTAGTTATTATTAGACTCCAGATTGAAAATCTGGAGTCTATTGCTTTTGCCAGTTTTCTTTATTATTAGACTCCAGATTGAAAATCTGGAGTCTATTGTTTTTGCCTGTTTTCTTTATTATTATTATTTTTCTTTCTTTTTTCTTCCTCCTCACCAAATTTCTCGTCAACTATAACAGCTAACTTAATCCAACTTACATGGTTAATTAAAGACTGAAACCGGCTTTCTGGGAAATTAGGTCAAATTTTTATCTAGGTCAAAGGTCAAGAACTAGGTCAAATCTTACATTTTCAACATTCTTCATCATATCTTCGTCAATATTCTTCGTAACTCCTTCATCTTTTTTTCATTGTGTAGCTTAGAAAAAGGCGAATCAAAGATATGACATCAGAATTTTGATTACTCTTACCGATTTTGAGATATGGCGTCCGAAATGTAGGTCACGCCTAAACATGCTCCAAATCGAATGTGTGAGCTATGAAAAAGATGTAGAATTTTCTCAGGAATCCAAATCTGCAAACCAAATTTGGATCGGACTTCCGGTTCGGAAGTTATGTTGTTTTGAAAGCTCAAAAATCGCTAAATTTGGTGCCTATGTTAAGTCAATGGGAAAAAAGACTTTTTCGAAGTGTAAAATACAGGATATAGACTGAGTACAGCTTAACATAATGAATGCTTATAAAAGAAGGGGACCTCAAAAGCTACATAGTTTCAAAATTTTGACACCAAAATGCCTAGGTCAAATTCTAGGTCAAATTCATAGTGTTTCCTTATTTTTACGATTCTGACACTACACTTTAATAATTTACTTCCAAATTTTGTATACAGGTAGCAAAGAGTAAGCTTATAGTGTTAGCCTTTTGCCGTCAGAAAGTATTTTGACCCACTTTTGAGATATGGTGTCCGAAAAGTAGGTCAAAATAAAAAGTTCTCCAGATCCAACGTATGAGTTATGAATTAAGGGTAGAATTTTCCCAGGAATCCGAATCTGCAAACCAAATTTCGATCCGACTTCCGGTTCGGAAGTTATGGCGTGTCCAAAAAGTAGGTCAAAATAAAAAAATTCCAAATTTAACGTATGAGTTATGAATTAGGGGTAGAATCTTGTCCGAAATCCGAATCTGCAAACCAAATTTCGATCCGACTTCCGGTTTGAAAGTTATGGCGTTTTGAAAGCTCAAAAATCGCTAAATTTGGTGCCCCATGTTATGTCAATGAGAAAAAGGATTTTTTGAAGTGTAAAATACCAGATATAGACTGAGTACAGCTTAATATTCTGAAAGCCTATAAAAGGAGGGGACCTCAAAGGCTATCTAGCTTTTAAATTTGGACGCAAAAATGCCTTGGTCAAAATCTAGGTCAAATTCATAGTTTTTCCTTATTTTTGCGATTCTGACATTACACTTTAAGGATTTGCTTCAAAATTTTGTATACAGGTAGCAAAGAGTGTGCTTATAGTGTTAGCCTTCTGCCGTCAGAAAGTTTTTTGACACACTTTTGAGATATGGTGTCCGAAATGTAGGTCAAAATAAAAAATTCTCCAAATTTAACGTATGAGTTATGAATTAAGTGTAGAATTTTCTCAGGAATCAGAATCTTTAAACCAAATTTCGATCTAACTTCTGGTTAGATAGTTATAGCGGTTTGAAGTCTCGAAAAGTCGATATGATGATATCCCCATGTTAAGCTAATAGAGTCGAAGATAGCCTTCTTAAAAGTTGTCTAAATGTCTATATTCTAGCTGACTCAGCTTATTCTGAATGACTCAGCTTACAAGTTCTGGATGACTCAGCTTAAAAAAATGTGGAATCTGGAGTCTTAAATTGAACTTGTTCAATTTACATGTCTAGTTATTATTATTAGACTCCAGATTGAAAATCTGGAGTCTATTGTTTTTGCCTGTTTTCTTTATTATTATTATTAGACTCCAGATTGAAAATCTGGAGTCTATTGTTTTTGCCTGTTTTCTTTATTATTATTATTTTTCTTTCTTTTTTCTTCCTCCTCACCAAATTTCTCGTCAACTATAACAGCTTACTTAATCCAACTTACATGGTTAACTAAAGACTGAAACCGGCTTTCTGGGAAATTAGGTCAAATTTTTATCTAGGTCAAAGGTCAAGAACTAGGTCAAATCTTACATTTTCAACATTCTTCATCATATCTTCGTCAATATTCTTCGTAACTCCTTCATCTTTTTTTCATCGTGTAGCTTAGAAAAAGGCGAATCAAAGATATGACATCAGAATTTTGATTACTCTTACCGATTTTGAGATACGGCGTCCGAAATGTAGGTCACGCCTAAACATGCTCCAAATCGAATGTGTGAGCTATGAAAAAGATGTAGAATTTTCTCAGGAATCCAAATCTGCAAACCAAATTTTGATCGGACTTTCGGTTCGGAAGTTATGGCGTTTTGAAAGCTCAAAAATCGCTAAATTTGGTGCCTATGTTAAGTCAATGGGAAAAAAGACTTTTTTGAAGTGTAAAATACAGGATATTGACTGAGTACAGCTTAACATAATGAATGCTTATAAAAGAAGGGGACCTCAAAAGCTACATATCTTCAAAATTTGGACACCAAAATGCCTAGGTCAAAATCAAGGTCAAATTCATAGTTTTTCCTTATTTTTACGATTCTGACACTACACTTTAATAATTTACTTCAAAATTTTGTATACAGGTAGCAAAGAGTGTGCTAATAGTGTTAGCCTTTTGCCGTCAGAAAGTATTTTGACCCACTTTTGAGATATGGTGTCCGAAAAGTAGGTCAAAATAAAAAGTTCTCCAGATTCAACGTATGAGTTATGAATTAAGGGTAGAATCTTCTCAAGAATCCGAATCTGCAAACCAAATTTCGATCCGACTACCGGTTCGGAAGTTATGGCGTGTCCAAAAAGTAGGTCAAAATAAAAAAATTCCAAATTTAACGTATGAGTTATGAATTAGGAGTATAATTTTGTCAGGAATCCAAATCTGCAAACCAAATTACGATCCGACTTCCGGTTCGAAAGTTATGGGGTTTTGAAAGCTCAAAAATCGCTAAATTTGGTGCCCCATGTTATGTCAATGAGAAAAAGGATTTTTTGAAGTGTAAAATACCAGATAAAGACTGAGTACAGCTTAATATTCTGAAAGCCTATAAAAGGAGGGGACCTCGAAGGCTATCTAGCTTTAAAATTTGGACGCAAAAATGCCTTGGTCAAAATCTAGGTCAAATTCATAGTTTTTCCTTATTTTTGCGATTCTGACATTACACTTTAAGGATTTGCTTCAAAATTTTGTATACAGGTAGCAAATAGTGTGCTTATAGTGTTAGCCTTCTGCCGTCAGAAAGTTTTTTGACCCACTTTTGAGATATGGTGTCCGAAATGTAGGTCAAAATAAAAAATTATCCAAATTTAACGTATGAGTTATGAATTAAGGGTAGAATTTTCTCAGGAATCAGAATCTTTAAACCAAATTTCGATCTAACTTCTGGTTAGATAGTTATAGCGGTTTGAAGTCTCGAAAAGTCGATATGATGATATCCCCATGTTAAGCTAATAGAGTCGAAGATAGCCTTCTTAAAAGTTGTCTAAATGTCTATATTCTAGCTGGCTCAGCTTATTCTGAATGACTCAGCTTACAAGTTCTGGATGACTCAGCTTAAAAAAATGTGAAATCTGGAGTCTTAAATTGAACTTGTTCAATTTACATGTCTAGTTATTATTATTATTCTTTTTTCTTCCTCCTCACCAAATTTCTCGTCAACTATAACAGCTTACTTAATCCAACTTACATGGTTAACTAAAGACTGAAACCGGCTTTCTGGGAAATTAGGTCAAATTTTTATCTAGGTCAAAGGTCAAGAACTAGGTCAAATCTTACATTTTCAACATTCTTCATCATATCTTCGTCAATATTCTTCGTAACTCCTTCATCTTTTTTTCATCGTGTAGCTTAGAAAAAGGCGAATCAAAGATATGACATCAGAATTTTGATTACTCTTACCGATTTTGAGATACGGCGTCCGAAATGTAGGTCACGCCTAAACATGCTCCAAATCGAATGTGTGAGCTATGAAAAAGATGTAGAATTTTCTCAGGAATCCAAATCTGCAAACCAAATTTGAATCGGACTTCTTCCGGTTCGGAAGTTATGGCGTTTTGAAAGCTCAAAAATCGCTAAATTTGGTGCCTATGTTAAGTCAATGGGAAAAAAGACTTTTTCGAAGTGAAAAATACAGGATATTGACTGAGTACAGCTTAACATAATGAATGCTTATAAAAGAAGGGGACCTCAAAAACTACATAGCTTCAAAATTTGGACACCAAAATGCCTAGGTCAAAATCAAGGTCAAATTCATAGTTTTTCCTTATTTTTACGATTCTGACACTACACTTTAATAATTTACTTCAAAATTTTGTATACAGGTAGCAAAGAGTGTGCTTATAGTATTAGCCTTTTGCCGTCAGAAAGTATTTTGACCCACTTTTGAGATATGGTGTCCGAAAAGTAGGTCAAAATAAAAAGTTCTCCAGATTCAACGTATGAGTTATGAATTAAGGGAAGAATTTTCTCAGGAATCCGAATCTGCAAACCAAATTTCGATCCGTCTACCGGTTCGGAAGTTATGGCGTGTCCAAAAAGTAGGTCAAAATAAAAAAATTCCAAATTTAACGTATGAGTTATGAATTAGGGGTAGAATTTTGTCAGGAATCCAAATCTGCAAACCAAATTACGATCCGACTTCCGGTTCGAAAGTTATGGGGTTTTGAAAGCTCAAAAATCGCTAAATTTGGTGCCCCATGTTATGTCAATGAGAAAAAGGATTTTTTGAAGTGTAAAATACCAGATAAAGACTGAGTACAGCTTAATATTCTGAAAGCCTATAAAAGGAGGGGACCTCGAAGGCTATCTAGCTTTAAAATTTGGACGCAAAAATGCCTTGGTCAAAATCTAGGTCAAATTCATAGTTTTTCCTTATTTTTGCGATTCTGACATTACACTTTAAGGATTTGCTTCAAAATTTTGTATACAGGTAGCAAAGAGTGTGCTTATAGTGTTAGCCTTCTGCCGTCAGAAAGTTTTTTGACCCACTTTTGAGATATGGTGTCCGAAATGTAGGTCAAAATAAGAAATTATCCAAATTTAACGTATGAGTTATGAATTAAGGGTAGAATTTTCTCAGGAATCAGAATCTTTAAACCAAATTTCGATCTAACTTCTGGTTAGATAGTTATAGCGGTTTGAAGTCTCGAAAAGTCGATATGATGATATCCCCATGTTAAGCTAATAGAGTCGAAGATAGCCTTCTTAAAAGTTGTCTAAATGTCTATATTCTAGCTGACTCAGCTTATTCTGAATGACTCAGCTTACAAGTTCTGGATGACTCAGCTTAAAAAAAATGTGAAATCTGGAGTCTTAAATTGAACTTGTTCAATTTACATGTCTAGTTATTATTATTATTCTTCCTCCTCACCAAATTTCTCGTCAACTATAACAGCTTACTTAATCCAACTTACATGGTTAACTAAGGACTGTATCCGGCTTTCTGGGAAATTAGGTCAAATTTCTATCTAGGTCATAGGTCAAGAACTAGGTCAAATCGTTGATTTTCACTAATTCACCACTTTTCTCAGTCGTCTTTCAATATTTTTGCTCCGGGTTTTTTTCATCATGTTCCTTGGAAAAAACGCTAATTCCGATGGCAAATCGTTTTTTGATTACTCTTACCGATTTTGAGATATTGCGTCCGAAAAGTAGGTCAGAACAAAAAACTCTCCAAATTCAACATGTGAGTTATGAAATAAGTGTAGAATGATCTCAGGAATCCGAATCTGCAAACCAAATTTGGATCGGACCTCCGGTTCGGAAGTTATGGCGTTTTGAAAGCTCAAAAATCGCTAAATTTGGTGCCTATGTTAAGTCAATGGGAAAAAAGACTTTTTCGAAGTGTAAAATACAGGATATTGACTGAGTACAGCTTAACATAATGAATGCTTATAAAAGAAGGGGACCTCAAAAGCTACATATCTTCAAAATTTGGACACCAAAATGCCTAGGTCAAAATCTAGGTCAAATTCATAGTTTTTCCTTATTTTTACGATTCTGACACTACACTTTAATAATTTACTTCAAAATTTTGTATACAGGTAGCAAAGAGTGTGCTAATAGTGTTAGCCTTTTGCCGTCAGAAAGTATTTTGACCCACTTTTGAGATATGGTGTCCGAAAAGTAGGTCAAAATAAAAAGTTCTCCAGATTCAACGTATGAGTTATGAATTAAGGGTAGAATTTTCTCAGAAATCTGAATCTGCAAACCAAATTTCAATCCGACTTCCGGTTCGGAAGTTATGGCGTGTCCAAAAAGTAGGTCAAAATAAAAAAATTCCAAATTTAACGTATGAGTTATGAATTAGGGGTAGAATTTTGTCAGGAATCCGGATCTGCAAACCAAATTTCGATCCGACTTCCGGTTCGAAAGTTATGGTGTTTTGAAAGCTCAAAAATCGCTAAATTTGGTGCCCCATGTTATGTCAATGAGAAAAAGGATTTTTTGAAGTGTAAAATACCAGATATAGACTGAGTACAGCTTAATATTCTGAAAGCCTATAAAAGGAGGGGACCTCGAAGGCTATCTAGCTTTAAAATTTGGACGCAAAAATGCCTTGGTCAAGATCTAGGTCAAATTCATAGTTTTTCCTTATTTTTGCGATTCTGACATTACACATTAAGGATTTGGTTCAAAATTTTGTATACAGGTAGCAAAGAGTGTGCTTATAGTGTTAGCCTTCTGCCGTCAGAAAGTTTTTTGACCCACTTTTGAGATATGGTGTCCGAAATGTAGGTCAAAATAAAAAATTCTCCAAATTTAACGTATGAGTTATGAATTAAGGGTAGAATTTTCTCAGAAATCAGAATCTTTAAACCAAATTTCAATCTAACTTCTGGTTAGATAGTTATAGCGGTTTGAAGTCTCGAAAAGTCGATATGATGATATCCCCATGTTAAGCCAATAGAGTCGAAGATAGCCTTCTTAAAAGTTGTCTAAATGTCTATATTCTAGCTGACTCAGCTTATTCTGAATGACTCAGCTTACAAGTACTGGATGACTCAGCTTAAAAAAAGTTTTAAATCTGGAGTCTTAAATTGAACTTGTTCAATTTACATGTCTAGTTATTATTCCTCCTCACCAAATTTCTCGTCAACTATAACAGCTTACTTAATCCAACTTACATGGTTAACTAAGGACTGTATCCGGCTTTCTGGGAAATTAGGTCAAATTTCTATCTAGGTCGTAGGTCAAGAACTAGGTCAAATCGTTGATTTTCACTAATTCACCACTTTTCTCAGTCGTCTTTCAATATTTTTGCTCCGGGTTTTTTTCATCATGTTCCTTGGAAAAAACGCTAATTCCGTAGGGCAAATCATTTTTTGATTACTCTTACTGATTTTGAGATATTGCGTCCGAAAAGTAGGTCAGAACAAAAAACTCTCCAAATTCAACATGAGAGTTATGAAATAAGTGTAGAATGATCTCAGGAATCCGAATCTGCAAACCAAATTTCGATCCGACTTCCGGTTCGGAAGTTATGGCGTTTTGAAAGCTCAAAAATCGCTAAATTTGGTGCCTATGTTAAGTCAATGGGAAAATAGACTTTTTCGAAGTGTAAAATACAGGATATAGACTGAGTACAGCTTAACATAATGAATGCTTATAAAAGAAGGGGACCTCAAAAGCTACATAGTTTCAAAATTTGGACACCAAAATGCCTAGGTCAAAATCTAGGTCAAATTCATAGTGTTTCCTTATTTTTACGATTCTGACACTACACTTGAATAACTTACTTCCAAATTTTGTATACAGGTAGCAAAGAGTGTGCTAATAGTGTTAGCCTTTTGCCGTCAGAAAGTATTTTGACCCACTTTTGAGATATGGTGTCCGAAAAGTAGGTCAAAATAAAAAGTTCTCCAGATCCAACGTATGAGTTATGAATTAAGGGTAGAATTTTCTCAGGAATCCGAATCTGCAAACCAAATTTCGATCCGACTTCCGGTTCGGAAGTCATGGCGTGTCCAAAAAGTAGGTCAAAATAAAAAATTTCCAAATTTAACGTATGAGTTATGAATTAGGGATAGAATTTTGTCAGGTATCCGAATCTGCAAACCAAATTTCGATCCGACTTCCGGTTCGAAAGTTATGGCGTTTTGAAAGCTCAAAAATCGCTAAATTTGGTGCCCCATGTTATGTCAATGAGAAAAGGGATTTTTTGAAGTGTAAAATACCAGATATAGACTGAGTACAGCTTAATATTCTGAAAGCCTATAAAAGGAGGGGACCTCGAAGACTATCTAGCTTTAAAATTTGGACGCAAAAATGCCTTGGTCAAAATCTAGGTCAAATTCATAGTTTTTCCTTATTTTTGCGATTCTGACATTACACTTTAAGGATTTGCTTCAAAATTGTGTATACAGGTAGCAAAGTGTGTGCTTATAGTGTTAGCCTTCTGCCGTCAGAAAGTTTTTTGACCCACTTTTGAGATATGGTGTCCGAAATGTAGGTCAAAATAAAAAATTCTCCAAATTTAACGTATGAGTTATGAATTAAGGGTAGAATTTTCTCAGGAATCAGAATCTTTAAACCAAATTTCGATCTGACTTCTGGTTAGATAGTTATAGCGGTTTGAAGTCTCGAAAAGTCGATATGATGATATCCCCATGTTAAGCTAATAGAGTCGAAGATAGCCTTCTTAAAAGTTGTCTAAATGTCTATATTCTAGCTGACTCAGCTTATTCTGAATGACTCAGCTTACAAGTTCTGGATGACTCAGCTTAAACAAAGTTTGAAATCTGGAGTCTTAAATTGAACTTGTTCAATTTACATGTCTAGTTATTATGTACCAGCGTGCACCAGAATGCATTAAAAATGCCCTAACTGGGTGTTTTTTTTATAAAATCCATCAAGATATGTATCATTGATTCAAAGTATAAAACTAATTTTTCAAAAGTGTTATATCTAGAACTTTTTATTGTCTAAAGCTGATGGACGGTCATCAAATCACTGCTCTAATGCATGGAGTCACCTATTGCTAGTAAATTTCTTTATCCTTCCTCCAAAGCATACTGTTTAACGAAAGATTGAAAAACTCCGGCCTAATATACTTTATATTGCCTTTCTGGTTGATTGGTACAAACAAGTGGACATTGTTCTACTACCTATAATCCTATCTATTCAATGATGCAATTTTCCAATTAATCATACCATTATATTTGGTAAATGGCCAGTTATAGACTCTGATCCCCATGATTGGAGGGCATTACAAGAATTTATATTACGCCAATGTACTTGCAATGGCTTTTACCTTGAATTCCTCAATTTATACAACGGGTTCCCATCGAAAGATTTGTTCAGCTTCGGGAAGCATGCTAGTTTTCATAAAGACACCAACAAAACTTCAAAATTATTTTTACCAAAGAAAATTAACCACTCAGATATGCAATGAGTATATTATTCGGACGACCTTGATGTAATTTGTTTGTTTGGCAAAATACAAGTATGTTTATGTATATACTTTATTTTTTGTTGTGAAATATACCATAACTCCCATTTTTAATTGAATTACATACAGTATTGATATATATAGACTTCAAATGCTCGAGCAAAGTAAGGTATAAATGAGATTTGGTGAAATTCCAAAAAGATCTGATGATGGCGACAAGCTGGAAAGCTTTTTGTAAATGCGTTCGTGTCGCCCTCATTAGATTTTATGGATACAAGCGCATGGGCGATAACTCAAATACTGGTTGACGGATTTTGTTCAGATTTTTATGCTTTCAGAAATATACCCTCTATACTTATCAGCGTATTTCAGTGATAAAGATATGGAATTATGAACCCATTTATTCCGTGTTCCGCAACATCCAAAAATATCAAAATTGGGATTTTATCGCGCTTGCTGATCTATCGAGGTTATTGTTCCACGTATTGAACAAATTGAAAATGCAGATGTCCTCCTAATTCATTAGAATTGAAAACAGCGACGCCTGCTTTTTCATAACCTTCTTGTAGGCATTTTCACGAAATAAACTCATCTTGAACATTTTTAAAGCAAAATTATGACATCGACTATTGTGAACAAAAATGTTATAAAACAGACAATTTTTGTGTTCGGCGATATCAGATGAAAAAACAGTTATGGATGAGGAGAAAATACATATAGGCTATGACTACACTTGTAGCTACTAATCTAGTAATTAAATTCTCAGAATAGATAATGATTAAACGTGTGAGTCTTTAGAGCCTTTAATATTTTGATTTTATATTTGTTTTAGGGGATAAGTCTTCTCATCTTCTTCCATTTAGGCGTTGAAGTTCCCAAGTGAAAAACTCTAACAGTAAAATTCAAAACATCTAACTCGCGGGATATCATCGACTATTTTGGATGATGTGGCGGAGCAGGCCGTTTTTACAATAAATTTCAATATTTTCACACAATTTATTTTTAACAGAATAGCTTTAATGATAAATCTGTCTTTATATTATTGATTCATGATATAATGTACCTGAGATATACATAGTACCGACAATATTTTATTATATATGCTAAATATTTTAGGCGCAACCTTTGCTTCATAAAAATAACGCGAATGATTCACTTACCACAGTCACTAAACCACAGTAGAAAAGCAGTGTCACTTTGAGAAGTAAATGTTGACTCATCTCCATTTTGAGCGAATGTGGAATATATTGTCGCACACCAAACAACCAACAGTTCTTAATCTTCCCGATATACCCGATATATTACTTCGGCTGAGTCCTGTGATTTCCCTTATATACAATCTTGGAGCTTGCAGTTGCGAACAGCTGAATGAGACCACACAATTATCACTCTGTACAACAATGGACACCTAATCTCATATAAGATCATGATTAATTTGACTGCGTGTATTTTCAAAAGACGATTTGGCTTATGGTTTCATATTAAAGAATATTGGCTAACGTGTGTGGCTAATATGGTCATTTTGTAATTATTGTATTGAATCGCGGTGACAATCGGTTGTAGAATTGGATATTGTTTATAGGTATTTGTATTCACCATTCGTTGATTTTGAATTGTATCCTTTTCAAGCTATATAGTTCATGGATCACTGTTCCCCAACTCGTTACTTTGAAGGAACGTCAATGTTACAAAATGGATGAACTTCCTGGATACGAGTTGGATTGTCATTTGGCACAAAGTAAGACAATAATAGTCTAGCTTTTAGAAATGCTCTCGGTTTGGAATTTGATTATTGAATAAAGCTGTAATTCATGAATTTTGACTGTCGCTTTTGTTACATTGACGTTAGTCGTCAAAGTAACCTCCATTGGTAACATAACCGAGTTTTGACAATGTAACAAAAGCGAGGGGTTAAATAAATTAATTGCAACTTCATTTAATAAACAAATTCCAAATCGAAGAAACCTATTAAAACTAGACTATATTTTCTAGCTTTGTGTCAAATTATACTCTGCAACTTGACTTATAAGTAGGTTTAAATCGAGAAAACAAAAAACCTGGAAGTTCATCCATTTTGTTACATTGACGTTCCGTCAAAGTAACGAGTTGGGGAACAGTGATGAATTGATGTCTATCATATTGTAGCAAATGACTTTAATAAACTTATTGATTTTCTACTCTCTAACTTCCAAATTATCGATTTGGGCCATCGTGGTCTTCTCTTTCAATTAATTGTAAGAAAAAGAGTTGATGAGTACATTTAGTTTTATTTCAGTAAAGCGTTTTGCATTGTCTTTATTATCATTTAAAGGTTTGTCCTTCCAAATAATCAGTGGTGTCCCATTGTAATTTTTAATATCTTTGATATATCTTGAGAACAAATTATGGGGACAGTATCGACGATATATTGAGAAAATCAACTGAACAACCAACAGTCAGAAAGAACACAATTAGTCTAAGCAACATGCAACATACAATCGTTTTATCTACATTTTAAAACCCTTTAAGGTATTTATTGCTTTGGATACCCTTTAAAGTAGTTCATACCCTTTGTAATACTGTAATACTGTTGCTTCTTTAAAAAGAGCTTCACCTACATTATGTATTACGTTATTTGACGTTCAGGTCTAAATAAATAGTCTTGTCTAGATAGATGAATTCCCATTCCCTAAGGTTTGGGAGAGGGAGGGCCAAGCTTTTAGTCTTGACTACGCCACACTGATAATTTTCAAGTGTCACTGTTGTACTATCCATGAAAGCAAACGTTTTGAAATTTATCTTGAATAATATATGTATCCTTTCTAATCATTTTTGTGTAGTATTATCTTGAGAATACAGAGAAGTCTGTATTGGGCACAGTTGTACTAAATGCCATTTAGAGTTACAAGTTGATAGCTTTATTGAATGGGACCTTCGGTATAATTCGCAGCTCCTGGTATTTCCACATTTTCTTTCTCCGTTGCCTCCTTGAGCTCCGCGGCTTTCTCCTTCATTTCTCTTCTTTCTTCTATCAATCGTCTTTGTTTCTTTCTCTTCACAAAACGCTTCCATCTGCGCACCGCCTTGATGGCCAAACTTACATTGAAGAAATTTATCTTACGCCTGAAGGCCTGGTGGAAAACTTTATCCCACGCTGATACGGTTTTGGCTACCTTTCTCTTCACCTAAAAAGATTGGAAGCCCATTTAATACATATTTAATGTATTTTGCCAAACGTATTGAGTTTGCTTTAACAATAATTAACAACGCTTAGCTAAGTATAGTTAATCATGTGCTTGAAATTTCTTCAAGTTCATGGTCTACTATTGATATCTCTAGGGATTCAATACATTCTGGATCTCATGCCGAGTGGGACTGGGTAGTGGGTATACACCTCCAAACGTATAGCAACCAGAACCCCCACCCCGATTAAACCTGTTGGTGATTTAGAAAAAGTCACCAAGTATGTCTTTCTTAACTGAAATGAATGTTATAATTGAAAAAAGAACAAAATGAAGATTAAAACATCAGATACGCTTTAACAAGCTTGCAGAAGAGTTCCCATTTCCAAAGGTTTTTACTATAAAATACGTAGATACCTTATTAGCTTTATCTGTCCACTGTTTAGGAAGTGACATTTCTACTTCCTCTTTTATCTGCTTGTTGTGGCTGAGATAGACCAGTGGTTTGATGACCCACCAGATGTCCACTATTAATACACCTGTAGTCCACCAACCCGACCATGTCTCAACGGACGATGTAAAAACCTTAAAACAAATCGGCGGTATTCAACATATGTAGACAGACCTGGAGCAATATACCTTATGCCGTGATCTATTTTGTAGGATAGTCTTACTAGAGAATACCATCAAGCTGAGCTTCATTGAACAAGTTGTCAGTGATAGTTTAATTGCATATTTGATACAGCTAAATGGTAAAAAATCGCAAGGACTATATAATTCTGCATCAAGTTCAGCTGCACATTTACCTAGTTTAGCTTATTTTAGTTGTTTTTAAATGGTGCTTTCCTCGACGAAATGTTGCCTTTCTAGTCTGAGCAAAATATGTTTGATATAGTAGTTGTAAGGATATAGAAATGCACAATGTATGTGTTTACCTTGTAAAGGACAATGCCAACGAACGGGGCCCAGGTGAGCAGGGCAAACACCCAGATCAAGAGGACTGTGAACGCAAAGTGGAACTCTTTATGTTGGTCATCCAGTTCGCCTAAAGTGAATATCTTTTCCCTTTCACTCGCTAACTTCTTCCATCGCTTATTCCCTTTTTGTATTTTGGAGATCTGAAAGTATGATATTTAATGAGGTTCTATCGGTCATCCTGCTTCTGTTTGTTACAAAATGACTGGCAGCGGCACTGCTTACTGGCAGCTCCACCATATATGGGAAATACTGATTTTAAAACAGACACATAAATCGTTCACGAATTCATTATGAGAAATTATACGCGGCCTTCTTAGTTATTCTCCAGAATAAAACTGAAAGCTAGAGAACAAAAAGATGTGATGCGTATCAGAATGATACTGCTTTGATGAATAATAAAATATAAATCAAAAGAGTTGATTGAGAATCACAATTGAAAGCTTTACCTTAGGTTTCTCTTCAATGACTGATGGTTTTGTAGCAAGTTCAACACGCGGGGATTCTGCTTCAACGTCATCAACAGTTAATGTAGTTTCCTTTGATCCCATTGAATCTTTAGATGAGCTCTTTGGTCTTTCTTTCTCATTTTTCAAGTCAGCCATTTTAATAAGGTTTTGCGTGGAGCCTTTGGAAGATCCTTCTGAGGGACTGGCCTCTCTGATGAGAGACCGTCGTTTGTGAATAATAATAGACATGGTGACGATTCCAAATATAATAGGGATGAAGTATCCATACACCAAGTAGAGGATTGTGTTAATCATGTCCTGGACGAAGTCTATGTTACACTGGTACTGAGAAGGATGGTAGGCGATGGGGGCAGTAAGTCCCCAAAGCGGGATGGACGCAACGACACCATTGAAAACCCAACTGCCAACAATCATGACTAGCACTATTGTGGAATTCCCAAATATTTTAGTATGATGATTTGGATAACAAACCACTAGACATCTCTCCATGCTGAGTAACATTAGGCCTGTGAAGCTATTCAAAAATATCATTTCCACAAAATATCCATGGACGTAGCAAAAGCCGAAAAAGCCTTGCTCGAGTGACGCCACAGACGCTATACCAGATGGAATCCCAACGACGCTGATAGCTATTAAATCAATTACTAATAAGTTTATGGTTAGCTTACAAACTGGTTCAGAAAATTTCTTCAGCTTCTTGCACATATGAAGATAGGCTCCGTTGAGGGCCGATGAAACGATGAGGACGACAACCTTGAGGATGAAAATCAGATATGGTAGCAGGTTCTTCTTTAGGAACTCGAAGAATGGTTCAGCATATGCGCTTATGAAGTTAAAATCATCCGCGCCAGCACCAGCAATACTGCCAGTTGTGTTGACGCTACTGGCGGTTGTGGCATTCGCGTTGCTCATGATGGTGGAGTTGATGCTACTCACTGTTGTGGCGTTCATATTGCTGATGTTAGTAGAAACGGTTCTGTGAATTACGTCGTTACGAATTATGTTTTACAAAATCTACATTTCTCCAGTTCATCCATCTTGATTAAGTGTTAACTAAAGGGCTTTCACCTCTACTTTATTGTCGTTTGCTACATTTTTTTGTAAATTCTCTGCTATTGTGGGAAACCTGTATTATTCCATTTCATGCGTTCTTCCACTAAGATAAAGTTATAAAATGGCCTGATCTTTGCACAATCGTAGATTAACTTGGGTCAGATCAAAACATTTTATTCTAATACTGGATTACAGGATTATTACTATTAGCAATTGCATTGTGGGTGGATTGTTAATACTTAAGTTAATCCCATCCGATGGCAAGTTTGACAATGAACTTGTGCAACATATTCACCCTTAAGTTGAACGTGTCTTGGAAGCACAAACAGGATTAACAAATATTCATTGTCGCTTGTTAAAACCTGTGGATAAACAGAATTGCTTGAGTGAAAGGTCGGGAATCAGGAGCTCGGGTATTTAACAGACCTGTTAACTTATCTTTTTAAGGTGATCTAGAATACTGTTTTTAGTCTACTTTACTTGTCCATTAAATTGGACTTTCAACAACTTAGAAATATCAAAAATAATATGAATTTCACATAAATGTAAATGGAATAAATGGTCGGTGTGCAAATAACTGGCAAAAATAGTTTTTAAAATAAAACTTAAGTTTGCTGGAAAGTTATAGTTTTTGGTAGAATATTAATGTATCTTTATAAAATGTACCGGAAAATATCTTACTGATTATCTTAAAGATAGCTTCATCCACCAAGTCTCCTGACACTTCTAGGCTATTAGTGTAGCACTTGGAGAAGTGGGTATGTGGTTTCACGATTTGTACAATCATTCTACTGTAACGCCATCTTTATTTCCATGGGGAATGTTTATGATCGATTACTCTCATAAACCCAAAAGAAAAGGAATAAAAACAAATTCATATGAGATTCCTTATTGACATTTATTTATTACAAACATGTACTTAACATGTTTTGGACGGAATAAAATAATGAAAAATAATAAGACAGATCTAGTGGAGAAATGTAGGCTAACAGAAGACTTGATATAATCATAACAAAGATCAATTACATTGTTAAATGATTGTAATACGACTATAACTATTAAAGTTCTCCATTGGAACTTAGCATTTTCTTCTACTGTACACATGTTTATACAAATAAGTTCATACTTTTACAAAATAATTATTTACAAAGTTACAATAGTTCTGTCCTATTCACATTTTTATATACAAACTTGATTTGGCATCTAAAGATTTAAAACAGAAACATTGTAATTGAAAATTAACTTTCATGTACAGGGTGATCCAAAATATGGAACCCTCTAATTTTGAATAACATTCATAATTTTGGTGGTATCTTCTTGCAATTAGAGGTTGGCATTTTGGGCCAACCTGTACATGTAGTCATATAGTTTTCAACTCTTCCTGAGAGAAATGAGATCTTAAGTTTGTCTATTATGCAATAACTAGTTAACAGTACAGGACGTGCAATAAGAAAGTTAATTTTGCTCTTAAATGTTTTGTTATCAATATTATTATCTCAAACTTTCACAATACATCTTCAAATATTCAACTTTGCCCATTGAATACCCTATACTTCCATACAAATGTAGTTTGAACAAAGCACATGAGAAATCAAACTAACATAACTAATAAATGTGAAGATAATTACTCTAGGACATTAAATATATAATGTGCTTCACAGAAACACAAGCTTTTTTCAAATACATGGTTCATTAAATCACAAAATACAAACAAACAGAACAAAAGCACACTATGGCACTCTGCCCATATTGCAACATGCACTTATGGATAATTGAGATCTTGCTAAAGATTTTGAAATGATATTAAAAAATGAAACAGATACAGAGACAGGGAGGACATCTTAATGTTTATGTCTGTTTGATACCCAACGAATGTTCTGCATTGAACCTTTAACAATTTTTGCTTTACTATTTTGTGTCATGTTGTCATAAAGTTGTGAGTGTATTAAAAAAGAAGTATCATTGAATGGGAGTTCTTTCCAAATTAATTTTTCAAAAGGTGAAGTAGCATATAGTTTTATACCACGTTCTTTACATCATTAAAATTTTAATGAAATTGTTGATTGGCTTACCTAACCTCCCCATTCTCTCCAACTAAGTCAAAGTGAAAGTATAGACATTTGCTTTATAGAGATTCAAAGAAAATATTCAGATTCAAAAATAAAATAAATGGTTCATGTATAATAATAGTAAACAAGAAATCAGCACCTTCTAATATATCTACAATATTTACAATTTATAAATGAGATGACTACAGACCTAAATATGAATGTTATTTTCGTGTAAATAATATAATGAGATATTGCTCGTTGAAGTGATCACATCCACACCTTTGGAGTTGTATATCCAATTCTTTAAAGCTCTGTTACTTCTTTATGTGGCACATTAGATTGTTCTGTGTTATTGCCGCCCATAGTCACATTAGTGTTTTGGTTTGGGTCCATTTGTTGAGTAGATACCATTGTACTGTTCATTGGTTGTGTTGTGTTCATCGTGCTATTCATTGGTTGATGTGTTGTATTCATTGTGCTCATCATGTTATCACCTTCAGTGCCATACAATGGGTTTTCAAAAGCTCCATGTTTGTCTTTCTTATGCTTCTTCTTTTTCTTTTTCTTTTTCTCCTTCTTATCTTCTTTTCGGACTGATGGTGGGGGTAGCGCGGGAAGCCGACTGTGATGTGTGGCTTCTCCTGCTGTGGAATGTTGCGGAGGCAGAGCTTTAGGGATTGGACGCTCATTCTCTATCACAAATAGATGATCACCACTGGAATGAAGAATAATATCTTATTAATGATGCTATCATCATATCTTGGGTGACTTCAGTCTGTCACTTGACCATCATAATAAGATTTGTCAACTTCCTATAAAAGTTAGTCCTTTTTACGAAAAATAACTAAGATGTTGTACAATATTAAGTGGTTATTTTTTAGTTTTAACGAAAATTTCTACATTGCTTATGAGTGACTTGACACTTGAGCCTGAAATGGTACCAATACAGTAAAACATGTATATCAGAACACATTTAAGCTGCCATAGACTTTCAGGTTTAAAAACCTCAAATGTGAACATCTGCAAATCCAAGCATTTTTAGACAGGTCTCAGTAGTGTTTTGTTTAGACAAGTTCTACTGTACTTCAATTAATCAAATCGCTTACTTTGGTTGGGAGTGATCATTCTGGTGTATTCCATTTTCAAGCTGAGTGTCACCTGGGCCGACCTTGTTCTTCCTGGTTAGACTACTCTCACTTCCTGCATCGTCATCTTTTAGTCGATTTGTATTCAACAGTTTCGTTTTCAATTCTTTCTTCTCCTTTCGCTTTTCCTTTTTCTCCCTTCGTCCCTGCTTCTGCTTTCTTACCCTAAAATAAATGATATTATTTTTATATGTTCATCATATTATTCTCCAAATCAATAAATTACCAGAGTCTAAGATTTTCTGATAATCAAAAGGGGAGATACTGGGATTTTTTAGATACACACAACAATGTTTCATTAATACCTTCAAAATAACATCAAATCATTTAAATGCATATTTTGATCCCTATTCATAATATTTTCAGTTGACTCCAAGGACTGGCAGACATGTGAGGCAACATTATGGGAAACTCTGTTATATTTATTAAGTACAATTGTATGTATCTTTTATTGACTCTCTGATGACACTGTCACTTACCTATAAAGGTGACAACTAACGGCTGCTACTATGACAATGATGAGAAGGAAGAATGCAACAGGGATGAAGATGACATTCCAAAAGTGGTCGGCAGGTGGAAGATAACTCTTATTGCTGACCCCAATGATGGCAAAACCTGTCATTTCCTCAACTCTGTCTCTTCCAGCATAAGAATCAGAAGAATCTAGAATGGAATATGAAATATTATTACGGGGAAGTGTCATTCCTAGCAAGGTGATTTGTCTATATGATGTAAATATTAACTGTATTGTTTACACTTATACTTTCCTACAGCATTTCTGGGACACAATTTTTCTGTGTTTCATTCAAATCTTTGACTGTATTATTTTAATATCCAGCTAATATGAATGACTGTATATGTGATTATATTAATTGGTACATCCAGGTTTCGTGTTATTTACATGTTATTTTCATCAAATTTATGTTCCGTTCAAATCAAGTAGATCATAACATTTTCTTTATTAAAACCACAAAATACTCCTTTTTGAAATCACAATGAGATTTTCTAACAAGTCTTATCTCAATCATTGTTGAGATTTTCAGGATTTTACCAAACCTCGTGTCTACTATTTGTAATATCTCTCTTCTTGAATATTCTACTTTTCAAATCCTACTTACAGAATATAGCATTCTTATTAAGAATGAAGTTAGTTGGGGGCACATAGTCCAATGTTACGTCAGGTGGAAACTTCAGGTAGTACTTGACAGTCAAGGTGTTCTTATCAGCCTTGGGGTACCCATCAACAATGACGACATCACTGTCTTTAAAGCCACTGGAAATATAAAAAAATAAACACCTACTATAGAGAACTTGACAGAATCATTTCAAATTAGATTGATGTTTAAGCTATTTTTCGAAGCTTGTTTGTTTGAAATCTTACTGTTGTAAATACAATGGATAAATGCCAAGAAATAAAGATTATTTCGAAAAGTTTAAAAAATATATTAAGCATCGTACATATTCCAGAGATTAAACGACGACACCAGCTTCATGATTAATATTGTGATTCAAGCAATTAGCAAAGGGTATTGACAATGTGCTTCTGTATAATGATATATTGATTCCAACAGGGAAATGTTTGAAATCAAAACTTAAATAAACAATGGCTCAGGCAGTGTTCAAACTTCCTGTTCCTAAGAGCTCTGTTATTCTTGCATGGTTGTTAGGTATTATATTCTGAAGGGTGATACATCAAACAAACTGTTAATAATATAACATTAGGTAAGGCTAGGAGGATTTGATTCAATTAATACATGGTGAAACATATGTAAGTTCCTAAGTAATCCATATGCAGTGTATGATCTATCAAACTCCCATCATGGTTATTGATGACAATTGAACCAGTACAGCAAGAATGAGTTTTATTGTTAGTTTGTTTCTTACTTGCTTGTTGGATATAGTTGTTTAGTAAGGCAATGACATTGTGATATTGTATAGGTGTAAATATCATGCTCTATGTGGAACAATACACAGCAATCTCTCAAATATATATTAATAGTGAACTCATTATTACCATTGTGTCACTTTGACATTAATTCTAATCAGCCGTAATGCTAACATGCCATGGAGATAATATGATTGTTACAACTAATAATTAATGCACCTGGAAGGTCATCTGGAAGATTATTTTAGAAAAATGAAGCTGAATACAGTTGAAGGTGAAAATTATTTTCTTTAATTAATGCCATACATGAACAAAGCAAAAATGTCACCAAAGGATGCATTTCAGTCGTGGATTTTGACTGAAACTGCAAACCGTCCCATGAAAATAATAGAATATCATCACCTATTTTCTTTTTTCCTGTATGTTTAGGATTCAAACTACATCCCTGGTACATTGTATGCTATATGTTAATAATTGTCTTACGTGTATGTTGAGTTGGGCCTTATTGTGACACCACAAATGTCCATGTTATCCCCGCAGAATTCATTAGTTTGGTACGCAATTCCTGCACGGAACTTCCACTCCAGCCCATTGTCATTCCACTAAAACAATATTACAAATACAATATTATTTGAGAAAAATATTAACGAACATTCCATTATTATAATAGTTATATTAGTGTCACTTATGTTTTCAGGGGTAGGAGTAAACCAAAAATGTTTTGTCATCATAAATCAATATATTGATGTATTCTCTGATGGCACTTACATGATGCCACAAATGGGGGTTGTGACATTTCTAATTTATTCAAGTGAAGTATATTTGAAATCAATTAGAATCTATTGGTGAATTTCATAGTCACTTTGTGGTATTGGATTTTGAATGGCAAAAGCTTAAACGCATGCAGAGTAGACATAGGGTACATCATACAATGATGTAGTTTGTTATGAATAAGTAAAAGAAAGTCTATCAATGATTGATCAAACTCTGGTATCAAACTGCCAAATATGTATACGATCACAATGTAAATTGTCAGATGAAAGAACTGAATGCATGCAACTTTCATCCAGAAATAAATGGCCACAGTACCAGAGTTCATGTATACACATCAATAATTCATTATAAATCATTTTATGGTAGATATACAATGTCACCCTCACCTCACTCATATATATTCCGTAAAATGTCACATTCATGGTGTTTTTCATAGCTTCCTCTGGAAAAATAGAGAATGAGAATATGAGGGGATAAATAATGGGATAGTACATTTTCAATATTATTTGGAAGTGGAAAACATTCTGCATTATAGTTGCAAAATCCACAAATTTTGTACTGCACATTTATCAAACTGGACATCACATTTAACAACATATTATAACATAAACAAATACACACAAGGAATGAATACAACAGAATCTGATTTTAACATACTAATAAATCTTTACTTTCTGTTATAGTTATACAAAGTTTCATGTAGGACAATGTATGTAGGTCCTTGGATTTTAACACATATATGTTAGAATATGAAATATGTTAGAATATAAAATTGTATGTAGGTCCTTGGATTTTAACACATATATGCTAGAATATAAAATTCAACTTATAAGGTTAGGTCTACCATTTAAGAAAGTTTAACTAAAGGCTTTAGAATTGGTTATACTTTAATTTAGTGGTACAGTAATTTTAAACAAAATCATAAAATTATGTGACAATAATTATAAAGGTAGGTATGTTATCAAACAATAAAGTTGGTATTGTTTTGTTAATTTTTGTGGTAGGGGTTATAAAATATTAGTACAATAATACAAATTATTCTATCTAGACATTTATAATACAAACACACACACTTTTATGTTAGTAATTAGTGGAGAAAATTGTTTACAGATCCTAGAAACATTCTTTGACCAGAAAACAGTATATTGTTTCTTATATACGTATGTATACAATACAGTGCCCGCTATCCTTTCCCTACTAAAAGCTAAGCGAGAAGAGCAACCACCATAGATTGAATAAGATAGACCTTTTCAATATCTTGTCTCACATCAAATCCCTTAATACCCCATTTTGTTCCTTCAAAAGCCAGGATAGGTGACAAAAAGTGTTTTTTGGGGCTGTGATGAAGATGTTGATGCAAGAGTATTAATGAATCAAAATGATATGTGATACTGTAGCATTAACAATGTAATGCATGCTCTACATGTTCAGACATTCAAAGGTGTAGCTCCTTTAAAAGTCATGACTTAAAGCTAAATGTAATTTCTTCACAAGTCATGACTCTTATTAATGGTGAAGTCCCTTCAAAGCTGGTTGACAACAGCTAGCTAACTATAGTGCAATATATAACATGCAGGATATGGTCCACTTACGCAGTAACAATGGGCTATTATAATCGGGTTCTACCACAGGGTTCACTGTACTAATGGGTATATTAACCATACTTGACGTAAGAACTGATTGAACAGTTGTGACCTTAGGGGTAACAGATTTAACAGTTGTGGATGCTTTAGTAACATCTGCAACTGTAGGAGGTTTGGTTGTAGCTGACGTTGTTACTGTTGAATTGATTGCCTCTGTGGTAGAACCATTGATAGCATTTGTTGTGACATTGGTTGATGAGCTCTTATTTAACTGCCCACTTGTTGTTGTGTCTGGAAAATTGTGACAAATTATGGTGACGACATTTGGGTTTCTAATTATAAGCAAAGCAAAAAGCGTCAAAATATCAAAATGCCAAAATACATCTTGCAAATTGATTACATTTACTGTATGGCTGGAGTGACTACAATTACATGAAAGGGCATTAGCAAAATGGGAAAAGATATGAACTTTTAACCAACATTCAGATGATGTTCATGTTAACAAAAAGGTGTATGATTTCATAAAGGAAGTATTTACAGAATTTATCAGTACAACTTCATGTTCAAACATATTATCGATTAGGCCTATGGAACAAAATAGTAGATCTATGTGTCATACTGGGCACTCTCCCAAAATTCAAATTAGGACCATGCTCATGCTAAAGCACAAATCAAATCTTTCTGGAATAGTAAACTGAGTGTCTCAGTTCAGAATTATGAAACTCGAGTCACTCCGTAATTTGAGGGGGTCAGGTTTTTGAGCCTCCAACAGTATCTAAAAAGCACAAAGAATTGATTTTCAATCTACCCAAATATCAAGCTACATGCATTATATCCACCATGATAATTCATCTATACTATCATGCATCTCTAACAAGTTATGTTTTCTACTAATTTTACATACCATTCATAGTGAGAACAACAGGGCCTGATGTTGAAGTTTGTCCATTTGTAATTTGAAATCCAAGCATGGTCATAATTAACACTCCAAATATGGTCCTTCTATCCATTCTAAAGCGAACGTTTAGCATCCTTCAGTTTCTTTGAAATGAATTTTGCAATATGGAAATATTCATTAGTCCAACACTAATCTATTTTGGATAGAAAATCGTTTGTAAAGTTCAACAATTTCAGCAGCACAACACACGGTTGCTGTTTACTCCGTCTCTACTACATCAACTTGATTGGCATATTGACTACAAAAGAACCAATCAGCAGTCTGATTTCCTAATGTAGGCGGAGTAAAATTCAAGTCTCTTCTCGCAACAGGTGCACGAGATATTATGAGATCTTTCCCATTTGTGTTAGCTATTTTGATTGGATAAAATCCCGAAAGTGAACCAATCAAAATTCCGATGACAATAAAAAGCAAAAATGGCGCTGCCCATGAATCTGTTTTCAAAATTTCGTAGTTTGTGGCCTGTAAGTGTATTTAGTCGTCATTCTTCATTGCAGAGCTGTAATTTATATTTTATAATGTATGTAAATAGGTTAGGCTATATCCGAAAGAGTTGTCCAGTGTTACAAATCACTGTCAAATAGTCTATGAATAAAAATTTTAAAAATCATTATAGATCTAATTTTAAATCATTTAAAATTTAAATTTAAATTTTTTCATTTAAATTTTAATTTAAATCATATTGAAAAATCATCATCATCATCATCATAGTACACGATTCAATCATTTACTGATTACTACATCGCGGGTTAGTATGCATAGTAAAAGATAAAAACAGTGTTAGAGTAAAAGGTAAAGTTAAAATCGGTTTAAAAACAGTTACACAACAGTAAGAGTTAAGGAATGGGGTTTTGGTAGTAAGAACCCAGCGTGGTTTTAAAGCCTTCTAATGTTCCCGCTGTCACTATTGATTCTGGAAGTGAGTTCCATTCCCTGATTGTATTTGGGAAGAAAGACTGCAAAGTGACATCTTTGTTGTATCTGTGGCGGACAAAGGCTTGGCTGTTAGTTACTTGTAATCGTCTGGGTCTATTGTGGGAGGGGGGTTCAAGATATTGGTCCTTGGGAATTCCAACTAGGCTATTGTTGATTTTATAGAGCATGGTGAGCCGTTGTTGTTGTCTTCTCTGCTCCAGCAACTCCCATTGTAGCTTGGACAGCATAGCACCGACAGAGCTAACACGGTTGAAGTCATTCATGACATACCGTGCTGCTCTTCGCTGGGTCATCTCCAGAGCTTGTTTTTGGGTTGATGTGTAAGGGTCCCAGACACAGCCTGCATATTCAAGCCTTGGTCTAATCAGGGTGAAATATGCAGTCTGCTTAGTATGTTGAGGAGCTTTCCATAAATGACGTCTCAGCATGCCAAGGAGCTGGTTACTCTTGGTTATGGATTTAGCAATATGCTGGTTCCACTTAAGGTCTGCCTGCACTGTAACACCAAGATATTCTGCAGACGATACCTGTTTAAGGGCATGTCCCTGCATGTTGTAGATGGAGACAGCAGGTGTTCGTCTTCCAGTTGCCGACAGCACGGTGCACTTGTCTGGGTGGAATTGCATCAGCCATTGATTTTCCCAGGCTACTGCAGCATTAAGGTCTTCTTGTAGTAATGCTGCATCGAGTGGTGAATCAACTTGTCTGTAAATGATGCTGTCATCTGCAAAAAGCCTCAAGGTACTATGTTGCAGGACATCAGGTAAGTCGTTAATGTAAATGAGGAAGAGGATCGGACCGAGGACAGTCCCCTGGGGGACTCCTGATGTTACAGCTGCCTCATCCGATGTCACTCCATCTACACTAACTCTTTGGGTTCTTGCTTGCAGGAAGTCTTTGATCCAGTAGTTGGCCTGACCTCTGATACCGTAGTATTGGAGTTTGTAAAGCAGGTGGCGATGTGATACCTTGTCAAATGCCTTTGCAAAGTCCATCACTATGACATCAGTCTGGTGATTAGTGTCATTCGCCAGTACAAGGTCATGGAAAAAGGTGACAAGTTGTGTTTCACATGACCTCTTACTCCTGAAACCATGTTGCAAGTCATACAGGATCCCATTGGTCTCAAGAAACTGCATCATGTTGCTAACTAGAAGATGTTCAGCAAGCTTGCAACATATGCAGGTAAAAATAGAATATCTCCTCTCCATAGGGCTAGTAGTTCGGGTCAAGATTGCAGTTAAAAATCCCATTTAGCACCATTATAACGTTTCATGTCATAATATATTCATGGGCACAGATCTAGCTCAGCGAAACAGTGCCTAGTGTTCATTGGAGTCTTGTCTAGCTTGCCGTTACAAAATAATGATACGGTGACCACACCGTTTTTGAGATAACTGAATCTGGAGAGAGCTACCACGGTAAAGCTACCTGTTTCAGAAAATTATTCTGCTCTACATAGTCTTGGAAATCACTCCGCCATCTCTAAAAATTCTGTTTCTAACCAAACTTGTAAATATTTCCTGATAGATTAGTACCTACCCTATCGAGAATAAACATTGATTCATTTATCAAACACTAGATGGCGCTGCGATGGGCCGGAAAAGGAGAGAAGGTATTTTTATACAGGAAACCAAATAACCAACGGTAACCGCTAGTATCCCTACTCCGAACTATATTCTTCAACAACGTAACTAGGCTTTCTTTAGTGATCGGAATCTTCTTGGCCATTATTAGATTAGAGTTTGGAGGAGAAAAACAGAAATTCCGAACCAAATGCGTGACATGTACGCAATTATTTTCCAATTTTTCTGGGTTCGTTTTTTTGATGTTCTCCTGAAATATTTTTGTTTGATAATAATCAGAAAAATGTGTATATTCCGCTAAAATTCAATTCCTTCAGCAAATGAGTAACAAATACGCAAATTGTGGGACAGTTGGATAGGCTGTTCATGAATGCAAATGTTATATCACCTAGAACATTTCCAAACAGATTTGTTTGGACCTTTCGCTTTTGGAAATGATGAAACCCTGGGAAACTGAAGATCGATATCTCTCACCTAAATAAGATCTCGGGATAATTATCAGAAATTTACACTAAAAAAATCATGTGGATTTTAGAATTTTTTGAATGAAGATAACAGAGTTCTGCTTTCACCTTCAATCAGTTCTACTACTCCCATATCTTATTTACATGACCAGGATCACAATGGTCATGGTCAAAATGACCTTTACCATGCTGAAATAGCTTTTTCAGCACTCTGAAATTGTGACTGAAAAAAAGTTAAAAACTAGCATTTCTGAAAGGTCACGGGACAGAATATTTTGAAATTTTCAGAAAATATGCCCAATATATTGTTTTAAATGATAAGAGCTTTGAAAATTAGAAAAATTGTCTGAAACAAAAATTGTTGTCATAAAAAGGAAAAAAGTCAGCTTTTCAAATCATTTTTTCATTTTTTCTCTATTTCTAAAAATGAATTCAAATTTTCAAAGCTCTGATATCTACCCTGAGACTTTAAAATAGCATTTTACTCCCTCTTCCCCTAACATAATTAATTACGTTTTTTGACGGACATCAATATTTTGACCCGGCCCCTAAATTTACACAGAGAATACAAAGAGAATGGGGAAGGCTCTAATGTGCATGTGAACTTACTAGTGCTATTCTGTCTAAACTAAAATCTCATTTGACATTCAACTTTTTTTCCAAACATCCACAAGTCTGAAAGGCTTTTGCATCATCAGAAAAGTAGAGTATAGTGTCATTTATCAGTTTATGATTTCCATTGAAATCTCCTATAATCCACACAGAATATTTTTCTAATATACATGTACTGTATATATCTTTTATTGACTCTTTAGATGTCATATCATGACATATTAGTCACTAAGGTAGAGCAGTTCCTCCCATTGTCGAGTTGAAGAACTGGTATCTTTATCCTGGCTAGAACCATAGACAATTCTAGCCAGCGCCAGCCTATATCGAGTTAGCAGCACTCTACTAATCGCCGGTATAGGTCAGCAGTCATAGGTCAAAGACAAATCACAAGAAGTGCTGTGACCTGGGTCTGAACCCAAGACCTCTACTTTTTCAGCCTGAAGCCAGATTTCCTGCTTTTCAGACCAATGCCTTAACCACTAAAACTACAAACTACTACGTCATACTTATTTCTTATGTCGGATCTTCATTAAACAATGAACCTATGTCATGTATTGTACTTCCCCATTGTCAGGCCTGTAGCCAGTATTTCCAAGGAAGTTCAGTATTTTAAAAATTCAAGGGGGGGGGGTTCAAACAAAAACAACATCAGTCAGCAATGTAGCATTGTCTACATCAAGTAGCAATATGTTCATTTTAGAAAGTATGCATGTCACTTGTATATAAAGCACAAGTTCATCCAGCATTATATAACAATGATTTCAGGTTTGCCAACATGTAAAGAGTGCAGCTCGACTTTCTTCACAAGCATCCGGCACTAAGCTTACCCTTGTCTCGGATGAGAATGGAGTGAGAAGAATTCTGTTGAACAATGCCAGAAAAAGGTGAGTTACATTTCTAAATAATTAATTTCTGTAAAAAAAGAAAGGAAGTTGGAGGTCTTATATGCATTGTTCATTAGGGTTGTAGTGTATGTATGTATATATTTATTGCCCTTTATATAAAGGAGATACATGTATACAAATTATGTAAATGTTAAATTGAAAATAATCACTATTTACAAACAAACAATATTGCTGTTTTTGACTGACGACGACGCCTAGCTACCGCGTAGACGCACGTCGCCGACCAAAATTGGCCTAGCACCTAATTGTAACGCAATTATAAAAAAATGACTATATTTTACAAACATTCATTGTTTTGTTGTTGTTTTTTATACTGACGACGACGCCTAGCTACCGCGTAGACGCACGCCGTAGGCCTAGATAGACCTGTTACCTAACACTCTTGAGATTAATAAATAATAACATTATGGATCTGCATTTTCTATAAAGATAAAAAGGAAGACATAGCATATCATCATACCTTCCCCAAGGTCGGTACTGCAGTACTGTATGAAAGTATGAGATGCTTTCAATATCTTGTAAGCTAGTAAAAGAAATATACAATTTTTTGTAAATTGAAGAAAGGTGGTGTTGCCCTATGGTGCAATTCTAAATTAGTGTGTATAGTAAGTGTACATAAATATAAATACAAATATGCGAGTAAAACTAAAATGTATTTATAGCTGCTTAAGAGATATAATCGTTTGTTGCAAATACGTCAGGCTGCCGCGTTGACGTTGCAACTACCAATCAAGAAAAAACAAACATAAAGCATTGCTTATTATTGTACCTTCCCCAAGGTCGGTACACTCAGAATAAATACTTATTGCATATTACCCCCTGGTCAGCCCATTTTCCTCCCTTGAGGGCCACCCTTTCACGCTGATAAAGTTACATTAAGATTGTAAACTTGTCAAGTACCGTTGACGACACAAATATTGTTGCATAACTATATATGCCATATCTTTTAAAAATACAAGTAGTTGTTCGTTTGTACAGTGCAACTCTTCAATTCCTATGCCAAGAATGTTTTTAGTGTTCATTTGGATACCCCATTCGCAGCAATGATTGCTAAGTTGTTCTCTATAAATAATATATATATTTGCTGGGCATTTAAGTAAGAAATGATCTACGTCTTCTTTTTCATAAGTGCTGCACATTGAGCATATAACTGATTTGTCTTCGGAACCTCTATATTTTGATCTAAGCGCATGTTCATCTGCTAGCAGTTTCACCATTATTTTACAACTACTTAAAGCAAAAGGGAACAGTCTTGCAACTCTCCACCATATAATTGGCCTCAGAATTTCAAAGTTACCCATTCTAAAATAGTTTAGGCCCTTGTACATTAGCGATTGGAAAAATGTCCTTTGCATCTGAACGGCTGCGATTTGTCTATACACAATATTCTTCCACGTATTTTTGGGGATGAACATTTTACAGTCTACCATATTTAGAACATGGTCATATAAATCGTACCTTTTTGATGTCAGTAACATGCATTTTATTGGAGAGAAGGTATTACATTCATTGTTAACATGCAGCATTTTTACAAATCTCATTGTGAAAAGACATTTATATATATTTGCGCTCGGGAGTTGCAATAAACTCCAGAGAAACATCATTCTTAAAAAGTCAATATAAAATTCAACGTCCATTAGGCCCAGGGGCAAAGTTGAAATGGGAATACTAGCTGAGGGAGGCAGAGATTGAATTCTCCGTCCTATTTCTCGTTGTGTCTTTTCTAGAACAACTATATCATTCTGTTGATAGTTGATAATATGGGCACCGTATGTCATTGTAGGTATGGAGTACGTTTTGTATATTTGACATGCAGATGTTGGGATTAGGCCTCCGCAGCCACTACCTATACCGAGCAGAGCATTGTACTGCGATTTGCCCTTCTTACATTTATCCTGTACATAATCAGAAATATCGTTATTTGTTGAAATTGGAATTCCGACATGCTTAGCATAGTCAGATTTTGCAATTGATTTACCTCCGATATTAAGTTTCTGAGTTGCACCTAGCTCTATTTTACTATTAAAAACGAGAAACGAACACTTATCGGGATGAACTTCATATCTCCACTGATTACTATGAGCATGGAGTAGATCAAGTAGCACTTGCATGTTTTCAAAGGAATTCGACAAGATGCACATGTCATCGGCATATGAAGGACTAACGCAACTTAACGAACCTATGGTTGATCCCTTGTTTAGCTTAATCATGGAGTCAATTATATCTGCCATATAAAGTTGGTAAAATAGCATGGACAGGACACCGCCTTGATGGACACCCTGTAATATTGGAAATAAGTCAGAGCATTTTCCGCCTACTAAAACCGAGCAACTATACCGCTTATATAGCATATACAAAATTTTCCATATCTTACCGCCAATACCACAGTTGTGAAGTTTAAAAAGTAGGCCATCTATCCATACAGAATCGAAAGCTTTTCGGATATCTAGTGTTCAATCACACGGCATGGTTGGCTGTGAGAACATATAGTTCATTTTGAAAAGGAATGGTTTGAAATCTGTTTCCCATTCGTTAAAAGCTATTATTGGCTCATGAAGCAATGAGCCTATGGGATTGACTAGGTATCTGTCCATCTGTTGGTCTATCTGTCAACATTGGCCGCTCAAATTAAAACTGCTATTCATATCAAGTCATATCCATATTCATTTTATAGATATCAACAGTACCTATTCAACCTGCCATCCCCATTTCCAAAGTTCTCCCTTTTTCCCAGAGCATGCAGATTTTGTCTAAAAAAAGTCAAATTATTTACAAATCACTATTTGAGTAAAAAAAGCAAACCACAAATATGAAAAAACAGATTTTTGAGCCTGGATAAGACCCAGAATCTTTTTTATGCTTAGATAACTCAGATTTTTTAAAAATCAGACAAATGGATGGATGTAAATGATTGGATCAATTCACCTTTATTAGTTGTCATGTGTAAAGTGTAAAGTGTACACTTTGCATGATAGATACATTGTGATAGCAACTTATTTATACTGCCCATAGCTTGAACTGAATATTCAAATTTCAGGAATGCCTTGTCACTGGCAAGGATCATTTCACTCTTAGTTGCCATGGGTTAGAGTGTAAATTGTTACTATAGCAACTTATTTATATTGCCAATAACTTTAACCAATAATTTCAATTTCAGGAATGCCTTGTCACTGGCAATGTTGGAGAGTTTAAGAGATGATATTTTAGTTGGCATTGACAAAGAAGGCACCAGAGTTATAGTTATAGCTCATGATGGTCCTGTCTTCTCATCAGGTCATGACCTTAAAGAACTGGTAAGACTGAAACTTTGATAGAATCTAATTAATTGGGTGCGACATTCAGTTGTTACTTTTGTAAGTTTTAACCTAATAGAAAATCTGATTGTGTTAATTATAATTTTGAAAATTATGCAAATGTCAAAATTTTGACGATTTCAATACACTTCTTCATTGGAATGGGGGAATGAGGCATCTTGGGAATATTTCTGATTGACATACATACATACACCTGATTTATGTACTTGTTGCTCATTATAAATATGGTGTTTTATTCATTTGCTTTAGATAAAAATGCTCTGTTGATTTTTCAAAATAGCCATTTTCAATTTATTACGGCACCTGTTTTTACTTTTGAGTATCTGTTGCTTTAAAGAATAGTCTTTAGTAGTCAAATTAATTCTGTCATCCCCTTGTTTATTCTTTCAGACAACTAAAGAGGGCAGAGAATATCACACCAAAGTGTTCAGTCGCTGCTCAGAAGTCATGAAACTTGTCCAAGATGTCCCTGTTCCGGTGATAGCACAGGTGAATGGTAAGTGCAAAGGTGAATGGTAAGTGCAAAGGTGAATGGTAAGTGCACAGGTGAATGGTAAATGCAAAGGTGAATGGTAAGTGCACAGGTGAATGGTAAGTGCACGGGTGAATGGTAAGTGCACAGGTGAATGGTAACTGCATCACACCTTTTGGCCATTATTAATTTTTTAGTCAAAAATGAAACTTTTGTGCATCAACCATCATTTCCAGTTGATATTTTTGAATATCATGTCATGTTTTTGAATATCATGTCATGCTTTTGAATATCATGTCATGCTTTTGAATATCCTGTCATGTTTTTGAATATCGTGTCATGCTTTTGAATATCATGTCCATTTTGTTTCTCAATAAGGGAGATCTGTCTATAAACCTGAGCCTAAACCTGAATAACCAAACCCTCATTCAGTTTTATCAGAGGCCCTCTTCATCTCTTTAGGTTCTTTCATGCAAGGGATATCACAATGCAGGTCTTTTATTCATTAATGACATCAACATCCATTTGAATCCTAAATGAATCTCATCATTTTTGCATTATCATCAAATGCCATTTTGATGTTGATGATTTTTATTATTAATATCATGTCACGTTCAAAGAACATGTAATTGAAGTTAATCCCTGACCCAGTGCTACACAAGGTATCTAATAGCTATAGTAGAAAAACACATATTTGTGCTATTTTTGCACTATCATGACACACCTCATCAATAATCTGCTCCTTTGATTTCTAGGACTTGCAACTGCTGCAGGCTGTCAGCTGGTTGCCAGCTGTGATATGGCTGTTGTTTCAGACAAATCAAAGTTTGCCACTCCAGGGTAAGTTTTCATTGGTCTTACATTTTTTATCTGTAAAAGAGCCATTTATATGATTGACTGATCTGATAATGCCCATTGATCTTGAAAAATTATTTTTATATCACTGTAAGTGTACAAAATTATTATTAATTCAGGGTTTTCATTTGAAACTTGGCTAATGTCTGTTCCAATCTTTTGCAGAAATGCAGTTTAATGCAGTTCAAATTTCACATGAAGATTGTGATTGAATATTTGAAATAAACAAAACACAGAAAAACCTGTTTACATTATTTCTCTTGGGTATTTGATCCATTATGAAATATCTTTGATTGTAGAGTGAGTATTGGCCTATTCTGCTCCACCCCAGCTGTTGCTCTGGCCCGAGCTGTGCCCCGCAAGGTTGCTATGGAAATGCTCTTCACTGGGTTCCCTATTGATGCTAAAGGTAGGTGAGGCTATAGGAAACATGAAGAACATTTTATAACTGATATGTCATGCTAATTTTATATATATATTTATGCACAAGTGTTAAAGGGAGAGCACCAAAAGTTGTAAAGCAAACTAACAAGAAAAAGCAAACTCTATATATAGGTATACACCAGAAATAAGAAAAACAAACACCATATATCCCAAAACTGTGATCTAATGTGAAGGAGCAATGTCTAATACCCCCTTTCCCCCACCATTCAAGGACCAATACCACAATCCAAGACCAGAAGACCAGGGGACATTTCATTCATACTGAAGTCATTATAATACATGTTGAAGAAAAAATTAGAAATTGATAGCCAATACTCACAACCTCAAAAATAGTTGTAGATACAAGTACTCATACATGATAGAGCATTCAGTCTCAAATGATGTTGGATAGACAAAATCCAGTCTCAAAGACCATAGGGGTTTCAAAGGGTCAACATCAATTTGCAAAGCCATCGCCATAATCAAAACAACTGGCTGAAAAAACTACCCAATTATATGGCAGATGTAAGATTTGATGAATGTTGTAATGACAGAATATTATTAACTTTCAGATGCCTTGCAGCATGGTCTTGTCAATAGGGTTGTGCCTGAGGAGGAGCTTGAAACTGAGGTAGGATCCTGTAATTTAAAATAAAGTGTTTAATACAGTACACATATTTACTGTACATGTATTTCAGGAGAAAACTCATGAATTGAATTGAGACAACTTTTACCATTATTTAAAGATGGCAGGACTGTCAGTCACAGTTCCCACACGACCAGAGCTATTGTGGTTTCTGACATAAAAAGGGAAATTTAAATTATCATTAATGAAATACATGTATAGCTGCATAGTTATTTGTGAAAATTATGTACAGCACTCTCTCATGGACCTTGTATACATTATCTGAGCTTTACAATTTAGTGTATATACTTACATGGATGCTGTTATTTTATGTATTTGCAGACACGTAGGCTGACAGACCGGATATGTGAGACCAGTCATTCAGTGACAGCATTAGGGAAAACTACCTTTTATGACCAAATAGCCAGGGATAGGAATTCAGCATATGTGTGAGTTTTCATGTTAACTGGGGTAATTGATAAGTGGAAATGCAAAAGGATTTCTGGAGGTTTACTTTTTGTACCATATGAGGTCATGATCTAAATAGTTAAATGGGATCCTAAAATGAAATTTGCATTAACGCAGATGTGATTAAGTTTACCACCAGGTGGCTCATTTGGGTCAGATACCATGGCGGGTATAGTGGAAAGTTCCATTTAACTTAAATTGGATCTGTTTTAGTGGTTCAATTTTCATATAACCCTTATGTATCTAATGCAATCTTATGCAAATTAAAATATGTCCAGCAAAAGAAAATGTAATCTGTCCAATACAAGAAAAGATATTTCACTTTTTGTGATTTTGTAACATGGGGTCTATGGGGAATCAACCCGAACTAGAAGTCACATTTTCAAAAAAAATTATATTTTTACAGTTGATAAACAATTTTCAAAACAATATTTCTTGATGTACTTTTACATGTAGATTTCAAATATGACATCAATTTGAATATTTAATGACGTAAATCAAGATTATTTCTACTCACATCTATACTCGTCTATTATGGAAGGATATGGTCTGATTTGATAACTGAGCAAAATTTAACTGTCTCATCAAAAGTCCTGTTTATAATATCTCAAATGTACTGTTTCAGTAAAACTGAACGAGTGATGGTGGAGAATCTAGGACTGAAAGATGGCCAGGAAGGACTTGCCGCTTTCCTTGGCAAGAGAAAACCCACCTGGACTCATGGTACTGACCCTGCTGAATAGATGGCGCTGTATAATGCAAGATGAGGACAAGCAGTCGCGACAGGAAGTGACTGTAGCAAGTATTGCATTAACTGCAACAATATCTCAAAGACTGTTAAATGACCTCAAGGTTGATTGTATGTGATTAGTGCCAATTATGGAAGATCGTGTAAATATTCTGACATTTTGGCAGTTTCTGACAGTTTGTCTGCGATCAGATTATGTTTGGATGATGTTTACAATGTAAGATGTGGATGTGCAATACTGTTTCTAGTGTAATATAATAAAATATATGATATCAAATTGAACATAATATACACTGGTGTTTTATTTAACAAATATATTTATGTTCTGTTCAGCAATACAATTTACATGTCTTCAACATATATGCGTACTATCCAATCCTGTCTTACTTCACTCATGGTATCATTTCCACCATTCCTTTCTAATGATACCATGAGCAAGATAAAGTATAATGGGCTCTAGATAGTGTCGTTTAGTACACTGTATAAGTGGTAATTTTGCCTCGAATCGTTTAATTTGCTTATTGTCTATTTTTTGCTAGGTTTGGAAAATTAAATGTTGGAAATATTATCTTCATATAGTACATATAATACTAGTAATTTGCGTCATTTATCCAATGAGAAGTTTTTTGTAATTAGGAAAATTAAAATGAGGAAAATGATAAAATTTGACCATTCAGCAAATTAACCACTCTGATTAAATACCACTTATACAGTATCGAGCAACAATAGCAAATGTTCTCATGTGGGGCAACAAGAATGGCTTATCATCGTAATATCAGGACTCAAAACATTATGCCCAAATATTATAAAATGTGTTTCTGTTATCGTAAGTGCATGAAAGCATTCAGAGCCCCATTTAAGAATTGGCCATGACTCTGCCAAGAATGGCCGAAATCTTCAATGGATGGCTGTAACTATAAATACTTAAAGGAACACCATTCCTTTTACCGGGCATTATTTGATTTAAAACATACTCTATGAAAACTTCAAAAATAAATTTTCCTAAAATCCAATTAAAATTGTTACATTCTCAACAATTGCTTTCTTATTACAGGTAATTGCTTTCTTATTCCCCACCTTAAGTTTTGCTTCAATTTGCCAAACTTAAGGAGGGGAGTGTATTTATGATACTGATGGATGAAATAATGTCTAATAATAGTGAACAGAGAACACTGAACTGCAATAAACTGCTGTTACGTATATCCATTCCAAGAGTGCCCCATTTATCAAATTGTTTCCGACGTGTAAATACTACATTTGCATGATTAAGTCTACAAAACTATCTGCCACTTGAAAAATATACAATTACAAATATTTTATCCACTGTTTTAAAAAACGAACTTGGATATTATTTATACATCCAACAGATTTTTAACTGCATATCATTACATCATTATGTACATGTATAACTTAATACTAAATCTTTGATTATAGCATGAATGACTTAGTCAATGTTAAAATAAATTATATTATCTAGACATTTTAAGTCAATCTATTTTCTTTATGTATGCTCACACTATACTGTTATATGTGGTTTCATTCCACCGACAATGGCACCTCCTTTTATATATATAATAAGTACTAATCTAGAATAACTCACGTACTTACATGTATTAAGTACATTTATTGTGCAGTACATGAACATGTATTTTCTCATTTATTCCATTTCATAAATACATGCTCAATTTTTTGCTGCAAAAATAAGCAAATTGAGAATGAGAATTTTAGATGAAATCTGAGTTATGTTTGAAGAGTTCAAACAGAGAACAAGGTAACGTTAATTTGTTAAAGCTTTGACATTTTCACAAAAGCTCGTTATTTTAGCATCAGAAGCCACTTTAATATATGTTAGTAGTGATTAATGAAACATTAATGGGCTTTCAATAAGCATTATTAAAATGTCTTGCTCTTATTCAATAGTCACTAAAAATGGATCGACAGGTTGGTTCAACCATCTTTTCACTTCTCTGATTGAATCAATAACTCTGTCCTAATTAAGCAGTTCAATTATGTGTTATATTATTTATTAAAAATGGTCTGACTGTGATTGGAGTAGCTATGACTGCCATCCTTCACACTCAGGCTTCACTGCTTCTGTACATATAGCTATACAAAAGTGGAACATGCTTGGATGGCCATGACGGACAAGGATGGCTGTAACATACTCCATAGCACTCACCCTCACTGGATTAATTAATTGACCCATGACTATTTTGCAAAACTTCACAACAACATCCCATATTTCTGTTCATAAACAAAGGAGCTTGTCATTACAGTCAATGTTAACCTAATAAGCTGCTTAACAGACAGGTGAAATAAAATCAACTCCTCATTTCACGATCATATTTCCGAATATGTCTTTTCAGAGTTAACTAAACTTTGCGCTCAGGCTAATTCAGCAAAGCAGAGCTATCACTTACTGCAATTGACATGTGTATCTAATACAGAATCCACAGACGTCATCATAGTCATCAGTAAACCGTCGTAGACTATTTCACCTCATAGGCTATTTGGTAAATGGCTAATATATACCTCATAGGCTATTTCACTGGCACAATATAGGAAATCCACGACTGCTTATATTTTCACATAAATCCACATGATTTTGGCAAAACACTGCCATCATTTCCTGCGACTGAAACACCAGGAATATGTATCAGTCTAATCAATGTGCTGTTGCACGTAAAAGTGACCTTGGCGTATGAAATGTAACGACTTGTTCATCGTGATGTTCCTGTTTCCAGTGTATAAACTTCAGCACTCTCACGTGCCATTTCTCTGGGAGCATGTTTATGAGGAACCCGAGACATATAAGTACTATTGCCGCAATTTTCATGCCGTCAAACTGAATATTTCTCCAAACTAAGTCAACAACTGAAATAAAATAAGACATTTTTAGAGACAGTAGAGACAATAGAGCAATAGGATGCATAGAATTTGTAGAAACTCAAAGGTTTCTATAAATGTCAAGCAACAGGATACATTGAAGATTTGCTTCTTATATAATCCTTACTATCTCGTATACAGGGTGTCTTTAATTACGCTTTACATAATAGACTTTGTATTGTAATTGAAAAGAGAATTTATGGACACCCTGTAAATCATGATTCTTTTTGGTATAAACTCATGACAATTTACAGAACTGTCTAATTAATTTGTCTAATTTTACATGCACTCTGCTTGGAGAGTGAAGTAACCCTAATAGACCCCTACCCTGTATGATATTCAGAGTTCAGGACTAGGGATGAAAATATGATTGCCATAATTTAACATTGGCATTCAGTTCATTGTCCAAAAATGATTGCCATTGTCCAAAAGTGATTGCCATTGGCAATCTGGGAGCCTTGAGTTTTGAACCCTAATGATATACTGTTGGATATCTATCTACTCACCAACACAGAATGGTACTGCCAGGGCAAGGCCTAGTTGTATGAATGCTTCATGTGTAATACCAATGCCAAAGCTTATATCTACTCACCTACACAGAATGGTACTGCCAGGGCAAGGCCCAGTTGTATGAATGCTTCATGTGTAATACCAATCCCAAAGCTTATATCTACTCACCAACACAGAATGGTACTGCCAGGGCAAGGCCCAGTTGTATGAATGCTTCATGTGTAATGCCAATACCAAAGCTTACTACCAGATTAAACACTGCAAATATAAATGGAAACATTAAATTCATGATGTATGCCTAGATGGGGTAAATTGGCTTTAATTTAGCAATCCTCATTGGATGAATATGATAAAACTGGTTATAATTGACAAAATACCAAAGCATAAAATTAGCATCATCTTTTTTCATTTCAATATTTCAATATTTGATTTTGCCTCGCACATTTGTAGATCCCTACACCCCTGAACTGCAAAACCATTACACACATATAAGACGCAGATTCTGTCACTGTTAGTGCAAATTGTACTTACACAAGGCAAGAGCTGCAGAGCCGGACAGGTAGCCCCAAGGCATGTTGTTCCAGTCCATGGGCTCACCATTTGAATAATAGACAGCTAGCAGAATTGGCCACATAATCACAATGTTACACAGACCTGAAATGCAATTATTCATACATGTACAGTACAACAAGATGTGCTGGAATTTGGGGTTTGAATAAATCAAAATTTAAATAACATTTTACTTTAAATTAAAGTCCAACTGACTCCAATAATCTTCATGAACAAAAGGATATAATCTTTATCTTACTCCCCTAGGAAAATATCATATCTGCCCCCAGGATTCAATCAATATCCTTTCTGTTCAGCAATATTAAGTATAAATCTCAACAATTGTTTGCATACTCACCCAGAAATGTAAAAAATATGGACACTTGGCAATACGTGACTTCCCCTAAAATCTTCTTGAATAGCACCTGCAAGCATAGAAGCACATAAAGGTATATAGAAGACATGAAGGTATACAGAAGCACATAAAGGTATATAGAAGCACATATATAGGTACATAGAAGACATAAAGGTATATAAAATACGTAAAGGTATATAAAAGCACATAAAGGTATATAGAAGCACATAAAGGTATACAGAAGCACATAAAGGTATATAGAAGCACATAAAGGTATACAGAAGCACATAAAGGTATATAGAAGCACATATATAGGAACATAGAAGACATAAAGGTATATAAAATATGTAAAGGTATATAGAAGCACATGAAGGTATATAGAAGACATAAAGGTATATAGAAGCACATAAAGGTATATAGAAGCACATAAAGGTATATAGAAGCACATAAGGGTACATAGAAGCACATAAAGGTATATAGAAACACATAAAAGTATATAGAAGCACATAAAGGTACATAGAAGCACATAAAGGTATATAGAAGCACATAAAGGTGCATAGAAGCACATAAAGGTATATAGAAGCACATAAATGTACAGGGTGGTCATTTTCCTAATATCTTTGTCATTTTATAGCATTACTCCCTGATATTTCACGCATTTGTACATCATTCAATTTCCTACCACCCTACCAAATTTCATGACCATCAGACTGATAGTCACAATTTTACAGCACTTTGAATAACATGCTTCAAGTTTGGCCATCATCGTGCTGTAGGCAAACCTGCACAGTTGTCAATGGGCTGAATGCATTCCTCAGAAGTTATGACCTGAATGAAACGGATGATCTCACTTTTGAGGTTTGTGATTGTCCTGAGGTCATTCTCATACACTTTTTCCTTGCCATATCCCCATAGGTCAGGACTTTTTGGACGACGAGTGCATGTGGCCCGACAGCGCAATAGTGGCCACTAGGGCATGATCTGTAAAGTGCTGTAACATTGTGACTATCAATCTGTTGGTCATGAAATATAGTATGCTGGTAGGAAATTGAATGATGTACAAATGTGCAAAATATCAGGGAGTTATTTCTTGAAATGACAAATATATGAGGAAAATTGTGTAAGGGTTTCCATTTTTTTGACCACCCTGTATATAGAAGCACATAAAGGTATATAGAAGCACATAAAGGTATATAGAAGCACATAAAGGTATATAAAAGCACATAAAGGTATATAGAAGCACATAAAGGTATATAAAAGCACATAAAGGTATATAGAAGACATAAAGGTAACAAGCTTACTTTTCAGTTGATATGTAAAACCATCTTACTGTTTGTTTACATTTTACACATAGTAATGTCAAAACATTTTATTTTATACCAATACAGTGTGTATGTCTTTATTATTTTCCATTGTAGCTTCAAATGCAAGACTATGAAGTTTAGAACCATCTGACCATTGTATAATTGTGAGCAAATGTATGATTATACAACAATTTCATGAACAGCATAAACATAATGCCTTTTAACATTCAAAGGGAAGTGATGCCAAAATAGGCAAAACATGAAACAATTGGACGTAAATGTTCAATTGATATATGTATATTCGATATACAGATCCTGGTCTCTAGGTTCTATCCAATCCAGGGTTCCAGTTTTATTGCTCATATGCCTGTCAGCCAATGGTTACCCCCCTTAATACTTGACAATTAATGCACTTCCCGTGAGAGGGTTTCCCTGTGATTAATAAGCCATGAACATGCAACAACTCTGTTAAATAGTTGAAACATGCAGGTAAGCACAGTAGTTCCTCGACCACTCAGATTTCAACATAAAAGAATAAATAGTCTCATTAGCTGCTCTACCTTTTACAATTACGATGCTAATTTCCTAACTATGCTTGAACAGACATCATCTTCTGATTAATAAGCATTAAATTATATTCCCTGGATTTATTTTGTTAATACTACTTCATAATCATGGAAATCTGCAGTGTCAAGGTCATTGTGACTCAATACAGCAAGATATCCGGTTTTAGGAGTTGACGAGGTCAAGGTCATTTGGAGATATGATTGACGAACTTGATTAGAAAGCTAAAAATAAACATGTAATGGGTGATGAGAATTATATTACAGGCTTCCCTCAATGAAATCTCTGACATTCCAGTTCTGTATATACCTATTAATTTATTATGTCATTGCATATCTGTGATAATGAAATCAATGTGACAACTCACAAGCACATGATACATCAAGAGACTTTTTCCTGATAACATAGCAAGCAGAAAGTTATAATTTTCAGCAAAATAAATACTTTGAAGAAAAAGATTACAATTTGGATGTTGCATACAAGTTAAAATACTTTTGTGAGGTAATCAGTTCATCTAAATCTGGATAACAAAATAAAAACAAGAAACAAATACACACAATAATATTTTACTACTAGTATCGAATCAATAAGATCACTTGAATTAAAGTCTATATTTAGTGTAAGAGCATTGTGCAGGTAAGTTTTAAAATCCATTATTGTTACCTTATATACAGCTGAGCCTGTTGCCGCGCCAACGGCAATTATGACCCCCCACATTGATGGGCTGCCAAATCCATCAACATACGCCATCATTATAACCCCCGTTATAGAAAATATAACAGCAACTATCTGAAATCAATTGTAAAAATGTCATTAGCAGATTCATTAAATAGATCAAATAAATAGTCATGCTCATATTTGGATTTTTTGAGAATACATTCAGATTTATATATTGATGTTCCCATGGCTACCTAATTGTGACAACACACTGGTTGCACCTGATGCAAATAACACAAATAGAAACCACTAACATAACAAAATGTCACAACTTGGTTGCAGACAACACAGATTTGATAATAATTTGTTGCCATGACAAACCATATTTTTGATGGAAATGTGTTACATGGTTGATCTATTGAATATCCTGATTGACAGATATTTCTGTAACCATAGCGACAGATATTATGCTGACTTCACTAACATTTTTCTACATTTTTCCACTCTTTACAAGTTATATTTTAAAATGTAAGTAACAATATCAAATAACGCATAACTTATATAGAAAAATATCAAACACTGACAAGTATTTTAAAGTTACCATGGTGACATAATAAAACCATTCATGGAAATCACATCATTTATATTTCCAAAAAAGTAATAACACTAAAATGTAACACCCCTCACTGAACAGATCATCATTATGTTAAAATAAATATATCACAATTTCCAGTCATGGTTGCAAAATATGACCTAATATGAATAATACATTTTAGAGTTGTCTGCCAAGTTTTCTGCCATTTTGAAAATTAACTCTCAAGAACGAAATCTGCACACATAATGCATAAGACACATAAGACAATTAAAAAACACTTGAGTTATTGTCTGCATTAAAGAACACTTGGATTATTATCCACATTAAAGGACACTTGATTTATGATCTGCACTAATGAACACTTCAGTTATTGTCTTCACTAATGAATACTTGAGTTAATGTCTGCACTTAAAGACACTTGAGTCATTATCTGCATCAAATAACATTTGAGTTTTTGTCTGCACTAATGAACAATTAAGTTATCATCTGAATTAACTTTTGAGTTATTGTATACATTTAAAAACTTTTGAGTTATGGTCTGAATTAAAAAACACTTTAGTTGTTGTCTGCATTAAAAAACCTTGGAGTTATTGTCTGCATTAAAGAACACTTAAGTTATTGTCTGCACTAATGAACACTCAAGTTACTGTCTGAGTTATTGCCTGCATTAAATGGCACTGCAGTTATTGTCTGCATTGAAAAACACTCAATTTATTAAAGAACACCTGAGTAATTTTTCTCATTAAAGAAAACTGGTTATTGTCTATACTAATGAACACTTGAGTTACTGCCTGCACTAATCAACACTTAAGCTTTAGTTTGCATCAGACACTTGATGAGACTCATATTGTCCTTGAATTATTAACACATGAATGGATTACTTCTCTCTATATTCATATATTGGCCTTCATTCAATCATGGGATAAAAATGTAATCAGAATTTGAAACATAATAGCGAAATAGATGGATGATGAATTTATAACGCAATATCTCGATTTTATCCCTGGGAGATTATTCAATGGATGTCAGAAAAGAGCTTTGTAGTTATAATATGCATGGCTCATAATATTCCTAGAATATGCAGAGCATGTAACCTCGAGAGGGTAACGTCAAATGGCCAATTGATTACATGTAAAGCCTTCCATAAATATTTATAATGTGAAAGGGTCTGAGAGAAATTAATTACTTTGCGTCACAATAATCTCCCCTGACTTTCAGAAGCTCTCTATTTCTCTGTGATGGAAGGCTTGATACGGTGTGTCAGGTGCGCTGTACTTTTATATCATTCGAATCTGCAATTATGTGGAAAAAGCTGTGGCCGTTGTATAAACAGGATCACAGTGATTGTATGGGGTTGTTTTTAACAAGGTAATAAATTACAAGGATTGAAGTAGCAATTCCACGATTCCCTGTGATTATGAGGCGATTGTCTCCATGATGAATGAGACATTATCTATTCAGTTCTTTTTCAAGTTTCATCAATCTATCTGTTTCTGTATTGTATTGATATATCCATGTAACACTAGACAACAGCAACGCCAAAGAGTAGCAAATCCCATCTAACAGCCATGGCTGACAGTCAGTTTTACAAACGAAGTATCTAGCAAAAATCGTAATAACATACAAAAATGGCCACTATTTTCGAAATGGTTGCTCACTATAGCCAAATTGTCATCATAAAGTGTAATATACTTCTAAGTAGGCACATATAAAGTTTCAACAAAATCGCACACATGGCCATTTTTCAAAAGTTCTGCCTACTTTTGATTGTTTCATTTCTAATTAAATTTAAAATATTGTCATGTAAGTGATCACAGTTTCCCTTTGTGCCATTTTGGTGACATCATTTAAATAAGGAATGACAGTTTAATGACTTTCATCTGACTGCTCTCATTTATTCATGTGCCATGCATGACATTTTACAAATCCACTTGTTGAGGTTATTATGGAGACATTGAAATGATACCTGTGACACTTTACAAACAATATTGAAACATAAAAATATGCTGTTAATTTTAGAATTACTTTATGGATATGGAACACATCACATTAAACCTAAATAAACAATCAATCATTAAATCAACTGCCAGATTATAGTTTCAGAGCCACAATGAATCAAACATTTTTTTCCAAATGATAACCTTATAAACACCTGAAATCAAAGGTAATGTCATTTGAAAGCTAGTCGATTCTCAACTGCTATTTTCTATTTGGTTTAATTTAATTACAGTTAATCTGCATGTTACTGTCAACTGGTAGAAAAAACATACTTTTCTATGTTTTGTTCAACCTGTTAAATAATGGGAATACTAGAATTGTATCATAATTACAGTGGATATATCTTTTATTGACACATACATTGTGTATATATCTTTTATTAACACATACATTGTGAATATATATTTTATTGACACATACATTGTGTATATATCTTTTATTGACACATACATTGTGTATATATCTTTTATTGACACATACATTGTGTATATATCTTTTATTGACACATACATTGTGTATATATCTTTTATTGACACATACATTGTGTATATATATTTCATTGACACATAAATTGTGTATATATCTTTTATTGACACATACATTGTGTATATATCTTTCATTGACACATACATTGTGTATATATCTTTTATTGACACATACATTGTGTATATATCTTTCATTGACACATACATTGTGTATATATCTTTCATTGACACATACATTGTGTATATATCTTTTATTGACACATAAATTGTGTATATATCCTTTATTGACAAATGCATTGTGTATATATCTTTTATTGACACATACATTAGTATATATCTTTTATTGACACATAAATTGTGTATATATCTTTTATTGACAAATGCATTGTGTATATATCTTTTATTGACACATACATTGTGTATATATCTTTCATTGACACATACATTGTGTATATATCTTTCATTGACACATAAATTGTGTATACATCTTTTATTGACACATAAATTGTGTATATATCTTTTATTGACAAATGCATTGTGTATATATCTTTTATTGACACATACATTGCGTATATCTTTTATTGACACATACATTGTGTATATATCTTTTATTGACACATACATTGTGTATATCTTTTATTGACACATACATTGCGTATATATCTTTTATTGACACATGCATTGTGTATATATCTTTCATTGACACATAAATTGTGTATATATCTTTTATTGACACATACATTGTGTATATATCTTTTATTGACACATACATTGTGTATATATCTTTCATTGACACATAAATTGTGTATATATCTTTTATTGACACATAAATTGTGTATATATCTTTTATTGACAAATGCATTGTGTATATATCTTTTATTGACACATATATTGTGTATATATCTTTCATTGACACATACATTGTGTATATATCTTTTATTGACACATACATTTCGTATATATCTTTTATTGACACATACATTGTGTATATATCTTTTATTGACACATACATTGTGTATATCTTTTATTGACACATACATTGTGTATATATCTTTTATTGACACATACATTGTGTATATCTTTTATTGACACATACATTGTGTATATATCTTTTCTTGACACATACATTGCGTATATCTTTTATTGACACATACATTGTGTATATTATATCTTTTATTGACACATACATTGTGTATATATCTTTTATTGACACATACATTGTGTATATATCTTTCATTGACACATAAATTGTGTATATATCTTTTATTGACAAATGCATTGTGTATATATCTTTTATTGACACATACATTGTGTATATATCTTTCATTGACACATACATTGTGTATATATCTTTCATTGACACATAAATTGTGTATATATCTTTTATTGACACATAAATTGTGTATATATCTTTTATTGACAAATGCATTGTGTATATATCTTTTATTGACACATACATTGCGTATATCTTTTATTGACACATACATTGTGTATATATCTTTTATTGACACATACATTGTGTATATCTTTTATTGACACATACATTGCGTATATATCTTTTATTGACACATACATTGTGTATATATCTTTCATTGACACATAAATTGTGTATATATCTTTTATTGACACATACATTGTGTATATATCTTTTATTGACACATACATTGTGTATATATCTTTCATTGACACATAAATTGTGTATATATCTTTTATTGACACATAAATTGTGTATATATCTTTTATTGACAAATGCATTGTGTATATATCTTTTATTGACACATATATTGTGTATATATCTTTCATTGACACATACATTGTGTATATATCTTTTATTGACACATACATTTCGTATATATCTTTTATTGACACATACATTGTGTATATATCTTTTATTGACACATACATTGTGTATATCTTTTATTGACACATACATTGTGTATATATCTTTTATTGACACATACATTGCGTATATCTTTTATTGACACATACATTGTGTATATATCTTTTCTTGACACATACATTGCGTATATCTTTTATTGACACATACATTGTGTATATATCTTTTATTGACACATACATTGTGTATATTATATCTTTTATTGACACATACATTGTGTATATATCTTTTATTGACACATACATTGCGTATATATCTTTTATTGACACATACATTGCGTATATATCTTTTATTGACACATACATTGTGTATATATCTTTTATTGACACATACATTGCGTATATCTTTTATTGACACATACATTGTGTATATATCTTTTATTGACACATACATTGTGTATATATCTTTTATTGACACATACATTGCGTATATCTTTTATTGACACATACATTGTGTATATATCTTTTTTTGACACATACATTGTGTATATATCTTTTCTTGACACATACATTGTGTATATATCTTTTATTGACACATACATTGCGTATATATCTTTTATTGACACATACATTGCGTATATATCTTTTATTGACACATACATTGCGTATATCTTTTATTGACACATACATTGCATATATATCTTTTATTGACACATACATTGTATATATATCTTTAATTGACACATACATTGTGTATATCTTTTATTGACACATACATTGTGTATATATCTTTTCTTGACACATACATTGTGTATATATCTTTTATTGACACATACATTGTGTATATTATATCTTTTCTTGACACATACATTGTGTATATATCTTTTATTGACACATACATTGTATATATATCTTTAATTGACACATACATTGTGTATATATCTTTTATTGACACATACATTGTGTATATATCTTTTCTTGACACATACATTGTGTATATATCTTTTATTGACACATACATTGTGTATATTATATCTTTTCTTGACACATTGTGTATATATCTTTTATTGACACATACATTGTGTATATTATATCTTTTCTTGACACATACATTGTGTATATATCTTTTCTTGACACATACATTGTGTATATATCTTTTATTGACACATACATTGCGTATATATCTTTTATTGACACATACATTGTGTATATCTTTTATTGACACATACATTGCGTATATATCTTTTATTGACACATACATTGCATATATCTTTTATTGACACATACATTGTGTATATATCTTTTATTGACACATACATTGCATATATCTTTTATTGACACATACATTGCGTATATATCTTTTATTGACACATACATTGCGTATATCTTTTATTGACACATACATTGTGTATATATCTTTTATTGACACATACATTGTGTATATATCTTTTATTGACACATATATTGTGTATATATCTTTTATTGACACATACATTGCGTATATCTTTTATTGACACATACATTGTGTATATATCTTTTATTGACACTTGTTTCAACATGTATAATTATAACTTTATATTCCATATATAAAATTGATAACCAAGAAGTGACATGATTATATAAAATATAGATTCGGTTGAACCAAAAAGAGCTGATCAATTGATCGAATAATCTTTAGAACGTTTGACTTCACCAACGGAAATAAGTTTTATCTGATGTAGCCACTGGTTTTAGGATATCAATCAATATAAGAGAACTGCCTTTGTGGCAGATAAGGAATTGACTTTGAAACCATCTGTATACATTGAAACGATTTTCATTCAAAGAAATTCCACTTGGGATTGTGTTTGTTTTACCTACCAGATTACAATTACCAGGCAATCATTGAATCAAATGGCAGACCTGAGAAAGACCTGAGAAATAAATGTAGGTGGCCACTCAGAGCTGAAATCTTAATGTAAATTCGACATAAAACATTCCAATGGTCTCATAAGCTTTTATTCCCATTATCAAGTTTAATTAAGCAAACACAAAAGAGACCATAAACAAACACTCATATGGAATCAATATACAGGGTGACGTAAAGATATGCAACACTCTATATTTGAATAACTCAAGAGTTATGAAATCTTCTTCATTTTTCTGATAAAGATAAGATCAAGATCGTCCAATGTGCAAAATCATGATGTACTCATAGAGAATCTAAAACTTCTAGATTTAAAGGAAAGGCATTTTCCATCAAGGTATGCTCTAGGCTTGTTTCATCTTTCATTCATCATGTCATTTCTGGATTGCTTTCATATTATTAACTTCATATGTCAAGTGCCTTCTTATAATACTCCAAAGGCCATGTAGATTGAATGCAGAGCAGTTGTGGAATAAAATGATTTATCCATTTCCAAGCACAATTGATACCTAAACTTAAGTATAGGCAGAATGATGTTAGCTTGTGCTTTTTGTGTAGTTCCAACAATGTGAGTCGATGTTTTGATCCATGGATTGCATTTTGTGCCACCCTGTAATTGATTGCTACAACAGTTGATCCATGGATTGCATTTTGTGTCACCCTGTAATATTGCTACAGCAGTGCTGTTCAATATTACTGACTGTCTTAAAATCATGAAGAGGGGTCTCCTGTGGGGAGTTGTACTTTTCTGAAAGGTTTTTCCTTAAGGAGAAAATGGCTTCTTCTCCTTAAGGAGGCAACAAGCACATATATTGGAAGATAATTGCCATGGAATTGTGCCATTAGCCTTGCCCACATGGAAAGCCTTATTTCTATGTCTTAAGTTGAAATTGCCTGATTTATTCATATAAGCTCCTTAACTCAATAGTACATCTGTCTGGGGAATAATTACAAAAGCTAAGATGGCAGTATATTGCATTGATTTTATAGATTTGACCCCATATAGTCTGCACCACAGCTTATCTGCCATTGTGAAATCATGAGTAAAGGAAGTACTCGTATATCAAACATCATTCTGGTGAAATGGTCAGGGGATGTTTTGTGAGGAACTTTGAGAATCTAATATCACCAGTTTATTTTAAATATTAGAGCCAACAAAAAATTCTAAAAAGATATCTCAATACCACATTTAGGAAACCTATATTCTTAATATTGGAAATGGATTCTAGCAATACTATCATGAATCTATGATGCCGTCTCATTTTATATTTGAAGCACCCAAAGCACATTTTGTCCTTTTAAACCTCACTTGAATTCGTATACTGATTCATGAATGGTAAATAGTGGAGGGGGTGTTATGCATTGTTACATTTAAGTTAAATCAAAGTTGGGGATATTGGGGGCTATTTTTCCTTATGACTTGTGCTCTTAAATGTTTATATCTTGTTGTGCTTTGTAAATATCTTTGGTCTTCTCCCTATTAACACGCATATGTATAGAGCCAATGCAGAAATGTATGTAGATTGTAGAAATACCTGGGACCTACTGACTGATTAATCTCCCATTCAATATGTAAAATAACAACTGTGACTATAGTGCAGTAGTGCATATAGTGCAGTAGAGCAGAAGCAACAACATTCCTCTTTCAATCAATGATATGATTAACCTTTTGCCAGCATTGTGTTTTTTGTATTCAGCATTTGCTTGATGTGCTCAAAAGGAGCCTTTCTGCCCACATTACAAACTGACCAATCAGGATATTAGATTTTTAGTTCTTGCTACTTTTGTCAAACAATCATTATGTTTTGCATCAACAGGATGTTACAGTAATTGACAATCATATGATGTTTTGCATCAACAGGATGTTACAGTAATTGACAATCATATGATGTTTTGCATCAACAGGATGTTACAGTAATTGACAATCATATGATGTTTTGCATCAACAGGATGTTACAGTAATTGACAATCATATGATGTTTTGCATCAACAGGATGTTACAGTAATTGACAATCATATGATGTTTTGCATCAACAGGATGTTACAGTAATTGACAATCTCTGATGTTTTGCATCAACAGGATGTTACAGTAATTGACAATCATATGATGTTTTGCATCAACAGGATGTTACAGTAATTGACAATCATATGATGTTTTGCATCAACAGGATGTTACAGTAATTGACAATCATATGATGTTTTGCATCAACAGGATGTTACAGTAATTGACAATCATATGATGTTTTGCATCAACAGGATGTTACAGTAATTGACAATCTCTGATGTTTTGCATCAACAGGATGTTACAGTAATTGACAATCTCTGTTGTGGTCAACCACGCCATATTTCATCCTTCACTGTATCCTGACAAAAATGTTTGGAATTTGTCTCTATCTATTCTTGTCCATTTGATTGACTAGACGAGAGTAAATGTCACTACTTGTATAAAGCTAATATATTGTGAGAGACAGGATTACTTAATTATAAATAATTCTAGTTTATGAGTTTAATATCATACAATCATAGAAATTTATAACATTTCAGAACAAACGTTTATTTCCCCGAAACAACTACCACCTTTGCGCAAACATGGTCTTGTCTATGCAAATTACACCCTGTGGAATGTTAAACGTCCTGTTGCTAGTTTTATAGTAATAATAGTGTTATAAACTAAATCTATTGATTATTAAGCAACTTTAAGGAAGCCATTAAAGCAATTAGACCAAATGCAAGTTGAAATAATCTTGATTTACGTCAGAAAAGAACTCAAAATGTAGTCAAAGTGATATTATATTTGAAATATACATGTGTAATTACATCTAATAATGAGGTTTAAAAAGCGTTCATCAACATCATCCAATCTAATTTTCTTTGAAAATGTCACTTTTTTATACTTTTTATACTGGAAATATTTTAATTTGTATAACTATCAGATATATAAAGATAATATGAAAATTGAAGCACTAAAAATGTTGAATATTTAAGTTTAAGGGAACTTTCTACTATATCTACCATGCTATTTGGATTATTAACATTTTAAGATTTAGTTGTGGGATGGGGAGTGGGCATTGTGTGATCCAAAGCCTGTACCATCATTTGGAATACACACAAACTTTAAAGACTTTGATAAATCAGAATGGGGAGTGGGACTCAAGGGAAGCCATCAAAACAATCTTTGTATTGTGATGAGAGTAAATTGCATGGGAATAGTGAGAGAAGTAGGTAGACAGATTGGCTAAAGTCGTCTTGGGTGTGCTTGAGACATCCTCGACTATAATAAGTCATATATAATTGGCTCTCTGCCAACATAGGCTGACGTGGGATGGTCTTCATTTATGAACGGAAGCAGTGACTTGATAGGGACATTAATAATGTATCATAGTACATGTAATATACCTTTATGAACATTGTTACTATGCAATGATGACGTTACTCATCTATGAATTTTAAAAGGCTACATGGGAGCGATCATTATTATCATTTTAAAAGGCTACATGGGAGTGATCATTTTTATCATTTTAAAAGGCTACATGGGAGTGATCATTATTATCATTTTAAAAGGCTACATGGGAGTGATCATTTTTATCATTTTAAAAGGCTACATGGGAGTGATCATTATTATCATTTTAAAAGGCTACATGGGAGTGATCATTATTATCATTTTAAAAAGCTACATGGGAGTGATCATCATCACCTGCTGACAATGCTAACATCAATTATAAGTTGGTCAGTCAATTTTATCTAACCACAAAATAGCAGAATGGAAGACAAAACCAAACACATGATGACATTGAGAATGACACAAGGAAGGACAATACTTTAGCATACCTGACCTGACCTGACTTGTATATAAAAGAGTCCCATTATGGGAAGCTTGAACAGACAACCATGGCCATCTTACCCTACCCTAAATCTAAAATAAAGAAAAAAAATGTTCCTATAAAGAATATGAATTAAAATGTATTTAAGAAACAACTTACCCGTATTGCTATAAACTTTTCATGCAGAATAATCCAAGATAGGAGATATACAAAGCTAGGACTTGTGGCAAATAGAGACACGACATCCACGGGTTGGATGTTATACATATTGAGTGCCCGCACATACATGTAATTCGTAACTGTCCATATTAAACAAAACAAGGAGAGCTGGCCTAATAGCTTAAATGGAATAAAACAGTCTGTTTCTGAGCGATATTTGTTAATTCCTTCCCTGAAAATAGAAAGTAAAGTGCATGTATCAATTGACATAGAAAGTAAAATACATGTATTAATTGATATAGGAACTAAAATACATGTATTAATTGACCCAGAAAGTAAAATACATGTATTAATTGAAATAGGAACTAAAATACATGAATTAATTGACATAGAAAGTAAAATACATGTATTAATTGACATAGAAATTAAAATACATGTATTAATTGACATAGAAAGTAAAATACATGTATTAATTGACATAGAAAGTAAAATACATGAATTAATTGACATAGAAAGTAAAATACATGTATTAATTGACATAGAAAGTAAAATACATGTATTAATTGACATAGAAAGTAAAATACATGTATTAATTGACATAGAAAGTAAAATACATGTATTAATTGACATAGAAAGTAAAATACATGTATTAATTGACATAGAAAGTAAATAAATATATTACTTGTTAAAGATTTCCTAAAGGTGTATTGTCTAGTGTACTGACTTAGTATGTATTTAAATGAAATGTAAGAGAACCTTCCGCAGTTTTAGTATGAATTCAAAATAATTCTATTGATATACTTGGTCAATAATTTGGGTTGATCTATCACATCTACATCGTTCACACAAATGAAGTCATCTTTCAAATGGTAAATTACATCATTAATGGATGGGTAAATATCTATCACAACAAGCCTTCCAAGGGAAAATCAATCCTACGATCAATTTGTGGAAGCCAGGAAATGAAAATACAATAATTGAATTAAACACTTACCTAAATGTTTCTTTGAGAGATATCTGTCCTTTGGTATAGAGTAATGCACCAATAGAATATAACGGGTAGAATATAACCAGCCACGATGTTGAGAAATACACTAAGAAGAATGGTGCCTGGTACGTCAATGGGTTATATGTTAATTGGGCAAATTGTGTCATTCCTACCCAAGAGACTGCAGTTATTAACATAAGTACAAGTCCACATATAGCACTTCTCAGTTTTGCAAGAATCTGTTGACGCTTTGTCGCTTTTGTTTTGGATGGACTGGCAGCATCTAAACATACAATCAAGGATTTGAGTAATTCAGGATTATGGATGACATTTTGTATTTTGAGGCACAAAGTGAAGTACAGTAAAACCAGTCTAATTTGAAAACCACTGGCATCAGTACAAAATGTTCAGATTGGGAGGTGTTCACATTCTGAGATTTTTTAAGCATGGAGGTAATTGCCAGATTGAAAAATGGGTCTTAAAGGTAAAGATTAAAAGTTGGAATGGATCAAGTGGATTGGATTCATGTAAAAGGTGGATTGGATCGGGAATCTTCAAAATATGGATTTTTTCGATCGCCCTCGAAGCAAAATTTCCATTCCACAAAGTATTTTGTGATCACTTGGGCCTATTTGAGGAATCAGAACAAAGCAACAACAAATACATCCTAGTAACATACAATAAATTGATGGATATTTTAGGTATTTAACTGCTTTCCCTTGTAAATTGACTTTTGTAAAGCATAATAAACACACATCTCTAGATAAAATGTAGATGTTCTGCTATGTTCTGTTCGAATTGAAAACAAATGATGCAGATCTTCAAAGCAGTCTGTCTTATGATTTACGAATTGCCTTAAACTACCCCTGGAAGATTGTGTTTCAGGAAGCGGGTACCAGGTCATGTCACCCTTCTAGCCTACCTGAACAACATAATATTACATCTATTATTTGTCATTTTGGATGTGAGGAGAGCACCAATTTTCTAAAAGGGAGATTAATAGAAAAAAATCTTAAAGTCCCCGTCTAAAGTTTGAAAATATTTTTTTATCATTCATTTACTATTTGTCAGGACTTAAAAAGTGATTTTAGAGATTTTTGAACAAAAAACATTTTTTGAAAAAAAGTTGTGAGCATTTCATATCTCAAATATTCAAATTTCCCGCCATTTTTCAAAAAAAGTTGAAATTTCTTAATCATCAAATATTTCATAATGCATTTCAAAAAAGATTATCTTTTTAACACCAATGCAAAGATTGAACAAAGGACACACTATTTCAATAATAAAATGCCATATTTAATGGGCCACTTCAATGTTTTAGCATATCAAAAACATTTTGAAACATTAGTGATGTCACCAATCTTTTCTAAATATGCTAGACTTTCATAAAAAACCAATGCTGATTGTCTAACCAGGTTAAAAGGAAGAATAAATTATGTTTTAGATATCATTGTACCATTGGTTTCTATGAGAACTAAAATTTTGAAATGCATTTTTCTCAGAACCATTTTCATGCACTGATAAATTCATTTTTCGCTTGTTTATCAACCGATTTTCTTAATTTTTTCGGCAAAAAACATGAGAGGATGAATGCTATGCATTGGTATGAAAAGCTGGTTTTAAATAAATTCACAAATTTTGGAACAAAAAGTCTTTCAAAAACCACTTTTTGAAATTAAAAAAATAGTTTCACATATCACACTTTGATAACATTGGGTAAGACTACAATATAAGCCAAAGTGGTTTAAACTTTACATGGGGCCTTTAAAGAAATTCCATATTTTGAAAATTCCCGATCCAATCCACCTTTTACATGAATCCAATCCACTCAATCCAATACACTTTTTAATCTTTACCGTCTTAAAAGGAAGATGTTCAAATATACAGGTTTTACAGTAGATCTTTGATTACACAAGAACATATTTGTTCTTTTCGTGATTTCATTTTCATCATGCTCATTTTATTGGTCATTAGTAGGACCCTTATTTAAAGAATGTACTTCATTGCAATTCAAATCATGAAATGTTATTGGGGATCAGAGGAACATGCTTTCTTTGTGAGTTCTATGAATGTAATGAAGATATTCATCTATTGATAAATTAATTATCTGTGATACATTTCCGGTAATGCAATATTAATTTAACATTGTATTCATTAATTGGCATTTACCAGTTTAAGTACATTACATAAATAGATCAATTAACAATAAACATCACATACAATGCCATGACAAAGCATACATGGTATAATCATACAATTGTTAAGGTATAATTAATCATGATATTCTTATGGTAGATGCTTAAATCTTTCAATTTATGGTATAATTATACAATCATTATGATATAACCACGCAATACGTATGATATAATCATATAAATTGTTATGGTATAAGTAGACCATCGTGAGATATCACAGCCTTCTCTCAGTTTCCTTCTTGTGCATGGCAGAGATGGTCTGAGTATCATAATGTAAGCAGACAATTCCCATGGTATAATTATACAATACTATGGTATAATCGTGAATAAAAAATAACAGCATTCTTAGACTGTACTGAGTCTGTACTTAGACTATATTAAAGACACATGTATTATGAAACAGCTAATCTATTCTATTATATGCATCCTTGGTTAAGGGTATTTCACTTACTCTTAGCAATACAAAGCCCAATGGCAAAGGTTGTATCATATACATATATATAACACAGACAAAAATCCAATGATTGTCATGAACAATAGACAATGAAAACATAATTGATTCGTATTTGCTGAACAGCTGGAGAGTTACCCATGTCTACTTAAACATATACCAATACAGAGCCTAAAACAGTGGGGATAATATAGATTGTACATTCTGATACTCATAGCATCTTTCTGCTTCACCTAAAATGAGATGCCATGGTATATTATGATGTAGATTGTATGCTTTGAATGCTCTCATATTAGGAACACACCTTGTCTCATACCTGAATGGGTTTAAGGGAGATAACGGTAACCCCCCAGCACATAGGGCATATCTTACAGTTGCTAGTTGGACACATATGCTATATTTTCTAGTTGGGTTAAACAATCAAATACACCTCTCTCTTGGAATGGTGCTCATAACTTTTAGTTTTCTATGATTTTCAATTTTCCAGTGCCACATCCATTTTGTATCGACTGTTCCATGCAGTTGATGGGGGACAGTTAACTAGACTAGTAATTATCATTTTTGACAAATCTTAAATTCAAACATGCATTTTATTTTCTCCAAAATTTCATTACTTCCTCACTATTTTGGAGATCAAAGAGGTAAAATGCTCTATTCAGTTCAAGAATGAGACAATTTTTTGTTTGGTCCCAGCTCTAAATTATAAATTTTACACGTACATAGTAAGATACAGTTCAATAATTTTGGATATAGGATTCATCCAAGAGAAGTTTTACCTACTGGGTGACCCAACAAGTGGAACAGTGCAAAATTATAATAATTTCTATTACGCCATGAATATTATTTTAGAACCTACGGTAACATTAAGGTTGATGCATAAAGTTATTCATGGGTCACCCTGTATATTTTTCCCTAGATCATAGAAAGTTGGGCTTACATTGAACAGAATAACTGTCCTCGAGTCCAACTGAATTTACTTCATGTTTTTTGGATTTTTTGGAAATTGATTATTTTCCATAAAGATCAGTAAACTATAAAATAAACATGTATATATAAATATTGAGGAGTTCACTAAATCGATAAAGTTGTTTTGTATGCAATGCATATAATAGTCTCAATAAATAATTCATAATCGAATTTACAGGGTGAGCCCAAAAAAACAATACCCAAGCTTAAGGATGAATATCATATGATATAATGTTAAACCATGCCATGTATTGTATATCATTTTAAAGATAAATCATTTCCTAACAATATAATATGACACCATCTAATTGAAAAACCATTGTTTTCTCGTGGAGTTAGAGGCTAAAATTGACACCAAGGGTGTTATGGGCGACCAAAATTATTCACTGTGGATTTCTAAATTGTGGAAAATGGAGAGAAATTTGAACTTTGGCACCTTCAAAAAAGGTACATTTATACAATATAGTGCAAAATTCAGCAATAATACTTATATATGTTTAATTAATTATCAATTGTGTTTTACTCTTAAATAAATTTATGATGATTCAGTTAAGCATATTGAGTGCAGCTGTGATTCCAATATGGAGGGAAATTTGGGAATTTTTGATTTTTGGTCACTCGCGGCACCCCTGGTGTCAAGTTTAGTCTCTACCTCCACAAGAAAACAAAGATTTTTCAATTGGATGGTGTCATTTTGTTAGGAAATGATTTATCTTTAAAATGATATATAATACATGGCATGCTTTAACATATATCATATGAATCATTCATCTTTAAACGTGGGTATTGTTTTTTGGCCCACCCTGTATATTTATCATTAAGCTATCATTATCTAAATAACAGACAAATGCTGCATTATATTCCTAAACGTTACAGATTCAGTTTTTAATATATTCTGTTCCTATTGTATTTCCTACCATCCTAGCCTTACCAGAAGGAATGAAGATATTCCAAAACGATACATACTAAATGGTAAAATAAGACTTATATCACTTTAAATATCAGGTAAAATAAATATCAAAAAGATAAGATTTCACAGGAATGTTTATATTCACATTGATCTGTATTAATACACAGCTGATACATTGGGAATATTTTGAAGTTAAAGTGGGAATATCGATTGCTGAGTCGTATCCAATGATCCTGGGCCTATCGTAAAATGAAAGCTTTGAATATGTTGTTGCCTTTAAAAATGTATCTATTTTCCATGTATGCAACTAGAATTTGTGCACATACCTTACAACGATCGATAATGGCAAAGGAAAATCCTCTAATTCTTCGTCATAATTTCTCCTTCGACGTCCGCCATTTTTTATTAAACCGGAAGTTTGTTCTCTGACGTCCGCGCAATGTTTTTTCACTTTTATTTCAGATTACGCTTCGGATTCAACATTTAATGCTAATATTAATTCAGTGTTTTCTATCAGAAAGATTTCATAAAAAGACTCACACTATCAGAGATTTTATCGATTCGAGCAGCCAGAAAAATTAGTTTCAATTTCACCCGCTAGGTGTTTCGACGTCGACTTTGAAAGAATTTGAAAAATCTATGAGTGGGACTCCTTGTATGGAATTGTAGATTCTAAACGATTTGCCAGTTCTATTGGTTGATGAATATTGCCATATGCATACATTTTAAAAAAAATAGGAATAAGGAAGAAGATGTTGGACCAAACTTCACCCCGATAGCTCAGAAAAGGTAAAATTTCTCCATTTTTCTCTCCACAGACCTCAGAGCCGCTTTAATCATCAGAAAAGCAGGAGACAATAATGGCTAATAAGGTGATAAGTTTCACTATGAAGAAATGATATCAGGTCTTATAACACATGTGTCAGGCAATGTGAATGTATTGATGAATCAACTATAATGGCTGGTATCTCGACATCTAACATGTTGTATTAACAGACAATAATCACACATCTTTATTTGCAATTATTGTACTGGACATGGTAACAATTTGATTTGAACACAACTATCATATTACTCCTATAACATTGGACCTTACATTTACATGTTACTACCAAGTAATTTTTCAAGTTACCTTAGCAACCAGAATATATTGACATATTTGCTTGATTGATGAAAAGAAAGAATTGTTATGTGTCTCTCCCCTGATGTTTAAGCAGAAGACGTCTGCCAATAATTTCAACAAAGATTGTGCTGTAGACTGCAAACAGACAGAGAAGAACACTGGCAAACACAATAATGATGATGATTTTGTATACAGAATTTTCAATAAGAAAGGGCTAGTGATATCTAGTTGGATTACAGGAGGGGCAGTGACCTCTAGCCAGTTTACCTGGCACTTTTAAGGTTAACTTTGCCAGGAAATTAATGTGAAATTAGAACTTGCTATTAACTCACTTTGAACGCGACACCAATAATGTCGTAAGTAGAAAACGGCACGAATCTACTAATGGGGCTTTATCATATATTACTATCTTGTCCTGCTAATAAGTAATAAGTATTTATCTAATGTCACCCTGCAGGTTTGCAGATTGACTTATACAAGGTAATTAATGAACATACTTGTTAGATTTACATATCAGTTAGAAAATGTTGACTCCATCATGCTGAGCTCCTACAGACTCGAGAATAATTGCAATTCTACCTGGCAACCTTGTAATCATGCTACATACCCATTATACGAAACTAATACAGTCCTGCGCCCAGAAGTGCAATGTTTCATAAGCATTATAAGAGAGAATGATACAATCAAAATACATTGTCGTTGACACAATATTTTCTATATCTAATGAGAAATTCAGTTTCTCACTGATATTGAGCTTATGGTGGAGTCAGATGTGAAAGCGTGGCCATGAAAATACAGAAGATATATAACATCATATTGGGCAATCAGATGGCTAGAAATCTTACTTTCATTGATTACTATCACATCTCTCTTTTTGAGACCAAACGTTTGACACTATACCATTATTTCACCAAACGTTAATTATATTCCATAAATAATTTACTCAGGATATAAGGCTGAGCTGTAATTAGGTGCAAACTCTGTCCCGATCTGCCCCTGTTGCAACCAAGCAATCACTATAGTCTGTTATTATACTCTGATCAATGGCTATGAATTATACATTTAGTTGACTAAACTGACAAAATCCTTTTGTGTTTAATGTTCATGGTAATGTATACAAGAATTCTCAGTATGGGGTAGAAATAACTGTTGTATTCATACAGAAGAAAATCATATCAATGTTTATATTATTAAATGCATTTTCTTAATATACTAGTATCAATTACTAGTAATGGTATGGTGCATATATTTTCAGTATCTTTTCCGATAGTTTCATTTCACTTCTTAAAAGAGAGCTTTGCGTACACTCTGAGATCAAGCTTTAACAAATCAAAATACTAAGAATACAGATGGTCAGAATTTAACAATATAATTGCTTTCTTATGTACAGTGCCTGGCACTCATTTCATAATGAAACTCTCATGTGAGGCTAAATCTATGTTCATTTATCCTAATTAGACCTTATTCTATCTTAGGGTATTAACTTAACATATCCTCCATTATGAAGATGATGGTTTCACATTGTTGGTGCTCACACAAATCTTTGTAATACAAGAATGGAGAAATCAAATCCTCCCTTGGGATGATTTTGTTTTTATCTATATTTAACTAAGAAATTTACAAGATATGCTGTGTCTGTGAGTGCAGAACTTCTAGCATTAGATTTATATTATATTCATATAAGCTGCCCATGTTCCTTAGATTACCTCTGGTGATATAAACTTTCTCAAATGCAGTAGAACCTTTGGTAGCTCTATAAAAGTGCTCAGCTTGGGATGTGTTCTACTTCCAGAAGTTCATTTAACATATAGTCAATTGATTGAGACTCTGAAAAGTGTTCCACATATAGAGGTGTTCAGCATTACAGGTTTCACTGTAGTATAATATCTACAAAGTTACACGTTGGAGGTATGAAAATCACTAAGCCCGAAAGCTCAATACCTGCACCACCTGGGACTAACATATGGGCTCAGATGGCTTAATGCTATTATTATACCACAAATACCACACAATCCAAGTCCCTTTCAGCTATTTCATTTTCAGTTGGTTTTCCATCATGAATGACTGATGACAGTTAGCATTGAAAAATTAACAGGATTTTTTTTATGCATAATGCTTGCCATCTACAATATTTTGGGATAGATGCTGAAAATGTTTTCATGACACCTTGGGCTTACACAAATTCCTATTAATCCTACAATGGATTCCTATTAATGGCAATTTAATGCGTTTTTCATTACCACTGTATAGCTCTTACATTAATTGATGTCAATTGGCAGAACATGATAAGGAACACCTGAGGTCACATTTGTTGACAACAATGCTGAATACTAGACTATATACTCTGGACATCATTTTTGTAACTAACTCTCATTTGGTGAAATACTAATATGATGTCACAAGTTTATAAAATAATCACTACCAATTTAAAAAAATATGATTTGCCAACCTCCTAACCTCATATAATTAAAAATAATTGATTGATTATCATCAAAGATATTCAATCGAATGATGACATGTTCAAAATGAATTCCAATCATTTGGTTAAGTCAGATAATGAAATGATTGATTAAGGAGGACATAACAAGATAACCATATTAGGATATTAGATTAGCTGATAAAAAGGAAGAGAGCGCGGAGGATGAGGGACATCCGCCTCAATTTCATTCATCCGATATTAGACTATATAATCACATTGCCCAAGACACTATAAATACCCAAGTGATATGGTCTGGTTTATTTGATCACACGCCCCTCTATTAAACACGCCCCTCTATTAAAACAACCCTCTTCTGATTCACACACCCCTCATTTGGATCAGTCCATTTGCTTTCTAACTTATGAAAGTTTCATGTTTAACATTAAAATTTGCAATTGCTATTCTCCAAAAAACAGATCCATTCTGTTATAGTCTTGTTGTAGTGCCATTAACTTAGAAATTAAGCACCCTAGTTCCTCCTATGTCTCCCAACTGAAAAGAATTTTAAATGAGTATGATCAATACATTTCTGACTATCTTCCCAAAGCTTTCCCATTTCTAATATAATATGAAGTGATTTAGGCTCAAATTCAATATAGTTTTATGAACATCCTATACCATGGGCGTAGTACTATTTTTATGAGTAGTACGCCACCATGGGAACATGAGTTCAGTGAATCGAAAAACAAGCGATTAGGGGGTCTGGGGGGAGATTTTAGAGTTTAGTTGTATTTGGAGTGTATTTGCAGCCATCTACAGTAGTACGTTTATGCGTACCAGGCATACCAGGTGCTACGCCTTTGTATATATGTATAAGACAGGGAACCTAAGTCTGCAACAGATTGAGACACATACCATGAATTCATAATTCTATTAGATTGGAATCTGTCTTAAATGATTGATGATTTAAAAGCGAGTTTAAACGCGAGTCAGTTGCCCTTTCTCCATCGCTGGTGCTAGGGGAACACAGTTCAAATATGCTTTTCTGTAAACTTAGGTAGGTTTGATAATGTCATCATCGAGCCATAAATCTTAATGCGTGCACATAAGCATGTGACTATTTTCTCATAGAGTTCTGGCTCTTAGTTCAAACTCAGAGATTGACACCAAAAACACATTTGCCAAAGATTAGAAAAACATAACTATACAAGACCAGTTTTATTTTGACAATTAGAATATATGCTTTGGGGTATTTTCCCATTTCACTCAGATAAAAGAAAATGGATGAAAATTGATATGGCAGTTCACAAAGAAGGAGGATGTAGCTGCAATTAATGAATCTGTATGCTGACACACCCTATGCAGACAGAGCCGGTGGGAAATATTGGGTGCGGCGCAAATGAGCGGAGGGTGCGGAGCTAACGGTCATTTTTGAATTTAAAATTGGGATATTTCTGAAACTAAGCCGTTTTGGGACTTCAAATATACCAAGATATGTGTATTTGACACCAAATATCAATAAAATTGTGAAAATAGTAGTGCAATTCATTTTATAGCGACGCAGTATGCCTTAAACATTTCCCAGACCTATATATTTTGAGACTATCCTTTTAATACTGCGTCCCCAGCATTCATAAAAAATGGTGTTCAAGATACACTACCCATGCAAATTATTTTTGCATCTTGGAAGCCAGGCAGTATCTGTGTGATTTTATAAAAATTCGGAAATGTTCTTCAGATATGAGCCCCTCTAAATAATGGGTGCGGAGCTACGTTTATGGAGCTGCTCCGCACCCAATATTTAGAGGGGCTCATATCTGAAGAACATTTCCGAATTTTTATAAAATCACACAGATACTGCCTGGCTTCCAAGATGCAAAAATAATTTGTATAGATAGTGCACCTTGAACACCATTTTTTATGAATGCTGGGGACTCAGTATTAAAAGGATAATTTCAAAATATATAGGTCTGGGAAAGGTTTAAGGCTCACTGCGTCACTATAGAATGAATTGCGCTACTATTTTCACAATTGTATTGATATTTGGTGTCAAATACACATATCTTGGTATATTTGAAGTCCCAAAACGGCTTAGTTTCAGAAATATTCCAAATTTAAATTCAAAAATAACCGTTAGCTCCGCACCCTCCGCTCATTTGCTCCGCACCCAATATTTCCCACAGGCTCTGTCTGCATAGGGTGTGACACAAGAGTATAATATTAAAGCTATATTTAATAAATACCTAAGGTTATATGTCAACCTGACCATATCTGAATGAAATAATATTAAAGGCCCTATGTAAAACTTTCAAACTTGCTGTGGGGCCTTTATATGGAACACCTTGATAGATGAAGAAGTGAAAATAAACAGTTTTATATGTTTTATATAGTCCGGTTGTAAGCACGAGCAGGGGTTGATCAAAGCACTGATTATTCCACTAGTGCCAAAGATCAACATATCTGCTTTGAGCAGAAATGTGAACTTCATAGCATCAACATGACCTGAAGTACATGTTATTTTTCTCATAATATTCTTGAAAATACACACATATTACCTTGCTTACCTTTTCCCTTTGCCTTTGTCTTTGCCTTGTTGTTTAGTACCTCACTAACATCAACCATTTCATTATTCTCTTCAAAACGCACCCTTCCCATGCTATTCTAAGATTAGCATTTTACAATCTGTTCAACAAACATGGAGTTTTTCCAAATTAGGCACCAACGAATTTTTAATTTTGGTCCAATTCTAAGATCCTATAATATCATACTATTCTCCTTTTTCGAGAATTTTCCAAGTTAATTTGCTAATAATGACTAAAAGCGTTCCTGTTTAATCCTAGGTACATTAGTAGTCCATTGAGTAATAAGATATTTCAAGAAAACCTCAACGGTATATTCTTATAAATGAAAGGCTCTGTATAACGAGTGTTAGGAACAGGAATGTTCCATGACTACCTGAGAAATGATGTCCCTCTTGATCAAACAGACCCGTTTCTATTTTATTCAATAGGGTAATGAGTTTAATTACACACCAGAGTAACATCAAACAATTCTTTGTGTTTCAAGTCTAATTGCAACACCAGAATGGGTGATTCAACCATAGCTGTCATGCTAAAAGAAATTGATCATCATGTCTAAGATTCCATTAAATCTATATGCCTGACTGATTATTGTTGTTGTTGTTTCTGATATTGATTAATCCTATGGTATTGGAAGAAAATTATTTGTTTTGGAACTTTATTCAAATCATGATAAAGTTTGGAGACAATTTCTGGAATAATTGTCAAGAGTACTTAATTGAAAAGAGTTGTCAAATGCTTAATTTTCAAGTGATATTGACCTATATTCTGTAACATTCTGTTATATTGACCTATATTCTGTATTCAGTGGACTGATGGGACCAAACCCTCCTCTGACTTTCACTGACAAATACAGGGGAATGATGGGAGCAAACTCCCCTCTGACTATCATTGACAAATACAGGGGATTGATGGGAGCAAACTCTCTGACTTTCATTGACAAATACAGGGGAATGATGGGAGCAAACCCTCCTTTGATTTTCATTGACAAATACAGGGGAATGATGGGAGCAAACTCTCCTCTGACTTTCATTGACAAATACAGGGGAATGATTGGAGCAAACTCTCGTTTTACTTTTATTGACAAATACAGGGGAATGATTGGAGCAAACTCTCCTTTTACTTTTATTGACAAATACAGGGGAATGATGGGAGCAAACTCTCCTTTGACTTTCATTGACAAATACAGGGGAATGATGGGAGCAAACTCCCCTCTGACTTTCATTGACAAATACAGGGGAATGATGGGAGCAAACCCTCCTTTGCTTTTCACTGACAAATACAGGGGAAAGATGGGAGCAAACTCTCCTTTTACTTTTATTGACAAATACAGGGGAATGATTGGAGCAAACTCTCCTTTTACTTTTATTGACAAATACAGGGGAATGATGGGAGCAAACTCTCCTTTGACTTTCACTGACAAATACAGGGGAATGATGGGAGCAACCCTCCTATGACTTTCATTGACAAATACAGGGGAATGATGGGAGCAAACTCTCCTCTGACTTTCACTGACAAATACAGGGGAATGATGGGAGCAAACTCTCCTCTGACTTTCACTGACAAATACAGGGGAATGATGGGAGCAAACTCTCCTCTGACTTTCATTGACAAATACAGGGGAATGATGGGAGCAAACTCCCCTCTGACTTTCATTGACAAATACAGGGGAATGATGGGAGCAAACTCTCCTTTGACTTTCATTGACAAATACAGGGGAATGATGGGAGCAAACTCTCCTCTGACTTTCATTGACAAATACAGGGGAATGATGGGAGCAAACTCTTCTCTGACTTTCATTGACAAATACAGGGGAATGATGGGAGCAAACTCCCCTCTGACTTTCATTGACAAATACAGGGGAATGATGGGAGCAAACCCTCCTTTGACTTTCACTGACAAATACAGGGGAATGATGGGAGCAACCCTCCTATGACTTTCATTGACAAATACAGGGGAATGATGGGAGCAAACTCTCCTCTGACTTTCACTGACAAATACAGGGGAATGATGGGAGCAACCCTCCTATGACTTTCATTGACAAATACAGGGGAATGATGGGAGCAAACTCTCCTCTGACTTTCACTGACAAATACAGGGGAATGATGGGAGCAAACTCTCCTCTGACTTTCATTGACAAATACAGGGGAATGATGGGAGCAAACTCCCCTCTGACTTTCATTGACAAATACAGGGGAATGATAGGAGCAAACTCTCCTCTGACTTTCATTGACAAATACAGGGGAATGATGGGAGCAAACTCCCCTCTGACTTTCATTGACAAATACAGGGGAATGATGGGGGCAAACTCTCCTCTGACTTTCACTGACAAATACAGGGGAATGATGGGAGCAAACCCTCCTCTGACTTTCATTGACAAATACAGGGGAATGATGGGAGCAAACTCCCCTCTGACTTTCATTGACAAATACAGGGGAATGATGGGAGCAAACCCTCCTTTGACTTTCATTGACAAATACAGGGGAATGATGGGAACAAACCCTCCTTTGACTTTCATTGACAAATACAGGAGAATGATGGGAGCAAACTCTTCTCTGACTTTCATTGACGAATACAGGGGAATTATGGGAGCAAACTCTCTTTTGGCTTTCATTGACAAATACAGGGGAATGATGGGAGCAAACCCTCCTTTGACTTTCATTGACAAATACAGGGGAATGATGGGAGCAAACTCCCCTCTGACTTTCATTGACAAATACAGGGGAATGATGGGAGCAAACTCTCCTCTGACTTTCACTGACAAATACAGGGGAATGATGGGAGCAAACCCTCCTCTGACTTTCATTGACAAATACAGGGGAATGATGGGAGCAAACTCTCCTCTGACTTTCATTGACAAATACAGGGGAATGATGGGAGCAAACTCCCCCCTGACTTTCATTGACAAATACAGGGGAATGATGGGAGCAAACTCCCCTCTGACTTTCATTGACAAATACAGGGGAATGATGGGAGCAAACTCTCCTTTGACTTTCATTGACAAATACAGGGGAATGATGGGAGCAAACTCTCCTCTGACTTTCATTGACAAATACAGGGGAATGATGGGAGCAAACTCTTCTCTGACTTTCATTGACAAATACAGGGGAATGATGGGAGCAAACTGTCCTTTGATTTTCATTGACAAATACAGGGGAATGATGGGAGCAAACTCTCCTCTGACTTTCATTGACAAATACAGGGGAATGATTGGAGCAAACTCTCCTTTTACTTTTATTGACAAATACAGGGGAATGATTGGAGCAAACTCTCCTTTTACTTTTATTGACAAATACAGGGGAATGATGGGAGCAAACTCTCCTCTGACTTTCATTGACAAATACAGGGGAATGATGGGAGCAAACTCTGCTCTGTCTTTCATTGACAAATACAGGAGATAGGTGGGAGCAAACTCTCCTTTGACAAATCCAGGGGAATGATGGGAGCAAACCCTCCTTTGACTTTCATTGACAAATACAGGGGAATGATGGGAGCAAACTCTCCTCTGACTTTCATTGACAAATACAGGGGAATGATTGGAGCAAACTCTCCTCTGACTTTCATTGACAATCCAGGGGAATGATGGGGGCAAACTCTTCTCTAACTTTCATTGACAAATACAGGGGAATGATGGGAGCAAACTCTCCTCTGACTTTCATTGACAAATACAGGGGAATGATGGGAGCAAACTCTGCTCTGTCTTTCATTGACAAATACAGGGGAATGATGGGAGCAAACCCTCCTTTGACTTTCATTGACAAATACAGGGGAATGATGGGAACAAACCCTCCTTTGACTTTCATTGACAAATACAGGAGAATGATGGGAGCAAACTCTTCTCTGACTTTCATTGACAAATACAGGGGAATGATGGGAGCAACCCTCCTATGACTTTCATTGACAAATACAGGGGAATGATGGGAGCAACCCTCCTATGACTTTCATTGACAAATACAGGGGAATGATGGGAGCAAACTCTCCTCTGAGTTTCATTGACAAATACAGGGGAATGATGGGAGCAACCCTCCTATGACTTTCATTGACAAATATAGGGGAATGAAGGGAGCAAACTCTCCTTTGACTTTCATTGACAAATACAGGGGAATGATGGGAGCAAACTCTGACTTTCATTGACAAATACAGGGGAATGATGGGAGCAAACTCTCCTTTGTTTTGATGGAAACAAATCCCCCTCTGTATTTTTTTGCATCAACAACAGACAATCTGAGAATTACAGGGAATTAGCTACCTGTCCATCTCTGTGAATATATGAAGAACCATAATTTACAATATTAAACAATCTGAATCACTGCCACTGTTATAAAATAAATGACTCATACAATGAAATAAAATCCTTACCATGGCAACATAACAGGACCTTGTTTATTACGTGATTCTGAAACTTTATGCGCCTTGAAATTGAGAAGAAATCGTCAGTAAATTCCCATAAGTAACAGAATTAAGTTTCGCTAATAACGTCCGCTCTACTAATTAATAAGAAATCATGCTTAACTTAACATTGAGATGTAGCTCTCTACAGCTAGGGGATATAAGGGAAACATTGACATGCTAATACGTATAGAATGTGCCTGGAATACATTCATATCGTCACGTCATCTCCTGTTATTTTGTGATTCTAGTTTCCCCAAGGGAGATGCCTCTCTGGTTGTTGTCTATGACTTTCATCTAGTAATTTCCTCTTTTATTTCATAACAGGGGTAGTAAGCCTTGTTAAAACATAATCCCTGTTACAGGGATATCCCCTTGACAAAGTTAAAAATGATGAATTATGGCCTCTAAGTTTTATTTTTAAAAAAGTAAGCGAAGCAAATACCACAACTAAGTGTTTTACAAGGGCATCCAATGAAGAATTTCCACCCTTACATGTTACATTTGTCCAAAACTGACCTTTGTGGGCCTCTGGCTTAGAAAAAGTGAAATGTTGTCACCTGATTACAAGCTTACAATGATGATGATACAAAAAAGATCCAAAGTCTGATGCTCTACCAACTAGTGGTCGGAGGTAATACCGCATTACCGGCAACGGCACTAATTTGACCTAATGCCGGCATCAAAATCTTCTTACCGGCAATGGACGGCATTCAGCTGAATTAGATTCCCGGGCGGAATCAGCCAAATTCCTTCATCAGTATGATCTCTATAGTTTCTTTTCTCACTTATTAACTAAACTGTTATGTATAGAAACCGATTTCTGTACATTGCTAAGTAAAATAAACAGAATTAAACCATTTTCCTGACGTTGAAGTTTCAATTTACCTATTATCGCCCGATTTGAAGTTCAGAACGAGGCTGATAATACAACGAACGAAAACGTATTTATTTTACGAGTTTATATCACATGAACCATTAGAATCAGGATTGTTTAGTGGTTTAAAATGATTCTGAGTGGGTTCTACTGTTTCTACTGATAAATTAAGTGGTATGTATGGCGTACTATGAGATTTTTGGCGAAATATACCCGGGGAAAACTTTTTTTTAGCTTTTTCAAAATACTTGCTATATAGTCGGTAAACATCGGTAATGACCTACAGTAATACCGGCACCACTTTTCATTATCGGTCTGAGCACTACTACCAACTAAGGTATAAAGGTTTAGCCATTATAGATACACTGTAGTAGCAACTTGCTATCCATTACCTGTATTGTCTCCCAGTAGAAGTTCTATTAAATGCAGGTCAATGCCAATAATAATGGAACCGATATGTGCACTTAGCAAGAATTACCAATAACGATTAATTATGTAAAATCCTGTTTGATCATTTGCCTATGTATGATATACAAATCTAATAAGTATAAATGGTATTAATACGAAGATGAAGTTTCTATATCAATAGATCCGCAAGCATCACAAAGAGGCTACAGGGTCGGAGTAAACCTCGGATAACAATTATGTAATGCCATATAATAAGCTATTTCATAAAATCACAAAATGGAAAGGAAGTTCAAGACAGACAGCTTATAAGCTAAAGAGCTAAGCACATAAATTCGCTTCCTCAGATGATTTTTAGATAATTATGAAAGTGTTTCATTTCCTCTTTTATATCTGATATAAAAATGAAGGAATACCTCTAAATTTCTTAGCCATGAAAACATTCTATGAACAAAGAATACAATATCTATTGTCTCACAATGAAGAATTGTTCTTTACTATTAAATAAATTGATGAACAATCACCTTATCATATTTACCCGACATATCATGTTCATTTTGATCTCTACCTCCCGAACATGTATTTCTAACCAACCATAGAAGCAGACAAAGCCGTAATTAAGCACAGAGAATCGTAAATGTATCAGTGAAGCGTTGTATACACAGTAACACGATTTTGCAATCAGTCTAACCATACAAACATAATTCTAATTATCCAAAATACATGATCGAATCTGGTTATTACCAATTCAAACGAGACATTCAAGAGATCCATAATATTTCTGAAGTGCTTCGCAAAGGTGAAGAGACTAAAAAAGCTTTTAGTAGTGAGGAATTAAATGGGCTTAAGCAATATTTGCGATTGGTATCAATTTTTATATTATGTTTGCTTTTTATGAGATCAATAAATATGTTATCATTAGAATTCAATGTAAAGATTAGGTCACCGGAACAAATATTAAATAAACAATAACTACAGGGTGGGCCAAAAATATGTTGCTGATGTAAAGTGTGATAACTCATTTATTTTTGGCATGATTTGGCCCACCATGTATTTAAAGGTACAGCTCAATAATATATATTTGATATTACGACAGCATAGAGAAACCTCAAAGAGTTTCATATCAATACCAAACATAATTTTCTCACAATACACAACTACAGGGTGTCCAATAAATAAGGTGAAAGATATTGTAACTTTCTTAATATTGCACCAATCTTGATGAAATTTTCACAGTTTGTAGCCCAAACCTTTTTACATTTATTCTGTGAATTTAAAGCGAAGCGTCTATCATTTGATTGGCCAGAGTTGTGGTTGCTATAGCTTAAGGTTTGGGCTACAAACTCTGAAAATTTCATCAAGATTGGTGCAATATTAAGAAAGTAACAATATATTTCACGATATTTATTGGACACCCTGTATACACAAATGTTAGAATAAAAAAATGCCCAAAACTAGATTGTATTTCCAAGCTCTAGATCTTGTTTATCAATATTTGCCGCAGTGTGAAATATCATAACATGATTGCAAAATAAAAGTCTGATTATCTAGTCTAGTACATTACTATATCTAGTATAGTGGAGCTGTAGCAAAATAAATGATTGCACAAGGGATAAGAATATAAGACTGATTTTCATCATTTTGTATGTTTGGGTGGGAGAAAAAGCCAATTTGGTTTTGCAACGTCATTATTTCCTTTTAGAGCAGAGAGTGGAACGAGTCAAAATAAAATTATTTTTTAGCAGATGTTACTATTTACCCTTTTACAATATCAGGCCTGTCAACTTGGGAACACCTAACATGAGTGACTTGGAAATGTTGAACACCTCCCCTCAAAATGTGGACAAGTCCGAACGAAATGCGTACGTTTATTTCCGGCGTTCGTATTTTTGCTGTGTAGACGATCTTTTTTAGAAATTTTTCTACAGAACTATTTTTTCTTGACAATTACCAGGGAAAATGCGTAATTGCGTGACATTTTCTGTCACGCAAAAATAACTGGCGTGACTTCAAATTCTTCAGCAAATGCGTGACAAATACGCAAATTGCGGGACAGTTGACAGGCCTGCAATATACTGGATATAATGAAATTAACTTATAAAATGAAAATTAATTCTATTTGATATGATACTAGCCCGATTAATAGGATTACATTTTAGTTTACATTTACTGTACAGATATTCAGGGAAGACTGACTTCCAGCCTCACTGGTGCCGTAAACCGTTTTAATGCTTTAATAAATAATTTTAAATACAGTTCAAAATATATTTGCTAGATAAAAGTAATTCATGAAAAGGATACTTTGCCAAATTAATACATTTTTGGGCATATCTATATCAAAATTGGGAAAACAATAATGCTGAACCAATTTGACAAAAAATCTTGAAGAAAGTTTGGTAAATCATTTATCCTTACCTGAATTCTCAGCAGGTTGTCTTCTTAGACCCGCCTCAGACTCATAATCCGCAGATATGACGCTCCCATTTGGAGGAGTCCGTGTAGCATCTCCCATGACACTACAATACAATGACACCAATATATCTAGCTATAGAAGTATCCAATATTACAATGACACAGCAAATGTCACATCATCCGTGATTTATATAATCACAATCCATTCTCTCTCAATTCCACTGGTCGACAGTCTAAGAATCATCATTGTGTAATGTGGTTAACTGTGACGTATCAAACCAGTGTGTACATGCTAGTGATTCTAAACAACCAATCAATGTAGAGCCGTATTACTTAGGACTAAGGAGATTGTCGTGGCTTGGCAAGCGTTGTTAGAATTTTCTGCTAACTAGATCTCATCCAACTCTGACAAACTAGAATCTAATTTCGTATTCCAATCTGTTTTTAATCTTTATCTGCTTTTCTAATTCCAATCTGATTTTAAATTAATCCTAAAAAATCAAAATCCAATGTTTTACAAATCCTAATTTTATTTTTATAATACAAATCTAGTTTTTAATCCAAGTCTATTTTTTAAAACCCAGTCTAACTTTTTAATCCCAACCTATTCTGATCTGATTATAAATCCCACTGTTGTTCTGTTTCTGATTTCTTATATTGATGATTGACTGCAATGTGCATGTAGAGTACAATAACTGCATTCCAATTATTCTCAATGACTAAACTGGATGTCAGTAGAAGTCATTGCTCTGTTTATTTGCTTAGTAGGCCCTCATTATCTTACTGAACACATTGATAATTCTCTAAAAGCCAATCAATGCAGTCTAAAAGCCAATCAATTCTCCTATCAATGCCCCTATTGACATTTTGTTGCTTAAATAGCTGTGCCTCTACAGCATTAAGTGGAAATAAATAGACATGCCTTGAATATATATTTATGAAGAAATAAATAATCTGCATCACTTCATAAGCTTATTGTCCTGCTGTTTCTATGTAAACGGACTTAATAATACAACAATGCTATATATCAATATACAGTAAAACTTGTTTAATCTGAACGCTACAAGAATGGCCAAAAGGATTTGGATTTGCAGGTGGTAACATTTGAAGGTTTTTAATTTGTGAGTGAGTGGTAGATTATAAAACAGGGACATAGAAAAAGTGTTCATATTGTGAGATGTTCACAATAGAGGTGTTCAGATATACAGGTTTTACTGTATGTAATCTCAACAGGCAGGCATCATATTTATGACATCTATATTGGCACAATAATTTCCCTGGATATTAATGAAATAACTGAACAGTAGCAATGTTCACATGTCAGAACCAATTACAAAATTGCATGTTAAAATTCCAAATACCATTATCAACAATTTTTCTTTGTTAAATATAGTTCTATTAAAATATGAAGAAATTATGTTATTTGACTAGAGTTCACTAAACTTCCACAATCTTTTAAGAAAAAATAAAAATGAACATAATTGGTACTAAAAGAAGAATACACCTACCTTCTTTTATAATATGGTAGAGGCTAGATGCATAGGTAGATGTCTATTGTTCTTGCTACATTCTGAGGTGAGGACAACTTGTATTTTCCTAAATAAAGAATGCATCAAACTCAAATGACAACAAAAATTTTCCGAATAATACTAATATACACATACATGTATAAAAATAAGATCATATTCGATGACTGCAACTATCGTTGGTTTTATCATGATAGTAGTTCTTTAATGATTTATATATTTTATAGGAGTTCAGATTGATATATTTTGCCACATATAAAAGAGCTAACCAATGTGGATAGATACCAATATTAAGGAATTTGAATAAATATGAAGTGAGCTTTACAATATAAATATGTGTCAACAAAGGGGCGCCATCCTTACCAGGTGCTCCCGGGGTGGAAGGTAAGGCGACAGTCAGGTGACATGGGTGACAGGGGTGGGTGAAAGGTCAGGTCTGTTTCCAGTTCCTGCAAGAAGTGAAACACTGTAAAGATAGAATTATTTCCTATTTTCTTTTCTTCTTCAGTATTCTGTTTTCATTTTTGATGTCAATCAAAGGAAAAATTTCTGACTAATAGCAAAAAAGTTTTTTTCACAAAAATCAATTTTAATTTTGCATATTTCAATCAATAATCAAATGATCACACTACCAAAAAGGTAAAATTATTGAGTATACTTAGTTCTGTGACTCCATAATATATAGGCAAAAAATGTGCTACTGGTTTTCTGAACGGATGTTCATCTTATACTCACCTTCAGTAATGGGCGATCTCTTCAGCTGATACATTGATGTATTATCTTATTGCCGTTTGACAGCTCTGATCTGGTGAGGTTCCGAGTGTATTCTATTAACTAATTATAAAATAATATGAGACAACTGTGTCTCTTTTCAACCCCAGAAGAAATTACTTTAGAATGTTAAAACAGTAGCCCTCTAAATTATATTTGGGTACAATCTATTAACAATGGTATAATGTCATGATTACAATACTAAAATGAAATGAAATGGTGAAGTATAAAACATTAAAAAGTGAGTACATATATGACTTTTCAGAAGTCCTAAAAGAACACATTTTTCATCGCAAGCTCTATTGCACTCTGTAATCTATATACATTCCCTCTCAGGAGTGAATACCTAACTGTGAGCATTATAGAAAACATCCTTTTATGATAGTGCTGATACAAAATAATATAATAAAGCGTGAGTTTTCCTGAGTGCTCCTACCAAAATGGAATTGCCTATATACTCCTGAGACTCTTATCTGATAGATAGAATGCACAAATAAAACAAATGTTTTGCTATTATAGGTAAAAAGTTCTCCTAAATTTCGAAGTGATTTTACCTGTTAATTCTGTCACTGGTCCGATATTTTTGCGGAAGTTACACTGAAACACAAACTCCATAAAACGAAACAAAATCATTAGAAAAAAAACGCCACACATCGTGCCGATGCTCATTGAAGTTAAAACCAATCAGATTATTTGATTATTTTGCGCATATGAATTATTTGCTTCTCAGCACTTACCATTAAAAGCTAACCACAATAAACAAACCTGGCGGAGATTACCCTTGCTTCATTTTATCGAAATTTCAACTCAAACTCGTGACAAATGCATTATGCATACGCTGGTATGAAGCCTTGGAGACACTCATTTTGTAAATATCATTTACGGTGTATACTTTTCTGCAGTTTGTGGAAGTTTGGGACTTTAAATGTTAGAATTCAAGAAAATATGCCAACTATACGACTTATCAATTAATTTGTATCAGCACTGTAGGTGTTTTCATAAGTTTTACTGAAAACACTTATATGAGAAGATCAATCAAACCGCTGCTATATTTTAACGCAGTTCTGGAATTCCCTACTGAACCTAATTGAATGTAAAATGATGAATGTGATACATGTCAGTGTATACTAATAATAGAACATGCCTGTTTATAATTAAGAAACATTCAAGATATTAGTATCATGGAATGGGATATTGAATCAAGAACACCTGAGTCTAATTGATATGTGAAATTAGTCTGTTTTAGAGACAAGGTTGGGATATAAATGGTTGCCCTAAGATGTGATTAACTAGGTTTTCTCAGGATAAAACTACATCATATTTGATAGCACTAAAATTTCTTACGATATTACCATGAGGGTGGCCAGATTTGTAAGCATTTAATTTGATATCTCATTCATGAATTCTTTTTTATCAATTGACTTTTTTCAGAATCAAAATCGATCAAATAAAGAATTAGTTTAACAAAAATGCATTTTGGTGGGAGGGGGATGAATTTGAAATTGAATTGATTATCACCTTTCCAGATAATACTGAAAAGTAGAAGGAACAATATAAAGCAATTTCTTTCGATGGTTATCAAACTATCATGAACTGTATGGCCGTTTATTAGCCATTGGTACGACAAAGCACCCCTCCCTAAGTTTGGACCTCTGGACCATCTAACTCATGCAGCACTGATAATACAATACCTTCAGTGCATGGACTAACTACAATGTTTTTGTCAAAAACAACTGGATTGAACAAAATATAGCAATATATGTTTAACCCACCCTGTAAATGAAACCTCCTTCAAAACATTTCCAGAATATCCTTCTGTAAATTCTTTTCTTACATCTGAATATCAATTTTGAAATATGTATATGGTTCAAAACTAATGTAATATACACCAATTATTGCAAGATATATCCACTACACAATAGCATTCAACACTTGTCTTAAGTAGTATTGTTTTTATTTTACATATTATAAAATGTTTTAACTAACTACAGGAACAATTCTGGACTGAAGAATGAATGAAAATTGGAGATAAAATGTAATGATTACAAATGTGTTAAATGATCAGTCAAATATGATGATATGCTTTAGATTAGTTTAGTATCATCTCCAATCTCCACTCTTAATTCAAATAAACATGACAAATTCATTGCATTGTTCCATATACAGTAAAACTTGTAAGATTGAACACCTCTTCTGTAAAAGGAACACCTTTGTAAGTGAAACACCTCTGTAAGATTGAACTTCACTGTAAGTGGAACACCTCTGTAAGATTGAACTTCACTGTAAGTGAAACACCTCTGTAAGATTGAACTTCACTGTAAGTGGAACACCTCTGTAAGTAGAACACTTTTTCAAGTCATGTTATTACTTGGTGTACATGAATGAATCCCTCCTATCAAAGGTGTTCAACTTACATAAGTTTCACTGTCATAACTGTGTAATATTCAAGATTATCGTCTGATTCTGATTGCTGATATTGATTGTAATAAGTTGATGCAAATAATATATGAAAAATCATTGCATTTATCCAACAACTATTTCAGAAGTGTTTTTCGAAAAAATGCATTTTTACCTGATCTTAACATATTATCTTAGGATTCAACTAGAAGTAAGTTAGTAACAATTATCATATGCATGGAATAACTTTGAAATATTACATAGTTATAAATGTTTTCATTTCACTTGTATTTGCACTGCAATGTTATAATGACAAATAAAGCAAAGACATATGATAATGCTGTTGCAGAGTTTTCAGTCATGTTGAAATCAATAACAATATAATAATGTCTTTTAAAATCGTAAGATTATATAATCTTTATTAATTCAAGTCCTACAAAACTACAATATTGTAGACTCACCAAAACATGTACCTCTGTCACAAGGGGATATTTCTAGTGAGTCTTTTATCATTCATTGTACATTTTACACGGAAATAGTATTTTACATATGTTTCCAATTTTATTGCAAATGACATATTTAATTGGCAAAATCAATTTAGCACTTGTGTTTGGCATCTTGAAATAACGAATATCTGTTCAACAATTATATTCATTGATAGCGCTAACAGAATTCAGGTTCAGACATTTCCTTCAATTATAAGGCTACATGCCATCTGAGGCAACAGGCCTTTATAAATTCCATCAAAACAGGAACATCTTAATCATTATAACAAACTTATTTTTTGACAATTTTTCTACTCATCAACAAATAGATTAATATTACAGTATTAGTATTTACCTACAAAATGATTTGTTTAAATTATCCATCTAACAAATTGATTCATCGGCTAATAATATCAATGCTACAATGTTAAAATGTTCTACTGTATATACAAGTTGTGCGTATGTATATGATTCGATTTCTTGTGTAGGTCATTGTACACTGGGTCATTGTACACTGTGGGTCATTGTACACTGTGTGTTATTGTACACTGTGGGTCATTGTATACTGTGTGTTATTGTACACTGAGTCCCATTATACACTGTGTATGATGTTGCCTGCTATGCTTTCTGGTGAAGTAAGTAGTCTATAATGCTTTCATACACCACAAATGTAATGCAACACCCGGGTGTCACCCGCAATATGCTTGTCCCAAGACCTTTGTAAAACCCTTTGAATCCCTCAAATCTGAAATCAATAAAGAGAAGAGTAAATCTCTTTTGAACAGAAATTGAACAAAAGTGACCAAAAATGAAAATTGCACATATTTTTGTTATGTTCATTTTTGAAAGAAGATATGAGAAGAATAATGCTACCAAAAGTATTTCAGAAGCAAAATGAAAAGTTGATAAACAGCAGATTTAAAAATCAAATTTTATCTCTTCATGAATATAAAACCGCAACTTGCATTTTTGGTCTGATTGGTGAACTCAAAACTCATAAGAGGAAGTAGCATCCTAATTTCAATTTGCAATTTCATGTTTCACAATTGACTTCAGATTTCAGAGGTTCATGAATACTACACATATAAAATGTTATAGAAATGCATATGCCCCGAATCAAACTTATAGAACACTTTGTATTGTAAATTGATATTAGGTAAACATCATGAATATAAAATACAACAAATAATGATACATATAAAGTAAAACGTGCATTATCCAAACACATCTGTAGACTTTTTAGGTCATTTAGGCATTTGGATAAGACAGGTTTTAGTGTACATTGTAATGTCGTCATCACTTGGCTTGGCAAAAAAACACGCCCTAATGTCCGCCAACATTTTACGCAAAAGTATAAGATTTGTCTGCGTGTAGAAATGTTGATGTTCTGTATGTGATCATATCACACGAACAAACATGCTAATATAAACTAATCTCAAAGTGAATCTGAATTCCATATTAAGGGAATGAAGAAAGGTTGTTATACCACTAACTGCAAATATCAACTCTTTCAACACTGAACTCCGAAAGTTGAATACTGAGCATGTTTATCTGGGTTAAGGGCACATGTGTTACAAAAATAATACAGTAGTTTTCACTATTATATTTTACAAGTCTATTTACAGGGATTGTACAGCTGAAAAGGCGTCTTAAACTATGGAAGCATTATTTCAATAAGTAAAATTTACCCCTGATCTCCCTGTACCTGGTGAGCCAGCCATACAGTACCATATCGTGCTGTGTCATAGTTATGAATGTACTTACTGCACAAAATGATATAGTATTTCAAGATATGGTACCACACAGTAAACTACTGAGCAACTAATTGCACTGAATTTGATTAATTAATTAATATTAATTATACCTTAAGTCAGACACAAGGAAACCGTGTTAAACTTTGATTAAAATAATATCAAAATTTTGTTCACATTTTGCTCACAATTTCTACAAACAAATGGCTCCATCTATATTAACACATAATGTTGGTTCGTGACAGACACATGTATTACACAGTCAGTAGTAGCTACATGCCAATAAAGTGATTTTCCCCATAAGCCAATTGGAGGAATTGTCTGAATTTATTTGAGTAAAAGCAGCTGTAAGTTATAGCTCTCTTACTGTATAATTTATTAATAAATATTTTACCAATATTATTTATATTTCCTTATAATTCATATTATTTTATAACTTGATAGTCATGCAAATTTTCTTGACATAACTGTTTTAATGGTGAGATATTCCATTCAAAATAATGCTTTTGTTCAAAGATTAAACCACTGTGACCAACTGGAAGAAGCAGCACAGTGTAAAGACAAAACACAAACAATCAAACATGCACAGTAAAACGCATCTGATGAAACATCTCTTCAGAAGGAACACTTCTCTCCATGGAACAGATTTCAAAAGCACCAAGTCCTATTGACTTATATATTATTGACCCCTCTCTGTAAGGAACACATATCTACAATGAACAATTTAATTTTTGGCCACTACAGGGGGTGTCCCATAAACACAGGTTTTACTGTACTTGCTTGCAACACATTTTTTCATCAAGCAAGGTGTTTGCATACGGGTAGACTCCGATAAGATTGTATTTATACTTTCTGGTGTGACAATTCATAACTCACTAATGAATGGTTTATTTAATGATTATCTGATCACCATGGTAATGATTATGATGTATTGCAATTCAAAGGTTGACAAGAACACCAAACCCAAAAATATGGTCAATCAAGTGAAAGAACTAAATCAATTTAGACATTTCTTCCTTGAAGTTACCTCAGTTTTAGTAATTTCTCAAGGCTACCTCAATTTTCTAAGCTAAGCTCAATTTTAGTAATTTTCGAGGACTTGTTTCTCAATTGAAAAATAAACTTCATGCCATGATTAGAATGGGCAGGGTTTCACATCTTATCTTTCATGATTGGTAGTATCACTTTTTTTTGCCGGATCATCATTTATATCGACCTGGCCACTTACTTGGCTTTTCATTATGATTCTACTTAAAGCTTGTTTGACAAGGTCAATGTTTTCCATATTTCTAAATCAACCATTCATCTATTGTAAAATATAGAATGGCTATACTGTGTTCTGATTGGCCAGAATGTGACATATATCATGTTTTGTGTGAATGAGGTTTTAATTTGTTACCCTTTCATAAGAAGCCTTCAATAAATCAAAGATTTTACACATTTATTATTGCTTTGTAACCACCCTTGGAGATAACAATGACATGCTCCATGGAAATGACAATGACATGCTCCATGGATATGACAATGACATGCTCCATGGAGGTGAAAATGATATGCTCCATTGAGATGACAATGATATGCTCCATGGAGGTGAAAATGATATGCTCCATTGAGATGACAATGATATGCTCCATGGAGATGACAATGACATGCTCCACTGAGATGACAATGACATGCTCCATGGAGATGACAATGACATGCTCCATGGAGATAACAATGACATGCTCAATGGAGATGACAGTGACATGCTCCATTGAGATGACAATGACATGCTCCATTGAGATGACAATAACATTCTCCATGGAGATGACAATGACATGCTCCATGGAGATAACAATGACATGCTCAATGGAGATGACAATAACATGCTCCATGGAGATGACAATGACATGCTCCATTGAGATAACAATGACATGCTCCACTGAGATGACAATGACATGCTCCATGGAGATGACAATGACATGCGCCATGGAGATAACAATGACATGCTCAATGGAGATGACAGTGACATGCTCCATTGAGATGACAATGACATGCTCCATGGAGATAACAATGACATGCTCCATGGAGATAACAATGACATGCTCCATGGAAATGACAATGACATGCTCCATGGAGATAACTATGATATGCTCCATTGAGATAACAATGACATGCTCCATGGAAATGACAATGACATGCTCCATGGAAATGACAATGACATGCTCCATGGAGATAACAATGACATGCTCCATGGAAATGACAATGACATGCTCCATGGAAATGACAATGACATGCTCCATGGAGATAACAATGACATGCTCCATGGAGATAACAATGATATGCTCAATGAAGCACATTATACTCCAATGCTGTGGAATCAAATAGAAATCTATCTTAAGAATGTACAGATTGCCTAATTTTCATCATCTGACCATCATCATCTTATCAATTCATCCTCATCAGCATCATCATGTCTGTTGAATAAATGTTTCCAAATTGTTAATTGAGTCACTTGTTCATATAGTAAAAACACTATACAGATATTGGGAGTTACATGGAGAAGATATGGAACCAGTCCTTTGTAAAATCCTCTAGTCCGTTCATTTCTGAAGTCAAAGATAGAGTTTTTGTACAATTTGAAAACCTACCAGCCTCACTGATTGGTAGACTATTGTTATTCCCGTATAGGCTATTTAAGGCATTTGATTAACGCCAGTATACATGAATTTTCTTAATTTGTGATAAAACAGAACTATTAATTATATATTTAAATAAAACACTTATTGCAACATTCCCAAACATAACTTCTGATCGTTTGAATGGCATATGTGTTTGGAAATGGTCCATGAGTTATCTACTCCTAATTGATCTCTCCAACATTAACCAGATACACCCTGTCGAAGAAATTAAAATTAAGCTGTTGAGCATCCATCTGTCCCCAGTATGGAATAAACATGAATATTGTTATACTGTATTTTTAGCTTGGGGTATATGCCATGGTAAAATCTTGTATGACGTAGTCTTAGGGAGATATAATTTTTCTTCACAGGATCTTATTGGTCAAGAAACACGTCTCTTTGACAGAATGCAACAGAATGGCAATTATTCAAAATGTCCAACAGGGTGCAGAACTGAGCTGCTCTAATGCTGGGGAGACCATTCATATATTCTATGTACATACCTCCATGTTTGCCTTATAACATCTGCAATGCCATTGTATTGTCTATGTTGGTCCTGTAGTCGTGACCTAATCACCTGATAGGGGTAAGTTGCACTAGCCGCAAATACTTTAGATAGGGCGGCAAACATAATATATTCCATCGAATTCTAAAAATAAAAATAAATATCAAAATGTTGTTCATAATGATTGTAAACTATTGAAATATTTTATTATTGCTACTCGCACATGAAATATGGAGGCTATTTTGAATAAGAAGTAAAAATTTCTTCATAAACAGAGGTCCAAAGTCCATAAGCAAGACCATATTCAGTTTGAACCAAATCTGTCATCTGGTATTTGATGTTTTACCAACAACTTTAGATAGTTTATGTTTAACTAATTCTTCAATTATACTTACGAATCGACAGTCTTGAGGTCGTTCTCGGTATGAATTGTATTTTTGCTTTAGTTGCTCATAAGCCATGAACTGTAGAGCACCATGAGACACCCCAAATACTCCTGGCAACATACCCTGCAAGCAATAAGACCATCACATGTAGCAATAAGAATATTACAGAAGTTCATGTTCAAAAGTTAAACAAGGTAACATGGCAAAATATTACCACCTGGTAAATTATTGCAAAAAGTGTTAACAACTTGTTACTGATGCCAGTCCCAAAACAGCTATGACAAATTGTCACTACTTCTTGGTGGCTGTTACATAAAAAGAAAAAAAGAAGAATACCTTATATAATCCTTTAATGCCTTCAAATTTGTATATTTTGGTCATTGTATCAACCATCCCTGAATATTGTTGCGACTTTTGGCACTTAGTACCATCTATTGAGAATCTGTCGTACTGCAAACAGAGGCGTGTTTTTACAACCCAGATTGGATTAGTTATGACTAGCGTCAGCAGACCTGCAAGCACAAAGAATAAAAATACATTTTTGCAAGTTTATACTAAACTTAAAAGCAATTAACTGAAAGTGGCTGAACATAAAAAAAACTCCCCGAAAAAAATATTATAACAACCTTTGTTTTAATAATAATGGACCATTCTGGAAGAACCAAAAAAGTTCCAACAAAGTTCAAAAATATGAGAACATCCCACAGGTGATGCATTCAAGGCAAACCACTCTTCAATTACAAGAGTGGGACGGGGGTGGGGCTGGGGGTCCTTACCTGCTTCAGTGGCTGCCAGCATGTGTTTGCCAGGGCCAAGTGGAGCTTTCTGGTCTTCCTGCATGTAGACCTTCAGTGCATTGTAGCTGGAACAGTAAGTTAATGTTTTAAAGTAAACGTCTTCCCTCACTCATATTCTACATCGCTCCATTAAAGGTTCTCCAAATAGACAGCACAAACAAGTCAATAACATAACATAAAATATCACCACATGGTTGCAATCATGCTTTAGCTGACACTAATGTCATAAATTTAATGTGACAGCATATAGCAAAATACCAAAAGTTATACTCCCTATAAATCTAAATTTATAAGTTATAAATTATCAAAATCTGGCATAATAATTCTTTCAGGTGTACATACATTTGAAAATAACAAAATAATCCCATATTCACACAATGACACAGTTCATGTATATGTCCCAGCCAGGTGTATATACCATCCATGTACTTACAAGAGGAAATAGAAGCCCCATGCTGTTCCAGCACCCCAGCAGTTGGGGACCACACCCTGGTAGAGTCCTTTGATCCCTTCTGTCTTACGAATGGTCCTAAGTGCATCAACAATACCTTTGTATTGTGGCCTGTGAGTGTTGATACCTTGTGCCAGTAGGCCTTCATTTACTGAAAGAATCAAGAAATTGCCGATGTAGGGACAGACCCTGTTATACATTACAGTAAAACACTTCTCACCTCTGGACACACTCCGGACACCTCTCATTGAACAGTTCTCAAGTTTTATTTTCTGATTGGCTATTCAGATCCAAGTTTAACTCCATGTAAATACCAATCTTAACACTTTATGATTCAAATAAATATGATGATACACAACTGACAAAGACAAAAATGAATTTTAGATAGTATAAAGTGTACATATTTACTAACATGTGTAATAGAAATTATTTCAAACTGTAAGCCAGTATGTTGCATCATATCTTAGGAGTTTAAGAAAAGAAGGAAATAACCCAGAATTCCTAGAAATAACCCAGGTTTACCTTTACATAAAGATAGGTTCATATATATACATTGTATTCTGGGTTATTCCCTTGCCCGAGTATGTAAGAGATGGTATTATGTCACAAGCAATAGCAGCTAATACAGATATTATCTTTACTATAAGACTAGTTGTACCTGCTCTCTGTGTAAACTATGTATTGTCCAAGTGCTACTGGGATTGGTCAAAAGTGTTTGGTTAGTACGTGTTCATATTTAGAAAGTTTTATATATGATTGAATGGGATGGAAATAACAAAATTTGGACGCATAAAAGATGTTCACATTGAGAGATGTTTTGGTTAGACAGGTGTTCCTAGATATAGGTTTACTGTATATTCAATTTAACACATTTGCTTTGTGAGTTATACCACAGACCTTTATCTGTGTTAATGTTATCTTTATATGGTACCACTCCCCCTTATATGCATTGCAGTGTTGGTTCATGTTAAAGATTTTTATGAGAAAGACATCCTGTCTGAATATAAACACTGTTTCATATTTGTAAAAGTAACATCTGCTGTAGGAATAAAAATATAATAAAAATGGTATACTCAGATGTATTGTTTCTTTGAATTGAATCTTTGAATGAAATAAAGCATCATTTTCAGATTCATAGTTGTGAGCAAATATTGACAGATTCATAGTTGTGAGCAAATATTGAGATTTTTACTCTTTCAAATATCGGGTGTCCGAAAAAATGAGACGCATTTTGACAAGTATTTTCTCGGCAACTGACAAACCGAATTCACTGAAAATTTGTACACATTGGCCTAAGAGTATCATTCGTAAGTTGTAAAAATAAAAAAAAGATCAAGTAAATATTCTGTGAGTACTAAGAAGTTCAAAATAGCATACAGAGGTTTCACTAGAATATCTCACAACAGGCTAAGTAAATGAAAACAAGAAGAAAAGTTGAAAAGTTTCTCTAAACAACAGGCGATTTTATGAAAACAATCGTTTGTGAAAACAACCAGTGAAAATTGCCTGTTGCCTGCTGCTTATGTAACCCCTGGCGTATAAAAAATTCCTATACCGGAGCTCTGCCATGGGACCTCAATACATGGATCCATAGTGTTTGTTCCAGCTATCAGTTGATAACATTTGTCAATCAGTCAAAATAGCTTGTCTATGTGTCATGTCTAATTAATTTGTTTCATTCTTCCCGAATATCCAAAAATCCATTCTTTCTCAAAATTCATTGTAGAAGATGCCCTCAAGTGCCTAATGTAAAATTTTCAAAGAATTTGGCTTACCTATTGCTGAGAAATTACTTGTCAAATTGCTTCCTATTTTTGGGTATTTATTAAGTTCTCATTGCATTGCTCCATGAACATTGAGATGCTATCTTGAATTTCTTTGTACTCAAATAACATTTACCTGATCTTTTTCATATTTTTGTACCTTGCTAACAATACTCTTAAGCTACTTTGCACGAATTTTCAGTAAATTTGGTTCATCAGTTGCCGAGAAAATACTTGTCAAAAAGTATTCTGAAGTTATAAAATCTAAATCTAACAGCCCCTTAGAGTTTTCCGGACTTGAACAAAGTAGCGAATGTTGCGATCTTTCAACTTTAGTTCGTTATTTTTCACCACTTTATGTGTAGTATTTTCATTTAGGAGGCGGTCTTATTTGAATGCATCATTTCAGGTCTTTATGAATCAATAGATCAATAAGCTGACTAAAAATTCAAATTTAGCAGTTTCGTTTGTTGCGTACTGGGCCTGTTACAAAAAACAATTTAGCAGTTTCGTTCATTGCATAATTGGGCCTTCTATAATCAGTAGCAAATGCTTGTAAAACATTTTCAAAAATATCTACTACCGTTTTCCTTGAAGACATGGTTTGGGTGACACGTCATTAAGTCACTTGATCGATACAGTAACTAGTCAAGTGATCAGAAACGTGTCACATGATCAGACACGTGTCACATAATCAGTCACGTGAGCTTGCAAAATGTACAATCTAAAGGACGATTCTCGGTTTGGAGAACGAAGTTCATCAATCTAAATGAGCATTATCCCTGCTTCGGACAAATTTGATTTTTTTACATAATATAGATTTGAATGTCTTCTTTTGAATAGTCATAATTTAATTTGGGTAATATTTTTAGATTTTCGCAAAAAGATATTAGCGCAGTACACTGATGAACTTCTTTCCCCAAATCCAGATTTGTATTTTATTGAATCGGTCAAATTGAGCGTTATCCCTGCTTCAGACCAATTTATTATTTTTACATCTTGTAGATTTAAATGTCCTCTTTTGAATATTCATAGTTTAATTTGGGTAATATTTCTATATTTTTCATGAAAAAAAAATTATTAGATCAGGAGGCTGTTCTCCAAACCGAGAATCGTCCTTTCCAAAAGTTCTGCTAAGATCAATATGTTGTTGCCTTCATTGTCGTGTTTGGCTGCGTTCCACAATATAACCTAGCAGGATGGATGACAAATAGAACAAACTGATCAGTAGACACATGGTTACATTTCATTATTTCGTTATTTTAACCATACGTATGAACTGGTCACTACAATTTCTGTTTTATCTTTAATAAGCACAATCACGCAAATCCCTCAAATGTCCCGCGAATTAAGGTGGATGTCCGGCGAAATACCGCGAATTTTGGGAACTGAGTCTTAAAAATCTGTCCCGCAGGCAAATCTTTGGGGGTTGATAGTATTGCACATCTCCCGTATACAAAATATAATGATCAATAATTCAAAGATATAAGTTATAGATTGTGAGACGAAGGAAGCAATTTTGCAAACGATATACAATACAATACTAACCTTGAAACCTTACTTTGACCAAATCTAAAGGATGTAAAGTCAATGTTGAAATTACACCACCACTCACACCTGCAAAAAGATGCTCCCACTTTACGTGGCTAAAAAGTGATCTTGCAGTCTTTTTATCACCTAATCGTGATCTTTCTTTCAATCCATGTGACATAGTTATTCTTAAAACACGGCATTCATAGATGTTATTGCGTTATAAATACATTATTTTTAAAGTTTTGCGTTGGAAAATTTCATGAACTCTTGTGAAACGGGAGCGGCCATATTTGGTTTCCTCTAAAAGTCAAACTCTAGGGAAAAAGAAAAAGTTGAAATAAAATCAGGAAAACAATGTTGCAAAATTCTAGATAGAAACAAGAAAAATGAGAACAGAACCAAAACAATTTTTAATTGCTGTCAAATTTTATAAAACCCCAATAAAATATAAGAATTAACCTGAGAATTCTGAACATCCTATTCCAAGAATTTATGAATATATTTTTGACAAGAGAGCTCTAAAAACCATAACAATGTTGAAATACATGTAGCTCCTTGAGGAACATTCATCTCACCCAAATAAAAACTGAGGTACAAATCTATATGACATCACATTAGTGACTTTTTGTAGGCCTACCAGTTTGACTAGGATCAAAGATGGTGCGTCATCATTTGTCAAAAGACATTGCTGACAGAAACAAAATTTTGCAAACACACTTTCAAGAGATGGTAAGTTTCTGTTGTTAATAAGAATTCACAGAGTTAGGAAAAGTTGTTCCAATTTTTAGCCAATCAGAACATGCTATATCACATAACTGCATTCCGTCATATAACCAATAACGAACTTGAGGTGAAGTTCACTAGTTAAACAGTTTGTCATGGTGATGATTGGACAGATTGAAATTGATACTTTGCCAGCTTGAACTTTGCAAAAAGTTTCATTGAAAATATGTTCATTTAATGATTTCAAATTTTTTAGATAATTTTTAAGAAAATATTTTGCAATGGATGTGTGAAAAAAATTGGTGACTCAATGCATTGTGTGACCATTCCTTTCAGGAGTGGTTTCAAAATAACACTCAATGCACCGCATCTCATGCAAGTTTTGGAAAGCAACACTTTCAAGGAATGGTCATTCCACATTGCTCTGTGTCCAGGGCTTCAATCCTAAAATATTCTGAGAGGTGTAAGGAATTTGATATTGTGAATTAGCAATCTCATTGATGCGTAGGATTCGGTAATTGAAGTTACATGAGACAAAGGTGGCCATGGAAGAGTTAATAATAGGATCAACTAGCATATGAATTAGTTTCTATCTCAAGCACAACATAGTTTTTTTAGGGAAACTCAGGGGGTCCACAATTTTAGTAGGCTTATATGTGACTTCTATATTGTATGTACCAAATGCACAAAATATATTATTGATATCTGAAAAAAGATATTTATTTCATAGTCAAAACAAAATAATTACATTGCTTTATACAATTATTAATCTGAACATCCTCAATTTCTTCATCCAACAATTGTGATATTTCCAGTCTCATTTTTGTGTATCAGGTGTTTTTAAACCACTCTAAAGAATGGTAACACGCAGAAGAGGTTATAACCATAATAATTATTTAAATTCAACATGTATGTATAATGTATAGCATATATACATCAACTTCTTTAGAATAAAATTTTAAATAATTAACAAGCTAAATCATGCTTGTAAAATGGACAAAATGAGTGTATGACAATGTATATATATCCAAGGCAACTAACATTAACTCTTTTTGTACTCAATAAAAGCAACAGGTTTTTATAGCATCACATTTTACCAGTTCTGAAATACCTACCTGTACTCATTTTGTTGTATACTTACCTTACCTTGTTACCATAGTTACCTAGGGTGCATACGTTCAGAGCAGAATTTTTGAGTTTTTAGACTTTTTTAGACTGAGACTTTTTAGATCAAATAAATCAAAAAAATTGACAATGTAAAAGGTTGTGGTCCAGCATGCTGCTGATAAAGATCTAGTACATTGTAATTATAAATCTTTCGTCAGGTAACTTAGTTGACAGAGCATGAGGATTTAAACTTGTGAAATCTGCAAAATTTAATAACTGTGAAATTGTGATTTCTCATGACTTTACAGTGCGGAATAATAATAACTGTCCTTAAAAAAGATGGACCCAAAAGATCTAATTATAGACCTTTACAAAAGCCTAACAGATTTGGAAAGTGAAGCAGCTAATGAGTGACATTTTTACAGATGATTATATGAAGCCACATAATGAAGGCGATTCTACAACCTTAAATGGTAATAATATAACCTTTTATGGTAATACTACAACCTTTAATTGAAATACTATAACCTTTAAGGGAAATACTAATAATTTTATAAAATGTGATATTTTCACTTGAAGGTAATATATTGACCCTGAAGGTAACAAAATGACCTTCAATGTCAAACAAATACCTTCCAGGTAATACTATTACCATTGAAGGCACAAACAATGACTTTAATGAAAGGTGAAAACACACTGAATAATTTATTAATTGTTCATCCTTGCAAGGCTTTTAAAGTTGAACTTCTCAATAAGACCTTGCAGAGTGGAAACACTGGAAAGTAAATCTCAACAAAGTTTATAGAAGGAAATAACCAGCTGGAACACAAACACAATTTATAAATAAAAAAATATCAATCATTTCTGTTGGGAAGGTTGAGTCATTCTATGGTTGGCTTTCGGATCAAAGGGAGAGATTTAGTCAGATTTCTTAAATACAACTTTTATAATCTTTGGTAAGATTTATTTTCCAATGTACAAACTCATGTAATCTGTGAACTGTGCTGTTCATAATGTCAGGTCTGTTTGTGGAGTCTATTATTATTCATCCATTATGGTTTTGTAGATGAAAATCCGATGCCTTTGAATCAGTACCTTCCATGACGACTCCCAGACCGCGACCTGAAATGATCAGGGAAGAAAACTTCTCAAATAACCTAATTGTAACACAATGTGAAATGTTTAAGTACAAGCAATAAAAATGTCCCATTAGTGCTACATACAATAAAATACAACAACACTGCACTGTACATACAATTATTTTCATTTCATTTCAATGATTCAATTCTTTCAATCTCATACATTTAATGGAAGAAAGAGAAAAAGGATATCATATTTATGGAAAAGTCAATCAGTTTTGAACAATTATTAAGATCAATAGGAATGGAGTTATAGTTGAAATGGTTTTTAAGTGTTCAAATATCATCACTATAGCCCCCTATGTGTGCCTAAAGATATGGCAACAGTCATACATGAAACATTTGAAAAAAACTCTGCATGGATGAACATTGGATTGTACACTAGTACATATTCAAGATTAATATTCCATAGCAGAGTTTACTACTCCAAACCTTGACCTCCGCCTTGACCTATCATTTGACCTCGACCTTTGTCTTGATCTATCATTTGATCTTGACCTCCGTCTTGTCCTTTCATTTGACCTTGATCTCCGTCTTGAACTACCACTCTTGTATCTATGTGGTGATCTTGACCGAGAGCGACTTCTAGATCTACTCCTGCAACAGAGAACATAAATGTATAAAAATCTGCACACATTAGAATATACAAATATATCCCACCAACTCACATGGCTTGGTCATAATAAGCTCATCAAGTGGCAAAATTCAACTGTAGGATGTGATGCCACAATGATCATATGTACAAGTATGCTCAATGCAGTACAATATGAATTTGCATGTAATCTCAATGCAGTACAATATGAACTTGCATGTAAGCTCAATGCAGTACAATATGAGCTTGCATGTAATCTCAATGCAGTACAATATGAACTTGCATGTAAGCTCAATGCAGTACAATATGAAATTGCATGTAATCTCAATGCAGTACAATATGAACTTACATGTAAGCTCAATGCAGTACAATATGAACTTACATGTAATCTCAATGCAGTACAATAGGAGCTTGCATGTAAGCTCAATGCAGTACAATATGAACTTGCATGTAAGCTCAATGCAGTACAATATGAACTTACATGTAAGCTCAATGCAGTACAATATGAACTTACATGTAAGCTCAATGCAGTACAATATGAACTTGCATGTAAGCTCAATGCAGTACAATATGAAATTGCATGTATTCTCAATGCAGTACAATATGAACTTGCATGTAATCTCAATGCAGTACAATACGAACTTGCATGTAAGCTCAATGCAGTACAATATGAACTTACACGTAAGCTCAATGCAGTACAATATGAACATGCATGTAATCTCAATGCAGTACAATATGAACTTGCATGTAATCTCAATGCAGTACAATATGAACATGCATGTAATCTCAACACAGTACAATATCAACTTGCATGTAAGCTCAATGCAGTACAATATGAACTTGCATGTAATCTCAATGCAGTACAATATGAACTTCACATACAGAAGCATGTAAGCTCAGTGCAGTACAATATGAACTTCCATGTAACTCAATGCAGTACAATATGAACTTGCATCTAACTCAATGCAGTACATTATTAATTTGCATGTAAGCTCAATGCAGTACAATATGAACATGCATGTAATCTCAATGCAGTACAATATGAACTTGCATGTAATCTCAATGCAGTACAATATGAAATTGCATGTAATCTCAATGCAGTACAATATGAACTTGCATGTAAGCTCAATGCAGTACAATATGAACTTGCATGTAAGCTCAACACAGTACAATATGAACTTGCATGTTACATCAATGCAGTACAATATGAACTTGCATGTAATCTCAATGCAGTACAATATGAACTTGCATGTAATCTCAATGCAGTACAATATGAAATTGCATGTAATCTCAATACAGTTCAATATGAACTTCACATACACAAGCATGTAAGCTCAGTGCAGTAGAATACAAACTTGCATGTAAGCTCAATAGAGTACAATATGAACTTCAATGTAACTCAATGCAGTACAATATGAACTTACATGTAATCTCAATGCAGTACAATATGAACTTGCATGTAAGCTCAATGCAGTACAATATGAACTTGCATCTAACATGTCTAACTCAATGCAGTACAATATTAATTTGCATGTAAGCGCAATGCAGTAAAATACAAACTTGCATGCAAGCTCAATGCAGTGCAATATGAACTTGCATGTAACTCAATGCAGTACAATATCAACTTGCATGTTACATCAATGCAGTACAATATTAATTTGCATGTAAGCTCAAAGCAGTACAATATGAACTTGCATGTCAGCTTGATGCAGTACAATATGAACTTGCATGTAAGCTCAACGCAGTACAATATGAACTTACATGTAAGCTTGAAATGCAGTACAATGTGTACTTGCACGAAAGCTCAATGCAGTACAATATGAACTTGCTTGTTAGCTCAATGCAGTACAATATGAACTTGCATGTAAGCTCAATGCAGTACAATATGAACTTACATGTAAGCTCAATGCAGTACAATATGAACTTGCATGTAAGCTCAATGCAGTACAATATGAACTTACACGTAAGCTCAATGCAGTACAATATGAACATGCATGTAATCTCAATGCAGTACAATATGAACTTGCATGTAATCTCAATGCAGTACAATATGAAATTGCATGTAATCTCAATGCAGTACAATATGAACTTGCATGTAAGCTCAATGCAGTACAATATGAACTTGCATGTAATCTCAATGCAGTACAATATGAACTTCACATACACAAGCATGTAAGCTCAGTGCAGTACAATATGAACTTACATGTAAGCTCAATGCAGTACAATATGAACTTGCATGTAATCTCAATGCAGTACAATATGAACTTGCATGTAAGCTCAATGCAGTACAATATGAAATTGCATGTAATCTCAATGCAGTACAATATGAACTTGCATGTAAGCTCAATGCAGTACAATATGAACTTGCATGTAAGCTCAATGCAGTACAATATGAACTTCTGCAATCAATTAACGGTTATCTCTCCACGGTTTTATTCTCAATGCAGAGTGCTAAATCCTTACTTGACCTATTTTTGTATTTTTTGGCAAATCATGTAGGTGCAAACAAATTTTGAACAGTTGCTCCAATACTGGGGATATCACTGTTAAATATTTGCTTTACTGAAAATATACTATCAGTATTTCATTCTAGCTGATTATGGATTCTTGCTTGCATTGTAATATAACATCCACCACAAATATACATCCTGGTACCACATTTACAATACACCAAATTTAACCCCACCCAATATGAGGTTTTGGATGATAGCGACCTTTTGACCTTTAACCTTCCTGATATACCTTGACCTATATTTCTTCTTGTCATCTCTGTAATATGGTGATCTTGATCGTGACCTAGATCTAGAACTCGAAGACCGTGATGAACTGGAGGAGGATGATGATGATGACCTTGACCTAGATTTAGGTGACCTTGATTTTGATAGGTTGTTGGGTTTGTCATCGTCACTGGCAAGGTCATATTTGGATGTATCTTTGTCATCATCCTAAAAAAAGTTTATAATTTGTTTATTATTTTAATACATTTTAATTGTTTCAATTAAAATTCAATTTAATTGTACAGTATTTTCATACACACTATCTAGACAACTATTAAGGTGCAAGAACAAATACTAAAAGTTTGTTCCAACATTCTTCACCCAATTTTAAACAAAGTTTATCTATTTACTTCTTAATCATTGATAGGTAATCTGAACTAGAGAATGTGCAAATGTTTCCAATCATAACATACTCTGATAATCTCAAACTTACATCATCATCTGAATCCAACATATATTTGGACACATCCTCATCATCGTCATCATCTTCCTCCTCTTCGGCTTCATCCTCCTCATCTTCCACTGGGGGAGGAGCAACAGGGGCAGTATCAACAGATGTACGCTTCTTTTTCTTTAAGCGTCCAAACTGAAATGAACAAATCAACATAAAGGGAATCAGATACACAAGTCTGCTCTTACATCTGTTAAAATTCAACTTGAACAGAAAACAGTTTTCCTGGAATTTTGATGACAAGATATGTGGTGCCTGCCACCCAGATGCACACACGTCCATCAGGACAAGATGACGACACTTTGAAAAAGTGTGATTATACATGTATAATAAAAGCCTGTATCAGCTTTAGCAAGTATTTTGATTCATATGCTTACCTCATCATAATCATCATCTTCAACTTCAACTCGATCCTTGTATTCTACAACAACCTCACGTTCCATGTAGCCCCCTCCCAGACCTGTAATACAATACATAGCTACTGTCAATCTACTGCAGCTTCTACAATGTCAGCATATCATTTTGACAATCAACCTCAACAGAGGTCAACAGCCTGCACTATTCATCTCCATCCGCAGACTCAGAATATAAAAATACATAAATGTCCATATGAGTCATGGGATTGGTAGTTATAAAAACATTATACAGAATCTGATTTCTTCAGTGCAAGTTTAACTGACTGAGTATGAAGACCCACCTGATCTCTCTTCCACTTTGCCAACTTTGGGGGAGTTGCAGACATTACATGTGTTTCTTCTAGCCCAGTTGACATTGCCACATCTACAATCAACAGTTAGCTAATTATTCCCAGTCATATTACATCGAGACATACAAATACAGTAAAACATGTCTAATCGGAACTCCACTGTGATTTGCCAAGAGTGTTCAGATAAGCAGTGTTCAAAAGTCTTTGGCAGATTGAACAAGGCATTAACATGACAAAATGTCACCACCTAGTTGCTCACAATATTATGAGTTCAATCTTAAGTCACATTTGAACTTCTGATAACTTGTAGGTGATTTTGAAAAAAAATTGTCAATTTCAAGCAAGTTGAAAAAATACCCTTTTGACCTTTTTAAACCTTTTTTGACCTTGAAAAGGTCATTGAAGGTCAAATCTTAAATGTAAAGTCAGATTTGAAAACTTGTAAATGATTTAGAAAATAATTGAAGCCAGTCTAAACAGTATTTGTTAAGTTATTGGAAGTTGTAAGAATTTGTTACAGTTACAGAGGGCAACCGCCGCCCGCCGCCAAAAAAACAGAGGCCATAACAATATGTCACCACTTCTTAGTGGTGACATAAAAAATTGTGCCAAAAATAGCATTGACATAGACAGAAGTTCACATGAAAGAGGTGTTTGATATATAAGTTTACTGTAATAGGTATTGAGGGTTAGTACTTTTAAATATACACATATACACTTCTGTAGGTGTTTAAAAATGTCAAACTATAGTGCAGATACATTGACTCATTATTATAATACATGTACTGATGTACACTGCTTGAGTCACATATGGGAATGATTTCAATAATTTTTAAATTGGTAGCTACAATGTACATCTGAATCAATTCTTCTTTTTTAGGACAAGCAGAGCAACAACCACAGAATATTTAAGAACAGATTTATGGATGATAATGATAGAAAGGTTAAAGTACTTGTACACTGTACTTGGGAGAACTTAAATGTGTAGAATTATTTAAGAGATTACTGTCCCCCTCTCAATTGATTTATACTCGTTAAAAACATTTCCTTTATACCTTTATACTTCAAGTGGAAAAGGCTAATCTCAAACATTTACATTCTTAAAAACAGTGCTCACTTTTCCTCCATAGTATAATGACAAAATGACTTGTTCAAAAATTAACCAAAAAAAAAGATATGACATACGTTTTACACTGCCAGTCATCTGCACTGAAAAGTCCTTTACTTTTCTCAGCCATTGACTTTCCAATCTCAATTCCACCTTTTTTTGTCTTCTTGAAGTCATAGTCACGATCTAGAAATCCAAACAGTAGTTAATTTTAAATGGCACTAAATATAATGATTTAAATAATTAAGTTTTCCATCAGGTCCATATGTTCTTCCTCCTCCATCCACCTACAGAGGTAAGCAGACTGGGATGAGGGGGGGGGGGGTGTTACATGCAAGACTAAAAATGTAACCAACCTAAGTTATAAGTTTTAGGTCATTGGTATGAACAAGTACATTAGCACTCTTTTTAAAATTCAACATCTTTCACTTATTTTGCTAGTTTATTTCCTAATCCTATTAGGGAATACTGTACTCCCACTAATATTTGATGCTATTATATTTCACATTTTTGGCATTTTGAAATTTCGCGGCAATTATATTTCGCCAATTTTCAGTTTTTCGAAATTTCACAACTATTAATTTCCGCGGCTTTGTCATACAGGACCACTCTTTCGACTTTGATATCAGACATGATTGTTACTTCACCCAATGATTTTGGCTTCTTATTAACCCTTATGTTAGAATGTTCATTTTAATACAGTAATAACGATCTCTCTTCTAATTTCTCTTTTTCAAAACTCAAAATGTCATGTTTTTACCTATTATCGCCCAGCACTGGATGAAAATATTGTCTACATTGAAATCCCCGGGATTTCCGTGGAATTTCGCGACTATCAAATTTCTCAAATTAAAACTGGAGGAATTTCGGGGCTATTATATTTTGCGAATTTTCCAAAATTTGCGAAAAACGCGAAATATAGTAGCTTGTGAAAATTACTGGGAGTACAGTATTTAAATTCAAATATTGAAAACAGGGACCCCTGTTATATTTCATTTGACATACTTACCCTTCCCACATCTATTGCAAGATGTTCTTCTTGAAAAGTTTACATTCCCACATCTGAAAAACAAAGTTTAACATTTTCATTTTGTTTTTTACATGTATGTACGGATGGCCTAAATTATATTTAGGATGAAGCGTTGCTTGTCTGGATTAGATATTTCAAAATTTCTTTTCGGAGTTTGGCACATGGTGAAATTTTCTCGCTGTAGCTAAAAAATGGCTTCCGGTTATGGACGTGAATTAAATGAAGGAAACTTTGAAATTATTCTCACTTAAAGAAATCAAATATAATTAACAATACATGTAGATTCAGATGGGGATGTGAGCTGATGTTCTTCAAATCTATACATAGAGGTATATTTCATATTATTATGCCGTATTTACTGTGCGTGTGACACAATGATTTACAATATTTATAATACCAAGGCAGCTCAATCTTTCAACTCAAAGCCGCAATATAGAAGGCTTTGGACCGAAGTAATGAAAGCCCATGTCTTTAAGGTACAGCTGGAAAGTAACATTTTGGTAAAAAATTGCTATACCTGCACATGTTATTTTCCGGTACAAAATAAAGTATGAAGGCATGTGTCAATTTCCTTGCTTTTTTCAGGAAAGTATCATTACATTGTCTTCTTTTAGAATATCTGGTAGGGGTTCAATGGGAACTCCAGGAAATTATGATATTTCACACTTTCTATTTTTCCAAATTTTCTTTCAAAGTTTCCAGACAACACAGGACCTACCATTGACCTGTTTCCAGATATTCTAAAAGTAAACAGTGTAATGATACTTTCCTGAAAAAAGCAAGGAAATTGACACATGCCTTCATACTTTATTTTGTACCGGAAAATAACATGTGCAGGTATAGCAATTTTTTACCAAAATGTTACTTTCCAGCTGAACCTTTAACATCCATGCTACAAGAATATATCACGATCATTGTAACTATATAACTATACCCTAAATAAACAATATCTTTATTTAGCTAGTTATGTCAATTAGGCTAATTTTCATCTACATGTTTGCTGATTATTTCTGTCCAAATTGAGAGAGACTGTCAGTCTGTCAATTGTCAATCAATGATTGAATTTGAATTTCTTGAAAAACAATTCAAAATAACTGTAAATATCAAAGCCCTAGTTGAATTCAATTATGGGCGAATACCAAAACTGTACATGTGATAGATAAGTATATATTCTAGCTCAAGGAACAATAACTAGACAAGTTGCACTTACGAGCCATCGGAGCAGACCCAATCTGAGTCTCCCGGGCGGTTGCCTCTGCCATACATTTTACCGGAAGTAAAGTTACGCCAGGATATAACTGTTGCCAAATGTTTCAGTATCTAGTTCGGTTTCTTTACCTCCGTAAGATTACAGAAACATGGAAAATAAACAAGGAAAAATTATAACTATGAATTATTCAATTATTTTACTTGAATTTAATTTATTCCTTATGAACATAAAACTGTAAATTGTGTTTCCGTTTCCTTAAAAGTTTGAAATTGGAAAGCAGCATTTATGAATTTGAAGAAACTTCAAACATTTGTAAATAACACAGCTTTTTCACCAATATCTGATGCCTGCTATATAGATTGAACTGTTACTATGGTAAGAGTATGCATTATACATATGTTATTATTTTTTGCATTCATCATTTGCACATTGGGAGTTCATAATTGTCTATGGTTGGTTCACCTCTAGTCTAAAAGCCAAAGATCAAGGCTAGAGGTCTATAGTTCTACAAGAAGTAGAACTCAGTGTACGGCTTTCTTTATTATTCTGATTGATAGCTGGTACGAAATCTAGTAGGTACGAAATATTTCGAGAAAAAATGTGTGACATATACGGTGTACGCGTGAAAAATCTGAATGAAATGCGTTCTTTTTTTTTGGCGTCAGTTCTGTGCTGTATCGGCGATCACTTTTTTGAAGTTTTTCTACAGGAATATTTTTGCTTGACAATAATCAGGTAAAATGCGTAGTTGCGTGACATATTCTGTCACGCAAAAATAACTGGCGTAACTTCAAATTTTCTAGCAAATGCGTGACAAATATATGCAAATTGCGGGACAATTGGACGTCCTGCAAAGTTATCTAGCCGGGGGCCATCAGACCAGTCAGATAAGAAATGAGGGCTAGGTCTAATGTTTTTGGACTACAAGAGGTCATGAAGCTCACAGATCACACAAACCTGTATCAACACCTGACAGTGACATCCATCAATCACATCAATCACAAGCACACATTTTCCAAGAGTTAACCAAAGATGCCTGTTTATGAAGAGGTGATCACATGACCTTCTGCCAAAGTGTTGGCTGCTTGTTTCCAATCCTGGTAAAATTATATGGCAGTAAGTTTCGAAAGAAACGCTGACTCACGTCCGTGGTTACATCTATTTGTGGAAAAACCTTAGCAATAAACCTTCACCAATAGATGTCACTCTCAGGTGTTGATACAGGTTCCTGTGTCACAGCATGGACATATATCAATATGCGTCCATGGTTACAGATACCAGACCATATGTAGTAGTAGGCTAGGCTAAGAAAAACTCAAGAGGAGTCACCGAATTGAAATATCACTGGAAAAAATTGACTACCCTTCAGAACATCCCTCAAACATTGATACCTTTCTTTTCTGCAACAGAGCTTGCAAGTCTTGTATAGCCTATATCCTCAATTTTCTTTTGCAATTTGTTTTCATAAGATGAGGTAAGAACGCTGTAGTTTGAGTTTAACTGCGACATATGTATTTTTGGTTTGTGTGCTCCGGGATCAAATACGCCAAATATGCTCACAAACTTCATTGTTTCTCTGGCGTCACTATTCAAAGAAATGATCAAAACAATGCAAACATCTTCATATTTGGTGCGCTTCCTATTGTAATCACTACATCACATTCAGGGAGGTTCCGGAAATCCATGACATTGAACAAAAATTTGGCGCACTCAGTCCTGGAGGATGAAATTATCTTATTTTTGACTCTTATTAACGCAGGAATGTTTGAATAACCTTTGTTTGTGATTACGGAGATACAGAATAACAAGACCCTTTGAATGAGGTATGATTTGTCACAAATACAGTAATGGCTGCTCAGTCGTGAAATGCAAATTTGAAATATAAGTTGGTGTCTTATCTTCAGTTTTAATTATTGAGCCTAGCCTTCTACTATATAATATGATAGTGCCGGCATCTGTGATGAAGCTAGTCCAATTTCTGAAAAAAATATTGATATTTTCACAGGCTTTCTCTTGAAAGCCCATGGTATTTTCAAAAAATAATACTCATCAGTAGCCATGAAAATATGAAAGGGGAATTTTAGCTGCATAACCTGGTGAATACAATCTACTAATAGTAGGACTTCCCATAATCCGTTCTAAAAGCCCATGATAGGCCATAGCAGAACATGTTGTACATTGCTCGAGTGGTAGAGCGTCAGACATTGGAGCTGAAGGTCCTGGGTTCGATTCTCACACCATAGGTTAGTTTACTGAAAAAATGATAATACAGAGAGCTAAAAAGTGAATATACAGATAATCACTTATTAGAATCTAGCTTTTTTTCATTTTTTCAGTAACCTGTCTCCTACCTGCTGCACAGGGCATTGAATTTAGCACACTCCCTTTCAAGTCTAGTATCTTTTACACTACAGCTGCCCAGACGAGCGTGTCCATGCATCATTATGTTGGTGTCTGAAGTGGATTTGCCCTTGTGAATCAGTTACAACAGGACATCATCCTTCAGGGGGATGGTGTTATGACCCTGGATAACAAGTTGCTACTACAGGTCTCAAGTGGTAGAGCATCAGAATCTGGAGCGGAAGATCCTGGGCTCGATTTGTGTGGGGCAATGAATTTGGCACATGCATGTATGTAAAAAAGTCTCTATCATAAAAGTCTTGTCTTTCAGAAGCGAAATTCATGGGTCTCCTCTGCCTTTGATGATTTTGATGACTTTGGAAATGATCACGTCAAGCCTACTATATCTTCCGTGAAGGCATCAAGAAAAGGATCAAGTAGTCAGTCTACAAAGGGAGTTCTAGCTGGAACCAAGGGGTCTCTTGGTGGTAAACGATTGGCCAAGGCGCTCTCAGATTCTAGTCTTTGGTCAGAGAAACATTCTCCCAAGTTACAGGTTAGTCCACTCTATGTATGTTTTTGCCCATTATACCCTGCCTCATCAGCACCCACTATGAACTGCCATTGTGTGTTCTATCGCAGATTAAAAGGGGAACTGTAAAAAGATATACAGGTTTTACTCTCTATCTTATATATTAAGGAATTAAGGAAGATTGATCTTCTTTATGATATTATTGATGATAATCAAAGAGTCTCGATCCAGAAATTTAATAACTCAATAAAAACTCAATAAAAAACACAAACTCTCAATACAAAACAAAATATTTTTGGTATGTTGAAATTCAGATCTATAATTATGTTGTGAATGATTGAAAAAATGTATTTGAGGAAAAATCAAAGAAGATGACAAAACAGACCAAAGTCATATAATTTGTAGAATAATTGGCACTCTAGTTCATGGATTAAAACTATATAAAACAAAAGACCCAGAGAATAATGTTCAAAAATCTAAATGTGTATTTTTTAGACAGAGTTGGCAGTACACAAAAAGAAAATCGAAGAAGTTGAGACTTGGCTGAATCATCACTTGGTTAGGAAGAAACACTCACAGGTAGCTAGCTATATGTAGTAAAACCTGTGTAAGTGGAACACTTTTGGTACATTCCAACTTGAGAGGTGTTCTATTTTAATATTGAGTCAATTGGTTATTCATCTGAAAAGTGTTCTACTTATAGAGGTGTTCCACTTACAGAGGTGTTCCACCTACTGGATTTCCTGTCGTCTGAATAGTTTATAACTACAGCAATGTATTCTGCAAAGGCAGAAAGTGAAATGTATCTATATTCCTCCTGAATTCCTTTTATTGCAGTGATTTAGGCAAAGTAAATTATTGAGCGTTTAGCATGTTTTTATCATCCTCCTCATTTTGCCTCAAAAACATAGAATTGAATCACATTGGCCTGAACTGGTAAATTTTGTGTAAATCATCATATATATCAAGCATAATTTTATGTACATCAGGTTATCTTAGGCAATATATGACTACCAACCTAAAGCATGCCAATCTGTTTGAATGACGCTCACACACATTACATCTCCATGATTTCTTTATCATTGGTTGAGAGGACTGGATATAAGCCAGGAGACCCTTTTTAGAAATACCCTGAATTATGAAACATGTAATTAGATACTGTGTGGAGATAAAAATATCTAGGTGAACTTCAGCGTCATGATATACAATATTTTCAAAAATGGCCTAAGATTGTTCATTTCTAACGTAATCATAAATAAGTTATCCAAATACATGTACATGTATGTTATAGAAGGCACCATTGTTACTCTTAACTGGAGCCTCTGGGTCAGGAAAGACCGCCACTATACGTGTCATATGTAAGCAACTCCACACTGATATACAGGAGTGGAACAACCCACTGCCAGGAGAGGCCCAAAGGGATGAGGAATGGACTTTTCAAAGTGAGTGAGCAAATCCATTTGTATTTAATACAAGAGATAATTGTTTTTGGCAACTTTTGATGCAGAGTAATGATCTTGATATTTTTTGTCTCACTTATCAGATTGACACGTGACAGGAAAAATATTTTTTATTTAAAGTTGCAGCAAAGAAAAGAAGTGTAAATTATTGCAATCTTTTGATCTAATGTAGAAGTTATTCAAGATTTAAGATGAAAATATTTCCAAATTCATTAAAAATGAAAAAGGACTCCAATTGTTCATTTTTTGCCAGACAACCTCAAAAATTAAAGGACTTCCTTGAAATTAAGTCAAAAACTGTTAGAATTTTAGAAATGTTTTCTGAACTTACTTTCAGGGCATTTCATGGAGGTACTCAATATATTATGAAATTCTTTTTTCTACCTAGATTATGCAGATAGGTTGCCCACGCAGTCCCAGAGTAAACAGTTTAGTGATTTTCTATTGCGGGCAAACAAATACAACAAACTTCAGATATTTAACCAAGAGGCGTCACGTAACAAGATCATTCTCGTGGAGGTGGGCCAACTATTGTTAAGAAACCATATTCCAAAAATTGCATGTATACAATTCCAATAGGCAAAGAAAAGGATTAACATTTTCCATTTCCTTGTAAAGATAGTCTTACATTTCATTATTTATCCATTGAACTTGTGTAAATTAAATTGGTGTTTGATGAATGCAGAAGTTATACAAACTTCCAAAATTATGATTATTCCAATCAACATGTATTAATCACTTTCAACATGTATTAATCACTTTGACTAGATTATTAAAGAAATCAGAGAAGAAGCACTTCTTCAAATCTATATTGTCCAAAGCGAATTTTGAATTAAAATTTTTCTGTTGATTTCAGGAATTTCCGAATGCATTCCTAAAAGATGCCACTCTATTCCATAGCACTCTAAGGTAAGAGTTACTCTGCCTTAATTCTTCAACACATTTCCCACTTCAATGTGCCTCATTTTCTGGAACAACTATACAATTAAGAGAATGAACTATGTTCCTCTATTATTTATTCCATGATTTATTATTAAAACCTTTTTTGTCTCGTGTTTATTGTAATTGGTATATTTAAAAGATGCAAATAAAACAGTTTTCAATATTGTTGTGAAAACATTGTTATCATTTTATTTACCTGTATTTTTAGGAGTTACCTGGCAACAGGACGATGCCCTCTGGTGTTCATCATCAGTGACAGCTCATCTGGTCAGTCAGCAGAGCGCCATCTATTCCCCAAAGACATCCAACTTGAGCTAGGAGTACATTCTATCAGGTAATTTCAATAGGATTGATTTGTGACTGATAGCTTTGAGGTCACAAAGTCAATTAAATATGCCTTATAAGGAATGAAGCAAGAAGTAAAAAAAACTAAGTAGATTTTCAAGATATCTCATAAGTATGAGAATACCATTTCTCATTTAGTGCATTGGATTTTATTCACTATGGCTACATTGTAAATAATCAACAATGTTATCATCTAATCCTGATAACTTTTAACCAATTGTTGGACACTCACATATAACATTTGAAACATTTCCAGCTTTAACCCCATAGCGCCAACTAGTCTCTCCAAGGTCCTCACAAAGATTGCTACTGAGGAGCACCAAAAGGTGAGATACATACAAGTACATAATTGGTATGAGATGTTATGAATACATTTGATCTGAAAGCAATGTAGGACAGCCATTTTGGAATTGCTCAACCATGCATCCTGTTTAGTCCTCATGTAGTTGTAATTGAATGACCCATTTTGGATTTGAACCATGAGCATTTGTAGAGTTAACCTATAAGAAAATGATGAACCAATTATCCAAGCTACAGGTCAACAAACTCACCTCTATATAAACAACATTACAACATTGGTAATTCTTTTATTTCAAACTCACCTCTATATAAACAACATTACAACATTGGTAATTCTTTTATTTCAAACTCGCTTCTATATAAACAACATTGGTAATTCTTTCATTTCAAACACGCCTCTATATAAACAACATTGGTAATTCTTTCATTTCAAACACGCCTCTATATAAACAACATTGCTAATTCTTTCATTTCAAACTCCCCTCTATATAAACAACATTGGTAATTCTTTCATTTCAAACATGCCTCTATATATAAACAACATTGGTAATTCTTTCATTTCAAACTCGCTTCTATATAAACAACATTGGTAATTCTTTCATTTCAAACACGCCTCTATATAAACAACATTGGTAATTCTTTCATTTCAAACACGCCTCTATATAAACAACATTGCTAATTCTTTCATTTCAAACTCCCCTCTATATAAACAACATTGGTAATTCTTTCATTTCAAACATGCCTCTATATATAAACAACATTGGTAATTCTTTCATTTCAAACTCGCTTCTATATAAACAACATTGGTAATTCTTTCATTTCAAACACGCCTCTATATAAACAACATTGGTAATTCTTTCATTTCAAACACGCCTCTATATAAACAACATTGGTAATTCTTTCATTTCAAACACGCCTCTATATAAACAACATTGGTAATTCTTTCATTTCAAACTCACCTCTATATAAACAACATTGGTAATTCTTTCATTTCAAACTCGCCTCTATATAAACAAGATTGGTAATTCTTTCATTTCAAACTCGCCTCTATATAAACAACATTGGTAATTCTTCCATTTCAAACTCACCTCTATATAAACAACATTGGTAATTCTTTCATTTCAAACAGGCCTCTATATAAACAACATTGGTAATTCTTTCATTTCAAACTCGCCTCTATATAAACAACATTGGTAATTATTTCATTTCAAACATGCCTCTATATATAAACAACATTGGTAATTCTTCCATTTCAAACTCGCCTCTATATAAACAACATTGGTAATTCTTTCATTTCAAACTCGCCTCTATATAAACAACATTGGTAATTCTTCCATTTCAAACTCACCTCTATATAAACAACATTGGTAATTCTTTCATTTCAAACAGGCCTCTATATAAACAACATTGGTAATTCTTTCATTTCAAACTCGCCTCTATATAAACAACATTGGTAATTCTTCCATTTCAAACTCACCTCTATATAAACAACATTGGTAATTCTTTCATTTCAAACAGGCCTCTATATAAACAACATTGGTAATTCTTTCATTTCAAACTCGCCTCTATATAAACAACATTGGTAATTCTTTCATTTCAAACTCACCTCTATATAAACAACATTGGTAATTCTTTCATTTCAAACTCGCCTCTATATAAACAACATTGGTAATTCTTCCATTTCAAACACGCCTCTATATAAACAACATTGGTAATTCTTCCATTTCAAACACACCTCTATATAAACAACATTGGTAATTATTTCATTTCAAACATGCCTCTATATATAAACAACATTGGTAATTCTTCCATTTCAAACTCGCCTCTATATAAACAACATTGGTAATTCTTCCTTTTCAAACTCGCCTCTATATAAACAACATTGGTAATTCTTTCATTTCAAACTCGCTTCTACATAAACAACATTGGTTATTCTTCCATTTCAGAATAGATCTGGCATCAGTGTACCTGCCAAAGCTACAATAGAATCCCTTGCAATGGGAAGTGCAGGGGACATCAGAGGAGCAATTAATTCACTACAGTTTGCCTGCCTTAAAGGTGAGTATAGAACAAAGTACAGGGTGTCCCATACCTGCTGAATAAAACTAAATGTTTTGAACTGTAGTTCCATACCATTTTCTGACATGATTTGTTCTCTGTTCACTTCATAAGTTTACTGTATTTTTAAGTTTTACAAAAGAGTCATCATTTTGTTTTGAATAAGTGAAATCTTACGAAATTTTGCAATTTAGTTCAGCTTCTCCTCAAAGATTATTCATGTAATAACCTTGAGACACAAGTTTTGTTGTGTTATTGCAGATACATCAGATCTCTGTCGTAAGAAAGGAGTGAAAAGGACAAATAATGGAGCAAGTGTCAAGTTAAAGAAATCTCAGAAAGCCACCAAGAATGACACCAACTCTGAAGACATGTCTATTGGGGGAAAGGACGCATCTTTGTTTATGTTTAGAGCACTGGGGAAAATACTGTACTGCAAGAGTAAGATTTATGAACACCAAATAGATGCTTGACATTTGTATACTTGATTTTCTTTATATTATACTTTTGCTTTGCCAAGCAGGCCTTAAAGTTGGGAGGTGAATGGCTCAGAAGTTTGTCTACATGCTTTGAAGGATTTATTTTAAATTGTCAAACTGTTTGATGGATGGATTTTGAATTTTCAAGTTTGATTTATGATTTATGCTTCCTCTGGGAATTGAAATCCTAAGGTGATAAGATGTTGGACATAACAGGTTAAATTTCAAGATAACCATCTTTGATTTTCTGGCCCGAAATCTTGTCTCTGAAGTGCATTTTTGGTGATTCATGGACCATGAGATATTGGAAGGACATATGCCTTGTTGACATTGCTATTTTAAATGATAAATTATTGATAAATACTTTAAAGTGGAATAAAAAATAATGATTCACTTTATATGATTCTCATTTTATGAAATGGAAATGGCTCTTATTGACAGCTATATTGGTATTTTCAGGATGTGAGAAATCTGAATTGTCTGATGATGTTGCAGTACCTGATTTACCCAAACACTTAGTCCATCAATATAGAGACCCCCTCACCATTAATCCAGAGGTCAGTAGATCCACCATATAAAATGCATAACATATTTCATTGAACAAACTGTTTATTTTGATATAGAAATACAATGATGAGAAGTCTGTAGATTTACAACATACAATATCTGGACTAGTCACTCAGAGAAATTCCCAATCTTACTAAAAGACAAGATGTAAAATGATCAGGAAAAACAATGAATATTATTACTGCAAATAAAACAGAATAATTGGGAGGTATTTCAAATTATCCTGTCTTAAAAGTAACCTCACCACTCTCAGAGATTTGTTTGTAAGAGGTTATTATCAAAAAATTATTGAACAATAGGCAACAATATCTATACCAAATACTGACTTAACCAAGAAAGGTGTTCCAGATAATTAGGAAAAGATGTGTAATGAAAATCATGAAAGGTCCTTTAGAATGTTACAGCAAACTCTTGTAGAATCCTCAATATTATGATTGCCAGATTTTAGGAAAACATTTATGTTATTAATTGACACCTAAGAATACCACTATTACTCTTTCATAAGAATGCCATTGTCCATTTCTCTATGAAACCATACATATTTTTATTACGCTTTTTCCAGTCAGTGGTAGAGAGATGTTGTTTATCGGGGGATGTGTTTACTGCCTACCTTCACCAGAATTACCCAGAGTTCTACACTAGTATAGATGACCTCGCTGCCTCCACTGAGTACATAAGTAGCGCAGATTACCTCACAAATGAATGGAGTGTAAGTTGAATAGATTAAATACAACATACAAGAGTTGGATTCAGTTTGAATCCAATCATTACATTGAAAATCTAAGATCGAGTGGACTTGAGGCAAAATCAAAATGGTTCTACTTGACCTTGAAAAGGAAGTTTCAGAATTCCTCCTTAAATAGTTGGGGAATTTTAGTATGTGAGTTTTGAGTATTGATTTTTGTCAACAAAAAAAAAGAACTTCACTCTTCAGTCAGGTAAAAACTAAAAATTGTGTTAAATTTGTTTGACAAATGTTGTGGCAACCCTTGAATTAACATCTATGTTTATTTATCTAAAAGACATAAAACATATATCATTAATATTTGACGCTATGTATTTACTCTTACATGTTACAGTCTTGCTCTTTTACAATAGAATAGAGAGGCTCTGAGGGAATATGCTTCATCAGTGGCAACTTGGGGCATCATACATTCCAACTCAAGCAGAGCAACAACTAGCAGCATTAGTAATACAAACATGGGTTGGAAACCACTTCATAAAATAATGGTTCTCTTTTTGCTCTTTTACAATAGAGAGGCTCTGAGGGAATATGCTTCATCAGTGGCAACTTGGGGCATCATACATTCCAACTCAAGCAGAGCAACAACTAGCAGCATTAGTAATACAAACATGGGTTGGAAACCACTTCATAAAATAATGGTTCTCTTTTTGCTCTTTTACAATAGAATAGAGAGGCTCTGAGGGAATATGCTTCATCAGTGGCAACTTGGGGCATCATACATTCCAACTCAAGCAGAGCAACAACTAGCAGCATTAGTAATACAAACATGGGTTGGAAACCACTTCATAAAATAATGGTTCTCTTTTTGCGCTTTTACAATAGAGAGGCTCTGAGGGAATATGCTTCATCAGTGGCAACTTGGGGCATCATACATTCCAACTCAAGCAGAGCAACAACTAGCAGCATTAGTAATACAAACATGGGTTGGAAACCACTTCATAAAATAATGGTTCTCTTTTTGCTCTTTTACAATAGAATAGAGAGGCTCTGAGGGAATATGCTTCATCAGTGGCAACTAGGGGCATCATACATTCCAACTCAAGCAGAGCAACAACTAGCAGCATTAGTAATACAAACATGGGTTGGAAACCACTTCATAAAATAATGGTTCTCTTTTTGCTCTTTTAGAATAGAGAGGCTCTGAGGGAATATGCTTCATCAGTGGCAACTAGGGGCATCATACATTCCAACTCAAGCAGAGCAACAACTAGCAGCATTAGTAATACAAACATGGGTTGGAAACCACTTCATAAAATAATGGTTCTCTTTTTGCTCTTTTACAATAGAATAGAGAGGCTCTGAGGGAATATGCTTCATCAGTGGCAACTAGGGGCATCATACATTCCAACTCAAGCAGAGCAACAACTAGCAGCATTAGTAATACAAACATGGGTTGGAAACCACTTCATAAAATAATGGTTCTCTTTTTGCTCTTTTAGAATAGAGAGGCTCTGAGGGAATATGCTTTATCAGTGGCAACTAGGGGCATCATACATTCCAACTCAAGCAGAGCAACAACTAGCAGCATTAGTAATACAAACATGGGTTGGAAACCACTTCATAAAATAATAGTTCTCTTTTTGCTCTTTTACAATAGAGAGGCTCTGAGGGAATATGCTTCATCAGTGGCAACTAGGGGCATCATACATTCCAACTCAAGCAGAGCAACAACTAGCAGCATTAGTAATACAAACATGGGTTGGAAACCACTTCATGAAATAATGGTTCTCTTTTTGCTCTTTTACAATAGAATAGAGAGGCTCTGAGGGAATATGCTTCATCAGTGGCAACTAGGGGCATCCTACATTCCAACTCAAGCAGAGCAACAACTAGCAGCATTAGTAATACAAACATGGGTTGGAAACCACTTCATAAAATAATGGTTCTCTTTTTGCTCTTTTAGAATAGAGAGGCTCTGAGGGAATATGCTTCATCAGTGGCAACTAGGGGCATCATACATTCCAACTCAAGCAGAGCAACAACTAGCAGCATTAGTAATACAAACATGGGTTGGAAACCACTTCATAAAATAATGGTTCTCTTTTTGCTCTTTTACAATAGAGAGGCTCTGAGGGAATATGCTTCATCAGTGGCAACTTGGGGCATCAGACATTCCAACTCAAGCAGAGCAACAACTAGCAGCATTAGTAATACAAACATGGGTTGGAAACCACTTCATAAAATAATGGTTCTCTTTTTGCTCTTACAATAGAATAGAGAGGCTCTGAGGGAATATGCTTCATCAGTGGCAACTTGGGGCATCATACATTCCAACTCAAGCAGAGCAACAACTAGCAGCATTAGTAATACAAACATGGGTTGGAAACCACTTCATAAAATAATGGTTCTCTTTTTGCTCTTTTAGAATAGAGAGGCTCTGAGGGAATATGCTTCATCAGTGGCAACTAGGGGCATCATACATTCCAACTCAAGCAGAGCAACAACTAGCAGCATTAGTAATACAAACATGGGTTGGAAACCACTTCATAAAATAATGGTTCTCTTTTTGCTCTTTTACAATAGAATAGAGAGGCTCTGAGGGAATATGCTTCATCAGTGGCAACTTGGGGCATCATACATTCCAACTCAAGCAGAGCAACAACTAGCAGCATTAGTAATACAAACATGGGTTGGAAACCACTTCATAAAATAATGGTTCTCTTTTTGCTCTTTTAGAATAGAGAGGCTCTGAGGGAATATGCTTCATCAGTGGCAACTTGGGGCATCATACATTCCAACTCAAGCAGAGCAACAACTAGCAGCATAAGTAATACAAACATGGGTTGGAAACCACTTCATAAAATAATGGTTCTCTTTTTGCTCTTACAATAGAATAGAGAGGCTCTGAGGGAATATGCTTCATCAGTGGCAACTTGGGGCATCATACATTCCAACTCAAGCAGAGCAACAACTAGCAGCATAAGTAATACAAACATGGGTTGGAAACCACTTCATAAAATAATGGTTCTCTTTTTGCTCTTTTTGAATAGAGAGGCTCTGAGGGAATATGCTTCATCAGTGGCAACTAGGGGCATCATACATTCCAACTCAAGCAGAGCAACAACTAGCAGCATTAGTAATACAAACATGGGTTGGAAACCACTTCATAAAATAATGGTTCTCTTTTTGCTCTTTTACAATAGAGAGGCTCTGAGGGAATATGCTTCATCAGTGGCAACTTGGGGCATCATACATTCCAATTCAAGCAGAGCAACAACTAGCAGCATTAGTAATACAAACATGGGTTGGAAACCACTTCTTAAAATAATGGTTCTCTTTTTGCTCTTTTAGAATAGAGAGGCTCTGACGGAATATGCTTCATCAGTGGCAACTAGGGGCATCATACATTCCAACTCAAGCAGAGCAACAACTAGCAGCATTAGTAATACAAACATGGGCTGGAAACCTCACACTGAAATAATAGTTCTCTTTTTGCTCTTTCAGAATAGAGAGGCTCTGAGGGAATATGCTTCATCAGTGGCAACTAGGGGCATCATACATTCCAACTCAAGCAGAGCAACAACTAGCAGCATTAGTAATACAAACATGGGTTGGAAACCACTTCATAAAATAATGGTTCTCTTTTTGCTCTTTTTGAATAGAGAGGCTCTGAGGGAATATGCTTCATCAGTGGCAACTAGGGGCATCATACATTCCAACTCAAGCAGAGCAACAACTAGCAGCATTAGTAATACAAACATGGGTTGGAGACCACTTCATAAAATAATGGTTCTCTTTTTGCTCTTTTAGAATAGAGAGGCTCTGACGGAATATGCTTCATCAGTGGCAACTTGGGGCATCATACATTCCAACTCAACAGAGCAACAACTAGCAGCATTAGTAATACAAACATGGGTTGGAAACCACTTCATAAAATAATGGTTCTCTTTTTGCTCTTTTTGAATAGAGAGGCTCTGAGGGAATATGCTTCATCAGTGGCAACTAGGGGCATCATACATTCCAACTCAAGCAGAGCAACAACTAGCAGCATTAGTAATACAAACATGGGTTGGAAACCACTTCATAAAATAATGGTTCTCTTTTTGCTCTTTTTGAATAGAGAGGCTCTGAGGGAATATGCTTCATCAGTGGCAACTAGGGGCATCATACATTCCAACTCAAGCAGAGCAACAACTAGCAGCATTAGTAATACAAACATGGGTTGGAAACCACTTCATAAAATAATGGTTCTCTTTTTGCTCTTTTTGAATAGAGAGGCTCTGAGGGAATATGCTTCATCAGTGGCAACTAGGGGCATCATACATTCCAACTCAAGCAGAGCAACAACTAGCAGCATTAGTAATACAAACATGGGTTGGAAACCACTTCATAAAATAATGGTTCTCTTTTTGCTCTTTTAGAATAGAGAGGCTCTGACGGAATATGCTTCATCAGTGGCAACTAGGGGCATCATACATTCTAACTCAAGCAGAGCAACAACTAGCAGCATTAGTAATACAAACATGGGTTGGAAACCACTTCATAAAATAATGGTTCTCTTTTTGCTCTTTTAGAATAGAGAGGTTCTGACGGAATATGCTTCATCAGTGGCAACTAGGGGCATCATACATTCCAACTCAAGCAGAGCAACAACTAGCAGCATTAGTAATACAAACATGGGCTGGAAACCTCACACTGAAATAATAGTTCTCTTTTTGCTCTTTTAGAATAGAGAGGCTCTGAGGGAATATGCTTCATCAGTGGCAACTAGGGGCATCATACATTCCAACTCAAGCAGAGCAACAACTAGCAGCATTAGTAATACAAACATGGGCTGGAAACCTCACACTGAAATAATAGTTCTCTTTTTGCTCTTTCAGAATAGAGAGGCTCTGAGGGAATATGCTTCATCAGTGGCAACTAGGGGCATCATACATTCCAACTCAAGCAGAGCAACGACTGGCAGCATTAGTAATACAAACATGGGCTGGAAACCACTTCATAAACCCCAGTACTACACTGTCAGGAAAAAGGTGACATCACTGTAGCTTTCAATTGCATTTTAGTCGCATTTACTGTATGTTCTTGCCAATTACATTTTTGGCTAGAACTATAGGAATTTCATAGCTATTGGTATATGCACGTCCGCGTAACTGTCTGCCATCTGTGGTCAAGCTAATCTCCAAAACAAAGTTAATTTATGACACATGGCCAATTCGCCTGTAAAAAGTACACAAAGTGATCAATCTAAATCTGTGAAAAATACATTAATTTGAAGGACAATGTTGAACATGAACACACACACTTTTCCTGGTATAATATGTTTCTATTTTTTTCATAATAAACATTTTTGTAGGACTCTTTATTACTTCATAATACTAGGAACCCATACACCAAATGTTGAGACCCAAATCCCATGGGAAATTTACCCACGCTTCGAATGAAAAATTCGGTTATTTCATGATTTTTTGCTATTTTCGATAAATTGCCATCTCCATTTTCCTGGTATAAAATGGTAGATGTCTTTTCATAATAAATATTTTTGGATGACTCTTTATTACTTCATAATACTTAGGAACCCATATATCAAATTTTGAGACCCAAATCCCATGGGAAATTTACCCACGCTTCGACTGAAAAATTGGGTTATTTCATATACAATACAATACATCTCTATTTTCCTGGTATTATATGTTTCTATTTTTTATAATAAATCTTTTGGGAGGACTCTTTATTACTTCATAATACGAGGAACCCATTCCCCAAATATGCACCAAATTTTGAGACCCTGGCCCCATGAGAAATTAATTCATGCTTCAACCAAATATTTGTGATTTTCTGCGAATTTTCTCCTATTTTCAATAGATCAACATTAATCTTATATTTAGTTTTTAAACATTTTAGGAGGACATTAATACGTTCTGAATACTAGGAACCCATACATTTACTATGTACCAAATGTTTAGACCTGAACCCCATGGGAAATTCACGTTTGCTTTGATCATATACTTTTGATTTTTGTCGTTTAGAGCACCATATCATTGTTGTGTGATGTGCAATTTGTAATAAATTGTATTACACGTAGTCTTAATTATCCTGTTTGGCCTTACATACGTTACATCGTGAAAGATGGTTATATAGTACTTTAAGGTAATTCCTTATTTTCAGTTTTAATGGCAATCCTAATTGGAGCCCCGTGTTTTTTCAGGAACACATAACTCATTCCATTCAGATGCACAAACAGTGTATAAACATAGCAGATAGTACATTATAGAAAATTACTAACCATCAACTAATAATCTAAATACATATTTGAACTCAGTGTAAAATTGAAAGAGCTGACCAAGTATGGAATGAGTTCCAGAAATAACATTGGACTCCACTTAAGATTTCTGAACATACAGAATTACCTTAAGTGTTTCTCATTGCTCTTCCTAACTTCTACATTGTGTACTTTCAGGGCATGAACATTTTCAGAGAAATGACAAAGCTCAGTGGAAGCTCGAATCCCTTGAAGATTTGGTACAGGCTTACTGGTTACAACAGAGACCATGCCATTAATACATTGATCAATCAAAAAATCATTTCTCCAAAGAAAATCAGATTTGATATTTGACCTTACCCTGCAAAGATGTGAGAAAGAATATGACATCTCACACAAATCCAAACAAAGTCCTGTGATGGATCCCTACTGAAACCAACAAACCAAATCTTCAAGGCATTTGAGTTGCTGTCGAGTCATCACTTCTTAATATTAACCACAGTATATAAATGTACAAGTAAAAGATCCTAAATTTTCCCCAAACTACTGAATTTGTCGCCTTTCAATAAGACTTAAAGTCTTGATATTTAGGTGTTTCTTTGGATTAAGAAGGAATTACCATAATGTTTATTAACATATTATGCCCCTAAAACAGACATCATAAGCTATCATAAGCACCAGTTTTCAGTCAAAGCATGGGTAACGTTCTCATTGGATTTGGGTCTCAAAATTTGGTGGATATTTGGTGTATGGAAACATATTATACCAGGAAAATGGAGACAGTAATCTATTGAAAATCGGACAAAACTGTGAAAATCACAATTTTTCAGTCAAAGCATGGGTAAATTTCACATGGGATTTGGGTCTCAAAATTTGGTGTTTGGGCTCCTAGTATTATTAAGTAATAAAGAGTCCTACAAAAATGTTATTATGAAAAATATAAACATTTTATACCAGGAAAAGGAGATGGCAATTTATCGAAAATAGCAAAAAATCATGAAATAACCGAATTTTTCAGTCGAAGTGTGGGTAAATTTCCCATGGGATTTGGGTCTCAAAATTTGGTGTGCAGGTGTTTTAGGTCATGGACAACAGTAAGTCAAATGAGGAAGATGATCCGAAAGAAAGTTGGTTTTTCGCCATATTTTGGACCACCCTAATACGAGGGTTGTCCCAGAGGTAAATGCACTATATGCTCTAACTTTCTTTAATATTCTTCAATTCAGCTGAAATTTTGTGTATATAACAATTGAAGTTTTATCTATTATATCCTGAAGTTCAAGCATCCAACATTAATATTAAGTCTTAATATGGTTGCTATAACAACATGGGGTAGGGGTGGGCGGGGCAGGTACCAATTTTTCTAATTATGAAAATATCTAAAGTGTTATTTTATTAATATTTCTTTCCTTTAAATGGTCAAAATGTTTGGGAAACTGTTCTTATTCAACATGATGTTAATCAAGTAGGAATAATGACATTTAGCGTGATGTCATAATACCACATTTCAATAGTCACGAATTCAAATAAAGTCACAGTCAAGAAATTGCAAAATGGCTGCAATTCTCACCTGATAACAGAAGGCCTTGCGTTTGGTGGCCTAATTTCATACTTCACTTGGACTCACAGCCACGCAAAACAATGCTACCATGTAGAAAGTATATAAGGAGTATATACCAGATAGAACTACAATTATGGGGTGGCAGAAGAGATTTAAAAGAGAAGATTTGACCCTGTATGACAACTCCAAACATGGGAGGCAAAAACTCCACAAGTCACAGTGGAAGAAATTTGACCTGACAGGCATCAAAAGTACATAACATGCAAAGGGCAATATTTTGAGAAAATGTGAAATGGGACACTGTGCAATATACATCCATTAAATCTAGGATGTGCTCATAGTAATTTAGTATCTTTAAATGTATTTTTGAGCATACTTCTCATAGCTACACCAAATGGTATTTGTTGATTAATTATTTCAGATTTTCAATTTTTTATTCCTTTTGACGTGACTGTATAACCTGCCCTGCCCTACCCAAACTCACCAACTTGATTTTATTATAACATCAATATAGTTTTATCAGTCAACATGAAAATTTCTAGTATAAAAAAAATGTCTCTAAGGAACATTTACTGAAAATTTCATGGAAAAATATCAATTATTGATAAAGTTAGAGCATATAGTGCATTACTTCTGGGACAACCCTCGTAGATATATTTATAAAAGGATATGTTAACCTGTGAGCCAATGGGAAGAGGCTATAAATTTAAATGGGTCTTTTTCTTTATTAATGCAAAAGGGTCAGTTGGAGTAATGTCAGGGGTAATGTCAACCAGTTTTGACTATGCATCTGTTTTATTTCTTTTTCAGGCATTGGATAATAGTACTGCAGCAAAGGGAATTTTTAAAGGTAAGAACTAAATGTCATCATTGAGTTTCTTCTATTTTATTCAATGGGACTGAGGCTAAATGTGTAAATTCAGGTAATGAACCATCCTTCAACAACAGACTCAGACATATTAATTTATTAAATCACTTGCTCTCAGATGTTACTCTCTATTTCAGATCTGCACTACTCCAAGAGGGACTTGGAAACAGACATACTGCCATATCTCGCCATGACGAACTCAACTCTTAGATATCCTGGTAAAAAAATAAAAATTTGCGAAATACATATGATGTTGAAATTAATTAAAAAGAAATACTTAGAATAATGGTTAGATTTATTTAGAACTGTTGTTGTCAATATATTTACAATATTACCCCTGCTCTTCAGTCTATATTTCTTAAATACTTAGAATAATGGTTAGATTTAACTAGAACTGTTGTTGTCAATATATTTAACATATTCATTATGAATATTCCCAGATCCTTACTATAATTACAATTTCTTTTATTTTCCAGGTCAGATCACATTCCTACAAGAACTAACAAGATTTCCCAAGTTTTCTTCCACAAGGTAATTAATGTTTATTAATTGAAATAATTCAATGAAGTAGGACTCATATTTCCTATAAAATGTGCAATTCACTTTTGGAATTGGAAATAAAGACATTTGGAGACGATAACACGTAAATATGTTCATATAATTTTAATAGATAAAAAATCATTACAGAAATCAACAAGTATTACAATAGTACATATATAAACAAGTATTATGTATATTGACTTAACTCTTAATATAGAAGTTAAAACATTTCATACAAGACTGATGTTTGTATTCCAGGTCAGAGGTGCTTAGTGAGAAGGACATAATGGACTCATTAGAGACAGACTCTAACTTAGAACCACCCTCCACTACCTCATCATTACCAAACGCAACAGATCTCACGAACAGTCAACAAACAATACAGCCTCCCATAGAGGAGGAGGTTATAATAGAGGATTACGATGATGATGATTGGTGATGTATCATGGGGCATTATGTGCTTTTCTAGAAGAGGTTTGATCCCATCATGCCTCAGTTCTTCAGAGGAATATGATGACTGATGATCAATTGTTCCTCTTTAAAAGGAGGTGAGGTGCAATCCCATGATCCCTTGGTGCATTAATGGGCCTTCAGTGGCAGAGACAATGAATGACATTCTGGTTGCAATAAAAAGACAGCATATAATTGTGATGTGATTGCGCACAATGTAAAGTATTCAATCAAGAAACAGTGCAAATAATTAATCCTGGCTCCTGACAGGTAGGAAAATTCATTCTTGTATAATAGTTAAGTAGTTAAGGACTGTATCACTTACAGAGCTAATGTTATTATCATACAGCATTCAGCATTACTTACAGTTCAGGATTACACAAAGTTCAGGATTTCATACAGTTCAGGAATTCATAAATTTCAGGAGACAAGGTTTGGTTTATCATGCATTATTACCACCTTGCCGGGCCACCTTAGAAGGCGTTCATTTTACTATATCGACCTGAGAAATGTGTGACGTCATAGTGGTGGTCCATATGGACCGGTCTAGAATATATTCTGGACCGGCAATTTTTCCCCCGGAAATTAGATATTGTTCAGTGCGTAAGATTTTCTT